>JAECWO010000003.1:2827500-4206250 GCA_018150735.1 Drosophila sp. 14030-0761.01
ATACCATCACAAATACATATGTATGTACATGCATATGAGTGACTGTATTTGTGAACAACTACTTAAGAAGAACGGCAAAGTTCAAGAAACTTATTAAATGTCTCCGACTCACAGATACTAAGAAATCCAAACACAAGGTTGGCCACTTACCGTTTGACATGAATGTACCACTAACGAGCAGTTGGGCGAATGTTGGAAAACAACTTGGTAAGGGAAAGCGGTAAGAGACACCAACACTCGTTTGAGTGGCTGACGTTGGTGGGTGGGCCAAAAGAGTGTATGTACATTCATATGTGGGCTCGTGTGTGTATGAGTGTGTGGCATGTTTATGCAAACCCAGTGCAAGAAAAGCAGCTACACTGGCTGCGACTGGCTCATTAATCGTGACAAAGTGCATGAGAAGTGACAAGCATCTTTAACATACGCCACTCCTGTCTCTTACACACACTCACACAAACTGGTCTTATGTTTCAACGGTTTCAATTGGCAAGAAATCTTGATTTGCGATAACTTCAACCTCATTGTCATTTCAACTCATCGAATTGACGATAATGTCAAAGGAACAAGAAAGGGTTTATACTTTCGAGGCAGAGGCGGCAGAGTATACTATGCCTTCGTGCAAAATTTTGGCACTTTATAGGTCTAGGAGGAGAAGCTGTGGGGAATTTGTTTTTTTTTTATTTCGGTTAATCTATGACTGTATATATACATATATTTTGATTTGATTTATTGGATTTAGGTTGACTTATACTGGCCCAAGCGGGACTACCGATGAGGCATTGCTTCGCACGGGATATCTTCATCATCCTCACACCCTTCTTTCTCTCTCCAAACTCCTGAGTTGCTTTGAAATGGATGCGGCAGTTCTCCGGGCTCTCCAACATCTTCGCAGACCAGGTTGTCCGCAGTAACTCGATCGCCTCACGCTGGGTGGAACGCTACGTGGTTAGCGCCTCCTGTAATACCGCTGCCGTACCAGGTACACTCGTCGTCCTCCTGTGTGAGGTGAAAATTGACCTCGCCGTGAGTCCTTCCTATCCAAGGATCTATCGTCGGGATGAGACGGTAAGTCCTACGGGCCTTAGTTGACGAGTCCCATCGCCGCTGCCAACGTTGGATGCTCCGAGTCCTTAATGTTCGGCGGTCGCAGGGTTCGGACGGTGTGCTACTTATTGCTGGTCTTCTCAACCCTCAGTATATGGCCTCGGCTTCGTCGGCCAGTTCGTCAATGGGCACCATGCTCGCTATGACTAGCGCCGCCTCATTTGACACCGTGCGAAACGCGCAGCTGACCCTGATCGCACTGAGCCTGTACTTTGATTCCAGGTCGCGGCGATAGCTTCTGACTGCCATCGCTTTTGCCGAGACTGGGGCAGCGTAAAGGCCCCAATGGCCCAAGACTGACCCCTGGGGTACTCCTGAGCAAATGCAGCGTACCTTGGTGCCTTCTGATTTCTCATACTGCAGGATTCGTCCCTCGAAGTAGCTTCTCACTAGCTGGATCAGGCTCCGTGATACGCTGAATGACAAAAAGCCGTCGAGGATCCGGCTCCACTTCGCAGTGTTGAAGGCGTTCTTGACGTCGATCGTCACAATGAGGCAATACTCCTTCTGGCCGCCCGTCAAACGAGTTCCGGCTATCGCTTCCGACGCTATGTTAGCCACAGGCTAATCGCATCCACTGTTGATCTAGCCTTTCTGAATCCAAACTGCATATCCGACAGCTTTCCTGAGCGCTCTATCTCCTTCGGCAACCGTGCGCCAATCAGGGTCTCCAAATTTTTGCCCGATCTATGAGGCAGATCGGCCTGTAAGAGGATGCCTCCTCTATAGGGTTTCCCGGCTTAAGAAGCAGAAGAAGGTTCTGCACATTCCAAATATTCGGGAATATGCGTACACACAGGCACTGATTGTAGAATTCCGTGAATACCTGAAGTGAGATAGCCAGCCTGAGAGCCCGATTTGGGATACCGGTCCGGATGCCTTCAATTGCTTGATATTTCGCACTATTGCTGTGACCTCCTTGCAGGTGCGTTCTTCTATTGGGTAGCTGCTGGGCCGAAGGGGGTGGTTGCTCAGGGCCACCTCGCATTGGGGGAAAAGTGTAGACACAATATCCTCTAGGGTCGCAGCATCACGGCGAGTATTTAAAGGCAGCCTCTTTACGATCTTTTGATACGGCTTACCCCAGGGTTCCTGCTCCGCTGTGTCACATAGGGCCAAAAAAGATTCCCTTTTCTAATGACAATCTCTCTCTTCAGGCATATCCTCCGCGTGCGGTTCAGCCGTCCTAGGGTCTCGAATTGGGGCGTTCCTCTTGCGCGTTGAAACTGTCGCCTTGCTCCGAGACATGCGTGTCGGGCCACTCCGATAGCCTTGTTCCACCAGCACGGGCCTATGGTGTCTGCTGTAGGGCCCTCGTTTAGCCATACTGCTCTGGCATGAACAATCGCTTCAGCATTTTTATACCCTTGCAAAAAGGGTAAATTCATTTTGGTCAGAAGTGTGCAACGCATAGAAAAAGGCAAGTATATTCTTGATCAGTATGACAAGACGAGCTTCTCCTCCTAGACCGCTATAGCTACAGAGCTGCAATTTTGCACGGAGTCTTGTATATACTGCAGGCAATGTATATCTCGGATTCATTCGGATCGGACGACTATATCATATAGCTCCCATAGGAACCATCGCTCGAAAAAGAGTTTTAGATCGTTCTTTTTCACCCTATTATCATGAAACTTAACAATTGGTAGTTTGCTATACATCCAAACGTCCGTGTCAGATTGGATCAAGATCGGACTACTATATTATAGGAACAATCGGAACAAAAATAGTTTTGCTTTTAAAAACTTTTTTGTTTCTTTTGTGATTATAACAGAACTTAATGAATAACATTTGGACATAATAATTATTATTATTATAAGGAACACTTTATTCAGATAAATTTTAATATTTCACAAGTGTGGGTTATTAACATGAAACAAAAAACCAGAAGGCCGGGCTAACTTCGACCATGTCAAAGTTTGTATACCCTTGCAAGCTCTTGTGGTCCTAAGTCCCCAAATAAAGTTATCTAAATATAAAGACCTTTGTGTAAAAATCCGTATCTACCCGCCATAGCACGGCACGCATACCTATGCATGTGTGTAGACAATTGCAATTTTTTCATATGTTTGTATGACAGCTATATGATATAGTCATCCGATTTTGATAAAATTTACCAGAATTATAACTTTTTATGTGGAAATGTTCTTTACCAAGTTTGACGATGATCGCTCAAGAAACAAGAAAAACTAGAAGAAAAACTATTGTTGGTCCGATCGTTTATATGGGAGCTATACAATATAGTAGTTCGATCTTGATCAAATTTGGCACGGATGTTTGGATGTATAATAAACTGCCAAATGTTAAGTGTTTTGATAATCGGGTGAAAAAGAAAGAAGTTATTGATCTAAAACTCATTTTTCGACCGATTGTTTCTATGGGAGCTATATGATATAGTCGTCCGATCCGGATTGATCCAGACAGACGGACGGACGGACGGACAGACGGATTTGAACTCGTCCTGTCATGCTGATCAAGAATATATATACTTTATGTGGTCGGAGATGACTCCTTCTATGCGTTGCACACTTCTGACCAAAATTAATATACCCTTTTTGCAAGGGTATAAAAACCGGAATAAAAATGGCCGAATTATACATTGACACGTTTTTTAGCATGTTTTAGAAATGGAAATTTAATATGTGAATTTAAACTAAATTCGAAGTAGTTTTTCCACTTGATGCATGGTATATTTGTTAGTTTAAAGGGCTGTAGGGTAAATGGTCTATTTGACTTAATTTGACCAAGTTGAAAATGCATTCAATTTAATTTTATTTACACATTTATTGTGCTATGGCATATCATTTGTTGTTGTTGTTATATCGCATTTTGGGATAAATCTTGGTTTGAGCTTACCACAAGTAGAACCACAAGATTATTTACACTCACAATTTGCATTCTTATTTGCATCGCTGTTGTTGTTGTTGCTGTGTTATGTTGCTTATGCTGCACATTTGCACGAAGTCTTGTATACTAATTGTACTGCAGGCATTGTATATCTCGGATTCATCCGGATCGGACGACTATATCGTATAGACTGAATGCGTATGTTTAATATCCAAAAACCTGCGATTGACCAAAGGTTTTACAAAATCCACTAAAGGACAATCAAATTGCTAAGTTTAAATAACGTATTAAGTTACTTTATTAAGATAGTATATAGATATAAATTTCCTTTCGGAAAACCCTGTAGTTATCCACATCCACAGACGATCCTATCTGTCAAACGCTTAATCCTATCTCATTGTAGAGAATTAGTGCGTTTTTACTTCTAACTTGGGTACAGAGTAATTCGATTAAACTAAATTTCTTTCGCATGCCGCGATTTCTGCATTTTATGCATGGTATAAAAATACGAAGCAATGGAATTTATAACATATAAGTATATTAAAAGCCATTTACCAAGGCCGTCGTCAGGTCCAAGCTTGAAATGTCTATCCCAAGCACAACAGGGACAGCAGCACCTATAATATTGCCGAGCCGAAGAGTTTTAATTACAAGGCGTAATCAAATCAGCTTGATTTATGCATGTTGGCTGCACTTGCAATGCTGCAACCGAAAATGAGACCGAGACGGAGATACCGGGCGTGAGAATATAAGAGTAGGAGTGTCTGACAAGACTAAAGAGGGGAGATAATGAGACTTTGTTGTTCCTCCACCTGTCAGAGGCAATGCCATGCCATGGCAGTCATGTGGTTACTCACATTACCAAGCCAACCATGTTGGTTTCTTGCTACTAGATATTGCTGCTGAAAGAGACATCTAAAAACAGCCAATGAGAGTGAGGGAGAGAAAGAGAGAGAGAGAGAGAGACAGGGAGACAGATGAAGAGTGAGACTGGCAGCCCATACCACGCCCAGTCAACAATGCAATTGAAATGCACCGCCTGCTGTCACACGCGGCGTATGAGTTATATGCTTATGCAAACCCACAGCCCGTAGACCGCATTGTGGCATGTGTGACCATGAGGTGGAATTGGGGAATGGATAATTTGTTGATGGGGGATGGGTAGATGGTTGTATGGTTATATGCTTACTTGGGTGAATGGATGGAAGGGGCTTGTAGCAATTATATCGCCAACTAGCAGAGATAAACGGATGCATGTGAAAACTTTTATTTAAATTGCTTTTGCCATATTACCATGAGGAGGGCGACCAATCTGTGGTGAGGGGAGAGACTGGAGCATGGTAGAATGGTAGACAGGAGGAGGGAACTCCAATGGAGGGACGGGATTGAAGAGGACAGAAACCGCAAACAATGCTACATTTGGGTAAGAAAATTGCCCCACGATTTCAAAATACAAGAATAAATAATTCTTATAAATAGTTGACTTCAATAAAATTAATCGGTGCTACTGAAAAACATCGTTTGATCTTTCATGCTAAAATTTCAAAAGCTCAAACTATCGCTTGACAACTGCTAAACTAAAGTAAATAAGTCGCCGGGCCGACTTAGATAATGTGCCATGCATCAAGTGAAGAAAACTACTTCGAATTTCATACATATGTGCGATTACTAACATATGCCATCTCGCTCACTCTTATGTGTGTGCACTTTAGCGCCCCACCGGCCAAATTCGCCTTGCACCGCTTTGAGTGCAAAATGTTTCAATGTATAACTCAGCCATTTTTATTCCGATTTTTATAAATTTGGTGGATTTGATAGATGTCCATAACTTATAGAAGTGTGCCGAATTAAATTTGGATACGATAATTATTGCGGGAGAAAATCACTTTTCATTGAATTCCAAGGGCGCAGGGGGCGTGGCAAATAAACTTGGTCAGCGTCTATACTAAATGAGTCTACATTCCAAATTTGGTAGCTCTATCATTTATAGTTGCTGAGATCTGTGCACTCTTGCGGACGGACGGACATGGCTATTTCAATTTCCCTTCCCATGCTGATCAAGAATATATGTATATACTTCAAAAGGTCGCATTTCATTCTGAAATGGTATATTAAAGTCTCCAAAATGTATGTAACAGGGAAAAGGAAGCATTTCCGGCCCTATAAAGTATATTCTTGATCAGCATCAACAGCCCAGTCGACAAGCCATGTTCGTATGAACACCTCGATTCCGGGGACCGTACAAGTTGACACTCATATACCAATGGTACGGTTTTCTTATTGTCGTGTATATACATAGCTTTCATCTGGGTTCTGGCTCATAAGTACACCACTTTGTGCGCGAACAATTTGTTTTGGCCCTGTTGATTGAATTGAGTAGAACCTGAACTACATAGAACTGGCACTGGGGCGCAGTGACCGTAGGCGGAGAGAAAATAGGGACGATAGCGAGCAATCGGCTCGGCGTTATTGTCATTGGGATCGACATCTACATTCACATCTACATCCACATCCACATCTGCATCTGCATCTGCATCACAAGCACGTTCTGGTTGTTTTTTGTGGGAGACTCTGTTATGTGTAACAAACAAGCGTTGAGAGTGAGTGTGAAGGATTTCCTTGGAACACACAGAACAGACCAACAAACGCACACGACGCGAATCCTAACGAACCGAACCGAGAGGTGGCGGCTCGGGAAGGGTGGTGAAATGTGGAGCTAGACAGGACCAAGGCACTTATTCAGCGTCAAAAGCGTTAAATGTCGCTTATCTTGATATATTCTGAATCGCGCCAAACCATTCAACCCACTGCCCCATGCCACACATTTCCTTACACACTCTTACTCCCTCTCCCTCTTTCTGATTCTTCCTCTCGCTCTCTCACACACATGTATGTACGTTTGGCGCTTACGCAAACACGCCACACGCCTGCAGCACATTTCCAATTCAAATTGCAAATATTGCAACAAATTTTGTTGCCATCGAACAAAAAAATAAAGCAAGTAAGTCGCCGGGCCGACTTGGATATACCATGTATTAAGGGAAAAAAAACTACTTTGAATTTATAAAACTAAATTCATATATTAAATTCATATAAAAATTTTTATAAAATTTGATGGATTTGATAGATGTCCATAACGGTAACTATGAGTACGATAACTATTGTGGGATATACTTATTCAAGTCGGCCCGGCGACTTCCTTAATTTATTTTAGCTTAAAAATTACTATTTAATCAAATTTAATAACGGATCGATCTGAACTTGACGCAACTCATCAAAAAAACAATTCAAAATTATCATTAACTACTTGTAAAACTTTAGTTCGAGACTCCATTGGGTTCACCATATCTAATATACCTTGAAATAATCGCTACGATTAAATCTGATATATTCTCAATTCGATCTCGACTACAGTTGTGCAAATAGTAAATCCATTCGGCGCTCGACAGGTCTTTGCATTAGTTTCCAAATGTCTGCCATAACTTTGAGAAAACTAATAAGTATTATCACTCCACTGAGTGTTTTGGGGCCAACGGCAACCTGCAACTGCAGCTGATGATTTGGCAGGTTTTGATCGATTGTTGAATAGTTTGGTTTTCTAAATGGTTCGATGAATGGTTGGTTGGATGGATGAATGGTTGGGCTTGGTTTGGTTGGGTTGAGTTGCGTTGCGTTGGCTGCTTCAATGACTGCATTTCAGATTATTGGCGTTTCTTAGGATACACGCCGATTGAAAGCCGAAGTAGAGACATATTGGCAATCATCGCTTGGAGTCAATGTTTGCCTGTGTTTTTTTTCTTTTTATATCCTTGCAAAAAGGGTATTTTGGTCAGAAATGTCCAACGCATAGAAGGAGGCATCTCCGACCATATAAATTATATATATTTGTCCGTTTGTCCGGAGTTGCAACTTTCCACGAAGTCTTGCATATCCATACTGCAGGCATTGTATATCTCGGATTCATCCGGATCGGATAGCTCCCATAGGAGCTATATAACAAAGAGTTTTTAGATGGCGAAAGTTAGCCCGGCCTTCTGGTTTTCGTTTCTTTTCTATCTTTTTTTCCTTTTTTTTTTTGTTTTTGTACATTTTCTGTTTTGTGAAATGTTGCATATCGCCCGTGGTGTTACCCACTCAATAGCTGCCAGCTGTTGCAGCATTTATAAAGTTGCCATTTCTTCCATTTAAACAGTCAATCAGTTAGTCAGTCAATCAGTCAGCGCCAGAGCCAGAGTCAGCCAAATTTGTCAACGCACTGCGAGCCACAATTTCTGGGTTCTGGTTTCTGCTTCAAGAGAAGTTGCTCGGTGATGTTTACTTTACTTTCGGCTTGCCTTTTTATTAGAAGTTTTCAGCGTGCATCAGCTGCTACTTGGCCGTCGTTTTTTTCCATTTCCCTTTCGGTTTTTATACCCTTGCAAAAAGCATGACAAAGCGAGTTGAAATCCGTTTGTCCGTCTGTCTGTCCAGCTTCTCCTCCTAGACCACTAAGGCTACAGAGCTGCAATTTTGCACGAAGTCTTGTATATACTGCAGGCATTGTATATCTCGGATTCATCCTTATCGGACGACTATGTCATATAGCTCCCATAGGAACCATCGGTCGAAAAATGAGTTTTAGATTGATAACTTCGTTCTTTTTTACCCGATTATCATGAGACATAACAATTGACAGTTTACTATACATCGTCCGCGCCAAATTTAATCAAGATCGGATCATATATCATATACATATCATATAGCTCCCAAAGGAACAATCGGACCATAAATAGTTTTGCTTCTAAAAACTAAATTGGCACATAATAAATTATAACCCTGCCAAATTTGATCAAAATCGGATAACTATATGATATAGCTGTCATACAAACATTTGAAATTTGCATGCTGCATATCTACATACATGGCGTATGTATGCTATGGCGTGTAGAAACGGATTTTTGCACAAAGGTTTTTAAATTTAGATAACTCTATTTAGGGATTTAGTAACACAAGAACTTGCAAAGGGTATACAAACTTCGGCATGGTCGAAGTTAGCCCGATCTTCTTGTTTTTGTTATTGCCTTACTGTAAGCGTGTATGGGTGGTTGTGTTTGTGTGTGTGGCAAAATTGATTGCTTTCTTTACGGCGTTGTTTATGGTCCTTTGACTAACCATTTTAATGGCAAAGACAGGAGACAAAGAAAACAGACATCAACCTGTACACACTGATTGGCTGAGACAAAGTACTGTTAAATTAAGGGATCCAACCTAAATTCTTTCATGAATAGTAACCCCGCAATACTAGATTTCCGTAAGGATCGTTTTACCTGACGTTTCTTTGACGTAAACGTCAAAAAATCTACTTAGTTCTAACTGGATTCTTTAGAGGTTTTCAAAGATTCAAATATCCGATAAACTTTGAAACCTTAAAGTCCGCTACACTTGTTGGCAGTAGTAGCTAGAAATCGTGCCTATAAAATAAAAGTCTTGAGTTCAAACTTCAAACTTATTCTTTTAATTCTGATTTTGGGACTTTAAAGGAATCCCTCAAGGAGTTTAGAACGAAACTCCTTGCCCATTCGATATTCCCTAAGGAATTTGAAACATGTTCCTTGGGAATTCCCTATCGAGCAAGAAACGTTCCTTGAGGATTCAATAAGGATTCCTACAGGATTGCTACTGCAGGGAAGTTTACATTTTTGCTTCACTTTCTTCATTTATGCTTATTTTTTGATTTTGCATATTTCTTGACGAAGAGTAGAGATCCCCGCGCAGTTCCTGCAACTGCAATACAGGGTTTTTCTTTTTTATGCGCTTCCCAAACTGTACTTAAAATGTAACCAGAAACTGATGCACACACACATGCATTTACTTCCACACACACACACACACACACACACACACACATTTATACACATCCAGCAACGAGAAACCCCCATCTGAGCCGGTTAGCTGGCGTGGCCTCCAGGAGTTGTACTTTGAAATATAAGCGACGGCACTTGAAGCAATTTAAGTAAAAGACCGCACTGAGGCAAGGGAGTTGCAGATGGTCATGGGAATGCTGTTGGAAATGGAGTTGGAAGGAGTTGAAGAAGGAGTAGGGATTGCAATTGTGCAGACAGAAGACAGCCAAACAGAGAACTGGACGCAGCATGGGAAGTGGGAGGAGGAACGCGGAGCATGGCAGGTTGTCTGGCCCCAAAAAGTATGCTGCATGAAACATTAAGCTGTCGCTGTCTACAGTTTTGGGCATGAAGGAAAATTCAGCTCCAAATAAGATTTGACAAATGAAATAGATACGTCGTAATGTACATATATAAATCTTCATTAGGTTTGCTTGCAAAAAACACAAATCAAGTGATTTTCAATTCATACTATAACTAAAAAATTAAGTGATTAGAATCATATGCCTCATTCAGTAAATGCATCTGAAGTGTAAGTAACTCTCTTAATTATATGTATATATGTACATACATAAGTAGTAGAAAAACTTCAGTAGGATATATGTACTGCATATACACTTGTTTTGCAATTCTTTCTATATTTAGATTGAACCATTGATTTTTGTTGATTGAATAGTTTGAATTAAAATTTGATTGGTTGGTTTGAGTGCAGCATTATAGAGGAATTCCAGGTGAACAAGTGGATTCTAGTTATTAATATTTTCTGGTGCAGTCGAATGAAATTTGTACACAAAAATGAATGGGATAACAAATCAATTTGCAGACAAAAACAAACATCTCTTTTTGGCTGTGATAAATTCAAATTGAGGTTCATGTACGAATAATTCTTGGTAGAGCACCAGCTGTCTGCCGCCTGGCAAGTGAGCTGTTCCTCTATCCGAGCCATTTTATTTTGTCGGACAGGCTACAGGCAGGCACAAGCAGGCCAACAAAAATCCTCAAACAAATGGTTAGGCCAGTTATAAGGAAAGGAAGAGGGAAGACAGGGAGTTAGCAGGGAGCCAGAGTGAGTTAGATAGAGTAAAAATTCTGCTTCATATTGTGAGTTGTGTTTTGGCTGCATGATTTATACCATATTATGTATAAGTACCCACATTGTGAGAGACAGGCGTATCAGTCTCAGTCTCAGCCCCAATTCAAGGGTCCACAATCTCAGTGTTGCCTAATGCAAAGCTAAGTATATACATAAGTATGTATGTATAAAGTACTAGGATTTAAGGTTCAGTTCTGTAATGTGCATGAGTCGCGCACATTTGATATCCGGATTACAGTCAAACCAAATTTGATGGCTCATTATCAGATCAACAGAGACGATGAGATAGGACCTTCAAAATACATGTAATAGTTGTCTTAAAACTAAATGCAATTCAGCAAATAATCACTAACCATTCGACATTTCATGAAGTAAGCAACAGAAAGACCAAAATACCTAACCAGAGTACAATATAAAAAGGAGCCAATATGAAGACTTAAAATAGATAATTAATAATTGGGTGAATAGTTTCCCAAAATGTGTAGCCTTTCTCCTTAACGTGTATGTATATACTTTATTTTGTTACCTGGGAAGGAGTGTATAGAACACATATCAACTCGTACAAAATAATATAACAATGAAAAGTGGTTAAGAAGGAAGTCATCTTTAAAATTGTTAATTTCTATAACTTAGTTAAACTTTGCTTTGCCGGTCATGTAACTGTAATATTCTTCGATAATGGGCGTTGTTAGTTGTTTTAAACATTACATTATTATTACATTATTATATACAATCAATGGAAACCCTACATCCATATAAACAATATAGATACATATATGTTTTTCGGAGTACAACGAAGAACTACTTTGAAGCGGTCGATTGATTTAAACCAATTGTTGGAAGCTTTTTTCAAATATTATAATTCAAATTGACGAAAAGGACGTGTTCCTTGTAGCTGTTAACTTTAAAAAAAAAAATAAATGTGCTAAACAAAACCAAATAATTGTACTTCAACTAATTCTACTATGCAACAACAACCAGAAGGCCGGGCTAATTTCGGCCATGCCGAGTTCTTGTGTTACTAGATCCCTAAAAAAATAAATAAAGTAAGTAAGTCGCCGGGCCGACTTGGATATACCATGCATCAGGGGAAAATAACTATATCGAGTTTATAAAACTAGATTCATATATTAAATTTCTTTCGTATGCGCGATTTCTAACATATGCTATCTTGCTCACTCTTATGTGTGTGCACTTTAGCGCCCCACCGGCCAAATTCGCCCTTGCACCGCTCTGAGTGCAAAACGTTTCAATGCATAACTCGGCCATTTTTATTCCGATTTTTATGCAATTTGGTGGAATGATAGATGTCCATAACATATATAAGTGTGCCAAATTTAAATTAAATTCCCATACGATAAATATTGCGGCAGAAAACCACTTTTCATTGAATTCCAGAGGCGGAAGTGGGCGTGGCAAAAAAAATTTGCTGGAATGATAGATGTTCATAAGGAATGATAGATGGCAAAAAAAAAAACATAAACTTGGTCTTCGTCTATACTACACGAGTCCACATTCTAAATTTGGTAGCTCTATCACTTATAGTTGCTGAGATCTCTGCACTCTTACGGACGGACAGACGGACAGACGGACATGGCTATATCAATTTCTCTTCTCATGCTGATCAAGAATATATATACTTTATAGGGTCGGAAAAGCTTCCTTCTCCCTGTTACATACATTTTGGCGACTTTAATATACCATTTCATCCTATGGATGCATGGTATAAAAATACAATTCGACTTTTTTAACTGACAAGGATACGGAAGACTTGAATCATATTCCGTTGAGGAGTAGGTAGTCTTGAAAAAATCAGCAAACATATCGGCAATTGCCTGATCAGTGTTAGCTTTATTATTTTCAAACGACAAGGAAGACGGATGCACTGATGTCTTACGTTTAGTATTGACAATATTATAAAATTGCTTAGGATCACGAGAAAACTGAGATTTGCAGCGCCGTAGATAGACCTTATAGCATTGCATATTAAGGACCATAAACGAGCAAAAGAATACAGAATGAAATCGGACGAACGGCGAGTTTATTTAAACTTCTTATAGCATCACAATTTTCAAGTTGGATAATTCCCGAGAGAACCATGGAGGTCTATTAGAAATCAGCTGTCTCGTGAGCAGCTAGAGGATTGGATTCTCGCAAGTCGAGCCGGAGAAGTCAATAGATTTAGCGAGGTGTATACGTTCGATAATCGCCGAGGACGGAGCGATATTGACGTAACAATTGTCAGCGAAGCAGCGTCTGCGTGGGCCACGTATGACTGGAGTGTGGATGAGTGGGAGATGAGTGACCACAACATTATCACTGCTGCACTACGCCTTGCCGTACAGTCTACGTGCGATAGGGTGCTAGGTCGCAGAACGTCGCGAGCTGCGGGAAAGGTGAAGTGGTGGACCACGGAACTGAGTACCAAACGCCATGTGGTCAGGAGACTTAGGCGGAGGCTCCAGGATGCTAGGCGCGGAGGGAGCGAAACTGCGCAGCTTCTGGCAACTCAGCTGCAGACGGCTGTCCGCGAGTTCAAGAAGCTCATCCTGAAGACGAAGGAGGATCACTGGCGGAGCTTCGTTGGAAACCATAGGGATGACCCATGGGGGCATGTCTACAGGATCTGCCGAGGACGAAAGCGGTCCACAGAATTGGGATGCCTTCGCGCGGATGGCAGGCAAGTCGTAACTTGGCACGACTGTGCGAGTCTCCTCCTCCGTAACTTCTTTCCAGTTGCGGCAGCGAGCGATGACATTGCCATTCCAAGCGAAGCTGCACCGGCTCTCGAAGCCTCCGAGGTCGGAGTATGCGTTGCCCGGTTGAAGAGCAGGCGCTCTCCCGGACTTGACGGCATCACAGGTGGTATCTGCAAGGCAGTGTGGCGTGCTATCCCCGAGCACATAACAGCGTTGTTATCTCGCTGTGTGGCAGAGGGATATTTCCCCCTTGAATGGAAATGCCCGAGAGTAGTGGCGCTCCTCAAGGGCCCCGACAAGGAAAGGAGTGATCCAGCTTCCTATCGGGGCATCTGCCTGTTGCCAGTGTTTGGCAAGGTGCTGGAGGGGATCATGGTGAATCGAATGAAAGAGGTGCTTCCGGATGGAAATAGGTGGCAATTCGGCTTTCGACCTGGACGCTGTTTTGAGGATGCCTGGCACCACGTGAAGACCACCGTTGCCGCCAGCCAGGCGGTATATGTGCTAGGCCTTTTCGTGGATTTTAAGGGTGCCTTCGACAACATCGAGTGGAGCGCCGCGATGCGCCGCTTGATCAACGCGGGATGCCAGGAAGCCAGCTTATGGAGAAGCTTCTTCCGTGGCAGGAGAGCGAAGATGACCAGCAGATTCGGAGAGGTTGACGTGGAGGTCACTCGAGGATGTCCGCAGGGATCCATTAGTGGGCCGTTCATTTGGAACACCATGATGGATGTACTGCTCCAACGTTTGGAGCCCCTGTGCGTATTCAGTGCGTATGCAGACGATCTGCTGGTTCTCGTCGAGAGCCGAACTGGAGAGTCGTGGAAAGGAGCTGATGTCCGTCGTGGGAGCTTGGGGGGATGAGGTCGGAGTCTCGATCTCGACCAGCAAGACGGCGATGATGCTACTGAAAGGGAGATTGGCCGCTTCTAGGCCGCCCGTCATAGCGTTTGCAGGAGCAAACCTACAGTACGTCAGACAGTACCGATATCTTGGCGTCACAGTTGTCGAGCGGTTGAGTTTTCAACCGCACATCGCAGGATTACGCGGTAAGCTGGCTGGAGTCACTGGTGCACTCAGTCGCGTTCTGAGGGTTGACTGGGGTCTCAGTCCCCGAGCCAGGCGCACTGTTTGTGCTGGACTCATGGTGCCTTGTGCACTGTTTGGTGCCTCGGTGTGGTATTCCTCGGTTAGGGGAACGATGGTCGCCAGGAGGCACCTTCTCTCTTGCCAAAGAGTCATGCTCTTAGGATGCCTACCGGTATGCCGTACAGTGTCCACCGCGGCGCTGCAGGTTCTTGCTGGAGCCCCCCCTTTGGACTTGGTTGCCAAGCATTTGGCAATTACGTTCAGGGTGAAGCATTCCCACCCGCTGGAGGAAGGCGATTGGCTGTTCGGTCTGGATGTGTCAAGTCTGGATCGGAGGCAGTTGAAGGCGATGCTGGACGAATGCATGTGCTGCGAGAGGCAACGCAGGTGGGATGACGAGGTGAGCGGGCGACCGACTCACCAGTTTATCCCGGAAGCATGCTTCGTTTTCAGCCGGAAGGACCTTGGATTTGGTCTCCACGCTGGATTCTTGCTGACTGGCCATGGATCGTTGAACGCTTTTCTGCATCGGAGAAGTCTTAGTACGACGCCCGCGTGTTCATGCGGTGCGGAGTGCGAGGACTGGCAGCACGTGTTAGTTGCTTGCCCACTCTATGCGGATTTGCGGGACCTCGACGGACTTGGTGTGAGGAGGGAGGATGCCCGTTGGGACTTTTCCCGAGTCCTGGAGACACCGGAGCAGCTTCAGATGCTAGAGATGTTTGCGAGAGCGGCGTTTGCAAGGAGGCGAAGGACGACACAGGATCAACCAGTGCCGGGCCTGGTGGGCCAAAACTGGTAGCAGTACTTCACACACACTGCGAAGCCGTACCAGAGTGCTTCAATCTGGGGGTAGTTTCGACTACGAAGGGCTCACCAAGCCTTAATTTGGTAGTGGAGTGGCATCAAGTCACGTCACAAAGCCGTACCAGAGCGCTCAATCTGGGAGTAGTTTCGACTGCGAACAGCCCACCAAAGCTGTAAATCTGGTAGATAAACCCCAATCGGGGTGAGTCGTGGATGATCCATTCCATGTCGTGAACAAAAATGGCTAGTAGTTTCGGCTGCGAACAGTCCACCAAAGCTGTAAATCTGGTAGATGAGCCCCAATCGGGGTGAGTCGTGGATGATCCATTCCATGTTTGTAAGAACAAAAATGGCGAGTAGTTTCGACTACGAACAGTCCACCAAAGCTGTAAATCTGGTAGACGAACCTCTATCGAGGCCAGTTGTTGGATGACCCATTCCATGTTTGTCGAGAACAAAAATGGCGAGTAGTTTCGACTGCGAACAGCCGACCAAAGCTGCTGATTTGGTACTACGGGTTGGGCTAGTGGCCCAAGGCTAGCCCAGTAGTGGTTGGCCCCCTTGTGGGAGATCGTAGTGGCTGTGGTTTGATACCCAAATGCGGGGAGAGTCTTTGACTCAACGTGGACTTGCGTTCTCAACCGGGTGCTGTACCCATAGACCAGCAGAGGTTTTAGATGGGCCTCGCCCCTACCCAAGGGGGAATGTCATGTCCGACAGCATGCGTTTAATTGGCACTGATAAGAGGCTGCGCAAGCAATTTCTTTGAGGGGCGTTGGTCGACGCATGATTTCGCCCCGCCGTACTATATGACCCAAAGTGGCTTATCTGAGTACCGTGGTTGTAAACCCCAAACGGGTACACGCCACGTTAAATAAATTCGACTTTTCATGTCTCTTGAGAGGAACACAATTATCAAAAAGTGAATGAAGTGTACAGACCAATCAGTAGAAAGAATAATACCACTAAGTCTAGAAAAATGTGTTTTACGAAAACAGCGAGCTCTAAGTATAGTAAAAGCACCAGGTAATGTTGAAAGAATAGGCCGCTCGATCAATTGTTAAGTTGAGATTTATCCTCGGATGACTGCGGTGGAATAAGTAAATAAACAAGTAATGTAGGCGGAAAAAGATGGAAAGTCTACTTTAACACTGACAAGTTCAATCGCCTGTATGTTGGAAGACTTAATCAATTCAGATGTTAAAGCTTAAATGTGGTTGTCAAAAGACAGCTATCAACACAGAGATTAGTAAGCTTCGATTTCAGCTCTCTCACATTCTGGTAACCCAGATTGAGGGACGAATCGCGTTTTAAGACAATACTGTCTTTAATCCTCGCTGTGTAGCCTGTACACTTGACGTGTACTGAATTTCCACACAGGCAACGCACGAGATATTCCTGACAGTCGATTGCCTCAAAACTGTTGGACTAGTTAGCATACGTTCAGACAGACAGACGGACATGGCTATACATATAAATTTTTCAAAAAATCAACAACACCACTAAGAAAGGTTTTTTTGGTTGTTAATAAAAAGAAAAAATGCAGAATGGAATGAAAATCGGGATCAATTTCATTTAATCAAATTTATTAGATCATTGAATCTCGAAAATAAATAAAGATTTGAAGGCGCAATAAAACACGTCCGTCTTGGTCAACGAGTGAAATATTTTTTTTAATAAATTACATTTATTTAGGGTTAGAATCAACAGACCAGTCAATCTAGTTAACAATAGTTTTATAATAAAATGTAACTGTTCAAATGTCTGACAAAACGGGATACGTAGGTATAAGTATCAAACTATTGTTGAACCGTAGAATAGTCAAATTCTCAATCAAGTTGGATCTTGTTTAGCGAAAGACTTTAAAATGTGGTAAAATACGTTGAAATTGCAAATGACTAGTTCTTCTTTTCTCATAAATTTGGTGTTCCTTATTTATTTATTATGAGGCTATTTGATTCGATACATTAAAATGATAAATGTATTTAAGATTTCTGGACCTAAGCAATTGTAAAAAATTCTTATAAACGTGAAAGAAAATCATAAAATGAACAAAATATAATAAGAACCGCTAACAACATGAATAGGTAAGTAGAAGATTGAAAATGACAAAGTATAAAACTGTAAGATACCATAAATTCCTAAAATAAAAACAGATGGGCGATGAGAAATGACAGGATGACTATGTCGTCAGAAGGTCTCTCTATCCTTCTGCCTCATTCTAGATGCCCGTCACGCTGTTTTTCTCTTTATTGATTGCAATCGTTAAAATATGATGGCAAAGTCCGTTGGTCTTTTCATGTTCGAAATAGATTCTATGAAGAAATTGTGTCCGCCATCTAACGCAACTGTCGTTGTCGATGCTTCTGACGAAAATGCACTTGACAAGTTTATGACCCGCTTTCTGTAGCACCACCACCATAAAAACTGACCTCAACTTATGATTTTGTGGAATTTGGTCCCACCCCCGCCATCGCACCCTTTCATTGAAACATATCATTACAGTACATTTGCCATACCAATTGCAGCTTTGCTCAAATCTGATTTTTTTGATACACTCGCACAGTAAACACTTCATCATGGGTCACTTTTTGGCAGCACCGTAATAAATAACTTAATGCGAGTTGCTGAACTTTAATGTGTCCCACTGGGGCTAAACGCACAAAAAAATGTCGGTGCCTCTTCCACAACCTCCCTCCCAGAACATTACCACATTTATAGCTGCACGGACATTAAACTGCGACAACAAAAAAATATATGTACCTATATAGGCTCAGTAAAGCGTCGCTCAATCAAATTGCACAAGGACTATCAACAACAACAGCAACAACAACTAAACGATTAAAAAGTATATGTAACTTTATATAAATATGCAAATATGTACATACATATTGTATATGTAAATTTAGCTGTCCATGTGAGTATGTGCATCGGTGACAAACCGAGCATACCCTAGCGATACCCTTTATATCCTAAAGGGAAATCAATTCTGTCTATATATATTAAGATTTCATAAGCTATAAATAAATAATCGTGATTAACAGACACCGAATAATCGATCCTTGTTGCAAAAGTTATAGTATATATGTACTTACTAAGAGGAAAAAATTATACAATTCAGAATACAGTGAGTCTTGTGGTCAATATACCAGTCGAGATTTGGTCCTTTGGTGAATTTGGTTAAATTATCAACACATCCAATTAAATTTCCTAATTTATCGAAACAGTTCATTACAAATTTGTACATCAAAAACTAGGTTTCATTATAATCGGAAATGATTTGGTAGTTTCGAGGCAAACAGTTTGGCGAAGAGGCATTGGCTACTTAACTAGGCATGAATTTGCATAGTTTTCGCTTATCTAAATGTAAGATAAACCGATTTACTTAGCACTAAATTGCACTCTTCAATTGTCGTCCAACCAATTGTCAATCTGTCGGTTCTTAGAGGTCGAATCCAGAGTTCAAGTGCTAATTGGTGATTACTATGTACTAAGTGATTGATCTTTTGTCCTTGTACACGGGCAATTGGCCAGCTAAGTTGACGTTGCATCTTGTATCTCATACACTTACTGGGAAAATTGATTTCAATTTAATAAGAAGTCTGTGTACACTGTCTATATATTTACTTATTTAGATATATGTACATACATATGTACCCTACATATACACTGTGTGCAGCATATTATTTAATTTATTTTTGCTCTTTATTTATTTTGCTAATTTTGCTGGCACAAAAAGTTCAGAGAAGCTCAATTTTTGGCCAACGAGGCAATTTGCAAACAGCCAAACCAAAGAGTGAAATAGTCAGAGAGAGGAGAAGAAGGAATGGAGGAGAGCAAATGGGAAGAGAAGGAGAATAAGCCCAAAACTTGTGCCTAATGTGGTGAGACTGCAGTACATAAATCCATTAAACTAATCACAAAAATTGCACAATATGTTTGCAAACTCTAATGCAGCAAAATATGTAGAAAGAAGGAGAAACAGAGAACAGTAGGCAGAAAGCAGACAGCGGGCAGGCAGGCGAACAGAAGGAAATCCGAAAGCGTGGGAGCTGGAGACGGAGACGGCGACGGCGCTAAAGCCAAGACCAGGGCCGAGGAAGTAGTTGAAGCAGGGGTAAAGGCATCAGGTGGCAGCAGACGGATGGCAACAATTTTGCCTTGGTCAGAATTTAGCTCTCTTGCTCCTCTCTCGTCACCGGCGTCCCTACTACTACTAAGCCGCACAAAGTCGCACGAGACATGCAAAATGTTCCCTCCGCCTTTCAAATCCTCAATTCTCAGTCCTGAATCCTCAATTCCAGTGCCCAGTTCCCATCCCTGTTTTGTGTTTCTGCTCCTTTTCCTGCCACTGAACCCCTAGCTCTGGGTCTAGCTATGGATCTGGCTTCGCCATCAGGCACTGAGACGCCCTAAGCCGACATTTAAGACTTTTCCATCATTTTATTTCATGTGCACCCGATTTTTGTTCTCATTCTGGTTTTCTGTCTCCATCTAAGCCACTCTCTCTCTCCCGTTCTTTATCACTATACCTCTCTTATGTGTCTGTCTGACTCTTTTATTCCATGCATCCATAGGATGAAATCGTACATTAAATTTGCCAAAATGTATGTAGCAGGCAGAAGGAAGAATTTCCGACCCTATAAAGTATACATATTCTTGATCAGTATGAAGAGCCGAGTCGATTGAGACATGTCTGTCTGTCCTTCCAAAAGGGTGCAGAGATCTCAGGAGCTAGAAAAGCTAGAGCTACCAAATTTTGGAATGTAGACTCCTGTGATGTGTACGCTGATCAAGTTAATTTGCCCCCTTTCGAAAACGATACTTGAAAAACAATATTTTTAACACATATATCTCGAAAACTATAAAAGCTAGAGCTATGGCCAGTAGATCCGTGCAGTATGCATTTTTAACATTTTTTGCAATGCCCCTTCCACCTCCAAAATTCGATTTTCACACGCAATATACACCGTAACGTAATTTAATTTGGCACACTAATACATGTTATTTCTATCATTCCACAAAATTTCATTCAAATCCGAATAAAAATGGCAGAGTAAAACATAAAAACGTTTTGTGCTCGAAAGGCCGCAAGTCGGATTCAGCTGGTGGAGGGCGCCAAGGTGCTCGTCTGCTCAAAAAGGTGAGCGAGATAGAATGATAGCATAGAAATCGTGCATGCCAAAGAAATTTAGTATATGAATTTTCAATTGATGCATGGTATATCTAAGTCGGCCCGTCGACTTACTTTCTTTATTTGAAATCGTTCAAGTACTTTCCTTTTAATCTTGCAAAATTCAGCGTGACTGCGGGGACCACTTGATCAGCGTACACACTACACCACAGTGGTTGCGCCCATAGGCCAAAAATCGAAAGGTCCATCACAAATTTTTTTTACGAATTGCATACAAATTGTCTCGTAAATGCATAAACTTATTGATTTCAAACCAGATTTTTCTGCAAATCTAACGGAACTTTCTAAAAATAGAATTAAAACCGTGAAGACGTGTTCAAATTTGCAGTGCAGCTGCGTTAAGTTAGCTGTTTGTCAAAACAAAATTGCATCTTAAAGTGGTCAAACGTTCGCTAGAGAGTTCCGATCTCGATTATTTAAAATGAATTTTAAAGTTGAAGGTATTTATTGTATTTTTTTTTTTTTTTTGTAGTAATAATTTTATTTTATTATTATAAAATTATTATTATAAAATTTATTCTTTTGATTGAAAACATTTTTTACGTATATTTCGTGAAGGTATTTTCCATGTTTAAGTAGACTTTTAGTTATGTTGCCCCCCGATCCCCCCTTTAAGAATGTTATTACTGTATTTGTCAATGTTTTAAGGTAATAAATATGTATGTATGTTAAGTTTAGCTGCAGAAATTTGCAGATGTGTGTGTTAAAGTAAATAAAGTGACAACGCCTTACATTTTTGAAGGTCAGCTTTGCCCTGCAAAACATCTGTTTGGCGTATTGTGCCGTTGTTTTTTACTGTGTCCTAGTCGTTTGTGGTTGTGTGTGTAATTCATAATTTTTTTTTGAATTGTAAAATAATTCTTACTTTTGGCAAAAGTACAGTCGCATGAAATCGTCAGTGGTTCAATATCAAAGTGTTTTGCTAAAGGAGAAGGAACGGGTTTCATTGCGCTGTGCCCACAAGATGTCTCCTTCTATACAAAGTGTAGCTGATGCATGTTATTTTCATTTTAAGCAATTCAGCAAAGACAAAAGTGTGATCAAAAATCCATGATATCTCACAAAGAATAAAATTGTACCCTGTACATGATCTCATCCGAAGTACTACTTGTATAAGTTGAACATATTCTTGTGCTGCTTCATTCCACTGTCTTGTGAAGCAACCAAGCAACAACGAACTGACGATATCTGCCGCTTGCCTGGTGATTGGCCACTGCTTCGGCTTCTTTTTCACCGAAGGAAGCGAAATTTTATAGAGGATTTTGTACAGTTCAAAGCACAGATTTACTAAGGCAACAGAGCCCCCTGAGTGAAAAGGCAAGTGATAACAGGGTAGGAGATTTAGAAGAGGACAGTGCACAGGGTGGGTGATACAGTGAATGAGGTGAGGGGAGGGCGGTAACCAGGCATAGGCATATAAAATTACATAACCCGAGATTAAGTAAGAATTTCTGCATATTGAAGCTAAAGCGGAAACGAAAATGAATATTGAAATTGGTTTGGCAGCTGTGCTTGTGTTTTTTCTTCCTTTCGTTTCGTTTTGTTTCGTTTTCTTTTTTTCTTCTTTTTTGCTTTTCTTCGTACATATATTTAGGGAGGAACAGGAGCGTGGTCATGAAAGACTTACAAATGCGACGCCCATAACATATGCAACATATGCAACATACACACACACAGACTTGGTGATAGCAAGAGAGAGTAGAATGGGTAGTGGAATGAAAGAAAAATGCCAATGAAATGTGTGTGTTTTCAGAGATATGAAAATTCTGAAAGCGAAGATGATGAAGGGACAGCAAGAGGATAGGCCACAGCTGCTGCTGCTGCTGCTGCTGCTCCTGCTTTACGATCGATATGCAACACCACAACATCCTTTCCCTTTGACTTCATCCTATTGACGTCGTTATGGGAAATGTTAACATATTGCACTGAGCCCCAGCTGAGGGTGACGTGGTCGAGATTTTTGGACACAAACTAATGCACTGATGCTGATGATTATGATGATGCCGATGGTGATGATGATGGAAGGGGATTGTGTTGTGCACATTTTAATTATGAGCCTATATTGTATGCCAAAACAAGCGGGCTAAGCTGGGCCCAAACGGGCGTATCCTCTATATGAAAACATCTTTGTGCCAATGCTTCTGCGAACCGGCCTTCTCCTCTGCTTTTGCCTCTGCCTTTGCCCCTGATTTTGTTACTGCCTTTGTCAATCAAAAAATGGCAAAAGGGGAAACTGCAATTGCAACTAGCACTGTGACATCAGAGCTGGACGGATGCGGGATCACAAAGGCATCGCAAAGGCATTGATGGACAACAAACGAAGATACAAAGAACATTTGCCGAGATTAAGAAATAAAAGAATTAAAATTGACATCAACAGTCCAAGGAGATTGAGTTAGTCGTCATTACGAGAACAATCACGGCATCAATTTCAAAAGAGTATACAAAATATCCATTCAAAATGATTACCAATTGTAGTAAACGAGTTTAACGATTTATGTTTTCCTCTTTATCACTTTCTGCATATGTACATATGTATGTATGTATGTATGTGTGTGTCTCTCAGTGGATACAGTTTCTCCCTGCATATGATGGCATGCTTCAAAGTGAACACCAGTTGAAAATGGAATGGATGGAAGATGGAAATGGATAATAGTTGGGAGGAATGGAAATGAATATGGGAAACGGCGATGGATAATCTGCAAACATCAGTTCCTCAATTGTAATAAACTGGAAGAGAGAACTTTATCGCCTCTGCCCTGAGGGTTAAAGGTAAAAAGCAACCGTGTGGCAGCAAATGCGACTCGACGACCTGCTTTTACGACTTCTCTGTCAAAGTGGAAAAAGGCGAAGAGAACGACGATTGCCACGGAGGACCAATCGTCGACGGCGTCGACGGCGTTGACGGTGACGATGACGCAGACGGTATGACACATGAAATTTGTTAGTGCCTGATAGTTATGAGCGTACTTTGGCATAAATAAATTCCCGATACGATAATAAAATACATAAGACGTATACAAAATGTTGGCAACTCATTTGAATTTCTACTTTTACTGTATGACAAGGGAAACTAACTGAACAATTAAACTAATTGCGACATAAAATATATATGAGATCATAAAAAAATTGAATATCTAATCTCACGATATGTTTGCTAAAAGATTAATTTACAAAAACCATAGCTCCTGGGGGACTAAAACGCGCTAACTGTTTGTGGCAGGACAAGAATTTTCCATCGTTCTCTAATGTTAACTGAAAATTAAATCTGCTAAATATTGTACGTATTTATGTAACATATTGTATGTAACCAACAATGTTCATCGGGGATTCTAAATGTTAAAGTGTTGTGAACCCTTAATGGAATTTGTTACTGTGTTCTGATTCTTTTTGGACCTCATTTTTATACCCTTGCAAAAAGGGTATATTAATTTTGGTCAGACGTGTGCAACGCCTAGATGGAGCCATCTTCGACCATATAAAGTATATATATTCTTGATCAGCATGACAATACGAGTTCAAATCCGTTTGTCCGTCTATCTGTCTGTCTGGATCAACAGCTTCTCCTCCTACAATTTTGCACGAAGTCTTGTATATACTGCAGGCATTGTATGTCTCGGATTCATCCAGCTCGGACTACTATATCAAACAGCTCCAAACCATCGGTCAAAAAATGAGTTTAAGATCAATAACTTCTTTCTTTTTTACCCGATTGTCATAAAACTTAACATTTATTATAAATCCAAACATCCATGCCAAGTTTGATCAAGATCGGACTATTGTATCAAATATCTCCCATAGGAACAATCGGACCAAAAAAAGTTTTGCTTCTAAAAATGTTTTGTTTCTTATGCGATCATTGTCAAGCTTGGTAAATAACAAAGAAAGTTATAATTCTGGTAAACTTGATAAAAATCGGATGACTATATCATATAGCTGTCATACAAACATATGAAAAAATTGCATGCTGCATGGCTACATAAAAAAATAAAGTAAGTAAGTCGCCGGGCCGACTTGGATATACCATGCATTAGGTGAAGAGATATATATTAAATTTCTTTCAAATGCTACCTCGCTCACTCTTATGTGGAAACGAGCACTTTAGCGCCCCCCGACCAAATCGGTGATTTCCAGCATATGCTATCTCGCTCTTTTTCGCGTGCATCTGCCTTGCACCGCAATGGGTGAAAAACGTTTCTATGTATAACTCGGCCATTTTTATTCCGATTCTTGAGATATTTGGTGGGATGATAGATATACGTGATATGTATTAGTGTGCCAAATTAAATTACGATACGATAAATATTTCGGGTGAAAATCGAATTTTGGGGGCGGAAGGGGGTGTGGCCAAAATTTGAAACAAACTTGGTCTGCGTGCACACTGCACGCATCTAAAAAAATAAACTCGATCTGCCTGCAGAGCAAACGGGTCTACATGCCAAGTTTGGTAGCTCTAGCTCTTATAGTCTCCGAGATTTCGATGATCCTACAGACGGACAGACAGACGGACATATCTCAATCGACTCGGCTATTGATACTGATCAAGAATATATATACTTTATAGGGTCGGAGAAGCTTCCTTCTCCCTGTTACATACATTTTGGCGACTTTAATATACCATTTCATTCTATGAATGCATGGTATAAAAACGGATTTCTGCACCAGGGTCTTTACATTTAGATAACTCTTTTTAGGGATTTATTAAGACAAGAGCTTGCATGGGTATACAAACTTTGGCATGGCCGAAGTTAGCCCGGCCTTCTGGTTCGAATTTATTTATCATCCTATCTGCCCTTACACACTTCACATATTTCATTTTGTTTCATTTCTTTGACAATGCGCTTAGTGTCATCATTGCCTCCCTTCTATTTATGAGGGTTTGCCATTACATTTGCATTTTACTTTTGTTTATTGCTTGTCTTGTGCAATCACACATACACACACGCCTTTGATCGCCACCGCCGAACTTTTTGCCGCAAGAGTTATTCGTTGGGTTTTCTCTATCAACCAAATTGTTGGCTCAAAGTAGGCTTTCTTGTTGGCAACAGTCCCAGGGAAGAACTCGGCAGACATTCAACCAACTACTCAACTATCTGGTCATTCACCCGCCCATTGCCACCCATTCACCCATCTACCATCGACGTAGCCGCCAACACTGTCCCCCTGTCCCATCATAGGTGGAGAGTGTTGGCAATAAAATGTAAACCAGTCACTGATAGCAATAACCATACAGATATAGATGTTGCCAACAGAAGATTTTTTGATTGCAAACGCCAGCCTAACCAGTGCTGCCAGAATCTTTTAAGCTAAAATTGCTAGATTTGGGAAGAAAAGTTGCCAAAAATTGCTCAAAAATTGCCAAAAAATTGCTAAACCCTAATGGGTTAACAAATTAAGATATACAAAAATAAAAATAAAAATTCAAAACTCTTAAATTAATAAGGAACATGATCTTAAACAATTACTTATAATTGCATTTAACTACAGAATACTTAAAATACTATCTAGTTCGTCATATTCTTCACATACATCGGTGTACTTCTCATGGCCAGTAATTTGTGTCAAGTACTCATATGGTAGAGAATAATTATGGCAACATTTTTCGTGTCTTTGTAGTCCATACCTATTAGTTACTTTAGTTTTTGAGGAAGTCAGTTCCCTCTCTCAAACTGCTAAAATGTGTATGTCATTCGATTCAGCTAGCCGTTACAAAGTCTTGTGAAGTGATACCTGAAAACCTGGAATTTCTTGTGCGCGAGACTTACCCAAGGTTTTCAAAAAGTTGTAGTCGACAATTGAATTATCAAAAAATATATCAATGATAACCAGGTACACACACAAATATATGTATTAAAAAAAATAATCCGAATTATGATTGTCTTTTACTAGTGAATTAACAATAGTGAATTAACAATAACAATGTAACAATTAAATGTCAATTTTCAAAGATTTTCCAAATTTAAACTGATCGAGTAGAACCACTATTAATCGGAATTTTGCAGTCGATGACAAAAAGGTAAACAAAACTATTTTTATATATACTATTGTGGCTAACAGCATTTAAAAAAAAAAAGTTGAAAAATTTTGTTAAAGTTGCTAAATCTAGCAACTAAATTGCTAAACTGGCAGCACTGGTGCGAGACTTAATTATTGTTCGTACGTTTCCCTCCCCCTCTGCTTTTTGCCGAACGCCTCTGGGGTTCCATGGTTGGCCTAGCGTTTGCAATCAAAAAATCTTCTGTTTGCGCCATCTATATTATAACTTGGTTAGTGCTGATAGGTAGCGTCGGAGACTAGAAAACCAGGAGACCAGAAAACAACCAGTCATGTGGTTCTGTTAATAACAGCAGTTATTACTTAAGTCTCTTGTTTCATTTCAATTTCATTTCGTTTTGTTTTATGCTGTGCCTGCACATTCAGCACAGCACGGTGGAGCGAAATCATCCAAAAAGCGAAATCATCTCCGAAATC
Source organism: Drosophila sp. 14030-0761.01 (assembly GCA_018150735.1). Classification (NCBI taxonomy): domain Eukaryota; kingdom Metazoa; phylum Arthropoda; class Insecta; order Diptera; family Drosophilidae; genus Drosophila; species Drosophila sp. 14030-0761.01. The sequence goes on from JAECWO010000003.1 coordinate 2,854,687, forward strand.
AATACCAGTATTTTGAGCCAAATAATCCTTAATAGGAATCAGCTCATTCATGGACTACATAAGTTCAGGTATACGATTAGTATAATTCACTGTAGTGGATTGTGGTTGAAAGCAATCTAGTGAACCCATGATCTAAGAGTTTATTATGGCCAATGCCTCAGAAATTCCTGTTAATCAAAGCAGGTTCAAACAAACGCGATGTGTGACACTGTGCAATGGCTGTACAAACACAATTTTTTTTTATTTAAATATTAATCATACGCCTCGTATGCTCTACTTTTTTCACATATTACAATGTCGAGTTGGATGGCATTTTCGCTTGGCAGTTGTTAAATGTTATGCAATAAATGTTTGTGTATGGGTGTGGATGTGTGTGTGTTTGTGTGTGTGTGTGTGTGTGTGTGTGTGTGTGTGTGTGTGTGTGTGTGTGTATGTGTATGTGTATGTGGGTAAATTTGTGGGTCGATGGTTGGCTGGAAAAGTGGGCTGATGAAAGCACCAACTCATGTCGGCTTTGTCATTGCATTAGCATAAAAATGTTAAGTCGTTGTAATGGTAGAAGCAAAAGCAGCAGCAGTAGCAGTGAAAGCAACAGCAACATTGCCAGTTTTTGTCATCGATTTTTAGGTATAATTTAGCCCCAAAGTTTTGGTCTAAGGGTTTTTGTTTTTTTGTTGCCCATACCCGCCCGCAACTTTATAGAAATTGCAACTAGACGAAACATGTGTGGTCTTCTTTTCTGCCATCGTTTTGCAGCTGCCACAAAATGGAACATGACAAAAACAAGAAAAATGGAAAAGGAGAAACTAAGCACTAGAAATCGTAAGTATGACTATAATCCATTAAAGTCTATTGTACCTACTTGATATCTGTATCTATACTATAAATATGCATATTGTTTTAAAAGTGCTTTCTGAAAACAGAATATAAAATTTATAAAGCTTACTCACGCCTGTTGCCAAACGTCAACGATATTAATTCTCTCATGGGAAGTCTTGATATTCGCACTCTGCCCGCTCGACGGGGCTAATCGTATAAGTACTAAGTATAGCTTAGATACCGAGATTCCAGGAGTCCTGGAGACACTCGAGCTTCTTATATGTGAATGCCCATCCTTAGCAGCTAGGCATAAGTACTTGATAGCTTACCTACTGCAATCGCTTCAAGCTGTGGCCAAAAGGACTCCCTACAAACTATTCACTACGATAAACATACTCATATTCTAACAGATATACCCTGGTAGGTACGCCACATAATACGGATCACTACATGTCCACCGGCTTAACATAATCTAACCCAACCTAACCCAATTAGTCGTATTCTAAGTAGTTAAGATCTTTAATCTTTCCCATTGTGAAACAGAAAACTGATGGTTTATTCAAGAGGAATGAATGAAAACTCATAGATGGCATGCAGATCAAGCAAAATAATTCCATTGAGTACTCTTGATTTAATTGATTGAAAGTGGGTGCAGTAACATGAGACAAAAAACCCCATCAGTAAATCTTAAATTTGGTTTCATTTGCGCTCAGTATATAGTGGATTTCCTTTCGAAATGCTGCCACCTTCTCAGAGGAGCCACAAATTCACAAATTCATACTTAGATATTCTGCAAAGAAACCATGTTGAATAAATGCTGAATCAATCACAAAATCCTTATTTAAGCCCAACCAACTAACTTACTTTAACCCAGTTTTTGATTTTGGCTTCTTTTTTTTATTCTAAGTAGAGAGAATTTGCATACAAACTACACACCAGTCGAGTGCATGGGTTTGCGCAGGGTATATGTGGAAGGCGGTGGCCGGGAAGTTGGGAATGCAACTTCCGGTGTGCAGTTTTTAGAGTGGGATCCTCCCAGTGAGGTAGTGGCCCAGGAAGTTCTCCTCTGTTATTAATTGCGCTTTTGCACTTCACGATTCGGGCCTAGCCTTGTCCCTACCATCTCCGACCCCGACTCCGGTTCCGGCCTCTGCTGACACCGCCGCATTGCTCCGAATATTGCCAAGTCATTTGCCAACTCTGTCTCTCCGTCTCTTTGACTCTGTATATATGTATGTATATATATATTAATACATACATACATATACACATATACACATATATATATATATATATATATACATGTGTGTGTGTGTGTGTGTGTGTGTGTGTGTGTGTGTGTGTATGCAAATTACTTTTCCCACCATTTTCCATTTTTGAGAGGGGAAAAGACTGCAAAGGGTGGCAGTCAGTCGGCTTGTGCACACGTCGGTGCATTAGCGGGTGCATTACCAACCACTCACCCTTTTGTTCCCCTTCTCTGCACTCGTCTGCTCATTTCTTCGGCTCCCTCTCTATACATCATCCGGCCAGTTCGCAGAATGAAGCAACGCAAAGTATGTAAATGAATATTGGAATTTCGATAATCCGCCTATCGAATGAGCGGTTGTGGGTGGTCGTATGCTGATGATGACTATGATGAGGGCGGGAGTGAGTGGGAAAGAAGATGAAGGAGGCGTCATACGGTGGAGAGCAGCAGCGACGAAGGGAGAAAGGGACCCATCACATAAACGGCTTTTAGGGCTGTAGCATTGTCCTCTGCATATACTATGTATGTATTTTGCATAATTGTTAAAATTGCGTATGGATAAATCGGCTGCTCCCTTAATGATAATTATGTGACACACAAAGTTACAAATTCGAGTATGCTATCTGTTTTATACACATACATATTTATGTAAATATGTATATCTTCATCTAATGGAACAGGTAATGAATTAAATTAATCAATTGATAATATGTATGTATTTCTTTTGCGTTTTTAAGACCTTCAATTAGTTGAATAAGCTATCTATATTCAGATGTATATAAGTAGCGGATATTTCGATTATTCAGTATTATTCTTCTCCCATATTTATACCCTTGCAAAAAGGGTATTTTAATTTTGGTTAGAAGTGTGCAACGCATAGAAGGAGGCATCTCCGACCATATTTAGTATATATATTCTTGATCAGCATGACAAGACGAGTTCAAATCCGTTTGTCCGTCCGCTTGTCTGTCTGTCTGGCTCAACAGCTTCTCCTCCTAGACCGCTATAGCTACAGAGCTGCAATTTTGCACGAAGGCTTGTATATACTGCACGCATTGTATATCTCGGATTCATCCGGATCGGACGACTATATCATCTAGCTCCCATAAGAACCATCGGTCGAAAAAAAAGTTTTAGATCAATAAATTCGTTGTTTTTCATCTAATTGTTATAAAACTCAACATTGGCAGTTTACTATACATCCAAACGTACGTGCCAAATTTGATCGAGATCGGACTACTATAGCATATAGCTCCCATAGGAACAATCGGACCAAAAATAGTTTTGCTTCTTTTGTGATTGTTTCTTTTGCGATCATCACCAAACTTGGTAGATAACATTTGCACATAACAACTTATAATCTTGCCAAATTTGATCAAAATCGGATAACTATATGATATAGCTGTCATACAAACAAATGGAAAAATTGCTTGCTGCATATGTATGCGTGTAGATACGGGGTTTTCACACAAAAACCCTTTCCATTTTGCGATCTCCATTTAAGGACAGAGTAACGCAAGAACTTGCAAGGGTATACAAACTTCGGCATGGTCGAAGTTAGCCCGGCTTTCTGGTTTTCTATACATTCTTCTCAAGCCATAGCAATCAGTTTGTCTTTGATTTCCAAATGGTCTTCCATTTTTCCACGACAAGGCAAGGAACTGTGAAATTGTCCCTTGCTCATTATCAATGTCATTTATTTATGCATGTACCCATACCTCAATGTGGGGTAAGGCTGACAAAAACTTTCTCATACGCGTCTACTTTAGCTTTGTATGTCTTTGAAGTAAGTGTAACCGGCAACAACAACAGCCGCAGCAACAAAACCAACAGCAAAGAAAATTAAAATAACATTTTCGTCTGCATATTTATGCCGTTGAGTGTAGCTACCAAATAAAACTTTTCTTTTACACGTTCCTAGGGATTGCACGAAAAACATACAGAAATTAAGAGCCAAAAGGTAGCAGGCCGCACAAAAAAAAACAGTGAAAATTGCAAGAAAATTTGGGCCACAAAAAAATTACTAAAAGTATATACACAATAAATACGAGATAGACATAGAATCGACCAAAAGCATTTGGATTATTTGAAAGTTCACCAAAGAAATGTCAATTTATTCACTGTAATTTAGTAATCTCAAAGGAACAAAAATATCACTCATCCGACAAAATAAAATGATATGCTTGGCAAAGTGATATTGAAGTTTCTTCATAAAACCAATGTTACCCTTAGATATCGTTACAGACCATCAATATCATCGCCCGAACTGGACTCATATTGAGGGTAGAACAATCTAGAAACTACTGGCGAGCAGCCTGCGACATAACGAATACACATGCAAAGTTGACAGGTAGTTTGGGACACAACTATCACAACTTCCGCTTTATCAACACCCGAACTTCCGCTGCAGACAGTCGTGCCCGGGTACCGACTATGATCCAGGCTCACGAATGTTGGCTTCACTTCACGCAAAAAGCCAGAAAACAAAAAGCAAAAAAAACTAACAAAAGAAGAAAAAATGTATATAACGACCGCACCCAGCGGACATTGTCGCTGCACTTTTTTGGTCCCCAACTTGGTACTGGCAACGCGCCGTATGCGCAACTTTTGTTTTGACATTTTAATTTATTGCTTGCAATCTTTTGCGCCGACCACTACTTGGCAGTTGTTCCCGCTGTTGTTGTTCTTGCTGTTATTGTAGATAGGTCATTGAACCCCATTCAGCAGTGGCAAAGTTCCATTCATCCGACCACTTCCCTCACCATCTCTCCATCTGGTATTTTACCTTTCTGTCAGCCCCTAACCAGCATCCCTTCTCGTGATACTCAGGTAGCGGCAGAAGAAAGCAATGCCGACATTATAAAGTATATATTTTCTTGATCAGCCTAAGAAGCCGAGTCACAATTACACAATTAATGAATGTAATTAATAATGTGATTAATTAATTGTAAAAACAATATTTTGGTCCCCCATATCTCGGCTACTATAAAAGATAGGGTTATCGTATTTGGAGAGAACATGCGTACAGTATGCACGCAGACTAAGTTTGATTTAAATTTAAATTTTCCCACGCCCCCTGCCGCCCTTGCAATTCAAGGAAAAGTGATTTTCTCCCACAATAGTTATCATACTCAAATTTAATTCGGCACACTTCTATATGTTATGGGCATCTATCAAATCCATCAAATTTTATAAAAATCGGAATAAAAATGGCTGAGTTATACATTGAAACGTTTTGCACTCAAAGCGGTGCAAGGCGAATTTGGCCGGTGGGGCGCTAAAATGTACACACATAAGAGTGAGCGAGATGGCATATGTTAGAAATCGCGCATACGAAAGAAATTTAATATATGAATTTAGTTTTATAAGTTTTTTTCCCTTGTTGGATGGTATGTACATATATCCAAGTGGGCCCGGCGACTTACTTACGTTTTATTTTAGTTTAATTTCAAGCGACTTTTAGCAAAAGGCTTGCGATTTTGCCATATATGTATATGGAAGATATTTATATATGTAGTAATATGCCCTGTTACCCTATGCACAGTATCATATGTTAACCAAGTTGACTTTAATTCTCCTCACGCCATCTGCCAACTTAAAATGTGTTGATTTTTGGTATGGACAACTTTTTGGAGTCTTTAATTTTGTTGGCTAGAAAATTAGGCATACTGCACACAGAAAAACCGAAACCGCACACACCGAAAATTAAAAGAAAGGCCTAAATACTGACACGTACCGACCAACTCAACCCATACCGAACCAAACAAACGGAATGATGATAGCGGGACGGGACTTTGGGAGGCCACCGCAAAAACCGCAGAAACCGCCAACAGCTCAGTTCACCTTACAGCTTGGGTAAAGACTATAAAGGAAGCAACTGGCTCCTCCGCAGATCGCATAAATCATTAACAAAATAAAAAGGATGAGAGTGCAGACTGTTGGGTAGTGGCAGGGGATCGGTAAAGACAGCAACCCTGAAATTGCGGCACACTCTGAGCATTGAGTTAGATACGTTTAATCTATTCTTAACCGTTTCTCCCTTCATTCTGGGCATTTTGTTGCAAACTGTTAGATGTCCACAGTTCACAGTTGTTGGCAACGTCAGCGAATCTGGTTTTAATCCGCATACTTATAAGTAAAATAAATATTTAACTGCAGGCTATTTCTGCTCTCTATTTACCAGAGCGCAGATGGCGGCTGCCCAAACAGACAAACACAGTGAATAACCACTGAGTGGTGGCACGAGAAGAAGGTGCAACACAATAACTGCATAAATGGGGTTTCCCACCTCCACCCCTACAAGCACCATCAGGAGTACCCACTTACTTGTGGGGATTCAACTATTTACATGGAGCCAGTATGTGCTGCCCATTCCCGGAGTATTATAATCGAGCATGTAAACACCATTAGAGGATGTATCCAGGGTTCGGCCCCCCGTTGAATAATTTAGGCTCGACGGGCAGATACGATAGACAGACAATCTGCAGCAAGTAGCTGTCGGAGCTCTGCATCAGCAGTTGGTGTAGAGATTACGAGAATCGTTACAACTTTTGTTTTAATATTTAAAATTACAGCCAACTGTGAAAGACGGAAAGAGGACGGTAGAGACCGTAAAAAAGGGATGCCCATCTTACAGTCATCACATCGTCACGGTGGCGGCTTACACGTTATTAATACCTAAAATTTTTAATTGATATGAAAGAATCAGTTCTTAGTCCATCCCATCAACCAATCAAACTACTAATTGAGTTTCATCACTCTTTCTATTAACTATTCCATGGTAGTCTGCCTTTAAAGGATTTCTTTGGTAAATGTAATTGCTTATCATATATTTATATAGCCTGGGCCCTAAAGGAATATCCACCGCCAAAGCCGTCAATCAATAATCCTTTAATATATATGTAACTCCAAGGTCATTCCATAGAAAATGTAATTGAAATTCCAAAAAATTTGTAGCCACTTTAGAGTAAAAATATCAATTGGCTTTCACTCTATTTGAAGAGTGACTTTGAAACTTTTACAAACTTCCATTTATTGCTGCTGTGTATAACTTTTTACCAAGAGCTGCAATTTTTTATTTACAAACTATTCAGAGCTACTTACTAAATATATAATCAACATGATGACGATGATGATGATGGACGTGAACATGGACAGATAACCTGATGGCGCTTGACTAATTGCGCTTGATATAAACTTTTGTAAGCTAAGTGCAAATATTGATATTGATACAGAATTAGGTTTTGGCATTGAAGCTGCCATATTAGATTTACTCAGCACAAGGCGATTGCTTAATTAATTGATTGAATGTGTCAATGTGTTAAATAAGTGCATAAGAGAAACAAGGATTGAAGCAAATAAAAATTAATCGGCAACTAGAAAAATCTTTTTAAAAAAGACGTAGGAATAAACCAAAACTAAAACCGGACTATTTTCTGCTTCACTGACGACAACTTGCAAGATTGTGTGAGTTGGCGTTGGCTGCTGGTTAAATTCCTGTTCAGGTTGTTGCTCGGTTGCTTGGCTGGCTGGCTGGCTGGCTGGCTGGTTGGCTGCTTGGCTGGTGGCAATGCGGTGCCAATTAGTTGACTGTCACCGGCACCTGTCAGCAGTGACGACAACAAATACAACAACACAAGCAATATCAGCAACTAGAACGAGCAGCGAGACCAGGTTAAAATGCTTAAAACTTGTGGTGACAAACTAACCGTACCATACAAATGCAGGGAAAATGGAGAATAGAATATGGAGATTGTGGTATAAGTGGAGGAGTATGAAGACTGAGCAATTACAAAAAACACAACCAGATGGTCGTGTTAACTTCTTTCGCACCAAAGCTTAGGTACCCTCCAAATCGTGCTTTTGCTTGCATTAAGATGTACACAATACCTTTAAGTCTTCCTAGACTACCCAAATTATCCCACTGATTACAAAAGTTTCAGGAGATGCTTAGATCAAACCTCCGCAGAATGTTATATAAAATGATGGAACCCTTCTTAGAAGGGTATACAAGTAAAGAATACAACAACAAAATAGAAAATACACACTCACACAAGGTGTGTGTGTTTTCCCAAAAGGCGCATACACTTGAAAAAATCGGGTATCCTGATAAAAGGGACACATTATTACAAATACAACATTATATTTTCCAGGGCAAAATATTCCTCTGAGTCCGCCCCTGTCTTCTCCATGCATATTTCTGCATTCACCAAGAATTTTGTCCAGTGTAACCGCAATTTTAATCTTAGCGCAAATCACGTGCTGCAGCTGCAACAGCAGAGGCATCAGGATTCAGCTCCTTCCCGTCACCACTACAATAATTTGTACAGCCATGTTGTCGCCAGTCTGTTTCCCATGTCCTATGTCCCAAACTGTTACTCCTTGCGATGCTCTGGGTCAACGGGGTCAACGGCACAAACAATGGGCTTGAAGCTTGCCAAGAAAAAATAAAAACAAGGACAACACGAATCCAGAGAGCAACAGAAAGCGAGAAAACTATCAAAAAATAAATACAAGTATAAGTATTAATCCCAAAATGTATGTAAAGTGTATATGCGATATTTTTAATCCAAAGTGAATTCTATCACGACCGAGACGAAGATCATTGCCATGTTTTTAAATACCTAAGTGTATAAAAGATGACCGTATTAACCATTTATCAACATTTAAAAAATGATAATAGATTTTCTAAAATCGTAATAGTTCTAAATCCCTGCAGTATGGTATAGAAGCCAATTTGTTGTTTTTGTTGGCGTAAAAAAACGAGTTACAAACATCAAACTTCGCAATGACAGAACTCAAACTCTACCCGAATATTATCAAACTACTGGAAAGGGGATCAAACGAATTCTACGAATCACAGAGGACACAATTAAATTTTCTAAAAAAAAAAATACACATGAATTGGACATTACACAACACTTCAATCCTAGAACAACACATAGAAGAATTATATACATTAAAAACTATATATATATATACCTTTATTATCAATAGTTTTAATTATTTTAATATACATATAATTTCCTGCTAATGCTAATACTTTCAACTTTATCAGGGGTGTCACAGAAAACTCCAGAGATTTTGGCGACGTTTGAAATGTAAAACGCCGAAACGAAACGTTGGTGTCATGGAAATCTCCGACGTTTCATTTTCGGCAACATTTTCGGAGCCACAGCCACCGGTTGGCACATCAGCTGACTTAATCGCCCCTATTTCGGTATTTCGATAAGTTCTATAGGGTTGTGCAATCGACAAAAAAAAAAATGCTAATGTTTGTCCGAATATGGACTCTGAAGTTATCATAGCATATAGATTAAATGATTGCGAATCGATTGCACTACCGTGCATAAACAGCCGCTCACTAAAAGAATAGCGACGAACTTGTGAGGCCGTATATGGCTGGCGCTAATTGCATTCTGAAATTAAGTGTTTTCCAACACTACATTTCCAATATAAATAATATACAGTGGCTCACAGCTTATTTCGTGCAGAGGTACAAAAAATTTTCAAAAGTGTATTGCTGCTAAACTATTTGAGATATCGCAAAAATTTAAATGCAGTCCTTTTTAGCGATCTATCAATATATATAAAAGCATTTGATTATTATTTTATCATTTTATCTTTTTATACCCTTGCAGAGGGTATTATAAAATTGGTCAGATGTTTGTAACGCAGAGAAGGGATCGTTTCCGACCCCATAAAGTATATATATTCTTGATCAGCAAGAGCAGACGAGTTGATATAGCCATGTCCGTCTGTCCTTCTGTCCGTCTGTCTGTCTGGTGCTTCGCGATCTAGTCCCACAGTTTTAGAGCTATGGCATTCAAAGTTCGTATATAAGCTTTTCTATACAGCCACATGCACATCTGCGATTTTGAATAAGATCGGACAACTATATCATATAGCTGCCATACAAATACAAACGTTAAATGCGAATAACTTCTATATTTTTTGAACAATCTTATCCAAACTGATTACGTTCATAAATAAAAAGGGATTACATCATATGCGTGAATTTCAAAACAATCGGATAAACATAACGCCTGATTTCGACGATATAAAATTTGCCTATATATAGTACTGCTGCATACTGCTGCTGCCATAAGCAGTGCACGCATAAGCAGTGAAGCACATATATGTGTCAAAATTGCGATTGTGTATGTGTGAATATGAATATCAATCGCTACATTGTCTACTATTTACCGATTGGCTGCCCCCGGCCAATATATTTAAAATATTTCTTTATTGGATTAAGAAACAAAAAATTTTTTAGAAAATAAAATGTAATGGTCAAGGGCTGCAAGGGTATACAAACTTTGGCATAGCCGAAGTTAGCTTCTTTGATATTCAAATAATATTAAAAACTTAAACCAACTCTATCGACGTTTTCTATGTCACAGCTTATTTCGTGCAGGCACTTTTAGTTACTCAAAATCGAAAGTTGTGATATTTATGCTACAGTTTCTTTTTGTATCCTTCTGATCACATCATTAACTAGTTTTATTATATGTTAAATAGATTTGATTGTACATTTTTCTCACCGAGGCATCCATATACTTTTGCTTTTTTCTCAAAAACGGTCCCAATGATTAGAAATTTAACTATTAGGAAATGCTCTTGAAAGTCTTCCCAATGTTTTAACATACCGTGCATATACAGCTGCTGACTACATATTGAGTTCTTGGGAAAAAACTGAAGGTTGGTTCACTTAAAGGCGATTTTCTCAAAAACTGTCTGATTGATCTATGATTGAAATATGTGGAAATGCGGCAAAATTGAATTTTTCATGCACGATTTTATTGTACCTAGAACGCATAGAACACGCCAAAAGTTAATAAAAACAATAGATAATGCAATTATTTATAAATGTATACTTTATTTTGTTCAAAAAGGGTCATAAATACAGACACAATTCAAAATAAAAAAAAATTCAAAAAGTTAACAGTGGGTTAACAGAGGACCGTCGCAAACTCGAGTTTAACATCGTCGCTATTTTGCTAATGTTATACAACAAGAAATCAGAAGGCCGGGCTAACTTCGACCATCCCGAAGTTTGTATACCCTTGCTAGTTCTTGCGTTACTCAGTCCCTAAATGAAGATCGTAAAATAAATAGGCTTTTGTGAAAAAACCTCAATCTACAGGCTATCGCACGGCATGCATGCATATGTAGAGATGCAGCATGCAGTTTGCCATTTGTTTGTATGGCAGCTATAACATATAGTTATCCGAATTTGGTCAAATTTGGCAAGATTATAACACAATTCTACAACTTTCTGTAAATTAGGGCATACTTTACTTAATTAATACTTTGTTGTGGCACATAAGAAATTAAAATTGCAATCATAAAATTTTTTATTTATTTCAACACCATTTTTTTTTTTTCAACATAATTTGCTGCAAGCGCAGAATTAACCAAACGACCAAGCGATTTCTGTGACACCCCTGATATACTTTTTAGGGTCGGAAATTCTTCCTATAGGCTGTTACATACATTTTGGCGAATTTAATATACCATTTCATCCTATAGATGCATGGTATAAGAATAAAGTAAGTAAGTCGCCGGGCCGACTTGGATATACAATGGATGCATGGTATAAAAATACATTGTTGAACCTTTTGTATCACTTAAAATTTCGAATAACGAACACCTCATTTTGGCACGCTAATCAAGAATATGTCATATCTTGTATGGCATTTCTTTTGGCTACCATTTAAAATATTTTTATTGTGCTAATGTGCAAAATGTGTGATGAACAAGAAGAGGGACAGGAGAGCGAAACAAAGGAGACGGACCTGACCCATATGGTTTGGCTTGAATTTGATTTTGTGGCTTTTAGTTAATAATAGTATTTAGTTTATTATTACCGGCGTTTGGGTCGCAGTTCGGCCATATTTTTGCATTTTTAACCAGGAACTCTATGCAGTTTTCTTTAAGATCCTTTATTGCTCTTTTGTCGATCCAATCACGGCCACTTTTTTGGTTTTAAGACTTTAATGGTTGCATTAACTTCTTCGATACTTATGGCTCCAGTCGAAATCATTCTCTGCTTTCCACGTCCTCCTTTAAGAGGCTTAAATCTATTCTAGGTGAAGAGAAATTGCTTCTTATCCTTATCCTTATTGGAGGAAAGACGTCGGCCATCCACTCCCTTTAAGGGATGTCGTGGTGATGGTTGTATGTAACTGGCAGAAATAAGAATTTCCGACCCTTAAAAGTATATATATTCTTGATCAGCTTGAGAAGAAAAGTTTATATAGCCATGTGCGTCTGCTCGTCCGTCCGTAAGAATGTACAGATCTCAGGAACTTTAAGTGATAGAGCTACTAAATTTAGAATGTGGACTCGTTTTTTTTACCACGCCCCCTGCCGCCCACGGAATTCAATTAAGAGTGATTTTCTTATGAAGATCTATCATTCCACCAAATTTCATAAATCTGAATTAAATTAAAATGAATTAGTGGTTTTGCACTTAAAGCGGTGAAAGGGCGGAGTTGGCCGGTGGTGTGCTAAAGTGCACACACATAAGAAAGGAGAGAGATGGCATGTGTTAGAATTCGCGGCATGCGAAGAAATTTAATAAAGGAATTTGGTCCTATAAAGTCGATGTAGTTTTCTCACTTGATGCATGGCATAGCGAACGGCCTGGCGAACTACTTACTTTATTTTGTATAAAAACATGTAATTTTGTTTAAAAAGTTTGTTGCTTAGCCACAAAGCATAAGCAAAAAATCTAATAAACATTTTTTTTATTTCTTAAGGTCGCCGGTGACATCGGATGTTGGTGAAGTTTTGCAAACAAGCCCATGGGCCGGGTTGAGCCGAGTGCGATAATTACGGCCCATGGCCACCTCTAGATTTGATGTTGTTCTCCATTTCCTGGCCTACATAAACATGAGCCTAAGCTTGTCTCTTGTTCATAGGGCGTCCTCGCTCGTCTTTCACTCGCCCTTTCACAAATTTCGCTCCTATCATACCCCAGCCTACACCTGCAAGGCCATAAAATATGGTCGCACCCCTGCTGCTCTATGTTGGTGATTTTTATACCATGCATCCATAGAATGAAATGGTATATTAAAGTCGCCAGAATGTATGTAACAGGCAGGAGAAGGCTTTTCCGAGCCAATAAAGTATATATATTCTTGATCAGCATGAAAAGAGAAATTGATAGAGCCATGTCCGTCTGTCCGTCCGTAAGAGACCAACGATCTCAGGAACTGTAGGAGCTAGAGCTACCAAATTTAGAATGCAGACTCGTGTGGTATAGACGCTGACCAAGTTTTTTTTTTTTTTTGCCACGCCCCCTTCCGCTGCCGGAGATCAATAAAAAGTAATGTTCTCCTGAAATATTTATCGTATCGTTATTTAATTTGGCACACTCATACATAATATAGACATCTATCATTCCATCAAATTTTTTTTGCCACGCCCCCTTCCTCCTCCGAAAATCGATAAATTTGATTTTCTCACGTAATATTTATCGTATCGTAATTTAATTTGGACCACTTATACATGTTATGAACTATCTATCTATCTTTCCACCAAGTTTCATAAAAATCGGAATAAAAATGGCCAAGTTATATGTTGAAACGTTTTGCACTTAAAGCGGTGCAAGGGCGAATTTGGCCGGTTGCGAGCTAAAGTCCACACACATAAGAGTGAGCGAGATAACATGTGTTAAAAATCACGCATGCGAAAACAATTTATTATATATGTATAAATTTAGTTTTAATAAATTCGAAGTAGTTTTTTCCCTTGATGCATGGTATATCCAAGTCGGCCCGGCGACTTACTTACTTTATTTTTGTTTGTACCAAGTTTGAAAATGAATAAACAAAGAGAATGGAACAACAAAAAAAACAGCAACAAAATCGTTTTGATGAAGACGAACGGAAAAGGAAATAAACAAATAGGAAACATTTAATAAAACACTGAAATCAATGTTTAATGCAATGCTATAAACAACTTAATGGATTTTTTTTTTGCCTTCAAGATGAAGTCTAAGATTCTTATACTGTTTAAATAGCCACTGAATAAACATGTATTGTACATATTTATATTGTAAGTATGTATAGTATATGTATACACTTGGTAAATATTTCTTGCGAATTTCTATAATTTGAAAAAGCCAATCAGAATGATAATGTGAAGATTTGGGTTAGCTAGGTGAGGCACCAAAAATCGTGTGCATGGTCTATGTAACTGTAGGTACACAATCGCACACCGGGGAACAAATGTGCTAAACAAATTTCAATTAAACGCCCTTTTTCTCTCTCTCTCTCTATCTCTTTGTGCCTTTCCCTCACTGGAACTTTTAATTTTTTTTATTTTTTCCTATCTTCCTCTCATCGGTTTAGTCGCTGGCAATTTATGTCATTTATATTTATGTACATGTATATCAACTATTATTTACACATCCGTTTCATACGTTTATATTTCGCTTTTGTTGGTTTTTGTGGCAATTGGCGGCGCCACAAGAATAGAATAACAATTCAACAATTTGCAATATCTCTTGCAATACACGCATACATACATACGCACTTATGTATGCATAGGCACAGTAAATCAAACCGTACGAAAATATGTATATGTATGTAAGTATAAGCCATTGTTTGCACAAAGTAACTAGAGGATAAATGAAAAAGGCAAGTCCAAATGCCTCAAATTGCAAATTGTCTTGACAAACCCCAAACTAAACCTCAAGACCAGCTTCCCCCTCTTTTAGCCGGCGTTGGGTCAATATAATTTGATAAGCTGATTCTTTGCTGAGCTATGTATTTCCCCCTTGCTGTGAAAATTCAATCTCCGCCACAAGATACACAGCATATAAAAATAAAGTAAGTAAGTCGCCGTGCCGACTTTGATATACCATGCATCAGGGGGAAAAAAAAACTACATCGAGTTTATAAAACTAAATTCATATATTAAATTTCTTTCGTATGCGCGATTTCTAACATATGCTATCTCGCTCACTCTTATGTGTGTGCACTTTAGCGCTTCACCGGCCAAATTCGCCCTTGCGCCGCTTTAAGTGCAAAACATTTCAACGTATAACTCGGCCATTTTTATTTCGATTTTTATGAAACTTGGTGGAATGATGATGTCCATAACATGTATAAGTGTGCCAAATTAAATTCCCATACGATAAATATTGCGGCAGAAAATCGCTTTTCATTGAATTCCAGAGGCGGAAGGGGGGGTGGAAAAAACAAATACACTTGATCAGCGTATAAGTATACTACACAAATCTGCATTCCAAATTTGGTAGCTCTAGCTCTTACAATTCCTAAATCTTTGGTCTCTTACGGACGGACGGACAGACGGACATGGCTCTATCCATTTCTCTTCTCATGCTGATCAAGAATATATATACCTTATAGGGTCGGAAAAGCTTCCTTCTGCCTGTTACATTTATTTTGGAGACTTTAATATACCATTTCATCCTATGGATGCATGATATATAAATAAATAGAAATATAAATATATTTCTACATTTACAAGTGGAATTTTGTTCTTGATTGTATTTGTATTTTTAATTTTCACAAAATTCATGTTTATTGCTTTTACCGCTCTTTTTATATTCTTCCTTCTTGTTTTATACTCAATTGTGGTTAAAGTTAAGTTGATTACATTTGTATTACATTTTCTTTTTAACTTTAAAATTTCACAAATTTATTTTATTATCTGCTGGCATATCTCGCCAGCCAAATAAACAGAGTCGAAGTGCCTATACGATACTGAAAAGCATCGTAAGCTGTAAGCCTATAAGGATCGATTATTGGAGACTACAATTCGCATAATTCGGCTAACCTACATGCCTACGTATGTATATCGTTTCCGTCGGCTTCCCATTCACAGCGGTTCTCGATCGAATGTCAATCGCTTTTCCACAATTATACCCTGCACCCACATGGTGAAATGGGTAAATTAAAGTCGCCAAAATGTATGTAACAGAAGGAAGCATTTCCGACCCAATAAGTATATAAGGTACTTATGTATATGCATCCAACACCCAGGTCGAGCCATGTCCGTTTGCCCATGTGTTCGTCCGTATTCGCTCTCAAATTGAAGTAAGTCGCCGTGCCGACTTTGATATACTCTAGCCAGATACGCAAGGCTATTTTTATGCTGATTCTTATAAAATTTTCAATTTGAAAAGATAGAAAATGTTTTATTTGAGAAACAATATTTTGAGCCACTGCTGTCCAAATATGATAGCTCTAGCTTTTATAGTTCCCGAGATATTGGGGCTCAAAATATTGTTTCTCAAATAGCGTGGGTGGAAGGGGGCGTGGCAAAAAAAAACTTGAACACCAAACGAGTCTACATTACAAATTTGGTGGCTCTAGCTTTTATACTTAGTTGCTGAGATCTAGGCACTCTTTCGGACGGACAGACAGACGGACATGTTATTTTATTGAGAAATCGACTCGGCTATTGATACATACATTTTGGCGACTTTAATATACCATTGCATCCTATGGATGCATGGTATAAAAAGCCAGATCTAACGGGGAAAAAGCCGAAATGATATTGATTGCCGAACAAAAGTGCCCGCACGAGCTATGGGTGCCGACCCCTGCATTAAATAGTCGTTCACACTTTTCCCGGATATTATCCAAAACTAGCTGCGTCTCTTGTTACTTGCACATGTAACTACATCTAGTCACTTTGGTGGCACACACACTTCTGTGTACTACAAGGCCGAGCTGAGTGGTTCGTGTTCCCATACATACATATGTATGTACACCACACTTCATTCCCCCACCATTGTGCACGCTACCTGCATGGGCTAAAGTCTTTCTTTCACACATTTCTCTATCAGGCACCTCGGCAAAGGGCAATGCAGCCGCTTAATCCATTAAATATGTATGCATTATTCACAAAGAACTTGCTTTTTGCACGGCCCCGTACAATGAAGTGCTTGATGTTGAGGAGCCCCACGATCCACGAATCCATGTGGTGGCATTCATTGCAAAGAGGAAAAAAATTTGGTTACTTTGCATAATTTATTAAACATGCGAGACTCCGCAAATAGGCCCAGGAGCTTGTAGTGAGCTTTTGAAGGCAGTATAAGCGAGAGGGTGAAAGAGGGGGGACAATGGTGATGGCGGTGGTGGCGCATGCTCTTCTTTTTTATTTTCATTTTTAGTGGTTTTTAGTTTGTGGTTCTTAGGATAATGCTAATGTTTTTAGTGACCCCGCACTCACCCCACCCCATCCCTTATCTGAAATTTAACCAAACATTGTGGGAGTAAGTCTTTAATGAGCTTTGACTTGGCTTTTACACAGCGCCAAACAAAAAAAAAACAAAACTGAGGACTGTCTTTTTGAATCGAAATTAAATACCTAGTCTTTTCACAGTATTTTCATACAGTGTACGCAAAGTGGGATCCTACATGGTCGTAAATCTTGCTTGGTTAAAGGAATGGCCAATTGCCAATTGGCCCCTCTTCTCTTCTGTATCGACGCGAGGGCCAATCTGTTCTCTGATCCACTCTGTCTTTGCACAGTTTTTCAATATGAAGCCTATCATAGAGCTCAGATGCACGGAGTTCGAGTGAGTTAAGTTACATTCCTAATTGCTGTAGGGTATCTGAAAGTCTTGCATTGAAACTTGACGAAATTGTTTTATTGTAAATTTTCTGAAAGTGGGTAGCAGTATTTGCCTAGATCCGGCCTAGAATTTCTCAAGAGCATGATAGTGACTTCCTCATTTGCTGCTTAACCTCGTTCTCCACCCATTTCCCTTTCTTTCGCTATTTTTGCTCTCCAAGTCACCCAGGCAAGGGCAAAAGTAACCACAAAGACGCTGCTTGGAAAGTCGGAGCTGGTGCTGCGGAACGGGAATGTGTATTCGAGAGTTCAGTTGAAGGAAGAAAAGAGAAGGAACGCAGGGAATGCTTATGCAAATATGAAAAATGCTTCGGAGTGCAATGACAGCGGTAGACAGTGACGAGACATTAAGGTCTTTCATCCTCTCTCTCTCTCTCTCTCTTTCTCTTTAACTCTTTATAAGTATTTTACTCCTGCCATAGTAATTACTCATTAAAACGACAAAAGCTTAAATAATAATTGGTAATCTGCATGGTAATTAAACGCAATGATTTCTTTAGATCAGCAGCCATCAAAAAATGGCTTTACACTTTCTGCAAGATATTTAGATACTTATTTCACATTTTCGGTTTTGCTTTTTACAATCACATCACATTTTGGTCTATCAAGAAGTCAAAAAAGATGCCTGCTGAGTCACAACAGTGCCATCACGCCACTCCGCCCGCCATAAAAATCAATATACAGGGAAGTGACTTTGACTTTGACAAATTTCGCTGTGCTTTATAAAATTTGTCAACTGTCAAGTCCGTCTGTGTGTGCAAAAATAGGATGGGGAAAGCATTAGAAAGAATTAGTTGGTCTATTTATAAATAAAAACTAAAGTCTATGCAATCTTTTCATAACTCCTCAAAAGGTTAAACTAATTTCAGATCACATTTCAAAGAAGTCAAATGATTGCTGTTGCTTTTTATATCATGCATCCATAGGATAAAATGGTATTTTTAAGTCGCCAAAACGTATGTAACAGGCAGAAGGAAGAATTTCCAACCCTAAACAGTATATACATATATTCTTGATCAGCATGAGAAGAGAAAAAACTGATATATCCATGTCCGTCTGTAAGAGCGTACAGATCTCAGCAACTTTAAATAAAAGAGCTACCGAATTTAGAACGTAGACTCGTGTAGTATATACGCCGCTGATCAAGTTGATTTGGCACACTCATACATGTTATGAATAAAAATGGCCGAGTTAAACGTTAAAACGCTTTGTACTCAAAGCAGTGCAAGGGCAGATTTGGACGGTGGAACGCTAAAGTTCACACACATAAGAGTGAGCGAGATAGCGTGCGTTAGAAATCGCAAGGAGTGGATTGAACTCGAACCGGTTAATGCTAAGGCCATTGCCACAAAAAGCGAGGCAAGACAGTCACACAGCATGTTGATATTAAAATAAAGTAAGTAAGTCGCTGGGGCGACTTGGATATACCATGCATTAGGTGAAGAGATATATATTAAATTTCTTTCAAATGCTATCTCTCTTTTGTGGAAACGAGCACTTTAGCGCCCCCCGACCAAATCGGTGATTTGCAGCATATGCTATCTCGCTCTTTTTCGCGTGCATCTGCCTTGCACCGCTATGGGTGAAAAACGTTTCTATGTATAACTCGGCCATTTTTATTCCGATTCTTGTGATATTTGGTGGAATGATAGATATACGTGACATGTATTAGTGTGCCAAATTTAATTTCGATACGATAAATATTTCGGCTGAAAATCGAATTTTTCGAATTTCGGGGGCGGAAGGGGGCGTGGCCAAAATTTGAAACAAACTTGGTCTGCGTGCACACTGCACGCATCTAATGTCCAAATCCGAAAGCTCTATCTTTTATAGTTCCCGAGATATGGAGGCTCAAAATATTGTTTTTCAAATAGCGGGGGCGGAAGGGGGCGGGGCGAAAAAAAAATAAACTCGATCTGCCTGCAGAGCAAACGGGTCTACATGCCAAGTTTGGTAGCTCTAGCTCTTATAGTCTCTGAGATCTCGATGATTCTTCAGACGGACAGACGGACAGACGGACAGACAGACGGACATGTCTCAATCGACTCGGCTATTGATACTGATCAAGAATATATATACTTTATAGGGTCGGAGAAGCTTCCTTCTCCCTGTTACATACATTTTGGCGACTTTAATATACCATTTCATTCTATGAATGCATGGTATAATAAAATAAAGTAAGTAAGTCGCCGGGCCGACTTGGATATACCATGCATTAGGTGAAGAGATATATATTAAATTTCTTTCAAATGTTATCTCTCTTATGTGGAAACGAGCACTTTAGCGCCCCCCGACCAAATCGGTGATTTGCAGCATATGCTATCTCGCTCTTTTTCGCGTGCATCTGCCTTGCACCGCTATGAGTGAAAAACGTTTCTATGTATAACTCGGCCATTTTTATTCCGATTCTTGTGATATTTGGTGGAATGATAGATATACGTGACATGTATTAGTGTGCCAAATTTAATTTCGATACGATAAATATTTCGGCTGAAAATCGAATTTTTCGAATTTCGGGGGCGGAAGGGGGCGTGGCCAAAATTTGAAACAAACTTGGTCTGCGTGCACACTGCACGCATCTAATGTCCAAATCCGAAAGCTCTATCTTTTATAGTTCCCGAGATATGGAGGCTCAAAATATTGTTTTTCAAATAGCGGGGGCGGAAGGGGGCGGGGCGAAAAAAAAAAATAAACTCGATCTGCCTGCAGAGCAAACGGGTCTACATGCCAAGTTTGGTAGCTCTAGCTCTTATAGTCTCTGAGATCTCGATGATTCTTCAGACGGACAGACGGACAGACGGACAGACAGACGGACATGTCTCAATCGACTCGGCTATTGATACTGATCAAGAATATATATACTTTATAGGGTCGGAGAAGCTTCCTTCTCCCTGTTACATACATTTTGGCGACTTTAATATACCATTTCATTCTACGAATGCATGGTATAATCACTGTCAAAGGCTAATTCAGTGTGCTCAATAAACGAAGCTATTAACTAAAATTTCTTTGCTTTGTGCTTTGGTATTTTGGGAATGAGAGTGTTTTTGGCCAAGCAACAACTGGAACTCCAACTCAATTTGCTCATATTTTCAAAGCTGCGGTTGCACTTGCACTTGGCAGCTAATATCAGTATGCTGATGTGTGAGTGTATGTGTACAAGATCCAGTTTGAGTCTTTGTTATGCACGTAGAGCGGTTACTCGGCTTAAACTGCTTCAATTTGGTTCAGGAATCCCACCGGAATGGGAGAGGGAACGAGTGAGCTGGGTAGTGATGATGGGGTGTCTTTTCGCTGCAACCTTTTGAAATGACAGGACACTTTGATGTATGAGTGCGCCCAATCATTATGCCTTTGGCATCCCCCAGTTCCCTGCATTCCCAATCCAAAAATGGTGGCAATCAAATACACGCACGGAAGCGTCGAAGGGAAAGAAAAAAGGTTATACTTATACATATGTACATATGTATATGTACATGTACATATGTATATCCTATAGAACGGGTTCCTAAATTGTTAAGAATGGATCCGTCTGACCGTTATTTACCTTTGTGTAAAAAGTAAGAATCTCGTCTTCAGAAACACCCCCGTTTAACATATGGAGGAACATGTCATATGTGTACTTATGTGAAGAGTTTGTGGCTGGCTTAGTGTTGTTAAACGATTCATGTAATTAATGGCGTGCAGGAAAAATGGTGTGGCTGCATTCTGCTAATCATTAGCAGCTAATGCAAAATGCAAAGGTCATTACCAGCAGACTTGAACGTGTTCGCCGCCTAGCACTTAGCTGCGGGCTTTTCTAGCCAACCCTTGATGTGAGTGTCCTCCTCACAGCTCGCGATCGCCTTAATGTAATTTACACAACGCTGAAATGGCCACAATTTAAACAAATTCTCCATCTAAACGAATGGCATTTGAAGGACCATTGGATCTAGAAAGCAACAAAAGCAAGGGCAACTTTAACACTTGTACATACAAGCAAACGAATATTCAATTGACCAGTAATGTAAATTTCACACAATCTTGATTTAATGAACATTAGCTTCTCATTTTCTTACTGTGAGTCGCAATTTTGTCCAGTGTAGGTTTTTCAGCGTTAAGCAAAAATTGAATTCCAAACATCTCTTGTCGACAACGACACGGATAAGGATAAGAAGTGGGCGGTGCTCTAATGGCGTAGCAGAAATTCCTTGCTTGTGTGCAATAAGAACAAGAAGCGAAGCGAAAGAAAGGAAAAATGGAAAAAATATCAAAGAAGCTAACTTCGGCTATGCCGAAGTTTGTATACCCTTGCAGCCTTGACCATTACATATTATTTCCTAAAAAATTTTTGGTTTCTTAATCCAATAAAGAAATATTTTAAATACATAGGCTGGGGCCAGCCAATCGCCAAATAGTAAGCGTGCCAAGACAATGTAGCGATTGATATTCATATTCACACACACACACACACATCGCAATTTTGACACATATGTATATGTGCTTTACTGCTTAATAAGCAGTGCTTATGCGTGTGTGTATATATAGGCAAATTTTATATCGTCGAAATCAGGCGTTATGATTATCCGATTGTTTTGAAATTCACACATATGATGTAATCCCTTTTTATTTATGTACATAATCAGTTTGGATAAGATTGTTCAAAAAATAGAGAAGTTATTTGCATTTAACGTTTGTATTTGTATGGCAGCTATATGATATAGTTGTCCGATCTTATTCAAAATCGCAGATGTGCATGTGGCTGTATAGAAAAGCTTATATACGAACTTTGAATGCCATAGCTCTAAAACTGTGGGACTAGTTCGCGCAGCACCAGACACACAGACGGACAGATGGACATGGCTATATCAACTCGTCTTCTCTTGCTGATCAAGAATATATATACTATATGGGGTCGGAAACGATCCCTTCTCTGCGTTACAAACATCTGACCAATTTTATAATACCCTCTGCAAGGGTATAAAAAACTAACACAGAATGCACTGCACGTTTCGCCAAATTGAAATTTACACGTCGAAGTCGACTAACAGCAGCAGTCGAAAGCCATTCCGATTACAATTCAGATTCGATAGGAGATTCAGGCACAGGCGTAGACCAGGACCAAGCCAAACAGTGCAGTTAACCAGCCAACAAGTCAGCCTACTTAGCTTAGCCGCCTTACTCGGATTTGGGGTGTTCGGGTTTATTTTGGCGTTTGGATTCGGATTTGGATTTGAGTTTGTGCTGTGACTTTGTACATAAACATTGATGAACACTTGTGCATAGCAGCTCAGTCGTCCATGGCTGTTCATTCTTGGGTGCCAACCCTCGTTGTTCTTAGCTACTTACTATGTGCGTACACCCTCACATCGATGGGCATACCTGTATTGGTGTTTATGTGGTATCTACACTACCTGAAGATGCCTCACTGCTGCTCTCATAAGTCGTAGTTTTAAGTTTGACAGCCTTAATTGCCATATTAATGTATACTTAAATTTGCCCGTAAATTTGGATTTGTTAAGGTTATAAACTGCAAATGTTGGGAGTCCATTAGGAAATGTATAGACAGTACAGTCAACAGTTACCATAACTAATAATTATTATTTTTATACCATGCACCCATAGGATGAAATGGTATATTAAAGTCGCAAAAATGTTTGTAACAAGCAGAAAGCCAGTAGAAGCTTTCCCGACCCTATAAAGTATATAGTATATTCTTGATCAGTATCAATAGCCCAGTCGATTGAAACATGTCCGTCTGTAGGATCATCGAGATCTCAGAAACTATAAAAGCTAGAGCTCCCAAATTTGGAATGAACATTTTGAACACTCATATCCTGGGAACTATAAAAGCTAGAGCTATCGTATTTGGACACTATATGCGTGCTGTATGTACATACGCAGACCAAGTTTAAATTTTGCCACTCCCCCTTCCACCTTAAAAATTCGATTTTCATCCGCAATATTTGTCGTCTCGTAATTCAATTTCATCTGTCATTCCACCAAATTCCATAAAAGTTAAAAAAAAGTTATGCTTGCTATACGTACAGTGGTGGCCATTTATTTGGCACATATTTTTTTTCGTTGTTCAATTTAGATTTTCTCGAGTGTTAAACAATTTTTTAAAACAATTTTTTTGCAATGTGTTTGTCAATATATTGAGATGATGCACCGTAAATTTTGTTAAGTTGGCTTTAGCCGTTTTTTCCCCATGTGCATTTGATTGGAAAAACCCCCATTTTTGTGGACAAATATTTGGCACAATTTTCCAGAATCGTTAATATTAAAGATACACCTTTGGATCCTAAGAAGAAGTTAAAGAACTAGTAAAACTAAGAAAAACTGCATACCAGAAATTTTGAATTTATCCCCAAATTGAGTTTTGGAGCCAGTTGAAGTTGCGATTTTTGCTCCTAAATTTGGGTCTTTTCACTTGGCGCCGTTTTACGGCACTAATTAATGCTAAAATACTATTTCCTTCAAAGAACGGATTAGAGGAGATAAAATTTCCCGTCCAATGAGGTATTAAAATGACTCGCCTCGCAATAAGTGTATTTTTTATGCGAAATGCCTTATTCCTTATAACCCAATCTTCCATCTCTTTCTTTTTCGTGCATGCAAGGACGCTACTTAGGCAATAAGAGACAGACAATGCCCGCAGGTACCTGGGTGTCATAGCCAAATAATGCGCCCACAAGCCGTCAAAACATTTTTTCACGATAAAGGAAAGATGCGTCGCTTTGGTATCCGACTAAATTGATACCAAAGGAAATAGTATTTTAGCATTAATTAGTGCCGTAAAACGGCGCCAAGTGAAAAGACCCAAATTTAGGAGCAAAAATCGCAACTTCACCTGGCTCCAAAACTCAATTTGGGGATAAATTCAAAATTTCTGGTATGCAGTTTTTCTTAGTTTTACTAGTTCTTTAACTTCTTCTTAGGATCCAAAGGTGTATCTTTAATATTAACGATTCTGGAAAAGTGTGCCAAATATTTGTCCACAAAAAATGGGAGGTTTTTCCAATCAAATGCAAATGGGGAAAAAACGGCTAAAGCCAACTTAACAAAATTTACGGTGCATCATCTCAATATATTGACAAACACATTGCAAAAAAAATTGTTTTAAAAAATTGTTTAACACTCGAGAAAATCTAAATTGAACAACGAAAAAAAATATGTGCCAAATAAATGGCCACCACTGTATGTATAAACATTTTGTACTCAAACCGGTGCAAGGCCGATGCACACAAAACTGAGCGAGATAGCAAGTGCCAGAAATCACCGATTTGTTCGGGGGGCGATAAAGTGTTGGTGTTCACATAAGAGTGAGCGAGATAACATTTGAAAGAAATTTAATATGTAAATTTTCACCTAATGCATGGTATATCCGAGTCGGCCCGGCGACTTACAATACTGACTTTTTTTGCTTATGCAATTACATATCTATGGGACATCAAAAATCTGGCAGTCAGACAGACAGAGAGAAAGAAACTGCAAACTTGTTGTGCCGAGTACATTATCGCAACTCTTTCCACACAGTTGACTTTGATTTGTACTCGTTCGCCCTAACTACTTCTATTACTTCACCGATTCACGACATCTCGTGATACTACATACATGCGGCGGCTTATTCAGCTCCTTTTCCACGCCGCATGCCAAAATGCAATCAAATAAACAAATTGCCCGTCGACTGAATCAGCATCAGTAGACTGAATACATTAACACAATTCACATTCACCACTCACCATAACAGAACAGTAACAATCAGTCTCGGTAAAAAAAAGAATCAGACCAGATACATACATACATACATACATACATGTATACATACATATGAATATACAGATCTGCATGCAGTGTTGCCACTTTTTTTTTGCTAAAAAAAATTTAAAGTGGACAATTTAAAAAGGCAATATGATAACTTGCAATATAATACCAGGGAAAATTTCTTGCTTTACACTGCGCAAAAAAAAATATGAACAATGCAAGAGAAAGAAAGAGAAAACAAAGCAAGGATCAATTTTTTCATGTGTAGCCTCTCAGCAGAGCGACACAGAAGTGCTCGCGTCGAAATGCTGTCACAGCTTTGCTGTGTGATATTAATTCTTAGAGCTGTGAGAAACATCGATGTAGTATCGATACATCGATTCGTAAAAAACATAGATTTTTTTTCTCCGAAGTTCGATGTTTTTGTCAGTTTGTCCATCACTGAGAAAAAAACGCAGTAAAAGCTATAACGTAATTTTGGGAGTTATTGGTGTTGGGTGGGAGCCTTTACAATGGATAGATATCTTAGAGCTTCACCATTCAACATCACTGAGGCTCAAAAACACTTGGAAAACGAGCTTTCTTCTTTCAACGCTCAGAAGTCTCGCCATTGCGACGAACCACGCCTGCCAACATCAACCTCCACATCGCAGACATCCCTTTTTCAATTTTTCGAAAAAAACAAAAGTTTGAATCTAATAGAGTGATTCCATTTTATCAATTCGTCAATATTTTAATCTAGACAACCCATTAGATTATTGGAAGGTTGTATTTTACATGTCGATTCGAGCGTTTAAATATGTTTAATAATTAAATTGTATTATTACAGATCTCATCAGAAAAAGCATTTCAAGATTGCCGCAAAAAATATTTTTGTGTTCCAGCAACTTCGACTGAAAGCGAACGTATGTTCAGTAAGTCTGGAATCATAGTAAGAAAATCTAAAAATATACAATAGTATATTACTTCGATGTAGTATTGATGCATCGATGTGGCCAAACATCGATGTTTCAACAGCTCTACTAATTCTGTTTTCACGCTCTCAACTATATTTTGTGATGCCTTCGGCAAGCGCTCGGCTCGTATACATGAGTTTCGCGTTTTGACTTCGGGCCCCGGGGGCTACGCGTGGCCGGCTCTGTAATAGAGGTGGAGAACTATCGATGGCACTACCGGTACTATCGATGGTTTAAAGTCTCGATAGGGGGCGTGGCAAAAAAAAGTTAACTTGATCAGAGTGTATATACTACACGAGTCTACAATCTAAATTCGGTAGCTCTAGCTTTTATAGTTCCTAAGATCTGTGTACTCTTACGGACGAACAGATGGACATCATGCCATTCTATGGATGCATGGTATAAAGACGTCGACTTCACCAGTAGCACCAACATCGCCGCCCCAGGCATTAAAGCGATTCGGGAAGTCTTGTTTAATTTTGGTTCTCACGCTGTGTAATAACAATTTGTTAACCATGCGACACGACATAAAGGAAGCCATTTCAAGAGATTTCCCTCGCGCTCACACTCACACACACACAATCACAATAAATTGAAAATTATAGAAAATATGAGAAAGTGGGCAGCCAAGCTAAAAATAGCAGCTCTAAAGTAATAATTGACTAGGATTTTTGCATATTACATAATATATTACCTTGACATTTCAGTTAGAGAACCCAAAAACCCAGTTTTCTCTCGGACTACTGCTTGCTGGGTTCACACAGTCCACAGCTGTTCTTATTGTTATACTACTATCCGATATTTCCAAGTCCTGACTACTACTTCGCAGTTAACATGACCGACATATAACGAAGTATAACCCATATTTCATATTTCTCCTATATACCTTTACAATGTGTTACAGTTTCCGCAGCTTTAAAACTGACTAAAAAATAAATTACTTGGACGATGCGAGCCACGGTGGTGGTGGCACTGGTGGTAGTACTGGTGTTGGTGTTGGAAGTGGCATTGGCGAAGATAACCGAACCACTTCTATTCCAACAAAACCCTCTTTCCAGGCTCGCCTTCGGTCGCATTTTTGTTATGCATAAAATGACTTTTTGAGGCATGTTTCAATTTAGTTTCGGCATCAGTTGTCCTTGTTCTAGTTGCTGTGCTTCAATATGACAAGATGAACTTGGAAGTTACTCAGTATATTTTTGTGCAATTCTTTTTTAAAAAAGCTCAATACAACATTTCAGTTCTTTCTAGTTGGCCAAATGGATAACATCTTCTATTATATAAACTATGTATATATGTATCTTGATTAGCTTAACGAGCCACTTCTTAAAGACATTTCCGTCACTTTATTTTTGTCATTCAATTTTAAAGTAATCTGTCCATAAACATTATTGGTAATTATGATATATGGAATTGTGGAAAACTTTATTGATAGGGCATAGAGAGTTCGGCATGGCGAATACTCGAAACGAGCTTCTGATGTTTCTTGAAGGTTCCACTTTTTCAAGAGGCACTTTCCATTTGCGGAATCGCCTTCGGTTCAATATGCTAATTTTGTAGTATAAATATTCATAGCCCCACAAGAAGGTAGCGCCTCAAAGGAAATTGATTATAAATATTTTTATAGAAAATGGATTCAAGTGCATCTGTATTTTTTGGGGCTACGTAGCGAGTCTTTACTGTATAAATAGGGTACGAATTAATTAAATCATGTTTATGGCTATCATGCTCATGACAACGAAAGCAAAGACAAAGATGAAGATGCAGTCTAAGACGTACAGGAAAACAGAAGCCGTAGTGTGGGTATCCTTGTCGGGATCGGGCGCGGGGTCCGGGATGTACAAGCAAGTGTCAGTCACTGAACACGCATTCACGCTCAGACTGATGCTGATACTGTTGCTGCTTCTTGTCCTGCAAAAGACACTGTGCGGTCGTTTGAGACACGAGGTGGGAGGTGAGGACGCAAAGAAGGTTCCGTCAAGCGATGACGATGAAGTGTAACTTGAACATTGTAGCGGCAGCATCCAGTGGCGCTTGTCAAGTAATTTGTCATACTTAATTGCAACATGCAATGAAATTGCGTTGCTGTTGCCTCTTCGCTTCTTCAAGGCCTTATCATGCCTCGTCTCGTCCTGTGCTGTGCTATGCAATGCTATGCTGTCCTGTCCTGTCCCTGCCAGCACTAAGCTGTATTAATTGGGCATGCATTAAGTGGCAGCAACTGGAGAGAGGCTGTTGAAGTTTGCAATCTGAATCTGAATTCAAAATCTGTATTAGAAAATCGTTCGCTAAGCTCAACGCTGCGTATACGCAAGGCGAGAGGATTTCAACAATTTATGCAATAACAAAAACCAAAGGCAAACACAACAACATGTAGCAGTAATAATCATAAAGTTTCGTCAATCTGCAGCTGCTTTTATGCTCTTGTTGCAAAACCAAACCTGAATCTAACTTCCATCTGACATTTGGTTAATCTACATCTTAGACAACTATTTCGAATTTATAAAACTAAATTCATATATTACATTTCTTTCGCGATTTCTAACACGAGCACCTCGTTAAGTACAAAACGTTTCAACGCATAACTTAGGTATTTTTATTCAGAATTTAATAAAATTTGATGGAATGATAGAGTGTGCCAAATTAAATTACTATACGATAAATATTGTGAGAGAAAATCAGCATGATTTTCATGATGTGAGTATCTATTATTCCACCAAATTTTATAAAAATCGGAATGAAAATAACCGAGTTATACGTGGAAATCTGTTGTACTCAAAGCGGTGCAAGGGCGGATTTAGTCGGTTTTGCGCTAAAGTGCTCGTGTTTACATAAGAGTGAGCGAGATAGCATGTGTTGGAAATCGCGGCAGGCGAAAGAAATTTAATAAATGAATTTTCACTTGGTGCCTGGTATATCCATGGTATTATCCATTCCACTCACCTGGTATCATAATAAGAATTCCCAGGCCATAAACCAGCCACGTGACGGCGTCTATTGACGACGGAGGCGATGACAATGTACGAGGACGATAACGACGACGATGTGTCTGAGGAAGACTCATTTTGATAACTGTCGAAGATTTTCGAATTTAGTAATTTGATTGTGATCAACTATCCAAACCACTCCTTGATAATGAATATATGTTGCTGTTGATGCGGAGTTGAATAGATTACAATTGATATATTGAGAGATAGATTGTAATGACTAGGCGAAATCGAAGTGCCTCAGCAGTTGTGTCTTCCGTTTTCCTCGTTCTCTTCTTAACTCTGCCTTAAGTCAAATGTTTACTTTGTTGAGCTTGCCGCAAATTTATTGGCTGTGGTTGCTATTCATCAAAAATAATAACAACAATCAAAAATCTGGAAAAGCCAAATACAAAAAAACCAAAGCAAACGAAAAGTCGTCTCCAAAGCGAATGCTATTCTATTAGAGTGAAGTCGGAATCGACCGGTGGTCTCTCTCGGTCTAGTCTTCAGCAAGGTGTTGTTGCGGTCGACATTGGGATTATTAACACCCGGCAGGCGGTCGTTGACCTTGACTGATTATTTGGACTGTCCCAGAAACAAACAGAAAATGTCGCGTTTTTGTTGTCCTCGTTGTTGCTTCTCCCTTTTCTTCTTTCCTTGCTCTTCTCCACTTTGTTTTACTTGCTTGATTCGCTTCCGTTGTTGTATATTTCGCAACTTGTTTTCGAATTTTTGATTACTTTGTTCTTACTGACTATTCGACGACCATCTCTTGACTTCCCTTCGCATTTATTCGTTCGCTTTATTTCCTGCTTTTTTATCTAGTGGGTTTTTTTGTCGTCTTATCCGACTGCAGAAACATTTAGTATTTAGATTGTCGCTGCTGCAAAGGAAAAGGGGAAAAAATCCAAAAATTATTGTTAGATAGATGCAACAAATGATACCAAAAAAAATCCAAAAATTATTGTTAGATAGATGCAACAAATGATACCAAAATGTTAACTTAAAAACTGTCTAGTTTTTCAACCTTTTTCACCTTAAAATGAAAGACATATCTTGTGTATTTTTTTATCTTCGTGTTGTGATTTTTTTACTTTGTGTTTTTTGAATGTTTGGTCGAGTATCAGTCGGTTTTCAATTTTCGACCCTTAATAGGTTTTATTGCCCCCTCATAAAACTCGATCTCGCGCACTTCTACCTACGGAAGCCAAATGAGCCACTTGATGTAGGGTATTAAAGTCTTCACCCGGACTTTGCACATCGCTTTAATTGTTGGTTTTTCTTTTATTTTAATGGTCTCGTCCACAAACATATATGCATAAATTCATTTTTAAGTGCCCATCTAGTGCAGATCCACATGGAAATGTTTGCCGTTGTTTGTTTGTCCATTTTGTTGCACAATTTTCGGAATTTGAAATTGCGTGTGCTCTTATTTTGTCATTAAAATTGCAGCAAATACTTTGACTAAATGCGCCAGCAGCATAACAAATGACTTGCATTAAATATAAAATATGTCCCACAAAAACATACAAAACGAAACCGACGGCCAGGCCAAACTTAAGGCTGCGCTTCACTTTATATTCACTTTCAGTTGAGCTGTTTCCTGCGGATACTTGTACTTATAGTAATTTCAAAAATTTGGAAGTATGTACATATTATAATTGGAAGCAGGGATCAAGCATATGTACATATAGTCTTGCATATTGCTTACAGATCACAAATGAATGCCATTTTCCTGCGTGTTTTTTATACCCTTGCAAAAAATGTATATTAATTTTGGTCAGAAGTGTCCAACGCATAGAAAGAGGCATTTTTAACCATATAAAGTATATATATTCTTATACTCTATATTGATACAAATCAATGATTAAGACAAACACATACACACTTTTACGAAGGCTTGAGCGAAGTATAATGGGAATATAATAGGTGCTGGGGTGGATTTGGCCGGTGGGGCACTAAAGTGCACACACATAAGAGTGACCGCGATGGCACGTGTTAGAAAACGAAGCATGCGAAAGAAATTTAATATATAAATCTAGTTTTAAAAATTCGAAGTATTTTTTTCACGACGGCGACTCGTCGGCGAGCCACAAAATCTGCTATATGCTATAGTTCCTGGGTGCAGTGGAAAAGTAAATTGTTTTTTGGAATATTCCTCGGCGAAGTGAGATGGAAAAGTCTACAAAATAAGTATAAGTATAATGAAGTAAGTAATTCGCCGGGCCGACTTATATACACCATGCACCACGTTAAGAAACTACTTCAAATTTATTAAACCAAATTCAAATAATAAATTTCTTTCGCATGTCGAACCACTTAGTTAGCACATGCTATCTAAAGTGAGCGCACTTTTATAAGTACACGAGTACTTCGGCGCCATCCAACTGCCAGCGCGCCGCCCTTGCGTCCATATGAGTACAAACCTACATGTACATATGTATATAGTACATACATACGTACAGCTCGGCCATTTTGATACCGATTTTTATGAAATTTGTTTTAAAGATAAATGTTCATAACATGTATGTATGTACGTTTTCCGCAAAGTTTTTTCATTTCTCAATTTGTTTGACTGACTCACTCAGACCAATTGCGAGTCCACCTCCCACATAGAGTCAAAGCCAGAGTCAGAGTTGCCAGCCATTTATCATCCTTTAGTCAGGCGCGACTCAAATTTATGTTTAATTTAACAAAAGAGATTGAGCTCCGACTCCAGAATTTGGATATACATATGTTTGGTTCTCTGTTTGCTTGCTTTTCTGTCTTACTGTCTGTATGTTTGCCGTTTTGCCGGTTTGCTGGTTTGTTTGCCTTCGATAAGGATACAAGCAAAGGAGAGAATAAATTGGGCCAAAGGCAATTTATATTTGCCAACTAAGCCAACACAAATACATACATTGCCATGGATGAAGTCAGTCATCAATATAAAAGCGCCCAGTTGGTGGCAAAGTCCTTCTCGAACGTTAATTACGACCAATGTGCTTATGCGACATTAGCCGAAAAAAGGAATAAAGAAGCCAAACAGCCTTCTCACAGCAGGCGTTCAATTAATCGATGATGAACGAGCGAGTACAATGGCAGAAGAATATTATGCTCTTCGATATGTCATGGGAGCAGCAAAATGACAAATGTGATATGATTAGAAGTGTCCCAAAGGTATGCAATAACTATTTAAAAATATCAAAGAAGCTAACTTCGGCTAAGCCAAAGTTTGTATACCCTTGCAGCCCTTGACCATTACATTTTATTTCCTCAAAAATTTTTTGTTTCTTAATCCAATAAAGAAATATTTTAAATACATTGACCGGGGGCAGCCAATCGCCAAATAGTAAGCGTGCCAAGACAGTGTAGCGATTGATATTCATATTCACACACACACAATCGCAATTTTGACACATATATGTGCTTCACTGCTTATGCGTGCACTGCTTATGGCAGCAGTACTGCTGCATACTGCTGCTGCCATAAGCAGTGCACGCTATATAGGCAAATTTTATATCGTCGAAATCAGGCGTTATGTTTATCCGATTGTTTTGAAATTCATGCATATGATGTAATCCCTTTTTATTTATGTACGTAATCAGTTTGGATAAGATTGTTCAAAAAATAGCGAAGTTATTCGCATTGAACGTTTGTATTTGTATGGCAGCTATATGATATAGTTGTCCGATCTTATTCAAAATCGCAGATGTGCATGTGGCTGTATAGAAAAGCTTATATACGAACTTTGAATGCCATAGCTCTAAAACTAGATCGCGCAGCACCAGACAGACAGACGGACAGATGGACATGGCTATATCAACTCGTCTTCTCTTGCTGATCAAGAATATATATACTTTATGGGGTCGGAAACGATCCCTTCTCTGCGTTACAAACATCTGACCAATTTTATAATACCCTCTGCAAGGGTATAAAAATAAAGTAAGTAAGTCGCCGGGCCGACTTGGATATACTTACCATGCATCAGGGGAAAAAAAACTATATAAAAAATAAATATATAAAAAAACTATTTATGAAACTAAATAATATATTAAATTTCTTTCGTATGCGCGATTTGATTATGCTATCTCGCTCACTCTTATGTGTGTGCACTTTAGCGCTCCACCGGCCATATCCGCCCTTGCACTTCAAATTTGGTAGAACGATAGATGTCCATAACATGTATGAGTGTGCCAAATTAAATTCCGATACAATAAATATTGCGGGAGAAAATCACTTTTTATTAAATTCTGAAGGCGGAAGGGGGCGTGGCAAAAAAAATATGGTAGAATGATAGATGTTCATAAGATCTATGAGTGTGCCAAATTAAATTACGATACGGCGGAAGGGGGCGTGGCAAAAAAAAAACATAAACTTGGTCTGCGTCTATACTACACGAGTCTACATTCTAAATTTTGTAGCTCTATCACTTATAGTTGCTGAGATCTCTGCACTCTTACGGACGGACAGACGGACATGGCTCTATCGATTTCTCTTCTTATGCTGATCAAGAATATATATACTTTATAGGGTCGGAAAAGCTTCCTTCTCCCTGTTACATACATTTTGGCGACTTTAATATACCATTTCATCCTATGGATGCATGGTATAATTATAGTAATATTTGCCCAATCCGGAAACAAAATCTAAATCGACGACACTTGTTATCGTTAATTAATTTCTAAAATTGTTATTAAGATTTATGATCCCACTTATTTGCTTTTAATATATACTTCGCCTACCTTGTAAAAACCACCGTAAGATGATTAAAGATGTATGAGTAAAAAGACTTGAATTTTATTCTCTTTTATTTATTAATATGTTTGTTGTTGCTAGCACATAAACCAGTGACAGTTTGTTGTCGCAATCAACACTTGAATTGGGTGGACCACGGAGAGGTAAGAGTTTTACAAGTAGGATGCGGGCCAAAGACGCAGCGATGCATACCCGATGTAGTTCCAAGCGAAGTCTGATTATTCACCAACATACTCCCTACCGTTGAACACCTGTTTGCTTAGGAGCCTGATTAGGTGGAAGGTTGTTAAGCTCGTGCAATGCGGTGGTTAGTTACTAGTACAAGAGAGTTTCTGGCAGAGTCCTTGGATCCAGATTTAATAACGTAAGTAAGTCGCCGGGCCGATTTGAGTATACCATGCATCAAGTAAAAAACTGCTTCGAATTTATAAAACTAAATTCATATATTAAATTTCTTTCGCCTGCGCCATTTCTAACATATGCCATCTCGCTCACTCTTATGTGTGTGCACTTTAGCGCCCCACCGGCCAAATTCGCCCTTGCACCGCCTTAAGTGCAAAACGTTTCAATGTATTTATACCGATTTTTATGAAACTTGGTGGAATAACATGTATGAGTGTACCAAAGTAAATTACGATACTGATAATGAGAACGTGACTTTAAAGATAACACGGTTTTAATGCTATCGTTCATTGTGCTTCCATTAACGTCTTCGTCTGGAACTGGGAAGTCCTGTCGCACTATGGTTGGCATCTGTAATTACCCTGGTAATCTCCGCTTGCACTCTTTATAAATTGGCTGCAACTACTGAGAGTTGAGTAGTTATCGTGTTGTACCATTACAACGACTTTACTGCATCCTCACATGCATTGTTCCATTAGTTTCTGTCTGTTTTCAATATTGGCTTCGTCGCGTATTTGTGTTTGGTTCTCTGACATTGTCATTAGGTATTTCTCGTTCAACTTGACTTTCTGTATGGTCATAAGATAATAAGAAATAAGGCTCTAAATCGTACAATTCGCCGATCGTCTAGTCAGAGGTCGCAATTCTTCCTGCTCCAATGCTCTCATAGTAGATACCTGGCTTGGTGTCGAATAGGGTTTACGTTTTGTGCTAATGCAATTGGCATTAGTAACATCATCAATAATTACATCATCCCTAGTGTTGGCACTCCAACCGACTTTCGCCTTTTTGGGTTTGGCTGCTAAAATTCCGTTTTGGGGCTCTTCTGGGGTATCCCGTCCTCTTGCTTTTTCGAAGCAATGAAGCTAGTTTTTGGACAGCTTGTTTAAAGGTGCCTGTGGCCGTCTTCAAGTCCGCCACCCGGACATGACCATCAAGGCCTGGATATAACTTTATGATTCTTCCAATCTGCCATTGTAAAATTGGCACATTATCCTCATGGCTTTTTCCATTTCGATGTCCCCTGCAATTCTTGTAAGTACTCTTGGACCCAGCCGATGTACCAATGTGTAAAAATGACGACGTAGACAAGTCTCCCACTAGCTCCAAGTGAATTGCCTTAGTTGCAAAGCACACAAAGACTCCCATATAAGCTGTATCTGATTGATCCAATTTTGTGATAGATCCAAAGTGGTCCACAGTAGTCTACTCCTGCATTGAGGAACGGTCTATTCTGGGATATCCGATGTTTAAGTAAATCGCCCATGACTTGTTTGAAGAATTGAAGACGGAACTTGGTGCATGTCACATATCCCTGTGTCACGTTTAGGACCAATGCTTTTACCGTGATAATATGGTAGTGTTGCCGAACAATCCTACGAAGTACATCCTGTCCACAATGTAAATTATTTTTTCGTAACATCATTTTTACTACCGGATCATTGTAAAGTAGTAAGTGTGGGTTGATACTCGTATGATTGAATGCTCATCGAGTATCAAGGGCAATGATGCAACTACGCTTTTTTGTTGGTCTGTTAATCCAGGATAGCACCACTGTTGAGTCTGACCATAAAAAGGCTTCCACTATTTCTGCTTCCAATTGGAGATCTCGTCTGACTCCATTCGTCAGTACAGCTCCTAGTACTGCGGTGCATAGCTCCAATCTGTTCATTATACCATGCATTCATAGAATGAAATGGTATATTAAAGTCGCCAAAATGTATGTAACAGGGAGAAGGAAGCTTTTCCGACCCTATAAAGTATATATATTCTTGATCAGTATCAATAGCCGAGTCGATTGAGACATGTCCGTCTGTCTGTCCGTCCGTCCGTCCGTCCGTCCGATAGAGTGCCTAGATCTCAGCAACTATACAAGATAGCGCTACCAAATTTGGCATGTAGACTCGTTTGGTGTGTACGCTGATCAAGTTTATTTTTTTTTTTGCCACGCCCCCTTCCGCCCACGCTATTCGAAAAACAATATTTTGAGCCCCCATATCTCGGGAACTATAAAAGATAGAGCTTTCAGATTTGGACATTAGTGTGCACGCAGACCAAGTTTGTTTCAAATTTTTGCCACGCCCCCTTCCGCCCCCGAAATTCGAAAGATTCGATTTTCACCCGAAATATTTATCGTATCGAAATTAAATTTGGCACACTAATACATGTCACGTATATCTATCATTTCACCAAATATCACAAGAATCGAAATAAAAATGGCCGAGATATACATAGAAACGTTTTTCACCCATTGCGGTGCAAGGCAGATGCACGCGAAAAAGAGCGAGATAGCATATGCTGAAATTCACCGATTTGGTCGGGGGGTGCTATAGAGCTCGTTTCCACATAAGAGTGAGCGAGATAGCATTTAAAAGAAATTTAATATATATCTCTTCACCTAATGCATGGTATATCCAAGTCGGCCCGGCGACTTACTTACTTTATTATACCATGCATCCATAGGATGAAATGGTATATTAAAGTCGCCAAAATGTATGTAACAGGGAGAAGGAAGCTTTTCCGACCCTATAAAGTATATATATTCTTGATCAGCATGAGAAGAGAAATTGATAGAGCCATGTCCGTCTGTCCGTCCGTCCGTCTGTCCGTCCGTAAGAGTGCAGAGATCTCAGCAACTATAAATGATAGAGCTACCAAATTTAGAATGTAGACTTGTGTAGTCTTGGCGCAGACCAAGTTTATGTTTTTTTTTTGCCACGCCCACTTTCGCCTCCGGAATTTAATAAAAAGTGATTTTCTCCCGTAATATTTATCGTATCGTAATTTAATTTGGCACACTAATAGATCTTATGAACATCTATCATTCCACCAAATTTTTTTTGCCACGCCCCCTTCCGCCTCCGGAATTTAATAAAAAGTGATTTTCTCCCGCAATATTTATCGTATCGGAATTTAATTCGGCACACTTATATATGTTATGGACATCTATCATTCCACCAAGTTTCATAAAAATCGGAATAAAAATGGCCGAGTTATGCATTGAAACGATTTGCACTCGAAGCGGTGCAAGGGCGAATTCGGCCGGTGGGGCGCTAAAGTGCACACACATAAGAATGAGCGAGATAGCATAT
This sequence comes from Drosophila sp. 14030-0761.01, assembly GCA_018150735.1. NCBI lineage: Eukaryota > Metazoa > Arthropoda > Insecta > Diptera > Drosophilidae > Drosophila > Drosophila sp. 14030-0761.01. The sequence continues at coordinate 2,892,275 of JAECWO010000003.1, forward strand.
GTTAGAAATCGCGCATACGAAAGAAATTTAATATATGAAATAAGTTTTATAAACTCAAGGAAATTTGTTTTCCCCTGATGCATGGTATATCCAAGTCGGCCCGGCGACTTACTTACTTTATTATACCATGCATCCATAGGATGAAATGGTATATTAAAGTCGCCAAAATGTATGTAACAGGGAGAAGGAAGCTTTTCCGACCCTATAAAGTATATATATTCTTGATCAGCATGAGAAGAGAAATTGATATAGCCATGTCCGTCTGTCCGTCTGTCCGTCTGTCCGTCCGTCCGTCCGTCCGTAAGAGTGCAGAGATCTCAGCAACTACAAATGTTAGAGTTACCAAATTTAGAATGTAGACTCGTGTAGTCTTGGCGCAGACCAAGTTTATGTTTTTTTTTTGCCACGCCCCCTTCCGCCTCCAGAATTTAATAAAAAGTGATTTTCTCCCGCAATATTTATCGTATCGGAATTTAATTCGGCACACTTATATATGTTATGGACATCTATCATTCCACTAAATTTGACAAAAATCGGAATAAAAATGGCCGAGTTATGCATTGAAACGTTTTGCACTCAAAGCGGTGCAAGGGCGAATTTGGCCGGTGGGGCGCTAAAGTGCACACACATAAGAGTGAGCGAGATAGCACATGTTAGAAATCGCGCATACGAAAGAAATTTAATATATGAAATAAGTTTTATAAACTCAAGGTAATTTGTTTTCCCCTGATGCATGGTATATCCAAGTCGGCCCGGCGACTTACTTACTTTATTTTTGTATAATGGTCGAACGAAGACGGCGGCTCTATAATCCTTTTCCCATGCTTCTATAAATTTATGTAATTCCCGTTGTGATGGTTTTTTACCGCAAACATAAGCCTTGGAATTTTCAATTTGTTTAATGCCATCACGTCTTCTCGATAGGCGTCCCATTGGTTCTCCAGAAACGATGGCATGTCATCGTCCATCTCCATTCATTCTCAAGTGATGTGCTGTAAAACATTTTTGCTCTTATCACCTAGTTGATCAACAATTTAACAAATCTCGGATAAAACAACACGTCTTGTTATATTCTTTGAGTGCTTCTGGGCCCTTGCATACAGCTGGTGATCTTTAGGAGCCCACAAGATTTCCAATGTCGTGGTGCTTGTTTGTTCAAGAGCGTCACCAAGGTTGATGTCAGCAAAGACACATTTCCTTTTGATATTTCTTGTAGGATTTGACTGCTGTTTGAATTGAATCCTGCTACTTAGCTTCACAATTTTTTGAAGCTCTTGTCGTATTTGTAGTGCCTCTAGCATACAGTCTGCACTGCCATTGCTCCAGATGATAACCTTTCCAAATTTTTTTCCGCCAAATGCTCTAGGAATTTTGTTGGTAAATATGCATTCAATGTCTGCTGTGAACACATATTTATGTGTTCTGAATTTTAGCAGTATTGAGAATAACCCCGGATACGCGATGTCGTTCAATGATTTTCTTGACTTTCTGGTTTCGATACGCAATGGTGTGGGATAATATAATGATCTCTTGGAAGTTCTCATAACTCGCATATTCCTTCGTGATGTCTGGGCTCATTCGCTGTTCCTACGACATAAATCTTCTGATGGCTGATGATGTTAACTTCACAACTAGTCTTCCATATACTGCTGTCCGCAAATTGTCAAAAGAAAAAGTTTAACAATACTCCTCTCTTATATCTCCTCGTAGTCTCTAGCCAGCTGCCAGAATCTTTCAAGAGATTCCTCCAGAATGGTGGCCACCATGTAGGTGACAGCTGATACTGTTGTCATATTCATTTTGCCAGCGACAATCCAACCAAACTCTGACTTCGTAATTGTCATCAGCTACAAGAATCATGTCTGCTCGTCCTGGTTTTTCAATGTCTGGATCCGCCAGTTGATCTCGTTGGATGTTATGAGTGCTATCCTTATAGGCTCCGCTGGCTGTACAGCTACTAGGTGTGATATACAGAATGGTGGCCACCATGTAGGTGACAGCTGATACTGTTGTCATATTCATTTTGCCAGCGACAATCCAACCAAACTCTGACTTCGTAATTGTCATCAGCTACAAGAATCATGTCTGCTCGTCCTGGTTTTTCAATGTCTGGATCCGCCAGTTGATCTCGTTGGATGTTATGAGTGCTATCCTTATAGGCTCCGCTGGCTGTACAGCTACTAGGTGTGATAATACATATGCCTCGATTGTTGTGGAGAACTCGTTGTATCTTGACTTCACAACCAAATTAACACGTGCTTTAGTTGTTCGAAGTTGTCCTCTTTGTTGTCCAATCCTTTTATTTGCTCGTGTTCTCTGAAGACTTTTAATGGCAAAGTCTTTCTGAGACTTCATCTTTTTGTGATCTGCAATACAGACCAGGCAACTTTATAATTGGCTTCTGTCAGTAATATCCAGCTCCAACTGAATCTTGTGTGAAACTGTGAACTTCATAGCGCACTTCTCTAATCTGTGAACATAACTTATCAATCGCCGCTTTATTAATTCATTTTATCCTTTGGCCTCTTTTGATGAAGTGTTTGGGAAAGTGAGGGGCTCTTTTCAGTGGGGCTCTTTGTGTTCAAAGGCTGGATGCTGATGCGTTCTTCCTCCAATTGGCGAGCTTGCTTTTCTTCTTTCTAAAGGAATCTTCTTTGGCATTCCAAATGAAGACCCGTATCCTACTCCTATACCCTACAATCCCTCCTTTTGCTGACTGTAAAATTCCTCCATTTTTATACCATTCATCCATAGGATAAAATGGTATATTAAAGTCGTATGTACAAGCAGAAGGAAACATTTCCGAACCTATATATATATTTATATTATTGATCAGCATGAGAAGAGAAAATGATAAAGCCATGTCTGTCTGTCCGTCCGTTCGTTCGTAAGAGTGCACAGAGCTCAGAAACTACAAAAGCTAGAGATACCAAATTTATATATAAGCTGATCAAGTTTATAGTTTTTAAGCCCCTTTCCGCCCTCGGAATTCTATATAAATATTTTCTCCCGCATTATTAATCGTATCGGAATTCGACATAATTCGACACACTAATACATGTTATGAACATCTATCACTCCACCAAATTTCATCAAAATCTGAATAAAAATAACCGAGTTATACATTGAAACGTTTTGCACTCAAAGCGGTACAAGGGCGGATATGGCCGGTGGGGCCCTAAAGTGCCTGTGTGCACATGGCAATTCAATATAAGAATTTGGTTTTATAAGTTCGAAGTAATTTTTCACTTGATGCATGGTATATCCAAGTCGGTGCGGCGACTTACTTACTTTATTATCTTTAGTAGCAAATTCTAGTGTGGGCCTTGACGTTATTTGTCGGCATCTGTACAAGTACATTCATACATACACATGTACCTATGCATGAGTATGTATATTTTTGCTAAAGTTTAATTAAATTACTCAGTTCTCTCTTCTATGCTGCTATCGTCGGTGCTGTGTTTTAGAATCACAATAGGCTTAACACCAACTCGTTTTCACACACCGGGTACATAGAAAAAATAAAGTAAGTAAGTCGCCGGGCCGACTTGGATATACCATGCATCAGGGGAAAAAGCTTCATCGAGTTTATAAAACTAAATTCATATATTAAATTTCTTTCGTATGCGCCATTTCGAATATATGCTATCTCGCTCACTCTTATGTGTGTGCACTTTAGCGCCCCACCGGCCAAATTCGCCCTTGCACCGCTTTGAGTGCAAAACCTGACAACGTATAACTCAGCCACTTTATTCCGATTTTTATGAAATTTGGTGAAATGATAGACGTTTCTAATATATATAAGTACACCGAATTAAATTCCGATACGATAAATATTGCGGGAGAAAACTTGGTCAGCGCCAATTCTACACGAGTCTACATTTTAAATTTGGTAGCTCTAACATTTGTAGTTGCTGAGATCTCTGCACTCTTACAGGCGGACAGACAGACAGAAGGACATGTCAATTTCTCTTGTCATGCTGATCAAGAATATATATACTTTTTAGGGTCGGAAAAGCTTCCTTCTGCCTGTCACATACATTTTGGCAACTTTAATATACCATTTCATCCTACGGGTGCATGGTATAAAAACGATTATACTAGAGATGTGTGGGTGTGGGTGTGTGGGTGTGGGTGTGTGTTTGTGGGTGTGTGTGTGTGTGGGTGTGTGTGTGTGCCTTATCATTTTTATTAAAGCACACACAAATATTTTAACAGAGAGTTCAAACACAAAGGCACCCCATTGTTGAGTAGGCAAAATAAAACCGGGCGGGGCGGTGCGAGGAGGGATGGGAGCAAAAATGAACCAGCTACAAAAAGAACTACCAAAATACATGGGCAAAAAATCTTTGTTGTCACTACACTAGACAACGTCCGAACCCACCGACACCGAAACAACCACCACCTCCACCACCGCCAACAACCCGTCCGACAGCTGACGATACTGCAATCAGACGGTCTGGAGCAGCTGTGGGTGGATGTAGAAAGGATTTGCTGGACAGAAGGAATATATAGCAGCTTATATTATCCAGAAAAACTTTGCATAAAAGCAACACAGAAACCAAAAAAATCAAAACTAGAAAAAACAATACAGCTAGGATATTTATTGTTAAGGTAATAAATTTCAGTCATTGTCCCAATTCGAAACCATTGATATAAGTCTGTCTGATGCCAACATAAACATATTTAAAAGGTCCAGTCTTAAGGAAATAGATGATTGGAAAGTCTCCTCTTTATTTAATTGGAGATATTTATTTTTATACCATGCATCCATAGGATGAAATGGTATATTAAAGTCGCCAAAATGTATGTAACAGGGAGAAGGAAGCTTCTCCGACCCTATAAAGTATATATATTCTTGATCAGTATCAATAGCCGAGTCGATTGAGACATGTCCGTCTGTCTGTCCGTCTGTAGGATCATCGAGATCTCGGAGACTATAAGAGCTAGAGCTACCAAACTTGGCATGTAGACCCGTTTGCTCTGCAGGCAGATCGAGTTTATTTTTTTTTTTCGCCCCGCCCCCGCTATTTGAAAAACAATATTTTGAGCCTCCATATCTGGGGAACTATAAAAGATAGAGCTTTCGGATTTGGACATTAGATGCGTGCAGTATGCACGCAGACCAAGTTTGTTTCAAATTTTTGCCACGCCCCTTTCCGCCCCCGAAATTCGAAAAATTCGATTTTCACCCGAAATATTTATCGTATCGAAATTAAATTTGGCACACTAATACATGTCACGTATATCTATCCCACCAAATATCACAAGAATCGGAATACAAATGGCCGAGTTATACATAGAAACGTTTTTCACTCATAGCGGTGCAAGGCAGATGCACGCAAAAAAAGAGCGAGATAGCATATGCTGGAAATCACCGATTTGGTCGGGGGGCGTTAAAGTGCTCGTTTCCACATAAGAGTGAGCGAGATAGCATTTAAAAGAAATTTAATATATATCTCTTCACCTAATGCATGGTATATCCAAGTCGGGCCGGCGACTTACTTACTTTATTTTTAATTTAAACTTTTTATATGGTCGCCGGCGTATAGTGCAACGCCCATTTTGTTCAAAAACTTTGACAAATGATTGCATTTAATAGCTTTGGCTTTAATCAGTTTCGGTATGCATCATCCATAAGAGCAGACATTATGATTGGGTGGGCATGACAGTTGCAGCTAGCTTGCCACTCTGTTAAATATAGGGTATGCGTAAGTCCACACCATGACTTGAAGTTTTTCAAAATTTCGATACTTGTTACGCAGTCAACCCGTTTTGCAAATTTCTATCAGTGGCGTTTATTAGTCCGTTTTAACTGACACTGTGAATGGGTGACGAACAAAAAACTAAAGAATCATACCCAAAACCAAACTGATATACCGATACATATCGATGTTGTTGTAGTCGTTGTTATTGTTATTGCAGTGGCATAAATTTATGTCGTATAAATCGTGCGGTTTGTCGCTTTTTGCGGTCATGAGATTACGGCTGGCTGCCCCCGAACCAGCCAGTCGCCGCCAGCCTCCATTTCCATCGCGGCACTCACACATCCTTATCTTGGACCCAGTACCCCAAAGGGGAGTTTGCATTCATCAATCATTTCGTCAAGCAGTGAGCACGCTCAAATGCGCAGTACCGCACCGCATACAATACATCAATGCAAGACGCGACGAATAGTGAAACTTTCTCAATGCACACACGATGATAAAGGGGGTCCAGCACAGGATGTGCTCTGTAGGGCGATTAGAAGCGGGTAAATTTTACAGGTCGCATTTTACATACACACATGCAATGAAGCAGGGACTGCAACAGCAACGAACGGAAGCAATAAACCTGATTTACTTTGTACATACATACATATAATTTCTTTGTGTTGCCACATTATATTGACCTCGGCGTCTTCCTTTTACAAACTCAATCCTGGCAATTGAAGTAGCAGTAGCAGCGTCTGTAGTACCAGCACTGTAGGCAACACGACCATGTGCTGAGCCCATTCTCACATGTTTTCACAACACTGTGCATTTTCATTTTTGTAATATTTCTTTTCTATTTCGATTACCGTTTGCTGCATCAACTCCTGCTCATGCAGTCCTTCCGTCGTCAACATTCACGTTCGCGTCGTCCAACTCTTCCACTTCCCTAACATCCCGCAGTCCCATTTCCACGTCCATGTCGAGGCTTTAGGTTCGAGTTCGAGCAAAAATGTTTCCTTAATCCAAAAGAGCTTCTCATTCTCATGTTTTGAATGCCTTCTCTGCAGCTAGGTTTGTTTGTGTGTGTGTGTCTCATGTTGTAAAAAGTTTTATTTGTCGCTGATTTGAGTATCGAGGCCAGCGCCTATATGTATGCTACGTTCTTCCTCCCTTCTGCTTCCTTTTGGCTTTTGTTTTGTTTATTTCAATTCAAAGCACAAAACAAAAATGCAAAGTAATGCAATTTATCTGAAAACTATGCTGATGCTGTTGCTATAGCTATAGCTATTCCCCTACCCTGCTTTCCCACCCCTCCCCCGAAGCCCCTTCTTGCTCTCCTACAGACTCGCAACAACAAAGAAACAGGAAGCAACAAAACAAAAAAAGAACAGTAGGCCGGGCTACCTTCGGCCATGCCGAAGTTAGTATACCCTTGCAAGTTCTTGTGTTACTCAATTCCTAAATATAGTTACCTAAATGTAAGGACCTTTGATTAGAAACCCGTACACGCCATAGCACAGCACGCATACATATGCAGGTATGTATGTAGGTATGCAGCATGGAATTTGGAATATGTTGGTATGACAGCTATATAATATAGTCATCCGATTTTGATAATTTGTCAGGATTATTATTTATTATGTGAAAATGTTATTTACCAAGTTTGGTAATTCTTACGCGAAACAAAGAAGTTTTTGGAACCAAAACTATTTTTGGTGCGATCGTTCCTATGGACGCTAGTAGTCCCATCTTGATGAATTTTGGCACGGACGTTTGGATGTATAATAAACTGTCAAATGGTTCATGATAATCCCGTGAAAAACACTGAAGTTATTAATCTAAAACTTGATTTTCGACCGATGGTACCTATGGGAGATATATGATATATTTGTCCGATCCGGATGAGTCCGAGATATACAACGCCTGCAGTATATAGCAGTATATACAGTATATGCAGTATATACTTTGTGCAAAATTTTAGCTCTGTAGATTTAGCTGTAGTGGGAGAAGCTGTTCATTCAGACAGACGGGCAAGCGGTTTTGAACTCTTTTTGTCATGCTGATCAAGAATATGTATATACTTTATATGGTCGAAAATGCCTCCTTCTATACATTGCACACTTCTGACCAAAATTAATATACCCTTTTTGCAGGGGTATAAAAAACGGAAAATGCCAACGACCCTTGCGACGAGCATACACACACACGTAAACAAAACAAAGCAAAAATGTTTAAATGTTTCATGTCCTTACAATTTCAATTAAATATGGACGTCAAGTGTTGACAACGACATGACAAAAATGGAGAATTAGATTCCGTTTAACCTGATTATAATTCTCAAAACAAGTTTCCCCCGAAACAACTTTAAAAAAAATTCTAAGGAATTTAATGGTTGTTAGTCCTTCTCTCTCTTAAACCAATCCCTGTACCAATCTAGACAATGTCTAGTATTCTAATTGTAAATCTAATGACAGTTTTCTCATTTGCTATTAGATATCGTACCATTTACTTTTACTAATTATTGTCTTATTCGCGTTGTGTTTAAGGTATATCAACGCGTGCTCCCCTTTTTTTTGGGTTTCAGATGACATTTCAAGCTCTGCCTAAATGTTTGTGGTTAAAAACATAAACAAAAGAAGAATATTTGAGGACTTTAAAATTTCAAATATTGGATTTGTAAAATTATTGGTTTATCCACAAATTTAAAAATTCTTCCGTGACGAACGTTACGTGACGGACTTTACCCATTGCCCCTTATGTTATTTATAAAAAAAACAACTATTTTCTTGAATTCCAAAGTTATTTCATTTAATTTGCAATTTTTTGTTGTATTGATCCCGCAGTACGTGCCATAAGGATGGTGGAATCGTTATACTTAGTATGTAGCAAAAAAAATGGTTCGACTTCACACCTGGTATATTTTTCACTGTTAGCCATTTTTGAGATGTTTTTATTGTTTTGTGAAATATATCTGACAAATATCCCAGTTATATTAGCTTTAACCAATTTATGAAAATCCTAGGCTTTTTTTATAACAATATTTTGTTCCCGCACCTTTTGGCGAATCTTTCTCTTTATAACAGCTCCTAATACCATGAGAAGTGGCAAAAAAGTTTCATTCAAAGCATCTTGCAAAAAATTCTTTAGACTTTTTAGGATAAATTTGTTTTTAAATGGGGAATGTGGCAACACTTGACATTTCAGATGAAATTGCACCTTAGTGGCAATATAGAGCAAAGTCCATGGTTCCTGACAATTAACTTTTCAAATATATTTGTCTTTTGCTTGAAGAATTTTACTGTTACCAGCGTTATTTGGTCGAACCTTTGAATCGAGTGATTACCACGTCTAGGTCCTCCATTACTATTTATACATATATGAATGGAACGTTTAATTCCTGTGTTTAATAATAACCATTTTTTAAAAATGACAAATTGTTGCTAACGTTACACAATTTGAAACTAATAATAATATATATACATATGTGTATATATATTTATTTTTTGTATACTTTTGTCTCACCACCTGAAAACATTGTCGATTATGGAATTTGAAGGTTGGATATCGACCCAATAACAAATAATAATTATTTTGACAACTTCAAAATTTTGACTTTGGGTTAAACTTTCCCGGATATGCCCATATTTGTGTTTTATTAACAAGTGCATCATTTTATCGTGCAAAATATTACAGACGTATGTAGAAATAGTTTGTCATAGATGCTTGTGAAGCCATATTAGAGCAACTTTACTCCTTTGTTAGAGTTGAACTTAAGCGTGTCCCCTCGTAAATACAGCGTAATAAAAACAATGATAAACAACAAACAACAGTTTTGACCATTACGAATTTACAATTGCTTCCATTATCTAAACATAATTTGCAGAAAGGACCAAATATGACACATGTGTCCGAATGGGAAAAACGCAAAAGTTGTTGTGACAAGTTTTTTTAAAAGCTCCTATCGGAAATAAATTTCGCACATGAGGTCGAAGAATCGACTTTGAAATACCCTGCTAATACCCTAAGTTCAATTTCTTACATGCTTTATCAAGATCGTATGGCACTATTGAACTCAATACTGAGTGCAGGGTAAGACAAGTGCTTTGTACTAGCAGAAGCGAAACTAAGTATACACATATACATACACTGCCAGCCGATTGGCATCCCCTTCGAAAGAATAAGAACACATGATATTCGATCCAGAAAAAGAAATACATTTTATTTGTGATTATATTTGGTAATGATTTCAGAAAAAAATTTAATAGTGTGTGTGGTCCCCAATATTTATACTTACCATGCATCCATAGGATGAATTGCTATATTGAAGTCGCCAAAAACCTTTTTCCGACCCTATAAAGTATATACATACATATATTCTTGATCAGCATGAGGAGAGATATAGCCACGTCCATCTGTCCGTCCGTAAGAGTGCACAGATCTCAGGAACTATAAATGATAGAGCTACCGTATTTAGAATGTAGACTCGTGTACTATATACGCTTGTTAAGTTTCTTTTTTTTTGCCACGCGCCCTTCCTTTGCTTAATTTTTATCGTATCGCAATTTAATTTGGCGCACTGATGCATGCCATAAATACGAAAGTCATTCGTAGATACAGGTAAAATTCCACCAAATTTCGTGTAAATCGAAATAAAAATAACTGAGCTATATAAGTATATTTAATATCAGAATTTTATTAGTGCCTAACTTAACTGAATTTGCTAGCTTTAAGCCGTAATTTCGCCATTTGTCTATTGGCAAGAAGAATTGAAATTCCTCAGTCGCCTCCTTTTAGGCGTTGGTAATGGCGATGATATTGATATTGACCAATGTTATGAACATTTTGTATATTTTCCAATGAATCTTGTACTTGCAATTGAAGAAAATGTGGAGATAGCAAAAAATTAGCATACTTATGTGGATAAAATTCAGTTATTTGGCCGTGGCGGCTAGGTGCCACGCCCATTATGTCCAAAAATATTTAAAAATTATATTTATTACATCAAGCAATAATAAAATACCTAAAATTATTGCTTACATTGGATTTTTGAATTAAATGCTCATAAAATGGCAAAATTTCCCATAGTGCGGCAGTACGGCAGTGTATGTATATGACATGTGTGTGTATTTCATGTACTTGCACGTGTGTATGTGGGAAGAGGGCAAAAAGCTTTTGGGAAACAAAACCGTTGCTCATTGTGGCCGTTTTTGTCTCAATGGGAGCCTAAAACGTAATCAGAATTGACCGTAATCGGGCGCTACGCTTAATTTTTTACCATATCAAATTATTGCCACATTTTGGGCCTTCTGGTCACTTGGGGGAGGGCAGAGTAGAGGTGACAGTAAAGGAGAGGTGTTGGCATAGGGAAAATCTTGTGCATTGACCTTTTTCCATGCGAATGCCAACCCGTCTCTGTCTGCTGCCGTCCTCTTTGTAAATATTTTTCTGAAATGCTTGCACTCGATTTGGTGCCTAAATAAATATGGGACCAAGAACAAAACTTGTAAGGCTGGAAAATGTCAAGGACGTTCAAATTTACGTTTTGAGTTTGACATTAAGCCTCGTTTGGCATGCCGCTAAGATACATACATTTGTACATAGATACATTTGTATGTAGTTATTTATGTACATATGCATATATGTATGTACAACTGTATTTTGTGCTACTTACACTTTTTGTAAAGTGTTTAGAAATTAAATTTGTAAAGCAATAAAGGTAATCCCGCAAAATTTCTGTTCAAGTTTAACGAACGTTTTTGTAGTCACAGATTTTAACCGAATCCAAATCGATTGATATGACTAGAATCCATCGCAATTGATATTTGAAACAGAAACAGTTTGCCATGGGCGAGTTTTAGTAATATTTTGTAGTATTGAACGAAAGTTGTCACTTGAAACTCATTAGAAAGATGATGCAGACCAGCACTTGATTTAAAAGAAAGCAGGACAATAACTATTTCCTTTATTCTCTTTATCTACTTGTAATACCCAACTAGTTTTAACGTTGAAGTAATGGTATGATACAATTCTAGGGTCGTTATCGAAGTCTTCTTGTAATACTCGTAGAACGTGCTGGTTCTTCAAATAGCTATACAGACAGCCTGCTCACTTTTTGTTTACTTCCAATAAATGACCTCGAGCCGACTTAAAGAAAAACTTTATTTCAACAAATTTGATTGGAAATCTGAACATTTTGTTTTATGTATCTTTAAGTATTAACGAAAGTGCTATATTAAAATTTAGCTTAAGAAGATTTTTGAATCTTATGTATTGTTATTTATTATATCTTGTAGGTATAGGTGAGCAGTTTCGTTAATAGAAAGTCATTCGATCCCAATGTAGTAGACTCTTCAGACGCATGGGTACATAGGTGTTTCCATTCCATTGTGTATTTTTGCTCTACTCCTGTCTCGATACTGACTAAGTGAATTCATGCATAATTAAGTGGATTGTATGTTGCCTTTTAGACACGGTGCGGCACCGATCAGTGTTGTACCCTCTAGCCTTCGTTTGCTACTCGTCTCAGACTACTCGCAATTAAGTTTGCCAATGAGAAGGCATTCTCGCAACTAAATAAACGGAGAACGGAGGACATGGAATGTGAGATTACTCCCCAAAGAATAAACACAAATACACACACAAACACACAGTAAAAATAAAGTAAGTTGCCGGGCCGACTTTGATATACCATGCATTAGATGAAAATTCATATATTAAATTTCTTTTACGTGCTATCTCGTTCACTCCTATGAATGTGCCAAACTAAATAACGATACGATAAATATTGCGGGTGAAAATCGAAATTTATCGAATTTTCTAGGCGGAAGGAGGCGTGGCAAAAATTAAAGTAAACTTGGCACGCATCTACTGTCCAAATTTGGTAGCTCTAGCTTTTATAGTTCCCGATATCTATGCACTCTTTCGGACGGACAGATGTCTTAATCGACTCGGCTATTGATACTGATCCAGAATATATATACTCTATAGGGTCGAAAAAGCTGTTACATACACTTTGGCGACTTTAATATACCATTTCATCCTAAGGATCTCATGTAACGAGAAAAAATAAAAAAGCATACAGAACACACGGCGTATTACGCATATCTCAGCCTGAGTACAGAACGTTCTTCTCAATTATTTAAGTGGCATTCTGCTTCATGATTATTCCATGCATCCATAGGATAAAATGGTATATTACAGTCGCCAAAATGTATCTAACAGGTAGAACGAAGAATTTCCGAACCCATAAAGTAATTATATTCTTAATCAGCATGAGAAAAGAAATTGATATAGCCATTGATATATGACCGTTTTATATACTACACGAGTCTACATTCTAAATTTGGTAGCTCTAGCTTTTATAGTTCCTGAGATCTTTGGTATTTTACGGGCGGACGGACATGTCTTAATCGACTCGAATATATATACTTTATAGGGCCGGAAATGATTCCTTCTGCCTGTTATATACATTTTGACGACTTTAATATACCATTTCATCCTATGGATGCATGGTATAAAAATTACGGAGTATGCGTCATAGCCTCACGTCTGTCCGGCATACTTATGTCGCAATATCAACATCACATACATATATGTACTCATGGGCGTAGCCAGGTAACGATTATTACCGAAAAAAGTAGACTCGAGCACAATATTTCAACTGCTCTAGCTATGTATGTATAAACTCATCCTTGTTGTCAACGACGTTAATGCGGTTGTAGAAATACGGAAAACGGTTTCGACCGTAAAGGATACTATTAATTTTTTCCGTGAATCGACGACGCAAATAAATTTTGCTCCAAATGTGCCAAGCCTTTGCGAAACGAGATGGTCGAAATAATATAAAGCAATCAGAAAATTTGTCGAAAATTTTTCTGAAATTTTGGCGGTTCTAAACAAGTTATCTTCGAAAGGAAAATTTGCCACAAGGAAGTCGGCATTCTAGATGTACTCCGCGGCCACAAGACCAGTGTTTGTCATTGCGCTAATGACAATTGAAAATAAAGTAAGTAAGTCGCCGGGCCGACTTGCATATACCATGCATCAGGGGAAAAAAAACTACATCGAGTTTATAAAACTAAATTCATATATTAAATTTCTTTCGTATGCTCGATTTGATTATGCTATCTCGCTCACTCTTATGTGTGTGCACTTTAGCGCCCCACCGGCCATATCCGCCCTTGCACCGCTTTGAGTGCAAAACATTTTTTTGCCATTTCCACCGATTTTTATCAAATTTGGTAGAATGATAGATGTTCATAACATATATGTTCATGCCAAATTAAATTCCGATACGATAAATACTTCGGGAGAAAATCTTTTTATTAAAAAATTTTTTTATTAAGGTCCTGAGGCGGAAGGGGTCGCGGCAAAAAAAAAATAAACTTGGTCTACGCCATTACTACACGAGTCTACATTCTAAATTTGGAAACTCTAACATTTGTAGTTGCTGAGATCTCTGCACTTTTACGGACGGACAGACGGACATGGCTATAGCAATTTCTCTTCTCATGCTGATCAAGAATATATATACTTTATAGGGTCGGAAAAGCTTCCTTCTGCCTGTTACATACATTTTGGCGACTTTAATATACCATTTCATCCTATGGATGCATGGTATAAAAACACATTAGAAGAAGCGATTAAATTTCTTCCAACAGTAAGCAAGCATGTCAAAATTTTTGGTACACTACCATGTATAGTACAACATCTACTGTCGAGCGTTCCATCAGCACACTTCGTAGAGTGAAAACGAGGCTAAGGAGTACGACGGGAGAGAAAAGATTATCTAGGCTTTGTCTTATGAGCGTTCGCAGGAAGTTGGTAAACTACAATCGTGGCAACATCGAAAAGCAAATTCCAGAACAGTTTTCTGAAAATCCGATACGATTATTGCTAGTATAAGTTAAGATAAAATTCCATTAAAATTTTTTTAAAAATTCATTCAATTATGATGAAAGTCCATTAACCTTTTTTTTAATAATTGATTTAATTCCATTCAATTTAAGATGAAATCCTATTAATTTGTTTTTTAAGAATTGAAATGAAAACGTAATATGGCATAAAATGGTAATAAAATGAAGAAAAAACTTTTATCCTCTTTGTACTTAGCTGTAATGAATTATTTTAAATTAAATTCGATTTTAACCAAAAGAAATCTCGAAAAAAGGAGACACAGCTTACAACTCCCGAAAGATAAATTGAGGAAACTTACAATAAAGCAACAAAACTTGCTGTCAATTCTTAAAATAAATAATTAAATAAAAATATCAAAGAAGCTCAATTCGACTATGCCTCCAGGAGGCTCTGTGGGATTCGAACTCGCGTCTGTTTGCTTATTTTTTTCTCGCGAGTCCCAGGCGTTCCGCCCACCTCCCGCCCAACCGACCGAGGGGCGCAGTCGCATAACGTACGACACGTTATCGCGTGGACGAAGACAAGAAACATAAAATCGAATAACTAAGACAAATTACGAGCTAAGTAACATAAGATAGACGTTTTTTGTATAGGAAGAGAGGACTCTGTGCTGATCGCTCGGTACAACCGATTGTAGTCAGCACAAAGGACACGAAAGGGTTCATGCAAAGCATAGTTAGTAGTACAGCGAGTCAAAGATAAACAAGATATAATAAGATCTAAAAAATCTCTATGCTACGAAGGGGATTCAAACCCGCATCTTTCGTTGACATATTCACACACACCCAATCATAATTCTGAAATATACATGTGCTTTACTACTTATGTGTGTGTGTATTTTGTATTGACAAAATCAGGAGTTATGTCTATCCGATTTGACACACTAATACATGTTATCAACATCTATCATTCAACCAAATTTCATCCAAATCAGAATAAAAATGGCCAAGTAATTCGCAAAAAAGTTTTGTACTCAAACAGCCGCAAGGCTAATTTGGCCGTTGGAGAGCGCCAAGTGCTCGTGGGCTCATAAAATTGAGCGAGATAGTAGCATGTGTTAGAAATCACGCATGCAAAAGAAATTTAATACATGCATTTTCACTTGATGCATGGTATATCCAAGTCGGCCCGGCGACCTACTTACTTTATTTATAAATAATTTAGAAAAAGCAAGAGAGCTCTCTCTCTCTCTCTTTCTCTTCGTTCTTTTTCGGGTTTTGATCTTTTGCATAACAAAGTGACGCTGCCCAACTCTTGATTTTAGTTTACTTTTATACCATGCGTCGATAGAATGAAATGGTATATTAAGGTCGCCAAAATGTATGTAACAGGCTGAGGAAACATTTCCGACCCTACAATATTCCTGACCAGCGTGAGAAGTCGAGTCGATTGAGATTCGAACCCGGATCCTCGTTGTTCAGTTTACTTTATGACAGGGCCACTTAGAAAACTCATCTACCGAGGACTGCATTGTAAATTGAATTCACATATATGTCTATGTATCATTCCACCAAATATCATAAAAATCGGAATAAAAATAACCTAGTTATACGTAGAAACATTTTGAACTCAAAGCGGTGCATGGGCGGATTTGGCCGGTGGAGCGCTAAAGTTCTCGTTTGCACATAATAATGAGCGAGATAGCATGTTTGAAAAATCGCTGCATGCCAAAGAAATTTAATATATGAGTTTTCACTTGATGCATGGTATATCCAAGTCGGCCCGGCGACTTACTTACTTAATATTTTTTTTCTTTCTTGCCCAAAGAGTATTATAAAACCCGTGAAAATGTCAACGTGTCAAAATATGCCAGCAGCTTCCTTCCATTTTGCTTTGGCGGAGTGAAACACAAAAAATACTTTAATACACCCACAAACACAAACACTTACAAACACACATAGAGTGTGCAAGCAAAACGGAAGCGGAAATGCTGCGAATTAAGAAAGGCTTCTCACATTGCGTGTGTGTGTGTGGGTGTATGTGTGATATTTCTGCTAGCTCGGGCCATCCTAAATAAACAATTTAACAACTTGAAAATTCCATTTATTAACCCTTTTCCGCATAATAAAATTTCCAGACCCACACACGACCGTCGCGAGAAATTGAAAGGGGGCAAGAGGTGGCAAAATAATGGTAATGGCTAGAGGGCGGGGTAATATTTAAGGCGGCCAGCGGTAGAGAGAGGATAGGGGTAGCAACTTGGTGGAGCGAAGTGGATTAATAACAAAGTCAACAAGGATAACACGGTTTAATTATGTATGTATGTACAGGCGTTAAGTCGGAGGCGGTGCGGACAGATCGGGGGGCGAGGAGGGCCGTCATGTCCATGGATGGACGTAAATGCTGACCAAACATTGACAGCAACTGACAAGCCAACAAGCGGCGGCCAAAACACCAACCGGGCCAATTGAATGTAAGTGGCTAACTGAATCAGCAAACCCCAAATTCGCGTTATCCTTCGCCATCTTCATTTTAAAGGATGCGGGCAAAGTGGCAGCGTCCACAGCAGGAGGGGGACAATTTCCATAAATTAATTCTATTTACCATTGCATCACTTCTATTTTGGAACACTTGGATATTTGAACAAGACCTTTACTATTGCTAATGGCCGTAACATGGATGTAATTAAGGCACAGAACAAGTCTTTTGTTTTTATTGACCCGAAAGCGTAAACACAACTTTCATACAACTACAGCTACAATTCGCACAGTTTTCAAATAAATCAGGTAAAAACCAATACAAATATATGCCTCCACTTCGCTGCTATTTTCGCAAACGTACAGTGATGCTTATAAGAAATATTTGCAAATAATTCCATTCTTAAAGATACATATATTCGAATCGGTTTTATCAAAAATTCCAACTTAATACAACGACATTTCTGAAAAGATAAATTAATACCAGTTTAAGAGTTCAATTAGAGACTTCTAATGGATAAATGAATCCCTTCTTAGGGGTATATTTGAAGCCTTAAAATCTAAGGATCACACTGACATAAAAAATAAATTGTTGTTAGAATAATATGTCTATGCTATATTACAATGCACTTACTCCTTAACAGAAAATGAGGATTTTGAGATGAATTTTTAAGCCAAATAAAAAAAAGGCATTTAAAAAAATTAGAATCTCATTATCTCTTGCTCATATATCTGTAATCCGAACAAAGGTAATTGGCATTAACCGAAAACTGTATAAACGCCTCGTCTTCGGAAACGTTTACATGTGGTTAGTGTTTCAGTAATTAATTTACAACTGAACTCTGCTTTCACTCTAATTAGGCATGAATCCTTTGTTTAAATCCCATGCATGTAATTGGAAGCTGATTGTAAGTATCCAACATTGCAATCAAAAGGCATCAACATTGAGTTTGCATACATTTTTTCATGCTAAGATAATTTTGCATTATGAATTTACAGTGCCGTTGGGGCAAAGAGGCAACTTGTACAGGGGAAAAATGGCAAATAGCTTCGTAAATAATGCTACAAAATAATGACTATTACAAGTTGTGTAATAAAATTTAAAGTATTCTTGGATAAGTCTTTCAAATTATAGTCTTTAGGATTCCACATGATTTCGACGGTCTAAGTCGGAATTGAGACCTGTTCTCACTTTTGATTTTGAGCCATAATATCAAATCGTTTGACTTATAGTCAGTAGAAACAAAACTAATTGCCCCTTTTCTCAGAAATGCATCTATAATAATCCATTATAGAGATTTAATATACTAAAACAACATTAAATATTAGTTGATTAATTTCGTTCAGCCAGCCTATAATTTATATGAATTATTCTTCGACCTGTTCTCGTTTCCGAATGTTCTCAATCGGAATTCTCTTAAAATATTTCATGGTTGCCAATAAGCGAAAAATAAATTCGATGTAAAATTACTTAGTTTTCAAAATAGGTTAATTGTATTGATTGAGAGTTTAATTAAAAACATATTGAAAAATTTGACCTGCGCTGTTTTTTCGAAAATATTTCATTTAGCAATTGATTGTGAACTTCGGCAGCCCTAAAAGCTGATAATAGTAGTATAGTAGTGTCTACTACGACGAGCGAATCAAAAATTCAATCCCAAAAACGAAAACCAATTCGAACTTGGCTACGAAAAGTAAAACGATTGATACGTCGCTCGCGAGTTAGAAGATCCATTGCGAAAACAATTTGGAAACGAGAACAAATCTGATAAAACACAGAATGTGTATTGTGGTTTTTTTTTTGTTAGGTTGCAGAATTTACTGAACCGAACTTCCTGAAACTTTGCACACATTTTTTCTACATACTAAACCAGGTCACCGTTAAATTTTTTTTAAGTTTTAATAATTTTTTTTTACAATTTATTTATTTATTTAGTATAGGATATATCAACATAACCATTTTTGAAAAGCACTAGCAACTATGGCCATCGGCTTAGACAATCACTATATCCATACACTAGCCTGGGATTCGAACCCGGATCCTCGTTGTTTATTTGCCTTTATGACAGGGCCACTTAGCACTCAAATCAGAGCAAGGCCCGATATGGCCGTTGGGGCGGTAAAGTGCACACACATAAGAGTGAGCGAGATAGCATAAGTTAGAAATCGCGCATACAAAAGAAATTTAATATACTTATGAATTTAGTTTTATAAACTCGATGTAGTTTCTTTTCCCCTGATGCACGGTATATCCAAGTCGGCCCGGCGACTTACTTTATTTAATTTCGAATGATCGAATCCAGAGAAAAAGTGTCCACAGCACGCTGTGGGCGAAACGGCTGACTTAGCTCCGATTAATTAATAACTTCTTTTAAAACTTCTTTTTGTACGGATAATTGTTTTTTGTAGATAAATATATTACGAATCAAAAGTAATGTAAAAAAAAATTTTTGATTTAGTGCAAATATTTTTATTTTTTTATGATAGTGTAAACCTGTCCTATTCGACGTCTGGTCGGTTTTGCTCCATTTTAAGGCATTTCATTACAAATTTTCAAAATTTTTTTTCTTTGTATTATTTAGAAAATATATATACACATCTTCGAAAAAATCCTTTTGCCCCATTGTGCAGCGGTACTTTACCATGTACCGATAAAAAAAATTAGATTATCCACATGTTCAAAAATAATTCGCGATAGAAATCGCGGTATGTGAAAGAAATTTTATATATGAACTTTCACTTGAACTTTCACTCCAAATTGGTCCGGCGACTTACTTACTTTATTTTAAATTAATCTAAGATTGACAATATCAAAACTACGGTCGTTTATGTAAACTTTGAAAAATATTTAGAGAGTTCAAACATCGTTTGTGGTAATATATACATATGTATATCGATAATTCAGTTTATGGAACTGCGTAGAAATGTAATAAAATAATTAAGTTTTTTACTCTAAGGAGATCGAAAATATTGACACGTAAAAGAAAACTGCTACACACAATGGTAAATCAATCGTGTTATTGCCCGATTACAAAATATTTTCAGTTTGTTAAAAGATTTAGCAAGAAATCCTTAAGAATATAAAATTAAAGCGAACATATTTAGTTGGTATTTCAAATATAATTTGAGATTAGAAGGATTTTAAAATAAATTAATGTGGTTTTGCGATGTTTGTCTATATTTTTTCGCTTCATTCAGTTATAACAACAAGTTTTAGTGCTGAAGATATGAAATGGCCGTTGCAATTCTGTGTTGGTCGACACTAATAAATGAACAAGAGTAAGTTTCTTAGTGTTACATTTCATAATAAATTATAAATATTATTTGCTTGTTAAAACTAATCTGTAGTTGCCATATTTATATATATTTTTATAGTGCGTGGTTGAATCAGTAAGTTTTAGTTTTACAAGGTGGGGCAAAAGTAATGGCCCTATTGGAAAACGCTACAACTTTTGCAAATGGCGCCAAGAGTCAATTTGGTGAAGTAAGCAAACACAGAATACAAATCGTCAAGCCATGAATCGGTTAACTCCGCAAGAACGCAACCGATATTCTATAAGAGCTAGAGCTACCAAACTTGGCATGCAGACTCGTTTGTTCTGCAGGTAGATCGAGTTTATTTTTTTTTTTGACACGCCCCCTTCCGCCCTCGCTCTTTGAAAAACAATATTTTGACCCCCCATATCTCGGGAACTATAAAAGCTAGAGCTATCGCATTTGGACAGAAGATACGTGCAGTATCTACTGATATTCTGAGAGCAGCATTTCCAAGTCGTTTAATCACTCCTTTTGGTGATTTGTACTGCACGGTCAGATCACCCGATTTAACTGTTCCAGACTTCTTTTTATGGGTTTATTTGAAGTCATGGGTTTCCATCAACAAGCCTCAGAATCTTAAAGCCCTAAAGGAGAATATTCACCAGGAATGCGAAAACTTATCGGCTGAAGTTCTGACAAGAATGATGGAAATTACCGTAAAACGACTTAATAGAATACATTCTAATAGATTGAATAAACAAATTTTACAATTAGAACCAAAGTTTTTTATTAAAAAGAAATTACAGGAAAAGAACTTCGATGATAACTTTTGCCAAACCTTGTACTTTTTTAACCGTTTTATTGTTGAAAATAACCTAATCGAACACCACAACCAGGAAATGCCTTGCATATTTGTACATATTTGCAAATGTTAGAAAATTGAAATTTAAAACAAGTTTCTCAAGAAATCACGGATTCATTTGCAGAATAAAAAAAATCGTGTTGGTCATCATTAAAACGTATCACAGTAAAAATATAGTTACTTGGATTTCTCAAGCCGGTATAAATACACCTTCGATCAATTGGAATTTAAGTACCTCTCAAGCTATTGTAATTGCAGTTTTTAAGAACACTTTTACTCACCCTATTCAAAGCATTCAGTTGAAATCGGTGTCGGTTTCATGTATACAATTAATGGTCTATGTTGTTGCCGCTTTTAGTTTTTGAAGCTGAAAAGATTTGATTTTTCGTACGCAAGAAGTTGATTTGTGCCGGCAAATGTTTCAACACTATGAAGGCAGCTGTAAGCTAATCCATACACTTTATACAAAATACACGAAAAAAATTAATTGTTGGTTTTATTGCTGTAGTTGCTGGTTGTATTAATTTATTATTTTTAGTTTGTGTGGCTTGATGATGATTGTTGACGCGAAAAAAAAACCGCAGTCCGTTTTTTTTGTTTAATTTAACTGTCTCTGGTTTGGATGATGCTGCTCCTGCTGCTAATAATTGCTTTTGCTGCTGTTTCTCTCTGCTAGAGGAAGAGGAACAAACGAACGAACTAAACTTCCTTCGAGGATAAGGACATTGACGACTTTGAATTCGAACCGTTTCGTGCAAGACCACGTACTCGACTGAGAGATGGCCAAAACGACAAGCCAGGAAAGGACCACGACCACGGATAATGAACGAAACGACGACGACGACGACGACGATGATGACGACGGCAGCGGCAACTGTGAAATTGCGGCCAAGCAAAATGAAATGGCACGTGGTGCTTCCAACTTGAATACATATGTATACAGTAGAATCCCGATAATTCGTACCCCGCTAAATTGAAAACCTCAATACTTCGTAATAACCTGCTGGTCCCTTGAAAAAACTTCGTTAATTCGTATAAATTCCATGTATTTTGGTCCCCTCGTTAATTCGCAATTTTTCTGCATACTCAGCGAAGATTTTGCCTCTTGTAAATCGTAATTTCATTTCGAAACCTCTTGTAATTCGTAATGCTTGATTTTGTTGCGAGGGAAACAACCGTTAGTCTCGCAAACTGTTATGGGGGGCGCCTGTATGTCGCTTCATATGACTGACGACATTTTAGAGGAAGTTGCATCTGGCAGTGATGAAAACGACAACGAAGATGATGGCGCGGATGATGATCCAATTTTTACAAGCTAAAACTGGAGTTCAGCGACTAAGACTTTATTTTTCAAATCATCCGAATGTTCCGGATTATGTTTTTGATCACTTAACAAGCTTAGATAACTCAATAAGTGAAAAGAACATAAAACAATAAAAAATTGCAAGCTTTTTTAAATCTTAATTTGTTGTTGATACGTAGTACATGTTTTTAATTTTATTTTAGTTCAATTTTATTTGAAAATTTGTATCAGTTTATTAAATTGTTTAAATTGAAACGAGAAATGTTACGTTATGTTAAAATGAATGCCTTTTTATTTTTAAATTGATTAAAAATCTGAAACGACTTGGAATATAAAACCTCTTGAATTCGTAATTTTGATTTTTGAAACCCCGTTAAATAGAAAACTCGGTAAATCGTAAACCTCTGTCAATCGTAAAAAATTCTGTTCCCTTGCGATTTCGAATTATCGGGACTCGACTGTATATATTCAAATACATATACATACGTTCACATCCACATACACACACATATGCATACATACATACATGTGCAAATATATGTATAGTGCTGCATTCAAAACGAAGACCATTAACAGCTGGTGATACGCTGTTCGGCCGCTGTTAAGCCGGAATGTTACGGAATGCAAACAACCGTTACTTTTCGTGTTTCGCCATGGCCACGTGATTCTACTACCGGGCAGGTGTTAGAACGGCAGAATGTTGATGCAACAATTATAAACAAAATTAGCGAGATTTTCAAATACTTTCATAAAAGCTGGAAAAAAAATATAGAAAAATATTTCCTTTACCGATGTTGTAGGCTCCATATGAATTCCGTTTCCATTTTCATTTACCAGTTCCCCTCCATTGGCTGACTACTACTGTCATGTGCATTTACATGTTTACGAATTTCTCCTTCTGACTTTTACACAAAATAACATTTCCAAATATTTCGCCTCAAGTAGATGTCAGAGAACTGTTTTTTATTAATTTATTTAGTATAGGATATACATAGTTGTAAACTATTAACCTAACCATTTTTACAAGCTCTAGCAACTGTAATATGTGGTATACATTTATGGTAGATATAAACATAGATTCCAGACAAACAAGGGACAAAAAAAAAAGAAGCTTCAGCGATTTTTTTTTCAATTCTCAATAAGCCCTTACAAACACTTTAGAAACTATGAACCTTGAAGACATTTAAAAAAAAATTGACCACCTTACAAACGCAGGACTTTGGGAAAACTGGTTTAAGAACATAAAACCTATAGAATATTGGTCGATTACGAGTTGAAAATTTTAAAAATCATTCGTTACTTTTTCGGCGGCGAATTAATAAAGGAGAAGTCCGTAGAAAAGCAAAGCGGTTTCTGTTATTACAATTTTTATGGCTCTTGAGACCTGTCCCAAAACTATCTTTATGGCTACCTAGGTCTTATATTTATAGCATCCTTTATGGCAACTTGTCCCAAAAAGCACAACTTTGCAAGAGCCCTCGATAAATATCGATATGTTTTGCTTCTTGGCGATTACTATATTCTTTATCAGAATTTTTGTAATGCAATTTGTTTACGTTCTTAAACAATTCTGATTATTAAAAGCGTTACGACTGTGAAAGCTATTGGAGCCTTGTTTAAAAATATTAGTGTCCCAATTAATAAATCTGTTTATAAAATATATTCAAGGTACGCAGATTGGCATTCTAGCATGTAGTTTATTATCGTGTGGTGCTGTGGATACGAAAACACTTCTTTTTAAAAGCCTTTATAAATTGTAACTAAAATTAATTTATTAAATTTGAACTATATCGTACTGAAATTCTCTAGCGACTCCGAGCTTTTTGATTATTCATTATTCACTGCGTCCCGATTTTTCTTCTAAATCAAATATACATAAGTTTTTTAACAATTAAATTACAAACTTCTAGCTAACAAATCAGCCTTACTTTCTGGGTATAAAAATACAACAAATTTTATTATTTGAATACAAAGATCGCACAGCCACAATCTCCAGAAACACTTAGTTTAATTATCTAATCTAGTAGCCAAGTGGTAGATTGTTTTTTCAATAATTTTTGGTTTCAACAACGTATAAATCAAACCAAAAAAGAATTATATTTTGATGTATTATAAGTAGATAAACAATCTCCTTCAAGCCTCCAGAGTCATCATATCATATCAGATTTGCTGATGCAAATTCAAAGAAACATATTCAGGTTTTTATGCCAACACATACATACATATATCTTTGCCCAATATTAATCATAGCGAGCACAGGCTTCTACTTGGTTCAAAATGTAACGACTAGTTAACAAATTCAATAGGTAAACTGAATTCTCAGTGGCGCCATTATGTAAAATATTTTGCAGCACTGTGCTCAAAAGGGATTGGCGCGAATTTATTATGTCTGATTTATTTTTGATTTATGAACGTGTTACTTTTAACCTTCTAAATTTTAAAAAATTAAATCCTATAGTTCCTGTTGTTTTCAAGTTCTTTTAGGTGTTTTTCTTTCACAACATTTGCTGCATACAAAAGGATCATTCCCATCTGCAATTTAATTGCCAAGGCTGTGCGAAAATCGTAGGTTTAAAGTTTGTAAATATTTAGACTGCTGTTATTAGTTGTCTAGTAACCGGTGACCAGCATTTGACAACTTCATTCCATTTTCCAACACTACACACAAAGGAACACGGTCACCCTGATTGTGCATTCTACATTTTTGTTGTTTTTTTGTTTGATGATTTATAATTTAAATTTTAAATTAAATTTTTTCTCAAATAGCGAAGATACGCGGTCGAGGATTACAGGTAGTATCTGGCCGAATGAATATAAATTGTAACGAACATAGACAAGATATTGAATAGAAAATGCATTCTTAAAGACAGCTACAGCTTCTTCAGGCTGGAAGGACAAAACCAAGGCAGTGAATATTAATTCCGTGAATTTTTTGTTTAATAGACAACGACAACAGAATGTCACAGCATCAAGGCAGGATTTTTAATGATACGACCCAGAGGAACAATCAGATGTGGCAATTGATATCGGAATTATGTTTAGCCCTTCATGGATCTAAACCGACGGCATCCCACCGTAAGTGACACAAATATTTGTAGATATATCTGGTAGATGAAACTAATTTTATTAATTGTTTCATTGATATTTAGATCAATTGGTCAATCATGCCATGATATATGTAGCACAATGTCCTAGTGCCATATCCAAGGCCATGCCATTTACGGAAATAACAGCCGTACAACGCATTACGGATCTTGTAAATGCGCAGGTAACAGGCAACGAATCACCTCGTCCTGGCGAACTTTTTTATGGGCTATATGAGACACTGGCATCGCTACCGGTGGTTGCACCAATGCGCCTATCGCTGTTGAATTTCTTTATATGCCTCATGATGATCGATAGCCGGAAGAAGGAGGAAGAGGCTTTGACGTTACCATTGTCTCCGGTCTCAGAAACCGAAGGACAGGATGACAATCTAACAGTTGCACTGACTATGTTTAAAGCTAATAACAACAATGGTTATAAGAATGGATATCCGAATGATCTCTATGATCCAACTCAATCGGGTGACGTGGGTCTATATACACAGGAATTGGATCTAACAACCTATCATGACCATTTGGGCACACAAAAGAATCTCGATGCAATGCACGATGTGGTTCAGAATGCCATTTATTCCTTCACCGGGGTTGAGGGTAAATATTTAAAGCGTGACATTGTCACTGGGCGATTCAAACTAGATCCATTAAACCAGGATCGCCTGACGTCGATCGAATGCGGTATGCTAGTGCGTCTTTCGGAATTGGGCTACTACCATGATCGTGTTGTTAAATTTTCAACCATTTCAACTGGTTTCAATGCCATGGGTTGTATGGGTCAAGCTTTCATTGCGTTGCTAAAAGAAGAGTTGACCCATTTTCATGGTCAGGTGGCCCAGTTGCATGATCAATTGCACAATGTTAGACGAAAGCAAATGATTGCGTATATGAGCCATCAGGTACAGGATTATCGCCACCAACAGGGCGAGTTGACGTTAATGAAACTGCTAACCTGGCATATGGATCCATTACATCGCCTGCAATGGTTGACCAAAATTGCTAATGCCTGCCAAATGAAAAAGGGTGGTGAATTGGCATCGGTTGTATATGATTATCTAGATAATGGCAATCCAATGGTTAATCGCTTAGCCCACGAACTACTTACCGCCATTTGCGGGCCATTAGTGCGCATGATCTCCAAATGGATGCTGGAAGGTGGCCTTTGTGATCCATGTGGTGAGTTTTTCGTGGAGTCACTAGATGAAGTTGGCGCCGATCGATTGTGGCATGATAAGTTTCGTTTGCGTCTCCATATGCTACCAAAATTCATACCAATCGAGTTGGCCCGCAAGATTCTGAAGACAGGCAAAGGTATTAACTTTCTGCGGGAAGTGTGCGAGATGGACGAGATGGTGAAAGGGCGAGAGAAGTTAAAAAAGATCATCGATAATCAGGGTGAGTAAACGGATTTAAAAAGAAAAATCTAGTCTCTTCTTAATATACTGATTTACATGATGTTTTCACAGTTTCGGACATATTTTCTTGTGTGCAGGATTCTAGTTGGCATGCGGCCATTGAAACATCGTATCAGCAAACTTCGAAACACGTTTTGGACATAATGTTGGGTCCGCATAAGCTACTAGATCATCTCCATGGCATGCGCCGCTATCTGCTATTGGGTCAGGGTGATTTTGTTAATATTTTGATCGAAAATATGAAGTAAGTTTTAAGAAGATTTCCTTATCATAGTTCAATCTTCACATTATTGTTTGACGATCAACAGAGAAGAGCTGGAACGTCTGGGCACTGAGATCTATGCTCATGATTTATCAGCCATGCTGGATGCGGCTTTACGTTGTACAAATGCCCAATATGATGATCCAGAGATACTCAATCATCTAGATGTCGTTGTCCAGACCCCATATCCTGGCGATTACGGTTGGGATATAATATCATTGCAGTATACCGTAGAGGGGCCACTAGCCACAATGCTGGAACCAACAATGCCCACTTATAAGGCTCTTTTTAAGCCGCTGTGGCGCATGAAGCACATGGAGTTCTTGCTATCTATGAAAATCTGGAAGGAGCAAATGGCCAATGCGAAGGTAAGTGCTTTCCGCTTATAACTCTGATATAGAAATTTGAACATTTTGCTGCAAGGTTCACGTATTGTTTTCTAGAGTAATTCGGGGTCGCTGATTCTGAAAATGAACTGGTTTTTCTCGTTTGGTTATTGTTTTTGAGATACTCAAGAAAAACTTATTTTTTTAAGAACACAAATTTAAATACTAAAATTTTTTTTCAAAGATCAGATTTTATCAAATACGGTTAAAATAGTTACTAACCTGACACTAAAGATAATTATATGTCCCATGCATCCATGGGATGAAATCGTATATTAAAGTTGCCAAAATGTTCGCCACAAGCAAAAGGAAGGATTTCCGACCCTATGATGTGTATATATTCTTAATCAGTATCTATGCCGAGTCGATTGAGACATGTCCGTCTGTAGGATCATCAAGTTCTCAAGGACTATAAGCTCCCAAAATGGAAATGTAGACTCGTGTGTTCTGCACGCAGATCAAATTTTTTCCCCACACCCTTTCCGCCTCCAAAATTCAAAAAATGTTCACCCGCAATATTTATCGTATCGTAATTTAGTTTGAAACATTAATACATGTTATGAACATTTATAATTCCACCAAATTTCATAAAAGTCGGAATAAAAATGGCCGGTCTACGTATAAAAGTTAAAGTGCTCGTGTGCACATAAGAGTGAGTGAGATAGCATGTGAAAAAATTTAATACATATATGAATTTAATGCAAGTATATCCAATATATCCAGTATATCCAAGTCGGCCCGGCGACTTACTTTATTTTTAGCTAATATTGAGAAAAAATACAAAAAAGTCAAAAATTTTTAAGATCAATTATACTGACGAAAAATTAATTGATAAATACTAGCAGTCCTCAGTAAATGAGTTGTCTAAGTGGCCTTGTCATAAAGGCAACTGAACAAGGAGGACCCGGGTTCAAGTCTCAGGCTATTGTGTGGATTTAGTATCGTCTAATCCGATGGATATAGCTGCCAGTACTTGTAAAAATATTAGGTTGATAGTTTATAACAATATCTTAAACGAAATAAATAAATAAAATATTAATAAATAAATTAGCTTAGATCGATAGTTGGATCTTAAAAATGGTTGAGTTTTTCATATCTTTTCTCAATAATACCTATAAACCAGAAGGCCGAGCTAACTTCGAGCATGCCGAAGTTTGTATACGCTTGCAAGTTCTTGTGTTACTAAATCCCTAAACAGAGCTATCTAAATTTAAAAACCTTTGTGTAAAAATCCGTATCTACGCGCCATAGCACGGCACGCTTACATATGCATGTATGTAGATATGCAGCATGCAATTTTTCATTTGTTTGTATGACAGGTGTATCATATAGTTATCCAATTTTGATCAAATTTTTCAGGATTATAATTTATTATGTGCATGTTATTTACCAAGTTTGGTGATGATCGCAAAAGAAACAAAAAAGTTTTTAAAAGCAAAACTTTTTTTTGGTACGATTGTTCCTACGGGAGCTATATGATATAGTTGTCCGATCCGGATGAATCCGTGCAAAATTGCAGCTCTGTAGCTATAGCGGTCTAGGAGGAGAAACTGTTGATCCAGATACCCTTTTTGCAAGGGTATAAAAAATACGACTTCGCATATTTTGGCAAATTAGTTCTGGGTACGAGAATTTCATTGGATAATGAGTTTATACAATACAGTGACGATTTAAAAAAAAGTTTTTGATAAAATCTGAACTTTGAAAAAAAAAATGTTGCATTTTAATTTGTGTTCTTAAAAAAAAGATTTTTTTTGAATATATTAAAAACAAAGTCATTTTCGGAATCAGCGAACCCAAATTGCTCTAGAAAACAATTTGAGAACCTTGCACCAAAATGACAGTTTTTCATTGTAGTTTCTAAGCGCTGTAAGTTTGTTTCGATTTTAAAGTACAGTAGCGCTGATTCCAAAAACCATACCATAACTTTTTTTTTAAATAATTATCAATTCGATTACCAATCGAGTCTCACTATATTGTCCCTTTTTGCCTACAAATGCATTCCGGACTGGATAAGATTAGGAGCATTGAATTATACCGTAATCTTATCCAGCTCAAATGAAAGTATTGATTATTAGCCATTTCCGATGATAAAGCCGAAGTACATAAGTCCAAAGGGTTAGTTTTTTTATACGTTTAGTTTTCTTTTTTTGTGCTTATAGTTTACAATAACAAAAAACAAAAATAATTAAACACTGAACCGTAAAAAGAAGAACATTACATACATATGTATATGTACATGTAAATAGTCGATGAAAGGAAAAAATATTTGATATAGGGTACTCATAATATAAAAAAAAAACACTTTAAAATGGAGAGCCTGCTTAACACCACATATACATATGCATGTGTCTTGTTTATGTATGTTGAGTGTGTGGAGTGACGCATGTGTGGGTGTGTGGAATATGTCCCCAATGTCTCGCCTACAACTTTGCATCGGTCTTCAACAGTGGAGCCAACTTCTGTGTTAGCATTATGTTACCGGCAATCTTCAACTTGCCCTTCATGAAGGCAGCCTGAGGATTCAGTTTGCCCAATGCTATATCGACCATATCCTCGTCGGCCACAGTCAGAGTGGTGTCGACTTTGACGCCCTGAGCAGGTCCCTCGTAGGCCTTGGCGTTTTTGCAGTCCAAAGCTGTAAGAGAACACAATTCATAAATACTTTGTTTTTACTTTGTTCTTTACTTGTGCCAAAGTACAATTATAAATACACTTTGAACTTGCTCCCATCTAGCTCGCCGATCAAAGCGTGTGTCTTAATATATATGTACATACATACATACATATGTATGTTCGTATGTGTATTTGCGGTGTCTTTTTCCCCCATTCATCTATTATATATGTACACTTACTCCACTCCTTGGCCACTTTGCCACCTTTGGTGATTTTGTACAAAAAAACTCCATTTACTGCCTTAGCCTTAGCTTCATTCTCTTTCAGGCCATCAATAATTTTTTGAAAAACTGCATCCGACTGTAGGGCCATGTTTGTACTGGTAGGTTTTCTTCACCTATTATAACAAAAACATAAAAATGAAAACAAAAAGTAGTTATTTATTCTTTTTCTTGCTTTTACGTTGTTAACAAATTGTTTATGTGCACACACCTGGAATGGAAAACACGAAGTAATGAGCTAGCAACGTGCAATCAGTTGATTTTATTGTCGTTAAAACAAAAAAAATGCTTCTTCTTCTAGTGTATCTACGTACACACATACATATATACATACATATTCGATTGGGAGAGCGCAAGAGTGTGTGCGTGACTTTGAGGTCGCTCTCTCTCTCTCTCTCATTTCTACCCCACACATCCATGAAGTCACTTAGTTCTACAGTGGCTCACATTCAAAAAAATAGAAAAAAAAATTTGAACGTGCAAATTAAATAACTTTTATTAAGAAAAGAACACATAGATAGGTTTATCACATCGAGGCATTTGACAAAATAAGAGGTAGGATTAAACCAATGATAGTTTTTATAAGTTCAGATTCGGAATTCGGATACGGAAATCCTGAATTTATACACACAGTCAGCGGTTTATTCCTTATTTATGTAATCCTATACTTTGGGTTTCGCAGTTGGCTTCAAAGGTCGATGCTTACACAGTTACTCACAGATCTTGAAACCTACATGTATAAGTTAAACAACTTTTGAAACACTGTGCATATATGTACATAGTTTGTATTTTAACTTAACATTTTCCTGTTAGTATACTGTTAGCCTTTATCAGCTGTTACGTTACACTGTTGCCATACACATCCATTTGCAAATAATCTTTCATACAAACATGCAAGCACATTATGTGTAGGCCCTCCAAAGTAGTGTCAAAGTACGCAACGAACTTGGAAATAAAATCCGACTCCATAAAATAAAACTGCGATTAGAGCTGACTGGTTTGAAGTGGTTAGATTATATATGAACAAATGTTTATACAAAGTTTAATAGCTCTCAATATGTGCACATATATACATAGATTTGGCTAACAAATAGTAACATGCCTTCTCTCTTACAACCTACTCTTAGCAGTTAGGTTCAAATTTCTCTGGATCATGGCCATTCTTTTTCATTTCCACAGCGATTGAGAACAGATAATCGTAGCACTCGGACCTGGGGGCGAAAATATTTCATCAGTTACCATATCGCTCTTGCCTTCTGTATGCAGTAACTTACATGGCTTTTGCCTTCTCCCAGGTGCGACCCCAGACATAGACCCCGTGACGACGAACTAGCACGGCACTACAGCCGGGATATTCCATCATGGCCCTATACATGCTGTCAGCGAGATCGCGCTCAAATGGTGTATTCTCAATAATGGGCACCACCAATTTCTCATCGTAGCGCAAATATCGGTCATCGGCTTCATCATATACACCCTTTATCATTTCCAAATGGGTGCACTGAAATGTTTTTCCTGGCCACAATAGTGTGGCCATTACGGCATGCTGAGAATGCGTATGTATGACAGCACCGGCCTTACGATGCCTATAAGCCAGTATAAAGAGCGGTGTGCATTGGCTTCTTGTCAATCCTTTGATCTCGGGCGGCAATTGCAAATCTTTTCCATTCAAGTCCTGCACAAACAGATCCTCCGGCTGCATGCGCTCCTTTTGTACACCTGATGGCGCTATGTAGATTTCATTGCTAAAAACATAAATCTACAGTCGCCGAGAATGGGAAATACAGTGCTTTTCATATAAAACTTACTTTAACTTAATGCTCATGCCACCTCCTGTGCCGGTTACCCAGCCCAAATGATAAAATTGTCGGCATAGTGAGGGTATTAAATGACGCGGATGTTCATCTGGCAAATCCTTGAAAATAGATAACGACATAATTCTAGTTCTGCGTTACTTTTTCAAATTAGAGTGGCAAGGTATTGCAAAACTATGAGATAAACTGGCACAGACAGACAATAAAAAGAATAACGAATGTAAACAATGACTATCAAGCAATGCCGATAGTTTTCCTCTTTTAGTTATCGACTACATACAAAGCCTGCTACTTATATTTTGGGAATTGGCGATGCTAATGTTAAAACGTAAAATCTGGCAACCCCATAAAAAAATGTAATTTTTACCACATATGTACATACATACATACGTACAACAAAAACCAATTATGTTTTTCTTACAATAAGTTAAAAAATCAATTTGGCAAAACAACGAAAATTTCTCTAGAGGGTTTTCGTTGGATTATTTTCACATCTTTCGACGTGGATCTTTCCAACAAGAATTTGTCGATGAACTTAGTTCTTTAAATTTCTTGCATTAAATTTCTTTCGCATGCCGCGATTTCTAACACATGCTATCTCAACAATTCTTCTATGCAATGTGAAATTTAGTCGAATGATAGATATTAATGACATGTATCAGCGATGCGATAAAAATTGGGCAAGAAAATATAAAAAAATATAAAATTCCGGTAGCGGAAGGGGTGTGGCAAAAACTATACACACTATACGAGTCTACATTCCAAATTTGATAGCTCTAGCTTTTATAGTTCTTGAGATCTCTGCACTCTTTCGGATGGACAGACGCACGGACATGTCTCAATCGGCTATTGATACTGATAGAGAATATCTTTCTGCCTGTTACATAAATTTTGGCAACTTTAATATACCATTTCATCTTATAGATGCATGGTATACAAACTGCGTGTTCAACGATTTACGAGCGCAGTTGAGCGCGATGAAGCAGTTAAAGAATTTATAAACCATATCTTGGAGGTTTCTCAAAAGGAATGGAAAAACAGCCATGACCAATGGTTCGCACGAATGGAAAATATTTGGAAAAACAATAAAGCCACTTTCACTTAAAACTTTTCGTTCTTATTCACTATTCTCGAAATACAAATAGCACCCACGTATTTCGAGAAAAACGGCTAGAGAAAATACAAAGCAACCATTACACTTAATTTATTAATCCTATTGCTAATATCCT
The DNA here is from genome assembly GCA_018150735.1 of Drosophila sp. 14030-0761.01. NCBI lineage: Eukaryota > Metazoa > Arthropoda > Insecta > Diptera > Drosophilidae > Drosophila > Drosophila sp. 14030-0761.01. The sequence continues at coordinate 2,925,825 of JAECWO010000003.1, forward strand.
CTTTACAAAAATGTTTTCTTAATTTGATATTTCAATTGTTTTATTAGGCCCTTCGCTCAATGAATGATGAAATTGGCAAGGCCTGTTATCGCCTACACTTATTTACATCGGAGACTATGCATTTTGTGCATCAAATACAGTATTATGTACTCTTTGAGGTGATTGAATGCAATTGGGTGGAACTACAGAAGCGAATGCAACAGGCCACTGCCTTGGATGACATACTGGAGGCACACGAGAAATTTCTAAGTGCAATTACAGTTGGGTGCTTTGTAAATACAATGACCGATATGGAACGACATCTGGACACCGTGTACGATAACATAATTTGTCTAGAATCCTGGCAATTGTCTTTCTATCGTGAATGCTTCAAGGAATTAGAGGCACGTGAGAGAGTGCGTAAACGCATTGCTGAATCCGAGCTCGCTGGCGGATATGGTCTTACCAGTGAACAAAAAATCGAACGCGATCACGAGCGTAAAATGTTTGAACAGCGCATGAATAGTGCTTGCCGAAATCTAGATGAAATAGCCACTGCATATGAGAAGGCAGTGAGTGGATTTTTGTTAGCATTGAATTCAGACAATGATCCGAATTTACAATTGTTTGGAACGCGTTTGGATTTTAATGAATATTACAAAAAGCGGGATACAAGCCTCAGTAAGCCGTTAACATTTGAGCATCAGAGAATGAGTAATTTGTTTTCGAGCAATAGTAAGAGTTTTATTGCGGGTCGTTCTACAATGAATCCACAGATTTCCATAAGCCTTACAAAACAGCAATAACAGTACCAATCTCATCAATAAACAATCTCATTAACAATTTTGTCCCAGAACCAACAAATACCAACGATCATTGTCATCAAGAATATGGTTTAACCCCAAATTAGTGAGAATAGGAAACATTCCTTTGCTTCTTTTTTTTTTTTGTTGCATTAAGATTCGTTCTAACTGGTTCCCAGGCGATCCTCCAAATAAAGTGACTGCGTATCCTTTTAATATTGAATGAACTGGTTTGTTTGCTTTGTCATAGAATGTTTGTCAATTATGTTATATTGTAACTAATGCCATGTTAATCCTTTATTGTTCAAGCGAAAAAAACATAACAGAATTGAAACTGAAACCTTAAAAACTAATGTGAATAAATGGCCCATTTCAAAAAGCCTTAAATCTTCGAAATACATGCTAAATGGGCAAACACCATAAAAAAATTCAAATTTTTAATGCTCATTGAATAGAATATGTATGTATGTATTTTTTTGTTAAATCTTAACAGCACAGCTCTTTTGGAGGAGTTACAGAACTATCGATAGTAGCTTTTCCCCGATAGTATTTCCATCGGTGGATGAAACAAGCTATCGATGGCTTCTTCGGCCACAAAAATGGATATCTTTGAAAGTTTTTGCCGTACTTGCGGCAATGAATGCCTGGATCACCTTAACATATTTGATAAGAATGATAAGACAACGACATCCCAGAATGGCAATGTGCCCTTATTTGATATGCTGCAAGCCTGCGCACCCAATTCATTGCCAAAGCTGGACAAGGATGACGATTATCCCAAGCAAGTATGTCGTTTATGTGTGAAGAAGTTGGAAATGGGATATGAGTTCCAGACGAATTGGCTAAGCGCTCACAGCGAATTCAATGTCGCTCTCAAATTTGAACAACGACGCAAACGCAGTCGTAGAGAAGCCCAAGCTAAGTTAGGGGAACAGAAGGAGCAATTGCCGGGAATGGCGATAGATGCTGTTGTGGTGAAGACGAAACCCGAGGACACAACCAATAAGCCAACACCAAGACCAGTCACATGTAAAACGGAATCAGAGCTGCGTAAGTGGCCAAGTTACCTTTAAAACAGCATTGAACTAACGTATACATTTAATCCATTTCAGCTGCAGTACCCGTTCCTGCTCCCTCTGTCATACATCCACAGCGTTTGCCCTACAAATGCGACGATTGTAACGAGAGATTTCACACTGTAAAAGCCTGTCAATTTCATTATAAATTCGTACACAGGAATTGCATACCCTGAATGAGTTTATTTTGTTGTATTTTTAATTGATTTACTTAGCTATTAAAAAGACCGCAAACATCTCTTAATTTAATCGTCTTCATCTGTACGGATTTTCTGGGCACGCGGGTCATCATGACGGTAGACAACATAGCCCAGCTTATATTTACGGTTGTCCCCATCTTTGGCGTAGTAGTTAGCCAAACCAATTCCGGCCATCACAAGGCCAGCCAGGGCCAAAGCCGAACCCCCGACAATATCGGGTATCTCATTCCAGGCACGCTTCAGCAGCGATGTGGTACCACGGGCGGCGGCTGGTGCTGACATAATCTGCAGAGATGACGAGATTGAGATGCTTTCTAATGTTAAAATTACACCCAATATTTACCGAAACTTAGTTTGGAGCGCTCCTCAATTACACAACAAGAGTCGAATCAACTCAGCTGTTTTCTGATCAGTGGTGTCACTATGAGGCAAATGGTTGGATAGGTTCACTCGAAACTGCTCACCTCTAACCGAGTGTTGCCACCTCGATTTTTTTAAGCACATAGACATCGATAACACAGGATAATTTCATGGCTTATCGGGAAAAATTTATGGTGATTGGTTGACGCAAATCGCCCGGCATCGGTATTGGAATCTAGTCCCAACAAACAATAACAAGAATCATGACATCGGCACGAGATCTAATAAAGATTGATATAGTGAGTAAGATGCGTCGCCGTTTGAAGCATGAACAAACACATTGCCTTATCTACTCCTTAGGAATGGGGTATGGAACGCTTGGTGCGGGCCCAACAGATCGTTGAGGTACGGCCCTTTGACATTGAATCGTGGTCGGTTATGCTGCGCGAGGCCCAGACCCGGCCTATTAACGAAGTGCGAAGCCTTTACGAGTCCTTGGTGAATGTGTTTCCAACCACGGCCCGTTATTGGAAGCTATATATTGAAATGGAGATGCGCAGCCGCTTCTATGAACGAGTGGAGAAGCTCTTTCAACGGTGTCTGGTCAAGATTCTTAACATTGATCTTTGGAAATTGTACTTGACATATGTTAAAGAGACCAAGTCCGGTCTAAGCACCCACAAGTAAGTGACGAATCTAATCTAACGATATTGTTCTTACCCCGTACTAACTCAAATTCCTTATTTAGAGAAAGAATGGCCCAGGCATATGATTTTGCTCTGGAAAAAATTGGCATGGATTTGCATTCGTTTAGCATTTGGCAGGATTACATTTATTTTTTGCGTGGTGTTGAAGCTGTGGGTAACTATGCTGAAAATCAAAAGATCACTGCCGTGCGTCGTGTTTATCAAAAGGCGGTAGTTACTCCCATTGTGGGTATTGAACAACTTTGGAAGGATTACATAGCATTTGAGCATAATATAAATCCTATTATATCCGAGAAAATGAGTCTTGAACGTTCCAAGTGAGTTCGATCAAATGAGCCAAGACACAACTTTATATACTTTTTTTATATTTGTAGAGATTATATGAATGCCCGCCGTGTGGCCAAAGAGCTGGAGCATCATACTAAGGGACTTAATCGCAATCTTCCCGCTGTCCCACCCACTTTGACCAAAGAGGAAATCAAGCAGGTGGAGCTATGGAAACGCTTCATCACCTATGAGAAATCAAATCCATTGCGAACCGAGGACACTGCTCTAGTAACACGCCGCGTTATGTTTGCCACAGAGCAGTGTCTACTGGTGCTAACCCATCATCCAGCCGTGTGGCATCAGGCTTCACAATTTCTAGACTCCAGTGCCCGCGTTCTCACCGAGAAAGGCGTGCGTAGCATTGAACCAGCTAATAACCAAAATAATGAGATTTGTAGTCAAGCAAATAGAGAGAAATATTCAACAGAAACTGTTTCCGTATCTTGTTAATGCAGCTGTGCTGTGCTGTGAAGTGTCGCCCTCTGTGTAAAATGGCACGCCTTCATCCGTTTCGCCTACATTAAGTGAGAAGTAAATGGAAGTTTTGGTCGGCTTGCCACGTTGTTCTTTTGGGCCGCACGCGTTTTACTCTTGTTTTACTTGCCTTCAAAACACATTTATATATTAATTCAACTATTCAACCACTAATCTAATTGTTTTCCGCCTTTCATTCCCCCCATTGATCATTTATTATCACCAACCAGGATGTGCAGGCAGCCAAAATCTTTGCCGACGAGTGCGCCAACATTTTAGAGAGATCCATTAATGGTGTACTTAATCGAAATGCCCTGCTTTATTTCGCTTATGCCGACTTTGAGGAGGGTCGCCTCAAATACGAGAAGGTCCATAGCATGTACAACAAGCTGTTACAATTGCCGGACATTGATCCTACACTGGTGAGTTAATTTCTGTAAATTACCTATTATTATTTGTTTTTTCTTTGAATTTTAATTTGGTTAATTTACTATTTTGTGAAGGTGTATGTGCAGTACATGAAGTTTGCCCGCCGGGCCGAAGGTATTAAGTCGGCACGAGGCATCTTTAAGAAGGCTCGTGAAGATGTTCGCACACGCTATCACATATTTGTGGCCGCCGCTCTTATGGAGTATTATTGCTCAAAAGACAAGGAAATTGCCTTTCGCATTTTCGAGCTGGGTTTGAAACGTTTTGGCGGTAGTCCAGAATACGTCATGTGCTATATTAACTATCTGTCGCATTTGAATGAAGATAACAATACGCGGGTGCTGTTCGAGCGTGTTCTTAGCTCTGGGGGACTGTCGCCTCACAAGAGTGTTGAGGTATGGAATCGTTTCCTCGAATTCGAGTCAAACATTGGCGACTTGTCGAGCATTGTTAAGGTGGAGCGGCGACGAAGCGCTGTGTTCGAGAATGTAAGCGTATTTATTATGTTGCAATTACTTCCCATTTATTTATTCGATATCTGTCCGACATCGTTTAGCTAAAAGAGTACGAGGGCAAGGAAACGGCACAATTGGTGGATCGCTACAAGTTTCTAGATTTGTATCCCTGTACCAGCAGTGAACTGAAGTCCATAGGTTATTCGGAGGTACGCAAATTTTGTTGTACCCACAGCAAATCACTGAGTAATGTAATGTTATTGTCCTTATACGCAGAATGTGGGCATCATTCTGAACAAAGTGGGTGGCGCTGGGACTGCAAGTGGAGTAAGTAATTCCGCCCAAAACCATAACAACGGCGAGGCCGAAACTGATAGCCAGACTGCACCACCTTTGCCGCGACCCGATTTCTCGCAAATGATACCCTATAAGCCGCGACCCTGTGCACATCCGGGCGCCCACCCCCTCGCTGGCGGTGTATTTCCCCAACCGCCTGCTCTGGCCGCTCTCTGTTCCGCCTTACCGCCACCGAACTCATTTCGCGGTCCCTTCGTCAGCGTGGAGCTACTATTCGACATTTTTATGCGTCTCAATTTACCTGATTGTAAGTAATTGCTTGTTAATTTGTCACACATGGGATGGATAAATAATTGCTACCATTACTTTTTAGCTGCACCCCAACCAAATGGCGACAATGAACTGTCGCCCAAGATCTTCGATTTGGCCAAATCCGTGCATTGGATTGTCGATACTAGCACATATACAGGTGTCCAGCATAGTGTAACAGCCGTGCCGCCACGTCGCCGTCGCCTTTTGCCCGGTGGGGATGAAAGCGACGACGAGCTCCAGACTGCGGTCCCGCCCGCCCGAGATATTTACCGATTGCGACAATTGAAGCGTTTTGCCAAATCCAATTAATTGCATGTTGGTCTTAAACATAATCTTTTATTCTTCCGTTTTTTTTTATAGGATTCGATAAAAAAAGGGAAAAATACAAAGCAATTATCAAGGAATTTTCTTCAATTTTGTTCACAAATTTTTTAATATTTTGTAGAGTATAGTTTCAATAAATGTGAGGATTAACTGTACAGTTTCATATTTGGCCTAAAGTATAATACATATTTGAAGTAATTAAGTAACATAGTGAGCATCAGACACACAAGTGTTCATTCTCCCAAATCCAATCCAACCAAACTATTCGGATGATTTTATTGAAGACCAAATGTTTATTGAAATTCAAGGTGAAACGATTTGGTGAAGTTCCAACTCCATTAGTTTTGCACTAATTGTAAAAACTAAACATACTCAATTTGATTCATTGAACCCGTTAAACACCGTATAGCAATGTCGTTTTTACATCCCGGCTTAGGTGGCCGATCGCGAATAAGTTGGGCCAAAAGCTAACAAGATGATAATGGCATTTTTAAATATTTGGCTTACCTTATTAAACAAATTTTGTTTGAATTCGAAGTTAACTTGATATCGCCGACGCCCACATGTGATCTAGCGCCGCCACTGCCGTGCATCGCAATTGCAATTACTCCTGCATAACCTCGTTGGGTACACATCGTCGTCGATGCTTGTAGAGGCCCGCATATTGGGCAAACCGACGGCTGCAGGTTAAGCAGCTATAACGCTTCTCGGCGCGATGCAGATTGAGGTGGGCATAGTAGGCACTGCCCACAACAAACGCACGAGAACAGTAGGGACAGACCTTGTCCCTAATGTTGAGATGGGCGCGTATGTGCCTGTCTCTTTCGTGGGCAGTGTAGAAAGCTTTTTCGCAGCGATTGCAAGGAAAGTCGCGCTGATTGCGATGTCGTTTCACATGCTGATTGAGCTTGCTGGCATTGACAAAACCGCGGGCACAATGTTCGCACACATAGGGCAGCTCCTTAGTGTGGCTGCGCTGATGGACACGAAGGGACGTTGAATTGAAGAACTTTTTGGGGCAGTCGCTACAGGCATGTGTGCGCTGGCCGAGATGTCGCCGCAGATGGGCCAGAAGGCTGTTGCGTAGTGAGAATTTCATGCCGCAGATGTGGCAAATATGTTCCAGATTGTTGGCCACGTTGCTATTCTGAGCATCATGGCGGCGACGCATCGCCGGTGATGGTTGGCTCTCGACAGCGTCAACTTCCCCATCCTTCTCGTGTTCGATGTCATGGACATTACGTTCGTGCCTTAGGTAGTCCGAACGACGACTAAAGCTAGCAGGGCAGCCCATGCATATAAATGGAGCTACGTGCAACTCCAGGAATCGAAGAGAATCATAGTAATCGTAGCTTGGTGTCCATTGCTCTGCCCGCTTGGCGGCTGTCAACCGAGCCACTTTGCATTGCCGATAATGGCAACGAAACTCAATGAGGCGACTCTTCAGGCGCTCCACAGTCATTTGTAGATTACATTCTTCCTGCAGCTGGGTGCACAACGATTCCAGGTGGCGCTGGCGCTGCTTTCGCTTTGTATAGTCGGGGTGATCAGTACACCACAACTGGGCATAACTTTGATAAATAGCAATGATCTTAAGGTTGCTATTCCGCTGCTGCAATGTTTTCTGGAGTTCACAGCTAATCGGAAGAACATCCTCCAGAAAGCGGAAGGCTTCATAAAAGCACCAGCGGCCGTTATCATCCTTTGCCTGTGTTGGATGCAGCTGGCTGACCCGCTGCCGTTCCTTGCGATAATATTTAGTGTAATCAGTAATCTTGCGATGCAGCAATTGCCATTTAAAAGGCTCGGTGGAAGGGCTACCAGATTGACAATTCAGCTGCAAGGCAATGCTCTGCCAGGCAAGGCGTCGCTGCGGTCGCGTGTGATAGTCCAGATGATTGGGATCCCAGAGGCAGGCATGATCTTGATATAATTGGATAAGTTTCATGGTCTGCTGCAGGCTGAGACGAGCACGTGGTCGGATGAGACCCGCGCTCGTCTCCGCGGAGCTGTCCAACTCAAGATCGGGGAAGAATGCAGAGGGAACGTTACCCGAAGTGTTCAGCTGATCGATCCCATCATCTTTTAACTGATCATCCTGGATTGCCGCCTGATTCACGTGAAATTCTTCATATTCGAGCTGATTTTTTCCTGATTTTGCAAATTCTTCCGCAACTTGCCGTTGTTTCTGGACATTTATCTCTTGCTCCGGCATGGACTCCTTTTTTAGTTGGGGCTCATCTTCCTGTTCACGCAACCCACTTGCACCCGCTTGAATCTGAGTCTGGCAAATACTTTGCACATGCACTTGATGACGTACCAAATTCTCAAAGATCTTGCCGCACACGGCACATACAAACGGATCGATATGCTTATTAAGGAACTCCATTTCCGCATGATGCTCAAAGCTGGACACAAACTCCGCCTGCTTACCCTCCACCACGCTATGCAAATACCGAATCTTCTCCAACCTATAGCGCTTGCGCAGTGACTGCAGTCGTCGCTGTATGGCCAACGACGAGAGATTTATTCCAGAAAGGCGAAGACCCAACTTCAAACCACTGTGTGCCTCATGCCGCCTTCGCAGAGTCTCCTCACAGCGCAAACGCTTATGGGCATTGTGCCACAGTATCGGATAATGCTCATAAATTTCCAGCAATTTACTGTTCTCTATGGCCAATTGCTGTTGACGCTTAACCAGTGCCTGCTGCTGTCCCAAGAAACTCAACTGATCGTAGTGAACAAATTTAGCGGCCTCATCAATCTCACCATCGGCGTCCAAGCGTTCGCGTTGTTTAAGAAACCGCTGGCATAGCGTTGACACGCGTATCCTTACTTCGGTTACACTAAACTCACGGCCACAATGGATACTCCAAGCATGGGTAATGTGGCCCCACGATTCTCTGCACAATTCCGTATTATGGAACTCCTCATGACCTTGATTCCACAGACGTGGCTCTGAGCGATAAAGGTCAATTAGCTGCGTGACGTGAGAAGTGGTCAGCCGCTGGCCGTCGGGAACCGGTAAAGCATTCTGTTCCCATGTAAAATGTTCAGTGAAAAAAAAGAGATAAAATATACATATGTACATACATTCTGTTATACTCAATACAGGTTAAAAATCAATGATGCTATTTTCTACATATATTATCTAAATACTTTGTACCAGGGGACTAGGAATTTGCATATTACAATATGTACAATACATATGTATGTATGTATGTACATACGCGAACTAAGAAGTAATCGAAACTGAGCTACTAAGACCGTTTACGGCGACTTCGATCGTAACGATTGAATTTGACATCAGGTGCATTGGTCTCGGCTTTACCTACCTCCAGGGCATTGGCATAGGCCACTTGATTGTTATTCTTCGACTGCTCATTTTGTTCCATTCTGGTCGTGGTTATGGTAGCTTCCAAGGCATTTAGTTGTTGTACCAGCTGCTGCTTCAACTCATTGTCCTCGCCGTTTGTCTTCTCGGCCAGCACTTCGTGCATTAGTTCATCCTCGGCTCCTGTGGATGCTGTATTTGGAGCGATTGAATCAGCTTCCAGATTCTGATCTAGTTGGTACTGGACCTGCCAATCTCTGTGCCACACATCCATATGCTCGGCAAATTCGTCCAGGGTGCACAGGGGCTTTTCTTCGCATAGCGCACACTCGATGGCGTACAACTCGCCAGCACAGTTCCATGTATAGACAGTGCCACATTGCTGATGCATACTCTCCCCACACTCCCCTCTGGTAATAGTGTTATGTGTAGTCGGGTGGTCGTGCTGGCTTTTCACTTTTTAAGCTGTCCAAAATATGACAGATTGCGATTTTGTTAGTGCCTTTGTTGCTATTTTTCCGTTGCCAAAATGGAAACGCGAAGAGAGACAAAATCCCAATTGCCTTCCGTTTGCGACTGCGCAGAGTCTTGTAGTGACGTTGTAAAAATGACATGGTCGACGACGCATTCGGACCAACAAACCCGTCGTGGCCGTCGTGCACACACACACACACACAAACTGAAACTCGGGGTTCAAACCATTCTTTGATTTTGGTCTTCAAGTCGAGTTTTCTCTGCAACAGGTAATCTGCATGAGAAGAACAGAGAAGAGCGAGCTCTCTAACAGGTATGTACATATACATATACATACATATGTATGTACATATGTAGGCAGCTATCACAAAAGAAAAAAAACCAAAGTCGCTCTCACGTGTTAGTTTGAGAGTGAGAGAAAGACAGAAGTTTTGAGACCATTGTTCGTTTAAGAAAAAACTCTGTAATAGTATTTGTACTTACATACAGTTAGACAAGAAAGTGTTTACACAATGGCAAACAATTTTCATTTGTTGTTTTAACGGAAAATAAAAACACTAAGAATATGGTTATCCATTTTTTTAAATTGAAATACATACATAGGTAAATTAAACTATAATCTTATCATGGAGAAGAAAAAAATATGTTTTCATTAACCAAACAAACTAACAAAAACTAACAAAATTCAGCTGCCAAGAAAGTGTTTACACAACATAAAGTTTTCATATATTCTATATTCTATCGATTTAAGTACTTAGTAATTAAAATAATATTTTATATGTATGTCCACCGTTGGCATCAATAACTGCTTCCAATCTTCTGTTCATTAATTTTATGAGGTTTTGGACTTAGTCCACCGGTATATTTTCCCATTCCTCCATAACAACAGTTCAAAGGTAGTTTTTATACCATGCATCCATAGGATGAAATGGTATATTAAAGTCGCCAAAATGTATGTAACAGGGAGAAGGAAGCTTTTCCGACCCTATAAAGTATATATATTCTTGATCAGTATCATTAGCCGAGTCGATTAAGATATGTCCGTCCGACTGCCCGTTCTACAGAGTACAGAGATCTCAGGAACTATAAAAGATAGAGCTACCAAATTTGGAATGTAGACACGTTTTGTGTGTACGGTTTTTTTGCCACGCCCACTTGCGCCCACGCTTTCTAAAAAACAATTTTTTGAGCCCCTATATGTCAGGAACTATAAAAGCTAGAGCTATCGTATTTGGACAGTAGATGCTTGCATTATGCACTAATTATGCTAAATCACTATTTTTTTCAAAGAACGAAATAGAGGATATAAAGAAAAGAATTGAAAAAATTGTTTAACACTCGAGAAAATCTGAATTGAATAACGAAAAAAATATGTGCCAAATAATTGGCCACCACTGTAGCTTTATATAGATTCGGGAGGTAGCCGTCGATTTTTAGAGCTGTCCATGGTTGCCCTTCAAATTCTGTCGTTGCCATGGTTGCACGCAGAAAGAGAAAGAGTTTTTAGCCGGGTTAACCATGTGAAATCTAAGCTAAAAAATTGGATAAACATGAACACGTTTAATAGCATACTCTACATAAGGTAAAGTTTTTTTGGGAGTCAAAACCCTTTATAAATAAAACATATAAAACAAAAATAAACGATTTTTTCTGCTTTATTTTGTAATTTTTCAGCTTTTTTACGTTTTTCCCCGTTAAAATATATAGCTCAATTAGGAACCATTGGTCGAAATTAGAGTTATCATAAATCTTAAAATTTCGCAGTTTACTATATATCCAAACGTCCGTACCCAATTTGATCAAGACCAGACTACTATATCATATAGCTCCCATAGTAACGGTCGGACAAAAAATTGTTTTCCTTCTAAAAACTTTTTTGTTTCTTAAACGATCATCACGAAACCTAATAGTTTACATTTAGTAAAATTCATGTTTATAATTGTATGGTCTATTTCTTTTTGTAAATTTTAGCTTATTCTAGTTTTTGTTTTTCCGAAACGTCGCTTATCTTGACGCTCAAATTCTGGCAACACTGCTACGCACACAAGCAAGCGACCGCATATAATGATACTTTTTTCGGCTCTCTTACGAATACGAAGCAGTCTTTTTGAACTACTTAGTGAAGTAAATTTGAATGAAAATATCGATGTCGATGTTGGATTGATACATCGGATTGGAATGCATCGATGTATGACCAATGTTCCAAAACTTTCTCATTTGATTATTCTTAAATATATTGTGTTATTTAAGCTTGTTTCCTGGTGCTTTCATAGCTTCATTCCCACATAGCATTTGGAAGAGAAATCATTTTGATGAGTCTTCATTGAGTCGTTTTGATGATCAACAAATGATTCATTTTATGCGCGATTCAACGGCGACTCGAAAATGAGTCCCCCATATGCTTAAAAGGCGATTTGCTTAAGGTACAATAACAAAATATAAAGCAATCGCCAATTGATCACAAAGAGGATTGAAATATGCTTGTTTTTAGTTGTTATACAAAATAACATTTCGCTCTTCAAGAAGATTCCTAACTGTTTTGTTCGGGGGTAATAAAATAATAAAGCAAAAGACAAATGTGCAAGAAATGTTGCCAATTAACGTGCCCTTACCCGAAAATGTTGAAAATGATTATATACCTTCGAATAATTTGACAACATGTAAGTAATCAATTATCCATCATCATAGGTTAATATTAATTCTTTCTCTTCTTATGGAATATTGTTTTCAATAAGAATCTTGGACGTGTCTAATAATGATTTGGCCAGATTAATATCGGAGCTGAGAGATGAGCTGCGGAAATTAAAAATTTCAATAACAATGTTGACAGGAAGTTGTTTCTCTTAAACTTAAGTGTAGGCGAAACACTTGATGCGTTGATGTAGAATTTCGCAGTCTGCAGAAACTTTCTCTCAATTCTATTGACGACTTTATAGAATTTGATGAGGAGGTGCAGAAAGACGACAGTCAACTGGATCAATTTGTAAGTATTAAAAAACAACATTAAAATTAAAAACTATTAAAATGTTTTCAGAAACAATTCATATCAAAAACAGGAGGAGATGGACCTGCGCAGTTTTTGAGGGCAGCCATAGGGAACAGCCATAAAGCCAAGCGCGGAAAGGATCTATCTGGTGACATTGATAAAAAGTGGGTATATATCTCTATTATTGATGTACAATATTAATAATTTTTTTTTCTTACAGACATTTGTCACGTTAAATACAAATGCACCGACAAGGAGATGAATGGCGTCCTTCAAAAGCATTTTCTGCATGCTAAGGACAGGATTTCTAAAAGGAAACGTTATAAGTAGTAAATAAGACTTAGTGTTAAGTATTAAGTACATATATAAGAAAATATTGAAATATTTAATGACTTTTTGTTTTTTTCTTAAATTGTTGAATTAGAATTTAAAATATGTATTAAATTTAATGAACTTAATTTAATAATGGAAATTATAATTTAAAAAATTATCGCTTATGACTGAAAAAAAAATCGCTTATGACTGAAATAATGACTCAAAAAGAGTCGCGCATGAATGTAAATGCATATCAAAGGGGAGTCGCGTATGATTGAAAATGCGACTTAAATGGATCATTTATGATCAGAAAATGAGCGCATATATGACTACTTTAATCAGTCGCGCGACTCATAAAAGACGCATTTATGCTCTGTTAACTTAAAAAACGCTTGTTGGGTTATAACAAACATCACCAGACTTTTGACGTTAGCGGGTCTATGTCGCATTTTTTGCAGCTCTCTTTGTCTCGACCCCGGATTTAAATGGTTCGTTGATGTATGATCACTACTACTAAGAACAGGCCATAAATCATGAAAATTGGATTGAGCGAGATTATCAACATGAAGATGGATAGGTATTTAGCTCAGTGTAGGTCAGAAATAAGAACATAAGAAGAGAAACGAAAAAGGCTCAAAAATACGCAAATGAAATTGAGTCGCTTGAATTTCTTATATTTTCCAGCGGAAGGACAAAGGCGCACGATGCCATCAGTGTGCCAAGAACCAAATCAGCTCAGACTTCTTCAGACAGTTGTTGCACATACATACACATATGTATGTACTGCATATATTCCATAGATTTTTGTAATTGTTACATTTTGTAAGAGATTTGTTACTTATATAAGTAGTACACTTATTCTAAGCTTAATAATATTTTGCTTAAGGAAAAATAAAATAACAAAAACAAAAAAATAGATTAATCAATTTAAACTCTGAAAAGCTCAATTGTAGATCAAAAGGCAAGAAAGGATATCTGATTCTTCAAAACACGATTTTTGTTCGACTGTATGTACAAAACTACATACATATATACATATGTATGTATGTACATATGTATCTTCATATTTTATGTTTTTCAGTTGCAGGTAATATTGAGAGACTGCTAATCGAAATAGTAGTTCTCTTCGGCTGTTAACTTCTCTTTGCACCATCGAGAGACATTTTAGATTTTCGAGACTGTTACTTTAAGTAACAGAAATGTTGTTCGATTAATCATTATTGTGTCTATCCGCCAATACAGAGCATTTATCTAGAAATAGGGGGTGGCTATCCGGCAATACGGGGAAGATTTATCCGATAAGCAAACACAACACATTAAACACAAAAAAACACACACAAAAAATAAATAAACTATTTTTTGGTCACCCGCTGGGACTGGGACACGGGACTCTGTAATGCACAATGGGCTTTCCGCGCATTCTCAGCAAGAACAACAAAATTTACACAAAGCTGGGGGAGTTCTGCCTCTCTGGCGACAGCTTCTGGATCGTCTGTCACACTTGCCAGGAGGAGTTACAGACGCAGGATCAATTCTGGAAGCACATACAAGACGAGCACAATTTTCTGCATGGCGTTGCCAAGGTTTGTCAACCACAACAACAACAACACCAAATAGTACCTCCCACTGCCAACGCAATCCCTGTCGCTTCCCCCTCCCCCTCCTCCACCAACCCCAATCATGACCAAGTTTTGACATTTTTGGCGCCCCAAAGTGAACTGTGTGGATCTCTTGAACCATTTCAGGAACATAGTCGTACGTCGAGCTACTGCCTGACTGATGTAGAGGCGGCAGCGGCGGCCACGACACCTGGAGCGACAGCCTCATCCCAAGGAGCAGGCAGTGTGACAGCTGTGACGGTACCCCTGGCCCTCTACCACTGCTCGGCCAAATATAGTGATGATGAGCAACGAGAAGTAGAATTGCATGAGGCGCACCAACAACAACAACAGCAACTGCATCAGCAACAACAACAGCAGCAGCAGCGAGATGCCGCCAAGGAGTTAGCAGAACTGCATGCAAATGCAGTGGTTGCTGCCGCAGCTGCTGTTGCCACCAGCGAGGGTAGTGCCCGGAGCAGTAGTGACATTGACATTAAAGTGGAGCCCGCCAGCCTGGCTCTGCCACCCGATATGCAAGCGGCAGCGGCTGCAGCAGCAGCAGCAGCCAATGCCACCATTTATCAGTTGCCACAGTTAGTGCCGGCACCGCCACCTACCGCGAGTTTTGTCAGTGCAAGTGGCGGCAGTACTTCAACGACAGTGAGCACCACGCCGCCAAGTCATCAGCCAGTGATGCAACATCAACACCTACAGCATCAGCAGCAACAACATCAAACCACCACCGCTCTGGCCATGTCTGTGAACCAATCAACAGCGATGGCGGCTGCGGCTCTGTTAACCGGCCAGGACTTGCCCAAGGATTCGAATAGCACAACAGCCAGTGCTGGCAGTGCCGTCTCCTCCGACGATGGCGAGCGTTGGTATATCTGTGACTATGAGTCTTGCGGATTAAAGTTCAAGTACAAGTCCCGCATGGAGCTGCACCGTGTGGTGCATAGCAAAGAGCGGCGCTTTAACTGTGATCTCTGCAGTGCATCATTCAAGCAGTCGTGCAATCTGTCAACGCATCGTAAAAAAAAGCATGCCATGAGGGGCATCAAGAGTGAATTGTTGCCACAGCGATTCTAAGTGCTCGAATCAGAAACAATTTTGCAGTGCAAATTAAGTTTAGTAGTCAACCCAATTCCCACCCCAAATTCGAATCCCACCCCAAACTCAAATCCCACTCCCCACTTCAGATGATATATGTACATATAAATATAAGTATTTATATACATATGTATGTATATCTATACGGTCCCAGCATTGACTAAGAAATCTATAAAGACAGGCGAAAGAACTTTTCTTACTCTCAAATTGTGCAAAATTTCATTTTTTAGGCCATTTAAATCCAACCTGTCTAAATATTTTTTTACTAGTCAGTGTAGGCAGTGTATTAAAAATATCAAACAAATTGAGAACAACAAACAAAAATGTATAAGAAAAAACAGAAACAGAGTTTAGTTTTAGGAAATGTAAATGAAATAGTTTTTAAGCGAGGTTATGTTAACCTCTTCAGTTTTGTGTGCGCATTAACAATTTATTACGGATCTAGATGTACTATATATACACACTTTTATATAGTGGCTAAGATTGCAGAAAGTTACAGGTTAATTTTAAGCAAAATCAGAAAGAAGCAGCAACAAAAAATACATTAAAAATACAAAGAAAACAGAATGATATATATATATTCAGCGAAACATTATATAATAGCATAGCGGACAGTAATTATGATAATGAAAAACTGTTTTCAGAACCGTTAGTCAGTTGTTAGTAATTCTATGTTCTCGATTATATACACACCTACACTTACACTCATATACGTACACGTACATACATACATTTACATAGTTATACAAAGATTGCATAATTTGTCAATCAAAAGAAAAGCTCCAAACAAAACACCATAAAAACCCAACAACAAATCGATCGAAAACAAAATACAAAACATACTTTAAAGATTGTTTAAAATTGGTAATTATTATTTAATTGAGCATGGAATATGGGGGAGGGGGGTGACATCATAGGACAATGCCCGATCTATATCCGTATTTACTCGCCATAACACATCACACTTACATATTACCATGCAATTTTTTACATATGTTTCCTGTATCACATAGTCATGCGAATTGGATCAAATTCGCCGTAATTATAACTCAGTATGTATAAATGTTAGTTACCAAGTTTGGTAAAAGCTGCAAAAAAAACAAAAAAGTTTTTAGAACCAAAACTATTTTTGGTCTAATCGTTTCAATGGGAGCTATATGACACAGTTGTCCGATCTGGATGAATCCAATATCAATGCAGTATATACAAGTCGTTGTAGAGAATTTCAGCACTGTAGCTGTACGGTCTAGGAGGAGAAGCTGTTGATCCAGACAGACGGACATGGTTATATGAAGTCGCTTTATCGTGATGATCAAGCATACATATTATGCTTTATATGGTCAGTGATACTTCCTTCTGACCAAAATTGATATACGCGTTTTTCAAGGGTATACAAAGTGAGCGACTACCAGATAGAATTAGAATATAATTTGTGATAAATTTATAATTTGCATACAATTATGTCTTCAGTACCATTTACATTATGGCTTTGAGAGTTCTTAAAAGTAAACGACATCAGTAAGTAAATTTTAATGTTAATGATTTGTGCTGGAAAGTAGCTGTGCCTGTGACAAGCATTCGAACGGACAAGTACATTGTAGGAGCTCCACATACCATCGATCAAAAACATTGAGCGCTTAAATAAACATTTTCGAAATTAAGTAAGTAGATATTTAATACTTCTATATAGTATAGATGCGAACCAAAACTTACAGAACTGAAGGAAACCATTTCAGTAGATGTTGAAAAAGAAATTAGATTCCAATTGATTGATTTTGTCATCGAATCAATAAACGAACTCAAATAGAAGTGAGTGCTTTTCATTAAAAATTGTTCTAACACTTCAAAATCAAGTGAAATCCCGAAGCAAATCGACAGTTTATCTTTTGTTAAGTTAATTAAGTAATGGGTTTGAAGAGGTGAAATAGTTATTTTAATAAATTAAATAATTAATAAAGAAAGCGATTCTAAGAGGTCTACGTGCCATCGGAAGATATCATGCCCTCGTAATATGGATTCGCAAATGACGCCCTCAGGAATGCTGTATCTATATGAATGGAATATATAATATAATTTTTACCGCTAGGTATTCCACCCAATCCGGCAACATTACGGGCCAAATCAGGTCTAAGTGGGACTTCCAAGCTGAGGTCCACCGGTTCTACCTAACCTAGACCAAAATAAAGTAAGCAAGTCGCAGGGCCGACTTGGATATACCATTCATATATTAAATTTCTTTCGAATGCTCGATTTCTAGCATATGCTATCTCGCTCACTCTTATGTGTGTGCACTTTAGCGCCCCACCGGCCATATCCGCCCGTGCACCGCTTTGAGTGCAAAACGTTTCAATGTATAACTCGGCCATTTTTATAAAACTTGATGGAATGATAGATGTCCATAACATGTATGAGTATGCCAAATTAAATTAGGAAACGATAAATATTGCGGGATAAAATAATTTTTATCGAATTCCGGAGGCGGAAGGCGGCGGAAAGAAAAAAACTTGATCAGCGTAAATACTACACGAGTCTGCATTCTAAATTTTCCTAACAGTTCCTGAGATCTTTGTTCTTGTATATACTGCAGGCATTGTATATTTCGGATTCATCGGGATCGGACGACTATATCTTATAGCTCCCATAGGAACCATCAGTCAAAAAATGAGTTTTAGATCAATAACATCGGTCTTTTTCACCTGTTCATTATAAAACTTAACATTTTGCAGTTTACTGTACATCCAAACATCCGTGACAAATTTGATCAAGATCGGACTACTACATCAAATTGCTCTCATAGGAACAATCGGACCAAAAATAGTTTTGCTTCTAAAAACTTTTTTGTTTCTTTTGCGATCATCACTAAATTTGGTAAATACCATTTGCACATAATAAATTATAATCTTGCCAAATTTGATCACAATCGGATAACTATATGATATATGGCAACTGCATTCAATTTAAATACAATTACAATACATTTTAATTTGTTAATAGTAAGGAACAGAATAAGAAAAATACAATAATTGCAATGATTAGTAATAAATCAACAATAAATGAAATTTGTATACTACTTTTCTTATTTTGCTCCTCCAAAGTGTACATACTCACAAACTCCGTTGAGTCCCCGTTTCTAGAGGAAGAGCTGCGCCATATTCCCCAATCCTGGGAAGAAATCAAGATTTTTGTACAAAATTCTATACTCAGCCATTGCCAATTCGAATTTGAAAGCAACGATCAGAAACAATATTGTACGTTATAGCGACTAGTCACTCCTGCAGCTTTCTCAAGCGCCAAAATCTGCTCTTGGCCGAGCCAAATTAAAACAAACGAGCAACGAAAATCCCGAAGTGCATTTATTGCAAATATTTTTCAGACAAAGCGTCTAAAGTACGACGTCTTCAAAGCGTCCCATGAAGACGGGTTGCGCCAATTTGATGGGAGTCGGGCTTTGCCCTAGCCGCCCTTGTATAAGCACCCCTTGCGGAGGAACCGGAGCAACAGCAGGCTCAGAATTCCGACTCGGACAAAGAGTACTTCGGCTATGGCGTACAAAAGTGTACTGCAAACCACAAAAGCAGCGAGAAATTTTCCTGCGCAAGTCGGGCTTGTATTGGCAATGGGAAGAGGTCCAAAAAAAGCTCTTTTTGCAGCGACTTATGGGATTGCTCAAGAAATATCCCATATGCCTTTACATATGAGTTTCATAATCATGCTAAATATTAATCATGGCAAGAAATATATGTATGTACATACATACATACATATGTACATACATTGTTCATAGAGCTGTTTTGAGCATGTAGGAATCCGCTAAATGGCAGGGCGGCTATAGATACTCGGACTGAAACGTAGTGACTCAGGTCTGCTATCCTCTAGATGTCCTGAACAAGATTTACGTGTCTTTTTTCTTGGACTTTGAGCCATAGGAGGAAAAGCGCAATGACGATGTGGAAAAGCTCGGCTTTTCCTTTTGGGGGGATGACGGGAATTTCATTACCGTCCAAAATTGTCAAGCGAACTGTTCCGAGAGGCCCCTGAAGCCAAAAATCCAGGAAAAAAGCTGATCAAAATATACAAGGACTGTTACATCCTAAACTCGGGACCGATGTTCAAAATTAACGACTCCTTGGTTGCCGTGACACAGATGTCGGCACACAAAATATTCACTGTTGTGAAGGATATGAATGAAAATGCCCACTGGGGTATCTTCTCTCTGTGTTGCCACTCAGAATGTTGTCTGGGTGAGCAGTTTTTGTCCAACTTAAGTTCAAAATAAGCAAAAAGGTGTGTGTAAGAAAAGAAAAAATCCAGTTTTAATTGAGAAGTTTAAAATAAAAGAATATATAAAAAAAATTTATTATTATATATTTATACAATAATAGGTTTTTGTCTTGTATAGTAGGAGTATACAAGTTATACATACGTGGTGTGACGTACGTCGGTTACACGACCACTTAAAGTAATTAACAAATTATGGATTAATGTAGTAACAAGTTTAATAAGTCAACAGCAATTTTTGCAATTTTTTTTCTTCATTGCTCTGTTTGACGTGGCCATGGCCAGTAAAGATTGATTAAACAAAATGAAAGTTAGTGGATGAAACATGTACATACACCTACAAATGTAGACCTAAAGAAGACTTCTCGTACGACTAACTGACTGACTGCTCAAACGGCGGATAATAACAATTGAGATATTCGTTTATTTCTTATAGCTACATACATATGTATACATGTGTACACGTAGATATACAGGCTTACAGTCCATATAGAGACCGTGTGGCGCCGTGGCAGTGTGTGAGTACGAATGTGTATCTGTGTGTATAAACATGTATGTATGTATGTAGGTACACCCATCTGTTGATTTTCCGACCTTGCAACGAAATAATTACACACAAAATGTGACCATTTAACGCGAGCGACAATTATCCTATGCGGCTTCCATTTGATAATATATAATTTATACATCAATCAATACATAACAATCTTATACTTTACATGTCAAATATACATAAATATATATATGTATATATATATATATATATATATATATATATATAAATGAACATATGTGTACATACATATGTATATAGAGTATGGCTCATCATGTGAGTGGGGAAAAATCATTTAGTTATACAGCTTGTAAAATGAATCATCAAAAGTACAAGTTGTCTACCGCAGTTAGTGGCCGATTCATCGAGGAATTCAGAAAATTTAAACAATTGCGAAATGAATTTTCGATGCTAAAAAGCAGACATCACATGCACATTAAATACATACAATCTGTATATACATACATACATATGTATGTATCCATATACCTACATAAGTACATACATACATATGTATGTATCCATATACCTACATAAGTACATACATACATATGTATGTATGTCGTACAAACTCGTCCGAACTTTCAATTTCTTCGTAGAAAATATTTGATTTCGTTCCACCCATTCCCCGTTATCCATCCCCCCAAATAGTTTTGGCGTCTGAGCAAATACCTACCCCAAAACCGATATGAATTTCTACATTTGCAGCGTTGGCAAAGTTATTACTACGCATAGATGTAGACAGACAGAATTGGTCAACAAAACGGCAAAAGCTAATTAAACGGGATTACGAGATTAACATGAAAAACTTAATATTTGTAAGTTTATTGCACATCCAAATTTGATCAAGATCCGATGACTATATCATATATCTCCCATAGGAACGATCGGACCAAGAATAGTTTTGTTTCTAAAAAGTTTTTTGTGTCTTATGCGACTATCATACAATTTAGCAGATTACATTAGTACATCAAGTTATATTTCTGATAAATTTGATCAAAATCAGAAGACTTTAAGATGTAGCTGTAGTACAAACACATGAAAAAATTGCATTCATACACTTATGTAGATACATCCATACATGTTTTACAAAGGAGTCTTTTCTTTTTGCCAACTCTATTTAGGGATTGAGTAACACAAGAACTTGGAAGTGTATACATATAAACTTCAGCATGGCTAAAGTTAGCCCCACCTTCTGGTTTTTATACTTATTTTTTAAATCTTTTTTTCAGAACTGAATCTCATTACAGGAAGCCAAGAAATCTCCGCCGTTCTTAAAGAAATGTATCCATTCGTAAGTTTAATTTTGATGTTTTTATTAACATTAGTAATATTCATAGAGTAAACAATGTAAAGTAATTAATGTTTTTAATACATTTTAACGATGCAATTTGAATAACCGAGATTATTAACATGCTTGAAATATGTTTAAAATATTTTAAACATATAAATAAAACCTTTTTCTACAGACTTTTAATGTTGATTAAATTTATTGATTGCTTTGCTGTTCTCTTCCATTGACAGCACTTCAATAAAATTCATTTATAAAGAAAACGACTAACTCATAAAATACGATAAGAGCAATATTTTGAATATGGCGAAACCAAAATGCTATTCTGATTTTATTCGATTTGCTTGAAACTACCGCAAGCTAAATGATTTTTTAATTGCTTAAAATCGATAAGAACCTCAACCCTAGATATGACAGAAACGATGTTTTTGTCATGAAAATTTAAGTTATACAAATTTTACATAAATTTTAATGTGCCGTCAATTATTGTTTTCCATTACATTAGAAAAACGAATTTGACCTGTCTAACTGCGTACTCTGATTTTTATAGGGTTCTGGAATGCCATATTCATCGCACCCTCCTCCACCTTCCAATGAGCAACCAAATGTACCCTTTGGAGCTGGTTGGGCAGCACCGATGCAGCAAAACGCCAACGCCACGCATTCCTCACCATACCCACCCACTGGTCAGCCGCATTCTTCACAATATCTCAATCAACATGGTAGTGGCGCCTCTTATCCATCACAATCAGTACCATACCACTCTATGTCTTCACTTTATCCATCTACTTCTTCTCCGTATCCACCTACACCTTTACCCTATCCACCTACACCTTTACCCTATCCACCTACATCTTCACCTTATCCTCCTGCATCCAACCATCAGCAATATGGATTGCCCAATATGAGCTCTTCTGGTGCTTCTTATAGCCATCAGCATAGTAATCCTTTAGTTCAACAAGCATCCAACAACCCTCATCTTTCTGATCATGGATTCACACCAACCATGACAGCCGGACATGACATAGGGAATGGGCAATGGCAGGGGCATGGGCATGGGCATGGGCATGGGCACGTGCATCGGTCACTCACAGCTCACAAAGAGGTTTGTCATCTCTCTCAATTCATGGCATTCACGTTTTTAAATTTTTAAATTAATTTAAACAAAAGTACCTACTGCCTAGAATGCTCAGTTCGCGCAATCAGTTGTAAAACTGTCAAGGCTTATGAAATACTTTTTCCTTTGGCTCAATTTCATTTAACCCATAACATTGTTCCCTATCTTCAAACAATCTGTTTGCAACTATGCTGTTCTGGATTCTTGCAGGGTACTCCCACTGTAGTTCCGGCTCAAGGGTTTGATCCTGTTAAAGATGCCCATGACCTGCGGAAGGCCATGAAGGGCTTTGGCACGGACGAGAATGCATTGATTAACATTATTTGCCGACGCAGCAATGAACAGCGTCAGGAAATTCAACGTCAGTATAAGACACACTTTGGCAAGGATCTTATTGAAGATATTAAATCGGAGACAAGTGGTAATTTTGAAAGACTACTGGTGGGCCTCCTACGGCCGATAGTGGATTTCTACTGCGCCGAATTAAATGATGCCATGGCCGGCCTGGGCACAGATGAGGAGGTCCTAATTGAAATACTGTGTACACTCTCTAATATGGAAATTCACACCATTAAAAATCATTACTTACGCTGTAAGAGTCCTAAATTAACTTCCACAAAGCCGGTGAACTGCCCATGACTCATATCTTCTTCTTTTTCCCCCTTCCCCAGTATACGGCAGACACTTGGAGTCGGAACTGCAGTCGGAAACTTCTGGTAATTTCAAGCGACTGCTCACATCGCTTTGCACTGCGGCAAGAGACGAGAGTGGACGTATTGATCCCAATACGGCGAGAAATGATGCAAAAGAGCTTCTGAAGGCAGGCGAACTGCGTGTGGGCACAGATGAAAGCATGTTCAATATGATACTATGCCAACGAAACTATCAGCAATTAGTACTGGTCAGATTCAAGCTATATTATTGATATAATTTCAATGAATTCATTAACATCGTTTTTACAGATATTCCAAGAATATGAAGGTATGACTGGCCACTCTTTGGAGAAGGCGGTCAAAAAAGAGTTCTCTGGCGACATAATGGAGGGCCTGATTGCTATATATAAGTGCGTAACAAATAAAGCCGAATACTTTGCATCACGTTTGCATAAGTCTATGGCCGGAATTGGCACAAATGACACCCAACTGATTCGTGTAATCGTTACGCGATCTGAGGTAATCACTATCTAAATCAGGCCTATATCATACATATTCTACAAGAATTTATTTTTATACTTTACCAATACAGATTGATTTGACGGATATTAAGGCAGCCTTTGAACGTTTGTATGGCAAGTCATTGAAAAGTTGGATCAAGGTGAGAATTAAATCGTAATTTTCATGAGTTTTTTATTGGTTGGTTATTTTTAGGGCGACACTTCGGGTCACTACAAGCATGCTCTCTATGCCCTGATTGGGGAACAGCGCTCATCTTAACTTTACTTACAAATAATGTCAAAACTATTGGAACATGTGTTTTATTATCCTAATCTATATTTTATGGCTTACATATTGATGATCTACATATGTACATACCGATACTACAGAACACGCATACCTATATACATACATACAAACGCACCAATTTAAGAAGAAACGAATTGTGTCAAAAGCAGCCAACTATCTAAGAAAATTATGTCAAACAATTGTCAATTAAAATTAATGTTGATTACTAAACGGATACCACATACCATAAGTATATGGTACAGACAGATTTTTTATCATATTGTTATTTCAATAAAAGTAAAGTCAAACCTATTGTATGTTAGGTATCCAAATGAAATCGAAATTACCTCAAAATGTATTTGGAAATCTGTGTAATAATTGTCAATCAATAATTGTCAACGCATTGAAATGCATCAAGGATTTTGACAGAATAATTGCTTTCCGATCGCTTTACATGATGCAATTTATATTTATATTAAGTCAATTGAATCTACAACGAACGAGCAACCCAACATAAGTATGAAACGTGTCATAAACTGAAGTAAAGCCAACTGCATTTAAAGTTACGAAAACAATACACCGAGTTATGCATCGATACAAGTCCAGTGTAACAAATATTTAGCATTTAATATACAAGCTTACACAAAAGTTTTTAACTATAATAATCAAACCAAATGGATATGAGTGTCTAGCTATTTTCGTAATCCAGGCCTTGAAGTTTAAAAAATAATATTTTCAAATATATATTTCAATAAATTCGAGTTAAAATCATCAAATATTTGAATGCCTATTTATGGGGGTTATTTACTGCTTCATATTACATCTTAGTCTATGTATATCCATGGCCTTCACTTTGGGGAAAAAAAGAGATTAACTACGGTTTAAGAGCTAAAGGCTTAAATATTTGCAAAAATGGTATATTAATTTTGGTCAGAAGTGTGCAACTCATCCGTGGACGGAAGGGGGCACTGCATCAATAAGTACAATACAAAAAGAAACGTCCTTTATGTGTAATAGTAATAGTTACTCTCTAGTGTCACTTCTAAAAAACGGGCGCAACGCAATTAGAGAAAGAGTCTTCCTCGAGAAGTGATTGCTCCTTTAGATTTTAAAATTTAGAAACACAAGATGTTGAACTTAAAATCTGATGGGAAAGTGACGAAGACGATCACCATGAAGACAGTTTTAAACTTTACGTTTATTCTATTGAATTGGAAGAAGACAACAAAGATAATTGAAAGTAAAGAAATTTGGTCGAGGTATGCTTCTAAATGTGGAATAATATACATATGTATGTATGTACATATTTTTAATTTCGAGCATAGCTTGCAAATAACTCTTGACCGTTTTATTCTTTAAGCTCTGTTCGCGAACACAACAGAAAAATTGCATACACCCTCGCTTAAAGCAAGAGACTTCGTTTCTTCTTGTTATACCATGCATTCATAGAATGAAATGGTATATTAAAGTCGCCACGCCCCTTCCGCCCACGCTATTCGAAAAACAATATTTTGAGCCCCCATATCTCGGGAATTATAAAAGATAGAGCTATCGGATTTGGACATTAGATGCGTGCAGTATGCACGCAGACCAAGTTTATTTCAAATTTTTGCCACGCCCCCTTCCGCCCCCAAAATTCGAAAAATTCGATTGTCACCCGAAATATTTATCGTATGGTATTTTAATTAGGCACACTAATACATGTCACGTATATCTATCGTCCCACCAAATATCACAAGAGTCGGAATAAAAATGGCCGAGTTATACATAGAAACGTTTTTCACTCATAGCGGTGCAAGGCAGATGCACGAAAAAAGAGCGAGATAGCATATGCTGGAAATCACCGAATTGGTCGGGGGCGCTAAAATGCTCATCTCCACATAAGAGTGAGCGAGATAGCATTCCAAGAAATTTAATATATATCTTTCCACCTGATGCATGGTATATCCAAGTCGGCCCGGCGACTTACTTACTTTATTATACCATGCATCCATAGGATGAAATGGTATATTAAAGTCGCCAAAATGTATGTAACAGGGAGAAGGAAGCTTTTCCGACCCTATAAAGTATATATATTCTTGATCAGCATGAGAAGAGAAATTGATAGAGCCATGTCCGTCTGTCCGTCTGTCCGTCCGTCCGTCCGTCCGTCCGTCCGTCTGTCCGTCCGTAAGAGTGCAGAGATCTCAGCAACTATAAATGATAGCGCTACCAAATTTAGAATGTAGACTCGTGTAGTCTTGGCGCAGACCAAGTTTATGTTTTTTTTTTTGCCACGCCCCCTTCCGCCTCCGGAATTTAATAAAAAGTGATTTTTTCCCGTAATATTTATCGTATCGTAATTTAATTTGGCACACTCATAGATCTTATGAACATCTATCATTCCACCAAATTTTTTTTGCCACGCCCCCTTCCGCCTCCGGAATTTAATAAAAAGTTATTTTCTCCCGCAGTATTTATCGTATCGGAATTTAATTCGGCACACTTATATATGTTATGGACATCTATCATTCCACCAAATTTCATAAAAATCGGAATAAAAATGGCCGACTTATGCATTAAAACGTTTTGCACTCAAAGCGGTGCAAGGGCGAATTTGGCCGGTGGGGCGCTAAAGTGCACACACATAAGAATGAGCGAGATAGCATATGTTAGAAATCGCGCATACGAAAGAAATTTAATATATGAAATAAGTTTTATAAACTCAAGGAAATTTGTTTTCCCCTGATGCATGGTATATCCAAGTCGGCCCGGCGACTTACTTACTTTATTTTTGTTTGTATTGAGTTGAGTTGCTCCTGTGGCGCTCTTTAAACGAGCATCGTGTAGCGACTTAGTAAGTGAGAGAATGACTGAAAAACTCAATGCAAACGGTCTTCACATTATTGAATTTAAATTGAATTTAAGAAATGCACCTTTTTGTTTGACTCCCTTCCCATTTTGCTCAAAATATTATACAATAAACCGCACAACTCAATTCACGATCGCAAATAAAACAAAAGACTTTTATTATACCCTTGCAAAAAGGGTATATTAATTTTGGTCAGAAGTGTGCAACGCATAGAAGGAGGCATCTCCGACCATATAAAGTATATATATTCTTGATCAGCATGACAAGGCGAGTTCAAATCCGTTTGTCCGTCTGTCTGTCTGTCTGTCTGTCCGTCTGTCCGTCTGTCCGTCTGTCTGGATCAACAGCTTCTCCTCCGAAACCGCTAAAGCTACAGAGCTACAATTTTGCACGAAGTCTTGTATATACTGCAGGCATTGTATATCTCGGATTCATCCGGATCGGACAACTATATCATATAGCTCCCATAGGAACCATCGGTCGAAAAATGAGTTTTAGATCAATAACTTCTTTCTTTTTCACCCGATTATCATAAAACTTAACATTTGACAGTTTATTATATATTCAAGCGTCCATGCCAAATTTGACCAAGATCGGATTACTATATCATATAGCTCCCATATGAACGATCGGACCAAAAATAGTTTTTCTTCTAGAAACTTTTTTGTTTCTTGAGCGATCATCGTCAAACTTGGTAAATAACATTTTCACATAGAAAATTCTAATTCTGGTAAATTTGATCAAAATCGGATGACTATATCATATAGCTGTCATACAAACATATGAAAAAATTGCATGCTGCATGTCTACATACATGCATATGTATGCGTGCCGTGCTATGGCGTGTAAAAACGGATTTTTACACCAGGGTCTTTACATTTCAATAACTCTTTTTAGGGATCTAGTAACACAAGAGCTTGCAAGGGTATACAAACTTCGGCATGGCCGAAGTTAGCCCGGCCTTCTGGTTTTCGTTTAACTTAAACAAACAATCGTGGAACAACCAGAGCAAAAAAAAAATATCAAAGAAGCTAACTTCGGCTATGCCAAAGTTTGTATACCCTTGCAGCTTTTGACCATTACATATTATTTTCTAAAAAATTGTTTGTTTCTTAATCCAATAAAGAAATATTTTAAATACATTGGCCGGGGGCAGCCAATCGCCAAATAGTAGACAATGTAGCGATTGATATTCATATTCACACACACACAATCGCAATTTTGACACATATATGTGCTTCACTGCTTATGCGTGCACTGCTTATGGCAGCAGCAGTATGCAGCAGTACTGCTATATAGGCAAATTTTATATCGTCGAAATCAGGCGTTATGTTTATCCGATTGTTTTGAAATTCACGCATATGACGTAATCCCTTTTTATTTATGTACATAATCAGTTTGGATAAGATTGTTCAAAAAATAGAGAAGTTATTCGCATTTAACGATTGTATTTGTATGGCAGCTATGTGATATAGTTGTCCGATCTTATTCAAAATCGCAGATGTGTATGTGGCTGTATAGAAAAGCTTATATACGAACTTTGAATGCGATAGCTCTAAAACTGTGGGACTAGATCGCGCAGCACCAGACAGACAGACGGACAGACGGACAGACGGACATGGCTATATCAACTCGTCTTCTCTTGCTGATCAAGAATATATATACTTTATGGGGTCGGAAACGATCCCTTCTCTGCGTTACAAACATCTGACCAATTTTATAATACCCTCTGCAAGGGTATAAAAAAACAGACACTTACATAGTATTTGCAGACAACAAGAAACGGTCAACAGTTATTTGTGAGCTATGATTTCAAGAGAAGTTAGTAGTTCTCAAAAGAGCACTAGCCACTGCTCACTTTTTGTGTTGTTTATACATATGTATGTATCTAATTCCTGTGCTATTCTGTAATTGCGCTAGTTTACCAATTGAAAGAACGAAACTCCTACACTAATCAGTAGTCGATGATGGTTTAGCACACAAAGGGTGAACTCTAGTATTGGTTTTGTTCCTTATTTCGCACTATTTACATTGCCTTAGCGTTAATACGGCGGTATGGCATTGCACTTATAGAGCCAACGGCAAAGTTTGTTCATGAGAGAGCTTGGTAGTCTTCGAAATAGCGCTATGCAGGAAACTGAGAATGACCTCAAGTATGTTTTAACTTTAAATCTGAAGGTTGAAAGGTCACTTGAGAAAAAGCACACCAAAAATTAATAAAATATAATTTTCACAAAAAAAAGTCTTCGACTTTGTTTCTCAAAAATGTATAGTTTAGTAACAATTGATTTACAATATCATATCCTCACTAGCCTTTTTCATATTTTCCCTAGAAACTCTAAGTCTTTGACATGACGTCAAAAATTAATGGTAGATCGTAATACTAACAAAATATCAAAGAAGCTAACTTCGACATAGCCGAAATAATTCTATTCTGAAATACAAAAGAAACGCAGTGTATATATAATTGGATAGGAATTCTATAAATAAACTTTTAAGAATACCCTCAGTAAAATTGTCAACAAAACGAGATAAGACAAACACTGAATCTAGCATACACTACTAATAAACTATTACTTATTTAGACGTGAAGATAATCATATGGAAGATAGTGTAGGTACATATATTCATTCTATTGGCATTAACAGGTAGTACATGTGTAGGAAATTTGAAAAATATTAGAGGATATAAACATGTATGGTGACGTTATAGAATTAACTACAAACGTCAGTTAATTAAGTATCTACAGTTTGTATCCAGCATCCAGCGTCCAATGTATCCAACTTTCTGTTGTTTGAACGTTCAGTGATTCATTTGCAATTTATATATAAGAGTAGTTATGAACAAATATATTTTGATAAAAATAAAAACAAATGAATCAAATCGATATTTTCGTAAATATTTCAAACTTAAGATATTTTAAAAAATTATGGCGCTCATCCATGATTTGAGGAAGCTTGTACAATTGGTATATTTCATTCACAACAATAAAACAAATGTGTAGTCATAGAAAATCAAAAATTTCAAGCCGATTTTCGATTTCTTATTGACTCCAATTGATGTTCAGCTCGAAAAATGTAATGAGCTATGAGGATTAGTTTGATTCTTAATTTAAAGCTTGAGATCGGCCAATATCGATAATCGTAGTTATATAAGAGAAACGACACCCGAATAGCTTGTCTATGGATGAATCAACATTGCCCCGCCCCCTTCCGCCCACGCTATTTGAAAAACAATATTTTAAGCCTCCATATCTCGGGAACTATAAAAGCTGGAGCTATCGTATTTGGACAGTAGACAGTAGTAGGTGCAGTATGCACGCAGACCAAGATTGTTTCAAATTTTTGCTACGCCCCCTCCCGCCTCCGAAATTCAATTTTCACCTGAAATATTTATCGTTTCGTAATTTAATTTGGCACACTAATACATGTTACGAATATCTATCATCCCACCAAATATCACAAGAATCGGAATAAAAATGGCCCAGTTATACATAGAAATGTTTTTCACTCATAGCGGTGCAAGGCAGGTGCACGCAAAAAAGAGCGAGATAGCATATGCTGGAAATCACCGATTTGGTCGGGGGGCGCTAAAGTGCTCGTGTCCACATAAGAGTGAGCGAGATAGCATTTGAAAGAAATTTAATATACATCTCTTCACCTAATGCATGGTACATCTAAGTCGGCCCGGCGAATTACTTACTTTATTTGGACTGGATTTGTCTTTCAAATCT
Source organism: Drosophila sp. 14030-0761.01 (assembly GCA_018150735.1). Lineage (NCBI taxonomy): Eukaryota > Metazoa > Arthropoda > Insecta > Diptera > Drosophilidae > Drosophila > Drosophila sp. 14030-0761.01. The sequence continues at coordinate 2,956,653 of JAECWO010000003.1, forward strand.
TGGGCGTGTGTTTATTAACTCCAGTAGTCTTAGTACTTTCGCACTCCGTCCGCACTCGAGGTCCTTATTAAACCAACGAACGAGCAAATAAAACAGTATATAGTATATATATTATATAAAAATATATATAATGGAAAGAGAAGCCTTCCATGCGCAAACTGATCTATTGGCAAACTGTCGAAGAATTGTTGATAGCGATAGTACTCACAATAATATATACATAAGTGCGTCAGTGTGTGAGTGTATAAATATGTATGTACATACATATGTACGAAGGTAATCACCTACATATATACCTGTGTACCTGTTTACGTACTGGTATTACTAAATACGTGCAAATAAGTATACACTACATTTGTATAAAGTTGCACCAAATTTTGTAATGTCGCCGATACTGACGCTTCTGATAACCCTAAAACAATGGTGATCACTCTGGATACATATGTACATACATACAGATTGGATTGCCGCCTAAGACACTCTCCCCATAGACCGCCTGGGTACTGGGCATACTCTTACGACTCGGCGCTCTCCAAAGTATCTAAAAACAATACATTTCCCGCACTCAGGGGCAAACTACACGTTCCGACTCAAATTCTCAAACAGTTCTCTCTTAACCTGCGATAAACTTTGCACGATTTGCCACTAGCCAGAGAGATAAAGACGATAACAATATATGTAGTATCTTATCTTCTTCCATTGAATGCAATACATACATATATTTACATATGTACATACTTACCTACATATGTCTATGGTCTATTGAAAGTTAGGGTACGACCGTGTACTTGACTCATTTCTGTGTACGAAAGCCAACCATCAAGTATGGCTGACTTAGGAAACCAGCGATACTACGAGTTCATCAAAACCAGACCACACGGTTATCTAAGCTTTAGACTTACATACATACATTCATATGTACAACAATTACATTTACATACTAATAATACATTTTTCAAACCTATTACGCAGTCGCAGTCGCTGTCACTGGATCTAAAGGACGTCCTATTAACGTTTTCATATAACCCAAATGCTTGTCATACGAGCTAAGAATAAATGGTTGTTTGATCGATAATTGATTAATATAAATTGTGTAATGTGGAATGTGCGAAAATGGAAATTTCCGCCACGAAAACTGCTCCAAAATTATTCACAGGGCACACAAGGTATATATGTACATAGGTCGCAATTGTATCAAATGTTTTTATGACAGGTATATGATATAGTCATCTGATTCTGATCAAATTGAGAAAAGTTGTATTTTATAAGGTATTTCAATAGATAATTAACCAAGATAACCGTAATAACCAAGATTGGTGACAATCGCACAAGAAGAAAAATCGATTGTTCTGTTTGAGCTATATGATATAAGTATGTAGTAGTCCGATCTTGATAAGGGACCTATATGATATAGTCATCCAATACGGATGAGTCCGAAATATTCAATGGCTGCAAGCCTATACGCAAAATTTCCATACTGACGCTTTAGCTGTCTAGGAGAAAATATTGTTGATATAGATAGGCTGGCAGACGGATATGAACTCGTCTTGTCGTGTTGACCAAGAATATATATACTTTATATGGTCGGAGATGCTTCTCTTTTGTCCAAAATTAAACAAAATTGAAAAATATCAAAATTGCACAAAATCACGTAGTTTTAAAAACAAGAATACAAGTTATCCGATTGTTACACACATTATAACTCTTTTTTGTACATCTATAATTAATTTATTTTAGTGATGAAACTCACGCATAGCTAAAAGTTTCAGTATTAGTATTATGTCAAAATAAAGTAAGTAAGTCGCCGGGCGGACTTGGATATACCATGCATCAAGTGAAAAAACTGCTTCGAATTTACAAAACTAATTTCATATATTAAATTTCTGCCATTTCTACTATCTCGCTCACTCTTATGTGTGTGCACTTTAGCACTCCACCGGCCAAATTCGCCCTTGCCCCGCTTTGAGTGCAAAACGTTTCTATGCATAACTCGGCCATTTTTATTCAGATTTTTATCAAATTTGGTGGAATGATAGATGATAATTAAATTACGATACGATAAATATTGCGGGAGAAAATCACTTTTTATTGAATTCCGGAGGCGGAAGGGGGCGTGACAAAAAAATTTGGTGAAATGATAGATGTTAATAAGATCTATGAGTGTGCCAAATTAAATTACGATACGATAAATATTGCGAGAAAAAATCACTTTTTATTAAACTACGGAGACGGAAGGGGGCGTGGAAAAAAAGAGTCTACATTATAAATTGGGTAGCTCTATCATGCTGAGTTCTGTGCACTCTTACGGACGGACCGGAAGACGGACATGGCTATATCAATTTCCCTTCTCATGCTGATCAAGAATATATATACTTTATATCGGAAAAGCTTTCTTCTGCCTGTTACATACATTTTGGGGACAAATCAATGCAAGTGAACAAAAAGGAACAGTTGGATAAGATCATGTTGAATTGCTTAGTTTAGTATACAATTCCTTTTTGTTCGCTCACTGATAAGCAATCCAACACTAACAAATGCAGATGGTTTTTGGAACGATCCTAGGAATAGAGTTTTTATTGGAATTACTGCTTCAGACTTACATTACTGCGCGTAATGTACTTATTAGGCATTAATAGTGAAATAAAAGTAGAAGTAAGTAGAATCACTTCAATACTCGAACGTCTATGTAGAGTGAATCATTTCGCAAATAATTTCGACTGGTTATTACTTTGTGGGGTATATGAAAATACGTATGGCTTTGAATAAAGTTGTCGCTCTTCTTGCGCACGAAAATCGTCTTCACATAGTCCTGGGATTCCAGGGGGTTCTCGCACTGGTCACGTATAATGATCTCTGCCTGCAGGCGGCAAGGCCAGACCAATAGTGGATCATATTCGCCGGTAAGAACATTCAAACAGGCAATCAAATTGCGTCCTTTCCAATTACCTTTTCCATTAAGATAGATATCCAACTACATATGTGTGAAAAAAATGCAAACATAAGTATGTATGTGCCTATTTATTTTCCCAAATCACAAAACTTACGCGCAGAGCATAGCCGTATGCCTTATTAGAAAACATGGCGCTGTGCAATATGGTGTCATACTGTTTTGCCTCTTCCAATTTTTTAGAATAATCCTTAATACGCCATATCAAGTGGCCTGGAATTAGATGTCAGCTCAACTTTCTGTAAATATAGTGATCATGATTTTTCGTGTCACCTCTAACATTCTGCACACTGGCAATACGCTGTTGCATGGCCAACTGATTCTCAATATCCGATACATTTTGCAAGGTCTGGTGTAAGGCTCTATCGAGATCTTGGACCAACGATTCGAGCTTATCGCAGCGCTCCTCTGTTTCGCAAACAATGTTTTTTACGTTTTTCACTTCATAATCCAAAGTGGCCTGTTTCGATGTGGCATAATCACTAGTTCCCAATTTGGTTTTTATATCCTCATTGATTTGCTGGAGGAACTCCTCAATCTGGAAGAATTTATCTCTAAAAATTTAAACATAAGTAAAATACCAAAATTCGTCTACCGACAACTCACCGGTTTAGTCTTTCATTTTCAAAAATCAACTCCTCCAGCTTGAGAATGTTATCGTTCAGTTGATTTTGATGAAAGCTGATGTCGATGGAGAGCTGATTGATATGTTTCTGAATATCATTCATTTTCAACTCAACTTGATCCTTCAACGACTACACAATGAAATGTATACCAGTATGTATGACTTATACATAAGTATCATAAGTATCTCTTACCTGAGTTATATTGCAACAATATTGAAAGTCTATTTGATTTTGTTCGGCAGCAAACCCTCGCTGAGCACCTTCCTCCTCCAATTGGCGGCGCAGGCCAACCAAATGATCATCAGTGTCCCGGGTCCATTCCTCAACAACTTGGTTCTGCTTGCGAATGTTGCCCACATCGGTGATGAGATGCAATCGCTGGCGTATTTCCTCGTTGAGCACAGATCTTATAGTACCAATATCCTGTTCCAGGACCTGCAATCGATGGTCTGCATGCTGATCGAGGCGATCCATACTGAAGCTCATCCGTTGGGTGTGAAACTTATTGCGGGCGCATTCCTTCATATGGGATCGCATGCGAATACGCGGTATGAAGGTCTGACAACTATTTGGACATTCCTCCAATACCTGGCCGCAGTGTATTAGATGTTCCTATATACATACATACATAAGTAGCGAAACTGCACAATTATCTAATCTGATCGAATGGAATTAAGGCGCTCAGTTCATTATCTTACCGTGAATGTCTGAGCATCAAACCACTCATTACAGAAAAGACACGACGATTTCTCATATTTAACAATAGTCGTTGATTTTGGTTGATTCTGGCTCGAACTCGAATTTGAGTTTGGATTTGGATTCGGCTCTGATGATACTGAATCGTACGATATCGCCTTATTCTTATTGAGAGACATCATAAATGCAACGTGGTTGTATATAAGAAAAGAAGGGTATTCGAATTAACAAAATTGTTTGCCGCTACGTGCCTCTAAACATACTAAAATTTGCTATACAAAAAGCAACAACAAAACTAAAAAAAAAAGCAGAAAAAATATGATTAAGAACTTCTTTTATATACAGGCATGTAAACGCTTTAATACAAGCATAACTCCCACTTTATATTTATATACACACACATGTAGGTTTGCACTTGTGTGGGCGTTTTTGGGACGCTCGTGAAATACAATCACACGCACAACACTGATAAGTGATAAAATTTACGATGACAGTGACCACTATAATACCAATAACTTATAATGCAAACAAACACTAATCCAAAGTGGTGCTTTCCTGCTTCTTTCCATAAACGTTGTCGATTCTGAAAGGAGACAACGAAGACCTATTCTCAAGAACCTTCTTGATCAGCCAACATATTATTGCAAATGAACGAAATACAGGCCACAGAATACAAAAGCTACAGATAAATACATTTCTCCATATGTATATACATACATATGTATGTACAATGTATATTATACATACATATGTACATACATTTGTGACTGTGCTGCACACACACACACGTACAGGCACAAACGCACAAGTATGTATGTACATACGGTATGAAAGATATCATTATCAATGGAAACGGCTCCACAATCAAAAGTTTTTATATTGCCCCACAGCTCACAGTAATGGGAAAGAGACGCAATCGCAACGCCAAAGATAACGCCAAATTGGTTGAAATTAATAGAGAGGGAAGTGCTATACAGATACAACAAGTTGGAGTTTGGCTTTACCGTATTCAGTCACAGTTGCATATAACTAACGGAATGCCTAAGCCAAAAACAAAAAAAATTTCATTCGACGGGGAATGCACTTTCCTTTCCTGTATCAAGATAATAACCAACAATGTTAACTACTTTCGTTAAACGGCATTAAAGTTAGTACTATAAGTAAGTCGTCGCGTCGCTTCGATGTGCACAGCTCCAAGTGAAAAAGCTATACATATGTACATATGTACATACATACATATGTACATATGTATGTATTAAATTCCTTTCTCATGCCTCATAACACACAAATACATGCTATCTCGCCTAATGTTGTCAGCACACGAGCACTTTATGTATACATATATGTACATACATACATATGTATGTATGTATGTATGTACATATCGTCCAAATTTGTCATTTTGGTGCTTTTAGTACAAAACGTTTCTAAGTACTTACTATGTATGTATAACTCGGCTATTATTACTCAGATTTATATATGTAAAATTCAGAGAACTGTATGTACATAGTATATACATACATATGTATGTACATACACATTAATCTCGACTGTTTATGCTGTCCAAGCTGCCTGTTACATATGTATGTACATACAATTCGGCGCATTTTATGGATGCCTGGTATAAAAACGAATTGAAGATTCCAAAGTTATGAAACAACAAAAAAAGAGTTTTGTTTGCTTCCCTAGTTAAACTACATAATATTTGGACAGAATTGCGAACAGCGTGCAACAGAAAGAAGTTTCGAAATTGGGGGACCAAACTGACAGACGGGCATTGCAAAATAGATGCGGCTTAGTGTTAATATGTGCATACATACATACATATGTACATATTTATGTATGTATACCCCTTTGTTCGAGCAGGGAATGGAAATTCACATACAAGTCACTTATAATACTAGAAATATGTATGTGCATATGTATGTATGTATGTATATACTAAAACCACTTTCGGTTTCATGCTCACTAATATCCACTCCTTCTGTTGGTGTAGAAGACGCAAGATGACATGTTCATTTTTCAGCGAAGCAATCGTTTTTTATACCCTTGCAGACTATAAAAGGGTATTATAAAATTGGTCGGATGCTTGTAACGCAGCGAATGAATCGTTTCTGACCTCATAAAGTACATACTTTATTCATACATTAAAATTTAATGTAAAATTTAAAATATTTCGCATGCTTGGATTTCTAACATTTGCTATATTCTTCACTCTTATGTGTGTGCACTTTAGCGCCCCACCCGACAAATCAGCTTTGAGTACAAAATGTTTCTACGTATAACTCGGCCATTTTTATTCAGATTTTTATGAAATTTGGTGGAATGATAGATGTTCATAACATAAATTATGATACGATAAATATTGCGGGAGAAAATCACTTTTTATTGAATTCCGAAGGCGGAAAGGGGCGTGGCTATAAAAATGAAGTAAACAAGTCGCCGGGCCGACTTGGATATGCCATGCAACAAGGGAAACAAACTATTTCGAATTTATAAAACTAAATACATATACAGTCAGTCACAAAAGTATTCGTCTCTAGTGTTCCTCTATATTCATGCTCGTTTTTGCAGAATATTCAAAAATAAATTCAATCCTTTTTTCACAGGATGGGGTAAATGATATATTTATCTAACTCAATTTAACTTAATTTCATTAAAAAGTTCAATATTCTAGATTTTTTTCATAATAAAACAAAAAAATCCCAAGAATGTAATCCCACAAAAGTATTCGTCTCTTAAGGAAAATACTCAAATATGTTAGTATTTTTTAGTTGCATACTATTTTTTTTGGCGTTTGAGATTATTTAGGACATTTTGAATCTATTTCGGGGAAAAGCCCATTTACTTTCTGGAACGAAACTTGACTTATTTCATTAAAAATGCCAAAAGGTTCGGAATTAAACGATTCCCAAAAAAAATCATACTCCACCTACACAATGAGGGCAAATCAAACAAATATATCAGTGAGCTGTTTGAAAGAAGTGTCTCGACTATCAAAAGCGCAATTTCCAGAATGAAAGCCCGAAATTCTTTGGAAAACCTGCCACGTGCCGGCCGACCAAAAATTTTGTCAGGCAGAGAAGAGCGAAAAATTCTGGAAGAGAATAGGAAGAACCCTCATTTATCGGCTCCAAACATAAATAATGCCTTGTCTTCATCCTTGGGATCCAACGTTTCGCAAAAACCAATGAAATCCAAGATTTAGCATACTGGGAGCGCGTCATATTTAGTGACGAGAGTAAATTTAATATATTTGGATCTGACGGCGAGGGAAAAGTCTATAAGAGCTAGAGCTACCAAACTTGGCATGTAGACCCGTTTGCTCTGCAGGCAGATCGAGTTTATTTTTTTTTTTTCGCCCCGCCCCCTTCCGCCCCCGCTATTTGAAAAACAATATTTTGAGCCTCCATATCTCGGGAACTATAAAAGATAGAGCTTTCGGATTTGGACATTAGATGCGTGCAGTGTGCACGCAGACCAAGTTTGTTTCAAATTTTGGCCACGCCCCCTTCCGCCCCCGAAATTCGAAAAATTCGATTTTCAGCCGAAATATTTATCGTATCGTAATTTAATTTGGCACACTAATACATGTCACGTATATCTATCATTCCACCAAATATCACAAGAATCGGAATAAAAATGGCCGAGTTATACATAGAAACGTTTTTCACTCATAGCGGTGCAAGGCAGATGCACGCAAAAAAGAGCGAGATAGCATATAATATATATCTCTTCACCTAATGCATGGTATATCCAAGTGGGCCGGGCGACTTACTTACTTTATTTTATTTTTACTTTCCTATTCCACTGTTTGTCGTAAAATTTTGTTGTTGTTGTTACAATACTCATTTATGATCTTTATGACAAGAGAAGAAAGCTTCTTAGAAGAACCGTTATATATTTTTTCGCGTTTTGCTTCATTCTCGACGAAAAAGCTTGCCCTTATAATGCGTCATCAGATTAGCGCCCCCAAATGCAATTTTAGTTATCTCGCTTAATTTGGCAATTACAGTCACCAAATTTTTTGTGAACCTCAAAGTAATCAATATCTTTCGAAAAAAGTACACTATGGGTAAAGGAACAGTTTTATCATTGAATTTGAATCTGGACTATCCTACCATAAAATTGCTGAAAAGACGGGAAGACACAGAAAAACAATTGCCAATTATCTTAAAAATAAGGAAAGCTATGGAAAAAACTACAAAGGCGGCAATAATCAAGTGATTACACAAGCAGATAGAAGAGCAATACTTCGAGAAGCTTCCAATTCGCACGAATCGACCACCAAAATCAAGGAAAAAACTGGTGTTAAGGCAAGCTTATCAACTGCTCAACGAGTAATAAGGAAAGCTGATCACATAAAGAGACTGAAATTAAAAAAAAAACCACCACTCAATATGCTGAGAAAAGAAATGCGCCTTATGGTGTGGGGAGCAATATCGTACTACGGCACTTGCGAGCTTCAATTTTTGACATCGCGCATGCACGCACAGGACTACAACACCGTGTTGAAAACGGCTTTTCCGCATTTTCAAAACGTTTTTCAAAACCTACAGTGGACTTTCCAGCATGATAATGCGCCAATTCACACCGCCCGATCCGTGAAGTCATGGATAATTTCATGAAGTAATTTCAAACAAAGGCGGGACTACGCACTACTAATATTACTTAAAAATTATAGAAATTTTATGTACAGGTGTCATAAAGTAATATTATTGGTTATCAACTTAATTAAATTGAATTTAACGCGGGGGGCGCTAACCTGATGACCAAATTTTTGTTATTTTTTTTTTTTTTTTTGTACCTTTCTCAAAAACATTCATTAAAAAAATTCCTTATTGCTACAGTTGCCATTGTTGTTTTATTTTAAAAAGAAATGATTGTAGCACAATATAAAAAAAATCTTAAAGCTGGAGCTCTGATGGTTTCGATTTGATTGAACATTGTCAGTGAGCTTAAAGGGGGGCGCTAACCTGATGACGCGCAGTGTATGTACATATGTATGTATGTATGTATATTCTTGATCAGCATGAGAGGATGAGTTGATATACCCATGTCCGTTTGTCGCTCTGAACGTATGCTAACTATTCCCGCAGTTTTGGAACTATGGCGTAAAAAGTTCGTAATTAGCTTTTTTATACCTCAGGCACATTTCAAAAAAAAAAAAAAGATCGAATGGTATTCTTTTTGGTTGATTTTTTAGTTTTTAAGTTCTAAAAATGTTATAAGTACATTTAAAAAATAAATGAAGTCATATTTTATATTTTAAAACTGTAAATTATCTAATTGCGTTTAAATTTTTTTGATATCGCTTTTAGTTTACATTTTATAGGAAGACAAACTTTTTTCAGGGTGTTGGTTGAAATAAGCTGTGAGCCCACTGTAGCTGCCATACAAAATAATTATTTTATATTATTATTTTTTCCTTGAAGAATCTTATCCAAACTAATTATGTACATAAGTCTATACACAATATATATTATATTCCTGGATTTCAAGAAAATTGGATACACATGACGGCTGATTTTATCAAGACAAAATTTACCGTTTTGAGATGCTCAGTATTTGGCGATTGGTACAACGAAAGCGCCCTGGCTTAGTAGATAGAGGTCTTACCTATGAAACGAAAGGTTGCGGGCTGGAATCCCGTTCGTGGCATACTTTTTATACCCTTGCAGAGAGTATTATAAAATTGGTGAGATGTTTGTAACGAAGAGAAGGAATCGTTTCCTTGCTCAGGAAGAAAAGACGAGTTGAGGCTTCCAAAGTTCGTATATAAACTTTTCTATACCATGGGCAGCTAATGTGCTATTTTCAAAAAAAAGATCGGACCACTATATCATATAGCTCCCATAGAAGCCATCGGTCGAAAATAGAGTTTTAGATAAATAATAACTTCGTTATTTTTTACGGGATTATCATGAAACTTAATATTTGGCAGTTTACTATACATCTAAACGTCCATGTCAAGATCAGACTACTATAATATAGCTCCCTTAAAGAACGATCGGACCAAAAATAGTTTTTTTTCTAAAAACTTCTTCAATTCTTAAACGATCGTCACCAAACTTAATAATTTACATAATAAATTATAATCCTGCTAAATTTTATCCAAATCGGATGACTATATCATATAGCTGTTATACACATATATAAAATAATTGCATTTAACTAACTCTATTTAGGGACTGAGTAACACAAGAACTTGCAACTATACAAACTTCGGTATGGCTGGCAAGTTAGCTTCTTTGATATTTTTTTAGACCTTTTTATACCAAGCATCCATAGGATGAAATGGTATATTAAAGTCGCCAAACTGTATGTAACAGGGAGAAGGAAGCATTTCCGACCCTATAAAGTATATATATTCTTGATCACTATCAATAGCCGAGTCGATTGAGACATGTCCGTCTGTCCGTCTGTAGGATCATCGAGATCTCGGAGACTATAAGAACTAGAGCTACCAAACTTGGCATGTAGACTCGTTTGCTCTGCAGGTAGATCGAGTTTATTGTTTTTTGCCCCGGCCCCTTCCGTCCCGCTATTTGAAAAACAATATTTTGAGCCTCCATATCTCTGGAACTATAAAAGCTAGAGCTATTGTATTTGGACAATAGATGCGTGAAGTATGCACGCAGACCAAGTTCGGTTCAAATTTTTGCCACGCCCCCTTCCACCCCCGAAAATTCGATAAATTCGATTTTCACCCGAAATATCGTAATTTAATACATGTTACGAATCATACTATCATCCCACCAAATATCACAAGAATCGGAATGAAAATGGCCGAGTTATACATAGAAACGTTTTCCACTCAAAGCGGTGCAAGGCAGATGCACGCAAAAAAGAGCAAAATAGCATGGAAATAGCTGGAAGTGCTCGTTTCCACATAAGAGTGAGCGAGATAGCATTTGAAAGAAATTTAATATATGTACATATATCTTTTCACCTGATGCATGGTAGATCCAAGTCGGCGCGGCGACTTACTTACTTTATTTATTTTTGTTTATTAAGCGAATAGACGCGAGTTGGAATCCCACGGAGTATTGCTCATTGTATTAACACACAGAAAAAGTTTTTTTTAAAGCTCTTATCATAAAATGTAATGGTCAAGGTCTGCAAGGGTACACAAGCTTCGCCATAGCCAAAATTAGCTTCTTTGATATTTCTCTTAAAAAACAAATACATTAGGTGTATTAACATATGTATGTACAAATAGAACAAATAAATAAATACGCGGTACAAAAATTAAAAACTAATAACTTTTCTCTACAAATATGTGACCTCGAACTTCTTTCGAAGCTGAAGTTTTCTCTGTGCTCCTGGGAAAATTGAGAAATGTTTAATCTTGAGGGCCCTGATAAGCATCCTAATCGTGAAATCAGGCACCAGGCAAGTCACACTCGTTAGCAGAATCCATAGCCATACGGGAAGGGATGCCAGCAAGTTGTTGTAGGCCCAGTAAATATCGGTGTCGTAGTCCCTATGAAGCGGAATGGAAACTCAAGTCAAATGGAATACATGCATAGTGAAAACGAATAAGTTGGCTTACAGATTGATAACGTTGTAGATAACAGTGGTGACCATAAAGGCCAGAATTGAACCAATAAGGGTGACAATGTACCAATACGACAAGTACATCGACTCGAGCCACAACTTAAGGTTGACTACAATGACCACAGACCAGATGAGGAGCGTGCCGAAGCAAGAGAAGGCCACCGTTTGGCCACCATTCAGGATGACATTATTATATGAGAATACACAGAAGGCAAAGTAGAATATGATGGCGGAATGGTAAACGGCAAATAGGGTCCACATGAGGAAGTAGGGCCAATGCAACTGTTTGTTGTCCGTGTTCTTCTTATATAGCTGTGGAGTTCTGTGAATTGATGGGGAAAGTGCAATCGCGATTGCGAGTCGAATTTCGATTTTTCACTTACCGCATCAACACATCTTCAGTATACGGTTTCTCAGTCAGCGATATAAATAGAATGGGCAGCGAGGTATACACCACATTGTACAGGGTCAGGAAGAGTGAATCGTAGACGGATGACGACGAGAAAAGAGTATGGAATTGAAACAGGAACATAATGCCCATGAACACTATGTTCTTGTAAAAGAAATATAGAACCAGGAAGCAGAGCCGTACGCTGTGGTAATGTCCATGGACAAGTAACAGCCGCTTCAACATACAAAATTTGGCAAAGGCAAAATCAGCGCAACGCGCTGCCTGCCTGCCCTCGCGTCCCATTATACCTATGCCGACATGCGCCTCCTGGATCATGGACACATCGTTGGCGCCATCGCCGATGGAAGCTGTGTTGTAGTTCTCGTTCGATGACTTTATCAACGCCACCACCTCGCTCTTCTGCAGCGGACTCAGACGGCAGCATAACACCGCCGTGCATTTGACAGCCACATCCCGGAACTCGTTGGGCGTTTCTGCGAGGGCTATACCCAGACTTTTGCCATCGATTAACAGAGCACATTCTTGGCCAATACCAAAGATTATCTCCCGATCCAGGGCATTTAAATGGACTAGCATATCGTCATGGTTTTTGCAATCGATTATGAAGTATTTCTTGGCATCGGGCGGAATGTGGCCGCATGATAGAGCAATATTCAGGGCAGTTTCAACCTTGTCACCAGTAAGTACCCAAATCTTAATGCCCGCCGCTTGGAGTGATACCAATGTATCGGCTACGTCGTCCTGAAGGGCATCCTCCACGGCAGTGGCTCCAAGCAAATCAAGATCTAAAAAAGATACGATGCTGTTAGAGTGTTTCCATGCATTTCCATCTCCTATTTATGGATGAAGATGGGAACTCGCCCACAGATTAGAGTGAGATAAAGAAGTTTACTCACTACTTTCGATTTTCGAATAACACTGCTCGCTCAATTGTTTTCGATTTTCCAGTGAACTATTTGCGTGAGCCAATTCAGTGACAAATTCCTGATATTCCGACTCTGAGATATGTCGTCTGGCTATGGCCAGCGTTCGCAGACCTAGACGGGCAAAGTCACCAATGTGATTGTCTGTTTTAGCGACCATTGTGGCCGAGCTGTTTGCACAAAGGGGAAAGACATAGCTCTCGGCACCCTTAGAGTAGATCCACTTCTTGCCATCCTCGTCGCGTACAATGACACTCATACGCTTGCGATCCGATGTGAACTCCAAGACGTGAAGACGGTAGAAGCTCTCCTCCTTGGGCTTACCAATGGAGAACGGTCGCTTGTAGTCCAAGTGTGGTGGCACAATGCGTACGCGCAGAATTTCATCGTCGTCGCCCGTGTAAACCATGCCCAGGTAGGCGCAGGCTTCCACGAGGGCCTTCTCATCGGGACTAGAGGCCTGATAATCTAGCACACTGTGGGAAAACGTTGAAAAATGTTAAAGTCAAAGAGATGATACGCTTCACGTTCCGTTGGACTAGTCACTTACGACATAACTTCTCTGATTTCGTTCTTTCGACGCTGGGACTCGGCACGTAACAGCATGGTCGGCTGTCGCGTAAAGGTCGGTGCGGCATAGGACTCACGCGATATGGTGCTGGAACTGCGGAAAATGGCGCCAGGGTTTGGCAGTGGAGTGCCAGAGCTAATCGGATTCGTAATATATGCACTGGGAGCGCCGTACGAGTGCGCCCGTCTATGGCCAATGGCAGATCCAGTGTTGGCTTCGCCATACTGCGGCAAGTCTCGCTCGGAAGTGGAGCGCTGAAATTGAATGGAAATGGGACGAACTTTCGGTGAAGTGGGTCCAGTGACACTACCATCACCACTTGATGTGCCATTCCCACTTTGCTCCAACTGATTGGAAGGAGCAATCTGCAATCGATTGGCCGCCCTGGTAAAGTTGGGACTGCGCTTGACCACAAGGGGACGTTTGCGTCGCTCCACCGTGTATCCATCGTCAGACACTAGAAGCGGATTGACGTCGGACGAGGTAGCTGTCACATGAGTCCCATTAGGATGCGATGATAATGACGAATCTATGGTTTGACTGACATTGAGTTCGCTCTGCTGACTAGAATTGTGGCTTTCCTCAGTAATGTCGCAAATTGAGTACATTTCTGGAGGACCTGTCTTGGTGGCGATCGCAGTGGATTCCTTCTTATTACTGCTGGTTAGATTTGGCTCAGCATCGGCTTGCTCGAGCGAACCCGACGCCACCTGAACAGTGTGGCATATGGCCAAAGCCTGGAAGAAAACTCGCTGATCGAGCTATTGGAAGGAAATGTGTTAAATAGGTATTAAATTTCTGGAGGTTGCTAAACTCTCACATTGAATTTGTTTATATCGAGCAGGGCCTTTGATTCCTGGTCTTGAAGTCGGGTCTGCTTGTAGATATATTTGTGGCCAGCTATCGAACACTGTTGGAAGTTCATCTCGTTCTTGGTGAGAGTCCCCGTCTTATCTGAGAAGAGTATATTTATCTGACCCAGCTCCTCGTTTAGATTGGAGGTGTTCACAACGCACGGCTGATCAGTCTCCTTCTCGTACAGCTCCACATCCCACTCCATGAAAAATCCACCAATGACACGTTGCAACTCAATTGTCACATAGAGCGAGATTGGTATCAAATAGTTGAAGAGAATCAGGAACGACAAGTAGTCCTGCAGGAATTGCTTGACGCTATAGCTATCCGTAGCATCCCCCAAATAGGTAAGCTTCGGTATCACAAACAGTTCGTCATACCTGCAAAAGATATTGTTTCATTAGTGCGACATCACAATCGCAAGCTCTAAGTATTTACTTACCGTTTCAAGAAATACAGCAATGTCACTATTGCTATGAGAGCTATGAGGATGAAAATAAGAAATCGATTGATGTATGTCTCACTGGATGAGGTTTTGTTGCGAGTGAGTCGGCTATTTAGCTGCAACTTGGTCGTCATTCCTGTGTAAACGGCACAACCAATCACACACTCTGTGTTCTTCACTCGCGATCCACGGAGCAGCACATTCTCCGCGGACAGGGGCAGCACTCGTCCCTCGCCGCCCTCCAGCTCGATTTTTCCATTAAAACTATATAGATCCGTTCTGGGAGTCTCGCACTCAATAATGCCCAACTTGTTAATGTCCTTAAGATCGACCATGGGCAAATCTCTGGGCACCATTAAGGTCTTCAGATTTGACTCGCCATCTAAATTGGCCGTTGTGATGAAGCACTTCCCATGCGGATCCGTGGAACGCATCAAAACCAAATCGCAGGGTACATCGCAATCTCGTTCGACTACCACAAGGTCACCAGGGGCCACATTCTTTGATTTGATTATGCATTCTTTACCATCTTTGATAATGGTAACTGAAATGAGATTCAAATCATTTAGCATATGAAATCTCTATCTTTAAGTTGTCCTTATTATATGGAGTTACCTGGAGAGCAATTCACTACGTTGTCAGTCCTATAACGCAGGATATCTTCATAGCCCTGCTTGGCCGCTGTCACAGCAATCACAAAAACCAATGGCAAAAGAGAGGTCATAGGCGACACAGGACTGTCTGAAAATTGTCAAGAGCAGTTTCAATATAAGTACATATATGTACATACATATGTACATCCATTAGAGCCATCACTTTGATTAGTGTTATAATTACCAATTAGAAGCGATATTATTGTCATCACTAGGAAATAGAAATTGGCTATACGTCGAAATTGCTCCAATAGATTTTGCGGTAGAAATGTGATAAGAGTATATTTCGTTGATTTGATCCGATTTTGATTCGTTGGGGGCTTTTTCTTTTTGACAACTTCAGGTCCGCCGATTTGTATTTGCAGCCAATCATTTATTGTACTAACTCTGGAGCCCTAAAATAGAAGGAAAACTCAAATCATTTAAAATCAATCAACTATTATTATGATAAATATGTACATACATAAGTATTGGATGTGCTTGAATACAGAACATTTATCTCATTTACATTAATATGCAACGACACTGACAGAGATAATTATCAAATATACATATGTACATACATACATATCTATGTACATATGTATGTATAATATTGAACAATTCAAAAATGTGACATGTGTACATGTACATACATACATACACATGTATGTAGATGCTATAAGTATGTACATTTGGCTGCCTTTTTCTATGTCGTCTATGTATGTACATACATATGTACATATATGTTTGTATGTATCAATGTACATATGTATGTATGTACATAAAGCAAGGCCCAGCAATCTTTCCAAACATCAATGTGTTTGGGTAAAGGTTAATGGGGTTAATAAATATAAATATATGTACGTATGTATGTATGTATGTACGCATAGTGCACGTTCTACGCCTCGTTTTAGAAAGTTTCAATTGTTACTTGGATCAGATATCTGATATATGTATGTATGGATGTGTGTATGTACTTAGCATAAATGTATGTATGTATGTATGTGCATACATAAGTATTTGTATATACATATGTACATATGAATGTATGTATGTATGTATGTATATTGTGTTAGCAAGTGATCAAATTTGGTTAAACACACACACACACAGACACACACCTTGCGTCGTTGCCACAGAATTGTGTCCTTTAGATTGAATTGTGGCTCCTGTTCAGACCAAATCGATGTGGATGTGGGATAAGAACCTATATGATCAATGCGCCGAAATCCGCTTAGATAGTCATGACCAAAGAAATTCATGATCTAAGACCACCTGGCTGACATTCAATATAAGATGGATCTGGCGTCACAATGTCATCTTCTTCGTTAATAAACATTTCGCATTTGATTATGATACCGTTGCAATTTAGAGGAATTGCGTAAAATTTCACCATTACTGGTTTAATAAAAAGAAAAACCCCTAGACAACTTTAGATTATTGTTGTTGTTGCTTTTGTTGTAGTTGATGTTTTTGTTATTATTGTTGGTTATTGATATTATTAGTATTATTGTTACTGCCATTTGCCTCTATTCTGCACATTCATACGTCGGAAAGTACATATGTATGTATATATGTATGTAAATACAAATGTACATATGTTTGCATCACATATACATATGATTGTACATACGTACATATGTATGTACAGACATATGTATGTATGTATGTCTGTATGTACTTAGTTATTGACGTTTTTGTTTTCTTTCTCGACACATTAAAATGTATAACCTTAAAACGATGTTAAGTGGGTAATTTTAACACTTGAATTGAAAGGTTCTATGATGCACAAATATTCCACATACATTTGTATGTGGTGTGTGTGTGTGTGTGTGAGTATAGTATACATATATGTACATATATATTTACATATGTACACACATACATATGCATATATTGTAGGTGTGCTTTTCTATGCATATGACTGTGTAAACTATGTACATATATACATACATGTATGTACATATGTATGTACTTATATGGCCAATGCGTGGTACATATTTGCTTTTCGCATTTACGTCGACTTTAAGCTAATTGTTGGTATATTTCGATTTACGTTCACTTTACTGGAACCCGCAACTCATTCATATGTTACATCTTTCACGTAATAAAAACTTAAAAACTCTTGATCCAGCATTCATCGTATTCATGGATTCACTTGATGGAGTTTCGATTTTGTTTCAAGTTTAAAATAGCTGATGATCTTTGGCTTTTTTGTACTGATTTAAAAAGCTTAACTAGTTAAAAACAAACTAAATTTTGAATATGTACATAATATACTATGTAGCACGTCCGAAGATGAAATTTTATATTGGTTGTATGGTAACACACTCTCGCGAATTGACGCGTGATCTGTGTGCGCTACTTAAGTGCCTTTCTCGTACTGAGAATTCGATCTGCATTACCATCCCAGACTCAGACTCGGAGTCAGACCTAGACCCAGACGAGTCCGAGATTCAGCTGCTTCAAATAGCTTGCGGAACCAATAAACGATATAAAAGCTCGAAAACTCATTGGGGCGCCAATTCAAGTGTTGCTTTGTTTTTTGTGTACGCATTTATTCAGAAATAGTTATAAGTTCAAAGTGTATAGTTAATTTTTGGGATCGACGAATCTATGACGTTCTATTTAAATCAAAACGATGGGAATATGCAAATCAACGGGAAGTGCCAGACGAACAATGAAACATTTGTCATCGAAGCTAGAGAATATGTATTTAGAATGCAAGTTATTTATACATGTGTGTGTACGAAAGGAGTTACACTGTGTTAGGACAATATCTGGGAACGATTCTATATCTCATTAAATTTCGAATCATTATACATACATTTACAAAGTAAAGTATTTTTTTGCAATAAGCTTCTATGTACAATAACGCATTCCTCATGTTGTAATCCCTCGTTAATAGACGTTCTCATTTCGAGTTTTACATTTTATTATATAAAGCGATCCAAATTCAGATTCAACTTAATGTTAACTTTAATACATAATACATATGTAGAACTACACAACATTTGTAAGATGTCAGATAAGGGGTTAGCTAGAATTTAAAAACTGTTGTATTGAGAAATCTACAATTCATGGATTGCGGTCGGATGCCTATTTCGCTATTTCGACTAGACAATTGATCAACGGACTGGTCTTTCGGCTCAGAACTATGACCCATTCAATGCGTTTTATACCATGCAACCATAGGATGAAGTATGAGATCTGTACAAGGACCGATACGTGCCAGTAATAAAGGGCAATGTTTTTGGAAAAATTGGCACAATATTTGTAGCTCTGAAGGGACAGAATATTTCTTACATACATACATACATATGAACAAATGTATTTACAATAATACGGTACCCACACTATACTGTAGTAGAAATGCAACCGTATATGTTTTTGACATCACAGATTGTATAACAGTCGCTCTTTATACGTGGGTCATTACTTAAGGTTGAAAGATAGTTATGTATGTGAATGTCCAGAGATTTAATAAGGCATTAACTCACCCTTTTGCGAAGTATACTTTCAAATATATTAGCCATAGCTCGATTATTTATCCAGATAAGTGTGTGTGTGTTTTGAGTGCCTATAAGGTAGAATTATGACTGAATAAGTCGAAACAATAGCATAACTACTACTGACGATCGATTTGTGTATCTCTGCAAAGCTTCGTTTACCTCGAATCGGTCGTTTTGTTGCTTATCTGAAATACCTTTTTGGGAAACCAATAGGCACGCCGGTCACCGTTAATATTGCCAGCCAATCTCATAACGTATTGTCAAATTGAGTACATGAACTATATCATATTTCATACATGGGTATACATATATGCAGGAAAGAGAGCCGTTTTCGGTGAGAGCCCGGAGTCGGCAGATAGATCGATGAGGTGTCAGGTTATTTTCGGAGAACCCATTTCAATCATTCCGACAAAAATATTATTAATAAAGTAAAAAAGTCGCCAAGCCGACTTGAATATACCATGCAAGTGAAAATTCATATATTCAATTTCTTTCACATGCTGCGATTTCTAACACATGCTTTCTCGCTCACTTTTATATACACACGAGTACTCCAGGGGCCATATCCGCATTGCGGCCATTTGAGTACAAAACGTTTCTACGTATGACTTGGCCATTTTTATTCCGATTTGAATGAAATTTGGCGGAATGATAGATGTTCATAACATGTATTAGTGTGTTAAATTAAATTATGAAACGATGGATACTGCAAAAAACGAATTTATAAAATTTTGAAGGCGGAAGGGTGCGCGACAAAAAATTAAAATAAACTTGGTCTGCGTGCATACTGCACGCATTTACTGTTTAAATACAATAACTCAAAATATTGTTTTTCAAATATTGTGGGCTTAAGGGGGCGTGGCAAGATCTCTGCACTCTTTCGGGCGCAGAGAAAGACGGACATGTCTCAATCGACTCGGTTATTGATACTGATCTAGAATATATATACTTTATAGGGAAATGCTGCCTGTTACACACAATTTGACGACCTTAATATACCATTTCATCCTATGGATTCGTGGTATAAAAATACGCAATGTAAGTATATCTTTATAGGTTACAAGCTGCTTATCTGTTTCGTGTTGCTTAACTGACTCAATTTTATAAAGGTTCTGCCAACATCGATGTTGTTTCGGTGTCAGCTAGACAATCGCAGAACCGACGTGCTCTATCTACAAATAACGAAAAGCCTTCAAACTTGAAGTGCTGCAGAGTTTTTCTAAAATCGTCGACCGTAGAATGTTTTAACACTTATACTCCTATAGATGGACTAACATCCCTTTCATCAAATGTACCCGTCCAAAATCGTCAGGCCATTTAAACGATTTGCCAGTGCACACCCAGGGTATTCTCTCTTGTTAGACTCAGAACAGAATATTTTCTATACATATACACACATAGATATGTACATATATACATAAGTATGTATGTACATACATATGTGTGTTTTGCTAGTCTGGCCTTTCTTGACAAAGCGGCCAATCCCACATCACCTATACATATACATATGTATGTATGTACTTATCCTATATATGCACATATACAGACGAAAACTGATAAGATTATAACGATATCTGAGCGCCGGACTATCTCAGCTGACTGACACTAGCAAGAAAAAGCAACAAATGCTTATCAAAAAATCCCCCAAATTGAGTCAAAATTCTAATGGCAAAAGTGGCATAGATTCGCGCCACGAAGATTTCCATTTCCGATAGAGTAACAAGTAGATATTGAAGCAAAGTATTTGTGGCTACACAATGCGTATTACGCATGTACCAAATAGGCTGATGTGTGGGAAGTCCAACGATTAGAACTCACTATGAATACCCCATACAGTATACAAGAGCGTCCTTTTCTCACCAAGAACTCTGTATGCTATATCGTCCCACAATGATCGTTATACCATAAAAGCCCAAAATATCACTTTTCAGTTTAGTCATTGCCATAAAATGGTACAGCAGATAAAAATATGGAAACTTTAATACAATCGTACTTTTATCATCTATTAACCGATCAAAGGCAATAATAATTTACCACATCGGATTTCACAATTCTGATACCCGACAGAGTCATCCAGCTCAACTAAATTTGGTATCTAAATACACTGCGTTTCACTTGGATAGCACAGTCCAATGTTTCCTTTATATTTGCTTATAAGTATACCACGATTTATAGAAACTGTGTTTCTTATTGGCTTATTTTGTTCGACATCTTTTCTACTTTTCAATTACACAAAATTGCAGTTCTAAAAGGATACCGTTATTTTTTTCTCCTCATTACATTTGTATTTGCTTAAAATTCTAATGACTTTTATGTTTCACTTGAATAGCACATTTGCCGTGCACATAATCGGGAAGTTAAAAAAATTGATTATTTTGGATATTAAAAATATTTTTTAATATTATTGTATTATTGTTGTGGTAAAGCTTTAACCAACGATGAACAAGTTAAAATAAAAACTTATGGAGAATGTGACCTCTCAGTGTCTGAAATATCAAAAAAATTGGAAGAACTAGAAAAGTTATATATAATTTTATTCAGAGCTCCTCAAGCTTTGCAAAAAATATGAAAGATCGCGTCCAATTCGCATAATTCTATTGCCAAAATACCATGGATATTCCATGCATTAAGTGAAAATTCATACATACATACATACAAATATTAAATTTCTTTTGTATGCGATTTCTAACACATGATTTCTGACATGTCTCAATCTCAAAAATATTTGTCAATTATCAGTTCGCAAATGCTTCCTTCTGCCTACCATTTCATCCTATGAATGCATGTGGCGGGTCACTTCGAAAGCCCAACATCTTAAGCATCGGAAATGAGAGAAAGAAACCCCACTTAACCCCTACGCAAAGAACCTCGGCTTAGCTTATGTAGAAACTATATGGCATGGAAGAGAGAGTGCCAGCATGTTATGTTCTCTGATGAGAAAAAAACTATGCTGAAGTTTGTATAACCTTGCAGCGCTTGACCATTACATTTTATGTTTTAAAAAGATTTTTCTGTGTCTTAATATAATGACGCAAATCTTAAAATACAATAAAAATATTGTCATTGGACTCCGTGGGATTCGAACCTACGTCTATTCCCTTAATACCAAAAAAAAAAAAAAAAAGATCTAAAAATGACTCAATGCCACGAACAGGATTCGAACCCGCAACTTTCTTTACATAGAGAAGACCTCTATCTACTGAACCACCGTTGCATTCTGCTGCATCATTCAGCCAATCGCCAATTAATGCGATTGACATATTCATACATGTATATGCTTGCATGTGTTTTACTGCTTACAAAATGTGTGTGTATTCAGATATATTTTGTATTGACAAAATCATGCGTTATGTTTATCCGATTTTCTTCAAATACAGGAATTGGATGTATTGTGTATATATTTATGTATATAATCAGTTTGTATGGCAGCTATACATATGATATAGTGGTCCAATCTTTTGAAAAATCGCAGATAATAGGCATATATACGCACTTTGAGCCATTGCTCCAATACTGTGGGACTAGTTAGCATACGTTCAGACGGACAGACGGACATGGGTATATCAACTGAGAAGACTCTCCTGCTGATCAAGAATATATATACTTTATGGTTAAAAACATCTGCCCAATTTCATTAACTTGCCATGTGTGCTATTCAAGTGAAACGCAGTGTATATATGTATACATAATTGGATAGGAATTATGTATATAAAAAAACAATCAAGAATACCCTCAATAAAATTGTCAATCAAACGAGATAAGACGAACACCGAATCTTGCATACACTACTAATAAACTATTACTTATTTAGACGTGAAGATAATTATATGGATAATATTGTAGGTACATTTATTCATTCTATTGGAATTAACAGTCTAGTACAGGTGTAGGAAACTTGAAGAATATTAGAGGATATACACACGTATGGTGACGTTATAGAATTAACTACAAACGTCAGTTAATTAAGTATCTACAGTTTGTATCCAGCATCCAGAGTCCAATGTATCCAACATTCTGTTGTTTGAACGTTCAGTGATTCATTTGCAATTTATATATAAGAGTAGTTATGAACAAATATATTTTGATAAAAATAAAAACAAATGAATCAAATCGATATTTTCGTAAATATTTCAAACTTAAGATATTTTAAAAAATTATGGCGCTCATCCATGATTTGAGGAAGCTTGTACAATTGGTATATTCCATTCATAACAATAAAACAAATGTGTAGTCATAAAAAAACAATAATTTTAAGCCGATTTTCGATTTGTTATTGACTCCAATTGATGTTCAGCTCGAAAAATGTAATGAGTTATGAGGATTAGTTTGATTCTTAATTTAAAACTTGAGATCGACCAATATCGATGATCGTAGTTATAGAGGAGACACGACACTCGAATAGCTTGTCTTTGGGTAAATCAACATACCATTTTTTGGACTGGATTTGTCTTTCAAATCTTGGGCGTGTGGTTATTAACTCCAGTAGTCTTAGTACTTTCGCACTCCGTCCGCACTCGAGGTCCTTATTAAACCAACGAACGAGCAAATAAAACAGTATATAGTATATATATTATATAAAAATATATATAATGGAAAGAGAAGCCTTCCATGCGCAAACTGATCTATTGGCAAACTGTCGAAGAATTGTTGATAGCGATAGTACTCACAATAATATATACATAAGTGCGTCAGTGTGTGAGTGTATAAATATGTATGTACATACATATGTACGAAGGTAATCACCTACATATATACCTGTGTACCTGTTTACGTACTGGTATTACTAAATACGTGCAAATAAGTATACACTACATTTGTATAAAGTTGCACCAAATTTTGTAATGTCGCCGATACTGACGGTTCTGATAACCCTAAAACAATGGTGATCACTCTGGATACATATGTACATACATACAGATTGGATTGCCGCATAAGACACT
Organism: Drosophila sp. 14030-0761.01; assembly: GCA_018150735.1. Classification (NCBI taxonomy): domain Eukaryota; kingdom Metazoa; phylum Arthropoda; class Insecta; order Diptera; family Drosophilidae; genus Drosophila; species Drosophila sp. 14030-0761.01. Next base: position 2,980,775 of record JAECWO010000003.1, read on the forward strand.
CTCCCCATAGACCGCCTGGGTACTGGGCATACTCTTACGACTCGGCGCTCTCCAAAGTATCTAAAAACAATACATTTCCCGCACTCAGGGGCAAACTACACGTTCCGACTCAAATTCTCAAACAGTTCTCTCTTAACCTGCGATAAACTTTGCACGATTTGCCACTAGCCAGAGAGATAAAGACGATAACAATATATGTAGTATCTTATCTTCTTCCATTGAATGCAATACATACATATATTTACATATGTACATACTTACCTACATATGTCTATGGTCTATTGAAAGTTAGGGTACGACCGTGTACTTGACTCATTTCTGTGTACGAAAGCCAACCATCAAGTATGGCTGACTTAGGAAACCAGCGATACTACGAGTTCATCAAAACCAGACCACACGGTTATCTAAGCTTTAGACTTACATACATACATTCATATGTACAACAATTACATTTACATACTAATAATACATTTTTCAAACCTATTACGCAGTCGCAGTCGCTGTCACTGGATCTAAAGGACGTCCTATTAACGTTTTCATATAACCCAAATGCTTGTCATACGAGCTAAGAATAAATGGTTGTTTGATCGATAATTGATTAATATAAATTGTGTAATGTGGAATGTGCGAAAATGGAAATTTCCGCCACGAAAACTGCTCCAAAATTATTCACAGGGCACACAAGGTATATACATAGGTCGCAAGTGTATCAAATGTTTTTATGACAGGTATATGATATAGTCATCTGATTCTGATCAAATTTAGCAGAGTTGTATTTTATAAGGTATTTCAATAGATAATTAACCAAGATAACCGTAATAACCAAGATTGGTGACAATCGCACAAGAAGAAAAATCGATTGTTCTGTTTGAGCTATATGATATAAGTATGTAGTAGTCCGATCTTGATAAGGGACCTATATGATATAGTCATCCAATACGGATGAGTCCGAAATATACAATGGCTGCAAGCCTATACGCAAAATTTCCATACTGACGCTTTAGCTGTCTAGGAGAAAATATTGTTGATATAGATAGGCTGGCAGACGGATATGAACTCGTCTTGTCGTGTTGACCAAGAATATATATACTTTATATGGTCGGAGATGCTTCTCTTTTGTCCAAAATTAAACAAAATTGAAAAATATGAAAATTGAACAAAATCACGTAGTTTTAAAAACAAGAATACAAGTTATCCGATTGTTACACACATTATAACTCTTTTTTGTACATCTATAATTAATTTATTTTAGTGATGAAACTCACGCATAGCTAAAAGTTTCAGTATTAGTACTATGTCAAAATAAAGTAAGTAAGTCGCCGGGCGGACTTGGATATATATTCAAGTGAAAAAACTACTTCGAATTTACAAAACTAATTTCATATATTAAATTTCTGCCATTTCTGCTATCACGCTCACTGTTATGTGTGTGCACTTTAGCGCCCCACCGCACAATGGTCGGTTTCATAGGCCAAAAATAAAAAAAAAACCAGAAGGCCGGGCTAACTTCGGCCATGCCGAAGTTTGTATACCCTTGCAAGCTCTTGTGTTACTAGATCCCTAAAAAGAGTTATCTAAATGTAAAGACCCTGGTGTAAAAATCCGTTTTTACACGCCATAGCACGGCACGCAATGCAATTTTTTCATATGTTTGTATGACAGCTATATGATTTAGTCATCCGATTTTGATCAAATTTACCAGAATTGTAACTTGTAATTTGGAAATGTTATTTACCAAGTTTGACGATGATCGCTCAAGAAACAAAAAAGTTTCTAAAAGAAAAACTATTTTTGGTCCGATCGTTCATATGGGAGCTATATGATATAGTAATCCGATATTTATCAAATTTGGCATGGATGTTTGGATGTATAATAAACTTCCAAATATTAAGTTTTATGATAATCGGGTGAAAAAAAAGAAGTTATTGATCTAAAACTCATTTTTCGCACGATGGTTCCTATGGGAGCTATATGATATAGTCGTCCGATCGGGATGAATCCGAGATATACAATGCCTGCAGTATATACAAGACTTCGTGCAAAATTGCAGCTCTGTAACTATAGCGGTTTAGGAGGAGAAGCTGTTGATCCAGACAGACAGACAGACGGACGGACGGACAGACAGACGGACAAACGGATTTGAACTCGCCTTGTCATGCTGATCAAGAATATATATACTTTATATGGTCGGAGATGCCTCCTTCTATGCGTTGCACACTTCTGACCAAAATTAATATACCCTTTTTGCAAGGGTATAAAAATACTGAAATTTGCAACTCTGTGTATGAAAACTAATTCAAAATAGAACAACAAAACAATTGGAGAATTAGTTTTTCCGTTATTTCGATGGTACGCGCTAAGAACAGCTTGAAAAGAGAGGGAAAAACACGCAAGCTGTGCAGTGAACGGAGCTTAAAAGTTAGATCTGAGGGAAAAAATTAATATTTAATATATAATTGCGCTAAGTCGCCAAAAGGATTTTTGTGTAAAATTATATTGACCTATCGTTTTATAACAAACGTTTTATAAATGACCTGTGTGAAAGGTGTATTTTACTATGTTTTGTGACTTTAATTAAAGAAAAAGTTGTGATCCCAGTCTCACCCTCAAATAAATCTAGTTTGCTTTTATACCATGCATTCATAGAATGAAATGGTATATTAAAGTCGCCAAAATGTATGTAACAGGGAGAAGGAAGCTTCTCCGACCCTATAAAGTATATATATTCTTGATCAGTATCAACAGCCGAGTCGATTGAGACATGTCCGTCTGTCTGTCCGTCTGTCCGTCTGAAGAATCATCGAGATCTCGGAGACTATAAGAGCTAGAGCTACCAAACTTGGCATGTAGACCCGTTTGCTCTGCAGGCAGATCGAGTTTATTTTTTTTTTCGCCCCGCCCCCTTCCGCCCCCGCTATTTGAAAAACAATATTTTGAGCCTCCATATCTCGGGAACTATAAAAGATAGAGCTTTCGGATTTGGACATTAGATGCGTGCAGTGTGCACGCAGACCAAGTTTGTTTCAAATTTTGGCCACGCCCCCTTCCGCCCCCGAAATTCGAAAAATTCGATTTTCAGCTGAAATATTTATCGTATCGTAATTTAATTTGGCACACTAATACATGTCACGTATATCTATCATCCCACCAAATATCACAGGAATCGGAATAAAAAGTTATACATAGAAACGTTTTTCACTCATAGCGGTGAAGGCAGATCCACGCGAAAAAGAGCGAGATAGCATATGCTGCAAATCACCGATTTGGTCGGGGGGCGCTAAAGTGCTCGTTTCCACAAAAGAGAGATAGCATTTGAAAGAAATTTAATATATATCTCTTCACCTAATGCATGGTATATCCAAGTCGGCCCGGCGACTTACTTACTTTATATTTTTATACCCTTGCAAAAAGGGTATATTAATTTTGGTCAGAAGTGTGCAACGCATAGAAGGAGGCATCTCCGACCATATAAAGTATATATATTCTTGATCAGCATGACAAGACGAGTTCAAATCCGTTTGTCCGTCTGTCTGTCTGTCTGGATCAACAGCTTCTCCTCCTAAACCGCTATAGCTACAGAGCTGCAATTTTGCACGAAGTCTTGTATATATTGCAGGCATTGTATATCTCGGATTCATCCGGATCGGAATCATATAGCTCCCATAGGAACCATCGGTCCAAAAATGAGTTTTAGATCAATAACTTCTTTCGTTTTCACCTGATTATCATGAAACCTAACATTTGGCAGTTTATTATACATCCAAACATCCGTGCCAAATTTGATCAAGATCGGACTACTATATCATATAGCTCCCATATGAACGATCGGACCAAAAATAGTTTTTCTTCTAGAAACTTTTTTGTTTCTTATGCGATCATCGTCAAACTTGGTAAATAGCATTTCCACATTAAATATTATAATTCTGGTAAATTTGATCAAAATCGGATGACTATATCATATAGCTGTCATACATATGAAAAAATTGCATGCTGCATGTCTACAAACATGCCTATGTATGCGTGCCGTGCTATGTCGTGTAAAAACGGATTTTTACATCAGGGTCCTTACATTTAGAAAACTTTTTTTAGGGATCTAGTAACACAAGAGCTTGCAAGGGTATACAAACTTCGGCATGGCCGAAGTTAGCCCGGCCTTCTCGTTTTATTTATTATTTTCTTAGTTTATGTTCTTTTTTCAGCTGCTACTTTTTGCAACTTTCTGTGTTATTCGCGTCACTCTTATAACTGATGCAAATTTAACAAAACATCAGTATCTGCTTATTAGAAGCTTTGTTAATAATAAACTGGATATTAACTTCTTACCCTGTTATGATAATATTTTGACGAAAAACAGAAAAGCTATTCTGAAGAAATAACAGTTTCAGAATCTGTTGCTGAAGTTGAACTGCAAAAATTATTGTACCACACTGCGTCTCGGATTTTAGAATTGCAGAATGAGGTTATTAATGAACTCAGTGATTGCTCAAATAACCTTAAATCAATAGGAAAATGGGGCTTTGATGGCAGCTCTGGGCAGAGCGAATATAAACAAACATTCGAAAATAATAATGCAGAAGACAGCAATTTGTTTATCACATCAAATGTCCCTCTTCAATTAATTACCAAATCAAAGGATAATAAGGAGCACAAAATAATTTGGAAAAACCCTCGACCTTCCTCCACCCGCTATTGCCGCCCTATACGGATTCAAGTTTAAAAGGAATCAGTTCCTTTAGTATCTATTGGAGAGTTCTCAAAAGAAGCTGCAGAGGCAAGAAATAAGGACATTAAGAAGTATCGACTAAACCATACGAGGAAAATTTCACGGGTAGCCACAAATCAGGACTTAATAAGTAGGTTGCTTTTGACCTCTGATCCTCTGATTTCTAGTCAAAGAAAATTACCAAGCAAAAAAACTAGTTTTTACCAAAATCAGTGTTTGATTTACTCGAATAGTCCGCAATAATTTTTTTGGCTTAATTCATTATTATTTTATTTACTATTTTTGTAATTTCATAATTTAATTAATTATTATTAAACTACTACATTTCTCTATTTAGTTTTGATGCTTTAATACATAAATATATACAAAATAAAAATAAAGTAAGTAAGTCGCCGGGCCGACTTGGATATCCCATGCATCAGAGGGAAAAAAACTACATCGAGTTTATAAAACTAAATTCATATATTAAATTTCTTTCGTATGCGCGATTTCTAACATATGCTATCTCGCTCATTCTTATGTGTGTGCACTTTAGCGCCCCACCGGCAAAATTCGCCCTTGCACCGCTTTGAGTGCAAAACGTTTCAATGCATAACTCGGCCATTTTTATTCCGATTTTTATGAAACTTGGTGAAATAATAGATGTCCATAACATATATAAGTGTGCCAAATTAAATTCCGATACGACAAACAATGCAGGAGAAAATCACTTTTTATTGAATTTCGGAGGCGGAAGGGGCGTGGCAAAAAAATTTGGTGGAATGATAGATGTTCATTAGATCTATGAGTGTGCCAAATTAAATTACGATACGATAAATATTACGGGAGAAAATCACTTTTTATTAAATTCCGGAGGCGGAAGGGGGCGTGGCAAAAAAAAAACATAAACTTGGTCTGCGTCTATACTACACGAGTCTACATTCTAAATTTGGTAGCTCTATCATTTATAGTTGCTGAGATCTCTGCACTCTTACAGACGGACGGACAGACGGACAGACGGACATGGCTATATCAATTTCTCTTCTCATGCTGATCAAGAATATATATACTTTATAGGGTCGGAAAAGCTTCCTTCTGCCTGTTACATACATTTTGGCGACTTTAATATACCATTTCATCCTATGGATGCATGGTATAAAAAGAAATTTTCTAAAAATTATTTTTTGATAGCCTAGAAGTGCAATGAGAGGGGTTTGGGTTTTTTATGACAATACAACTGTTTACTACTTATTATAATTTTATAAAGCTAATATAAAAATTTCACTTTGATATAGTCGGTGGAAACATTTTTGGCCGCTAATTTCATACAGTACCGACCACTGTGCACCGGCCATATCCCGTGCACCGCTTTTAGTACAAAACGTTTCAATGTATAACTCGGCCATGTTTATTGAATTCCGGGGGCGGAAGGGGGTGTGGTAAAAAAATTTGGTACAATGATAGATGTTTAAATAACGATACCATAAATATTGCACGAGAAAATCACTTTTTATTAAATTCCGGTGGAGCTAGCTTTTACAGTTTCTGAGATCTTTACATATGTACATTTGGCGACTTTAATATACCATTTCATCCTATGAATGCGTGGTATAAAAAGGCCACTAGAGTTGGGAAAATCCTTTTAAAAATATTGAAGTACGGCTTCTGTTTATATTAAAAAAGAATCTAATAGAATTTTAATCGGTTTCCATAACAAGACTAGAATATAATATGTATGTATATGTACATAGACCAAATTAAATTGCGATACGATAAGTTGAGTAAAAAAGTCACCTTTTATCGAATTCCGTGTGCGGACCTGGCAAAAAAAAAAAACTTGATCAGCGTATATACTACACGAGGCTACATTCTAAATTTGGTAGCTTTACCCTTTATAGTTCCCGAGATCTTTGGTCTCTTACAAATGGGCGGACAATCAATGACTCCAAGTTATATCGATTTTTCTCCAGCTCAAACATAGCAATTTGAGTATGGTCGTCCGAACGATAATATACCTACATATATACATATTTACATACATAGATGTACATATGCACAGTCGGCAAATAAAGTTTAATAACACTTTACATTTTTGACATAACCTCAATAAGAATGTAGTTTTCTACAAAAATATCCGCAAAAATTGCTAACGATATACAAGACTCCCAATTTTTATTAATTTTAAATTTGTTAGAAAACAAAGAAACGGGAGCCTAAAACCGTAAAAAAGTCACATTTCAAATGAGTTTACGTAGATTTTGTCGATCCCGTTAAACGTTATGGCTGGCTCAAAATTTCTAACTGTAATCATCATTATACCCTTGCAAAAATCGTATATTAATTTTGGTCAGAAGTGTGCCACGCATAGAAAGAAGGAGGCATCTCCGACCATATAAAATAATATATTATAAAGTATTTACATATACATATATATTCAATCTTGGTAAATACCATTTCCACATAGTAAGTTATAATTCTGGTAAATTTGAATAGCTTACGACAAATAATTGAGTTATTATGCATTGGAATTTCAGTTGTGTCAAGCAAATTTATCTTGAAATGCGTCGCATTATTCTAAAGTGCACACACATAAGAGAGAGCATATGTTAAAAATCGCGTATACGAAAGAATTTTAATATATGAATTTAGCTTTATAAATTCGAAGTTGTTGTTTCTGCTGTTGTTGTTGTTGTTCAACTAAACTTTAGTTACTAAAGCATGCCTCTATGTGCTCAGTGCCTTGATGAAAAAATCGTTTACCGTTAGCATCGTTGCGTTAGCTTTATGGAACAATTTTTAAGATGATATGCGCGAAGATTTTTTAAGAGACTTCAGTCCAAATATCTCCTACAACAAACGTTTTCTTATAATTGAAATTATTTTCTTCTGATTGTTAATACAATACTTCCTGTGAACTCGATCTTCTGTTTTTGATGTAAATTTCGTTGAAGAATGAGTTCTTTTTGATGAAATGTATGAGAGTGCTAATGATGAACGACGCGTTATTAAAGATAGAGTTTTGCGCGAAGTTTTGCATCATGATGATAGCAATGTATTCTGTTTAACCGCTCGCGCAGGATGTGGTTAAACTTTTGTACAAACAGCACTTATCCGAAAATCAAATTCGTTAAATCTTCGTTTTTTCCCCACAGCTTTTAGTGGTATTGCTTCTCCTCTCGTAGTTGATCAAATTAAATTACGACAGGATAAATATTGCGGGAGAAAATTTATTTATTTTTAAATTGAATGCCGGAGGCGGAAAGGAGCATGGCGAAAAAAAATAAATAAATTTGATCAGGGTATAAAGTACTACACGAGTTTGGTAGCTCTATTATTTATAGTTGCTGAGATCTGTGCACTCTTACGAACATGGCTAATACATTTCTCTTCTTATGCTGATCAAAAATATATATACTTTATAATGTCGGAAATTCTTCCTTCTGCCTGTTACATACATTTGGTCAAGATCGGAATACTATATCATATAGCTTCCATAGAAACAATCGAACCAAAAATTAGTTTTCTTTGTAAAAACTTTTTTGTTGTTTATCATCTAAATTGTTAATTTACAGATATACATACATAATAAGTTATAGTTCTGCTAAATTTCATCAATATCGGATGACTATATAAAAAAGCATATTGGTGGCTCTAGCTTTTATAGTTGCTAAGATCTAGGCACTTTTTCGGACGGACAGACAGACGGACATGTCTTAATCGACTCGGCTATTGATACTGATCAAGAATATATATACTTTATAGGGTCGAAAAAGCTTCCTTCTCCTTGTTACATACATTTTGGCAACTTTAATGTACCATTTCATCCTAGGGATGCATGGTATAAAACTTGCATGCTGCATACCTACATACATACATACATATATGTATATGTATATGTACGCGTGCCGTGCTATGCTTTTACACAAAGGTCTTTACAATTAGCTTACTCTATTTAGGGATTGTAACAGAAGAACTTGTAAGGGTATACAAACTTCGCCATGGCTAAAGCAACCTTCTGATTTTTATTTCACTTGCCGAAAAGTTATTTAGAATGGACGTGTGTAATGTATTTGTAGTTTACATTAAATTGAAATACGAGAACATTACGTCGCTTATGGATATGATGCTGGCTATTCTAGATATGTATGTACATATGTCGATTCCGACAATATACCAATGAAAAGTTGGTCTTCAATTTACTGATCCCCATAAAAAAACTTTTACTCGGGAGGATTTGCGGTGCGGGCCTTTCTCACATCACCATGAATGTGATAATTGAACTCTGCCAACGATTTATTTGTAAAATATCAAAAATAAAAGATAAATAAATGATGAACTCTTTCGGTACAATTAAATGACGACGAATTTCGCTTAATATGACTCCAAAGATCTTCTTCCTTACGCTCTCTTCTTCTATTTCTCTAACTTCAGACTCTTTCCAAATAGATATATACATATACTTATGTTTAATATTTATGTAGGTGAAAAGGGTTATCACTAGCAGTAATCTAGAGAATATTTGTCAATCTTTGGCCATTGAAATATTATTTTTTTTATATAGTGTGTTTCCAAGTCCAGATCCTAATCAGCATTATGTTTCTCTTTATGTACAAATTCTGATCGCAAATGGTAGGCTTATCGGTGTATTAAGCTGATTACATTTATCAAATCGAAATAGCTATTAAGATTGTAATTTTATAAATCGGCGTGCGAGGGTTGTTTATACAGTACATCTTAGATTTCTTTATTTCTGACACCTACATTACATTACATCATATTTCATTCCAGTGGAACTTTCTTATAATCTCCGTACAAGATTCGGTAGGCACTGATTATCATCACAATGAATTTCCTAATTTATGATTTATTTGTTGTTTAAACTCTCAAAATTGGAAACCTTTGAGTAAATGATTTTGGGTCTCCTGTAATAATTTATCATTATTATATTGATGCAATAAAGACATACCTGTTTTGTGCTCAAACTGGATACCCAACGAGACACCAACAAACAAATGCTCGTACATGGATCCTTATCAGAACCATAGCCACCGGTAGCTATAAATATTGGTAGCATTTTGGGCTGTGTTTTTTTCGATCGAAGACCAAGAATGTCTGTCGAAATTCAGTCTTACTTTTGCACGGAAAGATAGCACTTGTGTGTATGCCTTCCTCCAGGCAATTCATCAAAGTGATAAAAATTAGCGTGTCCGAAAATGTGGAAAACTTTTTATCGAAACTAGAGTTACGCATAATAGCAATTGGCAACTAGATATAAATATATCTATAAATACTTTAATGCATATTAGGAAATCACAATGAAATCATCCAAGAAGAGCAAGCAAAATGATCCAATGTGTATACCAATTGGCGGAGATGCCACTCAAACGAAGAACAAATCGAAGTCGCATCTTAATCGGGTTACCACAACCAAATACACCTGGCTGACGTTTATACCCATTAACTTTTACGATCAATTCCGACGAGCTGTCTATTTTTACTTCTTGCTAATTACCATAGTATCGTTTTTTGTTAGTGAGTTGCCAACGATGCTAAATATTATATAAAACAGGACTTCTTTATCTAAATCGATTGCAAATCTGTTAATGTGCAGATGACACGATGTCGCCACTGGTATCACTGCTGCCGCTGCTCTTTGTAATGATCGTAACGGCGCTAAAAGAAGGTCTGGAGGATTACTCACGATCAAAGAGTGATAAAATTGTCAACACGACCAAAGGTTAGATAAGAAATCAATTGTATTCGTTGTTTCAGCTACTATCTCGTATCTGGCATTTGCTGCTGTCACCTAGTGTCTTAGTTCTGTATAATCAGACAAGGACTCCGCTTGATCATCTATCAAGCAACATTTTTATACCATGCATCCATAGGATGAAAGGGTATATTAAAGTCTCCAAAATGTATGTACAAATGTATGTAACGGGCAGAAGAAAGAGGCCATGGCAAAAAAAAACTTGACCCGAGTATATACTACTCGAGTCTGCATTCTAATTTTGGTAGTTCCAGCTATTATAGCTCCTGAGATCTTTGGTCTCTTACTGACGGACGAACGGGCATGGCTATATCAATTTCTTTTCTCATCCTGATCAAGAAGATACAAACTTTACAGGGTCGGAAATGCTTCCTTCTGCCTGTTACATACATTTTGGCGACTTTAATATACCATTACATCCTATGGATGCATGAAAATCTATAATTTTTCCTTCCAGTAACCGTCATTCGTAGCGGCAAGGAGCAACAAATCAATTCCGAGTTCATTGTGCCCGGTGATCTTGTGGTGGTCACTAGCGCTGGCGATGTGCCATGCGATCTGGTTCTGCTTCAGTCATCGGGACCGGATAACAAATGTTTCATCACCACCGCCAACTTGGACGGTGAGACAAACCTTAAGACCATCTTTGGGCCACCAAACTATTCCTTAGACTTCGACAAGGTCGCTGCAAATGGAGTCATGGGTTTAATTGTATGCGAACGGCCAACACCAGATCTCTACAGCTTCAATGGCCGTCTTGAACTGGCATGTCGAAACGATAATAACAGTGCAAATGCGTCTGTGCTTCCTCTTACCATCGAGAATGTCCTATTGCGAGGAGTTCGTATCAAGGGCAACGAACGGATAGTGGGCTGTGCCATTTACACGGGCATGTCCACTAAGCTACAGTTAAATAGCCGCTATACCGGAAATAAGTCAGCCTCCAGTGAAAAGTATATTAATAAATTTATTATAGCCCTCATAGTGGGTATGGTGGTAGTGGTGCTGATACTCTATTTTCTAGAACGGTGAGTATCATTCACAAAACCAGAAAACATTGCCAAAATAGTGAAGAGAGTGTAATAATTCACATTCTTATCTCCCCGTGAAATGTTTGTGGTTAGGCAAAAGGAAGCAAAAGTTCTTCCGACCATACCGTTCTTCGGTGCTCAGCCCGATTACAATGCTGTAATGCAGATTTTCGAGGATTTTCTATCGTTCCTTATTTTATTCAACTACATGGTTCCGATATCGATGTACATGAATATCGAGCTATTCCGGGTCTTTGGAGCGTATTTCATGCAGTCAGATCTGTGTTTATACGATGAGCAAACGGATCAGCCGTGCATGGTGAATGCCTCCAATTTAAATGAGGATCTGGGACAGATTAACATACTGTTTTCGGATAAGACCGGAACATTAACTAAAAATGAGATGAACTTTCTCAAGTGCTATGTGGGAGGCAAGAGCTACGAACTGCAGGCGACGCAGTTGATTTGCCCTGCCACGAATGCGAAATACGACCTTGAAATTATGGATGTGAGTTTACCATTTTTCTGAACATTTAATATTTGTATACTTTTTCTTTGTACTTAACAGGCCGATGCAATTGACTTTTTCGAGGCCTTGGCCCTTTGCCACTCGGTTGAGGTGCTCGAAAGCAATGCAAATGTGGAAAAATTGCCCGAATCGCAATCAGAACAAACCAGCTTGATAACAAAGGACATTTTCGAGTGTTACCAAGCATCCAGTCCCGATGAAAAAGCCCTCTTGAAGGGATGCGCAAATCTGGGGCTGGTATTCGATGGCTGCATTAATAGTACAATTCATCTGCGCCGCATCAATAATACGAACGGGAATGTAAAGAAACTTCAATTCGAACGACTCCATGTGCTGGAGTTTAGTTCGGAGCGTAAGCGGATGAGTGTCATCGTTCGCGACCAAAGGGGGACCATTTGGCTGTATAGCAAAGGGGCCGAAAGCATTATATTCCCTCGATGCAATAAGAATTCGTTGCTGGACCAAACCGATGCTGAGATAACCGAATATGCTAAAGAAGGTTTACGTACTCTGGCAGTGGCCCGACGCACCCTCACTGAGAGTGAGTTCTCGACGTTTATGAAGCAATTCAAAGATGCTAGCATACAGCTGAACAATCGCAACGAACTGATCGCAAAATGCTATGAAACAGTTGAAACTGGTAAGAAAGAAAAGTAAGCTTAACAAAAATGAAAGCGAACACCCATTTATGCACTAGAACAGAGCTGGGCACGAATACACCCGGGGGCCTAATGATTAGACCAAGGGTCGGCACAAAGAGCATTTCTGTGTGAGTTGCCGAACAAAAGTGCCCGCACGGGCTATGGGTGCCGACCCCTGCATTAGAGTTCTCTTTGAGGGTCTTAAGACTTGTGTAACAGCAGCATTTAATTATAATTAGTTACAAATTGTAGTCCTTTTTATACCATGCATCCATAGAATGAAATGGTATGTTAATTTCCGACCCTATAAAATATATATATTCTTGAGCAGCATGAGAAGCTGTATCGACATCTTAGGAACTATAAAAGCTGGAGCAACCAGATGTGGAATGTAGACTCGTGAGGTGTGTACACTGATCCAACTTTTATACCCTTGCAAAAAGGGTATGTTAATTTTGGGCAGAAAAGTGCAACGCATTGTATATCTCAGATTCATCCGGATCGGACGACTATATCATATAGCAACCATAGAAACCATCAGTCAAAAAAGTTTTAGCTCAATAACTTTGTTCTTTTTCATACGGTTATCATGAAACTTAACTACCGCGCCAAAATTGATAAAGATCGGACTACCGTATCAAATATCTCCCATAGGAACAATCGGACCAAAAATAGTTTTGCTTCTAAAAACTTTTTTGTTTCTTATGCGATCATTACCCAAGTTAATAAATAACATAATGAATTATAGTCCTGCCAAATTTGATCAAAATCGGATGACTATATCATATAGCTGTCATACAAACAAATGAAAAAATTTAAAATGAAATGCATATGTATGATTGTAGGATTTTAACCCAAAGGTGTTTACATTTAGATAACTCTATTGAGGGATTGAGTAACACAAGAACCTGCAAGGCTATACAAACTTCGACATGGCCAAAGTAAGCCCGGCCTTCTGGTTTAAATTTTAAATAGTTTTTCACTTGGTGCATGGTATATCCAAGTCGACACGACGAAATAAGTACTTACTTTATTTATTATAGGACTAGACCTGCTGGGCGCCACAGCTTTGGAAGACGCATTGCAAGACAATGTGGCTGAGACCTTAGTCGCACTGCAAACGGCTGGACTGAAAATCTGGGTTCTCACTGGCGACAAAGTCGAAACTGCTTTCAACATTGGTTTGGCCTGCAAGCATATACCGCCAGGAGCAGAAATTCACTTTATCATTAACGTGACCGAACCACTGGAACTTCTCGGACGGCTTCATGAAATTGAACAAGCCTTTGTGGCTTCCACTGAAACTTCGACATCGAAACCCCATGCTCTCGTTATTGATGGAGTCACTGTTGCCGCTCTGCTGACACACGTTCCCAATGAGTTTTCCGATCTGGCCCTCAAGTGCAGAGCTGTGCTCTGCTGTCGCTTAAGTCCTCTGCAAAAGAGTGAAATTGTGACGTTAATAAAGAGAAAAAAGAAGCACATCACTGCGGCTATAGGCGATGGGGCCAACGATGTGTCCATGATCCAGGAAGCACACATTGGTATCGGCATTATTGGTCGTGAGGGTAGACAAGCTGCCCGATGTGCAGACTACGCTATCGCCAAATTCGATATGCTGATGCGACTTCTTCTCGTCCATGGCCATTACAACTCAGAACGCCTGTCGTTTTTGGTTTTATTCTACTGCTACAAGAATATTGTGATTACCGGCTGCATGGCACTTTATCAAGTATACGATCTGTATTCGGCAACATCTGTATATAACGAATTATATCTTTGGCTCTTTGACATCGTATATATATCGTTCAGCTTCACATATCTGGCGATTTCCGACAAGCATTATAGTGAAAAAGCCCTTTTGAGGTAAGACAAATGACAATTGATTTTCAAAACTATATCACAATTTAAATACTTATACATTTTGTTACCTGGCAGTTTTCCAGAGCTTTACAAAAGGCTTGCTCATAATAAGCAAACATCTTGGTGGGTATTCATAACTTGGATTCTAAATGGAGCTGCCCACATGCTCATCATTTTCTACTTCGCCTATGCGGTTTTGTACGACAACAATGTCGTTTTTGAATTCGGGCAAACAGCTGGTTTTCAAACATTCGGCACAATGATCATTTCCGTTCTTGTGATTGTGGGAAATCTTAAGCTTATTTTAGTGGCTCACTATATGAGTTATCTGAACTTTGGCATAATTCTGGCATCCATTGCCGCGTTCATGCTAAGCACTTACCTCTACAACTTGGATACCAGCACCAGTCTCTACAATGTCTACAACATGTTCATCAGCTCCCTTCCAATGTGGTTATATATAATTATCTGCACAACGACATGCTTGTTACCAGACTTTGTTATGAAAATAGTTAAGGATATGTTCAGCCAACCACCCCCAAAACCAAAGCCGGATCAAATCGAATGCTGGAAATCCAAAAAATTTGATGCCTAACAAAAAAAAAACTCTTATAAATACATATAATATAAATTAAACGATTATTATTTTTGTTCTTTACAAACACTAGTGAAATAACTCAATCAGGAAACCGTGCCCAACCTATCATCATTAGCTTTGATATTGTAATAAATTCAATTTAGCGCTCATTTTATTGCGCTATTTTATGCGCCATTTTCCGAAATTTTTTTTATGCCAATATGTTAATAAACACCACCCGCATATGCACCTAAAATATGACATTTTTATATTATAAATTTACGGAGATATTGGCCTGTCAATAATAACGAAAGCGACATAAAATCTACTTAACGAGTTTGAAAATAATTTATAATAAAGTAAGTAAGTCGCCGGGCCGACTTGGATATACCATGCATCAGGTGAAGAGATATATATTAAATTTCTTTCAAATGCTATGTCGCTCACTCTTATGTGGAAACGAGCACTTTAGCGCCCCCCGACCAAATCGGTGATTTCCAGCATATGCTATCTCGCTCTTTTTTGCGTGCATCTGCCTTGCACCACAATGGGTGTAAAACGTTTCTATGTATAACTCGGCCATTTTTATTCCGATTCTTGTGATATTTGGTGGGATGATAGATATCCCTGACATGTATTAGTGTGCCAAATTAAATTACGATACGATAAATATCTCGGGGGCGGAAAATCGAATTTCGGGGGCGGAAGGGGGCACGCATCTAATGCCCAAATCCGATAGCTCTATCTTTTATAGTTCCCGAGATATGGAGGCTCAAAATATTGTTTTTCAAATAGCGTGGGCGGAAGGGGGCGGGGCGAAAAAAAAAATAAACTTGATCAGCGTACACACCAAACGAGTCTACATGCCAAATTTGGTAGCTCTAGCTTGTATAGTTGCTAAGATCTAGGCACTCTATCGGACGGACGAACGGACAGACGGACATGTCTCAATCGACCCGGCTATTGATACTGATCAAGAATATATATACTTTATAGGGTCGGAAATGCTTCCTTCTCCCTGTTACATACATTTTGGCGACTTTAATATTCCATTTCATCCTATGGATGCATGGTATAAAAACGCTCTTCTGTAAAATTGCGTTTTGGCGCATACGTTATTGTCGCAAATGGCGCATACGTTATTGTCGCAAATAGGGCCCGATATAATGGTGTCCGTTAAAATAGCGACAATCAACTGTTAAACTGTTAGTTAGCGACGGTCCTCTGTTAATTTTTTTACCCTTGTACATCTGCGATTTTGAATAAGATCGGACAACTATATCATATATGTAGCTGCCATATACTGATTACGTACTTAAATAAAAAGGGATTACATCATATGCGTGAATTTCAAAACAATCGGATAAACAACGCCTGATTTCGACGATATAAAATTTGCCTATATATGCAGTGCACGCATAAGCAGTGAAGCACATATATGTGTCAAAATTTTGTTTGTGTGTGTGTTAATTTAAATATCAATCGCTACATTGTCTTGGCACGCTTACTATTTGGCGATTGGCTGGCCCCAGCAACAGAGGTGCGGTGGCTTAGTGGATAGAGGTCTTACGCATGAATAAGTATTTTTTTTAAATTTTTTTTTTTTTTATTTAACGAATAGTCCCACCAAAGTCGATGACAAATTTTTTAGTGTATTTAAAATATTTCTTTATTGGATTAACAAAGAAAAAATTTTTTAGGAAATAAAATGTAATGGTCAAGGGCTGCAAGGGTGTACAAACTTCGACATAGCCGATGTTAGCTTCTTTGATATTTATAATTAATTTAATATACATAGGTTCAATTTCACAAACAATTTATATGTTAACTTAAATTTTACTTACACTTTTTATTGTGAAGTTAATCGAAGTTAACGATCAAACTTATACTGAAATATTAACTTATATTTACAGATTATCAAATTTCAGCTGATAGTTTTTGCTAGCCGCTGCGTAACCTTGAAAAAACCAAAGTAGTCTTGCCGTTTTCGAGCTACTTCCACCAAATTTGTTTTGCCACGTTCCCTTCCGCCTCCGGAATTCAATAAAAAGGCATTTTCTCCCGCATTTATCGTATCGGAATTTAATTCGGCACACTCATACATCTTATGGACATCTATCTTTCCACCAAGTTTCATAAAAATCGGAATAAAAATGGCAGAGTTATACGTTGAAATGTTTTGCACTCATAGCAGTGCAAGGGCGAATTTGGCCGCAGGAGCGCTAAAGTGCACACACATGAGAGTGAGCGAGACAGCATAATCAAATCGCGCATACGAAAGAAATTTAATATATGAATTTGGTTTTATAAATGCGATGTAGTTTTTTTCCCCCTGATGCATGGTATATCCAAGTCGGCCCGGCGACTTACTTACTTTATTATTTATTTGTTCATTTTCTTTTACTTATTTATACATATTATTAATTTCAATTTATACCTATTATTACTTATTACTATATTTGTATAGGAGCTTCATACGAATGGGAATTTAACCGTATATACTTATGTACTTATATATTTAATAAGTGGTGCTCCGGGACAGGTGCAAATCCAATCAAGTGGGAGCTGAATATTTGGACCACTTAGAAAAACGCATTGATTACTGCTGCAAGAGAATTGCTATATTTTGGCGTGACTGCAAACGAAATAAAGCATTCGTTTTGGAAAAGGATGCGGATTGGCTGTCGACAAATGAACAGTTTTCATTTAAATCCGAAGTACTCATTACACCTGATCGTAGCATTGAGCGGGGTCGTCCAAAAATTAGTTTTTCTGAGTGTTCAACCCGAACCAAGAGAAGACGGATGGCCGAGATTGCTGATTTGAATGAGTCCGCTGCTGAATATTTGCGTTCTGCTGCTGTTGAAGAAAAATTTTTGCCTTCAAGTGCTAATGAGGTTATTTCGCTTATAATAGAAGCGAATTTAACAAAGCACCAATACATGCTCATTAAAAAGTTTGTCAATAGCAAAATTTCTATTGAGCTTTGGTACAAAGCGCTGAGGATCTTAATGTAAAGGACAATTTCCGATAGTACCAAGATAATGATCCAAAGCACACATCTGGCATAGTGTAAACTTGTTAACTTGGAATTGTCCCCGCGTTATCAAACCGCCGGCACAGTCTGATGTGAAAGTGATCGAAAATCTGTGGGCGATATTGGACAGCAACATTCGGAAACAACAAATAAAACACAAAAATGACCTGAAGACTACCCTTATTGAGGAAAGGCAGAAGATCAATCAGCAAACTGCAAAAAATTGGTATCATCGGTCCCAAACCGGCTAAACACACCAAATATTAAGTTTTATAAAAAAATATAAAAATATCATACACAAAGTATTCTGCATTTGTTTTTTGCAAATATTTCTATTGGAAAAAAAGTTATTCTGATTTTAAACTTAAAATAAGAGTTGGGTCGAATATGTAAGCTGTGAGCCACTGTATGTATATATGCAAGCAGCATGCAATTGTTTTATATGTTTGTGAGATAGCTATATAATATGTATAGTCATCTGATTTGGAAATAATTTAGAGGGATTATAAATTATTATGCTTGAATGTAAACTATTAAGTTTCGTGAAAATCGCTCAAGAAACAAACGAAGTTTTTAGAAGCAAAACTATTTTTGGTCCGATCGTTCCTGGGAGCTATATAATATAGTAGTCTTATCTTAATCAAATGGGTACTGACGTTTAGATTTATGATAATCCCTATTTTTGACCAGTGGTTCCTATGGGAGCTATTTGATATAGTGGGCCGATCTCTTGCACATAAAGTGCCTGGGAAATAGAAGAGCTTATAAATATACGAACTTTGAAAGCCCTAGCTCTAAAACTGCGGGGACAAGTTTGCATAGCACCAGACAGACGGGCATGGCTATATTAACTCGTCTTCTCTTGCTGATCAAGAATATATATACTTTCGAGGTCGGAAACGATTCCTTCTCTGCGTTACAAACATCTGTTCGTTCCACCAATTATCATAAAAATCGGAATAAAAAGTTATACTTATAAACGTATTGTACTCAAGGCGGATGCACACAAAAGTGAACGAGATAGCATGTGCTAAAAATCACCGATTTTGTCGGGGCGCGCTAAAGCTCTCGTGTCCATATAAGAATGAGCGAGATAGCATTTGAAAGAAATTTAGTCCAAGTCGGCCCGGCGGCTTACTTACTTTATTTACTAATAATTCCTTTGGTACAATTTAAATATTTTCATACATGGATGTAGTTTCGTATTTCCACTTTACATATGAGAACACACGTAGCATGCATATCTTTCTTAGGTAGCGCTTTTTGTGCTTGTTAATGTACATGGCAGGTATGTTGTAGTTATATCTTCCTAAGGCCAAAGATTCGAGTGCCGCCCAAGCTACGAGCCCTTTTTATTTGTGAATGATATTTCTTTCACATATTAATTATTTCAAAACGAATCAAAAATCAAAAAACGAAAAATAGATTGCTGTTGCAATAGTTTCCAAAATACGGATAAATTTGAGCGAGTTGTGGGTTTTATGCAAAACTATAGTGTGAGTGTTCGTCATACACATGTACAATGTACAATGTACATATCGTATGTAATTACCCTCCAGTACCAAATGTCGCCGTTCGACAATGTCGCCGCTTCGCCGAAATATTTCTAAATTTTTATCGTGAGTGCCGGAAGTCACGAGCTGCGATGAAGTGCTGTAGAGGCCGCAGTGAAAGCACCACTGCCTCCAGCGTCGTGGAAATTGTCGATGACACCTTAGCTGAGTCGGCCGTCGAGTCGTTGGTTGTCGCCGGGTGCCGGAAGAAAGGCAAAGCAATAGGACATACGTCGTCCGTCCCTAAGGGGAGAGGCCTCAGTCGCTAAGAGGCCGAGCCCGTCGTGTTCGCGAAGACCGAGAAACAAGGGAAGCGCTAAGCTTCCGCTGTTGGAAGTCCAGCGCGGGACCTGCTGCTTCTGAGGCAGAGATTCCGCGCAGCCCATCCTGGCGCATCATAGCCACTGGCACGTCGGCGATTTCTGCCGCTGCAGACGCCACCCGCAATGCCATCGTGGGGATCGCACCCGAGCAAGCAAGGTTGTTGTCGTCCGCTATCAAGCGGCTAGAGGAGCTGGCTTTCTCGCTCGCAATAAGAAACACAATACTCGAGGGCCTTTCGGGTGGAAATCCCGTACCTCTGCAGCCTGTTCCCGTTGCCGCCAACCAAGCAGACTACCTTGCTGACATCCCCGCAGTCAGGACCGCCGCTGCTACTGCTGTCCAAGTCCCCGGAGTGCCGATCCCCGCAATCCACAAGCCCGTGGAGTCGGGACCCGAGCGTGTCCAGCAAGCAAGTGGTCGAGCGGGTGATAAAGGAGGTTGCACCGACGCTGGGAGTGCGTGTCCACGAGGTGAGGGAACTGAAGCGCGGTGGAGCTGTAATCCGCACACCATCGGTGAGTGAGATGAAGCGTGTGGTGGCGAACAAGAAGTTCGCGGAGCTTGAACTTAATATCCAACAAAGTACGGGTGTGACGCCGCAGTTGAACCGTCAACACCGGTTCCACGTGGACACGAACATCTCACCGGAGTTCTTTATGGAGGAGTGTGCATCTTGCGACGAAACCGTGGTCCGTCACGGATGGCGCCAGTGTTAATCTGGCGCTTGAAGTGGACAATAAGTCAGTGGGAGGACATAAAAGACAAAGCACGGATCCACAAGCCCGTGGAAACGTGGTCTGCGGTGGTCACGAGTCGCGACCCGAGCGTGTCCAGCAAGCAAGTCGAAGAGCGGGTGATGAAGGAGTGTCCACGAGGTGGGGGAACTGAAGCGCGGCTTAGTTGTAATCCGCACACCATCGGTGAGTGAGATGAAGCGTGTGGTGGCGAACAAGAAGTTTGCGGAGGTTGGACTTAATTTCCAACAAAGTACGGGTGTGAAGCCGAAGTTGACGGTGTTCCACGTGGACACGAACATCTCACCGGAGGTTTCCATGACGCCAGAGGTCTTCAAGAAGGGTGTGCGTCTTGAGACGAAGCCTTGGTCCGTCACGGATGGCGCCAGTGTTATTCTGGCGCTTGAAGTGGACGATAAGTCCCTGGGAGGACAAAAAAGACAAAGCACGGATCCACAAGCCCCCACAATTTGTCCAGCAAGCAAGTCGTCGAGCGGGTGATGAAGGAGATTGCACCGACGTTGGGAGTGCGTGTCCACGAGGTGCGGGAACTGAAGCGCGGTTTAGTTGTAATCCGCAGACCATCGGTGAGTGAGATGAAGCGTGTGGTGGCGAACAAGAAGTTTGCGGAGGTTGGACTTAATTTCCAACAAAGTACGGGTATGAAGCCGAAGTTGACGGTGTTCCACGTGGACACGAACATCTCACCGGAGGTTTTCATGACGCCAGAGGTCTTCAAGAAGGGTGTGCGTCTTGAGACGAAGCCTTGGTCCGCCACGAATGGCGCCAGTGTTAATCTGGCGCTTGAATTCGACAATAAGTCACTGGGAGGACAAAAAAGACATAGCACGGATCCACAAGTCCGTGGAAACGTGGTCCGCGGTGGTCACGAGTCGGGACCCGAGCATGTCCAGCAAGCAAGTCGTCGAGCGGGTGATGAAGGAGGTTGCACCAACGCTGGGAGTGCGTGTCCACGAGGTGAGGGAATTGAAGCGCGGTGGAGCTGTAATCCGCACACCATCGGTGAGTGAGATGAAGCGCGTGGTGGCGAACAAGAAGTTCGCGGAGGTTGGAGTTCATATCCAACAAAGTACGGGTGTGACGCCGAAGTTGATCCGTCAACACCGGTTCCACGTGGACACGAACATCTCACAGGAGGTTTTCATGGAGGAGCTCTCTACGAGCACCTTTAAACAGGGGATGACGGCAGAGGTCTTCAAGAAGAGTGTGCATCTTGCGACGAAGCCTTGGTCCGTCACGCGCCATGCCTGTGTTAATCTGGCGCTTGAAGTGGACGAGAAGGCACTGGCCATACATGAGAAGACAGGACGGGTCTACATCAAGTGGTTCTCATACCGATGCCGCTCGCTCGTCCGGACTTATGCTTGCTCATAGGTAACCGAGCGATCGAATGGACGTCGAATCACTTTTGGCTACCGAAAAGAATTCAGCAAACACAATGTTTTGTTTAGTAATTTGGAAAAAAATAGGCATAAGTAAAGCAGCAGAAAAAAAAAAAGAAAGGACAAAAAAGACAAAGCACGGATCCACAAGCCCGTGGAAACGTGGTTCGCGGTGGTTAGAAGTCGGGACCCGAGCGTGTCCAGCAAGCAAGTGGTCGAGCGGTTGATGAAGGAGGTTGCACCAACGCTGGGAGTGCGTGTCCACGAGGTGAGGGAATTGAAGCGCGGTGGAGCTCTAATCCGCACACCATCGGTGAGTGAGATGAAGCGCGTGGTGGCGAACAAGAAGTTCGCGGAGGTTGGAGTTAATATCCAACAAAGTACGGATGTGAAGCCGAAGTTGACGGTGTTCCACGTCGACACGAACATCTCACCGGAGGTTTTCAGAATTCAGCAAACACAATTTTGTTTAGTAATTTGGAAAAAAATAGGCATATTGTAAGTAACGCAGCAGAAAAAAAGAAAAAGGGAGGACAAAAAAAAAGACAAAGCACGGATCCACAAGCCCGTGGAAACGTGGTCCGCGGTGGTCAGGAGTCGGGACCCGAGCGTGTCCAGCAAGCAAGTGGTCGAGCGGGTGATAAAGGAGGTTGCACCGACGCTGGGAGTGCGTGTCCACGAGGTGAGGGAACTGAAGCGCGGTGGAGCTGTAATCCGCACACCATCGGTGAGTGAGATGAAGCGTGTGGTGGCGAACAAGAAGTTCGCGGAGCTTGAATTTAATATCCAACAAAGTACGGGTGTGACGCCGCAGTTGAACCGTCAACACCGGTTCCACGTGGACACGAACATCTTACCGGAGTTCTTCATGGAGGAGCTCTATACGAGCACCTTTAAACAGGAGATGACGGCAGAGGTCTTCCAGAAGAGTGTGCATCTTGCGACGAAGCCTTGGTCCATCACGGATGGCGCCAGTGTTAATTTGGCGCTTGAAGTGGACGAGAAGTCACTGGCCATACTTGAGAAGACCGGACGGGCCTACATCAAGAGGTTCTCATACCGATGCCGGTCTCTCGTCCAGACTTACGCTTGCTCATAGGTGCCCGAACGATCGAATGGTCGTGGAAACACTTTCGGCGTCCGATTTTCTCCTGCAATATTTATCGTTATTTATCACACTTATACATGTTATTGGCATCTATCATTTCATAAAAATTGGAATAAAAATGGCCAAGTAATACGTTGAAACGTTTTGCACTTAAAGCGGTGCTAGGGCGAATTTGGTGGGGCGCTAAAGTGCACACACATAAGAGTGAGCGAGATAGCATGTGTTCGAAATCACGCATGCGAAAGAATTTTATAATATATAGCAATTTTTTGATAAATTCGAAGTGCATGGTATATCCAAGTCGGCTCTGCGACTTACTTACTTTATTTGTTAATTTTGAAAAAGAAAAATAGGCAAAAGTAAAGCAGCAGAGAAAAACGAAAACGAAGGACAAAAAAGACAAAGCAAGGCGGACATGCGTTGTTGTTTTTTTTGCCCGTTAGGCGCGCGTCGTAGTGAGTTTGTGATTATTGAAAGAAATTGTTTAAAGTAAGCATTATTGGTAATATGTTCGAAGAAACTTCCAAATATTCGAGGTTAGTCTAAATTTAACTTATTTAAGACAATAAATTGTTTTATAACTCTAAAAAAAAACAAAATAAAGTAAGTAAGTCGCCGGGCCGACTTGGATATACCATGCATTAGGTGAAGAGATATATATTAAATTTCTTTTAAATGCTATCTCGCTCACTCGGTGATTTCCAGCATATGCTATCTCGCTCTTTTTCGCGTGCATCTGCCTTGCACCGCTTTGAGTGAAAAACGTTTCTATGTATAACTCGGCCATTTTTATTCCGATTCTTGTGATATTTGGTGAAATGATAGATATACGTGACATGTATTAGTGTGCCAAATTTAATTTCGATACGATAAATATTTCGGGTGAAAATCGAATTTTTCGAATTTCGGTGGCGGAAGGGGGCGTGGCAAAAATTTGAAACAAACTTGGTCTGCGTGCACACTGCACGCATCTAATGTTTAAATCCGATAGCTCTATCTTTTATAGTTCCCGAGATATGGAGGCTCAAAATATTGTTTTTCAAATAGCGGGGGCGGAAGGGGGCGGGGCGAAAAAAAAAATAAACTCGATCTGCCTGCAGAGCAAACGGGTCTACATGCCAAGTTTGGTAGCTCTAGCTCTTATAGTCTCCGAGATCTCGATGATCCTACAGACGGACAGTCGGACAGTCGGACAGACAGACGGACATGTCTCAATCGAATCGGCTTTTGATACTGATCAAGAATATATATACTTTATAGGGTCGGAAAAGCTTCCTTCTCCCTGTTACATACATTTTGGCGACTTTAATATACCATTTCATTCTAGGAATGCATGGTAAGTATAAAAACTCAACAGGGCAACCAAAGAACTTAAACAACTACTGATGTCCATCCGCAACCAGGCTTTTGCGGAATATTTATGGAGGCCAATAAAGAGAATCTCCCCAATATTAGGTCCCAATAACATATGGTACAGATCGGATGAAGAAAAGGCAGAGGCATTAGCCGACCACCTAAATGCCACCTTCACCCCTGTGCTGACTTGCCCCTAGGAAGATCACGACAACATTGCCGAATTCGTAGACATGCCCTGCCAAATGGACTTCCCCATTCCGGAAGTCGATGCAGAAGAGCTATAGAGGAAGCCAGCAAGTTTAAACTCACTAAAGCACCTATATACGACGGCATAGGAGAAGCACCAATAAAGGCATTACCTTCTTCTGCCTGGACTCTCATCAGTCGAATTTTCAATAAATGCTTGTTGCTTTGACATTTCCCATCCCAATGGAAATGTGCTGAGGTTACCCTCATTCCCAAGCCAAATAAGACTGAAAGCCTAGTAACCTCATACCGCACAATTAGCCTTTTGCAAGTGCTATCTAAATTACTTGACAGAGTAATTTTAAGAAGAGTGCTGTCAATTCTAGAAGACGACGGCCTAGTCCCAAACCACCAATTCGGATTCAGGACTAGACACGGCACCCCTGAGCAATGTCATCGCTTAGTGGAGACAATCACGATGTCATTTGAGAGGAAGGAATACTGCTCAGCTGTATTCCTAGTCGTCAAACAAGCTTTTGATGGCGTCTGCCACACCGGGGTCATACATAAGCTAAAGAAGCAACTCCCAATGCCCTACTTATTAAGAGCTACTTGCTTGGACGGTCCTTCTACGTCAGGGTAGGCAGTGAAGAGTCCAGGATTCTATCAGTGAACGCTGGAGTGCCGTAGGGTAGCGTACTTGGCCCAATCCTCTACACTCTGTACACGCCAGCCCTTCCAATCTATCGTCACCAAGACCTGCTGGTTGCCACATACGCTGACAACACTGCTTTCCTGGCCATGCTAGAGATGCAGCGGCTGCCTTACTAATACTCCAAGAACAACTTAACTTAGTGAGTCCATGGTTAGAAAAGTGGTGCATAACAATTACAATGTTGGGAGGCAGGTCCAAATTGAGACTCCAAAACAAAATTCTGCTGTACAACACGATGCTAAAACCAATCTGGGCATACGACATTCAATTATGGGGAACAGCTAGCGCCTCCAACATTTAAAAAATACAAAGCTTCCAATCCAAGCTGCTGCGCGTAATAACCGGTGCACCGTTTTACATGACAAACAAAATCCTGCACCGTGAACTTGAGGTGGAGACGGTACTCAAGGAGCGAAAAGCCATATTGAGCGACTTTTGGACAACAGCTTACATACCAAAAGGCTTTCCGGCTGAGCTGAGCAGCCCCTAAGGCTGGGAGGACATAAAAGACAAAGCACGGATCCACAAGCCCGTGGAAACGTGGTCTGCGGTGGTCACGAGTCGGGACCCGAGCGTGTCCAGCAAGCAAGTCGAAGAGCGGGTGATGAAGGAGATTGCACCGACGTTGGGAGTGCGTGTCCACGAGGTGCGGGAACTGAAGCGCGGCTTAGTTGTAATCCGCACACCATCGGTGAGTGAGGTGAAGCGTGTGGTGGCGAACAAGAAGTTTGCGGAGGTTGGACTTAATTTCCAACAAAGTACGGGTGTGAAGCCGAAGTTGACGGTGTTCCACGTGGACATGAACATCTCACCGGAGGTTTCCATGACGCTAGAGGTCTTCAAGAAGGGTGTGCGTCTTGAGACGAAGCCTTGGTCCGTCACGGATGGCGCCAGTGTTAATCTGGCGCTTGAAGTGGACAATAAGTCACTGGGAGGACATAAAAGACAAAGCACGGATCCACAAGCCCGTGGAAACGTGGTCTGCGGTGGTCACGAGTCGGGACCCGAGCGTGTCCAGCAAGCAAGTCGAAGAGCGGGTGATGAAGGAGATTGCACCGACGTTGGGAGTGCGTGTCCACGAGGTGAGGGAATCGAAGCGCGGTGGAGCTGTAATCCGCACACCATTGGTGAGTGAGATGAAGCGTGTGGTGGCGAACAAGAAGTTTGCGGAGGTTGGACTTAATATCCAACAAAGTACGGGTGTGACGCCGCAGTTGAACCGTCAACACCGGTTCCACGTGGACACGAACATCTCACCGGAGTTTTTCATGGAGGACCTCTACACGAGCACCTTTAAACAGGGGATGACGGCAGAGGTCTTCCAGAAGAGTGTGCATCTTGCGACGAAGCCTTGGTCCGTCACGGATGGCGCCTGTGTTAATCTGGCGCTTGAAGTGGACGAGAAGTCACTGGCCATATATGAGAAGACCGGACGGGTCTACATCAAGTGGTTCTCATACCGATGCCGCTCGCTCGTCCGGACTTATGCTTGCTCATAGGTGCCCGAGCGATCGAATGGACGTCGAATCACTTTTGGCTACCGAAAGGAATTCAGCAAACACAATGTTTTGTTTAGTAATTTGGAAAAAAATAGGCATAAGTAAAGCAGCAGAAAAAAAAAAAAAAGAAAGGACAAAAAGACAAAGCACGGATCCACAAGCCCGTGGAAACGTGGTTCGCGGTGGTTAGAAGTCGGGACCCGAGCGTGTCCAGCAAGCAAGTGGTCGAGCGGGTGATGAAGGAGGTTGCACCGACGCTGGGAGTGCGTGTCCACGAGGTGCGGGAACTGAAGCGCGGTTTAGTTGTAATCCGCACACCATCGGTGAGTGAGATGAAGCGTGTGGTGGCGAACAAGATGTTCGCGGATGTTGGACTTAATGTCCAACAGAGTACGGGTGTGAAGCCGAAGGTGACGGTGTTCCACTTGGACACGATATAAGTAATTTGAATAAAGTAAGTAAGTCGCTGGGCCGACTTGGATATACCATGCATCAGGTGAAAAGATATATATTAAACTTCTTTTAAATGCTATCGCGCTCACTCTTATGCGGACAAGAGCACTTTAGCGCTCCCGACCAAATCGGTGATTTTCATTTTTTTATACCCTTGCAGAGGGTATTATAAAATTGGTCAGATGTTTGTAACGCAGAGAAGGAATCGTTTATTATACCATGCATCCATAGGATGAAATGGTATATTAAAGTCGCCAAAATGTATGTAACAGGGGGAAGGAAGCTTTTCCGACCCTATAAAGTATATATATTCTTGATCAGTCGAGTCGATTGAGACATGTCCGCCTGTCTGTCCGCTTCCAAACTTGGCATGTAGACTCGTTCGCTCTGCAGGTAGATCGATTTTTTTTTTTTTTGCCCCGCCCCCGCTATTTGAAAAACTTTATTTGGAGCCTCCATATCTCGGGAACTATAAAAGATAGAGCTATCGTATTCGGACAATAGATGCATGCAGTATGCATTGTTTCCGAAATTCGATAAATTCGATTTTCAGCCGAAATATTTATTGTATCGTAATTTAATTTGGCACACTAATACATGTCACGTATATCTACCATCCCACCAAATAATAATGGCCGAGTTATACATATACACGTTTTTCACTCAAAGCGGTGCAAGGCAGATGCACGCGAAAAAGAGCGAGATAGCATATGCTGGAAATCACCGATTTGGTCGGGGGCGCTAAAGTGCTCGTGTCCACATAAGAGTGAGCGAGATAGCATTTGAAAGAAATTTAATATATATGTTTTCACCTGATGCACGGTATATCCAAGTCGGCCCGGCGACTTACTCTCTTAATTTTTTGTTTATATGTTCACTTGCTTTTCCTTGCACAATCTGCGTTTTTTCTTGGCTTAAGTTCACCACTTCTATATGAGCGATCAGATATAATATATAAAATATAGCGAAATTCGGACGCATTTGGCCATCCGGAGGCGAAATGCAAGTATTGCCAATACGTCTTGAGCAGGCAATCACAAAGCAATTTAAGAGGACATACATATGTACATATGTATGTATGTATAAATAAAGTAAGTAAGTCGCCGGGCCGACTTGGATATACCATGCATCAGGGGAAAACAAATTTCCTTGAGTTTATAAAACTTATTTCACATATTAAATTTCTTTCGTATGCGCGATTTCTAACATATGCTATCTCGCTCACTCTTATGTGTGTGCACTTTAGCGCCCCACCGGCCAAATTCGCCCTTGCACCGCTTTGAGTGCAAAACGTTTCAATGCATAACTCTGCCGAACTAAATTCCGATACGATAAATATTGCGGGAGAAAATCACTATTTATTAAATTTCAGAGGCGGAAGGGGGCGTGGCAAAAAAAATTTGGTGGAATGATAGATGTTCATAAGATCTATGAGTGTGCCAAATTAAATTACGATACGATAAATATTACGGGAGAAAATCACTTTTTATTAAATTCCGGAGGCGGAAGGGGGCGTGGCAAAAAAAACATAAACTTGGTCTGCGCCAAGACTACACAAGTCTACATTCTAAATTTGGTATGGCTATATCAATTTCTCTTCTCATGCTGATTAAGAATATATATACTTTATAGGGTCGGAAAAGCTTCCTTCTCCCTGTTACATACATTTTGGCGACTTTCATCCTATGGATGCATGGTATAAATATATTAAATATCTTTCAAATGCTCGGTCACTCACACTTTAGCGCCCCCCGACCAAATCGGTGATTTCTAGCACATGTTATCTCGCTCACATCCTATCTCGCCACCTGCAATGAGATCGTGGGGATTGCACCGGAGCCAGCAAGGTTGTTGTCGTCCGCTATCAAGCGGCTAGAGGAGCTGATTTTCTCACTCGCAGTAAGGAACGCAATACTCGAGGGCCTTTCGGGTGGAAATTCCGTACCTCTGCAGCCTGTTCCCGTTGCCGCCAACCAAGCAGACTACCTTGCTGACATCCCCGCAGTCAGGACCGCCGCTGCTACTGCTGTCAAAGTCCGCGGAGTGCCGATCCCCGCATCACGGATCCACAAGCCCGTGGAAACGTGGTCTGCGGTGGTCGGGACCCGAGCGTGTCAAGCAAGTTGTCGAGCGGGTGATGAAGGAGGTTGCACCAACGCTGGGAGTGCGTGTCCACGAGGTGAGGGAATCGAAGCGCGGTGGAGCTGTAATCCGCACACCATCGGTGAGTGTGATGAAGCGTGTGGTGGCGAACAAGAAGATAGCGGAGGTTGGACTTAATATCCAACAAAGTACGGGTGTGACGCCGCAGTTGAACCGTCAACACCGGTTCCACGTGGACACGAACATCTTACCAGAGTTCTTCATGGAGGAGCTCTATACGAGCACCTTTAAACAGGGGATGACGGCAGAGGTCTTCAAGAAGAGTGTGCATCTTGCGACGAAACCGTGGTCCGTCACGGATGGCGCCAGTGTTAATCTGGCGCTTGAAGTGGACGAGAAGTCACTGGCCATACTTGAGAAGACCGGACGGGCCTACATCAAGAGGTTTTCATACCGATGCCGGTCTCTCGTCCAGACTTACGCTTGCTCATAGGTAACCGAGCGATCGAATGGACGTCGAATCACTTTTGGCTACCGAAAAGAATTCAGCAAACACAATGTTTTGTTTAGTAATTTGGAAAAAAAATAGGCATAAGTAAAGCAGCAGAAAAAAAAATAGAAAGGACAAAAAGACAAAGCACGGATCCACAAGCCCGTGGAAACGTGGTTCGCGGTGGTTAGAAGTCGGGACCCGAGCGTGTCCAGCAAGCAAGTGGTCGAGCGGTTGATGAAGGAGGTTGCACCAACGCTGGGAGTGCGTGTCCACGAGGTGAGGGAATTGAAGCGCGGTGGAGCTGTAATCCGCACACCATCGGTGAGTGAGATGAAGCGTGTGGTGGCGAACAAGAAGTTTGCGGAGGTTGGACTTAATTTCCAACAAAGTACGGGTATGAAGCCGAAGTTGACGGTGTTCCACGTGGACACGAACATCTCACCGGAGGTTTTCATGACGCCAGAGGTCTTCAAGAAGGGTGTGCGTCTTGAGACGAAGCCTTGGTCCGTCACGAATGGCGCCAGTGTTAATCTGGCGCTTGAAGTGGACAATAAGTCACTGGGAGGACAAAAAAAAACATAGCACGGATCCACAAGCACGTGGAAACGTGGTCCGCGGTGGTCACGAGGGTCGGAAATGCTTCCTTCTCCCTGTTACATACATTTTGGCGACTTTTATATACCATTTCATCCTATGGATGCATGGTATAATAAAGTAAGTAAGTCGCCAGGCCGACTTGGATATACCATGCATCAGGGGAAAAAAAACTACATCGAGTTTATAAAACTAAATTCATATATTAAATTTCTTTCGTATGCGCGATTTCTAACATATGCTATCTCGCTCACTCTTATGTATGTGTGTGCACTTTAGCGCTCCACCGGCCAAATTCGCTCTAGCACCGTTTTGAGTGCAAAACATTTCAACTGCCATTTTTATTCCGATTTTTATGAAACTTGTTGGAATGATAGATGTCCATAACATGTATGAGTGTGCCAAATTAAATTCTAATACGATGAATATTACGGAAGAAAATCACTTTTTATTAAATTCCGGAGGCGGAAGGGGGCGTGGCAAAAAAAAAATTAACTTGGCCAGCGTCTATACTACACGAATCTACATTCTAAATGTGGTAGCTCTATCATTTATAGTTGCTAAGATCTCTGCACTCTTACGGACGGACGGACAGACGGACATGGCTATATCAATTTCTCTTCTCATGCTGATCAAGAACATATATACTTTATAGGGTCGGAAAAGCTTCCTTCTCCCTGTTACATACATTTTGGCGACTTTCATCCTATGGATGCATGGTATAAATATATTAAATATCTTTCAAATGCTCGGTCACTCACACTTTAGCGCCCCCCGACCAAATCGGTGATTTCTAGCACATGTTATCTCGCTCACATCCTATCTCGTCACCTGCAATGACATCGTGGGGATTGCACCGGAGCCAGCAAGGTTGTTGTCGTCCGCTATCAAGCGGCTAGAGGAGCTGATTTTCTCGCTCGCAGTAAGGAACGCAATACTCGAGGGCCTTTCGGGTGGAAATTCCGTACCTCTGCAGCCTGTTCCCGTTGCCGCCAACCAAGCAGACTACCTTGCTGACATCCCCGCAGTCAGGACCGCCACTGCTACTGCTGTCCAAGTCCCCGGAGTGCCGATCCCCGCATCACGGATCCACAAGCCCGTGGAAACGTGGTTCGCGGTGGTCAGGAGTCGGGACCCGAGCGTGTCCAGCAAGCAAGTGGTCGAGCGGGTGATGAAGGAGGTTGCACCGACGCTGGGAGTGCGTGTCCACGAGGTGCGGGAACTGGAGCGCGGTGGAGCTGTAGGCCGCACACCATCGGTGAGTGAGATGAAGCGTGTGGTGGCGAACAGGAAGTTCGCGGAGGTTGGACTTAATATCCAACAAAGTACGGGTGTGACGCCGCAGTTGAACCGTCAACACCGGTTCCACGTGGACACGAACATCTTACCGGAGTTCTTCATGGAGGAGCTCTATACGAGCACCTTTAAACAGGGTATGACGGCAGAGGTCTTCAAGAAGAGTGTGCATCTTGCGACGAAACCGTGGTCCGTCACGGATGGCGCCAGTGTTAATCTGGCGCTTGAAGTGGACAATAAGTCACTGGGAGGACATAAAAGACAAAGCACGGATCCACAAGCCCGTGGAAACGTGGTCCGCGGTGGTCACGAGTCGGAACCCGAGCGTGTCCAGCAAGCAAGTCGTCGAGCGGGTGATGAAGGAGGTTGCACCAACGCTGGGAGTGCGTGTCCACGAGGTGAGGGAATTGAAGCGCGGTGGAGCTGTAATCCGCACACCATTGGTGAGTGTGATGAAGCGTGTGGTGGCGAACAAGAAGATAGCGGAGGTTGGACTTAATATCCAACAAAGTACGGGTGTGACGCCGCAGTTGAACCGTCAACACCGGTTCCACGTGGACACGAACATCTTACCGGAGTTCTTCATGGAGGAGCTCTATACGAGCACCTTTAAACAGGGTATGACGGCAGAGGTCTTCAAGAAGAGTGTGCATCTTGCGACGAAACCGTGGTCCGTCACGGATGGCGCCAGTGTTAATCTGGCGCTTGAAGTGGACAATAAGTCACTGGGAGGACAAAAAAGACAAAGCACGGATCCACAAGCCCGTGGAAACGTGGTTCGCGGTGGTTAGAAGTCGGGACCCGAGCGTGTCCAGCAAGCAAGTGGTCGAGCGGGTGATGAAGGAGGTTGCACCAACGCTGGGAGTGCGTGTCCACGAGGTGAGGGAATTGAAGCGCGGTGGAGCTGTAATCCGCACACCATCGGTGAGTGAGATGAAGCGCATGGTGGCGAACAAGAAGTTCGCGGAGGTTGGAGTTAATATCCAACAAAGTACGGGTGTGAAGCCGACGTTGACGGTGTTCCACATCGACACGAACATCTCACCGGAGGTTTTCAGAATTCAGCAAACACAATTTTGTTTAGTAATTTGGAAAAAAATAGGCATACTGTAAGTAACGCAGCAGAAAAAAAGAAAAAGGGAGGACAAAATAAAAACAAAGCACGGATCCACAAGCCCGTGGAAACGTGGTCCGCGGTGGTCAGGAGTCGGGACCCGAGCGTGTCCAGCAAGCAAGTGGTCGAGCGTGTGATGAAGGAGGTTGCACCGACGCTGGGAGTGCGTGTCCACGAGGTGCGGGAACTGAAGCGCGGTTTAGTTGTAATCCGCACACCATCGGTGAGTGAGATGAAGCGTGTGGTGGCGAACAAGATGGTCGCGGATGTTGGACTTAATGTCCAACAGAGTACGGGTGTGAAGCCGAAGGTGACGGTGTTCCACTTGGACACGATATAAGTAATTTGAATAAAGTAAGTAAGTCGCTGGGCCGACTTGGATATACCATGCATCAGGTGAAAAGATATATATTAAACTTCTTTTAAATGCTATCGCGCTCACTCTTATGCGGACAAGAGCACTTTAGCGCTCCCGACCAAATCGGTGATTTTCATTTTTTATACCCTTGCAGAGGGTATTATAAAATTGGTCAGATGTTTGTAACGCAGAGAAGGAATCGTTTATTATACCATGCATCCATAGGATGAAATGGTATATTAAAGTCGCCAAAATGTATGTAACAGGGGGAAGGAAGCTTTTCCGACCCTATAAAGTATATATATTCTTGATCAGTATCAATAGCCGAGTCGAGTCTGTCCGCTTCCAAACTTGGCATGTAGACTCGTTCGCTCTGCAGGTAGATCGATTTTTTTTTTTTTTGCCCCGCCCCCGCTATTTGAAAAACTTTATTTGGAGCCTCCATATCTCGGGAACTATAAAAGATAGAGCTATCGTATTCGGACAATAGATGCGTGCAGTATGCATTGTTTCCGAAATTCGATAAATTCGATTTTCAGCCGAAATATTTATTGTATCGTAATTTAATTTGGCACACTAATACATGTCACGTATATCTACCATCCCACCAAATAATAATGGCCGAGTTATACATATACACGTTTTTCACTCAAAGCGGTGCAAGGCAGATGCACGCGAAAAAGAGCGAGATAGTGTAGGTTTAGCCACTATATTTGTGGTACCTAGTTTTATTATTATATTATTATTATTATATTATTATTATTTTAGAGTTAATTGAATATTTAGACAAGTAAGTAATTTAAGAAATCGTGGTCGTCTTTTTCGTCTTTTCGTCTTTTTGTTCCGCACGTCGAACTTAACGTCTTTTGCTCTCCGTGTGAACTTCTAATCTCCACGTCTTGATCTCAACTTCTGTCGTCGTCTCACTTCGCTCCTCGTTTCGTCTTAATTCGCCACTCTCGCCTTGCTCGTCAGGGCTGGTTGAATAGCGATGCCAGACCCAATCCCACAACTCGGCCATCCTAATATGCATTTGCCTCAAATGCATCTTGATCGTCTATGTCAGGTGCAATCCATGGCTTCATATAATCAGCACAAGTAGAAGTACGCCCTGGACCGTCGTTGAACAATGCATCTTTGACTACGTCGTATGTGTCTCTAGGCTTTACCTTAGTTATTCGGTAAGGACCCAAATATTTCGGCTTGAGTTTTAGTCCTCCTCCAAGATGCGTGCGTTTAATTGCCACCAGATCACCGACTTTGTATATTGATGCAGGTCTGCGACGCAAATTGTATGCTCTTTTATTTTCTTCTTGCATGCGAAGGATCTGTTGTTTCGCCTGCTTCCGTAAGTCATCTCGGTCGTCTTTGAAAGTCTGGATCATCTCATCTTGTATCATCTGTTTCAGCTGCAGGTCGTCTTTTGTGTGCATCTTTATTCCAACTAATAACTCGAATGGAGTCGCGTGTGTGCTTCTGTTGTACGTTGAGTTAATGATTTTCTGTACTTTGTCAACAAACTTATACCATTTGCTGGGGTCTTCTATAGACATCTTAGATATGACGGATACTATGACAGCGTTAAGTCGTTCGACTTGCCCGTTTGCTTGTGGGAGTCCAGTCGTAACTGCGTGAAGCTCGATATTTTCACTCTTACAATACTGCATGAATTCGTCTGACGTAAACGCTGCGCCTCTGTCGGAAATAATTTGGACTGGATTTCCGAAAATTGAACTTTGTGCCTGTAGTCTTGATATAACTTCTTTCGTAGATGTGGTTTTCGTCGGATACAGCCAGCAGAACTTCGTGAAGCTGTCGATAACTGCTAGAATATGCTTGTACTGCTTGTGGGTTGACTCTAAAGGACCAAGAAAATCGATGTGAAACGTCTGAAGGGGCAGCTCTTCTTTCGGCAGTGGGTGTAGCTCTCCTTCCTTTTTGCCATGCTTTCGATTTAGCGTTAAACATGGTATGCAGCATCTTATTTGGTGTTGGATCTTGTCATCAAGTTTTGGAATATAAAACTCTTTGGCGATTATTTCCTTCGTCTTCTTCACTGAAAAGTGACCTCTTTCGTGAGCCTGCTTAATAATTTCACGTTGTAGAGCTGAGGGAACAACTATTAATTCTTCGTCATTTGGGTTATCGTCTTTTAAAACAATTCGCATTTCAACATTTGTCGTCTTAAGCTTTTCCGGTTTATAGTTCTTAATAAGTTCGGACACTTCTTTTTTGCACTTTTTGATGCACTCGGGTTAATGTCGATTTCTATGTTTTCCACGTCTATTTTCAATATCGAACTTATTACCGTTTCGTTTGTACCACCTTCGTATTCTTTGATTTGTACACCGTCGCGATTGATTATTATTTCAGCTTGTTTGCAAAAATCTTCTCCTAAAATCACATCATCATCTAGGAATTCCGTCGCTACTACTAGAAAGTTTACTTCAAAGTTCAGTTGATTCACATTAACCGTTCCTGTGAATGCGCCACTGGGTTTCACTCTTTTATTCTTGTCGCCAAAACCGAACAGAAGAACATTGGCTTTGGTTAACTTTGGTTTTTTCAAATGTAAATACGTCGTTTGGGAAACAATACTATGTTTACTACCCGAATCAATGAAAGCTATACACTTTTGATTGTTAATCTTTATTTCTTTGCACATAAACTTTTGCTCGGACGATATTGTACTCATGTTACGTAAATTCGAGTTTTCTTCAAGTTTCTTTATTGAACAATCTTTTGCTATGTGGCCAAAATTATTGCAATTGAAGCACTTTCTTCCCTTACTTTTGTTTTCACATTTTTCAGAAACATGTCCGTTTTGTCCACAATTATAGCATTTCACGTTATTACTGCCTTTGCTTTCTGCTTTCATTTCATTTTCTCTTTTATTTTGCACATATTTATACTCATAATCTTTCGACTTTTCACGCATTTTTTCATAGCACTTGATTTTTTCTTTAAATTCTTTTAAATTATTAGCGTTGTATAAAATTGATTTATTTATACTAAGGTCATTAATTCCGTCTATTACATACTGCATTAAGGCACTGTTTTCTATTTTTCCACGTGATGCCACTTCTTTCATTTTTAGCAAATATTCTTGAACACTTTCACCTTTTTTTAATTTTTCTTTCAGATAATTGTTTGTGTAAATCAGCACTGTTAATTTCCGTTTTAAATTCATTAATTAGAGATTCTTTTAAGGTTGTCCAATTCTTTATTCCCCGTTCACTCATAACAAACATTTTTGCTAGTCCTTTAATCGCTCTTTTAGCAAAAATAAATTTTTGCAAATTGTCCCATTGCATCATGACAGCCATATCTTCAAAATCCTCAATCCATACTTCCACTGACAATTTGTCATCACCATGGAACGATCTTA
Organism: Drosophila sp. 14030-0761.01; assembly: GCA_018150735.1. Taxonomy (NCBI): domain Eukaryota; kingdom Metazoa; phylum Arthropoda; class Insecta; order Diptera; family Drosophilidae; genus Drosophila; species Drosophila sp. 14030-0761.01. The sequence continues at coordinate 3,017,602 of JAECWO010000003.1, forward strand.
ATGAGTCTTCAACATCTCGAAAATTCAAGGCGAATCTCGGTTGCACCATGCTTACATTTTGCGAACTTTCGGTATCAACATTGTTGACCGCGACTGTAGAGTTTGCGTGATTCGTTTTGTTGCTTCTGTTCTCGTTTGTTGCAGCTGTCCTAAAATTGGTTTCGTCACTTAGTATTGACAACATTTCGTCTTCGTCTTGATTATTCGTGTTCCTATTGGCATCTCTTTCGTGTTCATCATCTTCGTCATCGTCATCTTCGTTTTGCTCATGTTCCATGTTAACGTCGACCATCAAATTTACCGTTTGCAGATTGCGAAAAAGATGTGAAGTCAAATCCGTTTTATCATGCGTCAGACCCAAAATATTGCAGATTATTACAAGATCGTTATTTGATAAACTTTGCTCCACATAGGAGACTTTGCTTTGATATAAATCACTGTTAGGGCCAAAATCGAAACCCTCGAACTTTCTTAATCGTTGGCGATTGGCACGATCGCCTTCATCTTCAAAGACAAACTTGTGAAGCAGCACAATATTTGACTTTTTCTCTTTTCCGAGTGCTTCTCGCACATTCTGAAAATCTTCGAGTTTTTTCATGTCCTTTCTTTGTCTTTACACACTCACACACACTGATACAGATGAGTATGCACGTCGTATTGCGTCGTTAAAATTTAAAAATTTTCGGCGTCGTCTGGGTTTTTGGCGTCGTCTGGTTTTTTTCTTTTCGTCGTTTGCGTCGTTGTCGCCACCTTTCGTCGTTGATATTTTTCTTACCGTATGTTTGTCTCTTTTTCACTCACTGTTTTAACTCTATACGTTTACTCAATTTACTCTGCACGTCTTGTTTAAGGTTTTTTTTTAAGGTTGCGCCTCTTTACTCCGTACGTCTTGCTTAGGGTTTTTTAAGGTTGCGCCTCTTTACTCCGTACGTCTTGCTTAGGGTTTTTTTAAGGTTGAGCCCCCATGTTTGTAGGTTTAGCCACTATATTTGTGGTACCTAGTTTTATTATTATATTATTATTATTATATTATTATTATTTTAGAGTTAATTGAATATTTAGACAAGTAAGTAATTTAAGAAATCGTGGTCGTCTTTTTCGTCTTTTCGTCTTTTTGTTCCGCACGTCGAACTTAACGTCTTTTGCTCTCCGTGTGAACTTCTAATCTCCACGTCTTGATCTCAACTTCTGTCGTCGTCTCACTTCGCTCCTCGTTTCGTCTTAATTCGCCACTCTCGCCTTGCTCGTCAGGGCTGGTTGAATAGCGATGCCAGACCCAATCCCACAATAGCATATGCTGGAAATCACCGATTTGGTCGGGGGCGCTAAAGTGCTCGTGTCCACATAAGAGTGAGCGAGATAGCATTTGAAAGAAATTTAATATATATGTTTTCACCTGATGCACGGTATATCCAAGTCGGCCCGGCGACTTACTCACTTAATTTTTGTTTATATGTTCACTTGCTTTTCCTTGCACAATCTGCGTTTTTTCTTGGCTTAAGTTCGCCATTTCTATATGAGCGATCAGATATAATATATAAAATATAGCGAAATTCGGACGCATTTGGCCATCCGAGGCGAAATGCAAGTATTGCCAATACGTCTTGAGCAGGCAATCACAAAGCAATTTAAGAGGACATACATATGTACATATGTATGTATGTATAAATAAAGTAAGTAAGTCGCCGGGCCGACTTGGATATACCATGCATCAGGGGAAAACAAATTTCCTTGAGTTTATAAAACTTATTTCATATATTAAATTTCTTTCGTATGCGCGATTTCTAACATATGCTATCTCGCTCACTCTTATGTGTGTGCACTTTAGCGCCCCACCGGCCAAATTCGCCCTTGCACCGCTTTGAGTGCAAAACGTTTCAATGCATAACTCTGCCGAACTAAATTCCGATACGATAAATATTGCGGGAGAAAATCACTATTTATTAAATTTCAGAGGCGGAAGGGGGCGTGGCAAAAAAATTTGGTGGAATGATAGATGTTCATAAGATCTATGAGTGTGCCAAATTAAATTACGATACGATAAATATTACGGGAGAAAATCACTTTTTATTAAATTCCGGAGGCGGAAGGGGGCGTGGCAAAAAAAACATAAACTTGGTCTGCGCCAAGACTACACAAGTCTACATTCTAAATTTGGTATGGCTATATCAATTTCTCTTCTCATGCTGATTAAGAATATATATACTTTATAGGGTCGGAAAAGCTTCCTTCTCCCTGTTACATACATTTTGGCGACTTTCATCCTATGGATGCATGGTATAAATATATTAAATATCTTTCAAATGCTCGGTCACTCACACTTTAGCGCCCCCCGACCAAATCGGTGATTTCTAGCACATGTTATCTCGCTCACATCCTATCTCGCCACCTGCAATGAGATCGTGGGGATTGCACCGGAGCCAGCAAGGTTGTTGTCGTCCGCTATCAAGCGGCTAGAGGAGCTGATTTTCTCACTCGCAGTAAGGAACGCAATACTCGAGGGCCTTTCGGGTGGAAATTCCGTACCTCTGCAGCCTGTTCCCGTTGCCGCCAACCAAGCAGACTACCTTGCTGACATCCCCGCAGTCAGGACCGCCGCTGCTACTGCTGTCAAAGTCCGCGGAGTGCCGATCCCCGCATCACGGATCCACAAGCCCGTGGAAACGTGGTCTGCGGTGGTCGGGACCCGAGCGTGTCAAGCAAGTTGTCGAGCGGGTGATGAAGGAGGTTGCACCAACGCTGGGAGTGCGTGTCCACGAGGTGAGGGAATCGAAGCGCGGTGGAGCTGTAATCCGCACACCATCGGTGAGTGTGATGAAGCGTGTGGTGGCGAACAAGAAGATAGCGGAGGTTGGACTTAATATCCAACAAAGTACGGGTGTGACGCCGCAGTTGAACCGTCAACACCGGTTCCACGTGGACACGAACATCTTACCAGAGTTCTTCATGGAGGAGCTCTATACGAGCACCTTTAAACAGGGGATGACGGCAGAGGTCTTCAAGAAGAGTGTGCATCTTGCGACGAAACCGTGGTCCGTCACGGATGGCGCCAGTGTTAATCTGGCGCTTGAAGTGGACGAGAAGTCACTGGCCATACTTGAGAAGACCGGACGGGCCTACATCAAGAGGTTTTCATACCGATGCCGGTCTCTCGTCCAGACTTACGCTTGCTCATAGGTAACCGAGCGATCGAATGGACGTCGAATCACTTTTGGCTACCGAAAAGAATTCAGCAAACACAATGTTTTGTTTAGTAATTTGGAAAAAAATAGGCATAAGTAAAGCAGCAGAAAAAAAAAATAGAAAGGACAAAAAAGACAAAGCACGGATCCACAAGCCCGTGGAAACGTGGTTCGCGGTGGTTAGAAGTCGGGACCCGAGCGTGTCCAGCAAGCAAGTGGTCGAGCGGGTGATGAAGGAGGTTGCACCAACGCTGGGAGTGCGTGTCCACGAGGTGAGGGAATTGAAGCGCGGTGGAGCTGTAATCCGCACACCATCGGTGAGTGAGATGAAGCGTGTGGTGGCGAACAAGAAGTTTGCGGAGGTTGGACTTAATTTCCAACAAAGTACGGGTATGAAGCCGAAGTTGACGGTGTTCCACGTGGACACGAACATCTCACCGGAGGTTTTCATGACGCCAGAGGTCTTCAAGAAGGGTGTGCGTCTTGAGACGAAGCCTTGGTCCGTCACGAATGGCGCCAGTGTTAATCTGGCGCTTGAAGTGGACAATAAGTCACTGGGAGGACAAAAAAAACATAGCACGGATCCACAAGCACGTGGAAACGTGGTCCGCGGTGGTCACGAGGGTCGGAAATGCTTCCTTCTCCCTGTTACATACATTTTGGCGACTTTTATATACCATTTCATCCTATGGATGCATGGTATAATAAAGTAAGTAAGTCGCCAGGCCGACTTGGATATACCATGCATCAGGGGAAAAAAACTACATCGAGTTTATAAAACTAAATTCATATATTAAATTTCTTTCGTATGCGCGATTTCTAACATATGCTATCTCGCTCACTCTTATGTATGTGTGTGCACTTTAGCGCTCCACCGGCCAAATTCGCTCTAGCACCGTTTTGAGTGCAAAACATTTCAACTGCCATTTTTATTCCGATTTTTATGAAACTTGTTGGAATGATAGATGTCCATAACATGTATGAGTGTGCCAAATTAAATTCTAATACGATGAATATTACGGAAGAAAATCACTTTTTATTAAATTCCGGAGGCGGAAGGGGGCGTGGCAAAAAAAAAATTAACTTGGCCAGCGTCTATACTACACGAATCTACATTCTAAATGTGGTAGCTCTATCATTTATAGTTGCTAAGATCTCTGCACTCTTACGGACGGACGGACAGACGGACATGGCTATATCAATTTCTCTTCTCATGCTGATCAAGAACATATATACTTTATAGGGTCGGAAAAGCTTCCTTCTCCCTGTTACATACATTTTGGCGACTTTCATCCTATGGATGCATGGTATAAATATATTAAATATCTTTCAAATGCTCGGTCACTCACACTTTAGCGCCCCCCGACCAAATCGGTGATTTCTAGCACATGTTATCTCGCTCACATCCTATCTCGCCACCTGCAATGAGATCGTGGGGATTGCACCGGAGCCAGCAAGGTTGTTGTCGTCCGCTATCAAGCGGCTAGAGGAGCTGATTTTCTCGCTCGCAGTAAGGAACGCAATACTCGAGGGCCTTTCGGGTGGAAATTCCGTACCTCTGCAGCCTGTTCCCGTTGCCGCCAACCAAGCAGACTACCTTGCTGACATCCCCGCAGTCAGGACCGCCGCTGCTACTGCTGTCAAAGTCCGCGGAGTGCCGATCCCCGCATCACGGATCCACAAGCCCGTGGAAACGTGGTCTGCGGTGGTCGGGACCCGAGCGTGTCAAGCAAGTTGTCGAGCGGGTGATGAAGGAGGTTGCACCAACGCTGGGAGTGCGTGTCCACGAGGTGAGGGAATTGAAGCGCGGTGGAGCTGTAATCCGCACACCATCGGTGAGTGTGATGAAGCGTGTGGTGGCGAACAAGAAGATAGCGGAGGTTGGACTTAATATCCAACAAAGTACGGGTGTGACGCCGCAGTTGAACCGTCAACACCGGTTCCACGTGGACACGAACATCTCACCGGAGTTTTTCATGGAGGACCTCTACACGAGCACCTTTAAACAGGGGATGACGGCAGAGGTCTTCCAGAAGAGTGTGCATCTTGCGACGAAGCCTTGGTCCGTCACGGATGGCGCCTGTGTTAATCTGGCGCTTGAAGTGGACGAGAAGTCACTGGCCATACATGAGAAGACCGGACGGGTCTACATCAAGTGGTTCTCATACCGATGCCGCTCGCTCGTCCGGACTTATGCTTGCTCATAGGTGCCCGAGCGATCGAATGGACGTCGAATCACTTTTGGCTACCGAAAGGAATTCAGCAAACACAATGTTTTGTTTAGTAATTTGGAAAAAAATAGGCATAAGTAAAGCAGCAGAAAAAAAAAAGAAAGGACAAAAAAGACAAAGCACGGATCCACAAGCCCGTGGAAACGTGGTTCGCGGTGGTTAGAAGTCGGGACCCGAGCGTGTCCAGCAAGCAAGTGGTCGAGCGGGTGATGAAGGAGGTTGCACCGACGCTGGGAGTGCGTGTCCACGAGGTGCGGGAACTGAAGCGCGGTTTAGTTGTAATCCGCACACCATCGGTGAGTGAGATGAAGCGTGTGGTGGCGAACAAGATGTTCGCGGATGTTGGACTTAATGTCCAACAGAGTACGGGTGTGAAGCCGAAGGTGACGGTGTTCCACTTGGACACGATATAAGTAATTTGAATAAAGTAAGTAAGTCGCTGGGCCGACTTGGATATACCATGCATCAGGTGAAAAGATATATATTAAACTTCTTTTAAATGCTATCGCGCTCACTCTTATGCGGACAAGAGCACTTTAGCGCTCCCGACCAAATCGGTGATTTTCATTTTTTTATACCCTTGCAGAGGGTATTATAAAATTGGTCAGATGTTTGTAACGCAGAGAAGGAATCGTTTATTATACCATGCATCCATAGGATGAAATGGTATATTAAAGTCGCCAAAATGTATGTAACAGGGGGAAGGAAGCTTTTCCGACCCTATAAAGTATATATATTCTTGATCAGTATCAATAGCCGAGTCGATTGAGACATGTCCGCCTGTCTGTCCGCTTCCAAACTTGGCATGTAGACTCGTTCGCTCTGCAGGTAGATCGATTTTTTTTTTTTTGCCCCGCCCCCGCTATTTGAAAAACTTTATTTGGAGCCTCCATATCTCGGGAACTATAAAAGATAGAGCTATCGTATTCGGACAATAGATGCGTGCAGTATGCATTGTTTCCGAAATTCGATAAATTCGATTTTCTGCCGAAATATTTATTGTATCGTAATTTAATTTGGCACACTAATACATGTCACGTATATCTACCATCCCACCAAATAATAATGGCCGAGTTATACATATACACGTTTTTCACTCAAAGCGGTGCAAGGCAGATGCACGCGAAAAAGAGCGAGATAGCATATGCTGGAAATCACCGATTTGGTCGGGGGCGCTAAAGTGCTCGTGTCCACATAAGAGTGAGCGAGATAGCATTTGAAAGAAGTTTAATATATATCTTTTCACCTGATGCATGGTATATCCAAGTCGGCCCAGCGACTTACTTACTTAATTTTTTGTTTATATGTTCACTTGCTTTTCCTTGCACAATCTGCGTTTTTTCTTGGCTTAAGTTCGCCATTTCTATATGAGCGATCAGATATAATATATAAAATATAGCGAAATTCGGACGCATTTGGCCATCCGGAGGCGAAATGCAAGTATTGCCAATACGTCTTGAGCAGGCAATCACAAAGCAATTTAAGAGGACATACATATGTACATATGTATGTATGTATAAATAAAGTAAGTAAGTCGCCGGGCCGACTTGGATATACCATGCATCAGGGGAAAACAAATTTCCTTGAGTTTATAAAACTTATTTCATATATTAAATTTCTTTCGTATGCGCGATTTCTAACATATGCTATCTCGCTCACTCTTATGTGTGTGCACTTTAGCGCCCCACCGGCCAAATTCGCCCTTGCACCGCTTTGAGTGCAAAACGTTTCAATGCATAACTCTGCCGAACTAAATTCCGATACGATAAATATTGCGGGAGAAAATCACTATTTATTAAATTTCAGAGGCGGAAGGGGGCGTGGCAAAAAAATTTGGTGGAATGATAGATGTTCATAAGATCTATGAGTGTGCCAAATTAAATTACGATACGATAAATATTACGGGAGAAAATCACTTTTTATTAAATTCCGGAGGCGGAAGGGGGCGTGGCAAAAAAAACATAAACTTGGTCTGCGCCAAGACTACACAAGTCTACATTCTAAATTTGGTATGGCTATATCAATTTCTCTTCTCATGCTGATTAAGAATATATATACTTTATAGGGTCGGAAAAGCTTCCTTCTCCCTGTTACATACATTTTGGCGACTTTCATCCTATGGATGCATGGTATAAATATATTAAATATCTTTCAAATGCTCGGTCACTCACACTTTAGCGCCCCCCGACCAAATCGGTGATTTCTAGCACATGTTATCTCGCTCACATCCTATCTCGCCACCTGCAATGAGATCGTGGGGATTGCACCGGAGCCAGCAAGGTTGTTGTCGTCCGCTATCAAGCGGCTAGAGGAGCTGATTTTCTCGCTCGCAGTAAGGAACGCAATACTCGAGGGCCTTTCGGGTGGAAATTCCGTACCTCTGCAGCCTGTTCCCGTTGCCGCCAACCAAGCAGACTACCTTGCTGACATCCCCGCAGTCAGGACCGCCGCTGCTACTGCTGTCAAAGTCCGCGGAGTGCCGATCCCCGCATCACGGATCCACAAGCCCGTGGAAACGTGGTCTGCGGTGGTCGGGACCCGAGCGTGTCAAGCAAGTTGTCGAGCGGGTGATGAAGGAGGTTGCACCAACGCTGGGAGTGCGTGTCCACGAGGTGAGGGAATTGAAGCGCGGTGGAGCTGTAATCCGCACACCATCGGTGAGTGTGATGAAGCGTGTGGTGGCGAACAAGAAGATAGCGGAGGTTGGACTTAATATCCAACAAAGTACGGGTGTGACGCCGCAGTTGAACCGTCAACACCGGTTCCACGTGGACACGAACATCTCACCGGAGTTTTTCATGGAGGACCTCTACACGAGCACCTTTAAACAGGGGATGACGGCAGAGGTCTTCCAGAAGAGTGTGCATCTTGCGACGAAGCCTTGGTCCGTCACGGATGGCGCCTGTGTTAATCTGGCGCTTGAAGTGGACGAGAAGTCACTGGCCATACATGAGAAGACCGGACGGGTCTACATCAAGTGGTTCTCATACCGATGCCGCTCGCTCGTCCGGACTTATGCTTGCTCATAGGTGCCCGAGCGATCGAATGGACGTCGAATCACTTTTGGCTACCGAAAGGAATTCAGCAAACACAATGTTTTGTTTAGTAATTTGGAAAAAAATAGGCATAAGTAAAGCAGCAGAAAAAAAAAAAAAAGAAAGGACAAAAAAGACAAAGCACGGATCCACAAGCCCGTGGAAACGTGGTTCGCGGTGGTTAGAAGTCGGGACCCGAGCGTGTCCAGCAAGCAAGTGGTCGAGCGGGTGATGAAGGAGGTTGCACCGACGCTGGGAGTGCGTGTCCACGAGGTGCGGGAACTGAAGCGCGGTTTAGTTGTAATCCGCACACCATCGGTGAGTGAGATGAAGCGTGTGGTGGCGAACAAGATGTTCGCGGATGTTGGACTTAATGTCCAACAGAGTACGGGTGTGAAGCCGAAGGTGACGGTGTTCCACTTGGACACGATATAAGTAATTTGAATAAAGTAAGTAAGTCGCTGGGCCGACTTGGATATACCATGCATCAGGTGAAAAGATATATATTAAACTTCTTTTAAATGCTATCGCGCTCACTCTTATGCGGACAAGAGCACTTTAGCGCTCCCGACCAAATCGGTGATTTTCATTTTTTTATACCCTTGCAGAGGGTATTGTAAAATTGGTCAGATGTTTGTAACGCAGAGAAGGAATCGTTTATTATACCATGCATCCATAGGATGAAATGGTATATTAAAGTCGCCAAAATGTATGTAACAGGGGGAAGGAAGCTTTTCCGACCCTATAAAGTATATATATTCTTGATCAGTATCAATAGCCGAGTCGATTGAGACATGTCCGCCTGTCTGTCCGCTTCCAAACTTGGCATGTAGACTCGTTCGCTCTGCAGGTAGATCGATTTTTTTTTTTTTTTGCCCCGCCCCCGCTATTTGAAAAACTTTATTTGGAGCCTCCATATCTCGGGAACTATAAAAGATAGAGCTATCGTATTCGGACAATAGATGCGTGCAGTATGCATTGTTTCCGAAATTCGATAAATTCGATTTTCAGCCGAAATATTTATTGTATCGTAATTTAATTTGGCACACTAATACATGTCACGTATATCTACCATCCCACCAAATAATAATGGCCGAGTTATACATATACACGTTTTTCACTCAAAGCGGTGCAAGGCAGATGCACGCGAAAAAGAGCGAGATAGCATATGCTGGAAATCACCGATTTGGTCGGGGGCGCTAAAGTGCTCGTGTCCACATAAGAGTGAGCGAGATAGCATTTGAAAGAAATTTAATATATATGTTTTCACCTGATGCACGGTATATCCAAGTCGGCCCGGCGACTTACTCACTTAATTTTTTGTTTATATGTTCACTTGCTTTTCCTTGCACAATCTGCGTTTTTTCTTGGCTTAAGTTCGCCATTTCTATATGAGCGATCAGATATAATATATAAAATATAGCGAAATTCGGACGCATTTGGCCATCCGGAGGCGAAATGCAAGTATTGCCAATACGTCTTGAGCAGGCAATCACAAAGCAATTTAAGAGGACATACATATGTACATATGTATGTATGTATAAATAAAGTAAGTAAGTCGCCGGGCCGACTTGGATATACCATGCATCAGGGGAAAACAAATTTCCTTGAGTTTATAAAACTTATTTCATATATTAAATTTCTTTCGTATGCGCGATTTCTAACATATGCTATCTCGCTCACTCTTATGTGTGTGCACTTTAGCGCCCCACCGGCCAAATTCGCCCTTGCACCGCTTTGAGTGCAAAACGTTTCAATGCATAACTCTGCCGAACTAAATTCCGATACGATAAATATTGCGGGAGAAAATCACTATTTATTAAATTTCAGAGGCGGAAGGGGGCGTGGCAAAAAAATTTGGTGGAATGATAGATGTTCATAAGATCTATGAGTGTGCCAAATTAAATTACGATACGATAAATATTACGGGAGAAAATCACTTTTTATTAAATTCCGGAGGCGGAAGGGGGCGTGGCAAAAAAAACATAAACTTGGTCTGCGCCAAGACTACACAAGTCTACATTCTAAATTTGGTATGGCTATATCAATTTCTCTTCTCATGCTGATTAAGAATATATATATACTTTATAGGGTCGGAAAAGCTTCCTTCTCCCTGTTACATACATTTTGGCGACTTTCATCCTATGGATGCATGGTATAAATATATTAAATATCTTTCAAATGCTCGGTCACTCACACTTTAGCGCCCCCCGACCAAATCGGTGATTTCTAGCACATGTTATCTCGCTCACATCCTATCTCGCCACCTGCAATGAGATCGTGGGGATTGCACCGGAGCCAGCAAGGTTGTTGTCGTCCGCTATCAAGCGGCTAGAGGAGCTGATTTTCTCGCTCGCAGTAAGGAACGCAATACTCGAGGGCCTTTCGGGTGGAAATTCCGTACCTCTGCAGCCTGTTCCCGTTGCCGCCAACCAAGCAGACTACCTTGCTGACATCCCCGCAGTCAGGACCGCCGCTGCTACTGCTGTCAAAGTCCGCGGAGTGCCGATCCCCGCATCACGGATCCACAAGCCCGTGGAAACGTGGTCTGCGGTGGTCGGGACCCGAGCGTGTCAAGCAAGTTGTCGAGCGGGTGATGAAGGAGGTTGCACCAACGCTGGGAGTGCGTGTCCACGAGGTGAGGGAATTGAAGCGCGGTGGAGCTGTAATCCGCACACCATCGGTGAGTGTGATGAAGCGTGTGGTGGCGAACAAGAAGATAGCGGAGGTTGGACTTAATATCCAACAAAGTACGGGTGTGACGCCGCAGTTGAACCGTCAACACCGGTTCCACGTGGACACGAACATCTCACCGGAGTTTTTCATGGAGGACCTCTACACGAGCACCTTTAAACAGGGGATGACGGCAGAGGTCTTCCAGAAGAGTGTGCATCTTGCGACGAAGCCTTGGTCCGTCACGGATGGCGCCTGTGTTAATCTGGCGCTTGAAGTGGACGAGAAGTCACTGGCCATACATGAGAAGACCGGACGGGTCTACATCAAGTGGTTCTCATACCGATGCCGCTCGCTCGTCCGGACTTATGCTTGCTCATAGGTGCCCGAGCGATCGAATGGACGTCGAATCACTTTTGGCTACCGAAAGGAATTCAGCAAACACAATGTTTTGTTTAGTAATTTGGAAAAAAATAGGCATAAGTAAAGCAGCAGAAAAAAAAAAAAAAGAAAGGACAAAAAGACAAAGCACGGATCCACAAGCCCGTGGAAACGTGGTTCGCGGTGGTTAGAAGTCGGGACCCGAGCGTGTCCAGCAAGCAAGTGGTCGAGCGGGTGATGAAGGAGGTTGCACCGACGCTGGGAGTGCGTGTCCACGAGGTGCGGGAACTGAAGCGCGGTTTAGTTGTAATCCGCACACCATCGGTGAGTGAGATGAAGCGTGTGGTGGCGAACAAGATGTTCGCGGATGTTGGACTTAATGTCCAACAGAGTACGGGTGTGAAGCCGAAGGTGACGGTGTTCCACTTGGACACGATATAAGTAATTTGAATAAAGTAAGTAAGTCGCTGGGCCGACTTGGATATACCATGCATCAGGTGAAAAGATATATATTAAACTTCTTTTAAATGCTATCGCGCTCACTCTTATGCGGACAAGAGCACTTTAGCGCTCCCGACCAAATCGGTGATTTTCATTTTTTTATACCCTTGCAGAGGGTATTGTAAAATTGGTCAGATGTTTGTAACGCAGAGAAAGAATCGTTTATTATACCATGCATCCATAGGATGAAATGGTATATTAAAGTCGCCAAAATGTATGTAACAGGGGGAAGGAAGCTTTTCCGACCCTATAAAGTATATATATTCTTGATCAGTATCAATAGCCGAGTCGATTGAGACATGTCCGCCTGTCTGTCCGCTTCCAAACTTGGCATGTAGACTCGTTCGCTCTGCAGGTAGATCGATTTTTTTTTTTTTTTGCCCCGCCCCCGCTATTTGAAAAACTTTATTTGGAGCCTCCATATCTCGGGAACTATAAAAGATAGAGCTATCGTATTCGGACAATAGATGCGTGCAGTATGCATTGTTTCCGAAATTCGATAAATTCGATTTTCAGCCGAAATATTTATTGTATCGTAATTTAATTTGGCACACTAATACATGTCACGTATATCTACCATCCCACCAAATAATAATGGCCGAGTTATACATATACACGTTTTTCACTCAAAGCGGTGCAAGGCAGATGCACGCGAAAAAGAGCGAGATAGCATATGCTGGAAATCACCGATTTGGTCGGGGGCGCTAAAGTGCTCGTGTCCACATAAGAGTGAGCGAGATAGCATTTGAAAGAAATTTAATATATATGTTTTCACCTGATGCACGGTATATCCAAGTCGGCCCGGCGACTTACTCACTTAATTTTTTGTTTATATGTTCACTTGCTTTTCCTTGCACAATCTGCGTTTTTTCTTGGCTTAAGTTCGCCATTTCTATATGAGCGATCAGATATAATATATAAAATATAGCGAAATTCGGACGCATTTGGCCATCCGGAGGCGAAATGCAAGTATTGCCAATACGTCTTGAGCAGGCAATCACAAAGCAATTTAAGAGGACATACATATGTACATATGTATGTATGTATAAATAAAGTAAGTAAGTCGCCGGGCCGACTTGGATATACCATGCATCAGGGGAAAACAAATTTCCTTGAGTTTATAAAACTTATTTCATATATTAAATTTCTTTCGTATGCGCGATTTCTAACATATGCTATCTCGCTCACTCTTATGTGTGTGCACTTTAGCGCCCCACCGGCCAAATTCGCCCTTGCACCGCTTTGAGTGCAAAACGTTTCAATGCATAACTCTGCCGAACTAAATTCCGATACGATAAATATTGCGGGAGAAAATCACTATTTATTAAATTTCAGAGGCGGAAGGGGGCGTGGCAAAAAAAATTTGGTGGAATGATAGATGTTCATAAGATCTATGAGTGTGCCAAATTAAATTACGATACGATAAATATTACGGGAGAAAATCACTTTTTATTAAATTCCGGAGGCGGAAGGGGGCGTGGCAAAAAAAACATAAACTTGGTCTGCGCCAAGACTACACAAGTCTACATTCTAAATTTGGTATGGCTATATCAATTTCTCTTCTCATGCTGATTAAGAATATATATACTTTATAGGGTCGGAAAAGCTTCCTTCTCCCTGTTACATACATTTTGGCGACTTTCATCCTATGGATGCATGGTATAAATATATTAAATATCTTTCAAATGCTCGGTCACTCACACTTTAGCGCCCCCCGACCAAATCGGTGATTTCTAGCACATGTTATCTCGCTCACATCCTATCTCGCCACCTGCAATGAGATCGTGGGGATTGCACCGGAGCCAGCAAGGTTGTTGTCGTCCGCTATCAAGCGGCTAGAGGAGCTGATTTTCTCGCTCGCAGTAAGGAACGCAATACTCGAGGGCCTTTCGGGTGGAAATTCCGTACCTCTGCAGCCTGTTCCCGTTGCCGCCAACCAAGCAGACTACCTTGCTGACATCCCCGCAGTCAGGACCGCCGCTGCTACTGCTGTCAAAGTCCGCGGAGTGCCGATCCCCGCATCACGGATCCACAAGCCCGTGGAAACGTGGTCTGCGGTGGTCGGGACCCGAGCGTGTCAAGCAAGTTGTCGAGCGGGTGATGAAGGAGGTTGCACCAACGCTGGGAGTGCGTGTCCACGAGGTGAGGGAATTGAAGCGCGGTGGAGCTGTAATCCGCACACCATCGGTGAGTGTGATGAAGCGTGTGGTGGCGAACAAGAAGATAGCGGAGGTTGGACTTAATATCCAACAAAGTACGGGTGTGACGCCGCAGTTGAACCGTCAACACCGGTTCCACGTGGACACGAACATCTCACCGGAGTTTTTCATGGAGGACCTCTACACGAGCACCTTTAAACAGGGGATGACGGCAGAGGTCTTCCAGAAGAGTGTGCATCTTGCGACGAAGCCTTGGTCCGTCACGGATGGCGCCTGTGTTAATCTGGCGCTTGAAGTGGACGAGAAGTCACTGGCCATACATGAGAAGACCGGACGGGTCTACATCAAGTGGTTCTCATACCGATGCCGCTCGCTCGTCCGGACTTATGCTTGCTCATAGGTGCCCGAGCGATCGAATGGACGTCGAATCACTTTTGGCTACCGAAAGGAATTCAGCAAACACAATGTTTTGTTTAGTAATTTGGAAAAAAATAGGCATAAGTAAAGCAGCAGAAAAAAAAAAAAGAAAGGACAAAAAAGACAAAGCACGGATCCACAAGCCCGTGGAAACGTGGTTCGCGGTGGTTAGAAGTCGGGACCCGAGCGTGTCCAGCAAGCAAGTGGTCGAGCGGGTGATGAAGGAGGTTGCACCGACGCTGGGAGTGCGTGTCCACGAGGTGCGGGAACTGAAGCGCGGTTTAGTTGTAATCCGCACACCATCGGTGAGTGAGATGAAGCGTGTGGTGGCGAACAAGATGTTCGCGGATGTTGGACTTAATGTCCAACAGAGTACGGGTGTGAAGCCGAAGGTGACGGTGTTCCACTTGGACACGATATAAGTAATTTGAATAAAGTAAGTAAGTCGCTGGGCCGACTTGGATATACCATGCATCAGGTGAAAAGATATATATTAAACTTCTTTTAAATGCTATCGCGCTCACTCTTATGCGGACAAGAGCACTTTAGCGCTCCCGACCAAATCGGTGATTTTCATTTTTTTATACCCTTGCAGAGGGTATTATAAAATTGGTCAGATGTTTGTAACGCAGAGAAGGAATCGTTTATTATACCATGCATCCATAGGATGAAATGGTATATTAAAGTCGCCAAAATGTATGTAACAGGGGGAAGGAAGCTTTTCCGACCCTATAAAGTATATATATTCTTGATCAGTATCAATAGCCGAGTCGATTGAGACATGTCCGCCTGTCTGTCCGCTTCCAAACTTGGCATGTAGACTCGTTCGCTCTGCAGGTAGATCGATTTTTTTTTTTTTTTGCCCCGCCCCCGCTATTTGAAAAACTTTATTTGGAGCCTCCATATCTCGGGAACTATAAAAGATAGAGCTATCGTATTCGGACAATAGATGCGTGCAGTATGCATTGTTTCCGAAATTCGATAAATTCGATTTTCAGCCGAAATATTTATTGTATCGTAATTTAATTTGGCACACTAATACATGTCACGTATATCTACCATCCCACCAAATAATAATGGCCGAGTTATACATATACACGTTTTTCACTCAAAGCGGTGCAAGGCAGATGCACGCGAAAAAGAGCGAGATAGCATATGCTGGAAATCACCGATTTGGTCGGGGGCGCTAAAGTGCTCGTGTCCACATAAGAGTGAGCGAGATAGCATTTGAAAGAAGTTTAATATATATGTTTTCACCTGATGCACGGTATATCCAAGTCGGCCCGGCGACCTACTCACTTAATTTTTTGTTTATATGTTCACTTGCTTTTCCTTGCACAATCTGCGTTTTTTCTTGGCTTAAGTTCGCCATTTCTATATGAGCGATCAGATATAATATATAAAATATAGCGAAATTCGGACGCATTTGGCCATCCGGAGGCGAAATGCAAGTATTGCCAATACGTCTTGAGCAGGCAATCACAAAGCAATTTAAGAGGACATACATATGTACATATGTATGTATGTATAAATAAAGTAAGTAAGTCGCCGGGCCGACTTGGATATACCATGCATCAGGGGAAAACAAATTTCCTTGAGTTTATAAAACTTATTTCATATATTAAATTTCTTTCGTATGCGCGATTTCTAACATATGCTATCTCGCTCACTCTTATGTGTGTGCACTTTAGCGCCCCACCGGCCAAATTCGCCCTTGCACCGCTTTGAGTGCAAAACGTTTCAATGCATAACTCTGCCGAACTAAATTCCGATACGATAAATATTGCGGGAGAAAATCACTATTTATTAAATTTCAGAGGCGGAAGGGGGCGTGGCAAAAAAAATTTGGTGGAATGATAGATGTTCATAAGATCTATGAGTGTGCCAAATTAAATTACGATACGATAAATATTACGGGAGAAAATCACTTTTTATTAAATTCCGGAGGCGGAAGGGGGCGTGGCAAAAAAAACATAAACTTGGTCTGCGCCAAGACTACACAAGTCTACATTCTAAATTTGGTATGGCTATATCAATTTCTCTTCTCATGCTGATTAAGAATATATATACTTTATAGGGTCGGAAAAGCTTCCTTCTCCCTGTTACATACATTTTGGCGACTTTCATCCTATGGATGCATGGTATAAATATATTAAATATCTTTCAAATGCTCGGTCACTCACACTTTAGCGCCCCCCGACCAAATCGGTGATTTCTAGCACATGTTATCTCGCTCACATCCTATCTCGCCACCTGCAATGACATCGTGGGGATTGCACCGGAGCCAGCAAGGTTGTTGTCGTCCGCTATCAAGCGGCTAGAGGAGCTGATTTTCTCGCTCGCAGTAAGGAACGCAATACTCGAGGGCCTTTCGGGTGGAAATTCCGTACCTCTGCAGCCTGTTCCCGTTGCCGCCAACCAAGCAGACTACCTTGCTGACATCCCCGCAGTCAGGACCGCCACTGCTACTGCTGTCCAAGTCCCCGGAGTGCCGATCCCCGCATCACGGATCCACAAGCCCGTGGAAACGTGGTTCGCGGTGGTCAGGAGTCGGGACCCGAGCGTGTCCAGCAAGCAAGTGGTCAAGCGGGTGATGAAGGAGGTTGCACCGACGCTGGGAGTGCGTGTCCACGAGGTGCGGGAACTGGAGCGCGGTGGAGCTGTAGGCCGCACACCATCGGTGAGTGTGATGAAGCGTGTGGTGGCGAACAAGAAGATAGCGGAGATTGGACTTAATATCCAACAAAGTACGGGTGTGACGCCGCAGTTGAACCGTCAACACCGGTTCCACGTGGACACGAACATCTTACCGGAGTTCTTCATGGAGGAGCTCTATACGAGCACCTTTAAACAGGGGATGACGGCAGAGGTCTTCAAGAAGAGTGTGCATCTTGCGACGAAACCGTGGTCCGTCACGGATGGCGCCAGTGTTAATCTGGCGCTTGAAGTGGACAATAAGTCACTGGGAGGACATAAAAGACAAAGCACGGATCCACAAGCCCGTGGAAACCTGGTCCGCGGTGGTCACGAGTCGGGACCCGAGCGTGTCCAGCAAGCAAGTCGTCGAGCGGGTGATGAAGGAGGTTGCACCAACGCTGGAAGTGCGTGTCCACGAGGTGAGGGAATTGAAGCGCGGTGGAGCTGTAATCCGCACACCATCGGTGAGTGAGATGAAGCGCGTGGTGGCGAACAAGAAGTTCGCGGAGGTTGGAGTTCATATCCAACAAAGTACGGGTGTGACGCCGAAGTTGATCCGTCAACACCGGTTCCACGTGGACACGAACATCTCACCGGAGTTTTTCATGGAGGACCTCTACACGAGCACCTTTAAACAGGGGATGACGGCAGAGGTCTTCCAGAAGAGTGTGCATCTTGCGACGAAGCCTTGGTCCGTCACGGATGGCGCCTGTGTTAATCTGGCGCTTGAAGTGGACGAGAAGTCACTGGCCATACATGAGAAGACCGGACGGGTCTACATCAAGTGGTTCTCATACCGATGCCGCTCGCTCGTCCGGACTTATGCTTGCTCATAGGTGCCCGAGCGATCGAATGGACGTCGAATCACTTTTGGCTACCGAAAGGAATTCAGCAAACACAATGTTTTGTTTAGTAATTTGGAAAAAAATAGGCATAAGTAAAGCAGCAGAAAAAAAAAAAAGAAAGGACAAAAAAGACAAAGCACGGATCCACAAGCCCGTGGAAACGTGGTTCGCGGTGGTTAGAAGTCGGGACCCGAGCGTGTCCAGCAAGCAAGTGGTCGAGCGGGTGATGAAGGAGGTTGCACCAACGCTGGGAGTGCGTGTCCACGAGGTGAGGGAATTGAAGCGCGGTGGAGCTGTAATCCGCACACCATCGGTGAGTGAGATGAAGCGCGTGGTGGCGAACAAGAAGTTCGCGGAGGTTGGAGTTCATATCCAACAAAGTACGGGTGTGACGCCGAAGTTGATCCGTCAACACCGGTTCCACGTGGACACGAACATCTCACCGGAGTTTTTCATGGAGGACCTCTACACGAGCACCTTTAAACAGGGGATGACGGCAGAGGTCTTCCAGAAGAGTGTGCATCTTGCGACGAAGCCTTGGTCCGTCACGGATGGCGCCTGTGTTAATCTGGCGCTTGAAGTGGACGAGAAGTCACTGGCCATACATGAGAAGACCGGACGGGTCTACATCAAGTGGTTCTCATACCGATGCCGCTCGCTCGTCCGGACTTATGCTTGCTCATAGGTGCCCGAGCGATCGAATGGACGTCGAATCACTTTTGGCTACCGAAAGGAATTCAGCAAACACAATGTTTTGTTTAGTAATTTGGAAAAAAATAGGCATAAGTAAAGCAGCAGAAAAAAAAAAAAAGAAAGGACAAAAAAGACAAAGCACGGATCCACAAGCCCGTGGAAACGTGGTTCGCGGTGGTTAGAAGTCGGGACCCGAGCGTGTCCAGCAAGCAAGTGGTCGAGCGGGTGATGAAGGAGGTTGCATCAACGCTGGGAGTGCGTGTCCACGAGGTGAGGGAATTGAAGCGCGGTGGAGCTGTAATCCGCACACCATCGGTGAGTGAGATGAAGCGCATGGTGGCGAACAAGAAGTTCGCGGAGGTTGGAGTTAATATCCAACAAAGTACGGGTGTGAAGCCGAAGTTGACGGTGTTCCACGTCGACACGAACATCTCACCGGAGGTTTTCAGAATTCAGCAAACACAATTTTGTTTAGTAATTTGGAAAAAAATAGGCATACTGTAAGTAACGCAGCAGAAAAAAAGAAAAAGGGAGGACAAAAAAAAGACAAAGCACGGATCCACAAGCCCGTGGAAACGTGGTCCGCGGTGGTCAGGAGTCGGGACCCGAGCGTGTCCAGCAAGCAAGTGGTCGAGCGTGTGATGAAGGAGGTTGCACCGACGCTGGGAGTGCGTGTCCACGAGGTGCGGGAACTGAAGCGCGGTTTAGTTGTAATCCGCACACCATCGGTGAGTGAGATGAAGCGTATGGTGGCGAACAAGATGTTCGCGGATGTTGGACTTAATGTCCAACAGAGTACGGGTGTGAAGCCGAAGGTGACGGTGTTCCACTTGGACACGATATAAGTAATTTGAATAAAGTAAGTAAGTCGCTGGGCCGACTTGGATATACCATGCATCAGGTGAAAAGATATATATTAAACTTCTTTTAAATGCTATCGCGCTCACTCTTATGCGGACAAGAGCACTTTAGCGCTCCCGACCAAATCGGTGATTTTCATTTTTTTATACCCTTGCAGAGGGTATTATAAAATTGGTCAGATGTTTGTAACGCAGAGAAGGAATCGTTTATTATACCATGCATCCATAGGATGAAATGGTATATTAAAGTCGCCAAAATGTATGTAACAGGGGGAAGGAAGCTTTTCCGACCCTATAAAGTATATATATTCTTGATCAGTATCAATAGCCGAGTCGATTGAGACATGTCCGCCTGTCTGTCCGCTTCCAAACTTGGCATGTAGACTCGTTCGCTCTGCAGGTAGATCGATTTTTTTTTTTTTTGCCCCGCCCCCGCTATTTGAAAAACATTATTTTGAGCCTCCATATCTCGGGAACTATAAAAGATAGAGCTATCGTATTCGGACAATAGATGCGTGCAGTATGCATTGTTTCCGAAATTCTATAAATTCGATTTTCAGCCGAAATATTCATTGTATCGTAATTTAATTTGGCACACTAATACATGTCACGTATATCTACCATCCCACCAGGGGTAATAATGGCCGAGTTATACATATACACGTTTTTCACTCAAAGCGGTGCAAGGCAGATGCGTACTCTTACTTGTCTGTCCTGTCTGGCGCCGTCAATATTCTAAGAAATAGCGGTGGTTTTGTGAAATTGTGTGAGTTGTGCATTGGCTGAGGAAAACGAAAGTTGCAAATATTGTCGTAAAAATGTCCCGTAAGGAGTTAACCCTAAAAGAACGTGGGCGGATCTTGCAGCTTCACACTACGGACCAAAAATTGTATGCAGAGATAGCCTAAATAATGTCCAGAAACAATTCAACGATCCAAACAGCCATTGGTTGTTTTAAATACGAAGGGCGTATCAAGAATAATAAAAGATCTGGCCGACCACCTGCATTTTCGGATCGAGACGAGCGTCAAATAAAGCATTTGGGTGATAAGGATCCATTTTCTAGCGCAGCTAAGATTGCATCGGAGCTAAGTAAAATTACACATTATTAATGCCGTAATGGACCAATATGTGTCCATTGACATCCTAACAAGGAATTTGCAAAGCAGCGCCGAGAAACTTGGTATAGGGTCAAGTTTCTACTTCCAACCAGATAACGACCCTAAACATAAGGCCATGAACACCCGACTTTATCTCACACATTTATTGGAAACGCCACCACAGAGTCCCGACTTAAAACCGATAGAGCATGTGTGGGACATGCTTGAAAAAAATATTTGTTAGCACCAAATAAGCAGCAAAAACATGTTGCGAGGGGCCTTGCATCAATAGTGGTGCGGATTCGGCACTGATTTCCTTGTAATGTCAATGCCAAATCGCCTTAGCGAGGTTCTTAAAACGAAGGGATATCCTACAAGATACTAAGTTTCATGTTTCAATTAGAAATATCATGTATAAACTTAATTAGTTTATACTATGTAGTTGTAAGAGTACGTAGACTTTTGTTGGCACATATGTATGAATATTTTTAGTTTTTCTATTAAAAATTTAAGACAAGTTTTGAAGTGTTGATTTTTTTTGTTATTTTGGAGACAATACAGTATTTTATAAATCTGTATCTGTAAATTTTATGGTTTTGTGAAAATTTGACAATGTTTAAGAGTGTTTTGTCCAAATGTACATACATGGCCTAAATTTGTTGTTCTTGATTTTTGGTTAATTTGCCTAAATTTGTTTACAGTTGCCAAATTGAATTAAACCACTAACCATATACTTACATATTATATGGTTAGTGATTGTACATATATCTCGAATTCATCCGGATCGGACGGCTATATCATATAGCTCCCATAGGAACCATCGGTCGAAAAATGAGTTTTAGATCAATAACTTCGTTCTTTTTCACCCGGTTATTAAAAAAATTAACATTTGCAGTTTACTATACATCCAAACGTCCGTGCCAAATTTGATTCTGATGGGACTAGTGGTGGCAAAATTAATCATATGATACACAATAATCGATTATTTTATTCTAATTTGCGATTAAATATAATCGATTAAGGGCATTCGATTAATTGAATCAATAATCGCTTGGGTGAGTGAGTTTCAGCGCGAAGTGAATTTTACAGCACAAAGCAACCTGTGCAAAAGCAACCAAAAACCCTAACAACATTTGTAAATGTAAATAGCTTTGCATTAGGGGGCTCTAAGCAAGATGAAATAACGAAGATAATAATGGAATTTATTGTCACTGATAATTATCCATTTTCTATTGTTGAAGGTAATAATGAATTGAATATCATGACAAATATTGTAAATTCATTAATACTAAATTTAATTTTAGGATCAGGATTTTTAAAAATGATGAAAAAGATTTTCCCCTCTATAAAGTTCCTGAACGCAACACCATTAAGTCGGAAATGGTTAAAATGCATGACGTAGAGGTTGCCGAAGAAACAGATTAACTACGGAACATCTGTCTCAATTTTTGTTCCTAAACTTCGTTTTGAATCAATAAAATAAAAAAATAATAAAAAGTCAATACTATCAAAATAATCGTCAAGTTAATCGATTATTTTAATTTTTTGCGATTTATCGCGATTAATAATCGCAAGGGAAAAAATAATCATATGATACAATAATGGATTAATTAATTTTGTTTGCCATCACTAGATGAGACTACTATATCACATAGCTCCCATAGGAACAATCGGACCAAAAATTGTTTTGCTTCTAAACACTTTTTTGTTTCTTTTACGATCATCATTAAACATAATAAATTAGAACTCTGGCAAGTTTTATCAAAACCGGACGTCTATATCACATAGCTGTCATACAAACAATGGAAATAAAGTAAGTAAGTCGCCGGGCCGACTTGGATATACCATGCATCAGGGGGAAAAAAACTACATCGAGTTTATAAAACTAAATTCATATATTAAATTTCTTTCGAATGCGCGATTTGATTATGCTATCTCGCTCACTCTTATGTTTGTGCACTTTAGCGCTCCACCGGCCATATCCGCCCTTGCACCTCAAATTTGGTAGAACGATAGATGTCCATAACATGTATGAGTGTGCCAAATTAAATTCCGATACAATAAATATTGCGGGAGAAAATCACTTTTTATTAAATTCCGGAGGCGGAATGATAGATGTTCATAAGATCTATGAGTGTGCCAAATTAAATTACGATACGATAAATATTGCGGGAGAAAATCACTTTTTATTAAATTCCGGAGGCGGAAGGGGGCGTGGCAAAAAAACAACATAAACTTGGTCAGCGCCAAGACTACACGAGTCTACATTCTAAATTTGGTAGCTCTATCATTTATAGTTGCTGAGATCTCTGCACTCTTACGGACGGACAGACGGACGGACGGACAGACGGACAGACGTACATGGCTATATCAATTTCTCTTCTCATGCTGATCAGGAATATATATACTTTATAGGGTCGGAGAAGCTTCCTTCTCCCTGTTACATACATTTTGGCGACTTTAATATACCATTTCATCCTATGGATGCATGGTATAAAAATTTGCCAAAAAAATTTTTGGCAATATGATAATGCTACATACATACATGCATATGTATGCGTGCCGTGCTATGGCGGGTAGATACTGATTTTCACACAAAGGTTTTTACATTTAGAAAACCCTATTAAGGATTTAGTAACACAAGAACTTGCAAGGGTATACAAACTTCGGCATGGTCGAAGTTAGCCCGGCCTTCTGGCTTTTATTTTTCGTTACATTGTATTTAATTTGTTTTTTCCAAAAATTATATATATTTTTTGATATCAAAAGAATGATTTGAAATAATTATACACTACGCAAATATGTACATTTCAGATTTTACTAATGGGCCCATTCGTGAGCCCATGATTTTATCCCTCTCGCTATGTCCTTGTGCCGAATATCGATGTTTAGAAGTTGTGAAAGATTGCCACCATGTTTACTATATAAGTAATTTCATTATCGATAGCTACACGCGAGATCTTTTACCAAATGTAAATATCTTTATAAATGGGCAAGATCTTTCAACGAAACTAGGCTAGAATATGTATTAAATTACCCTTAATCTAATGGAATACCGTGCATTGCGTGCTGCTGCCTTAAAATATAGCTTCGATTTTGTGTGGTCGTATATTTTTTCATTCTACTTTTTGGTTATCCCATTATTTACGATAACCTAGTATGAGCATGTGCATTAATCAAATGCAAATGTATCCATAAATGGCCCAGAACTTTCAACGAAACTTGGCTTATGAATTAAATCGTCCCTAATTTAATGCAGTACATGGCATCGCGAGCCGCTCGATGATTAAATGTGGCTGTATATTTACCTCCTATATGATCAGAAAAACGGTATACTTACATTTTTGCATTTTTCACTAAAACAAAGTTAACAACTATAGAGCAGCACTTAACACGCTAAAAGGCAACACAACTGGGTTGGACAGAATAAACTACACAATGATAAAAAATCTCGACAAAAAAACAATAAAAAGAATCATAGACCTGCAGAACGCTATACTAAACAACTTCATTCGCCAAGCCTACAAGAACAGCATAATTGATTGATTATGCTATCTTTCTTTTTTTATTAAATTCCGGAGGCGGAAGGGGGCGTGGCAAAAAAACAACATAAACTTGGTCAGCGCCAAGACTACACGAGTCTACATTCTAAATTTGGTAGCTCTATCATTTATAGTTGCTGAGATCTCTGCACTCTTACGGACGGACAGACGAACAGACAGACGGACGGACAGACGTACATGGCTATATCAATTTCTCTTCTCATGCTGATCAGGAATATATATACTTTATAGGGTCG
This sequence comes from Drosophila sp. 14030-0761.01, assembly GCA_018150735.1. Classification (NCBI taxonomy): domain Eukaryota; kingdom Metazoa; phylum Arthropoda; class Insecta; order Diptera; family Drosophilidae; genus Drosophila; species Drosophila sp. 14030-0761.01. Next base: position 3,042,175 of record JAECWO010000003.1, read on the forward strand.
GAGAAGCTTCCTTCTCCCTGTTACATACATTTTGGCGACTTTAATATACCATTTCATCCTATGGATGCATGGTATAAAAATTGGCCAAAAAAAATTTTGGCAATATGATAATGCTACATACATACATGCATATGTATGCGTGCCGTGCTATGGCGGGTAGATACTGATTTTCACACAAAGGTTTTTACATTTAGAAAACCCTATTAAGGATTTAGTAACACAAGAACTTGCAAGGGTATACAAACTTCGGCATGGTCGAAGTTAGCCCGGCCTTCTGGCTTTTATTTTTCGTTACATTGTATTTAATTTGTTTTTTCCAAAAATTATATATATTTTTTGATATCAAAAGAATGATTTGAAATAATTATACACTACGCAAATATGTACATTTCAGATTTTACTAATGGGCCCATTCGTGAGCCCATGATTTTATCCCTCTCGCTATGTCCTTGTGCCGAATATCGATGTTTAGAAGTTGTGAAAGATTGCCACCATGTTTACTATATAAGTAATTTCATTATCGATAGCTACACGCGAGATCTTTTACCAAATGTAAATATCTTTATAAATGGGCAAGATCTTTCAACGAAACTAGGCTAGAATATGTATTAAATTACCCTTAATCTAATGGAATACCGTGCATTGCGTGCTGCTGCCTTAAAATATAGCTTCGATTTTGTGTGGTCGTATATTTTTTCATTCTACTTTTTGGTTATCCCATTATTTACGATAACCTAGTATGAGCATGTGCATTAATCAAATGCAAATGTATCCATAAATGGCCCAGAACTTTCAACGAAACTTGGCTTATGAATTAAATCGTCCCTAATTTAATGCAGTACATGGCATCGCGAGCCGCTCGATGATTAAATGTGGCTGTATATTTACCTCCTATATGATCAGAAAAACGGTATACTTACATTTTTGCATTTTTCACTAAAACAAAGTTAACAACTATAGAGCAGCACTTAACACGCTAAAAGGCAACACAACTGGGTTGGACAGAATAAACTACACAATGATAAAAAATCTCGACAAAAAAACAATAAAAAGAATCATAGACCTGCAGAACGCTATATTAAACAACTTCATTCGCCAAGCCTACAAGAACAGCATAATTGATTGATTATGCTATCTTTCTTTTTTTATTAAATTCCGGAGGCGGAAGGGGGCGTGGCAAAAAAACAACATAAACTTGGTCAGCGCCAAGACTACACGAGTCTACATTCTAAATTTGGTAGCTCTATCATTTATAGTTGCTGAGATCTCTGCACTCTTACGGACGGACAGACAGACAGACGGACGGACAGACGGACAGACGTACATGGCTATATCAATTTCTCTTCTCATGCTGATCAGGAATATATATACTTTATAGGGTCGGAGAAGCTTCCTTCTCCCTGTTACATACATTTTGGCGACTTTAATATACCATTTCATCCTATGGATGCATGGTATAAAAATTGGCCAAAAAAAATTTTGGCAATATGATAATGCTACATACATACATGCATATGTATGCGTGCCGTGCTATGGCGGGTAGATACTGATTTTCACACAAAGGTTTTTACATTTAGAAAACCCTATTAAGGATTTAGTAACACAAGAACTTGCAAGGGTATACAAACTTCGGCATGGTCGAAGTTAGCCCGGCCTTCTGGCTTTTATTTTTCGTTACATTGTATTTAATTTGTTTTTTCCAAAAATTATATATATTTTTTGATATCAAAAGAATGATTTGAAATAATTATACACTACGCAAATACATTTCAGATTTTACTAATGGGCCTATTCGTGAGCCCATGATTTTGTCCCTCTCGCTATGTCCTTGTGCCGAATATCGATGTTTAGAAGTTGTGAAAGATTGCCACCATGTTTACTATATAAGTAATTTCATTATCGATAGCTACACGCGAGATCTTTTACCAAATGTAAATATCTTTATAAATGGGCAAGATCTTTCAACGAAACTAGGCTAGAATATGTATTAAATTACCCTTAATCTAATGGAATACCGTGCATTGCGTGCTGCTGCCTTAAAATATAGCTTCGATTTTGTGTGGTCGTATATTTTTTCATTCTACTTTTTGGTTATCCCATTATTCACGATAACCTAGTATGAGCATGTGCATTAATCAAATGCAAATGTATCCATAAATGGCCCAGAACTTTCAACGAAACTTGGCTTATGAATTAAATCGTCCCTAATTTAATGCAGTACATGGCATCGCGAGCCGCTCGATGATTAAATGTGGCTGTATATTTACCTCCTATATGATCAGAAAAACGGTATACTTACATTTTTGCATTTTTCACTAAAACAAAGTTAACAACTATAGAGCAGCACTTAACACGCTAAAAGGCAACACAACTGGGTTGGACAGAATAAACTACACAATGATAAAAAATCTCGAAAAAAAAAACAATAAAAAGAATCATAGACCTGCAGAACGCTATACTAAACAACTTCATTCGCCAAGCCTACAAGAACAGCATAATTATTCCAATACCGAAACCCAATTCAGATAAAACTTCACTAGACTCCTACCGTCCCAAATCACTCAACCCATGCCTATCAAAAATCCTGGACAAAATAATAGCAAAGCAACTATGGTGGTTTGTCTCTAATAACAAACTTATCCACAACAGTCAAACTGGTTTTAAAAAGGGGAAATCGGCTGTAGATAGTCTACTTCTAGTAGACCATCTACTAGCCAGAAGCATCTCCAAAAAAATCCAATCCTCGACCAACAAACAGTATGGAAAACTGGGAAAAAAATTCCAAACTATGTCAAAAACCTTATGACCAACCGTAAAACAACAGTACGCATACGCACAGCCTTCTCCACTTTTCACCCCATCCCCAACGGCATCCCCCAGGGATCACCGCTTTCCGTAGTTCTATTTGTCATAGCCTATAACAAACTTACAGTAATTCTTAACCAACATCCGAACATCAGCCTAAGTGCATACGCGGACGACTTCAACCTTATATTAAAACTAAAAAAAACAGGAAAAATTTAAATATTAACCTAATCCCCATTCTTAGCACAATAACAAACTGGGGCGATTACTCAGGCGCTATGCTCTCCAACACTAAATGCAAACACATGCATGTTTGCAGAAAACAAAACTGCAACTGCACCCTAACTACAGGACAAATACAAATTAAAAACGAGACAGCAATAAAAATACTTGGCCTGTATTTCAACAACAAATACAGATGGAAAACTCACGTAGAAAATCTCACACGCAGCCTCAAACAAGCAACTAATATAATAAAATGCCTATCAAGCCAAAAATTTAACTGCAACACATCCACCTTGCTAGACATAGCCAAAGCAATCCTTATCGCCAAAGCAGACTACGGACTCCCCATATACGGTAATAGCCCAAAATCATACTTACGCACTATCAAATCCGCTATTAACACAGGCTTCAGAATTGCTCTCGGAGCATTCAGAACAACTCCCACTCAAAACATCCTCTACGAAGGACGCGTTGCCACATTAGAGGATAGAAGAGAACTCATGACTGCCAACCTTATTAAATCCCTGCTCACAGCCAAAAACTCTCCTATCATTAGAATACTTAAAGCATACCGACCTCCAAAAAAACAGAAACACAATTCTACAATAGACAATAGAATACAGCAAAACCCACAACTTACCCTACCAGCCCATTACCGCCCGTCCCCAAAGCACAACACCCTGGAACACACAACAGATAAACATTGACACAACCCTACAAAATCTCTGCAAAAATAACACATCTCCAGAAATATACCGTGCAAAATTCAAAGCAAAGAAATCAGAAGATAGCAACAAATACACATATGTATGTATATATATACCGACGGTTCCCAATCCTACTCAACTTCCACTCTTGCCATCACATATGAAGGAACGCACATAAAGTCGAGCCTTCTTCCACACTGCTCGTCTGTCTTTTCTGCCGAAACGATTGCAATCGCAGAAGCTCTAGAAATTTTCAAAAACAAAAAGGGAAAACACTGCATATGCTCAGATTCTTTATCCGCCATAAACGCAATATACAACGCAAATAACTGCGATTACTACAGCTCACTCATACGCAACACCTTACATGCAACATTCCCAAAATTCAAACTGCTATGAGTATCCGGACACGTAGGAATACTAGGAAACGAACAGGCAGATACCGCCGCCAAAAACGCAGCCAAAGAACCTCTAATAATTAAAAACAACTATAACATAATAGACATACTGAAATACATTAAAAAAACACACCAATCTAAACTACACAGCTATTTATCAGAAACCTCCACCTGGTACAAAAATACAAATCACAGCAAACACAACAGCTACCACCTGTTCAAAAACAACCCTCTTTCTCTTGCACGCAAAGACCAAATCAAAATAACAAGACTTAGACTCGGACACACAAAGATTACCCACAAATACTACATTGACCGTACACCCAGAACGTGCCCATATTGCAACCAAAACATCTCAATAGAACACATACTCGCATTCTGCAACTCCTTCGAAACACAAAGACTTGCAATATTTAACAACACCAACCCACTTCAATGCCTCTCAAACCTCACACCCACAAACACGCTAAAAATTCTACAATACCTAAAAAACACAAACATGTACCACAACATGTAAAACATTAACATTACTCACACATACAATAAGTTAACACTAAATTAAAACTAAGAAAACAATCTACATATGTAAATATCTTTGTACATATCTAGACCTAGACAAGCACGACCTGAAGGCCAACGCTGCCATAGCAATAAAAAACACACGCTAGCCTATAATTTCAATTATAAGTTAGCTCTAAATAAATAAATAAAAACTATAGATGGGTACACTGATATGGGATTTTCTCAAAAACTGTTCTAAAACTTCAAGATTAAAAGATGTGGAAATACAGGTGAATAAGAGGGGCTTTATATGGCATACCGTCTCTCGTAAGTCGCTGTCTATTTAGGGAGCCGAACTCCAAAAAGTCTGGTGCCAAATAAAATTACATTTTTCATGCACGATTTTCTTGTACGTGGAATGCTTAAAACCAAAAGTTAATAAAAATAATAGATAATGCTATTGTTAATCAAATAAAAATTTAAAATTTGAAAAAATTAAAATGTTAACAGTAGGTTAACAGAGGACCGTTTGACATCATGTTTGACATCGTCGCCATTGTGACCAAAAATCATCGATGTTTGGCACCATCGGTGTTTTTAAAAGGAAACATCGATGTTTGCGCGGTAAATTCAAAATTATTGATTATTGTCAATATTTGTTTATTCTTTTAGGATACAGGCCTAAATAAAAACATTTAGAAAAAGCATAGTAAATAGAAACCAAAATTGTAAACTTCAATTTTTGTCTCTTTCTTATAGTTTAATTAAAAATTTCATTTAATGTCTCAAACGCTGAAAACATAATTTTCTTTAAAAGTAAAATCTATTAGAGATCATTTAGTTTTATGTTTTTGTTAAGGAACAATAGTTTGTTGACTACATTTGACTTTAAAGAGCAATCATTACTAAAAATTCTTTCTGACTCGCAGTACAACGCCGGCACACACAAAAATTGTTTGACCATTTTCTTTAAGCCGGTATCAGATGTACAAATACTAAAAGAAATGAAAAAAATGATATTAGTAGTAGATTCAAGTGATTCCTCGTCTTACCTTTCAATATTCCAGTGGACTGCATTCCTCTGATGCACTAGGATATTCCAAATTCTGCCGCAGGAAAAATATGGCACTGCTCTTTGACGTTGAGAAGTTGCGAAACTTTTGAGAATTTGTTGGACAATTCATCTTCTAGGGCATTTGAGGCTGATATAAAGCAATCCTGGATATAGAGCATATCTCATGCTGGAAAAGGCGTGCGGATAAACGTTCCTTCACATAATGTACGGCAGACTTAGCCCCTGGCTGTTCCATTATCTCATTTTTTGCAGCTCGCAGATGAGTGAAAAGAATAATTGATATGGTTACATTCTTATCCGCAGAAATGGTAACGATTGTACGGTGAAACGGCTTAAGTATTTTAATCAATTGTTAGTTGTATTTAAAAAAAAACTATCGATAATTATGACATATATACATAATACAAATACATCGATATATCGATAGTGCCTTGGATATTTTTGCCAGCTCTACTTGGCCCGCAAATGCAATTAGTTAGAATTGTGAAATTGTTTGAACGAGAATTATGGGTTCGTTTGGCAAAGAGGTCGACGAAATCTGGCCACCGATGAAAGGTACCATCGAAACCCTTAGTAACTTTGGTCGAAACCTTTTGGAGCAATGCAAATCAGTGGAGAAGCCTGAAAATAATGCGGCAAATGTTAATGTTCAGGCATTTATTAGCAAGTCTTGGGAATTCCCCCTAAAGGTGATGATTGATTCGATTTACCAATGCCTTTTTTTATTATTATGCATAACAGTTTGGTATAGATAGTTGCCGTGTGCAGCATCAATTAATGGAACGACATGGTCACATATCGCAACAAATAGCCTCAGTCTATCCGGTAATCCACGAGCGTACTTTGGTGTTGTACTTAAATTATTTGGAGCATAAAAGCCAGTGGGGTGAGTTGCTGAATTAATATAAAGAAAAAATATTTATATTTCGCCTTTCCAGGCAATCAGGTGGAACGTGCAGTCTATAAGCCCCTTTCCTTATGCGGGTTCATCCAGCGATTGCTAGAAAAACGCTGCGCCAGTTTTTTTGCTCGTAATGATAAATACCTTCTACTCACTGGCGAAACAGGAGTTAGTGGCTTTGAGCCCATTGGATCGTTGGAAGAGAAGACACCTCTTAAATTGGAGCATGTCCTAAGCTATGATGATATCAAAATGTCGGCTCTTTTATCGATTAGCTCCCATACGGAGTTCATAAATGAGGGCGAACGCGCCAATTGCGGTCGCATGGAAAGCGATCGCACCAAGCTGGAGCCTGAGGGCGTAATTATGGGTCTAATCGGAGCTCGTCTGTCACGCCGCAATTTGATGGAATTTCAGGAAATTGTCATTGCTCGCTCCCAAAACACGGCTCAGGCAGGCTATGGCCTCGATTTGGCTAAGCCAGTGCAGACAAAAGCTGAAAGCTACAGACGTTTGTGGCGTCAGTTCTATGAGACGCGCGACTTTCGGCATGGGGAGGTAATCATTGACAATCAACGTTTCGGCGTGTCCAAAAATAAGCAGGACATATTTGATAATCTGGTAATGAAGCGCCGATATGCTATTAGTTTTGATACTTTGCTGCTAGAGGCCCAGGCCAGAGCAATGAGTATTGATAAATTGGCCTACATACATGTGGTAGGTTTCGGTTTGGGAGTATGGAGAGCAAATGCTCAGCAAGAGCAAATATTTTTGGAGACCTTTGAGCAACGTCTGAGGGAGCTTGGCGAACGTTTAACTCACATTGGTGTCGTACATTTCTCCTGGTTTCATTTAAGTCGCTGTTGTGGTCTTCATAATGGGGCAATAATAAAGATACCAAAACATCCCGCAGGAGGTGTACGCATACTTATCTCTAAACGGAATCCAGCGCAGAAGCTTTCGTCGCCGGAGAACGAAAATATGTTACTCTTTGTCACTTATGCTTGGGATGGTAATGCCTTGCCGGGCAATGAATTTTGGATGGTAAGTTCAAAAATAAGAGATAATACCACTAGAACTGCATTTTTACCCCTTTATAGAACTTGCTAAAATCTACGGGGGACTCTTCCACGGCTTGTCATACACTGATTACGGAATTGCACAATCCGCATATTAATACTGTTTTCTGCAATGGGCGGAACTTGCATATAGCTTCACCGACAATGGGTGTCCTGCACATAGCGGAATATGCTAAACGTGTACTGAAGCCCAAAACAGGGTGAACAGATTATGAAAAACTAAAGAAGGATAAAGAGTAGCGAATAGCCCTCACACTAACATAAATCTTTTGCAAGTGGTTGACTATCTTATCTACTGTCTTGTCTACCCTATTTACCCTCTATTAATTGACCTTCTTGTTAAATCATATAAAATATTTCTTATTGCTATACTACTTACATTTTGGGACAAAAATGTCATATGCATGTACATACATACATGTATATCATATCTGTTATCAACCACAGTTTAAGGTCGCCATGTGGTAAAAGAAAAAAAAAACTATGAGATGAACAAAGAAAGCTTTATAAATGTTCGTATGTATCGTACGTCACACCACACACTTAGTGATAATAAAACTTTGTTTTAAATAACACAAAATAAAAAACGAGTCGTTTTACATTTTGGTATTACTTCAATTTATATCCGAATTTGGAGACCCAGCCAAGACCTTCCGCTGTGGTGGTCTTCGGTTTATATTCACAGCCAATCCAACCGTCATAGCCAAACTCCTCCACTTGTTTGAAGACATATCCATAATCCAGTTCGCCCGATACATCTGGTTCATGGCGATGTGGCACCTGAGCAATTTGAAAGTGTCCAATTGAATTCTTATACTCCTTCAGAGTGTAAGCGACATTTCCATGTATATGCTGTAGGTGGTATAGATCGGCAAGAATTTTAATATTATCATAGCCCAGTTCACTCAACACATTTAATGCCTTTGGATAGGAGTTCATGAAATATGTTGGAATGGCATATTTATTGATTGGCTCGATGACACCTAACAGATTGTTTGACTTGAGGCTTGCAGCAGCCACTTTCAAATTGGCCAAATATGTTTGGGCATGATCACTGTCCGAACGATCCGAAATACTGCCAGCTGTTATATGAATCTTCTTGCAATTGGCCTGCTTGGCAAACGCAATGGTTTCTCCCAGCTGCTGCTTGAACAGTTCCTCGTATCCAGGAATGCTAGTGGAGCCAAAGCGGAGCTTCTCATTAGTCTTATCGAATGACAAATTGACCAGGCTAATAGCAATACCCGTTGCCTGGATGGCATCGAGAACCTTTTGCGTTTCGCCCTCGGGATAAGGTATCTCAACCGCATGGAATCCTTGCTGATGGGCCAAATGAATGCGCTCAGATATTGTCGTTGCTGTTTCCGTGAAAAGAAAATTCAAGTTTGCAGCGAATTTTAAAGACATTGCTTATGTTAGGTATTTAGGTTAGCTGTAGAAGTGAACAGGTTTAAGTCAAATAAACAACTGAGAGCATGATATCAATTATCTAGTGTTTTTCATACGCGACTTTTGATAATGCCAATGTCATAAGAACACACATATGTATATGTATACACACGTAAAACATACACACGTCACTACAATCTATTGATGCTAAATACAATACTCTGTGTTAAAAAAGTCATTTAAATCAAATCATTTCTGTGACATTTAAAGCAATATGAATTTAAAAAATAATTTAAAAGTTATTCACATGCACCATTGCAGTGACAGTGATACAGTCACAGTTACCATTAATCAGAGGCGACGTTTAAAATGTAGAACGCCGAAAAGAAACGTTGGTTTCATGAAAATCTCCGACGTTTCATTTTTGGAGCCACAGACACAGATCGGCACATCAGCTGACTCGACTGCCGATAGCAGCTATTTCGATAGTCGCTAAGTGCAATGGGACTGTGTATTAAAAAAAAATACTAATGTTTGGATCTAAAATTTTTATACGTTTTAAGTAAACAAAAAATTATTGCTACAAGTACAAATTGATTTAGTTTTTGGAGGTACAGTTATCATCCTGCAACAACAAAATATTTTAAATTATTATTGCGCGCAATATTGTCGTTGCGTTGCCAACCCTATTGCATACGTTTAATTCAATTTGGCAACAAAACGAATTAAGGCAAATTAACCAAAAATTCAAGAACAATGATTTAAATACAACACGAAAAATACAATGCATCGATAAGAGGACTTACGGCTAACTATTGCGTTTGTAAGCCTACATTCTCTTTTCTACACAATTGGTTTTTTGAAACAAGGTACCCCAGAATAAAATTTCGGCCATGCGATTTCTAGGTATTAGCTCGATTCAGCAGGTCATTGGATGCAGACCTGGCTGTGTCTAAAACAACTGTGAGCGAAATCTTTTGGAACATTGTGTAATCTAGACTCTTGCTTCTTTTTGGCAAGCATTTTCCATTCTTTACAAATCTTCAATAAACAGTGAATTTAATTAAAATTCCATGCACATGTTCAAATGCAAATTGAATTGATCATATTAGAAATCGCATCCATCAGAAATGTAATAAATTTTAATTCATTTTAAAAAAAGCGCCAACTTTAATTGCATTTTATACAGCTGTTAGCATTTCTTCTTCTTATGCTGGCCAGATAAAAACAGAGATGCCAACTTGGTGCATTCTTTCGACGTTTACATTAAATTATACGTGTACACACAATGTAAAAAACTTTCTTAAATTTGCCCATGATTTACTTGTGCTTACTTGTGAGATGCAACAAACTAAAATTAAAATAAAGTAAGTAAGTCGCCGGGCCGACTTGAATATACCATGCATTAGGTGAAGAGATATATATTAAAATTTCTTTAAATGCTATCTCTCTTATGTGGAAACGAGCACTTTAGCGCCCCCCGACCAAATCGGTGATTTGCAGCGTATGCTATCTCGCTCTTTTTCGCGTGCATCTGCCTTGCACCGCTATGAGTGAAAAACGTTTCTATGTATAACTCGGCCATTTTTATTCAGATTCTTGTGATATTTGGTGGGATGATAGATATACGTGACATGTATTAGTGTGCCAAATTAAATTACGATACGATAAATATTTCGGCTGAAAATCGAATTTCGGGGGCGGAAGGGGGCGTGGCAAAAATTTGAAACAAACTTGGTTTGCGTGCATATTGCACGCATCTAATGTCCAAAACCGATAGCTCTATCTTTTATAGTTCCCGAGATATGGAGGCTCAAAATATTGTTTTTCAAATAGCAGGGGCGGGGCGAAAAAAAAAAATAAACTCGATCTGCCTGCAGAGCAAACGGGTCTACATGCCAAGTTTGGTACCTCTAGCTTTTATAGTCTCCGAGATCTCGATGATCCTACAGACGGACAGTCGGACTCGGCTATTGATACTGATCAAGAATATATATACTTTATAGGGTCGGAGAAGCTTCCTTCTTCCTGTTACATACATTTTGGCGACTTTAATATACCATTTCATTCTATGAATGCATGGTATAAAAAACACAAATTATTTCAAATTATTTCTTTATTTATGACCCTTTTTAAACAAAATAAAGTGTAAACTTATAAATAATTGCATTATCTATTGTTTTTATTAACTTTTGGGGGGTTTTATGCGTTCTAGGTACAAAAAAATGGTGCATGAAAAGTGCAATTTTTTCCCACATTCCACATTTTGGAGTCCAGCTCCCAAATCAGGGAGCGGCTGTGGATGCACGGTATGCCAGATTAAGCCCCACTTATTCACCTATATTTCCACATATTTCAATCAGGGATCATTATGACAGTTTTTGAGAAAATCCCCTTTAAGTGAACCCACCTTCACTTTTCTCCCATACAAAATGTGCAAAATAACCCCTGACTTTGTCGGCCAACAACTTAATATGTAGTCAGCGGCTGTAAATGCACGGTATGGCAAAACATTGGAAAGACTTTCAAGAGCATTTCAAATTTCCAATCATTCGGACAGTTTTTAAGAAAAAAGCAAAAATATATGGATGCCTCGGCATGAAAAATTTATATTTGACATGTAGTGTTGGAAAGCACTTTATTTCAGAATGAAGCGGCTGTAAATGCACGGTAGTGCATTCAATTCGCAATCTTTTGTTTTATATGCCATGAAAATTTCAGGGTCCGTATTCGGGCAGTTTTTGAGAAATTTGCATTTGATTAATGCAAAGGATCATAGCGGGCTATCGGCAATAGGGGCCCAATAATATGGGCAAAAAAAGTTGCTCATAAATAGGGGCGTCAAAATTGCAATGTGGCAACCCTACCGGTGTTGCCGCATTTCGAAAATGGAGTTCAACAACTGCGTAAATAAATTTTGTAGCAATTTTTTTTAATTATGAATTATTTTCTAATTTATTATGTTTTTTTTGTTTTCAGAACGTTCAAATATATCAGGCGGGCATTGAGGTGCTTTTGGCCCAACGGACCCCTCACCCCAGGGAAAGCGGAAGAGCTGTCATTCGGCAGAAGTTGAAGGCTAAGGAGCGCGTCGCCCAAGCGAAAAAGGAGAAGCCCGTCGCCCAAGCCAAGGAGAAGCCCGTCGCCAAAGCCAAGGAGAAGCCCGTCGCCAAAGCCAAGGAGAAGCCCGTCGCAATGGATGATGGCGACGCAATGGATGAAAGCGACGCAGCCGTAGCCACGATGGAGGCGCTAATCAAAAAATAAATAAAAACTCTAAAAATTTAATTTCTTTTGTTTTGTTTGAATCAGTGGGGTGGCTGGGTTTTGTTGGTGAGTGGGTTTAACGTCTAAGGGGCGGGTAGGAAAAGGGTAAGAACAAAACCCCACGAATGCACACCACACACATGTGCTTTCCACCGTTAGCTTGGCCATTCTAAGAAACACGCGAGGCGCGCACATTCAAAAATTTGTTGTTGTATCACGATAAAATACATATATAAGTTTTTTATTAATTGAAAAACCACAATTCCTTAGCGCGGATTCGAACCCTCGAATTTACTAGCATCAATTGGCAGACAACTTAATGCGGACCACCACAACGCCTTCATATTGCAACACATTCGTTGTTGAATATTAATTTGCTGGTCGCTAAATAGATTTGGAGTTTACAAGTATATTTGTTATATTTTCTTTATAAATATTTATTAGATTGACGAAAAAAAGTAGAAACTTTTCGTTTTATATTAAAATAACTAGTTGTACCCTGCCACGTTTCGCTGTGGCCTCTCTTAAATTCCCATGTGTATTGACAAAGGTGTAAATATTTTTCTTATAGGATGAAATGGTATATTAAAGTCGCCAAAATGTATGTAACAGGCAGAAGGAAGCTTTTCCGACCCCATAAAGTATATATGTATATTCTTGATCAGTATCAATAGCCGGGTCGATTGAGACATGTCCGTCTGTTTGTCCGTCTGTAGAATCATCGAGATCTCGAAGACTGTAAGACCTAGAGCCACCAAATTTAGCATGTAGACTCGTTTGTTCTGCAGGCAGATGAAGTTTATTTTTTTGCCACTTCTTGCCAATTTGGACAGTATATGCGTGCAATACGCACGCAGACAAAGTTTATTTCAAATTTTTGCCCCTTTCCGTCTCCGAAATTCGATAAATTCGATTTTCTCCCACAATATTTATCGGATTTGAAAAAAATTTAATTTATGAATTTTCACCTGATGCATGGTATATCCAAGTCGGCCCGGCGACTTACTTTTATATTTGCGTTTTTTTTCCAGAATGTACCGGGCGGCCAAAAAAATGAAAAAAAATCACAAAATCCCTAATATCTCAGCCTCTGGCCACATAAGAGAGGCCACAGCGAAACGTGGCAGGGTACAACTAGTTATTTTAATATAAAACGAAAAGTTTCTACTTTTTTTCGTCAATCTAATAAATATTTATAAAGAAAATATAACAAATATACTTGTAAACTCCAAATCTATTTAGCGACCAGCAAATTAATATTCAACAACGAATGTGTTGCAATATGAAGGCGTTGTGGTGGTCCGCATTAAGTTGTCTGCCAATTGATGCTAGTAAATTCGAGGGTTCGAATCCGCGCTAAGGAATTGTGGTTTTTCAATTAATAAAAAACTTATATATGTATTTTATCGTGATACAACAACAAATTTTTGAATGTGCGCGCCTCGCGTGTTTCTTAGAATGGCCAAGCTAACGGTGGAAAGCACATGTGTGTGGTGTGCATTCGTGGGGTTTTGTTCTTACCCTTTTCCTACCCGCCCCTTAGACGTTAAACCCACTCACCAACAAAACCCAGCCACCCCACTGATTCAAACAAAACAAAAGAAATTAAATTTTTAGAGTTTTTATTTATTTTTTGATTAGCGCCTCCATCGTGGCTACGGCTGCGTCGCTTTCATCCATTGCGTCGCCATCATCCATTGCGACGGGCTTCTCCTTGGCTTTGGCGACGGGCTTCTCCTTGGCTTTGGCGACGGGCTTCTCCTTGGCTTGGGCGACGGGCTTCTCTTTTTTCGCTTGGGCGACGCGCTCCTTAGCCTTCAACTTCTGCCGAATGACAGCTCTTCCGCTTTCCCTGGGGTGAGGGGTCCGTTGGGCCAAAAGCACCTCAATGCCCGCCTGATATATTTGAACGTTCTGAAAACAAAAAAACATAATAAATTAGAAAATAATTCATAATTAAAAAAAATTGCTACAAAATTTATTTACGCAGTTGTTGAACTCCATTTTCGAAATGCGGCAACACCGGTAGGGTTGCCACATTGCAATTTTGACGCCCCTATTTATGAGCAACTTTTTTTGCCCATATTATTGGGCCCCTATTGCCGATAGCCCGCTATGATCCTTTGCATTAATCAAATGCAAATTTGTCAAAAACTGCCCGAATACGGACCCTGAAATTTTCATGGCATATAAAACAAAAGATTGCGAATTGAATGCACTACCGTGCATTTACAGCCGCTGCCTAGAAAGATAGCGACGAATTTGTGAGGCCGTATATGGCTGGCGCTAACTTCATTCTGAAATAAAGTGCTTGCCAACACTACATGTCAAATATAAATTTTTCATGCCGAGGCATCCATATATTTTTGCTTTTTTCTTAAAAACTGTCCGAATGATTGGAAATTTGACTATTAGGAAATGCTCTTGAAAGTCATTCCAATGTTTTGCCATACCGTGCATTTACAGCCGCTGACTACATATTAAGTTGTTGGCCGACAAAGTCAGGGGTTATTTTGCACATTTTGTATGGGAGAAAAGTGAAGGTGGGTTCACTTAAAGGGGATTTTCTCAAAAACTGTCATAATGATCCCTGATTGAAATATGTGGAAATATAGGTGAATAAGTGGGGCTTAATCTGGCATACCGTGCATCCACAGCCGCTCCTTGATTTGGGAGCTGGACTCCAAAATGTGGGATGTGGGAAAAAATTGCACTTTTCATGCACCATTTTTTTGTACCTAGTTAATAAAAACAATGGATAATGCAATTATTTATAAGTTTACACTTTATTTTGTTTAAAAGGGGTCACAAATAAAGAAATAATTTGATTTAAAAAATATACAAAAAGTTAACAGTGGGTTAACACTGATCCTCTGTTAACCCACTGTTAACTTTTTGTATATTTTTTAAATCAAATTATTTATAAGTTTACACTTTATTTTGTTTAAAAAGGGTCATAAATAACGAAATAATTTGATTTAAAAAATATACAAAAAGTTAACAGTGGGTTAACAGAGGACCATCGCTAACTCAAGTTTAACATCGTCGTTATTTTGACGGCCATAATTTATACAACCAATTGAACTCAATATTTTTTTTTCGTGAAAGGTAAGTTAATGTATTATTTAAATAAAGTTTAATATGTGCGAATATGTTAAAGTTCTGCTTTGTAGCATCGTAAAAGTGATAACTGCCTTGAGGCACTCTTGGGGCTCCACGGCAAAATTTGTTGCTAGCAGCTATTTCACAACTGCTTGCACTTCTTGTGTGATTTTTATTTATTGTTGAATTTTTTTAATAGAGATTGAATAATGGCTTTGAGAGCTCGCTATAAATGGTCTGATTTGACGGAACTGCTGGAGTTTTTCGAATCAGTCCCGTCGGATGTGGACATGTCGAGGATGAAGACGTGGCAGAGGCACCTAACACTGCATTAGAAGATGTCTCTACTGTATCCTTAATGTGCAGTAATATTGAAAACAATGAAAATACTGTGCAGAGCCATGAGCCTTCCCGAAAAACTCGTAAGAGGCCAGTTATTGAAGGAGCAATACCTGTATCTTTACCGTCTTCTGGTGGCTTTAATGGGCTTGGTAAGCAAATCCTTACTTTGATTTGTAATACAACTCATTAATTTATTTATGAATAGGTATCGAATCAATTATAAAGGAACAATGTTGCTTTTCAAGGCGACTCTTCGTTGCCATCCAAAATAACTGATCTGAAAACTAAGTATGATCGTCGAGGAAACAATGCGCGCAGCCTTAAAGGACAATATTGCCAACAAGTTTAAGATAACAACGGAAGATATTCATCACTATATATGGGAATTTTAATTTACATGTCTATATATCGCTACCCTAATTTGAAAAGTTACTGGGGGCAAAACGCATTTGCACCCATACAAACCTGTATGACCCTTAGCAAATTTGAAGCAATTAAGAAATACTTCTCATTGTGTGACGAGAGCAAGCGAATCAAAAAGGGTGATGCTGGCTACGATCCACTATTTCGCACGCGAAGAGTTATTGACATTTTGAATGAATGATTTGACTCCGTGCCTAAGCAAGCTCGATTATGCGTTGACGAACAAATGTGCAGCACAAAAATGAAGCACCATTTGCGGCAATACATGCCCAATAAACCACACAAGTGGGGTATTAAATTATTTGTCCTATGTGATTCTTTTGGATATGCCTACCGATTTGCGACGGTAGAAAATTCGGGACCATTTAGTAGATATGGCAACAACAAACGCCTACATCCTATATAGACGAATCCAAAAGGAAACCATGAGCAGCGAGAAATTCATTGAACTTCCGGATTTCCGAGAATCTATTGCTGCGGGTCTAGTGGGCTACCAGTCAAAAAACTTGCCAGGTCGTCCACTCATGAAAAACAATTTACCTTCAAAGTTTTTATTTACTTGCGAGCGTGCCAAAATCAGTGTGGCTTAAACTATTTTCACCAAAATTATGGAAAAGAAAGGCCAAGGTATGAAGAATATTTGTTTAAAAAAAGATTTTCTTCATGTTTGTCAATGTGTTTTTTGTTTACGTTTATTTGTGTTGTCCAAAAGTAGGAAAAATCTAACCTGCTCACTCGTCTGTTGTGGATTATAACTAATTTTGTGCAAAGTTGTGCCGAAAAGTAATTATGTGTCATTATAGTTCAAAGTGGTTATAATCTAATTTTAAAACCCGTTTTTGCTCCGATGTGAATAAATCGCTAATATTGTAGCTGTGGTTGAGTTCGCCTACGAGCAACTGCTTGACATCTACATACAAAGCAGTCGTAGCACATCTGCCGTTTCGAGTTGGATTTGTGATGAACTGAAAGAATTCAACTTAAGCACTGAGAAAAAGGATGAAATCAACACCAAAGTGAGAATATGTTTTCCACAGAGCAATGGATCTTCACATCCTCTAGTGTCGAGCATCTATCTAACAAAAAAGATTGGGTCAGCAAAATAAACTACGCCTACCATCAGACGTAATCGAACTTTTTGGAAACCAAACTTTTTATATCTTAGTAACATGAACAATAATAACAATCTTCCCGATTTTGATGCTAACAATATTGATAGTGATTCAGATTCTGACTCTGAAAATCCGTTTTCAAATGTAAATTACTGATTAATTGTAATTTTGAATGGATTGTTATTTTTACTTATTAATATTAAGATTAAGTGTAAAAAAATGAATTAAAAACTTTTATGAATTTAACGAGTGCCAGCTTTATTAATTACCGTACAAGTATAAATAAGAGGAAACCTATCTCATATGGGCGGCTACGGAAGGCGTGGTCAGATCGGTCTGAAACTTAGATATATTTTTTTATGCATCGACACTATCATATGTACCAAATTTCAAGAACGTAGCTTTAAAACTTTAATTTTCGTCGAACTATCGGTTCGCTGGCCCAATGTGGAGTGGTTGGATCGCATTACTGGAAAAAGAAGCAGTGCATTTGCACAAAATGCAAACTGCTTTTATGCTGCTCGGCCAACAAAAATTGTTTTGCTGAGTATCATAGCAACAAATAAAATTATTTAATCAAATAAAATAAAACAAAAATTAAAAAAAATTCAATTTATTTGAAAACTACTTTTTACCCTCAAAGCCCCAAGCGTGCCTTGAGGCACTTATTTACATTTTCTCACCTTCCAGGTAAACGACAGCTTCTATATGTTTTTTGAGTACATATTTAAGCTCAGCAGTCCCTATTTACTTAAAAAAAAATTATTCAAATTATCTTCTGCCTTTACTTTAGAAATTAGTCTTAGAGGGTTAATATAGCCATGTCCGTCCATCTGTCTGGTGCTACGTAAACTAGCCCCACAGTTTTAGAGCTGTGGTTTTCAAAATTCCTATCTGAGCTTTTTCTATACCCCAGGCACCATATCTGCGATCATGTTTAGTATTTGGCGATTGGCTGGATCGAACAACGGAGGTGCGTTGGCTTAGTAAATAGAGGTCTTACTTAGGAAACGAAAGATGCGGGTGTGAATGTTGTTCATTGCATAATTTTCTTTTTAAATCTTGGTTTTTTTTGATTAAGCAAATAGACGCGAGTTCGAATCCCAAGAAGGCCGAAGACAAATTTTTTAGTGTTTAAAGAATTGCGCCATTGGATTAACACACAGAAAAAGTTTTTTAAAACATAAAATATAATGGTCGATAGCATAGACGAATTTAGCTTCTTTGATACTGCGGGCTAAAAATAGACTCGTCGGGGTGATTTCGGTTAAATCAGTTTTTCAAATGCTGGGTGGGTAATTCTTTTGCTATATTGTTGAACGCGTATTTGTGATTAGTTTTATTATGTGGTTCCGGTTTTACATTTACATTTTCACAACCTTTTCAGTAAGATTGAAAGCTTTGAGTTTTATTTTGTTACAATTCTTTTTTATTTATTGATGTAAGTTAAATATGGTATAGTAAGTATATGTATATATTTAGATGAATACATTAATGTAACATTGGCGATTAACAATTTTATTTAATTTAATTAGTTTAGCATTTTCCCCCAAATGTAACATAGTTAAACCATTTTTGGTGTTTATTTTCGTGCTATTCATCAACCAAATCTTAAGATTAACAAGAAGGAAATATCGTTTTTTTTTAGGGTTTTACCAGGTATTAACAATTTTTGGTTTAAGTTAATAAGGAAAGAAAAATTGCTACTTTTATCGTAATATATGTATGTACCTATATGTATATTCGTAATACCAGCCGCTATGCCAAATCAGGTCACACAGGTTCTCACATTTCTGTCACTCTTTTTGATTGGTAAGGATAATAAGAAGCGGTTTTAACGGGCGGGGGTGAGTCAAGAGCTGACATACATTAATGTATGTATATGCGAGTAAGTAACAATTTTGTTTAATAACGGGAGTATTAATATAATTGGTTTATCGGTTTTTGTCACTTAACGTCTAATAATTGAAATTGCACAAAGGATGGGCTAGAATACGGAAGCGTTGTCGTGGCGACAACTTACTTACGTGCCACCATATCCAGGCCACCCTCTTCCTCCATTTTGGAGAGGAACTTGATAGCCCGCTGGGATGGTTCCGTCTGCCGGGCCATGTCGATCAGACCCAATAGCTTCTTGATGCCAATAAAGACGCTAAACAAAAGGAAGCAGGAAAAGAAAAGTAGGATGTGATTGATTGTGAAAAGAAATTCACGCTCCGCTTACCGTTTGCCTGTCATTTTCTTGCCAATAGCCTGAATTTCGCCCTTGCTAAAGATATCCGTATCCTCGAGAACAGCCAACACATGCTCGGGACTGGAGAGATTCGGCACATGCAGTACGGATGTAAATGCCGTTAGCATTTCCATTTCTTCCAACACCTCACTTAGACACAGAAGAAGTAAAGTAGGTAATGGAAATGGTTATTTAGTTGACTCTTGAATGCATACTTACCGCCTGCTGGAAGTGCAGAGTATCAAGAGCTTGCGCCCCTTTGGCGGCTGCTTTTTGAGCAGCACCAATAGTGCCTGCAGCGTCAAGTTGGAGTAGCGCGGCCCAATTGGACCATAGTCTAGCAAACGCTCCACATTGTCAACCACAATGCAGCTAAGGGTTGAACGGTAGGCATCGTCGAAAATCTTTCGTATATGCAGACACTTGGCCGATTCGGTATAGCCGACCATGTCCTCTGGCGAGCAAACTTTGACAAAGGGAAAGTCACTCATTTTGGCCAACTTGGCAGCTAGGGCTGTCTTGCCCGAATTGGGAGCACCGGCAATGAGTACCGACACCAGGCCACTCGATTCGGGGGCCTTTGCCTGCTGCACGTAGAGCATGCCATCTTCTAGCAAACTGGCTACCGGCTGGCCCCAGTTGATGACACCGCGGGCCAGCATATTGTCAAGTATTTCTTGGGCCGTGCCGAAGGCCGGTTTAATATCGTTCTCCAGCGAGTGCAAGAAATCATCACGATTGACCTTTAATTTCTCCATGGCCTCCGGATCCACAGTGACCTTGGCATCGGCTTTGATCAGACGATTCATGGCACTAGATTGGGCAGCCCGTACCAGACCTTCCAGCTCGGCGCCGCTAAAGTTCTTCGTAAGAACAGCAATCTCCTTGCAGTCCACATCGTCGTTGATCTTATTGAAATCACGCATACGCTTCGTGTGGATGTTGAGAATCTGCACGCGTCCCTGCTCATTTGGTAGGCTGATCTCCATCTGGACCTCTAAGCGACCAGGCCGTAGCAGTGCCTCGTCGATCATGTCACGCCGATTGGTCATGCCAATGACCAGAATATTGTTTAACTGGTCCACGCCGTCGATTTTAGTTAGCAGCTGATTCACCACAGTGTCATGAACTCCACTGTTGCCTGCAACGGAGCCACGCTGCTTGCAGATGGCGTCAATCTCGTCGAAGATGATGATATGCAGCCCGCTGTTTGGACCCAGTCGTTTCTCTTCTTCCTCGGCTTCTGCGAAAAGCCGGCGCACATTTGCCTCAGATTCTCCCACATACTTATCCAAGATCTGTGGTCCGTTGACAATCTTTGGTTCGCGAGCGTTCAGCATAGTGCCGATTTGGCGGGCCATCAGTGTCTTGCCTGTTCCGGGCGGTCCGTAGAGGAGAATACCTTTTACATGCTTACATCCTAGCTGTTCGACCAGCTCAGGGGGAAAGACGCGTGAGGCGAATGCCCGCCGGAAAATGGCATTGAATTCCTTGTCCAGGCCACCGATGCCCATTTTGCCAAAGTCCCAATCGGGATTGATGATTGACTGACGCACTACCTTACCCTTGGACTTGCCCTGCAAATTTAGCGAGCTGTTCTCAGCCTTCTCGAACTGCACCACCGAGTTGCCCAAAATGCGACCAAAGCGCACATTGCGCATGGCTGGCTCCTTGCCCTCGCCCAAACTTTTCGGATCGATGGCTTCTAAGGACTTGACCACCAGACCTAAAAGCTTCTTATCCTTGAAATTGAATACAAGCGATTGACCGACGGTCAATGCCATGCCAGCGAATTGCATTATAAACTCCTTGGCCATCTGATCGGAATCATAGGGTTCCGTCGAAACACTGACATATCAGAGTCGAACCATAAGATGATTACATAACACAAAATCAGAACTAACAAAAAGCAAAACTTACGTTTTCTTCTGCAGAAAGTCCGTTTCAAAGGACACACTGGTAATGACATCGGAATTGGCATCAAAGCGATAGGGACGCACTTCCAGCTCCTGATTGATGGAGAGCATGGCCCACTTACGCTGCACCAGAGAGAAGCCCACATAGCCGCGAGGCACCTCCACTGTCTTCTCCAGGGCGAAGATAAAGTGCTGCCCTGAAGCTGGTGAGATGTCTGCATACCTATAATCACGAATGTTGTAATCGTAAATATCTGATGAATTGGGAAAGGGCGACATCATTTGGTACTCACTTCACATCTTCAGGAAAATCTCCCACATTTACAATGGCCCGATTCGTTAGCGACAACTCATCCGTGGGACATTTGGTGGCCTTCAAACGCTGTAAATAAAACCGAATCGACAGTCATTAATTCATTTCTCTTCGCGAGTTTGCTTTAATTATGCACAACTCACATAAGACATGGCTCCTGTATCCTTCTGATGTTGCTGCGCTTTTAAAAGATTTTTACAGTTTGGGGGCCTCCCTTCACCAAAAATTATTGATTTAGAGCCGAGATTTTTAAAACAAACTTTTACTTTATATTCTCTAAGCGCTTACGAAAAGTTTTAGTTTGATTTTTAACGTTTGTTTAAACAATTTGTTCCTTTTTTGTAGTATTGCCTAATATTTGCCCTAATTATGTTGGAAATTAACAAAACTTTTATTGTGAGCAAGAAAACGACAAAACCAGCTTCATCGATTTCTACAGACGCGCGTGCACAAATAATATATGCCGTGCTCAGTGGCGCACCCAAATTAGTCAAATTGTGTCCTTTTTGTCTGTCGTGCAGTTTCCAGCACGGTTCGCGCACTTACTTTTATTTTAAAATAGCACTTGTAACGACAATTTCGCAGAAGTGCCGTCTATTATTCTTAAAATAATAAAACTTATTCACAATTGGCAAGATCTGCCAACTGTGTATACAAACATGATAATTAAAATGTTCGCTGATAGTATCGATCAAAGTGGACTTTGTGATGACAATCTCAAATGTGTGGGATGTATGACGAAATTCAATCAATATTTACACTGTTTAGAACAGAAAGAAATTCCAAATTGTTTATGAATAATTAATGCCACATTTTTTCTTTTCTAATTTTTTAGTTGTCCAGGTGAGTACGATTGCAATTGCTTATACATACTTATACATCTTATGAACATCTATCACTCCACTAAATTTTTATTGCCACGACCCCTTCCGCCCCCGGAATTCAATATAAAGTGATTTTCTCCCGCAATAGCAGCTATTTCGAGCATTTAAAAAAATTAATACTAATGTTTGGATCTAAAATTTGTATACGTTTTTCGTCAACGAAAAATTATTGCTAATGTTATATAAGAAGAAAAATGTACTTATTCATGCTGCAAAACCAAAATATTTTAAATTATTATTGCGCGCAATATTGTCGTTGCGTTGACATAGGGTTGACCCACTTGCATACGTTTAATTCAATTTGGCAACTGTAAACAATTTAACCAAGTCAATTTAACCAAAAATTCAAGAACAACGAATTAAATACAACACGAAAAATACAATGCAACGATGAGGGGTCTTACGGCTTGACTCGGTTCAACAGGTCATTGGATGCAGACATAGGTCATTGGATGTATCTAGAACAACTGTGAGCGAAATCGTTTGGAATATTATTTAATCTAGACTGTTGCTACTTTTTGGCAAACGTTTTCCATTCCTTATAAATCTTCAATAAACAGTGAAATTAATTAAAATTCCATGCAAATATTCAAATGCAAATTGAATTATTTTTATTCGACCATATTAGAAATCGCATCCATCAGAAATCTAATAAATTTTAATTCATTTTAAAAAAAGCGCCAACTTTAATCGCATTTTTTACAGCTGTTTTCATTTCTTCTTCTGCTGGCCAGATAAAAACAGAGATGCCAACTTGGTGCATTCTTTCGACGCTTACATTAAATTTATACGTGTACTCGCAATGTAAAAAATTTCTTAAATTTGGCCATAATTTATTAAATTTGTGCTTGTGGCATATAACAAACTAAAATTGGAAGCGCTAATTTTTTGTCCCAAAATAAGGTTTCCCATTTCCAAGAGTGGTGGTTTTGTGGTGTTTTGGCAAAAAAAAGTATTAATTTTAATATGAAGCTAAATATTTTTATCGATTGTTTAAATGCAATTCGATCCAGAAAGAAGTTATAGTTACCATTTCAACAGTACTTTATTTTCAACATTTACTTTTATTTCGCTATAAGCGCAATACCAACCAAACTTTGAAGAAAAACTCGTAACTTTTTAAATCTGTCAAAAGAGGTTTCTGTGGCACCCTCCATTTGCGTTTGGGGCGTTAGCGATTTCTGTGACACCCCTGAGAGAAACGCTCAACTGTTATTTGCAAGCTTTGGTACAAATGGCTTAAAATAAGTGGTATTAATCGGCAAGATAGTGTAAGATTATTATTAGAAATAAATATGTGATTGACAAACTTACCTTCCAGCGGATTTGTATTGTGAAGAGCGTTATGTTGCTCTATTATTGCCTTTTCGATATAATTGTATCACTCCTGCTGGTTTTCTTTTTAACATTTATTTTTTTCGATATAAATTTTAAAAAGCTATCGAGTTGGGTATAATTTTCATGAAAAACCAATAAAGTATTCTCCACATCTTTTTTTTAAAGCGCTTAATTCATTGTTCAGCGCTCTTGCTGCCTGCTGTGTGTTGGATGGAGACCAAAACGCTTCTTTTTTAAATCTTGGGTCAAGCATGATAGCCGCCTGCGTAAAGTTCTTTCCTCATAAGGTTTAAGTTAGTCAGCTTTGCGGTTTTAAAAGCGGAAGAGGGAAAATTTTATTTTGGGCTTTTCAAGAAACTTAAAATTCTAAATGTATTTGGTATAATCAACGATGGAGCTTTAAATCAGAGGTCGGCACAAAGAGAACATTTCTGTATGAGTTGCCGAACAAAAGTGCCGCACGGGCTAAGGGTGCCGACCCCTGCTTTAAATACTCTTGTATATTTGATGTGCCGTTGCTCGATTTGTAATACTTGCCCACACAACCGGCATTTCGCAAAGTTGTTTTCTTTGCATTTTTCGAAGAGTTAACATGTTCGAGACTTCTCGCAATTTTTACGATATAAGGTGGCTGAATATTTTCCAGCCCGTCGCAACAGCAAATGTAGTTATATGATTGGAGTCTGCGACCGAAGAAGCACTTTTATTTAAAATCCAAAACAATTAGAAAAACGTGTTTGCTATGAACTGTATGACACTCTTATTAGATAGGATCAAAACTGTTTCCATTTTCTGTTTAGGAACCGCCAACGGATATGTACATACATATGTACTACATAATACAAAATATATCAAAACGTATGTGTAAATTTAATTTAAGTATATAATTTTATTCAAAACGTGTGAACTTAAATGTGGCTTAGCGTCTGTAGCGATATATCGATATCGACAAAATTCCATCGATCGATGAACATATGTATGTATGTATCTCACAACAGAAACTCCATCAATGGTTTTGACAGTATATCAGCCATTTTCTATATCCGCTTATATGCAAACAAACTGATGTATTTGAAAAGTCTTTTTAGTGAGAAAAACTTTTTGGTTTTTCATGAAAATTATATGCTACGATCTGAAAGAAATTATGTAATTTGAATTGGGATATTTTGGAATACTATTTCTAAATTAGCTACGTGTGTACATATACATATGTAGAAATGCTATCTAACCGAAATATGTCTAGGTACATTAAGAGGGATAATTAAAAAAAAAACTCGTATGGATAACAATATTTGTACCGAGTTTCATTCCATTCAACAGACTTGAATAAATTAAAAACTATTTTCCAAATAAGTGCTAATGTTTTCATTTATATCCTCGTAAACAAACTCAAAATAAAAGTTCGGTGTTTTCGTAGCTGAAAAATCACTTTGCAACCTTTATGCTAACTTTAAAAATGTTTCTTGGGATATTATTTCGTCTGCTTTATGTGCGCGATGTTCGCTAGGCTATGTCTCCTTTCTTCAGTGTTGTTTTTGTTTTGAAAGTAAGTGGTCATGTGGTCGGTTGTCGCTCTTCGGTAGTTTAATTTTTGAAACGTAGCAAATTTTAAAGAATATTCGAAATCGGGATAAGAAATCTGATGTAAATCGTGAATTGTACACGATTATTCGTAGTTGTCGATATTTTTTTTATGAATTGCCTATGAAAACATAAGAGCGCCAACGTAACAAACTTCAGGCATATGCTTTAAAAATGTAACGGCCAGTCTTGTGTTTTTGTTTTTCTGTTCAAATCGAAAATTTTAAAACGGATGAATGCGCTCACTTTTGTTCTTGCGCGCTTCATATATAGGAATATTCAATTTGTTACTATTACATTTTGAAGTTGTTTTTGTGATTGTCTATGAAAAACATAATCACTCGGAAGTGTTCATGTGCCTTCAATGCAAACATAAAATTTGAATGTTTCGTTGTGTTTAGTTACTATTGATAGGTACATTTACGTAATTTATTTTTTTTTATTTATACATATGTATATGTTTTTGTTTTTCTATTGTGAGTGAGTTATAAGTGCACACATACATATGTATATATATATGCATGTTCATATATATAAGAAGTATATGTAGTTTAGTTTTGTGTGATAGCAGCGTGAACCGGCCTGAAGGTCGATAACTTAAAATTGCCGAAAATAAATAACACAGCAACAGTGCAGCTCAGCGTGAAAAAATCTTAAAAACCTGCAGAAAAACTACCTGTTGAGCGAAGCGGCGCCGCTGCCTGCGTTGACGCTAATCTCCTATTGCTGCTGCTGCCGAGAGTAAAGGTTAAGCGAGTGGAGAGTCGAGTCCCTTTCTCTCTGTTTCTCTCTCTCCCTATATCTGCCTATTGCCAGGTGCAACACGTGCAACTTATCAAAATGAGACTTCCTCGAAAAGAGAAGGAGTCCCCCTCTCGCTTCTTTTCCCGACAAACGAGCAATGTTTTGGTATTACTTCTCCTGCTAATGGCCATTTCAATTGACGGCTTTAATTTGGAACAACGCTTGCCACTTGTTAAATACGGACATGCCAATGCATATTTCGGATACTCCGTGGCCACACATGTCATAGGCGATCCCAAGAATAATACGAAATGGTAAGTGATAGATACAATTCTAGACTAGCATCAGCTCAAAACCGGTTTCCACCTCGATTCTCACTAACGTTAATTCGAAAGTTTTAATAATATTTTTGCAATTGTTGTAAAACTCGTTTTCATTTATACGTTTTTTTTTGTTTGTTTTTCTTCGATTATTCATAAAGATGATGTTATATTTGTGTATAATAAATAAATAATTTTGTCTGTTGTGACACATGTGTGATTGAATTTTCTTTGAGAAAAAATATTCAGCAAATTTAAAAAGAAATTCCGAGAGTTATTTATTTCTCAAACAATCCGTTTCCGTTAATTTTTGGTAATTTTTGCACTTAAGCAATAATGAGTAACTCCACAAATAAATATTTATCCATACATATATAAATTTACTTCAGTTTTATTTAAATAACTTTATCAATTCAGATAAAGTGTTCCGCTGAGATATTCCATCCGACTGCAGAAAACTTTATGTATGCAAGTTTATTCATAAGTAAATTTTTTGCCGGATGTCATCGCATTTCTTATTTATGGTGTAGAATTTTCGAGTCTGTTTTGTCATCAAAAGGTGCGAAGGCCAAAATGGCCCAAACAATTGCCAACAACTGGGCTAGGCCAACAGACGCGCTAGCAAACTACTAATAATGGCAACAACAACAACTAGAAACAAGACAACTTGGTGTGGCATTCGCTCGTCTCCATCTATGACTGTCTGATTTGTCCCCATCTACCCCATTGTCCCCTTCCGCGTGCCCCATACCAAACTTGAACGAGCAGACAATGCGGAGCCGGAGCCGTAGCCAAGCGCGCAGACAATAAAAATTGCCAATAAAATTGTAACGAAGTCAATTTGTAGAATAATTATTATCTAAAAATTATTTCTATATTTTTTCGAAGTAAATCATACTATATAATTCGTAATGAATGGTGTGTGGCGTTTGATAATTTTAAACTGCTCACGATATCCCTTCGTGGATTAATTCATATTTGGAAGTTAAAACCGAAAATTGTAAATTGCAATTTTTCCTTCTTTCTTCGCCAAGGGAACATGTACATATGCATGTACATACAGTACAGTGTGTCTAATAATTGTTTGCAAAAGGGGAAAAATTCACACAAATTTATTTTTATACCATGCATTCATAGAATGAAATGGTATATTAAAGTCGTCAAAATGTATGTAACAGGGAGCTTCTCCGACCCTATAAAGTATATATATTCTTGATCAGTATCAATAGCCGAGTCGATTGAGACATGTCCGTCTGTCCGTCTGTAGGGTCATCGAGATCTCGGAGACTATAAGAGCTAGAGCTATCAAACTTGGCATGTAGACCCGTTTGCTCTGCAGGCAGATCGAGTTTATTTTTTTTTTCGCCCCGCCCCCTTCTGCCCCCGCTATTTGAAAAACAATATTTTGAGCCTCCATATCTCGGGAACTATAATAGATAGAGCTTTCGGATTTGGACATTAGATGCGTGCAGTGTGCACGCAGACCAAGTATGTTTCAAATTTTGGCCACGCCCCCTTCCGCCCCCGAAATTCGATTTTCACCCGATTTGGTTGGGGGGCGCTAAAGTGCTCGTTTTCACATAAGAGTGAGCGAGATAGCATTTAAAAGAAATTTAATATATATCTCTTCTCCTAATGCATGGTATATCCAAGTCGGCCCGGCGACTTACTTACTTTATAAAACTTGAATTTCATTGTCTTATTTATATATATGTTTTTATGCAATGCTTCTATACTATAGAGTGCAAAAAAGTGGCGTAACAAAGAAGTTTAGTCAATCGCAATATCGAATTTCGTCAAAATGTTTGATCTTTGTTACTTCATTTTTATACCATGCATCCATAGGATGAAATGGTATATTAAAGTCGCCAATATGTATGTAACAGGGAGAGGGAAGCTTTTCCGACCCTATAAAGTATATATATTCTTGATCAGTATCAATAGCCGAGTCGATTGAGACATGTCCGTCTGTAGGATCATCGAGATCTCGGAGACTATAAGAGCTAGAGCTACCAAACTTGGCATGTAGAGACGTTTGCTCTGCAGGTAGATCGAGTTTATATTTTTTTTGCCCCGTCCCCTTCCGCCCTCGCTATTTGAAAAACTGTCTTTTGAGCCTCCTTATCGCGGGAACTATGAAAGGGAGAGCTATCGTATTTGGACAGTAGATGCATGCAGTATGCACGCAGACCAAGTTTGTTTCAAATTTTTGCCACGCCCCCTTCCGCCTCCGAAATTCGATAAATTCGATTTTCAGCACACTAATACATGTTACGAATATATATCATCACAAAAATCGGAATAAAAATGGCCGAGTTATACATAGAAACGTTTTTCACTCAAAGCAGTGCAAGGCAGATGCACGCAAAAAAGAGCGAGATAGCATATGCTGGAAATCACCGATTTGGTCGGGGGGCGCTAAAGTGCTCGTGTCCACATAAGAGTGAGCGAGATAGCATTTGAAAGAAATTTAATATATATCTTTTCACCTGATGCATGGTATATCCAAGTCGGCCAGGCGACTTACTTACTTTATTTTTTCAGTATACACAAGCAATCCTCATTTCGCGACCCTAAAATGGTTTTATTGCCCCTCATAAAACCCGAGCTCGAGCTTATCCCTTTTTTTTGTTTTTTCCGAACTGCATGGCTGTTTTTGTAATTTTTCAGTGTGTTCCTTGTATTTTTGGGTCGAAGATCGGTCGACGATCGCACAGGTGTCAATTGTTGACCCTAAAAATGTTTTATTGTCCCTCATGAAATTCGAGCTCCAGCGCACAAGCTTGTCCCTTTTCTCTGCCGAAGCCTCAGTCCTTAGTTAATCATTGGATGAAATAAATCTTTATACTGTTACCGATAATTTCCCATCTTAGTGCGGATATTGTCATTATACCTTTGCAAAAAGGGTATATTAATTTTCGTGACAATTGCAATGCATAGAAGGAGACATCTCCGACCATATAAACTTTATATTATAAAGTATATATATTCTTGATCAGCATGACAAGACGAGTTCAAATCCATTTATCCGCCTGTCTGTCTGAATCAACAGCTTCTCCTTCTAGACCGCTAAAGTTACTGAGCAATTTTGCACGAAGTCTTGTATATACTGCAGACATTGTATATCTCGGATTCATCCGGATCGGACGACTATATCATATAGCTCCCATAGGAACCATCGGTCGAAAAAAGAGTTTTAAGTCAATAACTTGGTGCTTTTCAGCCGATTATCATGAAACATAACATTTGGCAATTTGATAGACATCCGTCCATGCCAAATTTTATCAAGAACAAATTTTATAGGAACAATCGGACCAAAAATAGATTTGCCTTTAAAAACTTTGTTTTTTGTTTCTTTTGCGATTATCACCAATTTTGGTAAATAACATTTGCACAAATTTCATGAAAATCGGATAACTACCTTGGATTAACTGTTGCATGGTGGATGTGGACTGATTTGATGCACGGGTGCAGTCTGCTCTGACAAGACTTACACCATGCTGAGCCAGGACATAGACGCGTTAGAGTGGGGCTAGACCACAGGCGCACTTTCCACGCTATTTTCAACTGTATAGAAAATGACTTGAGTGAATGAAATTTTATTCAAGTGAACTCCTCGAACACCTTTATAATGATGGCGTAGATCGGGGCCTTTGGTAAGGTCAGTGTAGAGGCCTCCTTCCACTGGTAGTCATGCACGTTTCATCAGCAAATCATTTATGCTGGACTATAAAGCTATTGTCGTCAGTCCGCCAATTCCAGTGCCCTATTTTGACAGCACCCCGCATTAGGCGATCTGCTGTGCTCTTTCATCCAACGACGCTCAGAACTCATTTGCCAGATTGAATCGAAGAGGTCTGACTTGGGAATGTCGCGAATCATGATCCTCGCATCCAGCAATGCGTTTTGGGATTAACTTCGCCTTCTGCCTGTCGAGAGGCGTGGTTAATTAATGGAGAATGTCTTAATGGACCACAACGAGCAAATGGAGCACTATGACACCATGATAACAAGTAAATCGAAAGTAGGATGTTAGCCATAGTAGCTGCAACTACCAGATGCGTCGACAGACTGGTGGGCGATGAGGCTGCCAACGCTAAGCAGCTGGAACAGCGCAGCATTTGTAGTTCGACCACTCTAATGCGCATGTGTGTTAGGCGCTACTAAGAGTTTTAGGCTTTTGGGAATAAAGATCATTCGACATTTCAATAAAAGAAATTTCAAGCCCAATGTCGGTCCAATTTTCAGTTGAGAACCGTCTATCTAAGTAGACAACTTGCTCTGCAACTAAAAAAAGAAATCTTCAAAATTTAAAGCATTGCAATTCATGTCATCCTCTCCTTGGAATTAAGACACGAAACCGTAGCGTGACCCTGAAATTGAATGAGTCTTTCAAAATTTACCGCCTGCAATCAAAAACCCTACACGTTTGTTCACAGTTCCAACAATACTCTATAAGGTCTCTGTCTTTTGGGTAGTACGTGCAAGTGCACTCGCTCGACAAGCAAAGATTGAAAGAAATCTCGCTTGTAGTGGCAGGCCCCATGAAAATGGTGTGACTCAGGCGTCCTGAGCTTAAATGCTGTTCAGTCACAACTATTTGTGATCTTTTTCTCCAACTTCCAATTAATCGATTAATGTTATCGAGGAAGAAGAATCAGAGTCGGGTGACAAAACCAGTTAACAAGTGTAACATCACCATAGTGATGATTGAGAATAGCTATTAGACACAGTTGTGTGATTGCTAGGTTTGTGCGATTTACATTTCGACACGTATCTTGGTGGCTATATGTAATAGACCCTCAAAAGACCCTTTCGGTGCACTTTATGATCGTTCCCATTTTCGTTATGGAAGTGTATATAAGAGATTCCTACATATGTATGTACGTTCTTTCACATACATATGTATATGCATGTGTGTAAGTACACTATCCGAACGGAACTGACTGAAATGCAATAAATTGCAGTGCCTACACTTGCATGCACGATAAGAAATCGTTACCCCCACCCATAGGCTCCAAACCCCAATGCAACGGAGTGGGAGACCTTCACGATGTAATTATACCATGCATCTATAGAATAAAATGGTATATTAAAGAATTTCCGAACCTTTAAAGTATACATATTCTTGATCAGCATGAGAAGAGAAATAGATATAGCAATGTCGGTCTGTCTGTCTGTCCGTCCGTCCGTCCGTAAGAGTGCACAGATGACAAGAACAATAAATGATAAAGCTACCAAATTTAAAATGTAGACTCGTGTAGTAAATACGCTGACTATTTTTTTTTTTTTTTTGGTACGCCCCCTTCCGCCTCCGGAAATCAATAACAAGTGATTTTGTCCCGCAATATTTATCATATCGTAATTTTATTTGGCACATATGTACATGTTATGAACATCCATTATTCCACCAAATTTAATGCAAATCGAAATAAAAATGGCCGAGTTCTATTTGTACTCAAAGCGATGCAATGGCGGATATGGCCGGTAAAGCGCATACACATAAGAGTGAGCGAGATAGCATGTGTTAGAAATCGCGGAATGCGAAAGAAATTGAATAGATGAATTTAGTTTTATAAGTTTGAAGTAGTTTTTTCACTTGATGCATGGTATATCCAAGTCGGCTCGGCGACTTACTTACTTTATTTTGTTTTTTGCTTTGCCATTTTTGTTTTGCCTAATTAGATTGCGCTCGTGTTTAACTTGTAAATACGATCCTGCTTGTATTGTAAACAAAAATGCAAATGCGGGGAGCTAAACATGTATACGGTGTATCTGTATATAAGTATAACCCTTATAATGAATGATAAGGCTGGCAAAAATATACATCACGATATCATGTGGTCGACTATGCTCACGTAAAACCTACAAACATATTTCAATTGTTTTATTATACCTTTGCGTTTGGGTCTACGCCTTTTTGGAAAGCATGTACATATATACATTTGGGTATATTTGGTATGTATTTTTGGGTTTAAACATAAATATCGCATTGATCAACATAGACCATTCAAAAATACTATCTTTTAAAATAATAGTTCAGCCTCTAACAGGGAGATATTTGTGTGCCTTTGTTTCGTAAATAAAACCTCTATACTATTGGATCTAATCATTAACAATACGTCATGAGCTAGATGATATAGATCCCATTCTCACACTAACTGCATTTAATTATGCATCGACAGTATTTTTAGAACATAAAGATGTGTAGTCTTAGCAACAGCAACCCCAATGTAGTGTGACAATGCTTCGGTGTGGTCTAAGGTTATATAGAAATCAGTATCTTCTTGTTTTTATATGATTTTTTATACGCTGAGTGTGTGGGCCTCGTTTAACACCTAAAGCAAATATTTATAAACAAATATAAAAAAAAATCAAGTAAGTCGTCGCACCGACTTGGATATACCCTGCACCCAGTGCGAAAGCTTTTTCAAATTCATAAGAACAAATTCACATAGTACTACATTCCCTTTGCAACGCATGCCGCTCACTTTTAGCACATAGGCGCACATATCGGCCAACTCCACACATCCTATGGAAAACGTTTGCATCTATAACTCGCTTTTTATACCATGCATCCATAGGATGAAATGGTATATTACAGTCGCCAAAATGTATGTACAAGGCAGAAGGAAGAATTACCGACCCTATAAAGTATATGTATATATTCTTGATCAGTATCAATAGCCGAGTCGATTGAGACATGTCCGTCTGTCTGTCCGTCTGTAGGATCATCGAGATCTCGGAGACTATAAGAGCTAGAGCTACCAAACTTGGCATATAGAGACGTTTGCTCTGCAGGTAGATCGAGTTTATTTTTTTTTGCCCCGCCCCCTTCCGCCCTCGCTATTTGAAAAACAGTCAGGCGCTAAAGTGCTCGTGTCCACAAAAGAGTGAGCGAGATAGCATTTGAATGAAATTTAATATATATCTTTTCACTTGATCCATGGTATATTCAAGTCGGCCCGGCGACTTCCTTACTTTATTAATAAAATTTGGTCGACTGGTAGATATTGATTCTATTATTTGGTGTATTATATAAGAGTAGGATATGTTAAATACTACGGGTGAAAACCACTTATTGTACAATGCTACATTTCAAACTTAATTTTCTCTAGATTTTTAATAGTCTCTGAGATCCATCTTATTGTTGCTGCAGGCCAGGAACTTAAATTCTTAATAGGGTCTAAAATACTTCCTTCTTCCTGTTACATACATTTTGGCGACTTTAACAAACCCATTTAAACGAATGGCATCCAGTGTACAATAATCGAAAAATATAGATGCAGGTAATCAGAGCAGGTAGTTGAAAATCACGTCACTTCTGACATTCCTTATCAGTCATAGGCATTGTTGATGCTGATTTGCGGGCTTCAAATTGTACATAAATACTTACATATGTATGTACTTATGTACATATGTACATTCATATCTTGTTGAGCATACTTATTAAAGCTCACATGTGCTTTTGTTTTTCTAGTGCGTAAGCATTTTTCAGCTACTAGCGCCAAAACAACAGATAGCCAAAAGAACCCAACATATTTCGCTGAAATGAGGTCAACAGACGCCAAACAGTCGTTGGGAAAGCAGTAGGAGAAGCGGCTGGCCCGTGGATATGGGCTGGGACATGGACATGGCTAGGGTAAGGGAAAGGGCCGAGCAGTTTATGGTTATTATTATTGTTCTTGTTGTTACATAAATAGATATAAAAAACCAGAAGGCCGGGCTAACTTCGACCATGCCGAAGTTTGTATACCCTTGCAAGTCCTTTTGTTACTAGATCCCTAAAAAGAGTTATCTAAATGCAAAGACCCTGGTGTAAAAATCCGTTTTTACACGCCATAGCACGGCACGCATACATATGCAAGTATGTAGCATGCAATTTTTTCATACGTTTGTATGACAGCTACATGATATAGTCATCCGATTTTGATCAAATTTACCCAAATTATAACTTTCTATGTGAAAATGTTATTGTTATGTTAATGTTATTTTTGGTCCGATCGTTCATATGGGAGCTATATGATATAGTAATCCGATCTTGATCAAATTTGGCATGGATGTTTGTATATAATAAACTGCCAAATGTCAAGTTTTATGATAATCGGGTGAAAAAGAAAGAAGTTATTGATCTAAAACTCATTTTTCGACCGATGGTTCCTATGGGAGCTATATGATATAGTGGTCCGATCCGGATAAATCCGAGATATACAATGCCTGTAGTATATACAAGACTTCGTGCAAAATTACAGCTCTGTAGCTTTAGCGCTTTAGGAGGAGAAGCTGTTGATCCAGACAGACAGACGGACGGACGGACAGACAGACAGACGGACAAACGGATTTGAACTCGCCTTGTCATGCTGATCAAGAATGTATATACTTTATATGGTCGGAGAAGCCTCCTTCTATGCGTTGCACACTTCTGACCAAAATTAATATACCCTTTTTGCAATTATACAAAAAATCACATGCAAAATTCTTAGTCAAATAGGAAAAAAATAATGTAAGTAATTCGCCGGACCGACTTGGATATACCATGCATCAACTAAAAAAACTACTTCGATTTTATAAAACTAAATGCATATGTTAAATTTCTTTCGCAAGCTGCGATTTCTAACACATACTATATCGCTCACTCTTAAGTGCACGAGCACTTTAGTGCCCCACCGGCGAAATCCGCCCTTGCACCGCTTTAAGTAAAAAACGTTTCTACGTATGGCTCGGCCATTTTTATTCCGATTTGTATGAAATTAAATATATACTACACGAGTCTACATTTATATTTGGTAGCTCTATCATTTATAGTTCTTGAGATTTGCGCACTCTTACGGACGGATAGACAGACAGACCGACATTGCTAAGTATATCAATTTCTCTTCTCATGCTGATCAAGAATATACATACATATGTATATACTTTATAGGATCGGAAATTCTTCCTTCTGCCTGTTACATACATTTTGGCGACATTAATATACCATTTCATCCTATGGATGCATGGTATAAAAATAGGAAAGCTAAAAGTGAACCAAAGGCGAGATGCCAATTCCAGCTGCAACCCATCTTATCCCATCCCATCCAAACTCATATACATATGTAGTACACAGATGGGCCTAGTCGGACATAAACAAATGTGCGCAAAAAAAATATGTTCTAGAGCAAAAACTAGACAAGGAAAAGCCTAGGCACTTGCAGATAGATATAGACAGACTAAAATATATTTAGTTCTAGTTTACAGTGTATATTCGATTTATGGGATTTATTTGGGATTAAATTGCCATTTAAAACAGAAAACTGGAAAAATCTTTCTGCAGTAAGTGCGCAGAAAGTTTGAAGAATTGATAGCGGGCAAGTCTGTCTAGTCTAATAATTATTAATTATAATCGGATGCCCCAAATATATCTTTCAAAATGGTGAGAACTATTATATCGCGTCATTTTCAAGACCTTTCGTTGTTTATATCTTTAAAAATATCAAAGAAGCTAACTTCGGCTAAGCCAATGTTTGTATACCCTTGCAGCCCTTGATCATTACATTTTATTTCCTAAACAATTTTTTGTTTCTTAATCCAATAAAGAAATATTTTAAATACATTGGCTGGGGCCAGCCAATCGCCAAATAGTAAGCGTGCCAAGACAATGTAGCGATTGATATTCATATTCACACACACACAATCGCAATTTTGACACATACATATATGTGCTTCACTGCTTATGCGTGCACTGCTTATGGCAGCAGTACTGCTACATACTGCTGCTGCCATAAGCAGTGCACGCTATATAGGCAAATTTTATATCGTCGAAATCAGGCGTTATGTTTATCCGATTGTTTTGAAATTCACGCATATGACGTAATCCCTTTTTATTTATGTACATAATCAGTTTGGATAAGATTGTTCAAAAAATAGAGAAGTTATTCGCATTTAACGATTGTATTTGTATGGCAGCTATATGATATAGTTGTCCGATCTTATTCAAAATCGCAGATGTGCATGTGGCTGTATAGAAAAGCTTATATACGAACTTTGAATGGCATAGCTCTAAAACTGTGGGACTAGATCGCGAAGCACCAGACAGACAGACGGACAGAAGGACAGACGGACAGACGGACATGGCTATATCAACTCGTCTTCTCTTGCTGATGAAGAATATATATACTTTATGGGGTCGGAAACGATCCCTTCTCTGCGTTACAAACATCTGACCAATTTTATAATACCCTCTGCAAGGGTATAAAAATTGAGCAAAGAAGGTATTTCAAATCAAATAACTTCAATACGAAGTAAATGTCTTAAAAATGTTAAAGTCAAAAGTTTTAGACTGAAACACATTGAAAGCAATTAGAAAAGGATGAACGAAAGCTCCCTAAAATATTGAATGATTACTGTATTTTTCGGCCGTCGTTTTTGCATTATGTGTGAAACGATGAGCTGATGCCATAACCATGCGTGAAAATTCAATTGATTTTCATGTCGGTATGAAATAAGATGAGATGGGAATGGAGTTTGCAGTTGCCAAATGGAAAATAGAGGATAGTGGAGAAGAAAATGCGTATTTTTAGAGCCCTCCGAAAAGAAAAGAACTAAACGAAACGAAACAAAATATTTTGCTGATTATACCATGCATCCATAGGATGAAATGGTATATTAAAGTCGCCAAAATGTATATAACAGGCAGAAGGAAAAATTTCCGACCCTATAATGTATATACATATATGTATGCTTGATCAGCATGAGAAGAGAAATTGATATACTTAGCAATGTCGGTCTATCTGTCTATCCGTCCGTAAGAGTGCGGAAATCTCAGGAACTGTAAATGACAGAGCTACCAAATATAAATGTAGACTTGTGTACTAGTATATATGTAAGTATGTACGCTTGACAAGTTTATATACTATAAGGCAAACTATTACTACCAAATTTCATACAAATCGGAATAAAAATGGCCGAGTCATACGTAGAAACATTTCTTATTCAAAGCGGTGCAAGGGCGGATTTGGCCGGGAGGCACTAAAGTGCATGTGCACATAAGAGTGAGCAATATAGTATGTGTTAGAAATCGCAGCTTGCGAAAAAAATGTAACATATGAATTTAGTTTTATAAACTCGAAGTAGTTTTCTTCACTTGATGCATGGTATATCCAAGTCGGCCCGGCAACTTACTTACTTTATTTTAGTCTGGTGTGGCAACTCTAAGCACAAACTTGTCTATCAGCTGGCGGTTACTATGAAAGGCGAAATACAGAGACGAATGCTGGCAACTGGCAACACAGTTTTATGTGAGAGAGACCAGGAACTAATGAGAAATGTGCGGAACCAAACCAAAATCCTACTCCCACAGTCAATCCTCCCTAGCATTCACTCGACTCCTACAGCTCCTACTCCTACTGCA
This sequence comes from Drosophila sp. 14030-0761.01, assembly GCA_018150735.1. NCBI lineage: Eukaryota > Metazoa > Arthropoda > Insecta > Diptera > Drosophilidae > Drosophila > Drosophila sp. 14030-0761.01. Next base: position 3,080,219 of record JAECWO010000003.1, read on the forward strand.
ACTCCGATTCCTCATCGTCATCCTCTCACCACCCTTCGCATGCTCACGGGCACTTCGAATGTCATAAGAGGCAACGGCGTGTGGGCGTCATTTTGATTTATGAGCCAATTGGCCAAGCAGCTGAAAGACTTTTCTGGCCCAAACTACATACAAATGCTTGAAGATGCCTCGCCAAAATTATAGGTGTGTGTGTGGGGCCATGAATATGAAGTACATACATATGTAACTAAAAACGAACCGAAAAGAAAAACCCACACTAAGCCTAGAACTAGAATTATCTCCGAAACAAAGGCAAACGTGCCTTAATCAATAAATCTATGGAAAAACACCTAAGATGCAAATGTAAAGTGCTTAATATAAATATATACATACATGTGTATGTAATACATATACATATATGTATACATATACATATACATATACATATACATATACATATACATATACATATACATATACATATACATATACATATACATATACATATACATATACATATACATATACATATACATATACATATACATATACATATACATATACATATACATATACATATACATATACATATACATATACATATACATATACATATACATATACATATACATATACATATACATATACATATACATATACATATACATATACATATACATATACATATACATATACATATACATATACATATACATATACATATACATATACATATACATATACATATACATATACATATACATATACATATACATATACATATACATATACATATACATATACATATACATATACATATACATATACATATACATATACATATACATATACATATACATATACATATACATATACATATACATATACATATACATATACATATACATATACATATACATATACATATACATATACATATACATATACATATACATATACATATACATATACATATACATATACATATACATATACATATACATATACATATACATATACATATACATATACATATACATATACATATACATATACATATACATATACATATACATATACATATACATATACATATACATATACATATATGTATACATATACAAATACATACATAGGCGGTAACTTTAAGTTGTCCTTTATTTTTAGGTCTTCGAATCCCTACCCTGGCTCAGACCAAATTTTGTGTGGTGCATTTTAGCCATTATTTGTCACTCCCTGATTTCAAACAAAGTGTTTAGTGATAAATTGGACAGTAATAACGCATTTCAGAAATATTCAATTGAGTTTTGCCATTTTTGAAATACTTAAGGACATATTTTCGTTGTTGAATCCGGGTAAAAGGATTAATTTTTGTAAGTTTAAAAAAAACCGAATTTCCCGGTATAATCAAATCTATTTAACATATAATAAAATTAGTTAATAATGTGTTCAGAAGGATACAAAAAGAAACTGTAGCATAAATATCACGACTTTCGATTTTGAGTAACTAAAAGTGCCTGCACGAAATAAGCTGTGACATAGAAAATGTCGATAGAGTTGGTTTTTTTAAGTTTTTAATATTATTTGAAAAGATAAAATAATAATCAAATGCTTTTATATATATTAATAAATCGCTAAAAAGGACTGCATTTAAATTTTTGCGATATCTCAAATAGTTTAGCAGCAATACACTTTTGAAAATTTTTTGTACCTCTGCACGAAATAAGCTGTGAGCCACTGTACATATAAGTAGGTAGTATATGGTAACCGTTGGGGGTAACCCTTGAGCTGCCGCTCCTAAGACGAACGAACGAAACCAGAAAACCGCAAAAAAAAGGTTTGCAAATTGAAGCTCATCTCATGCAGATATCCCTACCTTTGCCATGGCATTAACCCTTGGCGAGATTTATGGATCAAATCGCTAGCTACCGCTGCTCCCCATCCTTCCCTTCCTTCACCATTGCTGACTATCTCTTCTCGCACACACTCGCCTCATTCTCGTCAGTTGTGTGTGCCCTGAGGCTGACGAGTTCTGCGAATGAAACTCGTTACCAACAAGAAAGACGACGGCAAACCGAACGAAGAACGCAACATTGCCAAAACTCTTAAATTCATGGGCTGTGACAGAGGAGTGGTCGTGGGGGGTGGGGGTAAATTTGTGTTATTTGAAATCAGTTTTTATTTGATCTAATTCAATTGTACGAGAATCAAACTGGAGTGATTGATCGTTAGATCGGTTGATTATTTTGATTACATAATGGTATATAGGATGCTATAACCTTACCCTAACAATAAGACTTCAAATGGAAATGCAAAATTTAAATTTGTTCTTTGACCTTTTTCATGTTTCATTAAACTTTCAATGGACCAGGCTCGAGATCATTTATTAGGAGCAAACAAAAAGGGAGCAGGTTGTCTGTATAGTAAACATCTCAATGGTTTTATTCACATAATACGTAAAATAGAATATATTCGAATTGAGTGAGTGTGTATGAGTAATAATATATTTTGGTACTCATACAAAGCGAAATAAATGAGACTGAGTGCTGCGTAAAACGGAATGAGAAATTTGGCAACGCTAAAACATTCGAGTTACCCGAGTATCAGTATTGTACATAATTTGTGTAATTATTTCGTTTGCATCGTCTATGCATTGGTTCTCGTTTTTATGTTTTCTGTACGCACAATGAAAAAACAAAAAAAAAATTTGTATGAATTTGTTTTCGTTTTTCTGTAAGCAAAACAAAATAACAACAAACGCTGCTATTTGAATACATTCGAAACCGATCTCACATGTAAAACCTAAAAACTATTTTTATCTGTGTAAAACATTTGCAATTTTTTAATGAAATATTAATATTATTATTTTAAAGTAAAAAAAAAATTGTTTTGCTTGCATGAATGAAAGGTTTATTACTCACAACTTAAGAATATTTATTGAACATATGAAATTTTCTATATGTTAAGAAATGTGATAGATACATACATAGTATAGATTGATTTGGATGCCAGCTTTACTTGAGGGGGAAGCTTGACATCCCCTTTTGGTGTGCCCATGCCTGTTTGGCTCTGTGGTCAGTCCAGCATCATGGGCAGGGGCATCAGCATCAGTTGGCTGTTGTTGTTGTCTCTCTGCCTCAATCCGGTCGTAGTGGTAGTTGTATCTCAGCAATCGAATCGAATCGAAGCTGGGATCTGAGGCTGGTTGCTTATTTCTAATGAAAATTGACGCCGTGCTGGTAATTTAAGTTGTTTTCGTTTGGGTATTTTCTTCTTCTTTTTTCGTGGAGTGGGCTGGGCGCTAGGAGGGGGAAGTTTGGTTTGAAGTTAGACTCGATAGCTTGTTGTTGTTGGCGTTAGTGAATTCTGTTTTGGTTGTTGGCTACAAGACTATACCAATATATTCGTATTTATGTTGCGTGCGAGAGATCGGTTAGCGTTTAAGTTTAGTTGCTTTCTCAACAAATTGGTACAAGCAATACAAACCACCTCTCTATATCTCTCTCTCGCTCTCTCTCTTTGCAGAGATCTACATACATAGATAAATTGAAATTGAACTTGAACTAAGAAATACGAATTAGGAAATCGATTAAATCCAATAATCGTGTTTACTAAAGAGAAACTAACGGCAATTGATCAGAGTTGGGAAAGACTGTCCTGCTATCACAGATTAAATAGCTTATTTGGACTATTAGTTCAGTTTTAAATGATTATTCGAAGCTAGTAGTCCTCATTTCTAAATGCCCCAAAAAGAATGGGCGTACTACCAATCAAATTGATTAAATGGAATGGCCTTGAGATACTTTAACTGGGCTCAAACTGTCATAACATAAAAGTGGGATTGCACTTCAATTTATGTGACTACTTTCTTATACAACGCATCCATAGGATAAAATCGTGTATTAAAGTTGCCAAATTGTATGTAACAGGCAGAAGTAAGCATTTCCGAGCATTGGGTAAACATTGCTCATCTTGGTGAACATGTTCACTTTGGCTTTTTTTATAATTGTTCATTTTGTTCACTTGCTCGCTTCACTGCTCAGTTGTTCACTACTATTCTCAGGTTCTCACTACATTGCTCAGTTGTTCAGTTGCTGCATTCTGAGTTGATAATTACATCTTGAGCATTGTTGACAAAACAATTTGTGATTTTGCTGTAAAACTCAAAAATGATGCTTATTTCTTAAACTGGTTACTCAAAAATACAACTTAATGCTTTAGTTTTATAATACTTTTTAAATGTCGGCTTAAATCGCTTTTTGACTTCCTGTGACATTCTGAATTTTTATACCATGCATCCATAGGATGAAATGGTATATTAAAGTCGCCAAAATGTATGTAACAGGGAGAAGGAAGCATTTCCGACCCTATAAAGTATATATATTCTTAATCAGCATGAGAAGAGAAATTGATATAGCAATGTCCGTCTGTCCGTCCGTCCGTAAGAGTGCAGAGATCTTAGCAACTACAAATGTTAGAGTTACCATATTAAGGTTGTAGACTCATGTAGTATTGGCGCACACCAAGTTTATTTATTTTTTTTGCCACGCCCCTTTGCGCCTCCGGAATAAAAAGTGATTTTCTCCCGTAATATTTATCGTATTGAAATTTAATTTGGCACGCTCATAGATTTTATGAACATCTATCATTCCACTAAATTTTTTTTGTCACGCCCCCTTCCGCCTCTGAAATTCAATGAAAATCGATTTTCTTCAGCAATATTTATCATATTAGAATTTAATTTGGCACACTTATACATGTTATAGGCATTTGTCATTCCACCAAGTTTCATAAAAGTCGGAATAAAAATGGCCGAGTAATGCATTGAAACGTTTTGGTTACAAAGCGGTGCAAGGACGAATTTGGCCGGTGGAGCGCTAAAGTGCACATACATACATCCCCTGATGCATGGTATATCCAAGTCGGCCCGGCGCTTTACTTACTTTATTAAAAGTGAAACTAATCTGATCGCTAATATAATAAAGTTAGTCGCCGGGCCGACTTGGATATACATACCATGCATCAGGTGAAAAGATATATATTAAATTTCTTTCAAATTCTATCTCGCTCACTCTTATGTGGACTTGAGCACTTTAGCGCCCCCGACCAAATCGGCGATTTCTAACATATGCTATCTCGCTCACTCTTATGTATCTGCACTTTAGCGCCCCACCGGCCATAACCGCCCTTGCACCGCTTGGAGGGGAAAAGCGTTTCTATGTATAACTCGGCCATTTTTATTCCGATTCTTATGATATGATGGATGATAGATATTCGTAACATGTATTAGTGTGCCAAATTAAATTACGACACGATAAATAATACGGGTGAAAATCGAATTTCCGAGGCGGAATCAAACTTGGTCTGCGTGCATACTGCACGCATCTACTGTCCAAATGCGATAGCTCTAGCTTTTATAGTTTCCGAGATATGGCGGCTCAAAATTTTTTTTTTCAAATTGCAGGGGCGGAAGAGGGCTTGCGAAATAAAAAACTAGAAGGCCGGGCTAACTTCGATCATGCCGAAGTTTGTATACCCTTGCAAGTTCTTGCGTTACTCAGTCCCTAAATGGAGATCGCAAAATGAATAGGCTTTTGTGAAAAAACCGCAATTCACACGCTATAGGACGGCACGCATGCATAAGCATGTACATACATATGTAGAGATGCAGCATGCAGTTTGCCATTTGTTTGTAGCTAAATGACAGCTATATCATATAGTTATTCGATTTTGATCAAATTTGGCAAGATTAGCTATAGCTGTCTAGGAGGAGAAGCTGTTGATCCAGACGGACGGACAGACAAACGGATTTGAACTCGTCTTGTCATGCTGATCAAGAATATATATACTTTATATGGTCGAAGATGCCTCCTTCTATGCGTTGCACACTTCTGACCAAAATTAATATACCCTTTTTGCAAGGGTATAATAAACATGATCTACCTGCAGAACAAACGAGTCTGCATGCCAAGTTTGGTAGGTCTAGCTCTTACAGTCCGAGATCTCGATGATCCTACAGACGGACATGTCTCAGTCGACTCGGCTATTGATACTGATCAAGAATATTTATACTTTATAGAGTCGGAAAAGCTTCCTTCTCCCTGTTACATACATTTTGGCGACTTTAATATACGATTTCATCCTATGGATGCATGGTGTAAAAATGGCGAACTTGAGTCAAAAGAAAACGCAGATTAAGCAGAAAATGCACAAAGAAAAGAAAATGAGTAAAAAAGAGCAAGTGAACACAAAAGAACAATTGGAAAAGAAAAGTTGAGTTGCTCAGTTAAGTGAACAACTCTTTTTTGTCGTTTGAGACATGTCCGTCTGTCTGTCTGTCCGTCTATGAGACTATAAGAGATAGGGCTACCAAATTTAAAGCGTAGACTCGTGGTGTGTATGCAGATCAAGTTTTTTTAAAACGACCCCTGTCGCTCCCGGAATTCCATAAAAAGTGATTTTCTCCCGCAATATTTATCGTGTTGTAATTTGGCACACTCGTACGTGTTATGAACATCTATTATTTCACCAAATTTTAAACAAATCGGAATAGAAATGGCGGAGTTATACGTAGAAACGTTGTGTACTGAAAGCGGCGCAAGGCTGGGTTTGGCCGTTAGTTTTATAAATTCGAAATAGTTTTTGCACCTGATGCATGGTATATCCAAGTCGTCGAGGCGAACGAGGGAAGATCGCCCTATCCGAGGAATATACTTCCTTAAAGTAACGACAGATGAAAGAATATTTAAATATGAAGCAAAGAGCAAAACTTTACGCGTACCCGATGACAATAAAAATTATCCAACCCGAGCCCAACTTACTATATAACATTATTGTTTTCATTCCACATTTCTTCTAGTTTCTTAAACAATTTGATTGAATTCTCCTACATTGGAAGGTCCCAAATTTCTTCGCAGATTCCCATAGTCTCTGCGGCTCACGAAAATTTTATGCAATTTGTCTTAGCAAATCGGTTGCTTATATGGAACCAAAAACTTTGTTTTCCCTTGGCCATGTTTTCGTGGTCGGTTTGGAAAATTGCCGGGCATTTCTCTTGATGGCTGACATTGGCATCGGCTGCTTCTTGTCCCCCACTCTCCCCGCTCCATTCATTTCACTTTGAATGTTTCGTCTTTGACTGGTAGTTTTTGTTCTGCCTTTGGCCTTAGTCTTGGTCTTGGCCCGGGTCTCCTCTCTTCACATGGAACTGCGATATTTTTCGGTTGGTTTTTTTTATTTATTATGATTATTTATTTTGTTTCTACTTAGTTTAGTTTGCGGTTGTCGGCCACAGATGTTGGCAGATAGACAGCCCACAACTTCAACATGGTGCATAGAAATGCATACATATGTATGTAATGCATACGTACACACCGCTGAATGTGTGAGTATGAGTGAGTGTGTGTGTGTTGTCCCTACGTAGTTCTGTGTGTGGATTGATTAGTTTCGTTCAAATTTCGTCTCTACAATAGAAAAACAAAAAGGGGGGGAAAAAAGCAACTAAGAAGACGAAAAGTTCAACCAACTTTTCGTGTGCCACGCCTGCTGTTGTTTTTTTTGACGTTTTTGTTTGTTTTTTGTGTCCATACCCTTGCCATCCCTTTCCGCTTCTTCCCCCGTCAACCATCACACTGTGTCTACTTGTGTGTGTGTTTCCCTTCGCCGGAAAAGCAAAAATAAACAACAAAAGACAGATTTCTGTATACCCTGTAATGTGACAACATTGAGTTCCTTTTTTTCCACATAAAATGTACATATATGTATATATGTACATACATCATGTACAGATACATATGTATGCGAAAAAATGTCTATGAAAATTTCATCATGCAAAATCCTTTCGGAAATCGATGTAACCACACCTACCCGCCTCCAGACATACACATACACTCGCGCTAATAGGCAAGTGGGTGTTCATATGTACAAACATACATACATATGTATGTATGACGAATTTTCAACTTCATAACCAACTGCGTCTGCATCAGCATCTGCATCGAGCAATTGGTGGCGTGTGGGCGCCAAAATCGGGGAAAAAACTAAACTTCAGGCTATGGCAATAGCTTTGGGTGATGGCAACACGTCGCTTGATAAGAATAATGTTACACACACACACACACACACACAAACAAACACACACACAGGCGGACAAACTCGTACATACACCTGGACAGAGACATTTGATGTTGACAAGCTTGCACTGCTGGCATCGGAATCGAAATAGTCGATCGGCACCGCACTCCGCCACTTTTACCACAACTCGTTTTTGTTGTTGCCGTATTTTATGTACTTGAGCTCCAGTTTTATGACTTGTATTAGTCCAAAGACCTGCAAGAGGCACTGTGTGGCAATGGCAACTTCAACTTTAGTTTGGCTTTATTTACCTTACCCGGCGCAAAACACACACTTACAGACAGTCGGAGGCGACTTGGTTTATTTGACGCGACATCCAAGTGCCAGTGCCAGAAGCATGATGTCTGTTGTTGTGGTTTTTGCTGTGGGAGCCGCCTAAAAAATTGGCTCCTCCTATCAAAAAACCGAGCAGATTTGTCATGCACATGGCGTCGCTTCGGTTCGACATTTAAAAAACTTATATTCAACAGTATATTGAAGGGCGTCTCTTAAATTATGGAATTGTACTGGCTACGAATTCCTGATGGTAGGGTACTCTTAGGGCAATGGGCGATTGTTAAAATTTACAGTTTACCCATAATCTTTTTACACCCACTAATTGATAAAACTTAGTTAATAATGAAGTCTATATACATTTGATGATAGTTTAGTTCATCGCAAAATAGTGCATTCACAGCAATGCACATAATTTCGGATGTGACTGTTCGGTGTGGTTTGAAACGAGGAAGGATAAACCGTTATCGGCAATGGTTGTCGCTGTGCAGACTTGAGATCCAATTGTTTACGACTGGAATTCCATGTTATGAATAGGAAAAGGTGATACTTGTAACAAGATCGTGCTACGTACCATACAATTCGAAAAAGTTTCCAGGATAAGTAATTTCGCGTCTTGGTGGCAAGTTTGACTTAACACCTTTCGACTTTCTTCTTTGAGGATTTTGTTGAATGTAAGGCCTATGCCAACAACATTCAAGAAGCCATTGCGGAAACAGAGCCACTTTTGTATAAAATAGTGATCGAAAATTTCGTGAAAAGTAGCTAAGGTCAAAAGTTTGTTGAAATATATTTCGGATTCATCCGGAACAGTGGTGACCAATTATTTGGCACATATTTTTTTTCGTTATTCAATTCAGATTTTCTCGGGTGTTAAATAATTTGTTCAAACAATTGAGATAATGCACCGTAAATTTTGTTATGTTGGCTTTAGGCGTTTTTTTCCCCAGGTGCATTTGATTGGAAAAACCCCATATTTTCTGTGGACAAATAACGATAGACCTTTGGACCCTTGGAAGAAGTTAAAGATTGCATACCAAAAATGTTCAATTTGTCCCCAAATTGAGTTTTGGAGCCAATTGAAGTTGCGATTTTTGATCCTAGATTTGGGTCTTTCCGCTTGCCGCCGTTGTACGGCACTAATTAATGCTAAATCACTATTTTCTTCAAAGAACAAAATAGAGGAGGATACCCGTTCAATGAGGTATCTTGCATTAAAATCGGAAATCAATTAGATATAATGAATCGCCTCGCAATAATGTCATTTTTATGCGAGACGCCTTTTTCCATACAGCCCAGTCATCCCTCTCTTTCTTTTTCGTGCACGAAAGGACCTGAGTGTCACCCTTTACAAGGTTCAACTGTTTGGAATTGAAAGTCCCTTTTTTTTAAAAAAAAAAACGTTGCATTAATTTTGACCCGCGGGTATTTTGCGGGTATTGTCTCTAAGTCCCATGATAATCGGGTGAAAAAGAAAGAAGTTATTGATCTAAAACTCTTTTTTCAACCGATATATGGGAGCTATATGATACAGTCGTCCGATTCGGATGAATCCGAGATATACAATGCCTGCAGTATATACAAGACTCCGTGCAAAATTTCAGCTCTGTAGCTATAGCGGTCTACGAGAAGAAGCTGTTGATCCAGACAGACGGACATACAGACGGACTAACGGATTTGAACTCGTCTTGTCATGCTGATCAAGAATATATATACTTTATATAGTCGGAGATGCCTCCTTCTATGCGTTGCACACTTCTGACCAAAATTAATATACCCTTTTTGCAAGGGTATAAAAATACTTTCACCAGAAATTTAAAATCGGCTAAACATAGCAATGTACCTATGACCGCGTAAGTAGGTGGGATCGTTTAGTCATATTTGATTAGCCACGGCTACTGTGCATGTCCAAACTGATGTTTAAGTGGGTTTATGGTTGGATTCCCTCTCCCTATTATTTGGTATTCGAAACTTTATGAACCGATGATGATTTTCGTTTTCCATAATGTTGGAAAAACATTTATTTTTGTAGTTTTTCGTTTTCATTTTATGTATTGTTTGTTTGAGGCTGTAATTAAAAAGTTAAGTCACGTTTCGTTTTATCAGTTTTTTCGAATTTTCTTTGGCTGCGTAGGCAGGGCTGCTGTCATATCGTGCGGCTCTATGGCTGAGCTAGTGAAAGTGATTGCAGCTCTTGATGGTTCCTTCTCACACATTTTCAGTTGGTATTGGTCGCTAAGAAGCGGTAGGTAGTAGGTACAATAAATCCACAATGGCTGGTTGCCCAAAAAAAAACTGCTCCTCTAACAATTTCATCAGGAGCAAATAAAAAATGGTTAATCCGAAAAGGCAAAAACCCACCAAGAATTATGTTAGTTGGATACGAAATATGTACGTATTAAAGTATGTGCATATATATTGTGTGGGTCTATATGTACATACATACATACATATGTACTTTCCAATATGCTTTTTTATGGCTCCAGTTACCAAAATGAATTTTTGTTGTTGTTCTAATTTAGCTGGCTTAAGTGATTCTGGTGAGTCTGCCTAGTGAGTGGCAAAAGAAGAAAGCATGTGAAACCAGTTTCACGACGACCGCGCTTCCGAATGAGGTTAAGGTGAACGATGGAACTGGTTCTTGCCGAAGATATTTGTATGTGTTGATTGCTTCATTTATATTTTATAGAGTCATAAATGTTGGATATTTATCTGATAAGCAACTAAATTTAACTTAATCGACTCTTGCGCACTTGTTTAATTCACAAAGAAATATTCTTAATATAGACAAACTAGTTCCAAATTGAAACCAAATGGATTTCAATTGCACTAAAAAAATAAAGTAAGTAAGTCGCCGGGCCGACTTGGATATACCATGCATCAGGGGAAAACAAATTTCCTTGAGTTTATAAAACTTATTTCATATATTAAATTTCTTTCGTATGCGCGATTTCTAACATATGCTATCTCGCTCATTCTTATGTGTGTGCACTTTAGCGTCCCACCGGCAAAATTCGCCCTTGCACCGCTTTGAGTGCGAAACGTTTCAATGCATAACTCTGCCATTTTTATTCCGATTTTTATCAAATTTGGTGGAATGATAGATGTCCATAACATATATAAGTGTGCCGAATTAAATTCCGATACTATTGCGGAAAAACTTATTTCATATATTAAATTACTTTCGTATGCGCGATTTCTAACATATGCTATCTCGCTCACTCTTATGTGTGTGCACTTTAGCGCCCCACCGGCCAAATTCGCCCTTGCACCGCTTTGAGTGCAAAACGTTTCAATGATCTATGAGTGTGCCAAATTAAATGACGATACGATAAATATTACGGGAGAAAATCACTTTTTATTAAATTCCGGAGGCGGAAGGGGGCGTGGCAAAAAAAAACATAAACTTGGTCTGCGCCAAGACTACACGAGTCTACATTCTAAATTTGGTAGCTCTATTATTTATAGTTGCTGAGATCTCTGCACTCTTACGGACGGACAGACGGACGGACGGACAGACGGACATGGCTCTATCAATTTCTCTTCTCATGCTGATCAAGAATATATATACTTTATAGGGTCGGAAAAGCTTCCTTCTCCCTGTTACATACATTTTGGCGACTTTAATATATCATTTCATCCTATGGATGCATGGTATAAAAAACCAGAAGGCCGGGCTAATTTCGTCCATGCCAAAGTTTGTATACCCTTGCAAGCTCTTGTGTTACTAGATCCCTAAAAAGTGTTATCTAAATGTAAAGACCCTGGTGTAAAAATCCGTTTTTACACGCCATAGCACGGCACCCATACATATGCATGTATGTAGACATGCAGCATGCAATTTTTTCATATGTTTGTATGACAGCTATATGATATAGTCATCCGATTTTTATCAAATTTACCAGAATTGTAACCTTCTATGTGGAAATGTTATTTACCAACGATGGAAATGTTATTTGACGATGATCGCATAAGAAACAAAAAAGTTTCTAAAAGAAAAACTATTTTTGGTCCGATCGTTCATATGGGAGCTATATGACATAGTAGTCCGATCTTGATAAAATTTGGCATGGATGTTTGGATGTATATTAAACTGCGAAATGTTAAGTCTCATGATAATCGGGTGAAAAAGAAAGAAGTTTATCTCTGCACTCTTACGGACGGACGGACGGACAGACGGACATGGCTATATCAGTTTCTCTTCTCATGCTGATCAAGAATATATATACTTTATAGGGTCGGAAATTCTTCCTTCTGCCTGATTTTTTCACGTGCTCTCTCGCTAACTTTAATATACTATTTAATCGTATGGATTCATGGTATAAAATTTATTATACTATAAATAGTAAAGTAAGTCGCCGGACCGAATTGGATATACCATGCATTAAGTGAAAATTCATATATTAAATTTCTTTCACGTGCTCTCTCACTCACTCTTATGTGGACACGGGAACTATAAAAGCTAGAGCCATCTACCATTCCTCTAAATTTTATCCAATGGAAATAAAAATGGCTGTGTTATACGTATAAACGTTTTGTATTCGCCAAGGTACTGGTGCGCTCATAAAAGTGAGCGAGATAGCATGTGTTAGAAATCGCGCATGCAAAAGAAATTTAATATATGAACTTTCACTTGATGCATGGTTTACCCAAGATGGCCCGGCAACTTACTTACTTTATTAATTTTCTTCCATCACTCTGACTGCAAAACGTTTCACAGCATTATTTGAGAAGACGTCAGAAACATGAGTTAAAAACTCCTTAACTCAAATGTAAACTTATTTGTAAATAAACTAAATACTTTATTAGCCATAGAAATTTCAATCATTGAAGTATTTAAGTATTGAATTTATGACCGCAAAAACTAGTTCATTGACTTAAGTTAGTTGGAACTAGTGCATTAGGATGTCCCACAAGAGTGTGAACATGTAAAAACGCAACATATGTACACATGCGAATTTTATTTAGGAAAGAAAATGTTAAGATCAATTCTGATATTTCATGAATGTTTATTATCCGTTAAGCATTGCATTCTGATAAACTCATAATATGCTATTGGAATATGAAACACCCTAATCTAAACGTATGCGGAGTTTCAAACCATAAATAGTTAGCTCCCGCCACATTTTACAATTGTCATCGGTTTCTCCTTTTGGGATCGACTGACTCTGACCTTACAGGGGAAAAAAAACCTGCTAAAGCAATGTAAAGACCATGTAAATTTGTTGGTGCAGTCTTGTGGTTGTTATGTTTCACTGTAAGTGCAACAACAATGACAAATTTCTCGGCATGGTGCTACAATTGCTACGAATTCCTCGAACATGATGGCTGCCTAAAAGCCGGCGGGCGATTGTATCCAGCATCCTGAGCCGGTCTCACTCTAATATTTATGCAGATGAGCCGGCCCTGTCCCTGATCACAGTGATTACAAAGCTGGAGTTGGGACTGAAGTAGCTATGGCAGTCCTGACCTTCATTTGGACCCTCAAGGCAAGGTGTGGTTTTTATTTCTCCTTCAACTTTTGTCATGATTCCTGACTAAAAATCTTGATGATGGTGGTGATGATGATGATAAGGCAGCTGTTTGCAACGACTTGGATCCACTTTGCAAAATTTTTAATAAATTGATCACAACAAATTGCTGACAGCTGATGCGGCGCGCCCGTCTGTTGCCGATGTTGCTGCTGTTGTGGAACGGCAGCAACAAGTTTTCAATCAATGCAACAGGTGCAGGCTAAGTGACAGACGATTGCATGAGTGGCTGTGGGGCTTTGTCGGTCTGTGTGGGTCTCTTCTCTCGGTACACTGTCGAGTTCTTGGGCAATTTGATTGGAATTTATTGTGAAATCACACAAAAGAGAGCAATGCACCGAGCTAAAAGGGACTACAAATTACTCTCATTGCTGACATACAATGGCCTGGACTGGCCTGGCCTGCCATGGCATGCAAATGCAGGATTGGGGATTGGTCGAGCTGAAGAACTGGGGGCTTAGACAATGTGAGAATGGAGCTTGGTGCTTGGGTCCATAGCCACTAGCTGCAATCGACGTCAGCGTCAACGTCATTTACCAACGAAGCATTGCAAATGCCAATGAAACGGAAGCCGCTGCTGCTCCACCACCAAACACAAGAAATTACATTAAATTTCAGGCAGGGTTACCACCTAAAAAGCGTTTAAGGCTTTTGGTCCATTACATTTTTGTGCTTTATTATTACTTGGAAATTGCATTGAAGTCGACGAAAAATTGCCAGCTTATTAATTGCTAACCAAATGAGGATAGGGTGTGGAAGGGGGGGTGTAATGGTGTGGGTGTGTCGTAGATTTTGTCTATGTAATTGTGTCGTTGTGGCAAGTAAACGCGCAAACCACCCCCTACCCTACGCAGCCCTCTTTGTCAGTTACCCATTAGTGTTGCTGCCAGCAATTTGCTTGCATGAATCACCAAGAATTGTGTTTGGTGGGTCATTAATTTAATTAGAAAGTCAAGGCTGGCTAAAAATTTGTCATTCGTAATAGTAAAAGAAAATAAAGTAAGTAAGTCGCCGGGACGACTTGAAAATACCATGCATCAGGGGGAAAAAACTACATCGAGTCTATAAAACTAAATTCATAAATTCATTAAATTTCTTTCGTATGCGCGTTTTCTAACATATGCTATCTCGCTCACTCTTATGTGTGTGCACTTTGGCGCTCCACCAGCCAAATTCGCCCTTGCAAAACATTTCAACGTACATATAACTCGGACATTTTTATTCCGATTTTTATGAAACTTGGTGCAATGATAGATGTATAAGGTGTGCCAAATTATATTACGATACGATAAATATTACGGGAGAAAATCAATTTTTATTAAATTCCGGTGGCGGAAGGGGGCGTCTATACTACAAGAGTCAACATTATAAATTTGGTAGCTCTATCATTTATAGTTGCTGAGATCTCTGCACTCTTATGGACGGACAGACGGGCATGGCTATATTAATTTCTCTTCTCATGCTGATCAAGAATATAGATACTTTATAGCAGAGCCGGCCACGCATAGCCCCCGGGGGCCGAAGTCAAAACGCGAAACTCATGTATACGAGCCGAGCGCTTGCCGAAGCCATTACAAAAACTATTTGCGAGCGTGAAAAGAAAATTAGTTTCTCACAGCATTTCGACCCGAGCACTTCTGTGTCGCTCTGCTGAGAGGCTACACATGAAAATATCAAAGAAGCTAACTTCGGCTAAGCCAAAGTTTGTATACCCTTGCAGCCCTTGATCATTACATTTTATTTCCTAAACAATTTTTTGTTTCTTAATCCAATAAAGAAATATTTTAAATACATTCACACACACACAATCGCAATTTTGACACATATATGTGCTTCACTGCTTATGCGTGCACTGCTTATGGCAGCAGCAGTATGCCATAAGCAGTGCACGCATAAGCAGTGAAGCACATATATGTGTCACATATATGTGGCATACTGCTGCTGCCATAAGCAGTGCACGCTATATAGGCAAATTTTATATCGTCGAAATCAGGCGTTATGTTTATCCGATTGTTTTGAAATTCACGCATATGATGTAATCCCTTTTTATTTATGTACGTAATCAGTTTGGATAAGATTGTTCAAAAAATATAGAAGTTATTCGCACTTAACGTTTGTATTTGTATGGCAGCTATATGATATAGTTGTCCGATCTTATTCAAAATCGCAGATGTGCATGTGGCTGTATAGAAAAGCTTATATACGAACTTTGAATGCCATAGCTCTAAAACTGTGGGACTAGATCGCGAAGCACCAGACAGACAGACGGACAGAAGGACAGACGGACATGGCTATATCAACTCGTCTTCTCTTGCTGATCAAGAATATATATACTTTATGGGGTCGGAAACGATCCCTTCTCTGCGTTACAAACATCTGACCAATTTTATAATACCCTCTGCAAGGGTATAAAAATGGATCCTTGCTTTGTTTTCTCTTGCATTTAATCGTCGCCTGCGCTCGTTGTCTTCATTCCGGCGAAATTTGTTCACTTTTTATTTTGCGCAGTGTAAAGCAACATTAAAATGCACAAATACAATGATACTTTTTGTGGGCTCTCATTGTGGCCGGCTCTGCTTTATAGGGTCGCAAATGCTTCCTTCTGCCTGTTACATACATTTTGGCGACTTTAATATACCATTTCATCCTATGGATGCATGGTATAAAAAGCCAATCAGAAATAATTTAAAAGTCTTAGACTTACAGCTTCCTGAAGGCAATAAACTGATCCATAATAGAAATAGAAAATGTCTTAGATTCATTTGTTTAGTGTCATGTTGATCGACCTCTTTATGATCGTAGTTAGTTTCTTTTCACTTAAATCCCACATTTCGTTATTAAGTCACTACAGCATGGATGCAGCATAGCTTACTTTTTCTTGGAATTCGTCATAATTAAGACGGGAAAATTAGCAAAAGCGATAAGGAAATGGTAGGGCTATAGAGAAGGAAAGGGCGCGAATTAATGGGAGAAAGGGAAGTGGGTAAACAAAGGGACATGGACAGCAATGCGGATGCAAAAAGTTTTCTCGTTCATTTTGTTGTGTTGTCATGAATAGCAGAGCATTCATAATAATGGTCCAGTACCAGTCCGTTCAATTGTTGAATTGATGCAGCAGATCACGATCTTGTAGATAGACTTGGTTCACGCTAATGAATGCTGCTTCTGCTGCTGATGAATGAATGAATGCCGACGATGGAAAGTACAAATAGAAACCGAGCACCAAGCTGATCAGGTTGGAATCGCCCCTGCTGCTGTTGCCGTTGCTTCTTGAATGCGACTCGCTGATTTAGCCTTGAGCCAAATCGCTGGTAAAGCGGGACAAACAAATGGAGGACACTTTGTGCGGTTTCTGGTTGCGACTTAACCAACTCAACGATTTTTCTTTGTGTATGTACATATGTATGTGCATACCTATGAATATTTGCAGCATGATGAAAGAAAAAGCAAAAAACAGAAATGTATCATACAAAATTTCTCACCTTTTTTCTGAGAGAAGAAGCAGGAATCAGGTTTTTTCTTTTTATACCATGCATCCATAGGATGAAATGGTATATTAAAGTCGCCAAAATGTATGTAACACATTTTATAGCTTTTCCGACCCTATAAAGTATATATATCCTTGATCAGCATGAGAAGAGAAATTGATATAGCCATGTCCGTCCGTCCGTCGGTTCGTAAGAGTGCAGAGACGTTTGCACTCAAAGCGGTGCAAGGGCGAATTTGGCCGGTGGAGCGCCAAAGTGCGCACACATAAGAGTGAGCGAGATAGCATATGTTAGAAATCGCGCATACGAAACAATATTTAATATATGAATTTCGTTTTCTAAATTCGAAGTAGTTTTTTCCCTTGATGCATGGTATATCCAAGTCGGCCCGGCGACTTACTTACTTTATTTAATTTCGGTGAGAGTGTGTGTGTGCTTTTTACCTTCCTTTGGGCAACTTTTTCTTCCACTTCATATTCATCTTCGGTTCCTTTTTTGTGCCCCTACCTTTTGCTTATCTCATTTCTTGGGTTGGTTCATAAATCCCAACAACAACACTAACAAATTTTTATTTTTTTGTCATCTTTAAGATCTGATCTGGCGACAACTATTTGGACTTGGGCGTCGCCCCTTTGTCTTAATTTTCTGCTTCACTTTTTCATTCTCCTTTTTGGCTCTGCTTTTTCCCTGATTTCCATATTAATATTTATACAAGAACTAAAATGAGGATCACATTGCAGAGAGACCGAAAACGTATTTAAGGTGGTATCTATTTGAGCTGCGAAAAGTGACATGAAATGAGACGAGATGGGAAACGAAGCATGTGATAACTCATTTTCAGCTGTTCACTTCGATGCAAGACGCTCCCCCGCATATTTCCACCATGTTCAGCCAGCTGTGCACAAATTGACCAACTGAATAGAAAAAAAAACACAATGAAATAATCGAAACCAAAGCACAGCAGCTACTGTGAATTCTCTCTCTTTTGTTTGAGCTCAATCGTTGGGAAAACTATTTATTTACTTTCGGACGCGGTTTTGGGCGCTTAGCGATGAGATGGGAAAAGGTAGCCGCCCCCGGAAGCGAATCGTTTGACAGCATCCAAATCCATTAAAAATCTAACCAATTAGGCCAATGGGCTGCCATTGACTATCGAATAACCATTCCAAGCAACATGACACCCACCGTCTCCACCTCCATCTTATTGTGCATCGTGTATACATTTCTGGCTAGGGACAATCTTCAGTCAACACTTTCGCTTGGCCAATTAATGGGCTAACCGGTACCCGTAGAATGGCAGTTTTTTAATTAGGTGAATTGCAATTGATTAATTATTGCATCAAAAAAAGCTTCATTAAAAGTCCTGAGCAACGGCATGACCTTATTTGGTGCTGGCCCAAAAGAGCAGAGAGAACAACTAGCAAAGTTGTTGGTGGGGGAGGGGGAATTTTCGGAAACCGCTCTTCTTCTTCTACTGCTCTAAGGTAGACGCATAAATTTTATTTGATTGGAACTTGCAAAACAATCTACAAGACCTACAACCACTAACGAGTTAGTGCCTAGGGATGAGGGAGTGAATGAATTGATGGGAGTTCAAGCAACTTAAATAAAATAAAGTAAGTCGCCGGGCCGACTTGGATATACCATACATCAGGGGGAAAGATATACTCTATTAAATTTCTTTCAAATGCTATCTCGCTCACTCTTATATGGAGATGAGCACTTTAGGGCCCCCCGACCAAATCGGTGATTTCCAGCACATGCTATCTCGCTCTTTTTTGCGTGCATCTGCCTTGCACCGCTATGAGTGAAAAACGTTTCTATGTATAACTCGTCCATTTTTATGGGTGGGATGATAGATATAATTGACATGTATTAGTGTGCCAAATTAAATTACGATATGATAAGTATTGTGGGGGAAAATCATGTTGGCACACTCATACATGTTATGAACATCTATCATTTCACCAAGTTTCATAAAAATCGGAATAAAAATGGCCGAGTTATACATTGAAACGTTTTGCACTCAAAGCAGTGCAAGGCGAATTCGGCCGGTGGAGCGTCAAAGTGCACACACATAAGAGTGAGCGAGATAGCATTTGTTATAAAAAGCGCATACGAAAGAAATTTAATGAATTTGTGAATTTAGTTTTATAAATTCGATGTAGTTTTTTTCCCCCTGATGCATGGTATATCCAAGTCGGCCCGGCGACTTACTTACTTTATTTTGCAATAAAAAGGGAGAAGCGAGTGGGTTATCTGTATAACGAAATTTCGAGAACTACTATTATTATAACTGTAAATGCTTGAATTGATTACGACATTAATATTTCGCTAACCGTTATGTCATTTCGGTTTAACATAGTACTTCTCTGAGGAGGATCAGAATCACATCTCTACATTAGTAATTTGTTGCCAGCAAAAGCCTCTTCTAACAAATTCAGCTAAGCATCCTCTTCAGCTCGATCACCTCCTGGATCTCGACTTGTCGTCCTGCCCTCCATCTTGTCACTGCCCCATGTCCCAGGCCCCATCACCCCCTCCCGTTTCTCACTCGTCTGTCTCTTACACATCGCGATGCCATAAAAAATGCAAGTTACCTGGCCAGTTTGTTGTTGGGTCTCCCTGTTACTCTGTTGCTGTTGGGCTGTTTGCCTTCTGTTTGCTCCTTCGTTACGTTTTGTCCGCCTGTTGCGCTTTTACTTGGCAGTTGTTGTTCGTTTTGTTTTTTGTTGTTGTTGGATTTTTGCTTTTCTTGTGCCGCTAATTGGCAGAAAATACCAAAAACGGCCATGCATGACGACTTCGATTCCTTCGATTCCTCATGCGCCTGGTCAATAAGATGATTATGATGATAGTTAATGATTATGATGATAATGATGATGCCAATATGGGCATATTCCTACTAATGAGCGGCAAAAGGTTGCATCCATCGCGTCATACCCATACCGCCATCCCGATCCAGATTCAGTTGATCCTCAATATTTATTTTTTTTGGGCTCGAGCTCTAATCCAAAATCGAAATCTATTTACCATAATCTCCAACCTATAACCAGAAGACATCCTCGCCTCGGGGTCTGCTCTGGTATAACTCGCTCAATCTCAAAGCGTGCATCTCGCCATAATGTTCGCCTGTCATGCTATCAGAGTTGTCCACAATTATAGCCAAATGACGATGGTTGGTTGGTAGCCATTCATGGCTTGAGAAGGTTGATCAAAGTCCTAGCCAAATTTCAACAAACATTATAAAATACATCAAATTATATCTTCAAGCTTTCTCGAATCATTTCCAAGGAACTGCTACCCAAAAAGCTAAAGTGAGAAAAAACCTTGGGTATTAAAATATTGCAAGTTGTCTGTATAGCTATTTCAAGAACTATCAAGTTGCATCTATACTACACTTAGAACGGGCATACCATATGTTCAAAGCTAAAACAAGTTGGGAACTACAACAAAATGAAGCAAAAGTACATACGCAAATTATACAATACCAGAGTTCGCTTTTCCAAATATCCCCCCAAACCCCTTGCTTAATAATAACAGTTAAAAAACCAAAACAAGATTTTTAATTTTGTTTTCTTAAAAATGAAAATCAAAAATAAATTTTTTTTCGCAAAAATAACAGTTATGCCATGAGTGAAAAGATAAAATTCGAAAATAAAAGTTATTCTTGAGAAATATTAAAAAAATCAAAAATAAGAATTAAAAGCGTTTTTTTTTTTTGTAATAATTATTACACCGATTATTTTTCGAAAAATATTTTCAAAATATTTCGGTCCCTAAGTCAGCACTATTAACAGTTTCTCGCTTCTGCTCCTCTGTTGCTTCTTTCATTGCTTTACGGTGTTGAGGACAATAATAAAAAAAAAAACAACAACAAAAAGAGCGAATGCCAAACAATTTAAAGTAGCTGTGTGGTCGTTGCCTGCTGCCTGCGCCTCTGCAATACCAACACCACCATCGGCACCCCCAACACCCGCTGGCAGATCATTACTAATGCCTCCAAACGATATCCAAGGTCCAATCACGACCAAGTTGCTGTGGCTCTGGCTTTACGTCTTCGCATCTTCTTCGCGTCTTCCTCCGATTTAATGCTTCTTCGTCAAAGGCGAGTTGAACGACTTTCAAATGAATGTCAAGTCTTTGTATGCACAAAATATGCAAATACATGCATACACACATATGTATGTATCAAACCAAGTCAGCGCTATTACTAAACATTCTAGAACAGCAGAACTCATCTTATTACAAGTAAGTCCGCAATTGTGTTAATAACAATTATTTCGCGTCATACTACCGATAAGAAATTCAATCGGGAGCGCTAAACAATCCAATCCCGTCAGCATGATTTCAATCATAAGCCACAACATTACTTTTAACTTAACATTGGTAGCTCCTATTTGTCCTATCATGAGGAGTGTCGTATTTTTATACCCTTGCAAAAAGGGTACATATATTAATTTTGGTCAGAAGTGTGCAACGCATAGAAGTAGGCATCTCCGACCATATAAAGTATATATATTCTTGATCAGCATGACAAGGCGAGTTCAAATCCGTTTGTCCGTCTGTCCGTCCGTCCGTCCGTCTGTCTGGATCAACAGCTTCTCCTCCTAAAGCGCTATAGCTACAGAGCTGCAATTTTGCACGAAGTCTTGTATATACTGCACGCATTGTATATCTCGGATTCATCCGGATCGGACGACTATATCATATAGCTCCCATAGGAACCATCGGTCGAAAAATGAGTTTTAGATCAATAACTTCTTTCTTTTTCACCCGATTATCATAAAACTTAACATTTGGCAGTTTATTATACATCCAAACATCCATGCCAAATTTGATCAAGATCGGATTACTATTTATCATATAGCTCCCATATGAACGATCGGACCAAAAATAATTTTTCTTCTAGAAACTTTTTTTGTTTCTTAAGCGATCATCGTCAAACTTGGTAAATAACATTTCCACATTGAAAGTTATATTCTGGTAAATTTGATCAAAATCGGATGACTATATCATATAGCTGTTATATAAATATATGAAAAAATTGCATGCTGCATGTCTACATACATGCATATGTATGCGTGCCGTGCTATGGCGTGTAAAAACGGATTTGTACACCAGGGTCTTTACATTTAGATAACCCTTTTTAGGGATCTAGTAACACAAGAGCTTGCAAGGGTATACAAACTTCGGCATGGCCGAAGTTAGCCCGGCCTTCTGGTTAAACTCTTTTTATACCCTTGCAGAGGGCATTATAAAATTGTTCAGATGTTTGTAACGTTTTTCATCAGCATGAGAAGACGAGTTGATATATCCATGTCTCCTCCTACACTGCTATAGCTACAGAAGTTTGCACGAAGTCTTGTATATACTGCAGGCATTGTATATCTCGGATTCATCCGGATCGGACGACTGCTTCTAAAAACTTTTTTGTTTCTTTTGCGATCACCATCAAACTTGGTAAATAACATTTGCACATAATAAATTATAATTCTCGAATGAATGCGACAATTTGGCCCTACATCTGTTAGAACTTGGCAGTCAATTGAGTTTTGGAACATACATACATAGGTTTTTCTGAAATATTCCCAAACATATCATTATTAACAGGGCGCAAGTCAAATAATCTGACATTTCAACCACATTCGAACCGAATTGAGAAAAAGATTCCATAGTAAAAAATAAAGTAAGTAAGTCGCCAGGCCGACTTGGATATACCATGCATCAGGGAAAAAAAACTACCTTTAGTTTATAAAACTAAATTCATATATTCAATTTCTTTCCTATGCACGATTTCTAACACATGCTATCTCGCTCACTCTTAAGTGAGCCCTTGCACTGCTTTGAGTGCAAAACGTTTCAATGCATAACTCAGCCATTTTTATTCCGATATTCTTAACATGTATTAAGTTCATTACAGGAAGTATTATGAGTCAGAAGAATATCTTCGATTATAAAAAGACTTTTGTTATAGGAGGTATTTTAACAAATCTTCGCTCATATCATCTTTAAAATCCATAAAACTAACTAATGCCAATATGCTAACGGTAAACGGTTTTTTCATCAAGGCGCGGAGGCTCAGTGACTAAGCACATATTTATGTACATACATACATACATACATGGTAGAGGCATTCTTAAGTCAAACAACTACAGGAGAAAGTGAAAAAAGAGCGAGTAAGCACACACATGCTCCCTTGCCGCTTGGCGTAAGAAACGAACACTCACATACAAACACATACATAAAACTAAAGAACAACAACAACAGCTCTCTCTGTGTACAGAATGGGCAATTCTATGTGGTTGTTATAGCTAACTTTAATGATTAAAGTTTAATCGCTTCTCCGGCCCTACTAATTAAGATATCTTTATCAAAATATGTAGGTACAGGTCATCTAGAGTCCAATACCTACATACATACATACATCATATTAATTTTAGCTCTTTATGCTAAATATTGTAAGCCCTAGGGCTGTCACAAGTAAAGTGTTTGCCGTTTAACATACATACATACATATGTACATACATACATACATTCATACATACATACAGATGTATTTAAAATGGAATGAGATAAAATGTATCCCTTCCAAAAAATATTTTATCAAAAATATCTTTAATCGTATTGTTACGAGCGTCTAAATGTTGCACCTGCCTGAATGGAATCGCCCATAGCGAAATTCTCCTCATAATAAACTTATTGTAATAGCTTTAATAGATGCACCAAAATTGGATAGATCTCCAATGATACTGTTTCTATTGTACAAGTCGGCTTATAGCCAATTAAGCTCAGTGTCCACCGTGGGCTGTCAGCTGTACGCGTGGGCCAAATTCCGCTTTTAAGGACACTTGCTTAATCGCAAACCCATTCTAAAGACAATTTCTTTAAAACAAAATTGCTTTTCAAGCAGCACCCAAAAATGATGAGATTCCACATATGTACATACATACAAACATATGTATGCACATAAGTATAGTATGTTTGTCTCTTTTATCCAAATTGCAAATATTTATTTTTATACAATGCATCCATAGGACGAAATGGTATATGAAAGTCGCCAAAATGTATGTAACAGGGAGAAAGAAGCTTTTTCGACCCTTTTTCTTCATCAGTATCAATAGCCGAGTCGATTGAGACATGTCCGTCCGTCTGTCCGTCCGTCCGTCCGAAGGAGTGCCTAGGTCTCAGCAACTATAAAAGCTAAAGCCACCAAATTTCGAATGTAGACTCGTTTGGTGTGTACGCTGATCGAATTTATTTTTTTTTGCCACGCCCTCTTCCGCCCACGCTATTTGAGAAACAATATTTTGAGCCCCCATATCTCGGGAACTATAAAAGCTAGAGCTATCGTATTTGGACATTAGATGCGTGCAGTATGCACGCAGACCAAGTTTGTTTCAAATTTTTCCGACGCTCCCTTCCGCCTCCGAAATTCGATAAATTTAATTTTCACCCGAAATATTTATCGTATGTAGTTTAATTTGGCACACTAAAACATGTCACGTATATCTATCACCCCACCAATCATAAGAATCGGAATAAAAATGGCCGAGTTATACGTAGAAACGTTTTTTGTTTTCTGAACAAATTCAGGGACACTCAACAGATCTGTCGATCTGAGGTCATCGATTTGGCAACTGTTCTATAGAAATTCAATAACTTGGCTGCGGCTACTCGGATGCTAGTTTATTCCCAAATACTGATTGCCGAAATGATACTGGCTGGTGTTATGTGAGCTAGGGACATTTTATTTGCCTACGGCATTTTTATACCCTTGCAAAAAGGGTATATTAATTTTGGTCAGAAGTGTGCAACGCATAGAAGGAGTCATCTCCGACCATATAAAGTATATATATTCTTGATCAGCATGACAAGACGAGTTCAAATCCGTTTGTCCGTCTGTCTGTCCGTCCGTCCGTCTGTCCGTCTGTCCGTCTGTCTGTCTGTCTGGATCAACAGCTTCTCCTCCGAAACCGCTATAGCTACAGAGCTGCAATTTTGCACGAAGTCTTGTATATACTGCAGGCATTGTATATCTCGGATTCATCCGGATCGGACGACTATATCATATAGCTCCCATAGGAACCATCGGTCGAAAAATGAGTTTTAGATCAATAACTTCTTTCTTTTTCACCCGATTATCATAAAACTTAAGATTTGGTAGTTTATTATACATCCAAACATCCATGCCGAATTTGATCAAGATCGGACTACTATATCATATAGCTCCCATATGAACGATCGGACCAAAAATAGTTTTTCTTTTAGAAACTTTTTGTTTCTTATGCGATCATCGTCAAACTTGGTAAATAACATTTCTACATAGAAAATTATAATTCTGGTAAATTTGATCAAAATCGGATGACTATATCATATAGCTGTCATATAAACATATGGAAAAATTGCATGCTGCATGTCTACATGCATGCATATGTATGCGTGCCGTGCTATGACGTGTAAAAATGGATTTTTACACCAGGATCTTTACATTTATATAACTCTTTTTAGGGATCTAGTAACACAAAAGCTTGCAAGGGTATACAAACTTCGGCGTGGCCGAAGTTAGCCCGGCCTTCTGGTTATCTTAATGATTTTTCCAACTAAATGCATAGAAGTGAAACTAAGAACCTTTACTTTTCGTTTGACGTGTTTAATTGTTTTTCTTTCCTCTTTTCATCTCTTTCCAGGTAAATATGAAGCTGCAGCTGCGGTGATTAATTAACAAAACAGCGGTAAACAATTGAGATAACTCATTGTTGATTTTGACCTTTGGTAACAATAGGAACAACCGGCACACGTCTGTCTTATACCTACATACATACAACGTAAGGCACTGACAGTTCCATTTAAATGTCAATCAGGCGGCAATCTCTAACTCTGACTTGGCATGATGCTGAAACTGTTGGTGGACATGGACATGGACATGGATTCATTACAATTCCCTTGCTTCTCATTTCCCATCCGCACCGCAGCAACTACCCCTCCATCCTACATTCTGCAGCTCGCTTGGGTATTCAACTTCATAAAACAATTTTGACAAATAAGTTCATCAACACTTTCGTTAACTACTGGCAGATGCAGACTACTCTGCGGCTCCTGTTGCTTCTGCTGCTGCTGCCAACCTTGTCGTTTTTCTTTTTTTTCTCGACTTTTTGCATAATCTGTTTACAACAGCAACAACAACTCAAACACAACATGCAGCATTCGCAAAAACGCATTTGAAATTCAAATTTTTTTTTTTAAATTAACAAGTTCTCTCTCGATGCTGAAACTAAAGCTTGGAATCTGAGTTGGAGTCGGAGTCGGGCAGCAGTCATTGTGCATTGTTCGGTCAGCCATGTGACTGGATGCTCATCAGGCTGACAGCTTTAGTAAAGCGATAAATTTCCAATGCACATGCACCCACTGATTGTGAGTGCGACTTGAAAATAAAAACCCCACTTCAACTCAATTTCAGCAGCTTCGCTTGAATTTGTATACCCTGTGGCCTGAGGCCTTAGAAGGGATTTACTTGAGATCCCGGGTCGAGTTTGAATATCTATCTTTCCACCAAATTTTATACAAATCGGAAAAAAGTGCCCGAGTTATACGTAAAAACTTTTTTTACTGAAAGCGGCGCAAGGCTGGGTTCGGGGGTGCGCTAAAGTGCTCGTGTGCTCATAAGAGTGAGCGAGACAGTAAGTGTTAGCCATTGAGGCATGCGAAAGGAATTTAGTTTTCAAAGTTTTAAGTTTTTTTTATCACTTGGTGCATGGTATCCAAGTCGGCCCAGCGACTTCTTGACCTTATTTTTTTACCTACATACATATGTACCAAACCCCCACCACCAGACGGTGCCGCTATGTATTACCAATGACAAATGCTAGTTAGAGAAGAGTATTTGATGAAGATTGTGTATATTCGGAATGAACATTTTTACAGAGTAGCTTTGCACTGATCATGCTTTTGGGAGTTCTTATATGTATATGTACATATGTATGTATGTACATACTTTATTTCTTCTTTTTTCCGAAAACCAACATAATAAAAAAAACTTAATTGAGCATGCAAAAAGATCAGATTCCAAATCCACGCCTTCGTTCGACCTTTTGCTCCAAATTCGCAGAGTCAACAGAAATAAAAGCAAATGTCGCATAGCCGCCAAAACGTGACAGTCCCCGAATGAACGGGACAGAACAAAAAGAAAAAGGACAGAGGAATCCATCTGGCATATGGCAATTACACGTACATATGTATGTATGTACATGTGCCTAATTCTTCATATTTTCGTGTAACCCGAGATCGGATCGAGCACTTTTATGAAATGCATGCACGTTCTCCAGCAAAGTGTTTGGCTTACAACAGGACGTCTTTAGATTGATTTAAGATTTTTAAGATTGAAACTTGGCTACATCATATGCGATACTTTCTCCATCATTTTACCAGTTCATTTAAATCTTGATATTCTTGAGATCCTTTATATGAACATTTCTTAAGTGTATAGAACTTTTCATTACAATATGGTTGTGGTTGTACTTTGTATGGATTCTTCTAAACTCTCCAGTTTCTATATTCTTTTGTATACACAAATTTCATTAGGCTTTCAGCGAAATTTGAGGAAAAAATCATTGCCACGGACATGCCCCATAAATTCATCAATAAATTCGAAACGAAAAACAAACAAAAATTCGAGAATCTAAACATTTAAATCTAAGTATGTTGGGTCGATCAACAAAACATGGGAGATCTTTCACTGCCAACGATTTCAATTCATTAAAGGTGCGGCGATACGGATTATGAATTCAATAATCACAATAACAATACAACCCAAAATGATGATTGTAATTGTGCTTATGTTTTATGGCAATCGAAATATTTAGGCCACGTGTGCTATTAAACTGGATGTGGAGTGAAAAAGATGATAAGACCTCCCACTCCCCACCAATCGGAGCCCAAACAAAACGCCCCCAATGCGTAACCCAATTCTAATTTCGATTTCAATTCTAATGAAGGGCGAAAGTGAGAAAGTGGGAGATGCATATCCCCAATTCTATACATATGTATAAGCTCATTTATTTTTGAGTGATAAGCTCTGTAGACCAGCCCTGATGTATGGCCATATGTTTGAACTTTTTAAGCAGCTGTTGATATAATAAGCGAAGGCTAAGCTAGCACCACAAGTCAATCAATCACACACACACACTATATATGTATGTATGTAGATAGGAGAATTTATATATTCCCCAACAGATGTCAGTACTCGATCTAAAATGCACTGATATTTAGTTGGTCTTCTCCTCCCGCTGCACTACAACGTCTTCCTACTAGTGGCCAAGTCTCTATGCCTTTCTGTTTGGCGCTGATCTTCCACTTTGATTTGCCTTTTCGATTCTCTCTTCTCTCTATCAAATCCATCAAAATCGGGAGCTGCAATTTGCAAGGCGCAGATTTTGTGGCCAAGTGTCTGGGGTGAACTCATAACCAACTCGATTGCGAAAGAGCAGGAGAAGGAGTAGAGATTAGAAGCTTAAAAGTAAATAATTTGGAGAAATAGTGAATAAACTGAATGCAAGAGATTCCAGGGTAGCAGAATTTAATTTCAATGAAGATCAGCTGAATCAATTGCAGATGATTCCAATTTATGGAATCAACTATTCAATATGAACTTTTAAAATCGATTATTCAAAGTAAAGAATTACGTAACTGATTATTTCGGCTAGTAATGAGTTGTGCTGCTTTAAAGGCTTTTCTTAATCATCAATTATCTTACAAAAAGCGAAATGTTGACCTCATTTAATACCAGAGTATGAAATGTGTAGATTCGATTGGATTGCAAACTATTTTCATACTACTATTATTAATTTAGTTTTTGCAAGTAACATAGTTTCAAGCGTAAAGTTTTATCGACCCTATTATGCGTATGTGTGTATTTGTACAATTGTGATAACATATATATATATACATATATGTATATATACATATATGTATATATACATATATGTATATATACATATATGTATATATACATATATGTATATATAACAGTGGCAGTGTCTGTGTGTGTCCATATAAGTATAGACATACGTATGTATGTACATATGTATGTGTGTACCCTTTCGGTATTACCTATAGGGAGATAAGATAATGGAACAAGTTGATGTTTGTGAGTAAGCGAAAGCAACAAATTATCTATTGTATGTTTTCTTGTCTTACTCTCGTTCTATAACTAGCTCTCTCTCTCTCTCGCTCTTTCTCTCTCTGTCTAGCTTCTTCTCAAATTCTCTCTTTCTGCCTCTCTCTCACTTTCTTCAAACTTGATCGATTGATATGATGGGTAATCGTTCTAAATAGCCCAATAATTATAAACTATTCGGACAGTGTTACAGCGAGAGAGAAAGAGAACACAATTTGGGGGATCACCCTCTCACAAGTGGTAGGAAAGGCGGACTGCAACCCATTCAATTGAGTTCAGCTCGGCCCTGATATACATACATACATATGTACATATGTATGCGGGTTTCTCTAGCTACTTTTTCGCTGCTTTAGCATTAATAATTGCCGATCGGCATATAAATTATAAATTATGTCACCAAAAACTAAATGAAAACAGGGCCCCTCAAATTTTACGCATACCACCCCCTCCTCCCTTACCACTCAAACACTCTACAACCTAAGATAGGCAAAAACCAGAAGGCCGGGCTAACTTCGGCCATGCCGAAGTTTGTATACCCTTGCAAGCCCTTGTGTTACTAGATCCCTAAAAAGAGTTATCTAAATGTAAATACCCTGGTGTAAGAATCCGTTTTTACACGCCATAGCACGGCACGTATACATATGCATGCATGAAGACATGCAGCATCCAATTTTTTCATGTAACTTTCTATGTGAAAATGTTATTTACCAAGTTTGACGATGATCGCTCAAGAAACAAAAAAGTTTCTAGAAGAAAAACTATTTTTGGTCCGATCGTTCATATGGCCCATTGCTCAGTCGTTCAGTTTTCTGGGTCATATTATCATAATTACACCCAAAGCATTGTTGAATAATAATTTATGATTTTTATGTAAAACTCTAAAATAATAAGTACTTATTTCTAAAGCTGTATTTATCACTCAAAAATACAACATACTGCTTTAATTTTACAATGTTTTTTATACATATGCTTTTTTTGGTGCACTTACTCACCAGCAACCCAACCCTAATAAAAGAGGGTATTTTTCAGTCTATAATATAACTTACTTAATATACCCTTGCAAAACTGTCAGAAGTGCAACTCATAGAAGGAGGCATTTCCGACCATATAAAGTATATATGTAAGTATATTCTTGATCAGCATGACAAGACGAGTTCAAATTAGAAGTCTGCACGAATAGCAAAAAAAAAAAAATAAAGTAAGTAAGTCGCCGGGCCGACTTGAATATACCATGCATCAGGTGATGAGATATATATTAAATTTCTTTCAAATGCTATCTCACTCACTCTTATGTGGAAACGAGCACTTTAGCGCCCCCCGACCAAATCGGTGATTTCCAGCATAGCATATATCTCGCTTTTTATACCATGCATCCATAGGATGAAATGGTATATTAAAGTCGCCAAAATGTATGTAACAGGGAGAAGGAAGCTTTTCCGACCCTATAAAGTACATATATTCTTGATCAGCATGAGAAGAGAAATTGATAGAGCCATGTCCGTCTGTCCGTCCGTAAGAGTGCAGAGATCTCAGCAACTATAAATGATAGAGCTACCAAATTTAGAATGTAGACTCGTGTAGTCTTGGCGCAGACCAAGTTTATGTTTTTTTTTTGCCACGCCCCCTTCCGCCTGCGGAATTTAATAAAAAGTGATTTTCTCCCGTAATATTTATCGTATCGTAATTTAATTTGGCACACTCATAGATCTTATGAACATCTATCATTCCACCAAATTTTTTTTGCCACGCCCCCTTCCGCCTCCGCAATTTAATCGTATCGAAATTTAATTCGGCACACTTATATATGTTATAGACATCTATCATTCCACCAAATTTCATAAAAATCGGAATAAAAATGGCCGAGTTATGCATTGAAACGTTTTGCACTCAAAGCGGTGCAAGGGCGAATTTGGCATATGTTAGAAATCGCGCATACGAAAGAAATTTAATGAATTTATGAATTTAGTTTTATGAACTCGATGTAGTTTTTTTTCCCTAATGCATGGCCAAGTCGGCCCGGCGACTTACTTTATTATTTCTGCCTAGAATATTTTCTACTGAAAATTTTTTTTATTTTTTTAACTATCTAGAAATGAAATGCAGATTATTTATATATTCATTTAATCATATCCAATTCAATCTTACATCTCTCGGAGTTGAATAATTAGCTTCATTAAAAAATACTGTAAATTGTTTTCGGCATTTGTGCTTATATTTGCACTTCTGGCTTTCCAATTAACAACATTAGTGACGCTGTAGTGTGACCGAAATTTATTATCAATAAAGTAAGTAAGTCGCCGGGCCGACTTGGATATACCATGCATCAGGAGAAAACAAATTTCCTTGAGTTTATAAAACTTATTTCATATATTAAATTTCTTTCGTATGCGCGATTTCTAGCATATGCTATCTCGCTCATTCTTATGTGTGTGTACTTTAGCGCCCCACCGGCCAAATTCGCCCTTGCACCGCTTTGAGGGCAAAACGTTTCAATGCATAACTCGGCCATTTTTATTCCGATTTTTATGAAACTTGGTGGAAAGATAGATGTCCATAACATAAATAAGTGTGCCGAATTAAATTCCGATACGATAAATATTGCGGGAGAAAATCACTTTTTATTAAATTCCGGAGGCGGAAGGGGGCGTGGCAAAAAAAATTTGGTGGAATGATAGATGTTCATAAGATCTATGAGTGTGCCAAATTAAATTACGATACGATACGATATTACGCGAGAAAATCACTTTTTATTAAATTCCGGAGGCGGAAGGGGGCGTGGCAAAAAAAAACATAAACGCCAAGACTACACGAGTCTACATTCTAAATTTGGTAGCTCTATCATTTATAGTTGCTGAGATCTCTGCACTCTTACGGACCGACGGACATAGCTATGTATCAATCAATTTCTCTTCTCATGCTGATCAAGAATATATATACTTTAATACACCATTTCATCCTATGGATGCATGGTATAAATATTGCATGCTGCATATCTACATACATGCATATGTGTGTGTGCCGTGATATGAAGTGTAGATGCGGATTTTTACGTGTAGATGCGGATTTTACGAATTGAGTAACACAAGAACTTGCAAGGGTATAAAAACTTCGGCATGGCCGAAATTAGCCCAACCTTCTGGTTTTTGTTTGAGTCTTTTTTTTTTTTTTTTTGTGGTGTGTGCATAAAATTTGCATAAATTACAAGAGAGACAAATAAAATTCACTCTGAAGGCCCCCCTCAACATGGTGTTGCTGGTGTTATTGCTTTGTTTTTGTCATACAGTCAGAAGCATCGGCCGAGAGAAAGAGAGACAGAAACAAGAGAGTGGCAAAGTGCTAATGACTTTTAATTGAAGTGCCCAAAAAGCCTGCAGCAGGCAAATATTTTTATACCATGCATCCATAGGATGAAATGGTATATTAAAGTCGCCAAAATGTATGTAACAGGGAGAAGGAAGCATTTTCGACCCTATAAAGTATATATATTCTTGATCAGTATCAATAGCCGAGTCGATTGAGACATGTCCGTCTGTCCGTTCGTCCGTCCGATAGAGTGCCTAGGTCTCAGCAACTATAAAAGCTAAAGCCACCAAATTTCGAATGTAGACTCGTTTGGTGTGTACGCTGATCGAATTTATTTTTTTTTGCCACGCCCTCTTCCGCCCGCGCTATTTGAAAAAGAATATTTTGAGCCTCCATATCTCGGGAACTATAAAAGATAGAGCTATCGGATTTGGACATTAGATGCGTGCAGTATGCACGCAGACCAAGTTTGTTTCAAATTTTTGCCACGCCAAATTCGATATATTTATAATATTTATCGTATCGTAATTTAATTTGACACACTAATACATGTCACGTACATCTATCACCCCACCATCACAAGAATCGGAATAAAAATGGCCGAGTTATACATAGAAACGTTTTTCACCCATTGCGGTGCAAGGCAGATGCACGCAAAAAAGAGCGAGATAGCATATGCTGGAAATCACCGATTTGGTCGGGGGTCTCTAAAGTGCTCGTTTCCACATAAGAGTGAGCGAGATAGCATTTGAAAGAAATTTAATATATATCTCTTCACCTGATGCATGGTATATCCAAGTCGGCCCGGCGACTTACTTACTTTATTATTTATATTATTTATATGTACATATGTATGGTCATATCCGAGAAAGTTTAAACCAAAGTCAAAATTTTGTAGTTGTCAAAATAATATTTATTGCAATTGGGACGATTGGGTATATATTCAACCTTCAGATTTCATAAGGGACAAATTTATCCGGATGTCCATTTCTAAAAAGTCTGGATCAACAGCTTGTCCTCCTAGACTGCTGGCAATGTACATCTCGGATTCGTCCGGATCGGACCACTATATTATATAGCTCCCATAGGAAAGATTGGACCATAATTAGTTTTCCTTCTAACCACCTTTTTGTTTCTTACGCGATTATCATCAAACTTCGTATTTAACATTCATAAGTAATAAACTTTAATCCTATCAAATTTGATCAATCGGATAACTATATAATATAGCTGTCATACAAAGAAATGAAATAAAGTAAGTCGCCGGGCCGACTTGGATATACCATGCATCAATCGAAAATTCATACACCCACCGGCCATATCCGCCCTTGCACCGCTTTGAGTACAAAATGTTTCTACGTATAACTCAGTTATTTTCACTCCTATTTGAAATTTGGTGAATTGATAGATAATCATAATCAGCGCAAAAAATTTGGTAGAATGACAGATGTTCATAACATGTATGAGTGTGCCAAATTAAATTACGATTTCTAACACAAGCTATCTCGCTCACTCTTATGTGAACACGAGCACTTTAGCGCCCCACCTGCCTAATTGGCATGAATTTCTTCACACTTAGGCCAACACTTTATCCAACTCTCGCGAAAATTTTTCGATAGAATTTTGTAAGAATAGCTTAAGTTGATTTTTCTTTCCCTTTCGGAATTCTCATTCTCTTTCTAAAGTTGGTTTCCCGAAGAGCAGTTGCTATCTAAGTCTTGGTTAAGTCTATATTGTTCACGGATCACAAACGATAAAATCAGGAGATTTACATATTGTTGACGATTATTACATATTTCACTAGGGATATGATCTTGCTTTTGAACTGTGATCCATAAGTATATAGTAAAATAACAATTCCTCTATCTCTCTTTTCCCCTCCCTATCCCTGAATACAACTAGTTATCTTTTAACACGTGATGAACGAAATTTGAAGTGGACGCCTATCAATTTCTTTTGGGCACGCCCCCGCTATATCTGTTCCTTCCTTCCTATAGCTTTCTACACACATATACACACACACACACGGTCCCCCAAATGGCAGTCCGTTCTTATGGCCCTGCCTGGGCCAGTCTTTGGGTTCTTTACCTGCGTCCAACTTGTGTGGCATGCTCATGTCAGCCGCGGGCAGGGATCTCTAGTGAGACCCTTCCTTCCCTATGCCAATTCCTTTTAAAAATAAAAAGAAAAAAACACAAAACCCGCTGCTTGTCCGTTCGACTGTTTATTTATGCGTACGTTTACCTTTCGCCGCACCTCTCTCCTCTACCCATAGTTCTTCATCTGCTCATTCACTCTCGCTCTGTCGCTCTCTCGGCTTATCCTTTGGCTGTTTGTAGTAATTTACCTGCACGGTATTGCTTATTCTCTGTTTAGTGTCTACCTATGACGGCATTTCTCACTCTCACTCTCCCCTCCCCCTTTCCCCCCACTCCAATCTCCGCCTCTCTTGTGCCCACTTAGCGACAGCTATTAACTGTCATTGTCTCCCAGAGCGATGCGCTTCGGTCGGCATCGTCTTGACACAAAAGGATAAGAAAACCCACACATTCTATATGTTCATTCACAGCACCGTCTTTTGAATACCCTAAACTGAGTAACCTAACCTGACTAATATTTTAGTATCTAAAATTCGAAGATCGAATAGTCATAATGATGGACCAATCGTCTTGTCTGGTCGTTAATGCCCAAGCCAACCTATATGTATGTATGGGGTATGTACCTATCTTCTCTATGTTCTCCCCCTTTTGTATGCTCTTGAAGAGAGAGAGAGAGCGAGAACCAACAACTATAAAACAAATATGATGACGCTGTGGTTCTGGTTCTTGGGGCTCTTTTTAGTTCTGGTTCCATCTACATATGTATGTATGTATGTATGTACATAGGTGTGTTTACGCTTTTGTTGTCACCATCATCAAAATGTCTCCCTACCTAGGGTCTAGGCCATCTATCCAATTGCAAAATGTTAACGAAGAACGTTTTAATCCCATCATTAAGGTCCCAGTGTCAATTTCGACACACACTTCATTTTCTTTCTGTTTCTGTCAAGTCATTTTGTTCGTTGACTGACCTAGCCCATCATCTTCACCTTTTGATTCCTCTGGGGGTTGCAGCACGCAAATGTTTTCCAAAGGGGATCCGAGTTCGTTTTGTCATTGTCATTTCCGTCGTATGACTTTGACCCTGTCCATCCATAGTCCCTGGACGATTATTTGAAAGCACTAAGTACGTCTTCTATGGTTGTGCTTGGCTAGGTTATGACCAAACTGTCAAAGGTCAAAACCTTATGAGGAGAAACTTCTGGATGTTTTACAAGCGACCAATTTCAATTACATACAATATCTATAAAAAATAAAAATTTACCATACTATTGTCATTTGTTTAGTCAATTTATCAAGCTATATTTCCACACACCTATACCATACGTACATTCATTCACTTACGATGCGGTCAGAGAGTAGCTCGCACCTATGCCTAACTGCCGTGCTTGACCTTGCTATTATTCTTCAATGATGGTAAATGATGGAAAAGCCCGGCAGCAGCCAGCAGCACACTTTGCCATGTACAGCACACATGAATTGCAACACAACAAAGAGAAAAGATAAGCAAAAATATCAAAGAAGCTAACTTCGGCTATGCCAAAGTTTGTGTACCCTTGCAGCTTTTGACCATTATATTTTATTTTCTAAAAAATTTTTTGTTTCTTAATCCAATAAAGAAATATTTTAAATACATTGGCCGGGGGCAGCCAATCGCCAAATAGTAGACAATGTAGCGATTGATATTCATATTCACACACACACAATCGCAATTTTGACACATATATGTGCTTCACTGCTTATGCGTGCACTGCTTATGGCAGCAGCAGTATGCAGCAGTACTGCTGCCATAAGCAGTGCACGCATAAGCAGTGAAGCACATATATGTGTCAAAATTGCGATTGTGTGTGTGTGAATATGAATATCAATCGCTACATTGTCTACTATTTGGCGATTGGCTGCCCCCGGCCAATGTATTTAAAATATAGCAGTGCACGCTATATAGGCAAATTTTATATCGTAGAAATCAGGCGTTATGTTTATCCGATTGTTTTGAAATTCACGCATATGACGTAATCCCTTTTTATTTATGTACATAATCAGTTTGGATAAGATTGTTCAAAAAATAGAGAAGTTATTCGCATTTAACGATTGTATTTGTATGACAGCTATATGATATAGTTGTCCGATCTTATTCAAAATCGCAGATGTGCATGTGGCTGTATAGAAAAGCTTATATACGAACTTTGAATGCGATAGCTCTAAAACTGTGGGACTAGATCGCGAAGCACCAGACAGACAGACGGACAGACGGACAGAAGGACAGACGGACAGACGGACATGGCTATATCAACTCGTCTTCTCTTGCTGATCAAGAATATATATACTTTATGGGGTCGGAAACGATCCCTTCTCTGCGTTACAAACATCTGACCAATTTTATAATACCCTCTGCAAGGGTATAAAAAGTGGCCACAGCTATCGGCTGTCGGTCGGGAACTACTGAATTTACGTGAGCGGTTGGATGATTGGCTAAAGCGGACTAGTTACCGTGTCAAATGAACGCTTCAATGCCCACAACCATACTAATCCGTATACACATCTAACTTGACCTATAATTAATCAATGCAACGCTCAGTTTGACTGCCAGCCGATAGTCGATGGCCGATGTCTCATCAGCTTCAATTAGTAATAAGATCGAGGTAAATCAGCTGAGTCCGCTCCGTTCTGCCTTGACTTTCCTGCGTAGGATCCATAAATTTTTGGGCATTTTGCTGGCCTTACCTTTGAGTGCGGTGTCCGTGCACGTGCATGTGAGTTATGACCGAATAATTTGTAGTTTCGTCTATGTAGAGCGAGGCCATCGAGTCATTGTCATAGTCCCAAATGGTAAAGTTCAACGACAGCCCCCTAAAAAACCTGGAAAATGTGGAGAAGAAGGGACAGAAGGAGGAGTCGGAGGAGGAGAAGAACAGTGACTCGTAAAAGAAGAAAAAATAATTAAAACGCCAGTTTCTTTCATTTTGCGTTGCTTTGATTCTCTTGTAAATTTCCACAAAACTTTCTTAACGGCGCCATAGCTCTAATGCCCTCGTAACCCCAACCCACCTCCCCTGCTCTTATCATCAGTCTTTCGCTTTTTAATGGACACATTCAACATATTCAAGAAGACTCTGGCCAATAGCGGAAACGCGTGATGGCCTCACATTATGTTGTTTCGAATTTTTTGGCCAACAAAATTGAAACATCCTAAAATGAAAAATTATACAAAAACGAATTATAACGCCGCCCAAATGCAAAGAAAACCAGAAGGCCGGGCTAACTTCGACCATGCCGAAGTTTGTATACCCTTGCAAGTTCTTGCGCTACTCAGTCAATGTTAAGTTTTAAAATGATCAGGTGAAAAAGAACGAAGTTATTGATCTAAAACTCATTTTTTGACTGATGGTTCCTATGGGAGCTATATGATATAGTCGTCCGATCGGGATGAATCCGAGATATACAATGCCTGCAGTATATACAAGACTCCGTGCAAAGTTTCAGATCCGTAGCTATAGCGGTCTAGAAGGAGAAGCTGTTGATCCAGACAGACAGACAGACAGACAGACGGACAGACAGACGGACAAACGGATTTGAACTCGTCTTGTCATGCTGATCAAGAATATATATACTTTATATGGTCGGAGATGACTCCTTCTATGCGTTGCACGCTTCTGACCAAAATTAATATACCCTTTTTGCAAGGGTATCCATAGGATGAAATGGTATATTAAAATCGCCAGAATGTATGTTACAGGCATTTTTATACCCTTGTAAAAAGCGTGTATTAATTTTGGTCAGATGTGTGCAACGCCCAAGAGGCATCTCCGGCCATATAAAGTATATATATTCTTGATCAGCATGCCAAGATGAGTTCAATTTCGTTAGTTCATCTGTCTGTCCGTCTGTCTGTCTGAAGCTATTGCTTCTCCTACACCGCTAAAAGTTCAGAGCTCAAATTTTGCACGAGGTTTTATATATACTGCAGGCATTGTATATCTCGGATTCATCTGGGTCGTACGACTATATCATATAGCTCCCATAGCCACAATCGGACCCAAAATAGTTTTGCTTCTAAAAACTCTTTTGTGTCTTGGTAAATAACAGTTCCACATAGTAAGTTATATTTCTGCTAAATTTTATCATATCGGATAACTATATGATATAGCTGTCATACAAACAAATGAAAAAATTGCATTCTGCATATCTACATAAATGCCGTGCTATGTACATACGGATTTTTACACAAAAGGTCTTTACATTTAGATAACTCTATTTAGGGATTTAGTAACACAAGAACTTGCAAGGGTATACCAACTTCGGCATGGCCAAGGTTAGCTCGGCCTTCTGGTTTTACTTGGAGCATGGTATATCCAAGTCGGCACGGCGACTTACTTTATTTTTCTTCAAATCGAAAATAAAACTCTTGCGGTCTTAATCAACTTAAGAACTGATATAAGTATGACTTCATTTTCAAATCTTTTTATAGATGGTCAAGACACGTGTCAGTAGCAACACCTTGTTATGGCACGCCCCTATACCATCTTGCCATCTAGCTGTGCATGCTCGTAATTCCTGGGGGTTGGGGGGAAGTGGACAGTGCTGGACAGTCGGGTGGTCTTTGGGAATGACTTAACCGAAAATCCCATCAAACAAAATATGCGCATTCGGCCGAATGGCTGACTGTCTACCTGTCTTGAATTTTAAGTAACTCAATCGCCTCGGTACACCAAAAACTTGTAAGACAACATATAAAAAATGTATTGAAATGTGAGTTCTGTTACCGCTTTTTGAAGCATGCATCCATAGGATGAAATGGTATGTTAAAGTCGCCAAAATGTATGTAACAGGCAGAAGGAAGCTTTTCCGACCTTGTAAAGTATATATATTCTTGATCAGCATGAGAAGAGAAATTGGTATACATAGCCATGTCCGTCTGTCCTTCCGTCCGTCCATTAGTAAGAGTGCATAGATTTCAGAAACTATAAAGGCTAGAGCTACCAAATTTGGCATGTAGACTCGTTTAGTGCCACGCCCCCTTCCGCCGAGCTATTTAAAAAAACTATTTTGAGCCCCTATATCTCGGGAACTATAAAAGCTAGAGCTATCCTATTTGGACAGTAGATGTGTGCAGTATGTACGCAGATCAAGTTTATTTCAAATTTTGGCCACGCCCCTTTCCGTTTCCGAAATTCAATTTTCATCCGAAGTATTTATCGTATCGTAATTTAATTTGGCACACAAAAGTGAGCGAGATAGCATATGCTAGAAATCACCGTCTTGGTCGGGGGGCGCTAATGCTCGTGTCCACATAAGAGTGAGCAAGATAGCATTTGAAAGAAATTTAATACCAGAAGGCCGGGATAACTTCGACTATGCCGAAGTTTGTATACCCTTGCAAGTTCTTGCGTTACTCAATCCCTAAATGGAGATCGCAAAATGGAAAGGGGTTTTGTGTAAAAATCCTTATCTACACGCTATAGATATATGTATGCTGCAGAGTGCAATTTTTCCATCATATAGTAATCCGATTTTGATAAAATTTAGCAGGATTATAATTTATTATGTGCAAATGTTATTTACTAAGTTCGTTGATAATCGCAATAGAAACAAAAAAGTTTTTAGAAGCAAAACTATATTTGGTCCGATTGTTCCTATGGGAGCTATATGATATAGTAGTCCGATCTTGATTTGGCACAGACGTATAGATGTATGGTAAACTGCCAAATGTTAAGTTTTATAACAATCAGATGAAAAACAACGAAGTTATTGATCTAAAACTCTATTTTCGACCGACGGTTTCTATGGGAGCTATATGATATAGTTGTCCGATCCGGATGAATCCGAGATATACAATGCCTGCAGTATATACAAGACTTCGTGCAAAATTGCAGCTCTGTAGCTATAGCGGTCTAGGAGGAGAAGCTGTTGATCCAGACAGACGGACAGACAGACGGACAAACGGATTTGAACTCGTCTTGTCTTGCTGATCAAGAATATATATACTTTATATGGTCGGAGATGGCTCCTTCTATGCGTTGCACACTTCTGACCAAAATTAATATACCCTTTTTGCAAGGGTATAAAAAACGAGTATACGTAGAAACGCTTTTTACTCAAAGCGGTACAAGGGCGGATTTGGCCATTGGGGAGCTAAAGTGCTCGTGTGCACATAATGCATGTGTTAGATGCATGGTTCGTCCGACTGAAATTTAACGAGTTTACATTTTAAATTTGGTATATCAATTTATCTTCGATTGTTGGTATAACAGCCATATCATATAGTTATCCGATTTTGATAAAATGTAGCAGAAATATAACTTACTATGTGGAATTGTTATTTACCAAGATTGGCGATAAAACTCATAGGAAACAAAAAAGTTTTTAGAAGCTAAACTTTTTTTGGTCCGGAGGCGTTGCACACTTCTAACCAAAATTAATATACCCTTTTGGCAAGGGTATAACAAAATAAATTAAACTCATGGATTTCAGCATTTCCATGGCACATTTTGATCTTGAATATTCCCAAATTCCTCAATACCCCCATCAAAATGATCCATGCCAAATGCGACTTTGACATTGAGCTGTTTTGGAGTGTCAATCAGTTGTTGTCCATGTCGTCGACTTAATGCGTAAATTGAATTAGACAATACATAATAGCAATTCAGTCGCTGCTGGTTATCGGTTTCTGTTTCTGGTTTTTGGTTTCTGGTTTTGGCTTTTCGTAATTTGAGTTTGGTCACTTGGAGCTGTCAGTTTAGTAGCGACATGTCTTAGCTTCAGCTATTCAATTGTCTTTGCCACTCCTTTATCTGCACCCTCTAGGCATTCCTCCTGTGGCCGTGGCAGGGACAAGGGCAGGAGGCATGGGCATGAACATGACAACAGCTGCTGGTAAACGACACCGTGTGTTCTCTCTTATCGATGCATTCAATCTGACAGGTAACAAGAGGACACAGGTAGAGGCTCTTCAGAGAGCGAGGCAAAATCCTCACCAACGCAACTGGATGAAGTTATCTATATATGTAGCTGTATGTAGCTGAACATAGATAGATAACTTCATCCTAATTGTGTTGCGTTGCCAGCAGGAAGTGCGATACAGCCTGCAGGAAACAAACACACCGAAACCAATAAATGGAATGGGAAATCACGTGCCCCGACGAGTCCTTTTGCAATGCAACTCAAATTGAAAGGAATGGAATTGTATGGATTTTCTATGGAAAAATGAAGTGCACGCTGTGCCGGCACAATGGCAACCAATGTGCAAACGACATGACAAACGTTGATTGGCCTTTGGCCATAATTAGAGACTCGACATCGAATTTCCCGGAACCGCTAGCAGATACGGAATTCGAATTGTTGACTTGATTATTTGCGTCATAAGTATTACACGATGAATAATTCGTGTGATGAGTCCAGCAAAAATCTCTCAACCGGATGTGTAATCACTTTGTCTTCCAGTTCCATCATCATCATCATCACCAAGAGCTCCATTCGATTGTTCCTTCTCATTTGTCTTCGATTCAGGCATAAATATTTATACAAAACTTCGACTAAAAGGGGAGATCCACCACCGACGACCATAATTTTTGAGCGAAAATTCTCTTATTTGTTGTTCTTCTTTATGACCAAGTTGGGGGAGAAAATGATAATAAATATACAGATAAATACATTGATAGATAAAGAGAGAGAGTGAGTGGGAGAAAAGAAAACATTATTTAGTGGGCTTACCCTCCAGCTATTAAGTGTGCTCTTAAGCAGATGCATAACCAGGAGCTTGCATAACGAAAGCTTGTGGAAGGGTGTCTGGAACGTGGAAACACTTGTGATAATCATGACTTATTCGATACACAAACAATAGGAAATAAAGTAAGTAAGTCGCCGGGCCGACTTGGGTATATACCATACATCGAGTTTATAAAACTAAATTCATATATTAAATTTCTTTCGTATGCGCGATTTCTAACATATGCTATCTCGCTCACTCTTATGTGTGTGCACTTTAGCGCCCCACCGTCCAAATTCGCCCTTGCACCGCTTTGAGTGCAAAACATTTCAACGTATAGCTCGGCCACTGATGCATGGTATAAAAACTTTTTGAAAAACTTTAGAAGCAAAACTATTTTTGGTCCGATTGTTCCTATGGAAGCTATATGATATAGTACTCCTATCTTGATCAAATTGCGCTCGGATGTTTGGATATATAGTAAACTGTCAAATGTTTCATGTTTCATGATAATCCCGCGAAAAACTCTGAAGTTATTGATTTAAAACTCTGTTTTCAACCGAAGGTTCCAATGGGAGCTACATATATGATATAGTCGTCCGGATGAATCGATCCGGATGGATCCGATATATATATATATATACAAGACTTTGTGCAAAGTTACATCTCTGTATCTTTAGCGGTCTAGGAGAAGAAGCTGTTTATCCAGACAGACAGACGGACGGACAGACAGACGGAAAAACTGATTTGAACTCGTCAAGAATATATGTATACTTTGTATGGTCGGAGAGGCCTCCTTCTATGCGTTGCACACTTCTGATCAAAATGGATATACCCTTTTTGCAAGGGTATATAAAAACCAAGAAGATGAAATGCGACTAACACAACAAAAATACAGAAAGACACAAAAACAAACACAGCTGGCTCAAGATGACAAAACCCGTACGTGTAATCGAAAAAGAACAGATCACATTCGTTCTTGGGAATCCGTTTTCTTACACAAATCTACCGAGTACAGACCTATTAACATAACTATACGGGAATCGATAACCAAGACCAATGAACTAGTTCCAGGGAAGGTACTAATGAAACTCTATTGGTCATTGCAAAACGATGCACCGCCGAGCAACAACAGTTGACTCCCTCTAGTACTGCGCACTAGTTCGTAGCTGGTGAAATCACTACTTACTAGGAAACCACCTCTACTTACTTTGCTAACTCATTGCAATGCATTTCTTCGTTTCCTTTCTTATATGAAGTGTCCTTAAAAAGGGTCAATCGCTACTGCATCGTTTACCTAGAACTAGTAATGAGTACCCACAAAAGGGCTAATTACATATGTAGGTACTTACCAAAGGGGTACTTTCATGAGTGTCTTCCCAGGGGTGAATAAAGAGACAATAAAATTAAATTTATTTTCAAATTGAATTTTCCATTTATAATATTATTATTATAAGTATACTATATTATATATATGTATTCATTTTGGTCAGAATTGAAAAACGCATAGATGGAGGCATCTCCGTTTAAATAAAGTATATATGTACATATATTATATCCGTATATATATATATATATATATATATATATACGCACTTCAGTGTTTTTTACAGGACGATCGGACCAAAAATAGTTTTCCTTCT
The DNA here is from genome assembly GCA_018150735.1 of Drosophila sp. 14030-0761.01. Taxonomy (NCBI): domain Eukaryota; kingdom Metazoa; phylum Arthropoda; class Insecta; order Diptera; family Drosophilidae; genus Drosophila; species Drosophila sp. 14030-0761.01. The sequence goes on from JAECWO010000003.1 coordinate 3,124,548, forward strand.
AAAAACTTTTTTGTTTCTTATGCGATTAACATCGAGAGGAAATCCTGAGGACATTTGCAAAGACATATAAGGCTTGCAAAGACATTCGATCGCTCGGGCACCATCGGGTGACCTCTGCTTCAAAACGCTGATGGAATTCTTTTTTCTTCCGATGTCGATGTTAACGACAATGCAGCGACATGTCGATCAGGGACATTTGGTACTGCAGAGTAAGTTGTGAAAGGAGATGGGAATGGGGAACCGGGTTCGGTTAATAAATATAAACAAGTTTTAATTTGTTTGATTTCCTAAGTAAGAAACCAAAATTATATCTTCAGAGCTTTTAAGTGGCATCTTACACGAGCACATAAAACCATAAGAAGTAACTAAATTTTGCGCAAACTATTAGTATTGCAAACTCATTAAGGGGGTGTTGCATCGATACAGTAGCAATTTTAACCACTGCCAAATCGATTTTCAATAAGAACTCAGATATGAAGGATTTTCAATATAAATCTCTTCCGTATGAGGATTCTGCAAACTGAAACTTCTCGTCTATTGAATACTAAACTCCTATAAGTAATTTTGATTTGAAATTAATTACGCGCTGCATTTCCCATTCGATAATGGTGTAAGCAGATAATTCAGATAGTTCACCTAACTCAATCGGTCTTAAAGAGATAAGAACTAGTTCACTAGAAGCTCCAATCGTTTTTCTTGGGGTTCATCTTTCATGTCAAATGAATAATTGTAATTGAATTTTAGTAGCAGCACCTGCCAGTCAAACAATCAAATTTCTATAAGAAAGCCACGCGAACTGTGCGGGCCATCCGAGGCTATCGGATCTGTTGTATCCCATAACACAATACATGTTCCATACAATATTATATTGAACACACTGGCTTGATTGGCCACTTGAAAGGGTTCTGGGTCTGTGGGCAATTCAGACGACACGCGCGGCCCATTTGGTGCGGCAATTAATGTTTAAATTTAATTAAATGCATTCTAAGGCGTCCCCATGCACACTCACCCCTTGGTCCCTTCCTGCCCACCTCGCAGCCACTTGGAGTTCATCATCAGCAGCATCAACAGCATTCTCAGAACAAATGCCAAACCTCAAAATAAAAATTCGAGTGAGTATGAGTATGAGTGGGATTTGAAGTAATTGCATTTGTGGCAAGTGGAGCGACTCATATTTATAATGGATTTGTGTGAAAGTGTAAGCACAATCCCCCTTATCCACTCATTTTTACCCTCAACCTCCCATTGCTGCTCACCCATCATCCACCATGTATCGTGGACTAGTCGCTGGAGCTGCTAATTGATAAGCTAAGTGGCAAGTGCCATAAAATCAACTTCAACTTCGTCTTCCCATTAAAACTTCAAATCAAATAACTTTCAATAATATTGAATTCCAATTCCGGCCAGGGGGCCGAGGCAGATGATTAAAACTCTTTTACGGACTCGGCCGACGACTAGCGTTCAATGTCAAAGATTTCTGGCTAGCGGCCATTTTGGCCAAAGAGTTCGTTTTTTTGTTCTTTTCCCCCATCTCATCTTGCAAATCTTGCAAATTTGACAAGAACCTAAACATGGTAAATGGGTAGCAAGCAGCCCCGGACTATCCGCAACAGGGCAAAAGCAAATAAGTCCAAACTTTGTATATGTTATTGTAGCCGCTGCTGTTGCCACTGCAATATTTTCAAAAACGTGACGCGAAGGCAATAAAATGAACATGAATGGAAGCAGAGGGTCAGGCGCATTGCCACTCTGCGATCTGGGGCCCAAGTGTCAATGGCCACAAGACAAATATCGGGACATGGGCTTGGAACTTCGACTGCGGCTGCGAATGCGACTGGTGCAGAGAAGAGACTTGTTTTGACACTGCTGTTTTTGGACTTTCGACTTGGTAACTAAGTTGGTTCGGGTTCGAGCTCAGATTCAAATCCCGACACAATTGCAAATCCAAGCTAAGAAATCCGAATATAGCAGACTGCCAAACTGCAAACAGATAAATGCTATAAAAATACATACATATGTATGTTAATATTCATCTAGTTACCATTCAATAAATCGTTCACGAGAAACCCTGTGATATCCTAGGCATCTTTTAATGCAGAAGGGTCTCATTTAGTTCTTGTCGAAGTTAGTTGAGGCTTCCAAATGGATTCTGATATGCAATCAATAACTCCAATTACTTATAAACACTCATTTTAAGTTCACAAGTCCAATAATATGTTTTTTAAATTGATTTCCTTGGCTCAATTAAATGGCGAGAAACAATCATGTGGATGTGCAATAGGGGAAAAAACTCGAAAAACACACCACTAGTACTACAAATGGTTGATGTTGCTGGTGTAAGTGTAGATCAGGCTGTGAGTGTCTAGAAGAAAAGTCTGTGAGTTTTGACTATTGATGTTTGTTAAACATGCAAAAATAACATAAAATTTTCGGTCATACATCGATGCATCGAAATTTCAATCCGATGTATCAATCCAACATCGATGTTTAAATTTGAAAACACATCGATGGATATCGACATCGATGTTTTCGTTCAAATTTACATCACTAGTTTGACGCTCAAAAAGTCTGGTTCGTGTTGCCTTCGGATGCCCACAAATAGCAGCACGAACCTTGCTGTGTGAGTTGCCGAATAAAAGTGCCCGCACGAGTTATGGCTGCCGATCCCTGATGTACATGCCACTGCCGCCGCTGGTGCTGATGGTTAAGCTAGTGTGTAGGTGATATTTAATGGCGGCCATAAACACACTCGCTGCCCAATGTACGTAGATCAGTGGGAGGCACGCATAACCCCGGGGCCGATGACAATAAGTGGGGCGTGGCAAAAAAAAAAAAACACTTGATCAGCATATGTATGTACATATGTATATATCACACAAGTCTACATTCTAAAGTTGGTAGCTCTATCATTTATAGTTGGGGAAATTTCTGCACTCTAACGGACGGACGGACGGACATTTTGGCGACTTTAATATCCCATGCGTGGTATAAAAATATTTGAGAGCGTCAAAACTCAATTAGTCTCTGGCAACATTTCGTCACGAGCACTTTTGTGTCGAGCTGGAAAAGCATCGGCGTTTGGCACCATCGATGTTTGCGCGGTAAATTCAAAATTATTGATTTATGTCAATATTTGTATATTCTTTTTAGAATACAGGCCTAAATAACAACATTTAGAAAAACAGTAAATAGAAGCCTAAATGACTCAACAAATTTTATGTTTATAATTTGTTTATAGACTTCGATTATACTCGTACTTATACAAAATTTTAATTCAATTTTGGTTTCTTGCTTATAGTTTAATAATTAATAAAAACAGCATTTTCATTCATTGTTAAATCGTTTAAGACATCATTTTCTTTAAAAATAAAATCTATTAGATTCATCATCAAACCATTTAGTTTCATGTTTCTGTTAAGGATCAATAGTTTGTTTACTAAAGTTTCTTTCTGACTCGCAGGACGACGGCGGAACACACAAAAATTACTTAACCATAAGAGTATCGTTTAAAGAATAAATCGTTTGAATCAGGTGAACAAACCTACCAAAAATAAGTAGATTGATGTAATTTATTGTCTTACCTTTCAATATTCCAGTGGAGCCTTTTTTTGCTTTGCCCATATTTTTCTGGCATCTTAATTGCGGCGAAATTTGTGTACTTTTCATTTTGCGCAGTGTAAGGCAAACTACATTTACATTGAAATGCACAAATACACTGATATTTTTTATCGTATCTCTTCTTGCCCAGACCTGATGGTAGATACGATTGTGACTCTTGTTGATGTTGCAATTGCTGTTGGTGTTAGTGTTGGTTCTGGCTTGGGCTTGCTTGTGAGTTTGATTTTTGGTTGGTTTTTTTTGGTTGCTTTGAGGATAACGAACATTGATGTTAAACACACAGGCAACGTGGGCGAAGCTTTTCGGCTATAGCTCCTCATTAGCAACATCTTTCATGTGGACGCGCTTAGCCATTGCTGCTGCTGCTCATTGAGCTTTTATTTTACAGGGCCAAGCCCCTACCAAAAAAGTGCATTGAACCGGCAATGATTGGAGTTTCGTGCCCAATCAGCCAGCAATCTACAAATCGATTAGCAAATAAAAACCCGAAAGACTTTTGAACTGACTAGATGACTAACTGACTGACCGAGTGATGGTCGTATTGATTTGCCTATGATTAATATCCATAAATTGTTTCTCAATTTTGCAGCCTACTGGTGGGAGCTCCATTGGATCAGAACTTGCAACCAAATACCACAAGATCGGGTGCCCTATGGCGATGTCCTATTACCCAAAGAACCGACGATTGTGAGCAGGTTATCACAGATGGACGACGATGTAAGTATCCTAGAAGTATAAAACAGAATGAATGTTTGCATTTACTTTTTAGTTTTATATTGCTTAGGTTGTATGTATATGAAAATATTTGTTATTAAATTATAATGTTATCTCTTACCTTAGCATTTATACGTATAGTATATAAAGAGATTTTTCTAGGCTATAGTTGTAAGTTACTTGATAAGTCTTAACCACAAAAGGCTACAACAAAAACTGATTGGTGATGGTTTATATACATACATATATTATATATATATATGTATATATTATATACATATATATTCATTGGATTCCTTTCTATGCCAGAGATATGCTTGTCTGTACTAGACCATTTTCGGGGCGGGTCCTAACCATCCACACTCTTCTCTAACCACATTCAGTGACTAACTTCAAATTTTAACAGACTTCTCGGGGATCCAAGAGAGAGAGAGCAGAACAATGTTTGATTAACATTTATATCTAAGCAATCCGCGAAATTGGAATTTGAAAGAATTGTCACTATTTTAAAAATGAAGTGTTTCCTATTTGTATGTATATAAAACAAAAATGAGAAAAATATAAAATGAAATTTTCTGTATAAAGAATTAAAACCAGAGAGAACTGTGACTAAATTATATTTTCTAACTACAAAAATTTATAGCTATATGAAAATAACAGATATAGAATTCTACTCAGTATCTTTCACATCAAATATATATAAATACATAAAAATATATATATATTTATTCAATTAAAATACAATAATAATTTAATTTTTTCTTCTTAATTTTTTTCTTTAATTTGTTTGTTTTTTTATATTTTATGCGTTTTTTTATATTCTTTTAACTTTTGTTTTGTTTTGAACCCGAAAACAAAATTCTGAAAAAAAAACATTTTTGTTGCGCCTATGGATTATGATTTTCGCTTTTCGACTAAAACAAAAACAAAATATAAACTAAAAAATTTTATAAAAAAACACAAATATTCAACTCGAGCTAAAAACAATTGTCAAATTCTTTTCGCAAAACAAAATTTATCATTTAGCCAAAGGAGGATCATATGACGTTACTAAGAGTAAGTGGTAGGGGTTGCTTTATTTGTTCTTACCTTTGTTTTCCACCCAAATTAAACAAATTTACAAAACCAAACAATAAGGACAAATTTTCTAATCCACACATAATTCTGAGCATATCATTCGAGAACTGTTCATTTAACCAAATGTTTTTTTTTCGTTTCTTTTTTAAAAGTTTTTTATTTATGATTTGCCTTTTCACTTGAGTTTCTTTTGTTTCAATTAACCAAATGCCGCACTCTCATACAACTACTATAAACTATTCAAAATCGATTATTTATCTATCTAAACTAATTCCTACACCGCTCACTACATGTGTTCACATACATATAACCCTATGTACAGTCATGCAAGCATGTCAAAAAGACGACAATAATGATGAAGAAGTAGAACGGTCGCCATATTGCTTATTCGCCTTTTTCGCTTGTTTGCTTGCTTTTGCTGGGCATGCAAATTATATTACATATCATATTTACATGCATACGTATGTATGTATATGTATACTATGTATATATATGTATGTATACATATATAATCTAGGTGTATATACATATGTAAGTATATAGTTGAAATTAACTATTAGATATAAGCTATAACTGGAGATATGAACTAAATATTTAGCGTAAACAGCTAACTAAAATGCATTGCATAAAATGTTAAATATGTACGTCGGTAAATAAGAAAGGATTCGAGGAGACATCGACTTGCAAATGAGTTAATTATTTCCATATTCTACAATGTAGATAATACCTTTAATCTTTTCTAACATTTAATACATTGCTTTTCGCTTCGAGTTTTTCATTCTTTTTATACCATGCATCCATAGGATGAAATGGTATATTAAAGTCGCCAAAATGTATGTAAAAGGGAGAAGGAAGCATTTCCGGCCCTATAAAGTATATATATTCTTGATCAGCATGAGAAGAGAAATTGATACATGTCCGTCTGTCCGTCCGTAATAGTGCAGAGATCTCAGCAACTACAAATGTTAGAGCTACCAAATTTAGAATGTAGACTCGTGTAGTATTGGCGCACACCAAGTTTATTTTTTTTTGCCACGCCCCTTTCCGCCTTCGGAATTTAGTAATGATTTTTCCCCGTAATATTTATCGTAGCGTAATTTAATTTGGCACACTCATAGATCTTATGAACATCTATCATTCCACCAAATGTTTTTTCCCACGCCCCCTTCCGCCTCTGAAATTCAATGAAAAGTGATTTGCTCCCGCAATATTTATCGTATCTTAATTTAATTCGGCACACTTACATATATATGTTATGAACATCTATCATTTCATCAAATTTGAAATAAAAATGGCCAAGTTATACGTTGAAATGTTTTGCACTCAAAGCGGTGCAAGGGCGAATTTGGCCGGTGGGGCGCTGAAGTGCACACACATAAGAGTGAGCGAGATAGCATATGTTAGAAATCGCGCATACGAAAGAAATTTAATATATGAATGTAGTTTTATAAACTCAAGGTAATTTGTTTTCCCCTGATGCATGGTATATCCAAGTCGGCCCGGAGACTTACTTACTTTATTTTTAATTTGGCAATAACAAGTACATGTTACGTATACCTATCATCCCGCCAAATATCATAAGAATCGGAATAAAAATGGCCGAGTTATACATAGAAACGTTTTTCCCTCAAAGCGGTGCAAGGCGTAAGCACACAAAATAGAGCGAGATAGCATATTCTGGAAATCACCGATTTGGTCGGGGGGCACTAAAGTGAGTGAGCGAGATAGCATTTGAAAGAAATTTAATATATATCTTTTCACCTGATGCATGGTATATCCAAGTCGGCCCGGCGACTTTCTTACTTTATTATACATATTATCTCTCCAATCCAATATTTACACACATTTTTCATACTCTCAAGAATACGAGATGCGTCGATTCTTCGGCATTTTCGTATTTCGATTTTTAGCTGTAACTCAGCCCATGCGGACGGAGTCCGTCATTTTACGTAAAACCCAGAATCCAGAGTATTCTGTTAAATCTCCTCCCAACTCCCATCATTGACATCGTTTGATATCATACTGACAAGTAGCTGTAGTCATCAAAAGGACCTAACACACTAGCACAAATGTTCTACTTTTAAATCTCGATTGCTCAACAAAGAAACAGGCTCTTGGAGAACTTATCTTATAAGCAGTGATGCCATTTTTTTAGGAGCAAAAAAAGGTTAATTGTGAATAAATAACTCCAGACAAATGTTCTTTATTTTTTAAAGCAATGCTTCTTGCCCAAATGCACATATTTTAAGTATTTTGAATCTGTATCCTATTGAGAGTCTGCTTATCGGAACATCGGTATATACATTCTGCCGACTAAATTCATAAGTATAACTTGGTGATATCAATAACTTACATAAAATTAGTTTGGAATTGGATTTTTAATGGAACCTTTATTTCGATTATTATTATTTTCGAATATTCGAATATTATATTACATTTAGAAGAAAACGGAAAGAGTCACTTAAATTTTGCAAAAAGGGTATATTAATTTTGGTCAGTAGTGTGCAACGCATAGCAGGAGGCATCTCCGACCATATAAAGTATGTACATTCTTGATCAGCATGACAAGACGAGTTCACATCCGTTTGTCCGTCTGTCTGTCTGTTTTTATCAACAGCTTCTTCTCCTAGACCGCTATAGCTACAGAAGTTTGCACGAAGTCTTGTATATACTGCAGGCATTGTATATCTCGGATTCATCCGGATCGGACGACTGCATCATATAGCTCCCATATATCGGTTGAAAAAAGAGTTTTAGATCAATAACTTCGTTCTTTTTCACCTGCTTATTATAAAAGTTTATTATATTATAAACATTTGGCAGTTTACTATACATCCAAACATTCGTGCTAAATTTGATCGGACTACTAAATCATATACTTATGTATGTAGCTCCCACAGGAACAATCGGACCAAAAATGGTTTTGTTTCTAAAAACTTTTTTGTTTCTTTTGCGATCATTACCAAACTTGGTAAATAACATTTGCACATAACAAGTTATAATCCTGCCTAATTTTATTGAAATCGGATAACTATATCATAAAGCTGTCATAAAAACAAATGGAAAAACTGCTGTTGCATATCTACACATGTACATGCATATGCATGGGTGCCGTGTAGATTTAGGTTTTTACACAGAAGCCTTTTTTTTGCGATCTCCATTTAGAGATTGAGTAACGCAACAACTTGCAAGGGTATAGAAACTTCGGCAAGTTAGCTCGGTTTCTGGTTTTTTATTCCGTCGGCACGTACCTTGTATATTGTTCGTTTCATAGATGACTCTATAGAAATTAGTTAAGGTTTTTCGGTATAATTGGAGAGAAAGACGATTTTGTTTTGATCGATTGGAGATTGAGATTTTATTAAATGGAATTGCAAAGAGCGTACAACGTTCAGCTCAAAGTCAACAACTAAGATACATAACTTAGTACCGATAGCACTCCGAATATAGGCATCCTTACAAAACTCCTCAAAATGCCCAAAATTAGTTGGACCGAAAATGACGAAACATGTCGAAAATGTTAAAGTGCGAGAATTTTTGTTAATATTTCCTCATTTAAAGGGCGCTTAAAGCTACATTGTACTTACAATGTAGAATCACTTTTCTAATTTCCATTGCTGTTCCCGAAAAATAGCAAATAATGGAATGTATACTTACTTTTTGCCTTGACTGTATGTACATACATACATACATGCTGTGCTTGTCCCAGTCTTTTGCCCCTACCCCAACCTTAAACTCAATGCCTGCCCCGAACTGCCATTAGCAGAGTCTTCCAACTGGGTCGTACTATGTTCCCGTTTTTTTTTTTTTTGTTTATTGTCGTCGTTTTTGTTGTTATTTCTGTTTCTGGCCGCGTTTTTATACCCTTTCAAAAAGAGTATATTAAGCCAGCACAAAGTCTTGTACATATACTGCAGCCATTGTATATCTCGGAGTTATCCGGATCGGATGACTATATCATATAGCTCCCATAGGAACAATCGGTTGAAAATATAGTTTCAATAACTTTAGTGTTTTTCACGGGATTATCATGAAACTTAATATTTGGCAGTTCATTGTACATATATACATACGAACGTCCGTGCTCAAGATCGGTCTACTATATTGTATAGCTCTTATAGCATAATTTATGCATAATAAACTATAATCCTGCTAAATTTGATCAAAATCGGATGTCTATATCATATAGCTGTCATACAAACATATGTAAAAATTTCATGCTGCATACATACATACATACATACATGCATGCATATGTGTGCGTGCCGTGCTATGGCGTGTAAATACGGGTTTTTCCAATTAGATAACTCTATTTGGGGATTAAATAACACAAGAACTTGCAAGGGTATACAAAGTTCGGCATGGCTAAAGTTAGCCCGGCCTTCTGGTTTTATTTGTTTTTTTTCTTACTATTGGAAACTCTTCGGGGCAATCAGAGCGTGGCTGTTGGCTGTGGCTGGGGCTGGGGCTGGGGCTGGGACTGGCTGTATGTGTGTGTCGTTGCGGCTGCTGTCAAGAGTTGTCACTGACGCCAACCCAGAACGTGACAAATTTCTCAAAATTTCTAAAACAAATGGCAAGGCATAAAAATAACTGCAAAAAATTAAAGAACGCTTTTGTATGTATGTATGTACATGAAGGAAAGCTGTAAAAGTGAACACACCAAAAGCACAAATTCTTAAGTAAATTTCACATTCCTCCTCAATTGCATTCAGTTTGGGGCTCAATGTCAAAAACCCGAAAGAAAACGAACAAACGAGAAGAGAGAGATACAGGAGTAAAGTTCATTGGGCCTGGGCCAACGCAATATTGAAATCTAAGGCCAAAATGAGATAAAAACATAAATGAAAACCACAAAATATTTGAGAAATCAGCGTGGGCTTGTGGGTTGTATGTGGAGTTTTTCCAGCTGCGCGCATGCGTCTATTTCCAAAGACTTTCACTTCAGTGTTTAGGCGCATCAAACCCGTCAAAGAACAGCCCACGCCGGGAAACACCGATCAACCTCCGTTGTATATATGTACAATATGTGCCTCTCTTTCTCTCAAGACCCCTCGCTCTTTCTATTTATCTATCTATCTATCATTCTCACTGTTTTCCAGTGATTATCATTAATCATGTTTCAACACTTTGATGCTTTAAAATGCATTTTAAATTAATTTCGTTACGTACGCTGCTCGCCATCACTCTCCTCACTTCAACTTCCCCTTTCCACAGATGTTAGGTGGTTGCGCGGGGAGGGGAGGGGGGTTTGCATTCTATAAAACCTGACAGCAAGTTGGCAGAGCTTTCCATTTTAGCATTATATACAGTACATCCACACATAATCACATTTTATCGACTCTCGAAGGCGGATCTCGATCCTACAGACGAACAGAGAGACGGACATGTTTCAGTTGAAGAATATATGTATATATGTACATACATTTTGGCGACTTTAATATACCATTTCATCCTATGGATGCATGGTATAACTATGAAAGAACAAACATTGAAGTATATATCCATGTATGTATGTATATACTGTCTTATCTAACCATAATACAACTTTAAATTAATAGATTAACTTGACATGACATAAATGAATTCCATCAATTATTAGAAGGAAAAAGTGTTCATGATCTAATGAAATAATTACCTACAACAATTTAAAGTTCCAAAACATTTAAAGGAAAGAGATTTAACAGTTGTTGCATTTATCATTGAATAACAGAACACCTAACAGTCGAATAACAGTTAATTAGCAATAAGCAAACACTATGGATCATCGAAGGAATATTACCAATGATCCTCAGTTAAGTCGATCCCATGCGAAGGTTTTTCCACGCTTCGTTTAATCAAACATTTGGCTGCTACATACATACAAACAAATCCATATATACATACATCTCTACATATTTGGGGCAGCACATGTGCGGCTGCTTCATTTTCAGCTTTAGCTCCAGCTTCCAGGTCTTAAGACACATGTGTGCAACGGCTGCTGCCGCTCCAATTGGCAATTGGCCGCTTGCATCCATATTTTTTCGCCCACCACTGACACCCCTTCAATCGGCTATAAATAATTGAGTTTGAGTTAAATTTGTTATGTACATACATATATACATACCTCTACATACAATACATACATATGTATGTATGTCAGAACATACATACACACATACACACACACACTCGCTTACATATGAATATACATACATAGATATACATATGTATAATACATTAGTAAATACATAAATACATATATATTAAAATATATGTATACTCTACTATTCATATACTACTTGCATATATTGTATATTTTACTTTTAACTTGTATTGTGTATAATATTGTTGGTAATGCATATTAACTAAGTATCAATTGTTGTTATTTTTGTTGTTGTTAATGTTGCTGACACTCACATACACACACATATGTGCATATATATGTACATACGTATACATATATATTCACACACGCGCATTTCGACACACACACGCACACAAATACACACACTTTACATTTTCCTTAATTAATTATACAATTTTCGGAATTCTTTCTATAGCTTATGATAGTGAAATCCTTTCGGAACCTTCAAGCGATGAGATCAAAGAAGGACAATGGATGGGAGTAACCGTGCGTTCTCAGAATTTCGGCAAGGTTAGTTGAATGCCAAAAAGTACAGTTTCTTATAACACCCCAACCCCCAAACCCCCCAACCCCCTCGCCATCCACATTTAGGTTGTTGTATGTGCCCACCGATATGTGTATACGCAGGCAGAGAATCGCTATGGCCAAGGATTGTGCTATGTTCTAACCAATGATTTGGAGTACGATGAGGTCTATGAACCATGCAGAGGACGCTCAACAGCAAGGTAAGTGCGTATGGGAATTAATTATTCGACAGCAGGACTAGGGCAAAGAGGCACACAAAACAGAATAGAGAAAAAGGTGTCAAGGTGAATCATCAAGTAGGGGGAAGCCATACACAAACACACATACACGCACGCACACATACATATGCATACTCTTATATTTTCTAAGCCTGTTTAGCTTCAGTGTTTTGCCAATTAGCATGCAGCCCTAGTGTGTGTGTGTGTGTGTTGTGTTACCTTCGACGTGCAGAGTTCGGCACAGTGGGGCAAAAGAGTACACTGACATGCGTAGATGACAAACCGTTGCCCCTGAGAGTAGGCAATGGAAATTGTATTTATCTCTGCACTATGGAATTTACTATAGATTGAAAGCTGAATGATTGAATGGAGGCACATTAGTAAGACGAAAAGGCAGTTTCGATTTTTCGTAATTTGCAATTGGACCATAGTTGAAACCGCCTAAAACTTTAATGCATATGTACTTTCGCGCTTTGCTTTTAATTATAATAATGAAATAATTAATTTTTTGCGTAAGCCGTTTAAGCGCGACCTGATCTTATCTTCACAGTGAAAGTCAGCTGACTTAGGGCCAAACTAGTTATCTCCATAGCGCTCTTGTGCCGAGGAACGCTCGGAAGGTACTTTTTTTTTTTAATCGAGTCCCTGCATTCGTATACCTTATATGTATAACCTCAAAAAATACATATACTCAAGGAAAGACAAATATAATATATATACACAACTGAACAACGAGGATCCGGGTTCGAATCCCAGACTAGTGTGTGGATGTAGTCATCGTCTAAGCCGATGGCCATAGTCGCGAGCGACCGAAAACCTATGTATAATATTGTTTCAAGAAAGGACTTGGCAGATACATACTTCTTTTTATGTATTAGCAAATATGTATGTGTGTACTACTGGGCCATTCATAAAGCTGAATTTTAATTTATTTAAATGACTCTACGTGTGGCCTGAAAGTGACTGAATGCGAGGGGGGTCTGAGCTCACCCAAAATCAAGGAGCGGAGCTTGTCAGAAGTCCCTGCGAGAAACAAGAACATGCAATTTTTCATGGCGTGCTGACCCTGGTCATTATCAAACATAATAAATGTCCCAGTCCCGGAATGTCGACTCCACTCCATCACAGTTGCAATGACGTGTTGTTTGTTTTGCAGGGAACATGAGGACTATGCTTTGTGCCAGGTGGGCACCTCCAGTGCCATACTCGAGGATGAGACCATGGTGTTGGGCACACCCGGACCCTTCACCTGGCGTGGCACCATGTTTGTGACCAAAATCGGCGGCAGTTTCCTTGAGCGAGACAAGAACATCTACAATACGGATCATTCGGACGCCCGTTCGCCTGTGGATAAGTATAGCTATCTGGGTATGTCAGTGACTGGTGGCCACTATTACGATGACAATATGGCCTATGCGGCGGGTGCCCCACGTTCCCAGGGTCATGGTCAAGTGGTGATATTCCAGAATCAGTCGCGAACTAATCCCATACCATTGGCCCAAATCATCGATGGCGAACAATTCGGCTCCAGCTTTGGCTATGAAATAGCCACTGCTGATATTAATGGCGATCGTAAGCCCGATTTAATAGTGGCTGCTCCCCTCTACTTCTCCAAAACGGAGGGTGGAGCTGTCTATATATACCAGAATGAAAATGATATGCTTCCGAAGCGGGCCACCCTAAAGCTAACAGGAGCTCCAGAGAGTCGCTTTGGCTTGGCGCTGGCCAACATTGGCGATTTGAATAAGGACAACTGCGAGGACATTGCAGTGGGTGCTCCCTACGAGGGAGATGGCGTCGTCTACATCTATCTGGGCTCCCCGAAAGGCCTTATTGCTGAGCCTGCGCAGAGAATACAAGCCTCGGAGCTGGGTGGACGAGGCATGTCGCGTCCCATAAAGACATTTGGCATTAGCATAACGGGCAAAACCGATCTCGATGACAACTCTTATCCGGATATTGTGATTGGTGCCTATAACTCATCGGCAGCTGTGGTCCTCCTAGCTCGTCCGATCATCAGCATTCGCACATCGCACGGCATCAACGAGACGCGCAACATTGATCCCAACCGAGCCGGTTGTCGGGCCGATGTCAGCTCCAATCTCACCTGCTTCAGTTTCGAAGCCTGTTGCAGCATCGATCCATATGATGGCCAGAACAAGGAGCTCAGTCTGCTCTATAGTGTCGAGGCGGAGACTTTTGACCATCAAAAGAAATTCTCACGCGTCTTCTTCGATCGGGACAATAAGCGCAGTAATGAGGTCAGCCGTGTGGTTAAAGTGCGAACCGATGGACGGACCAGCTGCCAAATGGTCACCGGCTACATCAAGGCCAATACGCGGGATATACAAACACCGATTGGATTCCGCATCAAGTATACATTGAAGGAGCCCGAATTGGCCGAATCGGCATTGATACGACTTAATCCCATACTGGATCAGACGCGGGCGCATATTGATTTCGAGGGCACATTCCAAAAGGATTGCGGCGATGATGATCTTTGCGAGAGTGATCTGGTTATCAGGGCAGAGCCGAACATAACTCGAACCGGTGAGTGGGCTTGTGAGTCAGTGAGTGATCCTCGATCATTGCTTTCCTTTTGACAATTTCAACAGATGTTGGATATACATGGACAATGGACGAAACGGAACTAGAGGTTAAGATCAATGTAACCAATCGAGCGGATTCAGCATATGAGGCGCAATTATTTATAGAACATCAAGCTGGGGTATCCTACGTGGCCACCAAAAAACCGGTAAGTAACCGAAAGAACTAAATTGAAAATAGCTCCAACCAAATAATCACTCTCTCTCTCTCTCTCACTCTTTCCATCTCAAGACGAATGCTACTTGCAATAGCTTCAACACCACCTTGGTGTCCTGCAGCTTGGGTAATCCCATGCTGCGTGGTAGCTCCACCTTTGTCACCATTCGTTTTCAACCCAAGGGCCTAGAGCCGAAAGAGAAATCGATGAACTTCCACATATTCGCCAATACCACATCGAAACTTGTGGGCAAAGAGTTGCCCGACTACAAACTCATAGTCCATGTGGTGCGTCGGGCTAAATTGCATTTCCGTGGCTGGGCCATGCCCGAGCAGAGTTTCTACAGTGGAGCAGTGAAGCTGACTGATTCGCCCATGGAAATGGCGGATGTGGGTTCGCCACTGATACACAGCTTTACCATTTTCAATGATGGCCCATCGACAGCCCCGAAGGTACTCATGGTCATCCACTGGCCACTGTCGCTATACAGCGATCCCGAGGAGGCGTTGAAAGATCGATACCTGCTCTATCTAGAGGAGCGGCCCAATGTCGAAATTGGGCAGGGCGAGTGTACTGTGGCATCGGAATATGTGAATCCTTTAAAGTTGGCCAACAAGCCTCTACAGGATTCAGCGTATTTGGGGGCACCCGCCTCCATGATGATGCGACCTTCGCTGCAACTGCAGCACTTCAATCGAAGCCAAAGCCAGATTCAGCAACATCATTCGAATTCCTTGAGTCGGATGCCACGTAATGTTATTGAAAGAGTGGCCCGATTGGAGCGTCTCCTGGATGGACGCGAAAGCAGCAGCATCAGTGGAGGTGGTGGCAAAGGTAAGAAACAGGACATCATCGAGCTGGACTGCAATAAGGGCACAGCCAATTGCGTTAAAATTATATGCGAAATCTACAATATGGCGGCAAGATCGGAGGCCCAAGTGTTGGTCAAGGCTCGTCTATGGAACTCCACATTGGTCACCGAATACCCACGAGTAGATCGAGTCCGCATCATATCCACGGCCCATGTCAAAATACCCGAAGATTTTGGTGTCGAAGAAATGGGGAACAATGATATAGAGGTGAGTCCAATTCAATCCAATATTAAATTATTTAGACTTAGTGAAAATTGAATGTAAATTTTAAATCTAATCTAAAACAAATCGAAGTTCTCATTGGAATTAGCTAAATGATATGTAAGTTGCATTAATTTTGATACACTTTCTGTTTACAATCGCCACCAGGTGGAGACCCGTGCCTATCCCGAGCTCCTCAATCAACAGCGCGATACTTCACTGCCGTTGTGGATGATAATCCTTGCCGTCGTTGGTGGTCTTGTTCTGTTGGCCCTATTCACGTATGCGATGTGGAGATGCGGCTTCTTTAAACGTCGGAGACCCACGGATCCCACGCTCAGTGGCAATCTAGAGAAAATTAATGAGGAGAAGCCCTTTTTGGGTGCCAAAAATACGCATAGTGTTTTTTAACAAGAGGGCACTGTCGGCTGGGATTTGGCACGCCAAATTGCAGTCAAAAAGAAACGCCACAAGCTGAAGATTCTGCTGCTACCCGGCCATGGGCATAGACGGGTGGGGGAATGGCGACGTCATCACTATAGCAGCAGCCACAACAACAACAGCAGCTACAGTAACAGTAACAAGGGGAATGGACAAGGGGACACCTTTGATGTGAAACGTTTAACGCCGCCACCGCCGCCGTTGAGTTTTGTCAATTGGGGCAACGATGGCTACTATCAAGCCAGTGCCAACTGGTGGGGACACATGTGAATCCAGACTCCTACTCCTGGTTGTGGGACTTTCAATGTGCCATTTCGTTTACTTACTATACAACAAGTTATTTAGTTTAGTTTACTTGATCATGGGAGATTTGATGATAATTTTTTTTTTTTTTTTAATTTTGTGTATGTTTCTTTTAAGAGAAAAATGATTGTACAATATTTTTTGTTATATTTATACCTATGTATATCTATGTTTACATATGATTTAATGTAAATGTAGGAACCTATATAGATAAAGCTGGATCCTAAGTTTTAGTGCAAGAGCAGAAAGAGTAAAACAATAAAAGAAACAAAAATCCAAACAAATTCCGAATATCCGAAAAAGAAAACCAATACGAAACCGAAATATACATATATATGCACATATATATTTCACTGCCATTAACAACAGGAGCTCGAAATCTATTGAATTCTTAAAAAAAAATATACACTGAAAATAATAAGTATTAACTCCACGGAAAAAAGGAGAATGAAATCGTCTTGAAAATTAACAAATTTAAACTAAATTTTATGCAATAAAAAACACCTTTTAAGTTAAGTGGAATGTTCCAATGTTGTTGTTACACGTTAACTCTTCAAATATGTATGTCTCTATTTTCAATATTCTGAAATATGAATCTATACTTATAATAAATGTATGATTTTTAATTTGTCATAGAATACATATATTAGTTTGTAAATAGTTTAATTACTTAGAAATGTTAGTTGTATATACAAATACATATATATATAAGTATATGCATATACATATATATATATATATATATATATATATATATACACATATATATATTTACACATTAAGTAATTATTCATTTATGCATATGCTTAATTCAAATAATATCAATTTTTGAAAACATCCATTCGTTCGTTTCAGTTTTAATTTATACCCTCAATTCGAGTTCGCCTGTTTGCGTTGCAGTCGGAAACGATCACACTCCAAAGGCACCGAAAATATCTTTAATCTTTATTTGCTATAGTGTCAAGGCGATAATTTCAAGCCTGAGAAAAACTTATAGCTTACGTGTTTTTTGGTTATTATTCAAATTATTGCAAATATTAAGATATCAATATACTATAGCTTTTGGTATCCAAGAATATAGCTCTTTTTATTTCGCTATCTGATGTAAAAATATAAGAAATTTTGTGTCTTTTTTTACATTCCTGCTTCCGATATAAATATTTTGTAAGACTTTAGCAATGACTTGCCGACTCGCATTCTTGTTCTTGGAGCTCCACAAGATGCACTTTCATCGCTGTGTTCAAATGATGCAAAGATAATGCTTGGATAGGTTTTTTTCTGTAAACCCGTAGTAGCTTCATCATCATGGTTAGCAGGCGTTCACTTTTTAAAAAATAAATTTATTTGTATATTATATATCATCGTATAGCTATAAATATAAGCATTAGTCGGAATCTAAACAGCATCGGCTTTTTATTGTGTATGTATATGTATATATTTATTACACTAGATGTTAAGTTCTAGAATCTAGATGGTTCTCCCACCCCCACACCCTCCAATCATTCTCTGATTCAAATACAGCTGTCCTTGTTTTTCATTTTTTAAATTTCATTTGTATTTTGCTTGTTTTGCTGTCTACTTGTATAATTCAGTAGAAATAGTTTAGTTTCGTTTTGACTTTTTTTTAATTGTTATAATTAATCATCATACGCAGTAAATGGAAATTTTTGAGACGTTTCTATATGTATAGAATGTTCTATGTGTCTGTTAAGCATTGCTTTTGTTTGTAATTTGATGGATTCTTTTTGTTTTCTTGCATTTGGAAAGGCAGTCAGGGTCGTTGTAGGAAGGGGAGCGAGAAAAATTAAAAAAAAAAGTTGTATGGTGTGAATCACGGAGATGCGTACCATCCACCTATCCATCTAGCATTCTTAGTATAAACTTTCGGTGTTCGAGGAACGGGGTTTCTTCAGTTTCTCCAAATTCTTAATGACTATGTCATGCAGCGATGAGTACCGATTTCGCACTTCACACACAACCAACCACAAACTGAGATACTCCTTCTCGTCCAGCTCGACGACTGCGCGACGATAATCATCGATATGCGGATATTTAGCCACCTTGGAGACCACCTTAGCGCGCGATAGGAAGTAACGCGAAATCTGATCAAAGAAGGCTGCAGCCTCGGATTCCACTGTCTGTATCTCCGCCAGAGTGTCCTCCTGAATGGAGACGCCAAAATTGTTGCCATCCTCGATTTTCGGGATCATGAACGATATCCACATTTTTAAAAGATTCGCTAACCACAGAGACAGACAGAGCGAGTGAGAGAGAAGGAAAGATTCGACGAAGATATTTCAGAATTTAGGATTAGAAATCATTAGTTGTTGAGACTACTTACAATCTTCCACCAGCTTGCGTATAATCGGCTTCACGACTGTAATCATTTCACATAGCGGTTTGTTGCATGGCACCGATCCAGTGGGCAGGGCCAAGACCGGCGTTCCCGAAACGATAACATCTTTGCGCGCCCTTTTTGTTGGCGGATGAACATTGTTATCGTTACCTCCGGCAGCCTCATCCTCATCGGGGCACTTCTTATTGACCAGCACGGGGGCCAGAACAGGTATATTTAAGTCCTGATGCACCTCGCTAAAGTTGCGCTCGTTAAACATTGGCGTGGCCAACAACTCATTAAGCTGCACAATTTTCTCCGGGAAACGCTTGGTGATTAATATCTCGGCTTTAGTAATCAGCGTTTCCTTATATTCCTGCACCTTCACTATTGTATCGTTCGGCATGTTTCCAGAGCAGAAAAAAAATTCAGCGGCGAGAAGAAGAGCGAAAGGCAACAGCAGCGACAGCAGCTACAACTAAATTACAAGAACAAAAAACACCAAATACCAGCAACGGGCACAGGTTACAGCTCGGTTCCTTTGGTAAATCGAATTATATAAATTAGGTTTCAACACATTTTGGATTCGAGTCCTACCTATATGAAAGCGTTTTTACAACGTTAGCTTCTTTTGCGGCAGCGTGCTAATTTGGCCACTCACAATGTTGCGTGAACAGTGCTACCATCTCTTCAAAAATAGTGAATCAGTGGCACCATCGATAGTATCGATAAAAAATTAAATTCCAAGGTATATACAGCGATGGAAAAAGCAGATCTTAATACTTTTATGAAAAATTCTCTTAAATCAATTTTTTATACAATAATTATTCTTTTTCGACCAATTATTTATTCATTAATAAAAGAAATAAATCAATTTTTTATAGTTTTGATATTCATTATTTGCTTTAAAAGAATAAACCTGATTTTTTTTTATCATTGAATTGGCAAATGGCAATATTTACTGCAAAACCGTAGAGTAACTAAAAAAATGTTCATATAATTTTAATTTTCTTTGTCAGTATTTAATCGTTTCGATTATGTATTTTTTGCACCGTTGTGTTTAAAAATTTGCTATATAAAAATGATTATAGAGGAAAAACTATTTTCGGCGAACAATTCACTATCAACGAATTTTTTTCCGTTTAAGAGGAGTGCTTTCTGAAAATAAATAATAAAGAAATAAATAATTGACGGAAAGGAATTGACCGAGCTCTTGCTCGAATGTTATATTTATGAGTTATCAGTACAGCAATTCACATATGTGTGTTGATAGCATTTGATTTTAGGTATTTACAAGGATTCTTGGTGATCGAGGTAATGGTAAAAAGGGCTTATAGAGCTTTTAATTACCTTAATTTGTCAGGTCGTTGAAAAATTGGCTACACAATTCTCTATTCGCGAGGTTTTTTGTTTTTTTTTTTTTTTTGCTTAATACTTAGATTTGCGGTTAACCAATTTGCTTGTAGAAATACTAGTATTCTCGCCAGTAGTAGAAAATTTAAAAGAAAGTGTTAGTTAACATCATCAAATTAATAAATGTTAATGAATCCATTTTTTTCTTATTAAATGATATAATAATACTTAATAAATAATATATACATAAAAGTTATTGCACAAATAAAACAAAACGCCCTTTGCACGTATCCTTACTTCTTTGAAAAACTACGAACGACAGCTGCGCGTTTTGAACAAATAGCGCATTGAGCAATTTGTAGCGGCAACACGTGCTGTTTTTATTCAAAATAAAACCAATTACTTTTTAACAAATGGGAGGTCATCATAAGAAAAATGTTCGCGCCGAGAAGGCTAAAGTGAAGTTAAAGGGAGCCAAGTTGCCAAAGGGACTGAATGTAACCAAAACCGATTTTAAAGTTCGAAAAATTGAGATACGTGAGCAACTGAGGGAGTCGATCATCAACGAAAGAGGACAACGGGAGCTGAGTCTGAAGGAAACCCTTTCACGACTAAAGCACCACAGTAGCAAATACAAATCGGAAGCTCTACGAAATGTTCGAGAATCGATTAAGAGTGGCCAGGCGGAACATTTGATCGGTCATTTGGGTGAATTACTTCAGGGCATAGCGTCGGGTTCCTTGGACATTGAGCATGCAACGCGATTGGAGTCATTCAAGGCGTTGGATAGTCTTATGGAGGCATTGTCACCGGAAGCGGTAGCACCGTTCTTTCACATTTTGTCCAGCTATTTGAGATGTGCCATGACCCATATTCAGCCGGCCATACAGGAGGATTCTCTGCTCATGCTGGACGTTCTGTTGGAACGCGTCCCGCCCAAATTGTTGGCCGAGAAGAGTTCCTATATTATTATTGGGAACTTTATTGATATGATATCTCGTTCTCGTCATGACCAGGAAAAGAGTAATCGCTTGCTAACCCTCAATTTGAGCCAAGGTAAAGAGTCGACCATTAAATGGCGCACCAAAGTAATGCTAAGATTGGAACATATTTTGAAGACTTTGAAAGATGACGATTCTCAAGCTTCCCATAGTTGCAGCATTAACAAGTTAATCCAATATGATAGCCATACACCTCAAAGTTACAATGTGCTGACGCCCTTTAGAGTGGATACGAGAGAACTTTACGCCATCTGCCAGGAAAAGAATGTAAAAGGAGAAAGTTTTCAATTGCGGCGCTATGTGGAACAGCTGATGCCTCTCATTCAAGACATTTGGCTGGAGGTGAGACCGCGACGGGAAAACCAGCAGCCACAGCAGAAGGATCAGCATCATCATCAGTTGGTGCTCAGTATGGACTCGGCGGCAAGTCTTGGTGTCTTGGTGAACCTAATGACTCAACTGTGGTCGCTCATACACCAATACGAGATCACAAATAATACCCAAGAGTTAAGTAAATGGTTGCAGGGGACTTACTCCAAAAAATTCCTAAATAACTTTCTTGAGAAAGACGCCGAATCCAACTTTCCATATCACCAAATGCCTGAATCCAAGAAAAAATCGGCAAAGTCTGCACTAATTGGTGGCGAATTTTGCTACCAACAAAATCTAAGCCTAATCTACTTGACCTGCCAGTTTGTCCCCAGCAATCCCATCAATCCCAATCAAACAAAACTATTTAAAAATCTAATCAACTATTTGAATATAACTCTTAACAATCTAAAAAGTCTGAATCCATCCGAGCAATTGCAAGTGGTTCAAGCTTTGCGATGCATTTTGCTGGACTTGGGTTTGGGTCTTTTAGACCTAATGCCGCAAGAGGTGAAGCAACTGTTGAGCTCCTCGATGGATGCATATGAACAACAGTGTTTTACCACACGCGAAGGTGTGGCAAACCGAATGCTCAACTTGCTAAGCCAAATTATACAGCAGGAGCAACTTTATCGAAAACTTGGAGGTAACAAGAAATTTAAAATCTTTCTCAACTATTTACCCCAGTTGCTTTTAAAGCTTTCGCTAAATGAGGGAACTCTAAGGGCCATGGCTACTTTGAGTCGGCAAATGAATTCAACGTTTTTGAATGCTTTAATAGCCACAGCTCCAGATATTTTGAGAAATTTAGAGAAGTTGCATATCGCAGGCGGTAGTCAGATCAAATACGAAAATCAGAAACGTATCATGAATTTCTACTACTATGCCAAGGAGCAGGATCAAAATGGTGAATTGAAAGCCGTTTTGGATGAACTTCAAGCAAGTAACCAAATCGATCCAGAATTGATAAGCTACTTCCAATCGTTAATTACATCTAATTAGGGACCTAAGTTTATTATTATTATAATACATACAAAAAGGATTGAAAAAATAAACAATGTATTATACACAATTAACTTTTTTGTGGTTTCTTTTGACTCTTGGGCTTGAAACGTTCCAAGACAGAACGATGTTTCTTTTTGCTGGATGAGGAAGCGGCAACTCCATCTTCACTCCTACTTTGGGTTATGATAGTCTGCTTGGCCTTCTTGATGTTAGCTATGAAATCCTACAAAAAAAATATAAATATAATATTAATAATGATAGATGTATTTTGTAATTCGATTTCTAAACTTACCTTTCTCTGTAAATCCTTCACAATTTGCTTATTGCGGGCCATTTTGGCTGTGCCACCACGTCCTTTCATCTTGTGGCGAGATTTTATTTCCAGTTTAGGTGGCTTTAAATGGAACAACTGCCGCTTTGCGTCGATTTTCTCCTGCAATGTGGGCGCATCGACACCAATAATCTCTTGTGGATCCATAGTAATCAATTCGGCGGGGATTTTCTCAAGCAAGGCATGAACTTCATGTTCACGACGTTGTTTTCTCGTCTCATAGGGATTGTCCTCAAGGGCATCGAAATTGGGCTCTCCGGAACCAGGAACAAGCAACGACACAAACCCCTTGGCAGTGGATACACCCAAAACATCCTCATAAGGACAGAAGCTTAGTCCGTGAACAAAGGCATCACAACGTTGACGTAAATATGGTAGCTTTGTGGGATTTCCGGTGCCGCCACCGGATAGAATATCGGTATAGGCCTCCAGATAAGTGCCCTGTGAGAGAGCCAACATGCCACGCTGTGAGATGTCCAACTGATTGGCTGGCAAACGTAAGTGAAACTGAGCCAAGGGCTGGTCATTCAGCATTCTCAAGTCCCACACCTTGACCATACGATCTAGGCCAGCGGTGACCAAGTGCCGACCTTTGGGATCGACAGTTAATGCACTCATGGCTGTTGAGTGGGTCAGCAATTTGGTTAGGGGTTCTCGCACTTTGGGTGACCACATGGACACCACACCCTTGCCACCGCCCACACAGACAACACCGTTGCTAGGATTATGCTTCAGCAGACGTATATCACCCAGGCCAGTGTTGAAATTTCCCACCAATTCGCCCATGGATACATCCAGCCACGATAAGTATCCAGTTCGATTGCCCGCGGCTAAGAGGAAGTGATAGGGCAGAAAATCTAGGCGATTCACACTATTTAATCGTTTCACACAATGCAATTCGGTGCCCTTATGGTCATAGAAATAAACCCATGACTTTTGGGCCACTGCATACATAGTGGGCAAATGCAACCACTGGACATCGCTGATGCCTTCCATAACATTAAATTCACAGTGTAACTTCTTGGTGACCCAATCAAAGGCAGCCATATGACCACGACGTCCGCCCAACAGCAAATGGCGACCATTTTTCGTATAGCTCATGGTATAGGGACCATAGTCAAGCTGAAGCTGGAAATGTTTTGCCGCCGATTGAAGATCAACATTCGCAACTATTTCCTCTTGACGATAGCTGGCTGTTGTCTCCTCTTCGTCGGCCTCCAGTTGACCGGCCGTCTCCTGTAGCAACAACTCTGTGCGGGCCGCCTGTTCGGTGGCATATTCCAAATAAACTTCCTTGCGCTGTTGCAGCTCCTTAAAGTGACGCGTCTTGACGCCTCGTGATTCCACCTTATCGCCATGAGAATATTTTTGCAACAGATGCGGCTTTATTTTCTCCTTTTTAGGGGGTTTCACTTTGAGTTGATCTAGCGGTTTACTTTTGCTTTGGGTCATTTTTATGAAATCGCCTACAAAATTCTGTTGAGATTTGTGTTCTAGTTTTATAGGTTCTAGTTGGCCGTCGCCATCAACTTCCTTTAGGGAATCGAAATAGCGCTTGGGGCCTGCGTGGGTTTTAGTGCGCTTTTTGGACTCTGTTTTGGTCATCTGGGCAAATTAAATTGCTAAACGCTAAACGATTGTAAGAAGAAAATACAAATGAACGCTAATAAATTTCAATACAAGCAGCACGTGTTGATATCAGCTGTTTGGAGCTGCCATGTATTTTAATAGTGCTCCCACAATATAACCGGCTAAATATCTGGCAGCACTCGTGAAAATTATATGAAATTTTAATAAGGTGGCAGGCCAATGACTTAATACCAATCCAAAAATACCAACCGAAAAAATACCAACACAGAAATACGGAAGTTTCCGTGAAATAAAAATTAAATTAATTATTATTATTTAGGTAAGTCGCCGGTCTTAGGTGCGTGATTTCAAATGATAATCAAATCCGTAATCTAAAGCAAACAAATATGCAAATTAAACACAACTGAAGCGAGCATGTGTCCATTTAGTAAGCCTGTATGTATGTATGGGTCTTGTCTATTAGCGATGAGCGACCACAACCTTCAACTGTGACAACTGTGAAATGTGTAAAAACAAAAAAATAATGCACTAAAAGCTGAATTTACAACAACGAGAAGTGCAACCGATAAAGAAAAAATGTCCTCTTCTTAATGGTCACCGATTGACAATTTCTAATGCAATGCCTGCTCGGATTTTTTTTCATTTCGTTAAAGCTGTGTATCCACACTCAAATTCAGTTTCCGTATCCATAGTCAAACAGCGATTGACAAATACCATTTGTAAGAATTTGTTTAGCAGTGAGCATGGACGCGGAAAGTAATAAAATCGTGGCCTTGATGGCAATACACATATGCATAGAAGAAGAGAAAAAAAAACCCAGAAAAGAAAACATACCATTTGGATGAAGGAGTGGTAACGCAATCTGTCTCACACTAATGTGCCTGTTGTTTCAACCTGGACTTCAACAAGGATAGTTTGCCTAGCGTTTGTGCAACAAAATCCAAACAATAAAGATTGAAACACTAAAATTGCCTTTCTCGCCTGAAAGTAACAGTTCCGACGAGTCTGCCGTGCTTCACCAGTCACAGCTACGTTTTCTTTTTTGCTCATCACTAATTGCTTTCTACGAACATACATTTTGACATTTGGAATCCTCATATTTTCCTTCAATTTTTTTTTTTATTTTAAACAAATAAACAAGAAAAAATTAGTGAAGATAGCGGTTTATCCAAGACGCGCATAAGTTGAATATAATTACAATTTTGAAGAATATATTGTTGTGTTGCATTGGTGATATCGACGCCGCCATTTTTCCTACTATCGATTGCGGGACTTTCGCCGCTCCGTTCCACCACACCTCCGGCAAAAATAATTCCCTTAATGTAGGTGAAAAAACGAAAAAAAAAAGAATTGCTAATCTAATAAAAAAGCAAAGAGTATTACAAATTAAACAAGTTACCCAAAGGAGGCGATCGAGGACCTTCAGCTGAATATTATAGTGAATATTATAGTGTTGCGTGTTTGCGCGTGTGTGTGTTTGGGCATGTGCTTCATCACAAATTTTTTTCCATTTCATTTCATTTGGTTTTTTTTTTTTTTTGTAGCAAAATGAGCAGCTCCGAGGAAGTCTCTTGGGTCACCTGGTTCTGTGGACTTCGTGGCAATGAGTTCTTCTGTGAGGTAAGCAAAAGGATTTATGTGGCATTTGAATGTGATGTGAGTGGATTATTATTATCTAAGCGACGGGCAAGACGACAGCGCGCGCTCATCACTTAAGTGCAACAATTGCATTTACTTCTTTTTTGGTGTTTGTGTATGTGTTGTGTGTGTGTTTGGTGTTGTGTGTATATGTACATATGTATGTATGTATATGCCACAAGGTGGGGCAAAAATTGTGGCCAACTGTACGTCCCCAATGTCAGTTATACTTATTAACATAATAATAATCCCAATTTCATTTTAGGTCGATGAAGACTATATACAGGATAAGTTCAATTTAACTGGCTTAAATGAACAGGTGCCCAATTATCGTCAGGCCTTGGATATGATATTGGACCTAGAACCGGGTAAGTGTGCATTATGCACCGTTTTGTAAAGCTATAAAAACCAACATTTTATTATTTTGTAATTCAATGAAAGAGGACGAACTCGAGGACAATCCATTGCAATCGGACATGACCGAACAGGCTGCTGAAATGCTTTATGGCTTAATACACGCTAGATATATATTGACAAATCGCGGCATCGCTCAAATGATTGAGAAATATCAAACTGGTGATTTTGGCCATTGTCCACGTGTCTACTGTGAAAGCCAGCCCATGTTGCCATTGGGTAAGCAAACTTAACATAAAAATGGTATCAAATAGAAATTGCATTTTCACATGTCGTTAAGACTTAAGCAGCTACCCATTGTCTGCCCATATTACATCACACTTTCAGGGCCATCGAAGACTCTTTTCTAATCATAAAGTACTGAAGTTATTTCTGGCGCCATGGATATCTTGTATTCAACAGGCTTCATCCAATTTACTTAACTATAATAAACTTTATGAAAGTGAAAGAGTAATAACCCCGGCTAGATTTCATCTAAGAATGATGTAAAATTAGATGAATTAATAATATTAATGACCCGATGCTATCGCTGCAATTACATAAACGTATAACTTATTGGTTTTCTTTTTGCAGGACTTTCTGACATACCCGGCGAGGCAATGGTGAAGACTTATTGCCCCAAATGTATTGATGTTTACACACCAAAATCATCGCGTCACCATCATACCGATGGTGCCTATTTTGGTACTGGATTTCCACATATGCTATTTATGGTGCATCCTGAATATCGCCCCAAGCGTCCTACTAATCAATTTGTTCCAAGGTAAGTTAACGAAACATCAACGAACCGTTGATATGTGAGACTTTTAAATCAAGAAGCAACAATGTTAATTCAACCACTGTGATGGCTTCTTGATTCTAAAGATATCCTAACTTAAGTATACCATATTCATTTAACATTGATTTTTCTATCTTTTCTTTTCTTTTGTCATCCACCCTCCTCCGCTAGGCTGTATGGCTTTAAAATACACAGCTTAGCTTATCAAATTCAACTACAGGCAGCAGCCAATTTCAAAATGCCACTACGAGCGGTAAATTTAAAATCTATTAATTAAAAGCAAGAAAAAAACACCAAAAATAACTACAACCAACAATAAATCCAATACATTAGTTTTTCCTCTTATTGACTAAAAACCGAAAACCAATCAGAGTTCGTATTATTACCGAAAGAAAGTTCAATATCGTTTGGACATCGTTCATTCTACTGGGTCTTTCCAGCAAGCAGAGATACCATTGGAACGCAACGGAGACTAGAGACATATCCAAGATGTTGCGTACATATGTACATTAAAATTGTTTAGCACCCTAGCATTCTCAGTTTCGAAAATTATATGAGATTTTTAATAACTTAGTTATTAACTTTTTATATCAAATTCTTAGCCAAATTTTTGAACATGCGCTTTCAAATTATTAAACCCCTAGGGTCTAAAAAGAATTTTTAGAAGTGTTTTGCAACATTATTAGGTATATATATATATATATATATATGTATATTCCAACAACCGCATTGCAATATGTTCTTAATCTATACATTACTGTCATTCCAATACAACAGTTTCTATTTGTTGTCATTAGTTTTATTCAGGCATTTTTTAATGAATTGGAACTTTGAATAAACAACCCTGATCTCGTTTCCGAATTAAAATTAAGAGGTTGGCAGTGAGTTTATTTTCAAAAGGTTAACTCAATGGTTACAAATGGGTTTATTGTTAAACAAATTCCAAATTCAATTCGAAATGCTTATTGAAAATTACACATTTATTTAAGGTTTTTATTTGCACATTAAATACTAGATAGTGAACGTTGGATGCCCGAACAGATGATTCGCAAAATTATAATGCAAAGGCCACTTCGAAAACAAACGGAATCGACATCGAATTATTTTTAATAAGTCGTCTGATATAAGAACATGCTGAGCTGAGTTTCTGTCGCACTCTATCCGCGCATATAAGTCCTTTTAAAATCTAACAATGTGTCCTGCGTAGAAAAAAAATTCTTCTCAGATAGCCGCAGTGAAAAGAAGATCGAACAAGGTCGACCATAATGCCACGTTAATCATAACCGTTTGCCTTTCAAGTAACTGGTATTCACTTATCAGTATCGGTCGACTATAGGATTTGAAGATCAATCAAAATGAATTAGTTTTTGTAGAAAAATCCCTTTGATATTGCTTGAGGCTATACACTAGCATAGCAAAGATTGCTCCCGCAATCGATAGGTGGAAGGTATTGAATGTTGTGAGAGGCTTAATAGCAACTGACACTCCTTTTTTATTTTCATAAATTGTATAATATATAAACTGAATTGAATAATGAACAAAACAGACAAATGCATATATGTATGTACATATCTATGTATGTACATATCTTTTTTTGTACATATCTATGTATGTACATATCTATGTATGTACATATCTATGTATGTAGATATCTATGTATGTATGTACTTATCAATGTATGTATGTATGTACGTATATATCTATGTATGTACATTTATAAGTATTCTGGGAAAGGATTTTCAAGTTTTTAATACGAACTCTGATGGGAATGATTAACTAAGCATATTTATATATATATACGTTCTTTTTTATTTGTTTTCTCTCCCCTACATATATAAAACACACACATTCACGCACACCACACAAACACACACTTATCAACGACACAATATATGATCGTGAAATTTTAAACCATTATCCTTCATCCATCTCGCATTCTCCTTCTGCTTAATTCTCAAAATGAATAATGTTTTGTGTTCAATTCAAACATATATCGATCGATCGAATTCTTCCATTTCCATTCAAGAAAAACTAATTTGAAATATCTACAAAAAAACACACGCACTTACACCGACAAAAATACCCGCACACATATTTCAACAAAAAATCATGAACAACAACAAAATTAAATTTAAAACAATCTTAAAAAAACGAAAACAAAAAGAAACCGGAGACATAGTTTCGAATCCAGCAGGCCACGCAGAAAAGAAAGAGATGAAACGGTAGTGAGAGAGGCAGAGGGAGAGAGAGAGAGATAAACGGTTAGAATTGAGTGCATGCCAGGAGCAAAAAGAATCATTTATAACAAAAAAAAAAAACCAACTACAAAATATAAATATATATTAAACAAATTTAAGAACAATTGCGTTTATATATTTAAAGCTGTAAAAACTACAAAAAAAAAGAAACAAGAGTAAAGAAAACATAAAAAATAAAAGCAGCATTAGTCGAGAATGTATGCAAAAACGAAGAAAAATGTGTCTAAACACGCACAAATCATTCAAGATACATACATACATATATAAACACTTTACACCCATTCATAGATAACCACTACAATCCACGTTTCATTTACATTTACATACATACATACATATGTACATTTCGAAAGCACTTACAAATAACTGTTTTTCCCCTCCATTTTATTTATCCAATGGAAAAAAGTGTGTACACCAAAAAATTTATATTGCTTATTTATATTATTGTTTATACAAAAAAGAAAAATCAGAAAAATATTGTGTATGAATTTTTTTTTCGCAAATTTGCCATGCTCAATTTTTTTAATTGTTCCTTTTTGTATGCTATATATTTCTGTTCTGTTTTCTGTGTTGGTAACACTTGACCAGAAAGAGACAGAGTGCGAAAGAGAGACAAGTAAAATTGTAGAAATTACAACGATTTATATAAGTGACTTAGTACTTCCAATAATAAAAACAATACGAAAAAAAAAACAAGAAAACGTAGAGATATCCAGTATATCAGCAAAAGAATACACATAATAATATAAAATCCATTTAAAAATTCATTATATAGATAATTCTAATAATAAAATTGTAAAAACGCTCATTCTAACAAGCGAAACCTAATATAGATATGACAAAAGTAGTAAGCGCAAGCAAGCAACAAAACCCATAAAAGCAGCAACCTACATACATACATAAATAAACGTTACATAAACATAAAAAACACACACACTGCCACATACACACACACACATCTCATTTTCACACCAACTAAGGAAGAACAAGAAAGAAGACGCAGATGGCAGATCACAATCCTATTCCAAACACACTCGTTTGTTGCTTAAAGAAACGGCCAAAATGGCCTCACCGAACCTGTTGAAAGAAGCAAAGAAATGTGGACGGATCGGAAAAATACTTTAACATTGACGACTACAACAAAGATGATGATGATGACTTTGATCAAGAAACGGATGAAACTGAACCGCACAATTGGATATATTCCCAAAAAAACGAAAACAACAAATTGTTGTATTTTATATACAGTGGCTCACAGCTTATTTCAACCAGCACCCTGAAAAAAGTTTGTTTTGCTATAAAAACTAAACTAAAAGCGATATCAAAAAAATTTAAATGCAAGTAGATAATTTACTGTTTTAAAATATAAAATATGACTTCATTTATTTTTTAAATGTATTTATAACATTTTTAGAACTTAAAAACTAAAAAATGAACCAAAAAGACTGCCACAGCTTATTTCAACCAGCTAGTAAATTACACTATTTAAACTAATATTTGTAAATATTTTTGAATATTAATATTTGGTGTGACCACCTTTTTGGTCAACTACCATTTTGAGCCTTTTTGGCATCGATTCGACCAACTTTTGGGTCACTTGTGGCGTTATCTTCTCCCATTCCTCGGTTAATGCCGTTTTAAGGTCGGATTTATTCGAAATTTTCCTTTTTCGGATATTTGTATCCAAAATGGCCCACAAATTTTCAATAACATTCATGTCTGGTGACTGGGCTGGTGGATGGACAACATGAGGACAGTTCCAGATGAGCCACGTCTGCACAATGCCCGCCTTATGTTTCGGGTCATTGTCTTGGTAAAACCTAAAGACGTCCCCTATACCGAGTTTTTCTGCGCTTTGAAGCAAATTGGACTTCAAAATCTCCAGATAAACAGTTTTATCCATTGTCGTCTCAATAAATTGAAGATTTCCAACGCCGGCTGCCGACATACAGGCCCACACCATAACGCTGCCACCGCCATGCTTGACTGTGGCCTTTAAATTTTTAGATTGCAGCTCAGTATTGGGCTTCCGCCACACATAAGAAGCTCCATCTGATCCAAAAATATTAAATTTGGACTCGTCACAAAACAATACTGTATTCCAATAGGCATTGTCCCTATGCAAGTTGTCCTGGGCAAATTTAAGGCGACACTTCCTATTTTTGTCGCTTATGAATGGTTTCTTGCGCGCTACTCTGCCATTGAAGTCATGCTCCCGAAGCACCCGACGAATCGTTTCTGGGTGGCATGACTTGCCCAGCTCTTCCTCAACTTCATTGGCCACTTTTGGAGCCGATAATCTTGGGTTCTCCTTTATTTTCCGAACAATATAGCGCTCGTCGGATGGATTAAAAATTTTGTTTGGAGCACTTCTACCCTTGTCATGGGTTCTATTTTCTCGAACAAATCTGTAAATGATGCTCTGGACTGTGGAATCACTTAATCCAACCATCTCCCCAATTTTCCTGCGAGAATAACCAGATTTGAAGTGTCTGAGGACAAGTTCTCGCTGCTCGATGGTTGTGCGTGGTCCCATTTTGCCTAATGAATTTTTGTGCAAGATCTACTCTCTAAATTCATCAGAAATATATTCTACAATACTGAGAATAGAACGACTAAAGTATAGAAAAAGAAACTACCGTTGCAAAGTAAAATAACGGATCATTGCTCAGCTACAAAGTATGTGGTTGAAATAAGCTGTGGCAGTCTTTTTGGTTCATTTTTTAGTTTTTAAGTTCTAAAAATGTTATAAATACATTTAAAAAATAAATGAAGTCATATTTTATATTTTAAAACAGTAAATTATCTACTTGCATTTAAATTTTTTTGATATCGCTTTTAGTTTAGTTTTTATAGCAAGACAAACTTTTTTCAGGGTGCTGGTTGAAATAAGCTGTGAGCCACTGTATGTATGTACATACGTACATGTATACATACATATATAAAGCGAAGGAAATAAAACCCATGTTACACAATATTTATGGCAGGCAAAATATATTATTATATAATATAGTTAGTTTTTTTCTGGAATTTGTAGAAAAGTTGTATATGCTGACGAAAAGGGTTTCTTGTTTTAAGTTTTAGATTTAGTTAAAGCTGAAAGAGGAGAAAAATGGGGTTTATTCAAATCAGTTTTACTACATTCAGATTTTCCTCTTACAATATACACCTAAACATATATGTCCATACATATGTATATTATATAAATGTTACTCTGGGGTTGGATTATTCTGGTTTTCCTTATGTAATTTCTAAAAAATTGTAAAACAATCGAGCAAACGCAATATCCATGTTTAACTTAGATCTTTGTTATTCGACATTCATATACACTCGAGAAAGAATTCATGAAAAGGCTAGAACGAATTTAAGTTTCAAGTGTGTTTTCTTGAAATTTTTTCAGTATTACAAAGTAGAAATCGGAACAACTTAAGTTTGATTTTATTTTGCTTTCCCTCATTGTTTTCAGTATTCAATAAGAATAGTAGAGGAATAAAACGGACACAATAAATAGCAATAAAATATACCTATATAAGTACATATATATGTATATATGGATATATTGAATCATAAATAATTCTCTATATATAGATACTGATACAGAAACAAAAAAAAGTTATTTTGCATTTGACAAAGCAGAAAATCCAATAATAATAATAAATAACTGAAAGTAACAATAATAAAAACGGAAACTGATATTTAAATACAAAGACATAAAAAACCCAACACAATTGAATTTAATAATTTTTGGTCAAATTTATGTTGCCATCGTGGTCCTTGATGTGTAATACTTCCAGTTAATATCTGTATGTTTTCATGTCTTTAATTTTCTTTATGCTTTAACTTTGCCTCTTATAATTTCTTGTACGTAATTCTTAGGACTATATTGCTCTATGTCAGGAGATATTGAGTCGTCCCGACCCTGATGCCGAAGCTGAGGCTTGAACACACAGATTTTTTTTTTGGCGTCATAATGCTTGTGTCTCTCTCACTCTTACTCTCTCTGTCTCTCTTATACTCTCTTTTACACAATCTACATAGTCTTGTTCATGTCTCTCCCATTCACTTAAACACAAACAACGATTTGCTACTATTGCCATTTCACTTTATCTTAAGAAGAGCTTCAACCAGGACCAAAAAGCTATGCTTGCTGTCGCTGATATTTTGTACATAATGAAAAACCCGTGCTTCATAATCAATTTATTTAATTTTTCATTTGTTTAATTACTTTTGATTTGTTTTACCTGAAATAAATCACAATTTTTCTTTTATTATTAACAACCAATTTTGTTTCTTTCATTTTGGCTTGGGACTCATCAAAGCTCATTTCAACACACACCAACATATTGCCATCTCTCCCCTTCACAGTCGTACCCACATAAATGCCTTTTTCACTACACTCACGACACTTTAAAAAACCCTTCATTAACATACATACATGGAATTTTTCATGTTTGTATGACAACTATATGATATAGTCATCCGATTTTGATAAAATTGACAAGAATTTAATTTATTATATCCAAGTGTTATTTACCAAGTTACTGATCGCATAAAAAACAAAAAAAAATGTTAACCAAATTTTTCGATCCGATTCAATCTATATAAACTTTTCCGATGTTGACTAAATTCGGCAAGAACATTTGGATATATAGTTAACTGCCAAATGATAATCGCATGAAAAAGAACAAAGTTATTGATCTAAACCTCCTTTTTCGACCGATGCTTCCTATGGGAGCTATATGATATAGTCGACCGATCCGGATGAATCCGAAATATGCAAAATGCCTGCAGTATATACAAGTCTTTGTTCAAATTTTTGCTTTGTATGTAGCTTTAGCGGTCTAGGAGGAGAAGCTGCTGATCCAGCCAGACAGACGGATTTGAACTCGCCTTGTCATGCTGATCAAGAATTCATAAGTATACTTTATATGGTTGGAGATGTCTCCTTCTATGAGTTGCACACTTCTATTAGACATCTGCATGAGTGTCAAAAAAGACGCATTCGAATATTCATACATATGTATACATATATGTATGTATGTATGTACTTCCCGTAGATTAAGTTGAGTGAATATGAATGCGAAGCGGAATAAGTATGAGTGAGTACAAATTTAAAACGTGAATGAGAATAAGTGAGAGGATCGGTTTCGAATGTATTCGAAACACAGCGTTTGTTGTCGGTATTTCGTTCTGCTGACAAAAAAACGAAAACAAATACATACAAAGCGTTTTCATTATTTTTCCATTATCCATACAGAAAACATAAAATCGAAAACCAATACATAGACGATGTAAAGGAAATAGTTACACATAATACATACATACATATGTACATATTCTGATATGTAGCTTTGCCAAATTCCTCATTCCGTTTTACGCAGCTTTCATTCTCCTTCAATTCCAACCGCTGCCAACATCGATTGATACATGTACATACATATATACATACATACATATGCATACATATATACATACATACATATGCATACATGTTCTTTCCACATGTATGTACATATATTTGTTCTTTCAACAGGGGCATGTCTTCTTCGCATTCTCGCTGTTTTGTCATTAGTTAAATTTTGTTTCAAGCGAGCTATTGAAGTACATACATAGACAGAACGAGATCACAAGTGACGTAGCCGCGTGTTTGTCGTTCTGCAGTCTCTGCGAAAAAAATTTAGTCACTAAATTTCATTGAGCGTATGAACGTTCGGCTTTTTGCCGAACGCCTCTGGGGTTCCATGGTTAGGCTAGCGTTTGCAATCAAAAAATCTTCCGTTTGGAGTATATATGTACATACATATGTATGTATGTGTTTCCATGAATAAAGGTATTCCGTAAATCGTACAATGGAGCAAAGATAGAATGGAAGTCAGTTATTATACCCTTGCAGAGGATATTATAAAATTGGTTTGTTTGTAACGCAGAGAATGAAGCGTTTTCGACCCCATAAAGCATACATATGTACAAGTATATTCTTAATCAGCATGAGAGGACGAGTCGTCTGAACATATGCTAACTAGTCCCATAGTTTTGGATCTATGGCTTGCAAAGTTTGTATTTTTAAAATGATCGGACCACTATATCATATAACTGCCATACAAAAAATCCATAAAATGCGAAAAACTTTTTTTCCTGAGGAATCTTATCCAAATTGAATATGCACATATGTAAATATATTCAAAACACATAATTTTCCTGGATTTAAAGGATACAGATAAACGCCCGATTTTGTCGATACAAAATTTATCTGAATACATAAGCACTAAAGCACATGTACATATATGCCAAAAGTATGATCGTGTGTGTGTGGACGCGAGTTCGAATCCCATTAAGATGATAAATTTTTTAGTGTATGTAAAGTATTGAGTCATTGGATTAACAAACAGAAAAAAAATTTATCTGAATACATAAGCACTAAAGCACATGTACATATATGCCAAAAGTATGATCGTGTGTGTGTGGACGCGAGTTCGAATCCCATTAAGATGATAAATTTTTTAGTGTATGTAAAGTATTGAGTCATTGGATTAACAAACAGAAAAAAATTTTTATACTATGCATCCATAGGATGAAATGGTATATTAAAGTCGCCAAAATGTATGTAAGAGGGAGAAGGAAGCTTTTCCGACCCTATAAAGTATATATATTCTTGATCAGTATCAATAGCCGAGTCGATTGAGACATGTCCGTCTGTCTGTCCGTCTGTAGGATCATCGAGATCTCGGAGACTATAAGAGCTAGAGCTACCAAACTTGGCATGTAGACTCGTTTGTTCTGCATGTAGATCGAGTTCTTTTTTTTTTGACACGCCCCCTTCCGCCTTCGCTATTTGAAAAACAATATTTTGAGCCCTTAAATCGCGGGAACTATAAAAGCTAGAGCTATCGCATTTGGACAGTAGATGCGTGCAGTATGCACACAGACCAAGTTTGTTTCAAATTTTTGCCACGCCCCTTTCCGCCTCCGAAATTCGATAAATTCGATTTGGCACACTAATACATGTCACGTATATCTGTCATCCCACCAAATATCATAAGAATCGGAATAGAACTGGCCGAGTTATACGTAGAAACGGGTTTCACCCAAAGCGGTGCAAGGCGGATGCTGAATATCACCAAATTGGTCGGGGGCGCTAAAGTGCTCGTGTCCACATAAGAGTGAGCGATATAGCATTTGAAAGAAATTTAATATATATCTTTTCACCTGATGCAAGTCGGCCCGGCGACTTACTTACTTTAATAAAACCTAAAAAATGTAATGGTCAAGGGCTGCAAGGGTATACAAACTTCGGCATAACCACGTTAGCTACTCTGATATTTTTATACCCTTGCAAAAAGAGTATATTAATTTTGGTCAGAAGTGTGCAACGCATAGAAGGAGGCATCTCCGACCATATAAAGTATATGTATTCTTGATCAGCATGACAAGGCGAGTTCAAATCCGTTTGTCCGTCTGTCTGTCCGTCCGTCTGTCTGTCTTTTCCTCCTAAACTGCTAAAGCGACAGAGCTGCAATTTTGGACGAAGTCTTGTGTATACTGCAGGCATTGTATATCTCGGATTCATTCGGATCGGACGACTATATCCTATAGCCCCATAGGAAAAATGATCGGTCGAAAAATGAGTTTTAGATCAATAACTTCTTTCTTTTTCACCCGATTATCATAAAACTTAACATTTGGCAGTTTATTATACATCCAAACATCCATGCCAAGTTTGATCAAGATCGGATTTTTATATCATATAGCTCCCGTATCGTCCGATCGTTCGGACCAAAAATAGTTTTTCTTTTAGAAACTTTTTTGTTTCTTGAGCGATCAACTTGGTAAATAACATTTCCACATAGAAAGTTATAATTCTGGTAAATTTGATCAAAATCGGATGACTATATCATATAGCATAACATATGAAAAAATTGCATGCTGCATGTCTACACACATGCATATGTATGCGTGCCGTGCTATGGCGTGTAAAAACGGATTTTTACATCAGGATCTTTACATTTAGATAACTCTTTTTTCGGGGATCTTGTAACACAAGAGCTTGCAAGGGTATACAAACTTCTGCATGGCCGAAGTTAGCGCGGCCTTCTGGTTTTTAGTTCAAGTTGTTATAGTTCTAAGACACTTATTAGTTTGATATAAAATTCTGCACCTTTCCGAACAATATGTTCTTAAATTGGTTTTAGCTCCTAATAATATTTGGGATATGTACATATATATCATATTTCTGAGTTTCAATTAGAAAGGATAAATCAAGTGGAGTATGATAGTTTGTAAGAAAAATGGACACTTATAGAATATGAAATCCTAAAGGTTTGAAAAAGACGGATAGAGAGAGAGCCTTGAGTAATTGCTTTAAGGCAGAGCCGGCCACAAAGAGAGCCCACAAAAAGTATCATTGTATTTGTGCATTTCAATGTTGCATTGCACTGCGCAAAATAAAAAGTGAACAAATTTCGTCGCAATGAAGACAACGAGAGCAGTCGGCGATTAAATGCAAGAGAAAGAAAGAGAAAACAAAGCAAGGATCCATTTTTTCATGTGTAGCCTCTCAGCAGAGCGACACAGAAGTGCTCGGGTCGAAATGATGTGAGAAACTAATTATGTTTTCACGCTCTCAAATATTTTTTGTGGTGGCTTCGGCAAGCGCTCGGCTCGTATACATGAGTTTCGCGTTTTGACTTCGGCCCCCGGGGGCTATGCGTGGCCGGCTCTGCTTTAAGGTTATTTATTCCTATTATAGAGATTTTCTTAAACAAAATTGGACTTAATTACATATCAAGCGAGTGTCAGGTTATTCTGACTTGCATACAAACTTTGGCACAGCCAAAGTTAGCTTGTTTCATATTTTTAATTCTTATTGTTATGATATTTCATTTTTTCTTGTACTTGATTGTTGTATTTTGTTCTTTTTATTCAAATTTCTCTTTTTTCGATCCTGTGTGTAAATGGCCTGGCAGCAACGTGGCCAGCCGCCAAAGGATGAAGAGCCTGAGAATAATGCCATCGATGTCGATACGATTCCAAAGCGCATCTAAAAGAAAAGGGAATAATGCATAGCAAAAAGGTCCAGTCCAGAAGCTGATAAACTTACACACATACACATAACATACACCTACATGGAGACGCAGAGAAGTAAAAAGGGCGAATCATTATTTATTAAAAACAAAAGTCGAAGAAACTGTCAACCAAAAAAAAAAAAAAATCAAAAAACTAAAACAGCAACAACAACTGCTACATTCACACTCTGCGATCGATCAGCTTGGCTGTGACCTGACCCCTAAAGGATGAGACGTCAGAGAGGGCCAATCGGCAAGGCCTGCCACATACATATACATACATACACATACATATATATAAATATATGTATATTTATTTTTATTATTATTATATATTTTTTTAAACTAAATCGTTTGCATTTTCCTTTGCGCAAATAAACCCAGTATTAGATTTTAAATTGAAGAAAAAACAAAACGAAATAGTCAAGTTGCCGTGATTTTCCCTCTCCATCCCGTCTTCATGATCCCTCTTCCGCAAACAAAGCGTCTTACCGATATGGCTCCAACAACATGATAAAAAAAATAGAAGTGAATCATTCTAAGCGAAAACGGAAACAGAAAGCAACGAATAACCGTTATTCAATAACGTATAGTTGTTCTTTTCTCAATAAATCCCCAGAGTACATAAATATACATATGTACATACATACATGCATACATAAATAGAATACAATACAAAATACAATATCAACCACATACATACATACAGTTAGCTTATTTATGATACATACATACTCACATATACAACAGGTAAACAAACACATGCTTACGAATATGTATGTATATATGTATTTGGATGAATGTATGTACATACATACATACATATAAAAATATAAAGAAAAAAATAACAAACAACAACAAAAGTTTTATGTATTTTTTTAATGTATTTAAGAATAATTAAGAGTTATAAATATATGAAAAAAACCAACGGTTGCTGTTGGCAACAGCTAAAGCTGAGCTAAAGAGAGATAAATATACATACATACATATGTATTGATGTATGAATAAGGAATAAATACCGTTGTCACAGAGAAACAAAATGAAAAGCCAAGGAAATGATAAAAATGAGATAAAATTAAAAATAAAATTTAAACATAAAAAAAAACTTAATGAATGTAAATGAATTGAGGCAAAAGAGTAAAACAATAAAATGGGAAGAATTACAAAAACTAACGACAAAACATATTGTTCTATCAATTTTATATCTAGGTTTTTTTAAAATCCATTTAGACGACGACCAAACAGTGTTAGTCACTTCATCATCTAGATTCTAGAATAGAAAGCAAAACGGTCTCTGAAATTTAATTGCTAACCTCACATTACACATTAGGGTGGCCCGATATTCAGGGTCTGCCTGTGGGAATTACAAAAAATACAAAATTTTGGAATTTGAATTTTGGAAAACGGTTAAAGTTTGACCACTAACCATATAATACTATCACTAATCAGACATATGTACATACATACATACATTTGTAGATACATAGTTCAAATAGAAGATTTTTTGATGGAACCCCAGAGCAGTGGTGGGCACTCATAGCCCACGGGGGCCGAAGATAAAACGCAGAACTCATGTATAGGAGCCGATCGCTTGCCGAAGTCGTTACAAATAAAGTAAGTAAGTCGCCGGGCCGACTTGGATATACCATGCATCAAGTGAAAAAACTACTTCGAATTTCATACATTAACTATATTTCGCATGGGCGGAAGGGGGCGTGGCAAAAAAAAATTGATCAGCGTATACACTACACGAGTCTACATTCTAAATTTGGTAGCTCTATCATTTATAGTTGCTAAGATCTCTGCACTCTTACGGACGGACGGACGTGGCTATATTAATTTCTCTTCTCATGCTGACCAAGTCAGAAATTCTTTCTGCTGCCTGTTATATACATTTTGTCGACTTTAATATACCATTTCATCCTATGAATGCATGGTATAAAAACACCCCTGCCCCTTTGCGTACGGCCTTGTTAAATGTGATATATTATATTTTCTAATTAATTAATGCTCTTTATTACCCTTTAATAGTACAATGTTTTTAAAGGTATATGTGATAAACAGGCTTTCCAGAGTTATAGCAATTGCTTTTTAGCTGAGATATTTTTATACACATAGTTATACAACTTGTTTTGATGGATGATAATACTTATAATACGGCAAGGAAAAATGGGCGAAAACCTTTAATATATGCCTTAAATACGAACTTAAGCTAGGTGACTAGGAATATGGTGACTAAACTTAGATTTAATGGTTTTGACACCAGCCGTATGATATAAGGTGGATGTTTCGGTAAAAAAAAGAAGGCTCAGTAGAAGCTTTAATATTTTATTTTCGTATACTTGCAATTTCTTGATGTGATATGCAGCACATCTCTTCCAGGTACTTGAACCATAAGTTAGTATGGGGAGAAAGATGGTTTTGAATATGATCATTTTGTTAGCTGTAGAAAGTTTTGATTTTCGGTTGATAATTGGGTAAAGGGTGCAAATAGTTTTGATAATCTTATCGATTGTGGATCCAACATGGGTGCTAAACCTTTTTAGGGTCAACAATTGACACCCGAGCGATCGTCGACCGATCTTCGACCCAAAAATACAAGAACCACTGTGTGTTGACCCTAAAAAGGTTTTATTACCCCTCATAAAACTCGAGCTCCAGCGCACAAGCTTGTCCCTTTTCTCTGCCGAAAAAAAGTGGAGTAACAAAACTCAAACATTTTGACGAAATGATCGATATTGCGATTGACTAGACTTCTTTGTTACGCCACTTTTTTGCAGTGTACACAAGCAATACTCATTTCGCGACCCTAAAATGTTTTTATTGCCCCTCATAAAACCCTTGTACCCTTGCAAAAAGGGTATATTAATTTTGGTCAGAAGTGTGCAACGCATAGAAGGAGGCATCTCCGACCATATAAAGTATATATATTCTTGATCAGCATGACAAGGCGAGTTCAAATCCGTTTGTCCGTCTGTCTGTCTGGATCAACAGCTTCTTGAATATACTGCAGGCATTGTGTATCTCGGATTCATCCGGATCGGACGACTATATCATACAGCTCCCATAGGAACCATCGGACGAAAAAAGAGTTTTAGATCAATAACTGATTGTTATAAAACTCAACATTTGGCAGTTTACTATACATCCAAACATCCATGCTGAATTTGATCAAGATCGGACTTCTATATCATATAGCTCCCATAGGAACGAACGGAACAAAAATAGTTTTTCTTCTAAAAACTTTTTCTAATACGATCATCGTCAAACTTTGTAAATAACATTTCCACGGATGTCTATATCATATAGCTGTCATACAAACATATGCAAAAATTGCATGCTGCATGTCTACATATGCGTGGCGTGCTATGGCCTGTAAAAACGGATTTTTACACCAAGGTTTTTACATTTAGATAACTCTAACCAGAGTTGTGCCTTTAAGCATTATCATTACTTTTTCATTATTATTGAAAAAACAATGCCAATGAAATTTTTTCCATTAGCATTGAAAAAAAAACAATGCTAATGAAATTTTTTTCATTGGCATTGAAAAAAAAAACAATGCCAATGAAAATTTTTTCATTAGCATTGAAAAAAAAAAATTTTATTGAAAATTTTTTCATTGGCATTGAAAATAAAGTAAGTAAGTCGCCGGGCCGACTTGGATATACCATGCATTAGGTGAAGAGATATATATTAAATTTCTTTTAAATGCTATCTTGCTCACTCTTATGTGGAAACGAGCTCTATGGCACCCCCCGACCAAATCGGTGATATCCAGCATATGCTATCTCGCTCTTTTTTGCGTGCATCTGCCTTGCACCGCAATGGGTGAAAAACGTTTCTATGTATAACTCGGACATTTTTATTCCGATTCTTGTGATATTTGGTGGAATGATAGATATACGTGACATGTATTAGTGTGCCAAATTTAATTTCGATACGATAAATATTTCGAGTGAAAATCGAATTTTTCGAATTTCGGGGGCGGAAGGGGGCGTGGCAAAAATTTGAAACAAACTTGGTCTGCGTGCACGCTGCACGCATCTAATGTCCAAATCCGATAGCTCTATCTTTTATAGTTCCCGAGATATGGGGGCTCAAAATATTGTTTTTCGAATAGCGTGGGCGGAAGGGGGCGTGGCAAAAAAGAAAAATAAACTTGATCAGCGTACACTCCAAACGAGTCTA
Source organism: Drosophila sp. 14030-0761.01 (assembly GCA_018150735.1). Lineage (NCBI taxonomy): Eukaryota > Metazoa > Arthropoda > Insecta > Diptera > Drosophilidae > Drosophila > Drosophila sp. 14030-0761.01. Next base: position 3,167,733 of record JAECWO010000003.1, read on the forward strand.
CATGCCAAATTTGGTAGCTCTAGCTTGTATAGTTGCTGAGATCTAGGCACTCTATCGGACGGACGGACGGACGGACGGACGGACGGACGGACGGACGGACGGACGGACGGACGGACGGACAGACAGACGGACATGTCTCAATCGACTCGGCTATTGATACTGATCAAGAATATATATACTTTATAGGGTCGGAAAAGCTTCCTTCTCCCTGTTACATACATTTTGGCGACTTTAATATACCATTTCATTCTATGAATGCATGGTATAAAAATATATTTTTAATGAAAATTTTTTCATTGGCATTGAAAAAACAATATTTTTAATGAAAATTTTTTCATTGGCATTGAAAATGAAAAGTAATTAGAATTTACTGCTAGTAACACAAGAGCTTGCAAGGGTATTCAAACTTTGGCACCGCCGAAGTTAGCCCGGCCTTCTGGTTTTTGTTTTTTTTCTGAACTGCATATGGGTGTTTTTGTAATTTTTCCGTGTGTTTCTTGTATTTTTGGGTCGAGGATCGGTCGAGTCTCAATTTTCGACCCTAAAAAGGTTTTATTGCCCCTCATAAAACTCGAGCTCGAGCTTGTCCCTTTTTTTTGTTTTTCATAAAGGCAACTCATCTACCGAGGACTGCACGTCAGCCTTATATAAGGTGGGAATATACTGCTTCCTTCTTTTGATTGCTTTAGTGGTGTTCCAGAAAGGTTTACTGAATTTGTTTAGTTTGCATAGCTTCTTATTCCATTGTTGGTTGTTAAAAATAAATATCTGTCTGCAAATGATATAGTTTAAGTGATTACATCTTGGTTTAATACTTGGCTGTCGAGACCGTATCCATTGTCTGTTGAGGGTATTTATGGATTTGAGTAGCTTAGAAATGTACTCTGGAAGCTTGATATAAGTATCTCGGACGTGTTTGTGAGGAGTCGATCTCATAAAGGCACAATCAACTGTTTTTAAAAATGAATCGTCTAGCGATTCTATATGAGAAAGAGAAATTGGAAGATTACCGAAGCTTACTTCATTTGGCATTGGCATATTATCGACTACAGGCTTGAACACTTTCCAGTTAGCTTTTTTGAATATTGGATACGTTTTCTCGATAAGAGTTATGTTTTTAAAATATTTGATGACTACTGGAAGGTGGTCCGAAGAAAGATCTTTAAATGCTCTTGGGTTGCTAATATGGTTTGTTATATTTTTTAGACAAAGATCGATAGTGGACGTTGTTAGTTAGACGATAGTTAGACGTTGCACATGTTGGGATATAAGCAGGATTTTTTTTTTGAAATAATATATTAAATTTGCCTAGTACGGCAAGGTCATGAAGAATATTTCCCCAACTATTTGCTCGGGTGCAGTTCCAGTTAGGGTGCCTCGAGTTTAGGTCCACCAAAGAGTATTCTCCGCTTAATTGAGAGAATTTGATTAAGTCCGAATTGCAGTTACTTTTCATGAATCCTGGCTAAATAACACGCACTGGAAAGGCATTTTGCAGTGTTGCCCGCATAGTAAACGGCAAATATACTTAGGTAGCTATTCAAGTTAGTTTTAATTTGGATTCCTACGTTTTCTATGAGGTTCGTTTTGACACCGGAGATTTGTTTGTGGTCGAGTTTATTGCGAGTTTAATAGCTATGTATAGCAACCCCACCATCTCTGTTTGAGGCTCTGTCGCATCGATATAGGGTATAGTTGGGAATACTAATGCGATCGTTAGGTGTAAGCCACGTTTCATTTATCAGGGCAATATGAATAAAATTATCATCTAGAAACTTAACTAATTCTATTCTTTTTTGGTTGATGGCACGCGCATTCCATGCCACGATATTAATCGCGTCAATTGAGTTATTTGTTTGCATAAACTTAATAGCAAGTTCTGTAATAACTTTAAATTGTTCGCTTTTGTTAGAGCAGCAGCTTAGTTTGGAAATCATCTCAGTTAGGATAGTGTTAATTTCTTTGAAAGAGAAAAGATCTGTTGCTTGCGTTTGGATGTTAGGCGAAGAGATGTTGGTAGTAAGAGCAGATTCGTAGCACTAACCAAGTATAATACAGATACTTCAAACGCAAGATTTTTTGATTGCAAACGCTAGCCCAACCATGGAACCCCAGAGGCGTTCGGCAAATAGCCGAGCGCTCATAAGCTCAGAAACGTACGAAAAAACTGACATTTGCTTTGCTTTAGTTGAAAAGAAACTGTATTGAATAGTTCCATGTTTGGTAGAAAGATTTTAATGCCGATGGAAATGGACCATATGAAGTACAACATATCTGTATTTTAAGATTTCCGACAAGTTTGTGAATGAATTCTGCGCTTTGGTTAAACACAGTTATTGGAGGAGGTTTGGGTTCAACCACTGTTTGGGCCTCAAATTCACTTTCGTTTGGCCTGTCATTTATCTCTTCGTCCCGCACTTCGAGTGGTAGGAAATAGTTGCTGTATTGTTTAAAATACAGTTTATAAGCTTTTCTGCGTTGTGACATTGTAGGAGAGGCAGATGCATTGGCATCGCCAACAGTGTTGCTACGACGTTTAATTTCGTTTGTAGTTTTCGATGGTCTCGGGAAACGGTTGTAGTTAGCGTACAGATTCAAGCTCACAGTAAAGAGATAGAGAAGATCGTAAGTTTGTTCGCTCTTGTTTCGACTGCACGCGTGGAGATCAGAAGTGCAACAAATGTGATAGATGGAACCGAAAAATTTCATAAAATTATTAACTATAAAATGCCGAAGTTTGTATACCCTATAGCACGGCACGCATGCATATGCATGTATGTAGATATGCAGCATGCAGTTTGCCATTTGTTTGTATGATAGCTACATATAGTTATCCGATTTTGATCAAATTTGGCAATTTGATTTTAATTTGTTACGTGCAAATGTTATTTACCTAATTTGGAAAAAGAAACAAAAAAATGTTAAAAGCAAAACTATTTTTGGTCCGATTGTTTCTATGGGAGCTATATAATATAGAAGTCCGATCTTGATCAAATTCGGCACGTACTTTTGGATGAATAGTAAACTGTCAAATGTTAACTTTTATAATAATCAGGTGAAAAAAACGAAGTTATTGATCTAAAACTCTTTTTTCGACCGATGGTTTTTATGTGAGCTATATGATATAGTCGTCCGATCCGGATGAATCCGAGATATACAATGCCTGCAGTATATACTAGACTTCGTGCAGCTCTGTAGCTATAGCGGTTTAGGAGGAGAAGCTGTTGATCCAGACAGACAGACGGACGGACGGACAAGCAGACGGACGAACGGACTTGAACTCGTCTTGTCATGCTGATCAAGAATATATATACTTTATATGGTCGAAGATGCCTCCTTCTATGCGTTGCACACTTCTGACCAAAATTAATATAACCTTTTTGCAAGGGTATAAAAACAATTACCTTCGGATGTGTACACTTAGTGTAAAAAGAGTTAAAATCTATAAGATTATTTTGGCCCCAGTTTGGAAATACGGCATCCAGATATGTACATACATATGTATATGGGATAGCTGCTAAGTGCCATCTGAACAAAATTCAAGTTGCGCAAACCAAAATTCTGAGAATATTGTCCGACTCGCCCTGGTACATGAGGACAGTGAACATTGGAAAAGACCTCAGTGTGCCAGCAGTAGAAGCTGCCATCAAAAAAATATCGGAGCATTACCTTGGGCGTTTTCGGATTCATCCAAAGCACAAGCTTTTTTTGCACGTACCGATATACAACAGGCGTTCTGGCAACCGACGAAAAGGCCCTGTCAGGATTTAGCCCGCTCATATCCCTCAGCACCTGAGTTAAATTGTTAATTTTTACATCTTGTCAATACTCTTAATTATAATGTAATAATCCTTTATGTGATCTATTTGTTAAGTATGATTTGAATTTCATGTACAATTTGATCAAGCTGTCTAGTTAAGATAGCAACAAACAAATCTATATACAAATACATCATAGCAGTATGACTTTTTTACAAAAAAACCCTATAAAGTATATATGTATATATTCTTGATTAGTATTAATAGCCGAGTCGATAGATCAATCTATCATAAAAATCGAAATAAATACGTATAAACGTTTTGTAAGGCGGTGCAAGGCGGATGCACACAAGAGTCTAGCATGTGCTAGAAATCACATATAAGTGAGCGAGATAGCATTTGAAAGAAATTAAATGAATTTTCCCTGATGCTTGGTATTAGAGATGGGTACCCGTGGTACCCGACTTACCCGAAACCCACGGGTTACCCGTGGGTATGGTTACCCGTTTCGGGTGGAGTGCGGGCGGGTGTGGGTTTGGAGAGTACTAAAAGATGTGAATCAGTGTAGTGTAATTTCTCAACAAGTTTCATTGACTTATTTTCTAATTTTTTTCGGGTTGAGCGGATCGGGTATGGGTAACGGGTAACCGACAAAAACCCAGCCCATGCCCACCTCTACTTGGTATATCCAAGTCGGCCCGGCGACTTACTTTATTAGGTTTCAAGTGAACTTGATTCGTTAAGATAGACTCGACAATAAGTGCATTTATTCCATACCTCAAAGAGTCTCAATATTCCATGTCCTAATTAAAATAAAGCCGGATTGAGGAAGCGACATAACGCTGGATTCAGTTGATCAGGTTAATTAATTATAGCTGGTCTGAGGTTAATATCGGTTCAGAAATTAAAATGATACTCAAGAAGCAGAGCATTTTATCAAACGATCAAAAGAAGTGTAAATGCATGTATAAGTTTTATCTTTTTCAATTTTTTTTATTTTTGTGTTTTTAAATAAATTATAAAACTCTTCGTAAAATCGAAGAATTTAATTATTATTATTTATTTTTTTTATCAGTTTACTCTTTATTTTCTTTTCAATTTGTTGATAACGCTCCGCAGCTCCTCATTTTATCGCCATCGTCATCATCACCATCATTATAGTTATACTTTGTTGCTGGATTTATCTTATACATATAACATTTTGTGGCTATTGAGTGTTTCGTTAAGTTCTTTATTCTTAACCATTTCGTGTGTTGTTGTGTTGTTAAAAATATACAATACGGTTATTGGTTATACGCTGAGAAACAAAGAGAGAGAGTGACAAAGAGAGAGAGAGCATTACGAAGCGACTTTACCGGGGGAATGTGTGAGGGGGGAACAACACATTCTTTTCTCTTAATAGATGGTGGATGGTGATCGATACATATTTTTTTTAATTGCAACAAAAAAACATAATTTTACAAAAAAAAAAAATTTAAATGTTGCCGATCATTTAGGTGGTGTAGGGGGGAAGGTATACTATTTTGTTGCTGTTGTTTTTGTTTGCTTTTTTTATCAGTCTACATTTTTTTTCTTTCCTTACACTTTGCCCCCTGCCGCGAGCGTAGCGCTGATTTACAGCTCATCCTTGAGATCGCCCTCCTCGCTACCACCCTCTGGGGGAGGAACTCCACCAGTACCCTGGTACAGCTTGGCAATCACCGGCTGGACGATGGCCTCCAGATCCTTCTTCTGTTTCTTATACTCCTCGGGATCGGCGTCGGGATTCTGCTCGAGCCATTTAATCGACTCATCGATGGCGGATTCCAGTTTCGTTTTCTCATCGTCGCTCAGTTTGGAGCCAAGTTTGTCCTTATCGCCGATTTGGTTTTTCAGGCTGTAGGCATACGATTCCAGTTCGTTACGCGATTCCACACGCTCCTTGAGTTTCTTGTCCTCATCAGCGAATTTCTCAGCATCGCGAATCATGCGATCGATATCCTCGGGCGTCAGACGATTCTGGTCATTGGTAATGACAATCTTTTCCTTGTTTCCGGTGCCCTTATCCTCGGCGCTCACTTGTAGAATACCGTTGGCATCGATCTCGAAACTAACTTCGATTTGAGGAATACCACGGGGAGCTGGGGGAATGCCAGTCAAATCGAATTTGCCCAGCAAATGATTATCCTTGGTCATGGGACGTTCACCTTCGTAGACCTGAATGGTCACAGTATGCTGATTGTCAGAGGCCGTTGAGAACACTTGCGATTTCTTGGTGGGTATAACAGTGTTGCGGGGAATAAGCTTGGTCATGACACCGCCGACTGTTTCAATACCCATGGTCAGTGGATTGACATCGAGCAAGACAATGGCATCCGTATCTTGTTCGCCAGATAGAACACCAGCCTGGACAGCAGCGCCATAGGCAACAGCTTCATCGGGATTGATTCCGCGAGATGGTTCCTTGCCTCCGAAAAAGTCCTTGACCAATTGTTGGACTTTAGGGATACGAGTAGAACCACCGACCAGAACAATTTCATGCACATCCTTCTTATTCATATCGGCATCTTCCAACACTTTCTGCACTGGCTTCAATGTCGAACGGAACAGATCCAGATTCAACTCCTCGAATTTGGCACGGGTCAAGGTTTCGGAGAAATCATCACCCTCAAAGAACGATTCGATTTCAATGCGCACTTGATGCGATCCAGATAGGGCGCGCTTTGCCTTCTCGACCTCACGACGAAGTTTTTGTACGGCACGGTTGTCCTTGCGAATGTCCTTGCCCTTCTTCTTCTTGTACAGCTTGATGAAATGATCCATGACACGTTGATCGAAATCTTCACCACCCAAGTGTGTGTCACCATTGGTGGCAACAACCTCAAACACACCGTTGTCAATGGTCAGCAGGGATACATCGAAGGTACCGCCACCCAAATCGAAAACCAAGACATTTTTCTCTCCCTCCTTCTTGTCCAAACCATAGGCAATGGCAGCTGCTGTTGGCTCATTGATAATGCGCATAACCTGGAGACCAGCAATAACACCGGCATCTTTCGTTGCCTGACGCTGGGCATCGTTAAAGTAAGCTGGGACAGTAACAACAGCATGGGTCACCTTTTTGCCCAAATAGGCTTCAGCGGTTTCCTTCATTTTACCCAAAACCATAGCGGAAATCTCTTCGGGTGCAAAGACCTTGGCTCCCTGCGAGGTATCAACGCTAATATGGGGCTTAGAATTCTTTTCGACTACCTTGAAGGGGAAGAATTTGATATCGTGCTGCACATTTGTGTCCGACCATTCACGTCCAATGAGACGCTTAGCATCAAACACTGTGTTTTCTGGATTGGTGGTCAGTTGATTTTTGGCAGCATCACCAATCAGACGCTCGCCATCGGCTGTGAATGCCACATAAGATGGAGTGATGCGGTTACCCTGGTCATTAGCAATAATCTCAACGCGACCATTTTTGTAAACGCCAACGCTGTTGAAAGAGATAAGGAACCATTAAATAAAATAAAACTAGTCATTTCTTTCTCCTCTCCTTCTCTCCAGTTCTACTTACCAGGAGTATGTAGTGCCCAAATCAATGCCAATCACTGTGCCCAGCTCCTTGTCCTTTTCCTTCTTTTCCTCACCCAATGAGAGGCCAATGAAGGCCACAATAGCCAATAATATGCATAACCTCATGTTGAAGCTCTTTCAATTAATTTAAAAAAAAAACTGCAAAAAAATTTAAACAAAAAAGACAATATAAGAATATTAAATAAGTGAGCAAATGAAAGCTGGGCTTAGCTTACGCTTAAGTGAGTTTTTTTTTATGGTCATTGGACACGTCAACACCAACGTACGCGCTCTGCCACACACACACACTTTACTTGCACTACTTTATTACTTTTGTTAGCTATGTATGTAAATACATAAATACATACGGAATAAAAAGAAACACACACACAAACTTGCACAGAAAACTGATCTCTCTATCCTCTCTCTTCAATTCTATACGACACGTCGGCGTTTAACCTTCTTAAGATATGTCAAGAGGTACCGTTAACCGACATATTTTTGTTTTAATTTATGGTGCGAAATAAAAAAAAGTTTGAAAAATTCACAGACACACAAACACACACTAACCAACCTACAAAGTTCTAACCTAGATAAAGTGCAAGAGAGAGAAACGACAATCTTCTCCACTGGCAAACTTTAAACGAATGTCAAAGAATCAAAATGAAGCTGCTTCTGCTGACATTGACCGACGCCGACGTCAAAACGCTAACGGCAAATTTGTATACGTGTAACAATTTTTTCTGGTTCTGTCTTCACCAAGTTGGTTTACGACTAAAATGCCGGCAATACCAAAGAAAGCACCAGAAGCAATAAACTGGTTTTTTGAGTTCTTAGAGAAAGTTTCTTTTGGTACCAACAAAAACAACAACTACACTACATATGTATACAGCTGTGTTTAGTTCAATTATTTTGGGGTTAGCCTTATAATTTTTTTTTTTTTTTTTTTCTCTTTTGTTTGTTTAACTGACGTGTACTTTAGCGAAGAAAACTGAAAGCTTTACGCAAATTTGCCATACACATATGTATGTATGTATGACGTGGACAAAACTGATTGAACGGCACAGAGATAGGGAATGAAAGAGAGCGCAATACAAGATTGTAGGGTGTCAGAGATAAACAGCCGCAAGTAAAAAAAAAAAAAGAAAATTAAGCGCAGGCGCATATAAATTTTGTATTGCCAGTTTAAATGTTAAAATTAATTGTATTAGTACAAAATTTGCAATTTCCAAGCTCTAGTCTAGGGTAGGGCAATTTTCATTCCTTTTTTGCCTTGTGAATATATGTACATACATATGTACATATGCCGCAGCTGCGGCCCTAGAATGACAGTAAATTAACTTTTTTTCGGAGAAAAAAAAACTTTAATTTTATGTGACTTCATTTTGTTAACTTAAGGTACACCGTAAAACACGATTATTACAGGGAGGGGGATGTTCAAAAGATGTTAAAGTTTAGTGACACGTGCTTTACATCTTCCTTTGCTGCATCTTGCCTCCTCCTTGCTTTCTTTTTGGCATAACTTTGCCAACATGGCGGCATCTGGTTAGCCTCAATTTCTTGCCTCGAAAAGTCTCAAATACAGTCTTTTTAATACATGTTGCATACTCACTATTAATGATATTTATTTACGTATTATTTAATATATTTAACTCACTTTTTAAGATTCTTTCTCCGCAACTTATTTTTTTTGTTTAAATGTTATATGTCGACTAACAGAAAGCTGTGCAAATAACAGATTGCCTCACAGCGATAGTGTTTATTAACATGCCGGTCCGACGCTGTCATTGCTCACAAAATAAAGACGGCACAGTGACTTCGAGTCACAGTGACAACGAAACATCGATATTACATTTTTTTTTGTTTGAGTTATATTAGTTGTTCTTTTGAACAATTAATTGCCCTTCAAAATGAGCGACTCTCAAGAATTAAACATTATTTAATATTTGCCACCATGTCGCTTCACAATTTCTGTTTTTATGTATATTACTTTTCCTTGTAATGATATGTGTCAATATATCAGTTTTCCGTTTAGTATTAAAAAAACATGATGGGAATCGGTTCTTATTAATCGTACAACTTAAAGTATATACCTCTTCAACTTCTTACTTACTGTTTATATAACAAATAAAATATTATAAAACTTGAATACTACTTGAATATTAGCAGTCTTTCAAAAAGCATGTTAAATTTGGAACCCTCATCTCTATCAACAAAGTACACGTCAGTGTTAAATTTCTTTGAGTCAGTGCTGTATAATTTTTTTTTGTGACTTTCGCCACAAATTTTAAATTTTTGGTTTGTACTTACTTTTACTAAATTAACTATTCAAAATACGCTTAAATAAATAACGAAGTGTCACTTTGCTTCTTATGTTTAAGTAGTCTTTGATGTCTTTTTGGCGTTGGTTTCAAAATTTCAATATAACTAATTTGTTTGTTTCAGTCACTAAATTTTTAATGGAATCCTCGTTTGTTTATTGTTTGCACTTTTAAAAAAAATATGTAAATATATATCCGTTTAATCTTTGTACATTTGTATTATGTGTTATTCCTTTGCTGTATAAATTGAAACTGATTTCTTACTCTCTCAACCGTTGGCTATTTATGCCCATTGACACTGACGTGTCGACCACGTCAGACATTGTGCACTTCGACGATTGGCGGTTGGGCTTATTCGTAAAAGAGACACCCATCTAACACTGGAAAGTTCTCTCGAACGGCTCTCTCAGTTTTTTGTTTCCCATTAAACAATTCGTGATAACAGAATTGCGAAGGTAATATTTGGCCACATAATATTTGAATTCTGCATTGATTTTTAACTGCATGATGAAAATGCGTGTGCCATTTACCCAAGACAAAACCACTGACGTGTCTTTGGTCCTAAGATATCAAGATGAACAAACAAAAAGAGGGGAGTTAACCGTTATTCGGCTGAATCTCAAGTTTTTCAAAATTTCTGGCAATTTGCAGAAATTTCGAGCTATCTAAATTGTTTATTGATGCAGATGGTATTATTAATTATAAATAAAATAAAGTAAGTCGCCAGGCCGATTTGGATATATGTACCACGCATTAAGTGAAAATTCATAAATATATATACATACATATATACATATGTACATACATACATGTATTAAATTTCTTTCACATGCAGCGATTGCTAACACATGCTATCTCGCTCACTCATAAGAGTGCACATATGTATGGATGTACATATGGAAGTGTGCTGCTGTTACATACAATTTTGCGACTTTAATATGCCAAATCATCTTGTGGATGCGTGGTATAAATATAATTGGTATAGGAATCACATGTATTAAACATAGGGATCCATGCTGTGTTTAATATATGTACATACATATGTACTTATGTATGTTCATATATACATAAGTACATATACATATACATATGTTTATGTATGTACATATGTACATATATCCATAATTAAACAAAAGGAAGTATTTCCGACCCTAAAAAGTATACATACATATGTACATACATATATGTATATTCTTGATCAGTATGACAAAATACATATTTATGTACATTGCTATAGACATGACCGTCTGTTTACATGCCTTGATCTTTAGAACTATAAAAGCTAGAACTACCAAATTTGGAATGTAGACTCATTTTTTTTCGATTCTTCTTTTCACGAAATTAGAAAAAAGGGGATTTCCTCACGCAATTATTAACGTATCGCGATTTTCGGCATACTAATACATACATACATCGACCAAATCCGCCTTGCGGCCATTTGAGCACAAAACGTTTCTACGTCGACTGCGCTTGTTATCTTCATTGCGGCGAAATTTGTTTCCATATTATTTTGTGCAGTGTAAAGCAACATTGAAATGCACAAATACAATGATACTTTTTGAGGGCTCTTTTTGTGGCCGGCTCTGGTATAAAGCAGATGTCCGTCTGTCCGTCCGTAAGAGTGCAGAGATCTCAGCAACTATAAAGGATAGAGCTACCAAATTTAGAATGTAGACTTGTGTAGTATTGGCGCAGTCCAAGTTTATTTTTTTTTTTTTTGCCACGCTTCCTTCCGCCTCCGGAATTTAATAAAATTTTGATTGATTTTTGATTTTCTCCTGTAATATTTATCGTATCGTAATTTAATTTGGCACACTCATAGATCTTATCATTCCACTAAGTTTCATAAAAATCGGAATAAAAACGGCCGAGTTATACGTTGAAATGTTTTGCACTCATAGCAGTGCAAGGGCGAATTTGGCCGCTGGAGCTCTAAGGTGCACACACATAAGAGTGAGCGATATAGCATTTGTTAGAAATATCGCATACAAAAGAAATTAAATGAATTTACTTTTATAAACTCCATGTAGTTTTTTTCTCCTGATGCATGGTATATCCAAGTCGGCCCGGCGACTTACTTTATTTTCATTTGCCGCCGGTAAAAGTCAGATTGCACAAAAACTTTAGTTTAACATGTTTAATTACTTTATTTTAACTTTAAATACAATATATTAATACTAATATAATGAGAGAAGCAGTTTTTAACTCATTCACATTCATTTTTATTAAAAAATAAAGTAAGTATACCATTTCATCCTATAGATGCATGGTATAATAATTTATAAAAAATTCAACACTTTGACGTTTCGAACAGCTGTTTATTGCGCAATATCTTTATTCATGGCTTCCCGCAAAATAAAGCCACGAATAAATTTTGCCCCAGTGTGATCACTCTTGCGATTTGGACGCCGAAATTTTTACGCTTTTCATTCGTGCCCATTCCGCCGCGAATTATTCGCTCTGGTGTGTGGGAATCTTAACTCGGTCATTTTTATGAAATTTTTTGAAATGATGTTCACAACACGAATTATTGTGCCAAAAAGGCTTGCCATACGGGAAATAGTGCGGAAGATCGCTCATCAAATACCGGGGACGAAGGGGGACGGGGCAGAAATTGGTCTGCGAGCATACTGACGCATCTACTCTCCAATTACTGTAGCTCCAGCTTTGATAGTTCCTGAGATATTGTTTTTCAACTATCGTTGGCGGCAAGGGACGTGACACACCACATGAATCTACATTCAAAATTGGGTAGCTCTAGCTCTTATAGTCTCCAAGAGCTCGATGATCATACAGGCGGACATGTTTCAATCGACTCGGTGGCTGTTGATACTGATCAAGAAGCCAATTACAACACAGTTGAATATCTGGATTCACAGTCAACAAATAATGTATATGTATATAGGCGAAATTTTATGACAATCGTGTGAACAGTTTTCGAGATATTCGCATTTGATTAAATGTCCATGTCCGTCAAAATAGCGACGATGTTAAAGTTGAGTTAGCGACGGTCCTCTGTTAACCCACTGTTAACTTTTTGTATATTTTTGAAATCAAATTATTTCTTTATTTATGACCCTTTGAAAACAAAATAAAGTGTAAACTTATAAATAATTGCATTATCTATTGTTTTTATTAACTTTTTGGGGGTTTTATGCGTTCCAGGTACAAAAAAATGGTGCATGAAAAGTGCAATTTTTTCCCACATCCCACATTTTGGAGTTCAGCTCCCAAATCAGGGAGCGGCTGTGGATGCGCGGTACGCCAGATAAAGCCCCACTTATTCACCTATATTTTCACATATTTCAATCAGGGATCATTCGGACAGTTTTTGAGAAAATCTCCTTTAAGTGAACCCACCTTCACTTTTGTCCCATACAAAATGTGCAAAATAACCCCTCACTTTGTCGGCCAACAACTCAATATGTAAATGCACGGTATGGCAAAATAGTCAAATTTCCAATCATTCGGACAGTTTTTAAGAAAAAATCAAAAATATATGGATGCCTCGGCATGAAAAATTTATATTTGTGTTGTAGTGTTGGATAGCACTTTATTTCAGAATGAAATTAGCGCCACCCATATACGGCCTCACAAATTCGTCGCTATCTTTCTAGGCAGCGGCTGTAAATGCACGGTAGTGCATTCGATTCGCAATCATTTATTGTATGTTGTATAAAAATTTCAGAGTCCATATTCGGACAGTTTTTGAGTAATTTGCATTTGATTAATGCAAATGCTCATAGCGGGCTATCGGCAAATAGTGGGATGGCCAAAAAATAGTACATGGCCACACTAAATCGTCGCTATCTTTCTAGGTAGCGGCTGTAAATGCACGTAGTGCACTCGATTCGCAATTATTAATTATATATGTCATGCAAATTTCAGATTCCGTATTCGGACAGTTTTTGAGATATTTGCATTTGATTATTGGAAATACTCATACCGCGCTATCGGCAATTATGGGGATCGCCAAAACATACTACATGGCCACACTAAATCGTCGCTATCTTTCTAGGCAGCGGCTGTAAATGCACGGTAGTGCATTAGATTCGTAATCATTTATAATATATGCCATGAAAATTTCAAGGTCCGTATTCGGACAGTTTTTGAGATATTTGCATTTGATTAATGCAAATGATCATACTGGGTTATCGACAAATATGGGGATGGTCAAAAAATGGTACATGGCCACACTAAATCGTCGCTATCTTTCTAGGCAGCGGCTGTAAATGCACGGTAGTGCATTAATTCGCAATCTTTTGTTTTATATGCCATGAAAATTTCAGGGTCCGTATTCGGGCAGTTTTTGAGAAATTTGCATTTGATTAATGCAAATGATCATAGCGGGCTATCGGCAATAGGGGCACAATAATATGGGCAAAAAAAGTTGCTCATAAATAGGGGCGTCAAAATTGCAGTGTGGCAACCCACATGTGCCTTCCACCGTTAGCTTGGCCATTCTAAGAAACACGCGAGGCGCGCACATTCAAAAATTTCTTGTTGTATCACGATAAAATACATATAAGTATAAGTTTTTTATTAATTGAAAAGACCACAATTCCTTAGCGCGGGTTCGAACCCTTGAATTTACTCGCATCAATTGTCAGACAACTTAATGCGGACCACCACAACGCCTTCATATTGCAACACATTCGTTGTTGAATATTAATTTGCTGGTCGCTAAATAGATTTGGACTTTACAAGTATATTTGTTATATTTTCTTTATAAATATTTATTAGATTGACGAAAAAAAGTAGAAACCTTTTCGTTTTATATTAAAATAACTAGCTGTACCCTGCCACGTTTCGCTGTGGCCTCTCTTAAATTCCCATGTGTATTGACAAAGGTGTAAATATTGCATCCATAGGATGAAATGGTATATTCAAGTCGCCAAAATGTATGTAACAGGCAGAAGGAAGCTTTTCCGACCCCTGTTTGTCCGTCTGTAGAATCATCGAGATCTCGAAGACTATAAGACCTAGAGCCACCAAATTTAGCATGTAGACTCGTTTGTTCTGCAGGCAGATGAAGTTTATTTTTTTTTTTCCACTTCTTGCCAATTTGGACGGTATATGCGTGCAATACGCACGCAGACAAAGTATATTTCAACTTTTTGCCACGCTCCTTTCCGCCTCGGAAATTCGATAAATTCGATTTTCTCCCACAATATTTATCGGATTTGAAAAAAATTTAATTTATGAATTTTCACCTGATGCATGGTATATCCAAGTCGGCCCGGCGACTTACTTTTATATTTGCGTTTTTTCCCGGAATGTACCGGGCGGCCAAAAAAATGAAAAAAAAATCGCAAAATCCCTAATATCTCAGCCTCTGGCAAGACTATCGTCACACAGATGATAGTCCTTGATGAAACGAATCGATTGACACTATTTTCGTCCTGATCCTTCAAAGGACTCGCGAGTTATGAGCTATTTTCGATTTAGCAAAAAAGTTCCTTTTTCTCAGCTTCCTGAAGGACTTTCAAGGATATTATAGTATCAGTCTACGCAGCTCACCAAGCACTTCAATCTCGCTAAAGGACATCCGGATCGTCCTTGAAATAGCTGAGTTATAAGGACATTTGTGGTTTTTTTGTGATTGGCCATTTTGTCGACCTACCTACCCCCTTACAAAAATTTCAGCAAAATTTTTGGAAGGATAATGAAAATCCTTGAATGCAGATCGATAGTCCTGATTCTGGAGGACACAGAAAAGCATGTCCCGGCGCTCAATTTCCTGCGGAGTTATGGCCTCGAGAAAATTTATTCAAACCTAAAAGTATGCAACATATAAGAAAAGGACTGTAACGCTGTCGAACGGGATAAAATATCCTATGTCCATCTCCTGGCTCTAAGCTACCTCCCTACCAATTTTCAGCCGAATCTGTTCTGCCGTTCTTGAGTTATAAGTGGTGTAACTAACATGACTTTCTTTTATATATATAAATGAAATTGTGTTTTCATTAGCATTATTCAACTCCAAACGAAAATTTTTCATTACTTTTAATTTTCAATGACAATGAAAACATTTTCATTAAAATTTTTTCAATGCCAATGAAAAAATGTTCATTAAAATTATTTTTTTTAATGCTAATAAAAAAATGTCTATTAAAATTATTTTTTTTCAATGCCAATGAAAACAAATTTGATTAAAATTATTTTTTTTCAATGCCAATGAATAAGTAATGATAATGCTTAAAGGCGCAACGCTGAAAATTATAAATGAATATACAAGTAAAATATGTAAAGGAATGAGGAATTCTATCAATGGATTTTTCAATTTATCCTGCTTATACATTTGTACATATGCAAATGTAAATTCAAGCGTATAAAAACATTAGATAAAAGAATATTACAAAGCAAATTTCTTACACAGTGCACAGTGCAGTGCATATGCAAAAGTACACACATACATACAAACATGTAATGTTTTTGTATTCATATATGAACATAATCACGTACATATAAAGTTCGCCAAAAACATTACATAATATGTACATATGTATGTATGTATGTACAAACCTAGCTTAGCTTGCTTTGCACGAATATTCACATTCTTCCACCAAAGTTGATCAGAAACATGAGAATGGTTTTTGAGAAAACCGCTTATCAGTGGACTATCCTCTACAAAAAAATGCAATTCACAAATATTGTACTTCCCGTTGCCGGCCAACGAATTTGAACCATTGCATGTATGAATTTATTTATTTTATAAATAAATATGTTTATTTATTTAATAATTATTTAATTATATAATAGTTAAATAATAATTTTTTTATAAATAAATATATTTATTTATCAATAAATTATATATGTATATAAAATATATCTATTTATTTTATCAATAAATATATTTATTTATAAAAATATTTCTGAGACAAATTCTTTTCATTTATTTCGATTATCAAAAAGATTATGAAACATACGCCTTTTAAATTGAAATGTAAATTAAAAAGCGGGACTAAATGGAATCGTTTATATGTAAAATAAATTCACTTTAAATATGGTTGAAGTTATATTTCTGGTCGTTTCATATATAGCAGTTAGATCAAGAATAACTGGTGACGCTTTTTTTGCCCTCAGTGTACTGTAACCATGAATATACCCCTGTTGGGAGTTGATTTTACAAGTGCTGAGCGAATAAAAATCATTTTGAAATTTGTTTGGTTTTCCTTTCTGCTTGTTTCTTTAATAGTTCATATATGTATATTTTTTTATTTTTTTAATAGTAAAATCAAAACCCCCGCGCTACCAACCCCCACCCCTCAGCAAAAAAACTATGCCTCACCTAACCCCCCCACACACACACACACACAGTTTTAGTTTTCGATCCGTAAAAATTTAGACAAAAAACCTTCATTTAATTCATGTCTTAATTCATGTCTGGCATAATAATATTTGCATTGACCACAGGAAAATGAAAGAAAAACAGGCATAGAAAAAGCTTATCAAAAAAGTATCGTTATTTTGGTTGATCTCCATTTTAGGTAGATATATACAGATATATAGATACAAGTATATATATAAAGATAAGCCAAAGATTGTGCTTAATAGAGTGTGAGAAGATTCGTTGTTTTTTACAATAAATTGAAACACTTTGAGTTGCGTTTTAGTTTTATGGTGCTTGGTCCGTTACAAAATTTGTAACGAAGTCTATCAAAAAACAAATGGAGCATTATCTTTTGTATAGTTGTTGTTGTAAGATAATACATATATATATATCTATATAGATATAGATATATAAATATATGTGTATATATAAATGTATGTATATATATATAGAGTACAGATATATATATATATAGAGTACAGATGAGTAAATTAGAATAGAGAGAGGAAAAGAGAGAGAGAGAGAGTATAGAATACACATGCGTTTGGGTGTTGGTATTATTTTTGTTCTTTTTTTATCAACAACAATTATCAACAAAGAAGCAAATATTTTTTTATTAAATAATTTCTCTTGTTTTTAGTGCGGTGGCAGCAAATTGTTTGTGTGTTTGTTGTTTGTTTTTCTTTTCTATTTCTTTTGTTTGTTTGTTTTATGTTTCCTTATTCATGCCTTACTCCACAGATGGAAAGGAACGTGCTGAAATTATGCAAACTGCAGGCGGGCAAAACTGTGCAAGCTATCGATGCCATTTCGTGGCACTTGATACGGAAATCGTTTAACGATTGCAATAGCAAATCTGTTGATGGCGATGAATTCACTTGGTAAAATAATTTTAAATGAATGGCAGGTAATGGATTCACATGCTGGTGATCGCCAGAAGCGCCGCTACCGTCACCGACACCGCCACTAGATCCACCTTCACCTCCATTTAAAGGCATCTCATCGATATCATCTTCCAACATTTCCTTCTCTTTTTGTTGTTGCAGCTGCTGCTCTTTTTGCTTGTTGTTGGGATAATCCTTGAGCAAACGATTCACTACATATGTGAAAATCTCATCTAAATGCTCAGCGCTAACACTTTGAGCCAAACGGCAGTGATTGGTCAATATGTCGTCACTCAATTGCGTCAACTGTGTGGTTGATGAGGCCAAACCCGTGGACACATAACACACAATGGCTGCACAGTTGTTCTCATAGTTCCAACGTCGTCGTATCGAAATAGTATAATCACCTACTGAACAACCAGTCTCTTCATCTGTAAATGAATGAAATTTAAGCACATTAATTATCGGATAAGTTCTGATAAATTAATTATCCCAGCAGAGCACTTACAATCAAAACGATCATTATGGGTATGAGCCCAGACTTGCCATTCGACTAGAGCTTCTCGTGGCAATGCCGGCAGTACTATATAATCCATTATGGCATTGGTTGTACGCCTCTCCCATTGGCGACGCGCCTCACCGATGAAGGCCGGATGCGTCACAAAGCAAATGCCATGGACCACATCGCGTAGTTGCCCCTGCGCATTCATGGCCTTTGCAATGCGACCAATGTGACGCAAAGTTAGTTTACATTGCGGCCGAATACCGCCGTCGATGATTGTCATGCTGCCGGGTACCAAAGCTATTTGACCCGATATATATGTTATATCTCCGATCTGTACGAAAAACAAATTACAAAAATTGTGTATCAATTAAGTTTTCTATCACATGCAAAGAATAAACAAAGTAAGTAGAGCAAGCGGGAATATCTTAATTGTAATTGCACCCGTGATTGCTATAATACTGAAAGTATCTCGATTTTCTAACATTATAACCGAAAAGTAATCGATATGAGGGGATTTAAGAATTAAAATATTTGGCTCTAAACGATTCCCATTAATTTTTACTGCTTGCTTATCACTGCACCATTGCGGAAAAACTGCTCTGGCCAGGATACAACACCAGAAGAACTACGGACCTTCCATAATACTCCAAGAAGGAAGCCAAACATCGACCGATGTAGGACCATACCGAAGAAATCAACACAGTGGCAATTCTTGGACCGCAGTGGATGGATATATAAAATGGGCATCTAGTCAAACTAGTAGATCAAAGCGAAGCACAGCTCTAGTTGTGTGCCCTTGTATCTATCTATCACTGCTACATAAATAAAGATTTACCTAATATTTTTCATTGTTTACCTGGTTTCCGTTTCTATTCCCTATATTTCAAACTTCTTCTGTTTATATTAGGATTCCCTTTTTGAGTTGGGTAAGCATTGCCTATTTTTCTGATCTTGTTGAGTTGCTTTAGGGAAATGTAATCGATACTCCCATTTCCCTGCGGATTCTATACCCCTTTCCTTGTGGTTTCTTATTCTCCAACTCACCCTAGTCGACTGACTATATGGACCAATATTCGCCGGAGCCCAATGGGAAATGCCCTGAACATGCATGGTATTACGTTTGCCATTGAGCAGTTGCTGGATTGACGAATCGTCGCCATCTCGATCTCGTTCCTCAAAAGTGGCATTGACAGTTGAAGGCTGACGATGGGCGACAGCATCCATGACCACATGACAGCCATCAGGCAATGGGCATTCGACGCAAACTCTTGTCGGCGGATTGTGAAAATCGAACGTCTCCAAATAGATGCGATTCAAAACTGGATATTCGCTTATGGAGCGCACATAGAGTGTGATATAGCATAAATCCGACAAGTCATAGTTATTGTTAAGACACAAGTCCCGTAGAGTAGCCAATGCGTGATGTACAGCTACTTCTAAGGTCGGGGAACAGCCTGGGGCGAGAGGAATTATTTTGAATCAGCGATTGAACGCGTAGGCGGTTGAGAAGTAATGGACTTGGACTCACCCTGAATGCCAGCCAGCCACATCCAGCCCTTGCAATTGATGGCCACTCTTGCAACATTGGCCAATGGACGGAATTCTCTCACATAATTCAAGGGGCTCAGTGGTTGGTTCGCAGTGGTGGATCCTGCTGCTGATGGGAGTGCGGTGCTGGCAGTATTCAACTGCAGCGATGAAATGGCTAACGATAACGAACCACAGACGGCGGCTGTGCTGCTGCTCCTGCTACCTGTTCCTCCTCCTATTCCTCCAAGAGAAGCAGCTGTCAGTGCTCCGGCTGAGCTGGATTGAATGGTGCCAGCTGCCATTAGCAGCGAATTTGAATTGGTTACCGATGAACTATGTGTGGAAGTTATGGGCTCATCTACACTGGCGCTCTTCGTCACTATGGGTATGGGTGATGATGAGGTAGTACCACCACCGACACCACCACCTCCGCAGCTACCACCACCACCGCCGCCACGGCTAGCCAAATGCCTGCCAAATGAATTACTTCTTGAGATTAACTCATTTTGACTCAGGGATTCTCTCAGACGTGTCTCCTTCTCAATCATCTCCAATTCGGTCTCACTGAAATCGGGATCACTTAGATCGCTGTAGGTGGATTCGTTCAAATCGCTTATATAATCCAATGATTTCTTCACAAAAACCATTTCCGTATCCTTCGTGTCCTTGATTTGAAGCGTTAGCTTCGTAAAATTAATGTAACCCACTGGACAAATGGGATCAGCGCTACTGATGATTGTCTGTATATCCTCGACGACAATGCGTTGCTTGAATAATGGACAGTCCAGCGTGAAGGTCTCATATTCGCCACCCTCGCCACACACATTCAGGCCATATTTATCGCGCATCTTTAACAGATGCGACTGCATTTCTCTAAGCGATTTGCCCAAATGACGATCGGGCACCAAACCCAAAGCTGCAACCTATTATTGAATAAAATAGAAAGAAGCAAGCCAAATCAGAGAGTCGGTTGTTTTACTCACCTTGATGATTATGGCATGGACATGACAGTCGATCATCTCCTGTAGCAATTCAGTCTGATCTCTCCTCCATAAATAGGCCAACGATATTAAATTCAAGCGACTGCAGACATTCTCCACACGGACACGCTGATAGTCCGAGAGTATGGCACCGACGGCCACGGCCTCCACGCGAAGTTCATGCTGTCAAAATAGATTGGAGAAAGAACACGGAAATTTAATTCTAATCTTCCACTCAGTCAGTCCCTCAATCTCACCTACATATGACCAATCTATAAGGATATGAGTTACAAGAACAAGATTACTTGATTGATTTACTTAGTTTCAATTGAGATTA
The DNA here is from genome assembly GCA_018150735.1 of Drosophila sp. 14030-0761.01. NCBI lineage: Eukaryota > Metazoa > Arthropoda > Insecta > Diptera > Drosophilidae > Drosophila > Drosophila sp. 14030-0761.01. The sequence goes on from JAECWO010000003.1 coordinate 3,188,924, forward strand.
ACTACAGTTTGACAGCAACTTTTCTGTAATCAGTCAACACTACTTAGTCAAAAATAGGTCAGAGTTTGGCGTGGGTGATAAAGGGGGTAAACAAATTAGATTTTGTTTACTTGAGGACAAGGACATTTACACATTAATGGCTACAGTTCAAAAGCCATTGTGCTTATCAAACTGCAATCATTTAACCTATTTGTTTATATTAAAGAACTACCTAAATAAAGCAAGTCGCCGACTTGGATATACCATGCAACAGGTGAAAATTATATTTCTTTCACGTGCTATCTCGCTTATTCTTATGTGCATACGAGCACTTTAGCGGCCCCCAGACAAATCGGTGATTTCTAGCACATGCTATCTCGCTTACTTTTGTGTGCATCGGCTAGCACCGTTTTGAGCACAATGCTTTTATATGTCCGATTTTCATGAAATTTGACAATTTATCATGGAATGATAGATGTTCATAACATGAATTAGTGTGGTATTATATTACGATAGGATAAATATTGCGCGTACAATTCGAACTTTTCGAAAAAAAAAAAAAAAAAAACTTCATGAGCGTACTACACACCACACAAGTCTACACTCCTAATTTGGTAGCTCTAGCTTTTATAGTTTTTTTTTATAGTTCCTGAGATCTTTGCACTCTTTTGCACGGACAGACAGATGGACATGTCCCAATGGACGTGTCTATTGATACTGATCAAGAATATATATACTTCATATGGTTGGAAAAGCTTCCTTCCGCCTGTTACATACATTTTGGCAACTTTAATATACCATTTCACCCCATGCATGCATGGTTAAAAATTCAATTATTTTCCAGGTTTGCTTCACGTGCATAGGCCAATAGAGCGCAAAAGCAAAACAAGAAATCAAAAAATGAGAGATAAGATAAGCAAATAAAGCAAACAAAAATAACAAATAATAAGTAACAAATTTTAAGTTAATTATAATTTGAATACCCTAAAATATCCAGAAGTTAGATAAAGATATCCAGATTGGACCCAAAAATATGGGGCCTTAAGCCCGATTTTAGAAACAAATGGAACTACTCTTCTACTGTTTAAACAATAATTCACTTTTTGATCAAACATTCCAGTTGTCTCACATTAGATTTGGTCTTCACACCATTTGGCAACCAGGGCGAGGTCTGACTGTTCAACAAAACTCAATCAAATGGATTGTCGAAACGTCTCAAGCCTATCTAGGAAACGGGTGAACTTCTATCAACAAATAAATAATCAATTTCAGATCAGACATAAACATCTGGGGTTTGACTCAGCCACCAAAATGGCAGCCATGTGGCGCTAGGGTACCCACTTAATTCAGGGTAGGGTATCATCGATGGTGGACTTGGCGCATATATAAATTTGCAATTGCTTTGCAATTTATGGATGGAAATTTCGTTCGAGGCCATTAACAACATAACAACCAAACGCAAAAGTAAAGTAAAATTAAAATGAATTATCAAGTTCGAGTTGTTTTCCCCATTACAAGGAAAAATAATCTCAAAAATTTAATCAGCTTCTCTCCATTTCAATTTGCGAGTGCAATATATATATGTACATACATTCATTCATATACATATATGTACTTATAAAGACATAAATATAAGTACTGTTTACACAGGCAAAAGCAGAGTAATTTTTATTTGATTGGATTCCAAACAGTGGGTTCTCCTCTTAAAACACTTACCCAAACTAGTCCAATAACAAATCTTAAGCAATCAAATAGACATTAGATTACACTGATATACAGAATTGTTTTTTTTTTGTATGGTGCAACGTTCTCAAATTGTTTTCTAGTGTAATTTCGGGGTCGCCGATTCCGAAAATGATATTAAAGAAAAAATTTGTATTTTTGAACAGTTGGCGATTTTCAAACCGGTGTTATTCAAAAAGTTTGGAACGGATTTTAATTTTGATTTTCAAACCGGGGTGCTTCAAAAAGTTTGGAACGGATATTCATTTTGATTCTTTAAATTGTCACTGCATTGTATCTACTCATTAGGCTCAAAAAACCTTAAAACCTTGAATTAATTTACAAAAAGCGCCAAATTTTAGGTATTATTAATGAAAAACATTTAACATTTGATTGCAATTTTGGTCATGTGGCATCGGATTTGTAAATTATTTTTGAAACGTTAATTAGTTGCCAAAAGTAACTATTAAAACGAGAAATTAAGGTCATTTTCGAAATCAGCAACCCCAAATTATAATAGATAAGTAATAATATGAGAACGTTGTACCAAAATGGCTGTTTACCAATGTTTACGTGAATACGACTAGAAATTATTACCTTGAATAATTTATAGTAGTTATATGAACTTAAATGTCCTGATTTAAATTATCTTGTTTTTGATTGGGTGATTTTAGATAAGCTATACCACTCCAAAAACTAAACGCAAATTTCTTCACGAGAGGACAATTTAAAAGAAAATACACTTAATCCTTAACTAAAATATTTTGGAAAACTAAGATTTTGAAGAGTCAAATAGATCGAAAAATCGTTCTATCTTGTTCTTGATATTTTTTAATATTCTTTTTCATCATTTGTTTGACTGCAACGTGTTATTTGAACAACTGCGTTTTGAATTGTTTTTTTTTTTAATATACTTTTTAGCCTGGGTAGACTGAAGTATTTAACTTGCGAAAACCTTTCGGTTCCTATAGGAATCATTTTAAAAATTATTCACCTTGCATGTCTCTAATAGTGAATAAAGATCCTCAACTTCATCATCATCTGTGGGTACATATTGTTTGCCAGTCTGTGTGCTCTTCCCATGGGTCTCTCTTCTATATAATGGCAGGCCCATGGCATTGGCCAAGATTTCAATGCCCATATGGCCAACCGTTTGATACATAAAGCTGTCCAGTTCATCTGAAAAAAAGAGTACCATTTGCCTTAATAGGGACTTTCGGAATGTATTGATGGGTGCATGGGTAGATGTCACGGTACCTCTATCTTTGGGATGTAAATTGGCTAAGGCAACAATCTCATGTCCTTCGGCCACACATTGCATCATATTGTAGCAGCTATCCTTGCCGCCGCTGACCATGGCCACCACCCGCATTTTGAAGCCACAATTGTTTTTTTTTATGGTTTTTCGTTAAACTTTTTATGCAAATTCTTTTGTTAGTTGTTTGTTGAATTTGATATTCTTTTTAAGTTGGTTTTAGTTGTTGTATAGTTAGTTTGGTCTTTGTTGACTAGACTTATTTCAAAACGAAAATACAAAATACAAAAAAAAACAAAAACCGAAAATAAATATTCAAAATAACAACAACAACATATATTTGTTTAAATATTAACACAACGCGACAACGACGACGATGGCGGCCGCTGCTACTTTTGTTGTTGCTGCTGCTTTTATTAATTCCATTAACTGAAAATGAAAATGAGAAATAAAAAATTGACACAAATTCTCCTTGAAGTTCAAACTGTAAATGCAAAGCTTGTTGCTGTTGCTGCTCCACTCACCACTCTCCTCTCACTGTGCGTCTTCCTCCATGATGACATAAAATAAAACTCAATTTAGTCCAAAGGTAAAATATAAACACAAAGGTAATTGCATTATTTGTCTGTTCCTGCCAGGAAAATTGCCTCCGCCAGTTACTATTCTGCGCCACAGTTGCCGGACGACCACACCGCACCGCACTTCTTGAATTCCTTTTTTTTGTTTTTCCAATTTTTCCTCTGCTTGGGGATTCTAATTGGAACGAAGGTCACACGAAGAGACTGAGAGGGCGGACCGGAACGAGAATGAGACCACAAATCGAATACCAATCGGGCCAACTTTTCGAGTAGTCGAATAGTAATCGGGCCCACTTTTCGAGTAGTCGAATAGTAATCGAATAGCTGCTCCTTCCAACGCGATGGCGATAACTTTCCAGTCGAATTCAGACACAAAGAGCGAGAAAGAGAGAACAACATAGCACAGGCAGAAAACAAAAATAATAAGAATAAGAGTAATAGTAAGAAATAATAGACAATCAAGAAAATAAATAGCAATACCAGTAACAAATAAAAAAGTGAATGGGTCATAAGGAAACGCAGAACCAAGAGCAGCAGCCAACTTAGAGGCAGAGCAGAATATATGTACTACTACTACTACAAAAAATTGTTTTTCCATTTTATTTTCTTTTTTGTTGTTGTTTTTGAAGTGTAATCAATAAATAAACAGTAATTCAAAAAAAAAAACATCTAAAAAGCAATAGAAAACAACAAATTGAACAAAAAAGATTTAAATTAATGTCGCAGTTAATTTGTGGACTGAGAAGCAGCAGAGCGTCTAACTGCGTCAACGGCGGCAGCGGCAGAGTGTAAAAGGCAGAGGAAACAAAAACGAAAAAAAAAAACGAATTTGAAACAACAAAACGAAACTGAACGCAAGTTGTCTTTCTAAGCCTGTAACGTCTACTTTCGTCTTCGCTACCCTTTGCCTCTCACTTAGTAAATTTAACTAATAATATTAGTTCAAGTGGGCGTGGCAGCAAAAAAAAACAAAACAGAAAACGCAAAGTATAGGAAAGACGCAATTTGATGTGTTACTGACTGCTGGCTGCCGCCTGCCACGACAACAACAATAACAACAATTGAAAACAAGAAAGCAACAACTACAACAATAGCTACGCACAAAAGTGACCAACAACAACAGCAGAGGAGCGCAGCAGCCGAAGAAATCAGCAGCTGAAAACATATGATTTTTGTTTGTGTTGTTGTTTTTGCGCGCGCTCTGTGAACTGGCAGTGAAAGAAAGAGAGCGAGAGAGAACGACGAGCTGGGAGGAAAGTGGAACAAGTGGGAAACGAAACTACAAGTTCAAACTATTATTGGTAAGTTTTTGTTTGTGTAAAAAAGCAAAAAGTACTTATATGTATAATGTAAATATGTATGTATGTAGATATACATATGTATGTATATACGTAGATATACATACATATACACATGTATTTATAATGTTTATAGATATCCATACATACATACATATGTATGTGTATTTGTATGTAGATATGTATACACACTTGAGTATTTGTTAGTATGTATGTACATATGTATGTATGTTGTTTGTTTAATGCAATTTCTGGTTGATGATTTGTTTGCCGAAGTGTTGAAATTGTTTAACAGATACATACAAACATACGAAGATACACGCCATACAAATGTAAATGGCTTAAACAAAGAGAGTGGGAGACTAGAAAAAAACAGAACAACTCGTTCTCTTAAGTTATTTGTGATTTATTAACTAATGGAATGATTTTCCTTTTTTAAAATTTAAATTTGATCAAAAAAAAAAAAAAGAAAAATAGAAACTGAAACACCCAATCTGCACAAATACTTGCATATATATGTATGTATGTACATATGTATGTACCTTCACAAAGTTTCATCGATGTTAGTGCGCATAAAGGAAAAATTGAAACGAACGGACTGAAACTGATAATGAAACAGTCTTTTTTGCACAGTGGCATAAAATAAAATAATATTGACTAGGAGTATTTTTATACTCTATACTTATAATGATATAGTATAAAAAATAAAGTATAGCCCTGCCTGAATATAAATCGGTTTATGATCTTCACGAATTATCAAGTGACCCGAGATCATTCTTTTGTATTATTATACTCATCTAGTGAGGACTGCTGAAGTGAATAGTTACTATCATGATTTTTTTCTTCCGACTTAACAGATTCGAATTTTGTTTTTATTAACTATTTCGTAATAAATATTCAGGGTTTTTAATTTTGATTTTGGACATTAACTATTGCTTTCGATTCTTGTCTAAGATTTCTTTATTCATCCAATTTTTTTTTTAAGACGTGAAATTTTTCTTTTAAGGTTGATGAACCAATTTATTTTCCCTCTTCTTCATTGATAAGTTAATCAATCTAGGTTGATACTATGGGAATACATACATACATATGTATGTACATTTTCAATGTGCTATAAGTATTAGGTGCGATTATGATGTGGGGAAGAGGCGCGTTTCACGATTGTTTTAATTAAATATATTGCATGAGCTTTTGAAATAAATTGTGTGTAACACCTGTTCGTATATATGTATATATATATATATATATATATATATATATATATACGTATAAATATTGTATGTCTCTGTTGTATATATTTAAACATATGCATATAAACCACAAGTGAGTGTGTGTTGTGATTGTATAAAGGTTTCTTTGTTCAACCGGACAAAAAAAAAACAGAAAGCCACGCTAACTTCGGTCATGCCGAAGTTTGTATACCCTTGCAAGTTCTTGTGTTACTAAATCCCTAGAGTTTTAGTAAGTGTTTGTATGACAGCTATATCATATAGTTATCCGATTTTGATCAAATTTTGCAGAACTATTACTTACTTTGTGAAAATTTACCATAAGAAAGCAGAACTATTTTTGGTCCGATTGTTCCTATAGCTACATGCTATAGAAGTCCGATCTTGATCAAGTTTGGCACGGACGTTTGGATGTGTAATAAAGTGCCAAATATAAAATAATTAAGTTTTATGATAATCGGTTAAAAAAGAACGGAGGTATTGATGTATAACTCTTTTTTCTCTTTGGTTCCTATGGGAGTTATATGATACAGTCGTCCGATCCGGATGAATCCGGGTTACACAATGCCTGCAGTATATACTAGACTTCGTGCAGCTCTGTAGCTTTAGCGGTCTAGGAGGAGAAGCTGTTGTCCAGACAGACGGACAGACAGAACGGATTTCAGCTTTTGACAATAAACAACAATTTTGAGACACTCACACACACACAAACAAACTCCTCGAAGATATATGTACATAAATATGTACATATGTATGTATGTACATACATATGTACATACATACATAAATCGAATACAATTTTGGCTCAAATCGACTGCCTGATGTGTTTATGCGGTGCAAGAATTCAACATGTTATTAGATTGGACTCGCGCATAAATTCCGTTCGTAAAAAATTTATTTAAAATTGATACACAGGTCAATTTGTCATATGTACGTACATACATACATACATACATATATATGTGTCTTGTATGCGTGTCTTGCTGTATGAGATTTGGATAAAAATGTTGCAAAATTCGAAAGGTAGTCGAATTATAAAGATATAAAAACATTCCTTATTTGTGATTTCCTTGCTACGTTTCAACATTTGCAATAGGCACTTCCTATACCATCTCTATAACTGATAGTAATAAACAATATTACAATGATTTTAATGGCATTCTCTAATATCGTGGGGTAACTCGTTGTATAAACTTTTATTAGAGGTAACTGGCCAGTTGGCTTATTAACATTGGCACAGAGAATTGGTCTCATTATCTCATTGGCATCAAACGAATAAAACGAAATACATATGTATGTATGTATGTACATATGGATGTACATATGTATGTACATTCAAAAGCTAAATTTCGTTGCTCACAAAGAGTGAGCGGAATAGAGATTTGTGATGAAGAAGGAAGGGGAAGTTGGTTAATTTATATACATATAAGGTGCACAATGGCGGATCCACGGGGGATTTTTACAGAAATATATTCGGCGAATTTTAACGTTATATGAATGTATGTACATAAATTCGAAATAAAAATAATTTTTAAGAACCCCCCTCTCCCAAGGAAAAAAATTTCCCTCTGGTTCCGCCCCTGTGTGTGTGTGTATGACATTGCTTGTTTAGTACTCAAAGCGTTGCTTGTTGTTGTTATTGTAGTTATGTATGTAGTTGTTGTCTGTGTGCCAAGACGCCAATTGAAGAATGCAACGTTCGTTCTTCGCCCCCCTTTGCTCTGCACCGATTACAAAAATTACAAAATTTGCTCTGTTCACTTATTGCATGTACATAAGTATGTACATAATATACATACAGTAGAGGTCGGGGATAACGATACCGGCTATAACGATATACCGCTTATAACGATACACACAGAGAGACTTGGTTGGTTTTCATACAATACAATTCAATATCGGCTATAACGAATATCGGTTATAACGATGCTATATGGCCGGTCCCTTGAGTATCGTAATAATACAGCAATGTAATTGCTATATCGACTATTCATTCATTCATTCATTATTTCATTATTATTAACTTATTGTTGCATTAGTGCTATCCTTGTCGGTTCTATTATGACTCCCGCAAGTTCCGTGTCCCGTTAAGGTCGGGGATCGGGTTTACTCGGAGAAGACATTACTAATTAGTCAACATATGTACATACATACATATGTATGTACATATTTAGTATGAAAGCTAAAGTAAATATTCCCACAGCCATCATTTTGGAATTTCGTCATGGTGTTAAAGTAATCTTCATGTTGGTTGCAACTCTTCAATTTCGTTTGTTTGTTAGGTCCGCGAAATTAGTTGATCGGTTCGGTCTGTCAGTTTTAATGCTATTTGCATTTCGTGTTTCTACTTCCCAAATCAGCCCCATGCCCGTCGACGTTTCACGCTGCAGTTGAATTAATTTGTTTTATTGCACTTACATTTGTATGTAATTTACACCCCATGGAAATGAAAATTGCAAGGCAACAGAAAAGCACAAACATTGTATTATTTGTATGTATGTATGTACATATAAAAAAAAATTGATATTAAGATGTACATACATACATATGTATGTACATACATATATTATATATGTATGTATGTACATACGCAAGATAAGAAGCTTTGTCGTTGAGTATACATACATATGTACATATTTACATACATACATATGTACATATATACAGTGGCGACCGATTATTAGGCACATATTTTTGGTCGTGTTTGAATTCAAATTTTTTCGATTGTTAACCAATTTACATACATACATATGTATGTATTTGTCAACTTACAAATGTCTTATCAATCTTCCCTCTCGTTCTTTAAAGAAAATACCACTTTAGCATAAATTAGTGCCGTAAAACGGCGTCAAGCGGAAGCGCTCAAATTTAGGAGCAAAAGTCACATCTTCAATTGGCTCCAACACGATATTTTAGGGACAAATTGAAATACATAGGTAAATCGTTAATATTAAAGATTTTGAAAAAGTGTGCCCAATATTTGTCTAAAAAAGGAGTTTTTTTTTAAAATCAAATGCACCTTGAAAACAAAACGGCCAAACATATGTTGACAAAATTAACGGTGCATCATCTCAATATATTGAGCAACACATGAGCAATAAAAATAAATTGATAAAATTAGTTAACAATCGAGAAAATATTAATTGAACAAGGACCAACAAAATTTACATAATAATCGGCCACCACTGCATACATATATGTATGTACATATGTTTGCATATACATACATACATACATATATGTAAGTATATATGTATGTATTTTTAGCGTTTTCAATATACATATGTACATACATACATATATGTATGTATATCCGTGTTGCTCATTGTGGTATAAACATTGAAATAAGAATAAATGCACGTACCGACAAGGGGGTATACGCTGCACGATGATAGAGGAGAGTGCGTGATGGCGAGGTAGGAGCAGCCACGAGCGAGCAAAGATTAAAAACACAACAAATTGTTATTGAGACAAAGAAACGAAAGCAAACAAAATGGAATGAAACGGAATATATGGATATATGAATGTATGGATGTACATTGTATGTATGTATGAATGTTTCTCTCTGTTTTTAGTGGCTTAACTGTTAGACGGACTGTCCAACTATCGGAGGAGAACGAAAAAAGAGGAAGCAGAGCAGGGTGAATAGCAGTATCAAAGGATCAAAGCAGAAAGAAGCCATCACTCCTGCGCCGCCTGCTTCTTATTTGTCTTCTTTAAGCTTTGTTTGTTAACCACAACACTCCCCCTCCCCCCAAGACTATGTCCGCGGACTCGCCACGCCGTCATCCATCCGGCGTTGGCGGGGCCGAGGGGATTGCTTTGCTTGGTGGCGGTGGTGGTGTTGGTGGTCATCGGATTGGAGGAAACTCGGGCATGCCAGTACCAGTAATTGTTCCACCGCAAACCGTATCGGATCGTTCCATATTGGATTCGGCCATTGGTTTTATCAATGATGTCACTTTGGCAGCCCATCAGCCTCAACAGGATCCGAAAGATACAATTACTTGGGCACGTTTCGAGACCTGCGCAGATGTGAGTGATCCACGCTTCGGAGATGATTGGGAGTTGGAAGGAAATGCTGCACCTCCGCTTCTACTAATCCTTGGCTATGGTTTGGGTGTACAAGTCTGGGCCATACCTGCCAATGGTGAAGCTGTAGAGGTTTTGTCCTGGCGTCATGGCGTCGTGACTGCCTTAAGGGTTCTACCCACACCGACAGCGTCTTCCTCATTGGATGATAATGGACGAGCCGATGAGCCTGTCGATTTATTTGACGAGAAACGGCCGCTTGTTGCTTTGGTGGATGGCGGCAGTGCAGCGTCCCTAGTTGTTGGAGGTGCTGCGGCTGGAGGTGGTACACTCGGCGGTGGCGGCCTTGCAGGTTCTGGTTCATCTAATCCCTTGGGCGGCGGTGGTGGCGGCAATCAATTTAGTGCTGTCAATTTTCTATCTCTCAAAACTGGAGTGCAAGTGAAGACCATCAAATTCAAAAATGCTGTACTTGACATTCAGGCCAATCGCTCAGCGGTGGCCATAACGTTCCATGAGAGAATTGCAGTATTTGATACCCGTACTCTAGAGGATCGTCTAACCATTACCACCTGCTATCCCAGTCCCGGGTAAGAAAATGAAAAACAAGAGACCATTCGCAAAATGTTTCTTTTAAAATTTATTCTGGTTGTTTCAGCATCAATCCCAATCCCATCGCATTGGGACCACGCTGGTTAGCCTATGCCGAGACCAAATTACTCCATTCCAAGCGCAGTGGCGGCGGTTGTGATGGTGAAGGTGTGCCTAGCTATACGGCTACTGTGTTAAATGCTGCCAAATCCTTTGGCAAGGGTCTACGGGAATTAGGCGAACAGGTTGCAGCTGGTTTAACTGGTGGTGGTAGTGGAAACAGTGCCAGTGCTAGCAGTGGAACCAGCTCCAAAAGCGGCAGCTTCGATTCGGCTAGTGGTGGTGCTGGTGATTTGAAGCAATCTGGAGTTCTCACCATTATTGATGTGAAGGTAAGTCAGTTTGTTGTTGCTTGATATAACATTGATTAGCATTCATTGTCTCTCCAGAATCCAATTAAGGATTACAGTCCCACCACGGGCACACCGCTGAGCTCATTGGGTGCTGGTGCCGGTGCCAGCGATCCAATTGTGGCCCATTTTATAGCTCATAGTGAGGCTTTGGTGGCAATGGAGTTTGATAGCTCGGGCATGCTTCTACTCACCGCCGATCGACGTGGCCATGATTTTCATGTGTTCCGCATACAACCACATCCTGTGGGCTCAAGCCTGGCGGCCGTGCATCATTTATATGTATTGCATCGCGGCGATACCAGTGCCAAGGTCCAGCACATAGCCTTCTCTTTGGACTCTCGTTGGGCGGCTGTTTCGACACTGCGCGGCACTACCCATGTCTTCCCTATTACACCGTATGGTGGTGCCATGGGCGTACGGACGCATACCTCACTGCATGTGGTGAATAAATTGTCGCGGTTCCATCGCAGCGCCGGTCTAGGAGCAGATGGTCGCTCCAGTTCGCCCATATCCCATTCGGAGAGTACAACATTCGTTCAATCGTTGCAACCGTATCATAATCCCACGTTGCCACCATATCCAAGGCCAACGGTCGTGCAACCATTGGCTCAATTGAGACAACCATTTGCCTTGGGCTCACCGCCAGGATCGGGTGGTGGAGTTGCCGGCATGATGGGAGGCGGAGACGGGTGCGTTGGGGTGGGTGGCCATCATCATGGACATTCGAATTCAAGTCACAGGCAACGTCAGCGGCTCTCCTCCCTCTCCGATGATAGTGGCAAACCCTTGAGTGTCTGCTCAATATTTGCTAAGTCCAGATCTTGGCTTTTAGAGCCACCAACGGCTACACGAGAGGCCCCGCATCGGATACAGCGAAAGGCGGTAGATTCTCTATTTGTTATGGCCGGACATGGTGCTCTTATTCAATATGATTTGGATACAAAATTAGCCTCAAGTAAGTATGAAATGGATTGCAATGGGATGTGTGTATGTGATCTTTATATGTTTTATTTGTTCAGATGTTGCCAAAGACAAAATTTGCGATGACACCCCTATTGAACTGGAAGTGGAGGCTAGAGCCCAATGGAATTTGGGTCGTCGTAAGGATGGATCTCATGAAATTGTACCACCGTTGGGTATGGACAATTGGCTTATTAAGGATCGTCATCATGCCAGTTTGCTAATAGACAGTCTAGCCAATCAGTTTGATGAGCCAGATGAGCGGGCTGACAGTTGGTTGGCCCAAGTGGAAATAATCACACATGCGGGGCCACATCGTCGTCTTTGGATGGGTCCGCAATTCGTGTTTAAGAATTACAACACACCCAGCGGGTAAGCATGAAAAGAATTCATTGTCTAGCCATATTTGTTTCCTCTTTGCATTGTTATCTGTCGCCAAAGACGCCAAATATTCAATTATTAACATTGTATTTCGTTGTTTAATGATTTGATCCAGCTCCAATTTAAATCATGTGGACTCAGAGGCTGTGGAAATTGGTGTAACTAAAACATCAACCACATCTTTACCTTCAACGGCAGCTGGTGGTGTTGCTTCAACCTTGGCTCCCACCTCCTCTATATCCTCCTCTTCCGCGGCACTCAGCGAACGCTCAAGTCCATTGAATATGCCTTTGAGTGGTGGTGGTGGAGCGGGAAGTGCTTCAAATGTAACCACAGCAGTTGCATCCACAGTGACGGGACGCTCGGGAGTGCCGGTCTTAATTGAATCCGGTTCATACAGTAAGAGTCTAAACGATAGTTGCCGACGCCCTACATAATAACCAGCGCATTGACAAAGACAATTTATTAATTCCGATTTTAGGCAGCATTGAGCAGAGCCCCAAATTCATGGATCGATTTCGTCATGGTCATTTAGACTCCGATTATGGACATGGCGATATGCGTCTGAAAGAAGATCTGGCCGATGCTATGCGTGAGTCACCTTCAACGGCTGCTGCACGTCGCGAAACAACGGGTAAGTCTCAGACAATGTGAATGCAATAGAGTATGCCCTCCGTCACCATGTATGTATATATTCCTATGCCTAAATACAGATATACATATTTAATGACTGTTCAAGTCTTCCATTTGTCGACTATCATAATTAAATCAGAGAAATTCTGTTTATACTTAGTAATAGAAGCATCGTTATGATTATATAACTATATAAGTGGATTTCTCGCAGATCAAGAAGAAGAAAGTCATATTTAAATCATATTAAAATGGTCCAGAAAAAATTTGGTTTTTAATTCATGTCCAACTGCATCTTGACCATCAACTCGACTTAACTCCTTTTGTTAATTAACTCCAGAGTTAATTAATTTGACAGTCTTTCTTTAGTCAGATGTTCAAATATTCAAATATTGAACATCTCAAATATTCTAATATTGAACATCTCAAAAGTTAAAGACTAAAAAAAAGTGCCTTCTCTCAAAAAGTTGCAACTTGCATTTTGCATGTTTTTGCAAAGTTTTTTAAAACACTATATATAATGGTCAAGGGCTGCAAGGGTATACAAACTTCGGCATAGCCGAAATTAGCTTCTTTTGGCTTAGCTTTATAAAAATGTTTAATTTAATTCAATGGGAAAAAAGAGGATGTTTTTTCTAAAAATTTGGCACTTAATTAATGAAACACTGAGGAAGTGAATGATTGTATCCCAATTAACTTTCCGCTAACTGACAAAGCTTTAACTTTCATTAATCATTCACTTCACTTTTCACTTTAAGCAACAAAATTTGAAAATTTATATGTATGTATGTATAATGTATATTATTTCCTTGGTGTTTGTGGTTTGTCAATCTATGAATGTATAACTTTTCGCTTTGTAAGGAAAACTATATACAATAATTTTACTCCACTGATCAAAAACAAAAGTACATATTTAAGCTAACAAGATTTTAATGTCTCCGCAATCAAGAAGAGCAAAGTAAAATATACACCCATACTAGCTATACATATATATTTACATAAAAATCCACTCCCCACCAACCCTTTCCCCTTTTCAGACACACATACATATATATTTGGCATTATTTATACTAATCCCACAGATGCAAAAGATCGATATACATATGTGGATATATGGATAAGTCCACAAAATTTCTGCACTATTTTCTCAGTTTCTCGGTTTACTCAGAATGGTTTAGGAAGTTACAGTTGCTATCCTTTTTCCAATTCCTCTCCCATTGTAACACGCCTTTTCTTGCAATGGTAAGAGATGGAAAGATATATGATTTGCGTGATGTCAATTTTATTCTTTTTACCTTCCTCTTTCCCCGACCATTTCCTGGCTCTTCCAATCCAATTCAAACTGCGGCTTTTTCTCTTCTATACTTGCCTCTACCATTCTATAGTCTGTGTCTAGTTTGTTCTTCTGCTTCTTCTGTTAATCCTCCTTTAGTTCTTCTAGGTTTTATTCATTCCGATTGCCCTCATATTCGCTTTGACTTTTTGTTTCGTCTGGAGTTGGTTTTTTTTTTTTTTTTTTGGGAATAAAGAGTGGGAGAAAAACAAAGAGACAGAGGGAGTGAGACCACACGAAGAGACGGAGAGAGAGAGAGAGAGAGAGAAAGAGAGATAGAGAGAGAGAGAGAAAGCACATATACATATGTATCTCAAATCGTACATATATCTGTTGAATCAAAAAGCCAAAGCCCATTAAATAATCTTTTTCAAACCTAAATTAATTCCACATAAAAAAAACGCGTTAGTTGTGTTTTCGAAACTAAATTTCAATTTCATTTAAACCAAAAACCTAAACGTACATATGTATAAGTATATACGTACATACATAGATACGAATATGTATGTATATATGTACATATACATGCAAACATATATTAAATGCTTTTACTTTTAGTGATAATTTAAGTTTTTTCTAGTTTTTTTTTTCACACAATTAAAAAAGAAGAAGAAGAATACAAACCGAAAACGTAGCCAAGAAATTAAAATTTTTACCTTATTTTTGGGTTTTTTTAATTTTCACACTCATTCGGTTTTTGTGTTCTAGAGTTTTAAAAGCAATTTGCAATGAAAGCACAAAAGACAAACATACATACACAAATTTCTAACATTTTGAAAGTTAATCAAAAGCAAATTCCTTGCCTTTTCCCTGTGGCTTTTTGTTGTTTTGTTCATGAAAAATGACATGGAAAATATATGTATGCAAAATAAAATAAAAAATCCTAGAAAATGCGCTTTTCTCAATAATTTTGTGTTTTCTCTTCTATTTCTCTGTCTCTACTCTGCCTGTGTGTATGTCCAACAACTCCCAACAACAACAATTCAAATGGTGAACGATTAGGCCAAATGCCAGTGACAACAGCGACCATGACGACGACGACAGCAACAACGATAACGGTGACGATGACAAAGTCGGCCACGACGGGCAAGTCGGAGGCAATAAGCTCATCTGCTGCAACATCATCCACAGATAATATCTGCTATTATGATGCTCTAACTGAATACGATGATCATGAGAATCTTGAAGATTCTACTCATCTGCTGGCCGCCGCAGATAATAGGCAATTGAACGATGATCACCAATTGGAGGAGCATCATCTTCAGCAACAGCAGCAGCGCCTGAAGAAAGCCAGAGTATCTCCAAATTTTAGTTCTACTTTGGCATCCGTATTGCCCAATATTTGCAGTTTTGAGCAACAGCAAAAGGTGCAGCATCCACCAACAATAATTGAGAAAATTGTAAATCCTTTGGGAACAGTTACCGACGTTCATGCTGGCCTTAAGGGTGATCTTCAGACGGATATATTAGACGAGGTCGTTTGTCAGTTAGCCAACGAAGAGACTGTGATCCATGAGAATTGTGATGAGGCCTTGTTTCGTCCGGTCGTGGCCATATTTTGTGATGACCTGAAGGAGCAGCGGAAACATGAAAAGCAGTTGGAAGATGAGAAGGCTTTGGCTGATTATGATTTGGCCATGATTAAAGGTAGCAGTAGTGGGAAGCAGCAGGCGCCTGTCGTTTTGGCCAACAAATTAATTGTGCCCGTTATAGCCAAAGAGGTGGACGAGGTTTTAGTTCTTAAGGAAAAGCAACAGCAACAAAAGTCACAGAAATCTCAGCAAAGGAACCAAACTGCAGCTGCATCTGCAATGGTTGGCGAAGATTTGGCTCAGGCTTTAAAATTTGCAGAACTCTCGCATTTAAATAAGCCACAAAAAATCACTGCTGAAAGGATCATCAAGAAAAATAATGACAGGGAGGAGGGGCAGCTATTGCCTGAGGGGGAAAAAGTCGATATTGTTGCACCCGCTTCCGTTGAAGTAGCGGATAGGGACATCAAAAGGAAAGAAGAAAAGATTGAGAAGATCGAAAAAATTGAGAAAATTGACACTGCAACATTGTGGGCCAGTAAATCTTCTATGAAGAAATCCAAAGCCAAGTCCAAGGGCAATCAAAAAGACAGCAAAAAAATATCTTTGATGGATGTGGAAAAGGAGGAAAAGGTCATCACTAAAAAAGACAACGAAGACGATAAAGTTTTCGAACCCGAAGCGAAAAAATTTGTCAAAAAGGAGTCCAAGTCTGATTCTGAAAAAGAATCACAAATGTTCTCAAAAAATTCTGTCAAAATAGAACCAAGTTTCGAACTAAAATCAGAAATAGATTTCGATATAGAGCTGGACTCTAGCAATATAGCCGCCCCAATGATAAGTAGTGCCACAGCCCAGGGTCTAAATGTGCAAGTGGAGACCACACGCAATAGCACAGCAGAAGAAGAATTGGCTAAGCATGACGAATTAGGAAAGGAAAATGAAAGGGCAATTGATTGTAAAAAAGATTTGCAAATTGATCTAAAGGGAAAGTCAGTTGATAAGCCGACAGATGCGGATGCTAAAAAGAAGGATGACTCAGCTAAAATCTATAAGGTGAAAGTCATTGAGGAAGATGCTAAGAAATCTTCATCGTCTAAAATGGCCATTGGAGTTGTCAGCAGCAGCAGCTGTAGTAGTAGCCCATGGCGTCAATCTTTTGCCTTAAAGAATCCAGTTCAATCGAATGAGGATTTTCCAAGTTTGACACCGGCAACAACAGAAACAACAATAACAACTACCACCAAGAAAATGCAAGCTAAATCAGAGAACTTTCACGATTTTCTTAAAACTTTGCCACCATTGCCTGCCTTGGAGCCCTTGGAAATGAGAGAAATGGAGGAGTTGGAACGGAATGTAGACGATATACCGTCTTCGCCACCAGTGGAAGCAGCAACACCACCAGCGGAAGCAGCAACACCACCAGCAGCCATGAGTCTTATTAATTTCGAGAGTCCGTTGCAAGAGCATAAGGAAAGTCTAAGTCGTAAGATAACTCCGCCGCCTCGTGGATTTACCGAACAAAATTTGATTTTGGCCTTGTGTGGATCGTTGCACTATGAGAATGAGCAGCTAATGGCTGCTGCCTCAATTAAAGCGAACTGCAATTTAAATTCGCATACGACTTCGAACTCGAATACAAATACGAATTCAAACTCGAACTCGAATACGAACACTAATTCATATACTCATTCAAATACTTCATCCGGTTCTGATGAAATTATACTTATGGAGGAGTCACTGAGTTCCACCAAAAAGTTAAGCAAAAAACAAAAACGGAAACAACAAAAGGCCGAAGCCAAAGCTGTAGTCGAATCAGCCGAAGATCAGGCCGAAGATGAGGAGCTGCGCCCCTTGATAAGCATTAGCATGTGTGATTCTCAGCTGGAGATTAGCACAAAGATAAAGGATCATGTCATCAATGATGATGACGATGAAAACGATGGGAATTTAAATCAATCACTGCCGGAAGATTTGTTGCACTTTGGAAGCAGCGGAGTTGCATTAAACATTTCAAACACTATCAACAGCACCACCACCACCACCAACTCCATAAGCACCACCAGTAGCATCATTACTACCACCGCCACCGCCACCACAACGGAAGATAGCGAGGATCCTTTGCCTGCCACCACATCAGATGATAATCTCATCTTTAGTTTGTCATCGAGCAATCATCATAACACTACGCCACATAAATTGAAAACAAAAAAATTGGAGCATAAAATAAATTTAATTGCTGCCATCGAGGCGGCCACGTCATCGTCCACTTCTTCGGCCGAGGAGAGCAGTGTGGAGACATCATCCAATCCGGTTAATAGCTTAGCCGACATTCCGCCATCTGTTTTGTCCTCCTTGCCAGCCTCATTGTCAACCTCATTGTGTATGGCTCAAACACACACAACTCATTTAAATTCCTCGACTGCTTCTAGTGGACCAGGAGGAGCAGTGGGTCTCGGTGTGCCTGTGGGTGGTGTTGGCAGTGTGGGTGTTAGCATGAGCATGGGCGGCCAGCCGAGTGGCACAAAAAAAAAGACTAAGCGACGAAAAAGATAAGAATTAGCAATTTGTTTGTTGTCCGTCTTTTGTCTCATTGTCATATGGCATTTATATGCGAATCAGCAACAGCCTCAACAGGAGACTCGACAGCAGCAGCCACAGCCACACCAACAGGAACAGGAAAAGCAGGAGGAACAGATACAACCGGCGGTGGCGGCAAGTCATGTGAAAAGGAGAAACAGCAAACATTAAACAAACAAATGAATTGAAATGAAACAAAGAGAGCGACAGAAATCGGCATGAAGAGAACTTCCGAGAGAACGTGTGTGAGAGAGAGAGAGAGAGATAGAGAGAAAGGAAAAGAACAAAATCTTTCATTAAAAATTATAGCTTAATTTTCATTTCATTAAACATAAACAAAACCAAACAAACAAAAAAAAATCTATAAAATATAAAAACCTTTCAAAAAAATGTGATTTTAACGAAAACAAAAATGTTTAAAAAAAACCAAGAAAACAAAACGTAGCAGTTCAAGAAAATACAAAAAAAAAAAAAACGCCCAAAAACAATGCTAACAATTTTAAGTTTAAAGTTATTTATGTTATATATACAATATTATACAATACAAAAAAAAAAAAAAAAAAAAAAAAAACATTTCAATAAAAAAAAACACACAGACCTAGAGAAAAAGCAAATGCTAAAACCATGGAAAAAGTGAAAGCGAACTCCCATATGACGAAGGCTAGGGGTATGTAAAGATCTTACATGGATTTGAATGTAAAAAACGGATTTTTGTATTTTTCAAACATATTTCAAACAAAAATCCATGTCCGAGACCAATGTACTGATTAACCGGAAATCGTACTCTCTCAATTTTATTTCTCGAATCTTGGATCTTCCAGTTTCCAACATAAAGTATATATCAGCATTTTGTAGGTCAGTGTAATCTAATAGGTAAAAACAATACAAAACGCGAAAACAAATTATAAAAGCAAAAAAAACTCACATTTTGTACATAATTTTTGACAAATTGACGAAATTGTAATTAAATCGGATTGCTCAGCTTACTATAATCACACCGACCGCGCCCACTCCCGCTAACCCCTTCCCTACCGCCATCAACCAGCAATGAACTAAAATGAACGGCAAATATATATATGTACATATATACATATATGTATATATACATATATATATATATATATATATGTATATATATATATGCACACAGTCGTATGTATGTTTCGATCTGTACTATATGCGTATGTATATGAAAAATGAAAATCAAAATCAACAACTTTTTACGCTTTTTCCCCCCCCACAATTGAAAGAAAACAAATGTAATCACTGTCCAATGTCACAACTGAATGAAATATTCTTCTTATTATATTTTGTTTTTACACCGACCGATCTAGAATTGTTTTTTTTTCAAAACGAAATCTTTTGGCTAATTGTAGAAGTTTTTCCTTCTTTATTTCGTTAGTTTGTGTTTGTGTTTTTTTTTTTTTAATATTTTTTGGTTGCTTTATGTATATAGAAATATATAACTTGCAGTATTTATGATTTCATGTAACTGGGGAAAAAAAAAACGCAAAAAACAGTGCGGAGAGAAAATGAGTTTTAAATTTAATTTAATTAAACTATAAATTATATATTGTGTATTGTATAAAATAAATAAATGCAAATTTTAGTTAAAAACTTATCAATAAAAGTGAAAATTATTTAATAATCTATTTATTGGTATAAGTTAAACTCAATTTAACATCCCTTCGTATTCGAACATTAACTGTGGAGTTTTAGTTAATCGCAAAACGTCTTCAAATAGGTTGACGCAATCATTTTATTTCAGTGCATATTTAGAAACAGCTATAGCCAAATTCTGTCCTCCTTGAAGAAGATATACAATACAAATTGACAGATTTCTAATCATTTTTAAATTCTTGATAACAGCTTGAAATGTTGCTTCCAGATGCACCGATACACCAAATACTCTCTATCCAGTCTCTACTCCACTCATCCATGTCTATATTTACATAGATTTTAATTAGCACATCTCGGCCACTGTCAATAAAGCTACTCTCTATCCTGGAGTATGGATTCTCTATTTGGTCTCATCAATATTAGTTGTACCAAAACGCATAGAAACCGCATTGAACTAACCGAAGAACCATGCTTGGTGTAACCTTCCTTTATAAACTTTCAAATGGTCAGAGCTGTTAAGGCAGATTCATGTTTTTATTCCATCTCCATCGAAGGATCCGCAATTATTCTATGCAATGATTACATAAGGTGTTGGTATGTGATCGGCACAGATCGGCACAATATTTCATTTTTACTTGGGGTTTGCACGTCAGAGGCCCGGTCTGGTGTCACATGGGTCATTTGTACGTACTGAGCGTTTTATGTATGTTTCATTTTAATTTCGACAAGGTTTTCGAATGGGGGTAAACTTTTCGGATATTTATGTACATATATGTATTGAAAGTTGAATGGAGTCTGATTGCGAAAGGATTAAAACGCACGGACAATTAAACGGCGAATTAAACATAAATACAGATGGAGTGGCGAATTAATGATTATAGTTTATCTTATTTTATATTTATTTAATTCATTCTTTGTACAGATCCTTTTATGCTTACATTCACACTTTTCGAAAGTGGATAAAAACTCAAAGATTTATCCTCAACGTGTTTTCCGTGTTTTTTCATTGGATTAATTTCATTATAAGAAAGATAAGGACCTTCTCCTACATCCATCCACTTCTTGCCCGCATATATTTTATTTATTTCTAATTGCTTCTTCTGGATGTGCTCTATATATTTTCAGCCAACTTGTTGACAACGGATCTATTAGATGGTTTGGCTTATAACAATAACACCAACAACAATAATAATAATAACAATATTATATCAACAACAACCAAATCTACAATAACTAGCAAGGCCAAAGGCTATGGCAAAGGTAACAACAACACAAACCAAAAGCAAAAGCAGAAGAATCGAGAGGCCGAAATTGAAACAGAGACCGAATTCGTGTCATCACCAAGGCCATCGACCAGTGGAGTAGGTGTTGTTCCAGGAACAGGAGTACCCGAACTGGCCACAGTGGTCAACATTGAAGTCTTTGATGATCAACTCAGTCTGAGTAGCATTAGCACAAACAGCCACTTATCGCTCGAGGGACCACCATCTCAGCTATCGCCACAATTGAGTTTAACCAATGGCGGATCCATACTAATGGATACAAATTTAATGCATTTCAGTGAAAGTTCTGCCCCGACAAGTATGGTTGCTGCTGCTGACGACTGTTCAAAGGGCGAACCCGAATCCGAACCGGAACCGGATGTGGAAGACGATCGCGAACGCGATTCAAAACATCAATACAAAGGAAAACGGGAAATCGAAAAGAAGGAGAAATCAAATTTGTGAGAATTAATTCAGCAGTCATCAGAAGCAGCAGCGGCAGTGGCAGTGGCAACATCAACAACAATTGCAACGCCTGCGGCAACTGCGACACCTGCAACATCGACAGGCCATCGTTTGGGGCAAAGAGTCCAGCTGTTTGGTGGAAATTTACAAAATCTGCGACGTTTCTGTGAGCATTTGTTCCATCAACACCAACACCAACCATTGCAAGAAAATGAAAAAAATCAGCAACAACTCTAACAAACAACAACAACAAAATTGAACTAAAAGATTTAATTTTAATATCGGTGCTTTGTCGGATTTTGTTTTGTTTATATTATTTTTCAACCACTTCCCTTTACATATTTGTTCCTTCTCTTCAACAACAACATCATGAAAAAGAACTTTAGCAAGAATAAAATAGAAAACAAATCAACAAAAGAAAAACAAGTTAAGCAAAATAGATCAGATCAGAGACCTCAGCTGAATGCCGTGATATTTATGATATATACTTACATATATATATATATATATATACATATATACACATATATAAAAAATATATGTAAACAAAAAAAAAACACACACACACACACATTCATACATAATATAAAATCTATAGTGTAATTAACCATTGAAAATGGTATCAGGATTGGTTTCGATGCATTATTCCATTCGTAGTTCCGCAAAATGTTCAAAAGCATTCTTAAAACCAAAAACTAATTTTTGTCTACTTATTTTGTCTGCCACAATTTTCTGATATAAAACAGTTATATATATATATATATATATATATACATATTTGTATAGTCAAAGAGTCCAAGTTTTGACGGAGTTACGAGTCTAAGCAATCCAGATAATAATATTTAAGCCGTTTTTATCTTAGATAAATGTCTCATTATAATGCCTGGAAAACTTTTTAAACGAATTCCAAGCTGAAATTCATAACTTTCAATTAGTTTTTTCCTTTTAGTCAAAACCTTAAAATAGGCTTTCGATTTTGAGCTGATTACTTCATAAAAATCATTAAATTGAAGAGGCCAAAAAAGATAAAAATACGAACTACGAAGTCGTATATTGGCATTGTCGCTTTCTAGTTAATATAGGAGTTCGTATATAATTGGTATAATTGTTTTCTCTTAATAAAAAATGGTATACCCCAATTCTCATAAATAATTTCCAGAAAAGTTCTAAAGGTTCTAGCTACTTTTTAGCTACTTAAAAGTTTTCTTTGGGCATTACAAATTTGCATGTGAATTTACATTTAGTGGCTATGTCTACGTTTAATCCCTTTTTATACCAATTTTAATTAGATTTCAATTTTTGTGTTTATATACGTATATATGAATATGAATTAATTTAAGTACGCAGAGCTACACATACATATATACGTATGTACATACATATTTAGACATGTTTTTTTTTTGTTTTTTTCTTAACAATTTTTAGCGAATTAGCAATATGTTGACTTGTCTTTTTATATGTTTTCCACAATAAAGTTTCCATTAAATCAGTAATTGCAAAATTCCTATCCATTTACACCAAACCAAAAAAAATTCCATTCCGGAAATTAATTGTTACCACAAATATCGATAAAACAAAAGCAAACATATCCATTGCCCAACGTAATTTATTTATATATTCATGTGGAAACCCACATAAAATAACCGAATCCAAATTCAAATTAGATAAAAAAACAAACCGTGAGAAAGTGAATCAGAAGCAAAAGCAGAAAACAGTTCAAAACTTAAATTGTATGCATACATATATATTTTTGTACATATTTGTCAGAAGAACATATATACATACATATATACACGGACATACATATATTAAAACAAAATCAGCAACTTCAATAAGATTTTAAGCAACAAAAAGAAAACAAAATGAAAAGAAAAAAGGAACAACTTATTATCTCTTCCGTTTTTCCACCTAACAAGCAATCGTTAGAAAGAATGATACTACATTTTTTTACATCTCATCTTTCTTTATAGTTCATAATTAATCAGATGTACATATATAAAAAACAAATGTCGATGTCATAGTCGAGTTTTGACTGTATACTTTGTTCGTTCTCTATTCTACACAATTATTAAATCTGATTTCTTATTTTACTCACAAATTTCTGAATTTTTCTATTTAGTTTTGACTTAAGATCCTACTTATCTGAACTATAGAGTATATAGCTACATATGTATGTTCTATATAAATTCCATATAAATCGATATACACCTACATATATGTACATATGTATATAAGTCAGTATGCATATATAGATATATGTATACATACATCATGTGACAACTGGCAAGGCTTTATGCTCTAAATAACTTAAATTAGCGCCTAATTTTATATAACCGAATTGAGATTTCATTATCGGTATATGCACACACACACACGTTTGTGTATGTATTAGCCTATACTTACATATGTATGTATTTGTATTTTGGGTCAATCAATATGTGAAATCGTTTCCTTGTGTCTCTTAGTTGAAAACAAACGCGTATATACTTATATGTATATTTACACATGTTCTATGTATGTATAATTTGCTTATTTGGATCTTACTTTCGAGTCCAACCAACAACTCAATTTAAAAGTGTCATAAGAAACCCATAACAAACAATATGAAAAAAAAAAAACGAAATGAATTTTAATAAAATATTTAAACTATATTGCAATTAAATGAATGACTTGTTTACTTCTTTATTTATTACGTGAGTTGCAACACCATTTACTATGTTCGGCAGTCATTATTAAGTTCCAAATTTTGACGCACCTTTAGATGCTTATGCTTCTATGAGTTCCGTATACCCATTCGGTATTTGTATGGTATAGTATGTATGCAGATAAAATTAGTTGACAATTTTTCATATACCCTAATATTATTTTAAGCAGCAGGAAGAGTCGGCCGACAGGAGCGCTAAAGTGCTCCTAAGTGACTAAGTCAGATGACACGCGGCATGTGAAGGAAATCGAATCCTACATTAACCCTTGCAGAGGAATCTCGCCCTCCTCCCGTTTTTTTCACGTTCGTCCATCGGGGGATGATCGAACATCTACCCCGTCTAGCAGCCCGTCGTCTCCGCCTCTTTGGTGGCTGTTGCAGCAGCGGAGCCTTTGGCTGTCGCTTTCACCGCTGCCTTCATTGCGGGCCCGAGGGACTGCCATTCATTGTCCCTTCCACTCATTGTCTCTTTTCGATTCCGAATCAAAATTAAATGTTCTTTTAAAAACTTTTGTATGGGCTTATCAAATTTTTCACTTTTCTGCAACGTGTCTTTTACTACACTTACTTCAACACTTCGCGCACGGGCTTTTTTTATACCATGCATCCATAGGATGTAGACTCGTGTGGTAGATTCCGCCTCCAGAATTCGATAAAATGTAATTTTCTCCTGCAATATTTACCGTATCGTAAGCACACTAATACATAATTATACTATCTATCATAACACCAAATTTAATAGAAATCTGAATAAAAACGGTCAAGTTATAGGTAGAAACATTTTGGTCTCAAAGCGGCGCAAGGCGGAGCTGGCCGGTTGGGGCGCCAAAGTGCTCGTGTGATTATAAGAGTGAGCAAAATATTTATTAAATATTTATATATTCGTCAGGATCGGACGACTATATCATATATGTAGATCCCATAGCAAACATCGGTCGCAAAAACAGTTTTAGATTAATAACATTCGTTGTTTTACACGGGACTATCAAAATATGCAAGTTTATTATACTCGTATATTCCAAAGTCTACGTTGAATTTGATCAAGATCGCATTACTATATTAAATAACTCCAACACGAATGATCGGAACAGAAATGGTTTCGACTCTAAAAACTTTTTTTTTGCTTCTTATGCGACTATCATCAAAATTGGTAATTATGTATACAATAACCGGAGTTGTGCCTTTAAGCATTATCCTTACTTTTTCATTAGCATTGAAAATAAAGTAAGTAAGTCGCTGGGCTGACTTGGATATGGTATAAGAACAATGCTAATGAAATTTGTTTACCATGCATCCATAGGATGAAATGGTATAAGTATTAAAGTTGCCAAAATGTATGTAACAGGCAGAAGGAAGCTTTTCCGACCCTATAAAGTATATATATTCTTGATCAGCGTGAGAAGAGAAATTGATATAGCCATGTCGGTCTGTCCGTCCGTCCATAAGAGACCAAAAATCTGAGGAACTAAAAAAACTAGAGCTACCAAGTTTAGAATGTAGACTTGTATATACTAAATATACGCTGATCAGGTGTCAAAAAAAAACCACGCTCCTTTCCGCCCCCGGAATTTGATGAAAGGTTGCTAAATTTTTATCGTATTTTTGCCGTCTGTCCGTCCGTCCGGCCGTAAGAATGCACAGATCTCAGCAACTATAAATGATAGAGCTCCCAAATTTAGAATATAGACTCGTGTGATACATACGCTGATCAAGTTTATTTATTTTTTTTGCCACGCTCCCTTCCGCCTCCGGAATTCAATAAAAAGTGATTTTCTTCAGCAAAATTGATCGTATCGTAATTTAATAACGAACAAATATGTTATGCAAAAAAAATTTTATATATGAATTTAGTTTTTATACCCTTGCAGAGGGTATTATAAGGTATCGTTTCCGACCCCATAAAGTATATATATTCTTGATCAGCAAGAGAAGACGAGTTGATATAGCCATGTCCGTCTGTCTGTCTGGTGCTGCGCAAACTAGTCCCACAGTTTTAGAGCTATAAGCTTTTCTATACAGCCACTTGCACATCTGCGATTTTGAATAAGATCGGACAACTATATCATACAGCTGCCATACAAATACAAACGTTAAATGCGAATAACTTCTGTATTTTTTGAACAATCTTATCCAAACTGATTACGTACATAAATAAAAAGGGATTACATCATATGCGTGAATTTCATACTCGGATACAGATAAACATAACGCCTGATTTCGACGATATAAAATTTGTCTATATAGGCACATAAATGTATGTGTCAAAATTGCGTTTGTGTGTGTGTGTGTGAATATGAATATCAATCGCTACATTGTCTTGACACGCTTACTATTTGGCGATTGGCTGGCCCCAGCAACGGATGTACGGTGGCTTAGTGGATAGAGGTCTTGCGTATGAAACGAAAGGTGCGGGTTCGAATCTCGTTCGCGACATAAGTATTCAGTTAAATTTTTTTTTTTTATTGTTTATTAAACGAATAGACGCGAGTTGGAATCCCACGAAAGTCGATGACAAATTTTTTAGTGTATTTAAAATATTTCTTTATTGGATTAACAAACAAAAATTTTTTTAGGAAATAAAATGTAATGGTCAAGGGCTGCAAGCATAGCATAGCCGAAGTTAGCTTCTTTGATATTTTAAATTCGAAGTAGTTTTTCACTTGATGTATGCCATGCATTGCATGGTACATATATCCAAGTCGGCCCGGCGATTTACTTACTGTATGTACTTTTTTCTGTTAAGAAGTCCAGTTGGATTAGACCTCACGGTGTAGAAATTTGCCCAGTTGGTGTAGTCAATGATTTTAGGTATAGGTATGGCTCAGCCCAACGATGATAGTCCGCATAGAGCATTACTGGACTAGATGGAAACGCGGTCCGACAAACACAAGAAATGTTACATGAAAAATGTATGTACATATGTACATAATTGGTGTTTATAACCATAGGGACAGTGATCTCATGGGTTAGGCAAATACTTTATTGTAATCTCAGTTCCTATATATGCAGAAAAAACATATTTTCTCAAAGCATAGATCAATATCTATTTGATTAAAAAATTTAATTGAATCAAATTAAGTTAACACCAGAGGGCCGGGCTAACTTCGACCATGCCGAAGTTTGTATATCCTTGCAAGTTCTTGCGTTACTCAATCCCTAAAAGGAGATCGCGAAATGGAAACGGTTTTTGTGTAAAAACCCGTATCTACACGCATACATATGCAATGCATACTATGTATGTAGATATGCAGCATGCAATTTTTCCACTTGTTTTGTTGAAATTTGGCAAGATCATAATTTGTTATGTGCAAGTGTTGTTTACCAAATTTGGTAATGATCGCAAAAGAAACAAAAAAATTTTAGAAGCAAAACTATTTTTGGTCCGATTGTTCATATGGGAGTTATATGATATAGTGGTCCGATCTTGATCAAATCGAACGGATGTTTGGATGTATACTGCCAAATGTTAAGTTTCATAACAATCAGTTATTGATCTAAAACTATTTTTTCGACCGATGGTTTCTACGGGAGCTATATGATATAGTCGTTCGATCCGGATAAATCCGAGATATACAATGCCTGCAGTATATACAAGACTTCGTGCAAAGTTTTAGATCTGTAGCTATAGCGGTCTAGGAGGAAAAGCTGTGGATCCAGACAGACGGACGGACGGACAAACGGATTTGTCTTGTCATGCTGACCAAGAATATATATACTTTATATGGTCGGAGATGCCTCCTTCTATGCGTTGCACACTTCTGACCAAAATTAATATGTTTGTGTGACATCTATATAAAATAGTCAACCGATTTGGAAAAAATTTAGCAGGATTATAATTTATTATTGTGAAATGTAAACTATTAAATTTGGTGATGTTCGTTCAAGAAACAAACAAATTTTTAGACGCTATGATCTTGATCAAATTGGGTACGGACATTAAGATATATAGTCAACTGCTAAATATTAGGTTTCATGATAATTCCGTGAAAAACAACGAAGTTATTGATCTAAAACTCTTTTTTCGACCGATGGTTTCTATGGAAGCTATATGATATAGTCGTCCGATCCGGATGAATCCGAGATATACAATGCCTGCAGTATATACAAGACTCCGTGCAAAGTTTTAGATCTGTAGCTATAGCGGTCTAGGAGGAGAAGCTGTTGATCCAGACAGACGGACGGACGGACAGACGGACAAACGGATTTGTCTTGTCATGCTGACCAAGAATATATATACTTTATATGGTCGGAGATGCCTCCTTCTATGCGTTGCATACTTCTGACCAAACTTAATATACCCTTTTTGCAAGGGTATAAATATTCATGTTTCCCATATTGCCCAATTTTAAGTGGCATAACCGATCTGGGTATATTTAATATTTTCGGCAATCAATTGTTAACAAATATGGCACACATTTCTCATATGCCTTGCCTCTCTTCCGCGCCCAACAAATATTTGATATGCAAATAGAAATATTTGTCGGGCAGATATTTCCAAAAGTGAAAGATCAATAAATCTTAATAACTGTTATTTAAATACGGCGCTAAAAAATACACTAAATACATACATATGTTTATCTACTTATATTTGGCATAGATCAATACATTTTTTTGTTGCTTCTAAAAAATATTTGTAACTACATACATAGTAGCTGCAAATTTTTCATTAATCTTTAGCTTAGAGCCTGTAAAATGCTTTACATTAAGCCTCAATTTTTGGTGTCAAGTGAATGGCAAAATGTTTTATATTGAAGGACTGATCGATCGATTAATGGTTGATGTCAAAAATTGGGTTAATCAAATCTTACAGACGTTAAACAATTTGCCATAGTAATTAAATATACTTAATATAACATAATATTGCAACCATTTATGAACACGTTTTGCTCGATCTTCAGAAACGGGGTCGTTGAAGAGTTTTAAATAGATCAAATCACTTTATCCTCCATTCATTATGTGTAATGAATTGCACTGAAAAGTTGAACGAGATAATCTCCATAGAGTTAAGTAAAGACACGCCTCAAATGTCTGAAAAAAACATATTGATAAGTCGCCACTTTGGCTGAGACTTCTCTGCTTGAACGGATGGCGATGGCTCAGACGACTTTCTACCCTAACCACAATCCGGTATATGTGTTATCTCTTGCCATTCGCTCAAGCGATTTACAAACACTAAGAATATTATTTAATAATTTGATCAATTAAGTAAAACCATGAACATATGTATACTTATACATACATATTTATATAGAGTAATCTGGTAAAATCTTGTATAAAATGTCATCGATATGCTACGTGTTGAGGGTGTCTGGAATTTCGCTTTACGTTGTTTTACAAATTTTCTTTTGTTTAATTTATGTATCAATTAGTGATCAAATATGTGACTCCATCAACGAAAACCTGTTTTTCATAGTTTATGTTCGACGAGCGAGGGCAGTTTGATTTGAAGCCACAACTTTAAGAAGAGTACTAGGTTTTTATTGAGGCCAAAAATTAAAAAATTCAGATGAATCGGAAACCTGTCCATGTATCTATATCTCGAGTTGGGTGTAAAATAAGCCTAATCACATATATATATACATATAGTCACAAAATTGATTTTTTTCTTAAATGGACAAATCTATTTTACTTTATTTTATTTTACTCCATCGCCATATTCAAAAACTCAATTTCTGTTCGCTCAATATTCGGATTCACATATAGGTAGATGTTTGATTAAAGCTAATGTTTAAATAAGAATAAAAGTCTTAAGTCGTATGCTTTCCATCTGTGACATTCGAATGACTAAGGTCTTTAGGCGAACAGTCTAGCTAATTAAGATGTTACTATGAAAAACAAAGTAAGTTTACTTGCCCGGCCGACTTGGATATACCATGCATTAAGTGAAAACTCAGGCACCATATCTGCGATTTTCAAAACCATCGGACTACTATATCATATAGCTCCCATAGGAAGCATCGGTCAAAAATAGAGTTTTAGATCAATAACTTCGTTGTTTTTCACGGATTGCATGCAGTGTACATAGATGCATAGGGTACATACATATGTATGTAGGCGTGCCGTGTTATGGCGTGTAGATACGGGTTTCTACACAAAGGTTCTTACATTTAGCTAACTCTATTTAGGGATTGAGTAACGCAAGAACTTGCAAGAGTATACAAACTTCGGCATGGTCGAAGTTAGCCCGGCCCTCTGGTTTCTATTCAATTTTCAAAATTCTACAATTGTATGGAAAACCGAAATTCTTGCGATTTATTATTCATTAACGCTCTTTTTCCACAACGCCCACCTTAATTTACCATGCATACATAAGTAGAATGAAATGCTATATTAAAGTAGCCAAATTGTACGTAACAGTCAGAACCTATAAAGTATATATATTCTCGATCAGTTTGAGCGTCCACTTATGCTTCCGGAATTCGATAAAAGGCGATTTTCTCCAGCAATATTTTTCATAGCGGAATCGGCCACTCTGATACTTTACCCAGGTCGTATAGGATATACAAAATTAAAGATATCGTAATATTATTTTCACTTCGTGCAGTGTACTATATACCAAAGTCCGCGCGGCGACGTTTGCGTTAATCGTTGCCGCCTGGTCTATAGTTAAAGGTGGCTACTCGATTTGATAAATTGGTATACTGCATACATACATACATACATATGTATGTATGTATGTATGTATATGCGTATGCAACTAAAAGCTAAAATATATGTACAAATATGTTTGTAAATATTAATACATAATTTGTACATATGTATGTATGGGCTATGCAAATTGGGCATAACCAATATTTGTTAATAGGCGAAATATATGTTTTACATGAAATTAATTTATTATCGGCCACAAGATGATACTTTTCATTTGAAATGCTAATCAAATTGATTGAATAAATGAATGAATTAATACAAATGCATAAGAATAAACAATTGGGCAACTGTCATAAAAATGTGCAATAAATAAAACAAAAAGTAAACATTTGTAATAATTTTGCTGTTGCTGTTGTTTCTATTTAGTTAATAGGTGTTGAATCTTTTTGTTATTGTTAGCTTGTTGTTGTTTCTCTCGGATAGACAATTTAATTATGTTTTCTGTCTGGGGCGCGTCATCTTCTTTTCTTTTCTTCTCCTCTACCCCTTCCCAGCCAATCCCCCACCATTAAGCATCACAGCCTTGTTTGTTGCTCTGTTTGGAAATTTACTATTGTTTTACCCTCGCAAAAAGGGTACATTAATTTTGGTCAGAAGTGTGCAACGTATAGAAGGAGGCATCTCCGACCATATAAAGTATATACAGTAGAGGTCGGTTATAATGATACTCAAGGGACCGGCCATATAGCATCGTTATAACCGATATTCGTTATAGCCGATATTGAATTGTATTGTATTGTATTGTATGAAAACCAACCAAGTCTCTCTGTGTGTATCGTTATAAGCGGTATATCGTTATAGCCGGTATCGTTATAACCGACCTCTACTGTATATGCTTGATCAGCATGACAAGACGAGTTCAAATCCGATTGTCCGTCTGGAGCAACAGCTTCTCCTCGTAGACCGCTATAACTACAGAGCTGAAATTTTGCACGAAGTCTTGTATATACTGCAGGCATTATATATCTCGAACTCACCCGGTTCGCACGACTATATCATAGGAACCATTGGAACCATCGGTCGAAAACAAAGTTTTAGATCAATAACTTCATTTTTTTGGCGTGTAGATACTGATTTTTACACAAAGGTCTTTACATTTAGCTCACTCTATTTATGGTTTGAGTAACAAAACACCTTGCAGGGTATACAAGCTTCGGCATGGGTTTCTGGTTTTTATGAGTGTTTTTATTGCTTTTTTCTGATGATGTTGATGTGCGTTGGGATGGTCAGTTTTCTATTGAGATATCTTTTCGGGTTTTTTGTATTTTTTGTTTAGTTGGCTGGGTAGTTGACTAGGTTGACTGACTGGCTAGCTGGCTGGTTGACTAACTTGTTAGCGTTTGTCCAAAGTATGTATAACACATTCAAGCTAATAGATGGGTCAAGGTTATAGCTACTTATTAGTGAAAGGAAAGTGATATTGATATTGATTATTGATTCCCGATTATTGATTATTGATTATGGCTTATTGAATCAAAATAAATGTGCGAAAGTGGTTGTCATGGAAACCGTATTTTGAACGTAAAACTTTCAGCATTCCTTAGCTTATGAAATGTAATCATATTTATACCATGCATCCATAGGATGAAATGGTATATTAAAGTCGCCAAAATGTATGTAACAGGGAAAGGGAAGCTTTTCCGACCCTATAAAGTATATATGTTCTTGATCAGGATCAATAGCCGAGTCGATTGAGACATGTCCGTCTGTCTGTCCGTCCGTCCGATAGAGTGCAACTATAAAAGCTGGAACTACCAAATTTGGTATGTAGACTCGTTTAGTGTGTACGCTGATTAAGTTTGCTTTTTTTTTGCCACGCCCCCTTCCTCCTACGCTATTTGAGAAACAATATTTTGAGCCCTTATATCTCGGGAACTATAAAAGCTAGAGCTATCGTATTTGGACAGTGGATATGTGCAGTGTGCACGCAGATCAAGTTTAAGATTTTCGTGCCCAGCCTTGATGTAGACCTATGTATGTACATCTACAAAAGACGAACCAATAGATCAACTGGAGTATACAAAATAATCTCAAGACTTACCTGTCTGACTGTGTTTCATACTTTTGAAAAACTCCATTATACCCTTTGGTCCTAATTTAAATGAGAAGTCCTTCCATTTTGTACATCTTCACTGAAATCCTTCGCCATGAAGCCATTATTAAATTTTGGTTTTTCATGTTTCTGCTGTACTACTTTTACTTGTACATCATTTTTTGCCCTGTATTTGCCAATTAGTGACAAAATGAATATGCAGGACTAATTTCTATGGCCAGATCATGAGTCTAATGTCTTCTACATAAGCAAACGAATTCCATGAAAAATCTCTTTCAAGATTTGAATCATTCGAAGTGATATCAAATTATGTATATTCGCTTTTGGGATCATTTTCTACAATCTTTTAATCATCATTATCACAATTTCTTGAGGGTTATATTCAAATTTAACCTAATGATTTTCAAACATTTTTGCGCAATCCAAAAACCAAATTTCAAATCCAAAACCCAAGCCCAAGGCAAAGGGGGACAAAAAAAAAAAAAAAAACATTATTGGGTAGCTTAGGTGAAATTTTGGTGTATCGTTTTTTTCCTCATGTTTTTTTTTGTTTTTATCAGGCAGGCAGGCAGTCAGGCCACGTGTTTTGTATATATAATTAAGTTGGCCAAATCAATATTCAAAGATTCAGGCAAAGGGATCAGATTGCATTTGCCTGCCAATAGTTGGCGGCTCATTCGACTCATTAAATTATCAAACTGCCTTCTCAATCAGTTAGCCAGTCAGCCAGTCTGCCGTTCAATCATTCCAATCCATTGCTAATGATATAATAATCATTTCTTTAGTTTTGGCAATGACAGAAATGTTGTGTTCGAAAGGTGGAAATCAATCCAGACGTCCCACCCATTGCAGTTTGTATGATACAATCTTGAGTTAGTGGCAGAGGGGATGCAATTATCATGGTTATGCAATGGCTCTGAAGATGAGAGAACAGTTGCATGATATTTGAATAAACGATTATCGGTGTTGATTGATTAGGTGTGTGTATTAATTGCTTGTACATCCGCCCAGGTGATATGCTTCACTGTTTTGCCAAATTCATAACTTGTTTCTTTCTTTGTGGCATTTTTAATAACTCAATAAAATTAAGGCGAAATCTGCATTTTTCAACAAGAGCAGTGCGAAAAAGAAAACCAACAGAAATATGTATGTATGTATGTATTTATTTGTATATTGGTTGCTTGTATTTAGTGTTGCGGCATAGACGAATTATTGTAATATTGAAAGGCCGAAACCAGAGTCAGAGACCCGAATTAGCCCAATGTGACACGAAGATGCTGCTGCTGTTGCTGTTGCTATTAATCAATGGGCAAATGGCAGATGGTTAGTATAAAATGCGTGGCCAGGTCATGATGGTTCATCATTGAACGGTTGGACATCGAGGGCTCAAGCACGACCGACGTGAAAATGAATGTAAGCGACTGACGACCAAAGTGAAGTGATAAAACTTTAAAATGTTAACTTTAAATACTTACATACATATGTATATCCATATGCGCAATTAATTTGCCAAGGATTTGTGACAATTTGTGATGTTGAAAACATGTTAATTATTGATGGTTTCTATTTGTTGTTTTTTTTTGTTTTTGTTTTCGAATGGTGAAGTTCTTTGGAATCTCGTTGGCTCTCCTCGCCTTGCTATGTGGATTAAGTAATGCGGATATATCTCTGAAATTGCGACAGCAGCAACAATTACAACAGCAGCAGCAATATTTCAAAGAAAGCAACTATGGAAATTCTGGATATCAGATTTTTGAAGTTCATAATCATTATGAGGCCAAAAATCATAAATATTTACCTCCTCAAGGAGTGCCCCAGCAACAGCAACAACACCAACAACACCAACAACACCACCAACAACACCACCAACAACAACAACAATCACAACAGGATGATGATCATTTGGATATATCGTTTTTAGGTTTTGCCGATACTGCTGCAACGGTTGCTGCTCCCATTCCAGCTCCGATTCAGGCACCTGCACCTGCAGCCGCTTCTGTACCTATTCCGTTTCCATCCAACTATCAGCATGACTTCCAACGCAAACAGCAGCCTCAAA
This sequence comes from Drosophila sp. 14030-0761.01, assembly GCA_018150735.1. Lineage (NCBI taxonomy): Eukaryota > Metazoa > Arthropoda > Insecta > Diptera > Drosophilidae > Drosophila > Drosophila sp. 14030-0761.01. The sequence goes on from JAECWO010000003.1 coordinate 3,224,251, forward strand.
GTTATAACGCTCCTGCATATCTGCCGCCTACCGGCATTGTACCTACTGGCCATCAACAACAGTTTACTCAACAAAGCTATCAAGCTGCAGAATATTTGCCACCCACTGCCAGCAGTACCGCCACCAGCAGCAGGAATTTTGTGACGACTCAAGCCTCGTCTGTATTTCAAGCTCCCGACTATTTGCCACCCACTCAAGCGTCCTCGTCTGTATTCAAAGGTCCTGGCTATTTGCCACCCACTGCCATTGGATCATCTTCAACTCGATATGGTGCTCCTGGTTATTTGCCACCTAGTTATGAGTTTAACAATCCTGAAGTGAAAGTCACACGACTGCAACCCATCCAACAGCAACCCATTCAACAGCAACCCATTCAACAGCAACCCATCCAACAGAAACTGTTGCAGCCAACGATAGCGACTACTGCAACGGCAACATCATATCAAGCTCCTGGTTATTTGCCACCCGGCTATGACTTTGCCAATCCCGATCTGTTGCCCATATCGCTCTCACACCAGCAATCAGTGTCTCCTGTACAACACGTCGCTCCCACAAATGCGGCTCCAGTGCAGCCAGCTATTGGCGAATATCGCGCTCCAGATTATCTGCCACCTAGCTATGACTCACCAAAACAGTTGCAGCAACCTCAACCGATTAGCTATCAGCAACCGCAGCAGGCACTGCACGTAGCTCCATCCACACAGGCCACACAGGTCACTCATCCTGGAGTTTTACCAGATGGTTATGAGTTCAGTAAACCAGACAATGCCGAAGCAGCCATTGCTGAGCTCCATAGTCTGCAGACACAGACAAAGTTACTGAAACAACAGCAACTACAACAACAACAGCAGTACCAACAGCAGCAACAACAGCAGCAACAACAGGTTGTGGTTAAATCCCAACTGCAAGTTTCCAATCAACAACAAGGAGCCGACATTATCTATGGCCAACCGAAACAACAACAACTACAACAACAACAACCATTGGCACCACAAACCATTGCAACGACATCAGCAACATCCACATCAACGTCTGGTTCTTATCAAGCTAACGGTTATTTGCCACCAGTTGCCATTGCGGCTGTAGCGGCAGTACCAGTTGCTACACCAATTCCTGTTTCTGCTCCTGCTCCTGCACCTATTCCTATTTCGATTCCTGCTCCCATTGCAGCTCCATCTCCAGCTTCAGTTCCTGCTCCTTTGCCAATCCCTGCACCAGCACCAGTTGCTAACTCTATTCCCGTACCAACTCCCATATATTCTGTACTCCAAAGACAGGAATACAACGCTCCAGGCTACTTACCGCCAACATCTGTGCCAGCAGCAGCTCCAGCTCCTGCAACCACTCAAGTTACTCATATTCATTCACTAAGCAGCTATATGAATGCAGTTCAACCTTATGCACGTTACGCTCAGCCAGTCCAACAGCAACATCACATTCGATACCAGCCGCGTCAACAGCAACAGCATCAAGGGATTGAGGTTGCCCCCATGTATCGTGAGCAATCAAAACGTCCGCGATTCTACGCACCAGCTATGTCATATGTCCGCACAGCCGTACCCCAGAAATATCGTCAATCGCAACCTCAACCTCATGTCCAAATTCAAATCCAAGCTCATCCCCAGCACCAGCCCCAGCACCAGCCCCAACATCATCATTATCAGCAACAACGTGTCATCACACAGAAGCTACAACCAGTGTCTACGACCAATGTACTTAGTTTCCAGGCTCAACAATCGTTGCAGAAATTTATGCCTAAGGACCTACAAATGGCTGTTAATGTGGCTGTTGCAGCTTCTGGTCCAACAGTCGTCCGTGGTGACGTTGGCGGTACCTCCAAAGTGCGCACTGTTCAAATTGTTAAACCCAATGCCGTACGCACTTTCAAAGTGCTTGAATCTTTGGATCAGAGTGGTGTGAAAACCATTAAGATTCTGGGTGCCAGCAATGAGCTGCCTCAGGGCCATCATCACATTGTTAAAGTGGTTACACAAAATGCTCAAAACGGTGTCGAAAGTCACGTGCAAACTGTTAAGATCTACGATGATCAGCAGGAATATGTACTCCAGCAACAGCGGCAGCAGCAACCAATTATACAGAGGGGCTATCTACCATCGCAACAGGGACAGGGACAGGCTCGTCCCCGTACTCGTATCGTGCGTCAGGTAGCGACTAAAACGCTAAAGAAACCTCTTCGCCTATTGCCAGTGGGCAGTTCCAGTTTTAGTTCAGTTTAAGTTGCAAACAAACAGCAACAACAACAACAACATAAAAAAGCATTTCTTTTTTAGCACTGATTAGTTATAAAGCAAAAATTTCATCATTTATGTATATTGTTTTTTTCCCCCCATTTTGAGCTACCTCATTTTGCATGCATTTTTTTCAGTTCAGTGAATCAACTAAAACCGATCATTTGCATGCAACAAAACCGAATGATTACCTAATAAATTCATACATACATACATCGTATCGGGCCGAGTTTAGTCTCTGATTTTCCTATAAATCTCACGCGAACCTTTCGAACCTATGTATGTATCTTTGGCATAGGCATACATATTGTATGTATACTTATGCGCATTAATTAGGTGGCCGGCCGGAGGCGTGTCTGTGTCTCCCATCCATTTCTGACCTTCGTTATGGATTCGCTTTGCCGCAATCATTTCCGCCGAACAAAACAAATACAAAGCAAACGACAGCGACAACATAAGCAAACGAGATATGGGACATATTGCGATAGTGTTGTAAAACCCCACTCGAAATCGGAAACCACCATCTAAATGGGTAATTTTTAGGGAACTGAGCTGTGGCTCAATGGATATACATATGTATGTAAATGTTATTCACATAATCATTATCTTACGCTAATCAGATACTATCTGAGATACTTTCAATTCAATTCATACCATGCATCCATACGATGAATTGGTATATTAAAGTCGCCAAAATATATGTCTATATTCTTGATCAGTATCAGTTACCAGTCATAACCAGATCCATGCATCCATAGAATGATATTATTGATCAGTATCAATAGCCAAGTCGATTGAAATATGTCTGTCTGTCTATAGGATCATCGAGATCTCGGATACTACATAGAAGAGCTAGAGCTACCAAATTTGGACTGTAGACTTGTGTGGTGTGATCGCAGATCAAGTTTAGTTTTTATACCATGCATCCATAGGATGAAATGGTATATTAAAGTCGCCAAAATGTATGTAACAGGGAGAAGGAAGCTTTTCCGACCCTATAAAGTATATATATTCTTGATCAGCATGAGAAGAGAAATTGATATAGCCATGTCCGTCTGTCCGTCCGTCCGTAAGAGTGCAGAGATCTCAGAAACTACAAATGTTAGAGTTACCAAATTTAGAATGTAGACTCGTGTAGTCTTGGCGCAGACCAAGTTTATGTTTTTTTTTTGCCACGCCCCCTTCCGCCTCCGGAATTTAATAAAAAGTGATTTTCTCCCGTAATATTTATGGTATCGTAATTTAATTTGGCACACTCATAGATCTTATGAACATCTATCATTCCACCAAATTTTTTTTGCCACGCCCCCTTCCGCCTCCGGATATCAATAAAAAGTGATTTTCTCCCGCAATACTTATCGTATCGGAATTTAGTTTGGCACACTCATATATGTTATGGACATCTATCATTCCACCAAGTTTCATAAAAATCGGAATAAAAATGCCTGAGTTATGCATTGAAACGTTTTGCATTCAAAGCAGTGCAAGGGCGGGTTTGGCCGGTGGAGCACTAAAGTGCACACACATAAGAGTGAGCGAGATAGCATATGTTAGAAATCGCGCATACGAAAGAAATTTAATATATGAACTTATTTTTATAAACTCGATGTAGTTTTTTTCCCCCTGATGCATGGTATATCCAAGTCGGCCCGGCGACTTACATACTTTATTTTTTTTTGCCACGCCATAAAAGTCAGCTGACTAATCTGATAAGCTTGATAAAAATTCTTTGTGAAAATATTTATCGATTTTGCATACTTAGAGTATAGTATCTAGTTTGTCTATGCACAAAATCAAAATTGAGATTTGATTCACGCCATTTATTTGGCATTCCGGCCCAGTGTGATCATTTATAAATAAATATAAGCCCGTGAATCTAGTTGGTTTGTGAAAAACTAAAATTGTTTCACTTTATTATTCTTGGTTTTCCCTATATGTATTGTACATATTTAGTATTTGTGTGTCCTCCACCTAAATCTTTTAGGTAAAATAAATGTTCCATACTTGTAGGTTCGTGGGCTGCTCTCTTTTTTTTACTGGCGTTTGACAAAATCAAGCCACACACCACCTTTGTGAATACCAACGAATATTGTTGGATCCAATTCAATGCCTGTTCTCGTACGTGGGTTCACTTGCACATCGAATCTTAGCACAATGGCAGCCAATGCAGATTTGACCATAGCCAAGCCTAAACGCATTCCCACACATTGACGTGGCCCCTGGCCAAAGCCCCAGAAAATGCCCATCTTTTGAAACGTTTTGAGGCCATCGTTTAGAAAGCGTTCGGGTTGAAATTCAAGTGGATTGGGATACAATTGTGGATCGTGATGTAAGCCATATATCGGTATCATTATATTGTCGCCTGGCTTGATTATCAATGGCTTCTTGTGATGTGAGCCCCGAAATGTGTAGGGTTCGGTGCAGGTTTTCGAAGTCCAGCCGCCAGCTGGATATATGCGTAGGGTCTCTGTGAGATTAATTGTTAATCAATATACTATAGATTTAACTAATTTTACCATAGAGACAGGCTGACAAATAGCTCAAGTCGTTGAGTACATCATAACTGGGTAACTTAACTCCATCCACTGAAACTTCCTTGAGTTCCAAATAGAGTCTATGTTGATAATCTGGATAGCGTCCAAGCTGAAGTAGGAGCAGATGACAATAGAAGTGTGAGGGATAAGATTATTTGATGGATTTACCAATAAAAGGCAATGCGCTATTGTGTACGATGTAGTGTCCAATCCATCAAACATAAAGGTCATTGCATGAGATATCAATTGTGTTTCGCTCAATCGATGAATCTTTTGCAATTCCAGCAGATGGTTGGTAAAATCGTCTCTCTGCTGATAGCTGGAACGCCTTAAACCAAACGCTTTACTTATGAGATCAACGAAAAATCGATCAAAGCTTTGTGGAAAAATTTTGGGTTGCAGCCAACTTGGCAGATTCGGGAATATGCCATTAAGTGCTCCAGCCAAGGCCAGTCCCGGATTATCAGTGGACATCTGCTTATTGTATTTGATAATGGGCAAAGGACGGTCACTGAAGCAATTCGCTTGAATGCCCAGGACTCCATCAAACAGACTATCGCCAGTAAAACGAAGGGCCAACTGAAGGTTTGAAATATAAAAGGTAACATTTTTTTATGCCTATACATTGTAAGTGAATGAATGATAAGAATGATAGTTCTGTGAAGGCCGAAAAACTCCTGTGTCTGTTAACCCATGACAAGACGTCGCAGAGATCACTTCGCCAATGGCTCGGCTCTTCTCTGTGTCAATTGCCGATTGTGCCCACCCATGAATTATAGGGTATCTAACGCACCAGGTCGGATACATCAACCAGTCCATCATCTATAATGCGCGGAGCAGATTGCCAATCGATCGGAGAATATAGTAATGTATAGTGCAGAAAAAATATCAGTCGAAATGGGATTTCGATGTTGTCTTGGGCAACGTGAACAAATTTTGAAAATTATTTTCTAGACTCACATCCATGGCGTCTTGTGGCTTTTTGGAGTGACTCTCCTTCTCAATATGATGGCACAAGTCCTGACAAATGCGCTGCATTAGGGTAAAACTAGTGCGAATACGTCCATTGGTTAGCAGCGTCGAGAATATGGCACGTTGTTTACGCCACTCTTTGCCGTTCAGTACAAAGGGATTGCAACAGAGAATTCGATCCTTTTCAATATTAACCATATGTGAAGCATCATTGTCCATGAAACACTTGAAGCCACTCAAAAATACCTCGGTAATCAGTTTGGGTTCAAGCAACAGCAGCTTGGGAGAGCGCATCAAATAGGTACCTATATAACTCTGATTCTCCCGATATTTCCTGCAGGAGAAACTATAGAATAGTATGTATGTGAGCCATGTGATTTTTGCTCCAACTCACATATAAAGCTCTTGCATGTCCAAAGTGAAATGTCGTCGTCGCCAGACGATGTTCGGGAATGAGCCCAATATGGGCCAAGCGCGGTGCTCTTTTACTCCACGCTTCTGCCAATGACCAAAGTTCCATGTTAAAAACAGAAAGATAAACACCAAAAGACCAGAGGTAAGTGCGACAAGCAAAGCTATATGCATGATGAAGGTCGTACAATAACTGATTCGACTGAATGTATATTATGTGGATCCTAGGCAGCAGCTTGCGTGTGGAATAGCCCGGCATAGCTATTGAAAGGGTAAGTTTTGCTAGCAGTTTTGATTACATTTCTAATGCCGATTATTAGAATATACACAGAAACATGTTCAGATACTACGCCTATGAATATTCGCATGTCTAACTAAATTAGTGTTATCTAAGCTAAGTCGATGCTAAGCTGTGTGGTTTTTAGTATACTTACTCTGTCTAATGACAATCAATAGGTGAAATGTACTCAAATTAGGTTAGACCGTTTTTACTCTGCCATACACAGTATGTACATACATATATGTAAGTACTATGTAGATACTGCTAAGTACCAAAAGATTATTTGCTTCATTAAGTCATTGATTGATTAGAAAATAAAATAAGAAAGTCGCCGGGCCGACTTGGATATACCTACCATGCATCAGGTGAAAGTTCATGTATTAAATTTCATTCATATGCTATCTCGCTCAGTCTTATGTGCACACGAGCACTTTAGCGTCCCACCGGCCAAATCGGTGATTTCCAGCATATGCTATCTCGCTCACTTTTGTGTGCATCGGCTATGCACCGCTTTAAGTACAAAACGTTTATATGTACGTATAACTCCTTCATTTTTATTCCGATTTTGATGAAATTTGATAGATCTTCATAACAAGTACTAGTGTAATTAAATTACGATACGCGTCTTCTGTCCAAATACGATAGCTCTAGTTTTTATAGTTCCCGAGATATACGCAGGTGTTCAAAATATTGCTACACGAGTCTACATTCCAAGTTTGGTAGCTGGAGCTTTTATAGTTCCTAAGATCTGTGCACTCTTACTGAAGGACGGACTGACGGACATGGCTTTATCAATTTCTCTTCTCATGCTAATCAAGAATATATGCCTGTTGCATACATTTTGCCGACTTCAATATACCATTTCATCCTATGATGGCATGGTACATATATGTAAATATAAAAATAAAATTTATTGATGAACAAAAGGAGTAACTGAAGTCAATTACAATATTTTTGATATATTATACTTTTCACAAAATGCGAAATAGATAATATGTATGAAAGGAGAATTCACTCAATTGCCACAAGCACTTTAATAAATGTTATCTTCAATTGTATTGAATTAAAGAATTGACCTACATATTCCTAATAAGATAAGATACTCAGCTTCCATTTCTTTATAGAATAGTGATTCTGGATACTGGAAAAATGTATAACATTTTCTTTTTAAAGTGTTCTTAGCGTAGAATGTTGCCAAATACTAAAAGCAATAGTTTACCTATCACTTCACATACATACATATGTACATATGTAACTCCATGTGAATGTAGTCAAAAGAGAAATGTTTCGAACCTATTTATCTTTTTGATCGTGATTAATAAATGCGTTCTACTGTACTTTTTTACATGTTTATTTTGTCTGCATATGCCCTACGTTTCTGTTTACCGATTTCCAATCTCCAATCACCTACGGATCGACAGCGAAAGATGTTGAACGATCCAAGGGATTTGATGTGGTTGTGATTTAAGTTTTGTGTGATGAATAGAAATCATTTGAATTTATTGAAGAAAAGCCACCAAGCGTCTCGTGGCAGTGACATAAGCAATAAGACAAAGTGCAAAGACGGAGACTGATGCGTCGACAAAAACGGAGGTGGAGACTGTGGCAGAGCTAAGAGCTAAGCGAAGCATCCAAGAAAACAATGGGAACACCTAATTCAATAATGCGTAGTATAAAAAACTAAAAAAAAGGGGAAAAGATCCAAATGGGGGCCAATGTCAACAAAAGTTCAGTATTCATGTATTTTTTTCCACTCTGCTGTTGTTTGCTTAGCAAAAACATTTTTTAAACTTTTTCAAGTTCCGATCCATTGCGCAAATTCATGTGGCCTTGATGAAAGATGTTGGTTTTCTGCTTGCTTTTTTGTTTTATTATGGTTTTTCGCAGAATTCAGCTTGGTTCGATATCCTGAGAGGTAAGATCGTGCGATCGATCATCAATACGCAGCTAATTACTAGGCAATGCTAATGGTAGTCAAAGTCTATTAACCATCAGATATGTGTAGGCTTATTGTATTGTCCATAAGTATGACAAGACAAATGTCAGAATATTGACATCGGTTATGCATGACTAATTAAAATATTATACTTAGCTGAGGATTGAAGATCATTAAATGAACATATAAAGCGGATTATTATAAACAATAAAGTAAGTCGCCGTGCAGGGGCTGGAAGTAGGCGTGGCAAAAAACAAAAATAAACTTGACCAGCGTATGTACATACATATGTACATACGAGAGGTGGAGAACTATCGATGGCACTATCGGTACTATCGATGGTTGGACACTATCGATCTAGCACACTATTGAAGGTTTAATGTTTCGATAGTGGTCGATAATATCGCGATAGTTTAGTTTACACATCACTGAAAAATGTAGCGCATTTTTTGAGTTGTGGCCTCGTTTGGCGAACCAAAAAAATTAAGAAAATAACATTTAAAACAAAACCAAATTAGAGAATGGATCGCTTCCTTCAAAAGGGTAATATTCATAATAAATTCTTTAAATATTAGAATGTATTCTAGCAATATTTGTATCTGATTTAAGGTAAGCGTCAGACTTCCACGCCTGCTTGCGATTGCAGCAGCACGGACTCTGAAAATGATTTCGCAACAAAAAAACCAACTTCTGGAAATACTTTAAAAGGTCTGACGACAAAAAGTTCCACGATCACTTGAAGAGATTCCAACCAAACTCATAAAACCACGCACTAGACTTTAGCACAGTGGCTAACAAAGTGTTGACATCCGCTAGCAGCAGTTGCAGTTCTAGTATGCGATCTGTGGATTCATATTTTAAAAGAACAATCCTATATAAAAAAAATATCAAAGAAGCTAACTTCGGCTATGCCAAAGTTTGTATACCCTTGCAGCTTTTGACCATTACATTTTATTTTCTAAAAAATTTTTTGTTTCTTAATCCAATAAAGAAATATTTTAAATACATTGGCCGGGGGCAGCCAATCGCCAAATAGTAGACAATGTAGCGATTGATATTCATATTCACACACACACAAACGCAATTTTGACACATATATGTGCTTATATAGGCAAATTTTATATCGTCGAAATCAGGCGTTATGTTTATCCGATTGTTTTGAAATTCACGCATATGATGTAATCCCACTTTATTTATGTACGTAATCAGTTTGGATAAGATTGTTCAAAAAATAGAGAAGTTATTCGCATTTAACGTTTGTATTTGTATGGCAGCTATATGATATAGTTGTCCGATCTTATTCAAAATCGCAGATGTGCATGTGGCTGTATAGAAAAGTTTATAGTATACAAACTTTGAATGCAATAGCTCTAAAACTGTGGGACTAGTTCGCTCAGCACAAGACAGACATACGGACATGGCTATATCAACTCGTCTTCTCTTGCTGATCAAGAATATATATACTTTATGGGGTCGGAAACGATCCCTTCTCTGCGTTACAAACATCTGACCAATTTTATAATACCCTCTGCAAGGGTATAAAAATTAAATAAATACATTAAACAAAATTTTTTACTACGACTATCGACCACTATCGATGGTTTAAAATTTACTATCGTCCACTATCGATGGGGCCCACTATCGATAGTTCTCCACCTCTAGTATATGTATATGTATGTATGAATGTACTACACGAGTCTACATTTTCAATTATGTAGGTAGCTCTAGCTCTTATAGTTCCTGAGATCTGTGTACCCTTACTGACGGACGGACATGGCTATATTAATTTCTCTTCTCATGCGGATGAAGAATATATATACTTTATAGGGTTGAAATTCTTCCTTCTGCCTGTTACATTTCTGGCAGATTTTATCTTGTGTTAGCGAAAACTTTGCATCAGTGTTGCCAGAATTTGAGCGTCAAGATAAGCTAGATTTCGAAAAAATAAACCCTAAAATAAGCTAAAATTTCGAAAATAAAAAAACCAAAAAATATGATAAACCAGAAAATACATTATAAACATGAATTTTATTTATGTAATTATTATATAAATTATGTCGCCCATATATTGAATCTTCATATTTTTCTTAGGATCTGATTAAACGTAGATATTTTGACGGCATTTGCTATGGCGGCACAATCCATATTTGTAAAATAAAATTGTTAGTATGTACCGATTTAACTTTTTAAAATCAAACCTTATACTTACTATTGAGTTTATAGATTTGATACTCATTTTGTTGCGCAGTTTAGATTTTACAGTAATTTGACCAAGAAAGAGATAATAGTATTCATATGTATCGCAAAAAGCACAAGTTTCTCAAACGATTTATTATGGACAGCATCCTTATATGCCAATACCTCGGACCAGAAATTAAGGTTGTCCTCGGTATTTCCCCAATCAATTAATTGTATTATTTCAATTGTGAAATAATTGTATCGATGTTTGCACAGTTGAAATGCTCCAAAATAGATATTAGTTCATTTGTATTTATACCATGCATTCATAGAATGAAATGGTATATTAAAGTCGCCAAAATGTTTGTAACAGGGAGAAGGAAGCTTTTCTGACCCTATAAAGTATATATATTCTTGATCAGTATCAATAGCCGAGTCGATTGAGACATGTCCGTCTGTCTGTCCGTCTGTAGGATCATCGAGATCTCGGAGACTATAAGAGCTAGAGCTACCAAACTTGGCATGGCCGTTTGCTCTGCAGGCAGATCGAGTTTATTTTTTTTTCGCCCCGCCCCCTTCCGCCCCCGCTATTTGAAAAACAATATTTTGAGCCTCCATATCTCGGGAACTATAAAAGATAGAGCTATCGGATGTGGACATTAGATGCGTGCAGTATGCACGCAGACCAAGTTTGTTTCAAATTTTTGCCACGCCCCCTTCCGCCCCCGAAATTCGAAAAATTCGATTTTCAGCCGAAATATTTATCGTATCGAAATTAAATGGCATACTAATACATGTCACGTATATCTATCATCCCACCAAATATCACAAAAAATCGGAATAAAAATGGCCGAGTTATACATAGAAAATTAAGAGAATTAAAAAGAAATTTAATATATATCTCTTCAGTGAAGAGTCTTCACCTAATGCATGGTATATCCAAGTCGGCCGGGCGACTTACTTTATTTTATTTAGCGTAGAATATTTTATACTGCATTTATTTCAAAATTATCTGGAAGTCTAAAATTAAAATGCAGATTATTAATATATTCAGTTTGTTAGGTCCAATTAGGTCCATTTTCTCTCTCGGAGTTGAAAAATGAGCACTTTTCGAAATTACTGTAAGTTGTTTTCCTCATTTCGCTTGCATTTGCATTTTTTGCTTTCCAATTAACAACATTAGTGACGCTGTAGTGTGGCCGAAACTTATTATCGGTACTACAATTCATGTAAAATTCATATAAAAACCAGTAGGCCTGGCTAACTTCGACCATGCCGAAGTTTGTATACCCTTGCAAATTCTTGCGTTACTCAGTCCTTAAATGGAGATCGCAAAATGAATAGGCTTTTGTGAAAAAACCTTAATCTACACGCTATAGCACGGCATGCATGCATATGCATGTATGTATGTATGTAGAAGAGATGCAGCATGCAGTTTGCCATTTGTTTGTATGACAGCTATATCATATAGTTATCCGATTTTGATCAAATTTAACAGGATTGTAATTTGTTATGTGCAAATGTTATTTACCAAATCGCAAAAGAAACAAAAAAGTTTTTAGAAGCAAAACTTTTTTTGGTCCGATTGTTCCTATGGGAGCTATATGATATAGTAGTCTTATCTTGATCAAATTTTGCACGGATGTTTGAATATATAGTAAACTGTTGAATGTTAAGTTTTATAATGATCAGGCGAAAAAAAGGAAGTTATTGATCTAAAACTCATTTTTTGACTGATGGTTCCTATGGGAGCTATATGAGATATTCCGGATGAATCCGAGATATACAATGCCTGCAGTACGAGCCCCGACCACTATTAATTCGTACGGCAAGCTTTTTTACCCATATGCAATGTTTAACAGACGATATTTTCAATACCATAGAAGATAACACAGGCAAAGTTTTTTTTTTCTGGAAGATCATTTTATTCTCTATTATACAACAAAAAATGTTTGTTGTAATTCAATAACAACAACTACAACAATAGTTTATGCAAAAGCTTTGCTCAGCTGATAAAAAAATATCAAAGAAGCTAACTTCGGCTAAGCCAAAGTTTGTATACCCTTGCAGCCCTTGACCATTACATTTTATTTATTTTCTTAATCCAATAAAGAAATATTTTAAATACATTGGCCGGGGGCAGCCAATCGCCAAATAGTAAGCGTGATATTTATATTCACACACACACAAACGCAATTTTGACACATATATGTGCTTCACTGCTTATGCGTGCACTGCTTATGGCAGCAGCAGTACTGCTATATAGGCAAATTTTATATCGTCGAAATCAGGCGTTATGTTTGTCCGATTGTTTTGAAATTCACGCATATGATGTAATCCCTTTTTATTTATGTTCGTAATCAGTTTGGATAAGATTGTTCAAAAAATAGAGAAGTTATTCGCATTTAACGATTGTATTTGTATGGCAGCTATATGATATAGTTGTCCGATCTTATTCAAAATCGCAGATGTGCATGTGGCTGTATAGAAAAGCTTATATACGAACTTTGAATGCCATAGCTCTAAAACTGTGGGACTAGATCGCGAAGCACCAGACAGACAGACGGACAGACGGACAGAAGGACAGACGGACAGACGGACATGGCTATATCAAATCGTCTTCTCTTGCTGATCAAGAATATATATACTTTATGGGGTCGGAAACGATCGCTTCTCTGCGTTACAAACATCTGACCAATTTTATAATACCCTCTGCAAGGGTATAAAAATTGACCATTATTAATTCGTACGGTGCATTAGCTTAGCTTAGAATTAAAGGAAGATCAAAATAAAAACAAACAGTGTAACATAATCACTACCTAGTCATAATCTGGAAACAGTTATACTTTGCGGAATGTGTGAAATGTGTTACTGCTTCAAATTATTCAAAGTTTAGCAACGATGGCACGTGGTAAGCCGATTTGCAAAGAAATAAGAACTTTAGCTGTAGATTTTTATAAATCTGGGAAGTCTTTTGGTGAAATAGCCAAACAATTAAATCTGGCTAAATCGTCCGTTCAAGGAATAATTCAAAATTTTAAGAAAAATGGCAATATTGACAATAAAGTCGCAAATAGAGGCCGAACATCTGATCAGCTGATCAGCTGATCGTCGCCAAAATTTAAGAAATTTGGCATCAGAATGGTCTGAAAAAATTGGGAAATGCGTTAAACGTGAGTGGACGCGATTGCAGTTGCGTAATATTGGTTACAAGTTCTATAAAGTATGTATAGAGATTATCTATGTTACAAACATAATATCTTAAATTACTCTTAGGCCAAGGAAAAACCATTGCTTAGGCTTCGCCAAAAGAAGAAGCGCTTACAATGGTGTCGGGAACGGATCCTTTGGACTCAAAGGCAATGGAACTCCATCATATTTAGCGATGAATCTAAATTTGATGTGAGTGTCGGTGATGCGCAAAGGAGAGTCATGCGAAAGAAAAGTGAAGCATACCACAAAGACTGCCTTAAAAGGACAGTTAAGTTCCCAGCAAGTGTAATGGTCTGGGGTTGTATTTGCGAATTCATTGTCAATATTGCCATTTTTCTTAAAATTTTGAATTATTCCTTGAACGGACGATTTAGCCAGATTTAATTGTTTGGCTATTTCACCAAAAGACTTCCCAGATTTATAAAAATCTACAGCTAAAGTTCTTATTTCTTTGCAAATCGGCTTACCACGTGCCATCGTTGCTAAACTTTGAATAATTTGAAGCAGTAACACATTTCACACATTCCGCAAAGTATAACTGTTTCCAGATTATGACTAGGTAGTGATTATGTTACACTGTTTGTTTTTATTTTGATCTTCCTTTAATTCTAAGCTAAGCTAATGCACCGTACGAATTAATAATGGTCCATTTTTTTTATCAGCTGAGCAAAGCTTTTGCATAAACTATTGTTGTAGTTGTTGTTATTGAATTACAACAAACATTTTTTGTTGTATAATAGAGAATAAAATGATTTTCCAGAAAAAAAAACTTTGCCTGTGTTATCTTCTATGGTATTGAAAATATCGTCTGTTAAACATTGCATATGGGTAAAAAAGCTTGCCGTACGAATTAATAGTGGTCGGGGCTCGTTTATACAAGACTCCGTGCAAAGTTTTAGATCTGTAGCTATAGCGGTCTAGGAGGAGAAACTGTTGATCCAGACAGACAGAAAGACGGACAGACAGACGAACAAACGGATTTGAACTCGTCTTGTCATGCTGATCAAGTATATATATACTTTATATGGTTGGAGATGCCTCCTTCTATGCGTTGCACACTTCTGACCAAAATTAATATACCCTTTTTGCTAGGGTATAAATATTATGAAATACCCAATACTCCGACAATCCTTAAAAATAATAACAAAAGTCAAGCACAAAGTCCAAAAAATCAACCCTGTTTTAGTAAAAAATTTTGCGGAACGTTACTGGGGTTCCATGGTTACGCTAGCATTTACAATCATAAAATCTTTTGTTTGAAGTATTTAATTCCATAATTAGTGCTACTTATAAGCATTTCCGAAATTTTTTAAGCATTTCCGTTTTCAAGTATGCTAGATCTAGCCTTAAATAATCTAAAATTGCAACACTGTTTCGCATGCACCTTAAGCGTTAAATTCGAACATTTATCATTGTTTTGAGTATTTGTTAGATTGATAATAGGGTTATATGTATGTAATGTATGTATATACAATATCGAATAGGACAGTCCACCCATCGCTAGATTATTGAAAAGTGCATTTTATAGTTTTCGATTTTTTTAGAAATCAAATGGAGTACAGTTTTCATCAATCACTTCCTTATATATTGAGCCTATCAAGTTAACACTGTTCAATCTACATAATAGTAGTTCCATAAAAATATATTAAGAGAGAAATTATCTGTTCCTACTGCAGTAAAATTACGGTTCAGCGATTATTCCTATTTAACCCACACAATGTACACTATGCGACAACCGATTAGTACACCCACTGCTTCCTACATTTGAATCGTAATATCAGCCAATTGCATTATGCTATTAGGATGAATTAGGTGTCAAAAAAAGTTAACATATTTCTAATCAAACAGAAGTAATAGTTAGGATATTAACGTTATTAGTAACGTTGTAACAGCATTTTATCTAAATTAATAAGTATAAGGAATTGACTTTATTTGTCGCAACATTGATTACCACACTCATTTGAAAATTATCAAATACGTATGTATGAACAGGAAAAACCTTACTTATGTAAGTACTCTTCAAAAGTGGCTCGGAAAAAACCCCTGCTATCGCCAGTTAATGTGGAAAACCGCCTAACTTTCGCTACTATTACCGTAAACTCCGCGGCAATTCTCCCATTCTTCAATACAAATAAATAGAGCAATTTCGATTTCAATTCATTTATGTTTTCTTTACATTTAGAGAGGACATTTTGGAGACAATGTGCCAATGTCAACAATGTACAGATATTTATGACCCGATCGCCTCTAAAAAATATAATAAATAAATAATAGGCACAATAAAGTTGTACCGAGCAAACTGTTTAGACAATGCAGCGCGTTCTGAATTACCTGTTCAATATACTCTTGAAAAAAGGGTATATTAATTTTGGTCAGAAGTGTGCAACGCATAGAAGGAGGTATTCCCGACGATATAAAGTATATATATTCTTGATCAGCATGACAAGAAGCTTCTCCTACTAAACCGCTATAGCTACAGAGCTACAGTTTTGCACGAAGTCTTGTATAGACTGCAGGCATTGTATATCTCGGATTCATCCAGATCGGACAACTATATCATATAGCTCCCATAGGAGCAATCGTGCCAAAATTTTTTTGGTTCTAACATTTTTTTTGTTTCTTAATAACATTTGCACTTAACAAATTGTAATCTTGCCAAATTTGATCAAAATCGGATAAATATATGATTTACAGCTATGGTCACATAATTGGCACAAAAAAAAATTTGCTTTAAAGACTTTTTTTTTGGGAAATTTGATCACATTTTTTTCAAGTTTTTGGATTTTTTATTTTATTTAGCTCATGCTCTTTAAATGTAACGGACAATTGTTCCGTTACATTTATTGGTTTTGTTTTGATCTGCAGTTTCTTAGAACAGCTTGGTTTTTTGTTGGACATAGAATTGGCACAAAACTAGGGAAAGCACGTTTTTCTCGTAAAAAAGGCGCATTAGTTGAATATTTTGGGATATTTTGCTAAAATATAACCAATTTAATAAATTTATTAAAAAAATGGGTAGTGGAAAGACGTGTACCATTGAGGAAAGAGCAATCATTCACCGGCTAAGTTTGTCGGGTAAAAAGCCAGCAGAAATCGCTGAGCTAATGAAATGTTCCAGAAAAAAGGTATACAACGCACTGGCATTGGTTAAAAACAATCCCAAATACCTAAAAGAGAACAAGACCAGGAAGCCAAAGCCTCGAAAGACTGGCCCCAACATCGACAAGGTCATGGCGCGCAAGAGTAAGGCTGATCCTTTTAAGTCTGCACGGGACATTATGGTTGAAATCAACGAGGAATACGACTTAAACGTATCCAGAAGACTGGTATCAAGGCGTTTGAACGAAAATTCACTCTTTGGGCGCATGAGCAGGAAGAAACCGCTCCTGTCAAAAGCCAATATTCAAAAACGATTGCTTTTCGCAAAGGCCCATAAGGATAAAGATGGCCAATTCTGGAAAAACGTGCTCTGGAGTGACGAAACTAAGATTAATAGAATGGGACCTGATGGAAAAACATTTGTACGTCGCCCAAAAAACCAAGCCCTTAATCCCAGGTACACCACTAAGACCATCAAACATGGAGGAGGTAGAATCATGTGTTGGGGTGCATTTTCTTGGCACGGTGTGGGCCCGCTCGTAAGGATTGAGGGTAATATGGACAAATTTCAGTATTTGGATATACTGAAAAATACAATGGAACCTTTTGCCTTCGACAACATGCCTGTGAGATGGACATTTATGCAGGACAACGACCCCAAGCACACATCAAAGGTCGTGAAACGCTGGTTTGAGGAAGAAAAGCTGCATGTTATGGAATGGCCACCTCAAAGTCCAGACCTTAATCCTATCGAAAATCTGTGGAACGATGTCAAAGTGGAGATTTCAAAGAAAAAGTTTAAAAATTTGGAAGATTTGTGGTCTGGAGTCAAGGAAGCGTGGTATTCCATACCTAAGGACAAATGTCAGAAGCTAGTGGAGAGTATGAACAGAAGATGTCAGGCTGTCATCGAAAATAATGGATATAGTACGAAATACTAGTATTAAATGCTGTTTTCATCGAACAATATAGTTAGTTTTTGTAAAAAAACGATTCTTTAAGATTTTGTGCCAATTATGTGTCCAGGCAATTTTTCAGTTTTTTATTAAGTTTTTGATTTTTTATGAGTTTTTGAATTTAAATTAATTTTTTTGTTTTTTGAATAGATTAGTCAAACATTGGGCTAGAAAATGCCATCCAGTATGTGTTCCTTTTTTTTATTATATAATAAAAAATTTCCCTTAAAAATATAAATTTTTTTGTGCCAATTATGTGACCATAGCTGTAGCTGTCATACAAACAAATGGCAAAACCGCGTGCTGCATATCTATATAAATGCATATGCATGCGTGCCGTGCTATAGCGTGTAGATACGGGTTTTTTCACAAAAACCCTTTCATTTTGCGATCTCCAGTTAGGGATTGAGTAACGCAAGAACTTGCAAGGGTATACAAAGTTCGGCATGGACGAAGTTAGCCCGGCAATCTGGTTTTTTTTTTAGAGTTATATAACAATGTATTATGTTTAATAAGTTAAATATAGACTTACCTCGAATATTTGGAAGTTTCTTTCAACCAAGTACCAATAATACTTACTTTAAACAATTTCTTTCAATAATCACAAACTCACTACGAAGCAAGTGTAACTCAAATAAACGGAGAAAAAAAATACAAAGTGACGCGAGCCGAATTGGTAAACAAAAACAAGTTATTTGACGATTTGTTGAACCGCACAACGGAGGCGCGGTGACTTAGATGAGGGTTTGAATCCCGTTCGTGGCATAGATTTGTATACCATGCATCCATAGGATGCATTATTATTAGAGTCGCCAAAATGTATGTAACAGCCAGAAGGAAGAATTTGCGACCTTATAAAGTATATACATATATGTATGCTTGATCAGTATCAATAGCCGATTGAGATACATATACCTGTCTGTCTGTCCGTCTGTTATTTTTCCCCTGGCATAGCCGAAGTTAGCTTCTTTGATATTTTCTCTTAAACGATCGTTGACTAAGCTTGACAAAAATTGTTGGTAAATTTAATTTGACATTTTTAGTTTGCTTTTTTTAAAACGTGAAATAAAGGATAATGGTTTAATAGCCGTTTTGGTTGGTGATTTAGGTACAAAGTTTCGAGCTTATCCCTTACGATGGCGGGTCACCGTCTTCTTCTTCTTGTTCTTGCTCTTGTTCTTGTTCTTCTTGGTCTTATTTTTCTTATTTTTCTTGGAATTGTCTCTCCTCCTTCTCGTATAATGCTTCACATGCTTCTTCTTGGAGCTGCTCGATGATTCTGTAGTTGTTGTCGTTGCCTCTGTGGTTGTTGTAGTTGTGGTTGTATCTTCTGTAGTTGTTGTTGTTGTCGTTGTCGTTGTAGTTGTGGTTGTTGTTGTAGCTGTGCCAGTCGAAGTAGCGCCATAAGCAACGGCAACCAGCGAGCAGATTAGGATCAGGACACAAAGAAAACGCATGGTGTGTTCTTTTTAATTTTCCAATTGGATATTACCGATTTGATTGACGGTAAATGCCAATTTATGACCTCTGGTGGACCAACTGTCTTTTTATAGCAAAAACTTAAAAAAAGTCACACCTATTTGCCAGCGGTAAATAAAAAAACAGCACCAGAACACTTTATTTTAGCCATTTCTATGAATATAACATTTGTCTCGCATATTCTCGTACAATACAATTCTTAACTATGACTTCAATGTGAATCTTTGACAATGACTTTGTGTTTACCACAGAAACAAC
Organism: Drosophila sp. 14030-0761.01; assembly: GCA_018150735.1. Classification (NCBI taxonomy): domain Eukaryota; kingdom Metazoa; phylum Arthropoda; class Insecta; order Diptera; family Drosophilidae; genus Drosophila; species Drosophila sp. 14030-0761.01. The sequence continues at coordinate 3,243,816 of JAECWO010000003.1, forward strand.
TAACTATATCGTTTGCGAAATTTCTTATTCGTCTTTGTGTTCATACTCACACATTTTGGCATAAACATGTTTTATTTTTAACATTGAAGAAAATCGTCATCAGAATATGAAATATTTTTAAAGTGCAAACGACAAAATTTGCCATTCGTTGAGAACGGTTTTCCTATCTTAAGACTCACAATAATAGAAAAACGGGGTTCCAAATGTGCGGTTTCGTTGTATACGAGATCAATAGTTACATATACATATGTCAATTGTCAAATTATTTTAATTAATAAACGAATAATAATCTATCTGATTACTTAGACTAAATTAAGAAACCTTATCTTATCATTTATCTCTTTCAAAATACCAACTCAAGCATTCTAGATGTAGTTCTCAACTAGTTTTAGCTTTGAAGTAATGCGATTGAAATTCTAGGCTCGTTGGCGAAGTGAAGCATTAGGTGAATTTCATCATTTGTATGATGAGCTGCGTCACGATGAAAAGAAATTTGTGGAATGTATGTACCAGAAAGGCAATTATCACATTTGATTACATTCTAATTAAAATTGAGCCACTTATTATTAAAAATTTGACCTATTTTAATAAAACGCCAAATATATGAGCATTATACAACTAAGTTGTAACATGCGTCAAAGCATTGACAGAACAAACAAAAACAACGGTAACTAGCAAGCGATTCGTCTTCAAAATCAGTACAGCAGCGTTTGAAGCTGATTGCTTGCGTTTCGTCTTCGTCACAGAGCGCACTATTGGCGACTTTAATATGTACATACATACATATACCATTTCATCCTATGGATGCATGGTATACAAAATGGATGGCACTTTTGTATTTCTCGACGCAAAATTATCCTCATTTTCAAATTGGTAAACTAGTGTTATCGATTATATGATTGTGCGATTTGGACTTTCGAAGTTATAAACTCGTAAGTATTATACTTATCAGAAATTGTTATATGTGTCAAAATGAACTAATCAATCGAAGCAGAAAAGAACTGCCAAGTTCTCTCATCAGCAGACTTCGCCAACGAGCCTAGAATTTCAATCCCATTACTTCAAAGCTAAAACTAGTTGAGAACTACATAAGATAAGGTTTCTTAATTTAGTCTAAGTAATCAGATAGATTATTATTCGTTTATTAATTAAAATAATTTGACAATTGACATATATGTAACTATTGATCTCGTATACAACGAAACCGCACATTTGGAACCCCGTTTTTCTATTATTGTGAGTCTTAAGATAGGAAAACCGTTCTCAACGAATGGCAAATTTTGTCGTTTGCACTTTAAAAATATTTCATATTCTGATGACGATTTTCTTCAATGTTAAAAATAAAACATGTTTATGCCAAAATGTGTGAGTATGAACACAAAGACGAATAAGAAATTTCGCAAACGATATAGTTAGTTGTTTCTGTGGTAAACACAAAGTCATTGTCAAAGATTCACATTGAAGTCACAGTTAAGAATTGTATTGTACGAGAATATGCGAGACAAATGTTATATTCATAGAAATGGCTAAAATAAAGTGTTCTGGTGCTGTTTTTTTATTTACCGCTGGCAAATAGGTGTGACTTTTTTTAAGTTTTTGCTATAAAAAGACAGTTGGTCCACCAGAGGTCATAAATTGGCATTTACCGTCAATCAAATCGGTAATATCCAATTGGAAAATTAAAAAGAACACACCATGCGTTTTCTTTGTGTCCTGATCCTAATCTGCTCGCTGGTTGCCGTTGCTTATGGCGCTACTTCGACTGGCACAGCTACAACAACAACAACAACTACAACGACAACGACAACAACAACAACTACAGAAGATACAACCACAACTACAACAACCACAGAGGCAACGACAACAACTACAGAATCATCGAGCAGCTCCAAGAAGAAGCATGTGAAGCATTATACGAGAAGGAGGAGAGACAATTCCAAGAAAAATAAGAAAAATAAGACCAAGAAGAACAAGAACAAGAGCAAGAACAAGAAGAAGAAGACGGTGACCCGCCATCGTAAGGGATAAGCTCGAAACTTTGTACCTAAATCACCAACCAAAACGGCTATTAAACCATTATCCTTTATTTCACGTTTTAAAAAAAGCAAACTAAAAATGTCAAATTAAATTTACCAACAATTTTTGTCAAGCTTAGTCAACGATCGTTTAAGAGAAAATATCAAAGAAGCTAACTTCGGCTATGCCAGGGGAAAAATAACAGACGGACAGACAGACAGGTATATGTATCTCAATCGGCTATTGATACTGATCAAGCATACATATATATACTTTATAAGGTCGCAAATTCTTCCTTCTGGCTGTTACATACATTTTGGCGACTCTAATAATAATGCATCCTATGGATGCATGGTATACAAATCTATGCCACGAACGGGATTCAAACCCTCATCTAAGTCACCGCGCCTCCGTTGTGCGGTTCAACAAATCGTCAAATAACTTGTTTTTGTTTACCAATTCGGCTCGCGTCACTTTGTATTTTTTTTCTCCGTTTATTTGAGTTACACTTGCTTCGTAGTGAGTTTGTGATTATTGAAAGAAATTGTTTAAAGTAAGTATTATTGGTACTTGGTTGAAAGAAACTTCCAAATATTCGAGGTAAGTCTATATTTAACTTATTAAACATAATACATTGTTATATAACTCTAAAAAAAAAACCAGATTGCCGGGCTAACTTCGTCCATGCCGAACTTTGTATACCCTTGCAAGTTCTTGCGTTACTCAATCCCTAACTGGAGATCGCAAAATGAAAGGGTTTTTGTGAAAAAACCCGTATCTACACGCTATAGCACGGCACGCATGCATATGCATTTATATAGATATGCAGCACGCGGTTTTGCCATTTGTTTGTATGACAGCTAAATCATATATTTATCCGATTTTGATCAAATTTGGCAAGATTACAATTTGTTAAGTGCAAATGTTATTAAGAAACAAAAAAAATGTTAGAACCAAAAAAATTTTGGGCACGATTGCTCCTATGGGAGCTATATGATATAGTTGTCCGATCTGGATGAATCCGAGATATACAATGCCTGCAGTCTATACAAGACTTCGTGCAAAACTGTAGCTCTGTAGCTATAGCGGTTTAGTAGGAGAAGCTTCTTGTCATGCTGATCAAGAATATATATACTTTATATCGTCGGGAATACCTCCTTCTATGCGTTGCACACTTCTGACCAAAATTAATATACCCTTTTTTCAAGAGTATATTGAACAGGTAATTCAGAACGCGCTGCATTGTCTAAACAGTTTGCTCGGTACAACTTTATTGTGCCTATTATTTATTTATTATATTTTTTAGAGGCGATCGGGTCATAAATATCTGTACATTGTTGACATTGGCACATTGTCTCCAAAATGTCCTCTCTAAATGTAAAGAAAACATAAATGAATTGAAATCGAAATTGCTCTATTTATTTGTATTGAAGAATGGGAGAATTGCCGCGGAGTTTACGGCGACATGTCCAATGTCAGTAGAGACATTCAACTGACATTGTATGAAAAGTTGCGGCGAAAAGGCACATACAAGTGACGTGTCCTAAGGTTTTCCTTATATGTAGCTCGGGACACACGAGCGACATGTCGACGGGACGTCCTAAGGAATTTTGCAAAGAAGACTTCAATTGCCTTTGCAAAATTCCTTAGCATGCCCCGCTAAGTGTCCCCAGCTATAAGGAAAACCTTAGGAAATACATTCGATCGTTCGCGCACCATTGGCTGACCTCTGTTTAAAAGCGCTGTCAGAATTTTTTTTTCTTCCGATGTCGGTGTTAAGGATAATCCGGCGAAATGTCGATCAGGGACATTTGGTACTGGAGGGAAATTTTGTATTGTCGAAGTTTTTCCGATTTTCTTGAAATCCAGGAATATGATGTACTGTGTATATATTTCTGTACATAATCAGTTTGGATAAGATTCTTCAAGAAATAGAGAAGTTCCTTTTGAAAATGCGCCTGGGCTCTAACAAAGCTTATATACGAACTTTGAAAGCCATAGCTCCAAAACTGTGGGACTAGTTAGCATACGTTCAGACAGACAGACGGACATGGCAACTCTCATGCTGATCAAGAATACATATACTTTATGGTGTCGGAACTGATTTCGTCACTGCGTTACAAACATCTGACCAATTTTTATAATGCCCTCTGCAAGGGTATACAAATTAGATTATGGAAAAAATATATTTATAGAAGTCAACTATTGACGTATTTGAAACAAAATAATTAACATCATTGTTAAAGAAGTGTTTTGAATAGTGAAGTACATCATCGCTCAAAAAGTGAATTTTTCAATGTTTATTAATTTTTATACCATGCATCCATAGGATGAAATGGTATATTAAAGTCGCCAAAATTTATGTAACAGGCAGAAGGAAGCTTTTCCGACCGTATAAAGTATATATATTCGTGATCAGTATCAATAGCCAAATCGATTGAGACTGAGAGTGGCTAGATCTCAGCAACTATAAAAGATAGAACTATCGTTTTTGGACTGTAGATGCGTGCAGTATGCACCAAGTTTAATTTAATTTTTTGCCACGCCCACTTCCGCATTCAAAATTCGATAAATTCTATTTTCACCCGCAATATGTATAACCGTTTTGTACTCAAAGCGGCGCAATGCCGATGCACACAAAAGTGAGCTAGGTAGGATATTCGGCAATTCGAAGGAAATTTACTACATGAATTTTCACCTGTAGCGTGGTATATTCAAGTCGTCCTGGTGACTTACTTACTTTATTTTAAATGTATTCAAATAGAACCGGTTAAAATTTAGACATTCCAAAAAAAACTTCATAAAAATGTAGGTTTAAATTTAGATTTATACATTCTTTAAAGGGCTAATATTGCACAAACGCTATAAGATGGACGAGACTGCTGAAACGCGTAAAATTTGTATGCACACTTACTTAAATGCTATCCATATTCAAGACTAAAGGTTTCTCATCAAAATGCCAGGAGAACTTCTCACAATTTGGAATGGAGTTTAAAGTTGGTTGTCGGTCTGAACTAACAATTAAACACTGGCATTAGTTTGGCTGTATATAACTGATATAAAAAAGTAGGTATATCTAAAAATGAGTGAAAAGATGGCAAACATTAAACATCTGCTTCTTGATTTTTACCAATTATATCATTAAAAAGAGACGGAAATGCTCCACATAATGTGGTTAGAACTTTTAATATTTGATCATCTTTTGTTTGCTAAGATAATAAGATGATACCAAAATTCTATTGTAGTTAGTACCGAATATTTGCCTTCACATCATTAAGGCAAACAAAATTTTTGGAATAAATATCAAGTTAAATTTCTCGAATGGCACAGATCTGTCCGCAAGTTTACTAAAGCAATTATGCGTGTTCTCTGTGTTTTGGCATTAGGCTTTTGCCTGATTGTTTTATCATCCAGTGCTTCCACTCCAGCGGCTTCAAGTCCGGCGGCTTCGACTCCAGCAGCTTCTACTCCAGCGGCGTCTACGCCAGCGGCTTCTACTCCAACGGACTCTTCCTCTACAACAGCAACAACAGCTCCAACAACGGCAGCCACCACCGAAGCGGCCAGTGCTGCCGCGACAACTGTAGCTGCTACCACAACCACCACCACAACCACTGAGGCCAGCACAGCTACGTCGAGCTCCAAGAAGCATGTGAAACATGTAAAGCATTTTAAGAGAAGGAGGAGGGACAACAGCTCAAAGAAAAATAAGAAAAATAAGACCAAGAAGAACAAGAACAAAAACAAGAAGAAGAAGAAGACGGTATCGCGTCATCGTAAGGGATAAGCTCGAATCCTTCAACCTAACCATGCATCCAAAACGGCTATGAATCCATAATCCTTTATTTCACATTTTCAAAATATTAAACCAAAAATGTCAATTTAAATGTACCAAAAACTTTTTTCAAGATTATTAAACGATCGTTTGAGTCTTAAAAAAACACGCACTTCTAGCATATGGGACATAAACAGAAGGCGCCTGTCTAATGTGGTTATCGTTCATTTAAAATCAACCACATAGTCCATGTGGTAGCCGAAATGATCGCATCTCTTTTAATGCAAAAATAATATCTCCTTCCTCATGGCAAATATCGAAAAATAATATAATTAAAATAAATTAATATTTCGAATAGTACTATGGGTTATTGTTAATTTATCGACAAAATAAAAATAAAAAAATAAGTCGACGGGCAGAAATCAGCAGGTGTAAATTTATATATGTATGAAATTTCTTTCACATGCTATCTTGCACTTCAGCGCCTCCCGATGAGTTCTAGCACATGCTCACTTTTGTGTGCATCTGATGAATGGAATGGAATGATGGTGGAATGGAATGATTAAATTACGATACGATAAATATTAAATATTGAAAATCGAATTTTGAAGACGGAAGGGGGCGTGGCAAAAAATGAAAATAGACTTGGTCTGCGTGCATACTGCACGCATCTACTGTCCCAAAACGATAGCTCAAGCTTTTATGACATGTCCCAATCGACTCGGCTTTTGATATTGATCAAGAATATATACATTCTTGCATACATTTTGTCGACTTTAAAGTACCATTTCATCCTATAGATGCATAGTATAAAAATGCAATAATTTCTTTTACTTTTTAATAAAAAGTTTTTATCCACAGTACTATAGTTATGTGCCATATTAGGAGCTTCAAGTTATACCATGCCGAAAAGTATGCTTTAAACTTTCATTGAAATTTATGAAAGTTGCCAGACTACTTGGCCACTAATCAAACAATACATAGATACTTCAAAAAGAAGACTTTTTGATTGCAAACGCTAGCCTAACCATGCACTATAGGGAATTCAGGCATTTTATGAGCATCTAATTCAAAAATCCATTGCTATTAATTATTGCTTGGTGTAATACGTATAATTTGTAAATATTTTTGGACATAACGGGCGTGGCACCTAGCCCCCACGACCAAAAAACTGAATTTTATCCACATAAGTATGCTATATAATCTCAATTTTTTGGTTTCTCGACATTTTCTTTAATTGCAAGTTCAAGATTCATTGGAAAGTCTATATAAAGTAAGTAAGTCGTCGGGCCGACTTGGATATACCATGCATCAAGGGAAAAAACTACCTCGAATTTATAAAACTAAATTAAATTAAATATATTAAATTTCTTTCGTATGCGCGATTTCTAACATATGCTATCTAGCTCACTCTTATGTCTGTGCACTTTAACGCCCCACCGGCCACATTCGCCCTTGCACTGCTTTGAGTGCAAATCGTTTCAACTCGTCCATTTGGTGGAATGATAGATGTTCATTAAGGCTTCCATATTTTAAAAAGAAATGTATGGAACAGGCAGAAGGAAGATTTTCCAACCCTATAAAGTATATATATTCTTGATCAGCATGAGAAGAGAAATTGATATAGCCATGTCCGTCTGTCCGTCTGTCCGTCCGTAAGAGCGCAGAGATCTCAGCAACTATGAATGATATAGCTACTAAATTTAGAATGTAGACTCGTGTAGTATAGATTTTTTTTTTTTTTTTTTTTGTCCCTTCCGTCTCCGGAATTTAATAAAAAGTGATTTTCTCCTGCAATATTTATCGTATCGGAATTAAATTTGGCACACTGATATATGATCATTATGATCATCTGTCATTCCACCAAATTTCATAAAAATCTGAATAAAAATATACCATTTCATCCTATGGATGCATGGTATAAAAATGGCCGAGTTATACATTGAAACGTTTTGCTCTGAAAGCAGTGCAAGGGCGGATATGACCGGTGGGGAGCTAAAGTGCATACTCATAAGAGTAAGCAAGATAGAAATTTAATATATGAATTTATAAATTCGCTGTAGTTTTTTTCCTTTGATGCATGGTATATGCAAGTCGGCCCGGCCACTTACTTACTTTATTTGTAATGACTTCAACAAGCGATCGGCTCCTATACATGAGTTTCTCCTTTTGTCTTCGGGCCACTGGTGCTATGCGTGCCCAGCTCTGGACTAGCGTTTGCAATCAAAAAATCTGCTGTTTGAAGTATCTATGCATTGTCTGATTAGTGATTTGACATACTGCTTGAAGATACTGGTAATTAAAGTTGACCAAAAATTTGACTACCAGACGCATTGAACCTTAACGATTGACTTCAAGCCAGACGCCAACAGGCTACGCCCCCTGCCGTAAAAAAAACGTGACACGGACCTAGACAAAGCCAAAGACATATGTACATACATACAAGCGAGAGACCGATTGTCAGAGTTAAAGTTCAAGGTGAAGCTAAAATACGCCATGAAACTATTTTAACGAAAGGCTCAATACTAGCAGATAGATAGATAGGCAGTGGCGCGAGGAGTGTGGGTGTTGAAGATTTCATTTGATTGACAAGCGGCGTGCATTCAGAAGAAGCAGTTGAAGGAGCCGAGGGTATGAGAGGATTAATCCAAATTCACAACAGGCAATGGGTGGGGGATATGCCGGTTTTAAAATGTTGAAATGAATCTTAGGCCAGGCAAATGCCAATGCTGATGCCAATGCCGATGTCGATGTCAATGCCATTGCTTTTTAAAATACTTGCTGCGGTGGAAATACTTTTCCTTCAGGCATTTGCATAAAAATAATTTGCATTTCCAACTATATACCTCCTACCTAGCTACCGACCGACAGACCGACCTACAGACACTTGCCTTCCACTCCGACCAGCCAAAAAACTGGGCTCAAACAATTGAAATTGAATCAGAGCAACAAAATCAGCATTCAAGCTGAAAGTAAATGAAATAGAGAGGCGGCGCGTGCTTTTGGTTTCATCTCATCACCAATTTGACTTCGGCGCGACTTTACTTTACTTTGACTTTCAGCCAAACTCCCGCCCACTGTTAGCGTTACCCGCCCACAGCTCTATCAGCGGCATCCTCATCTACAGTCGCATCCCCAAACCATTCTTAGCCCAAATCCCATACTTGAAATAATTTCGCATTCAACGTCAGGCGTCAAAATCAACTCAAATGTTTAAAAACTCATTTGAATGCCACAAGGAGCCAAACAAGAAAAAAAGGAACGAGAGAGGAAAAGACGAGCGAAAAAAGAGGAGTAGTATAAGGAAAATGCACAGTTTTGCGGTTATTTGTCGTCTGTTGTTGGTCTTTTTGTGCCTTTTTGCGGATTTGCAAAATTTCGGAGCTGGGACTAGGGTAATAATGTTGTGCAAAGATTTGCGGTTAGGCAAAAAGATTTGTATCTAGGGATATGAAGAAGGGGCCGTTTGGTAAGGCATCTTCCTCTCCCTCTTATTTTGCATCAGAGTCAACAGCTTTAATTGACTAAAGTTTCGAAAGATGTTAGTAAAATTTTAAGAAAATAAAGTAAGTAAGCCGCCGGGCCGACTTGGGTATACCATGCATCAAGTGAAAAAACTACTTCGAATTAATAAAACTAAATTCAAATATTATATTTCTTTCGCATGCCGCGATTTCTAACACGTGCTATCCGCTTTGAGTACTAAACGTTTCTACGTACCCAGTGGCGCAAATGCCCATTATTTCATGCATTACGAACGGATTATTTCTCGTCTGTGTGCATTCAAAGACCGGTTACAAGCTCCATTACTTTCTTAACAAATGGCCGCTTTTTCTTCTCGGTGCACGAATTTATGGAATTTTGTAATGCAGAAAAGAATGCTGCGCCGAAGTTTCGTTCGGGTTTCCATTACCCAAGCATATTCTTTTATGAAAATTGTAATGCAGAAATTCTCCAGCCTGTAGAAAATACAGCATACAATTTCAAAATCGCTTATGGATTGATAATGTGCTTGCATAATAACTCAATATACCTGCAACGCATTTTCCCACTATATAGTATGGCATACTTCCATGCAGTGGAATTACATAAATAATTGATTCCAAAAGCAAATAAATAAACGCTTTGCATATGCTTCAGTAATGTAGTATAATTTATTTAGATTATTATTTATTTATTATTTAGATATTATTATATTATATTATTATTAACATATTATTATTATATCATATTATTATTAACATATTATTATTATATTTTATTATTATTAACACTATTACACTATTATTTAGATATTATTATATTATATTATTATTAACATATTATTATTATATTTTATTATTATTAACATATTATTATTATATTTCATTATTATTTTGGTATTATTATTATATTTTATTATTATTTAGATATTATTATTATATATATATTATATTATTATTAAAATATTTATTTATTTTCTTATAAATTAATTCAAATATCTACATAGTTTTAGTTATCAAATTTATATGTATATGCCTTAATATATATTTACATTTTCTTCTAGAATTATTTCATTTTCTTTATCTTTTAAAGCAGGTTTTTTTTTGTTCTCAAATTTTTGCTTCGCCAGTCGACCTTTTTGTACCTTGAAGCAGCTACGGATGGTTGAGATGTAACATTTTTCCGTCCATCCTTCACTTTTAATGGCATCTGTTAATTGAATATTATTAATTATTGTCATCAAAAATAAAATTGAAATTATTTATACATACCAGATAGAGCATCGTTCAATGCCTTGAACTGCTTGAACGGCTCTTTCCCATTCAGGCCATCGTAGTTCAGATCGGGGATAATGTTTCTACCCACAATACAATCAAAGTTTTTTACGACATTTCCCGTTATCACTTGTCGCATAATTGTTACCTGTTTATATTTATTAAAGAAAAAAATTATTAAATTCAAATATATTACACAAGATACATTAGATACTTACATATGTATGTGGCTTTGTCTGCCTTGACCAGCTCATTAATCTTATGCAGGTCTTCCATTTTAGTAATGGGGAAAATGTGGTCGACTTGAGGAATATCATCCTGAGTCAATTTTTTTAGTATTGCCAACATTTCCACTTGCCTCTTTTCTATCCTATCGAGTGTTTTTTCTTGGCTTTCTAGAGTTTTTTTTAAGTCTTCCACATCGTTCTCCAACTTCGCAAAACGGTCATTTTTGCCGTTGACGTCTCCGAGGAAATCCCACCAAACTGTTTCTTAAACATAACTGAAATAAATAAGAATTAGCTGCAAATACTTATGACTGAGAGTGTAAAATAGGAATGAAAACTAAATTTTCGTTACATGGCAAGCAAACGTATTTATAACTAATTATGCTAAGAGGTACAAGTTCTTCCTCTAGCATTTTTTTTGTTGTTTTCACAAGAATTTATAAAAGTGTCGCGTTGCCATGTCGAAGTCGAAATTTACACACACATGCAAATTTGCACTTGTATTTACACACATTAACACTGCTCACACAAAAGAAATACGCATAAACAAAAACAACGAACGAAGAACACGTGCCACGCACAAAACGAAAAGTGCGAAACAAAAAGTGCAAAACGAAAAGTGCAAAACGAAATTCGGCAGACGGCACGACGCCGAAAATCGTTTGATGATTAGAGGGGAAGGGGTGTTCAAAAACGAAGTTGAAAACTGCTCGGTGCTTTCGTCCGATTACAAATGCGCTGGAAAAAAATTCCATAGGTAATGCATTACCTTGCGGCTCATATAGAAAGCATTATTTCGACCGACCACATTTAGCTCTCCGCCACTGGGTATAAATAATTTCTTTTCCTATTTGTATGAAATTTGGCGGAATGATATCGAGACATCGAATTAAAAAAGGAAAACATTTGGTGGCAGCGCTGGAATTTTAACTCAACTTCGCGCTTGTCTTCTAGTAGCATCGCTTATCAAAACTTTTCTCGATAAAATGGTAAATTAAGGTCAAGGTATGCTAAATATATTGTTATTACATGATTTTAAATTATACCTTCATCGTTGCAGTTGTAGTTTGTTTTGTGTTGTCTTATAAAAGGCTGAATTTCTGCCAAGTTGTGCCAAAAAGTAATTATGTAAATGTGGTTTTAAACATGTTAGTAACAGTCTTTGCCCAATTTTGACCATTCTCTTCATATTTTGTAATTAAAGGCAAGTTTAAAGTAAGGCATATTAAGAGGACCTATTTGAATTGATTATTGATAAATTACATTTAAATTGACTTAAAAGCTAAAATCAACAAGAAAATAAGGAATTGCCATGTTTATATTGCAAGAAATCTACCAAAATGTTATCGCAAAACTGAGACATTTAAAAGGAAGCTTTTTTCAAGTATAATTTTTGTCGCGGAGAGAAACAACGATGAAATTTCTGGAGGTTGTCAATGTTGGAGCTGTACCCCAAAGTTGAATGCCAGATTGGCTTAAGGATCGTTTTGTACATCAGTAGCTTGTTTTCAGGTTGGGTAGTTTTAAGTTGAGCTGTGTTTTTGTTGCACCCAATGTGAGTTTTTCAGTTCAGCCGCCTATCAGGTATAAGAAAGACTGTGTCGTCAGCATCAGTGGCTGTGAGAAGCTGATAACTTTCTATGACTGGTAAGTCTGCTGTGATTAAAGTAGAGTACTGACCCAAACACCCTTTCTTGAGGAATTCCTATATTAATGCATCCTATTCGCGATTCCGCAAGTTCACACCTCACATAAAATTTTCTGGTGCCAATGTAGGAAGGACTTCAAAGTGGTGCTAAAAGCGAGAGCTTTAGTTTATGAAGTAGTCCTGGGTGTCATACTTGGTCAAAAGCCTGTTTGACGTCGAGAAATACTGCTGAGCAGAACTTCTTTCCCTCGAATGTATCCAAGCTATGCTGATTAGGCAATACCTATTAAATCTCCTACACATGTAGGTATGTAGGTATATGTTCTTATAATGACAGAATACTAAAATCAGAAATTGTATGCCGTTTAGGCTCAGATTACTGGGAAAAAAGGGTGGAAAAATTTAAACAACCAAACAGATGGGCTTATTTTCGTGCTTGCAGCCATTTGAATGTCAGAATGTTTGTTGTACCTATGCGCTGATTACACGAAGAGTCGCACAAACCCACACACACAAAGCACTCAGAGCATATGGCAAGCATGGTCATAAACGCACCCCAGAGGGGTGCATGTGGGTCATAGAGGTGATGTGTGTGTGGGTGAGCGTGCGTGACTTTGTTTTGCCGCAGCTTTCCTTCGCTTTTTAAATATGCAAAGTCGTCTGAGAGCTGTTAATTAGATTTGGCCCAGCCGCTCGCTTCACGCACCAAGCCCCAACAATCGTCCCCAATCGTCAAACCAGCTGTCTAACCGCCGCACGAGTCCCAAAAATGCAAAAACAAATGGTCGTGTCTAACCCGTTAATTTTACGGCGACATCTAAGTGCCGTCTAACAACTGTTCTGCGCCAAAACATTAAAGTGCAGAATTAACTGACATGCGGCTAACTTTTCAACTCGACACCACCCTTTCCCAACCTTTTCCTCTGCCCATTGAAAAGCAGAAGCTTTATTCATTTAGATCAGAGCCGGCCACGCATAGCCCCCGGGGGCCGAAGTCAAAACGCGAAACTCATGTATACGAGCCGAGCGCTTGCCGAAGCCGTCACAAAAAATATTTGAGAGGGTGAAAACAAAATTAGTCTCTCACAACATTTCGGCGCGAGCACTTCTGTGTCGCTTTGCTGAGAGGCTACACATGAAAAAATGGATCCTTGCTTTGTTTTCTCTTTCTTTCTCTTGCATTTAATCGTCGACTACCCTCGTTGTCTTCATTGCGGCGAAATTTGTTCACCTTTTATTTTGCGCAGTGTAAAGCAACATTGAATACAAATACAGTGATACTTTTTGTGGGCTCTCTTTGTGGCCGGCTCTGATTTAGATCAGGGATCGGCACAAAGAGGGCCGAGAAAACGTATCATAGTATGCGTGCGTTTGTTTGTGTCGGTAAGCTGCTTTACACTGCGCAAAATAAAAAGTGAACAAATTTCGCCGCAATGAAGACAATGAGCGCAGTCGACAATTAAATGCAAGAGAAAACAAAGCAACGAAAAATTTTTTTATGTGTGGTGACGGAGCAAAGCGACAAAGACGTGCTCATACATAGACAGAACGAGATCACAAGCGACATAGCCGTGTGTTCGTCGTTCTGCAGTCTGTGCGAGACTAAATAATTTTTGGTACGTTTCCCTCCATCTCTACGTTATGCTCTCATTGAGCTTATAAGCGCTCGGCTTTTTGCCGACCGCCTCTGGGGTTCCATGGTTAGGCTAGCGTTTGCAATCAAAAAATCTTCTGTTTGCGCCATCTATGTATGTACATATATTATAACTTAGTTAGTGGTTTAAGTGTACAAAATAAATAAAGTAAGTAAGTCGCCGGGCCGACTTGGATATACCATGCATCAGGAGAAAATTTATACATTCAATTTCTTTCAAATGATATCTCGCTCACTCTTATGTGGACACGAGCACTTTAGCGCCTTCCGACCAAATCTGTGATTTCCAGCATATGCTATCTCGCTCTTTTTCGCGTGCATCTGCCTTGCACCGCTATGAGTGAAAAACGTTTCTATGTATAACTCGGCCATTTTTATTCCGATTGTGATATTTGGTGGGATGATAGATATACGTGACATGTGTTAGTGTGCCAAATTAAATTACGATACGATAAATATTTCGGGTGAAAATCGAATTTCGAATTTTTCGAATTCCGGAGGCATATGGGGGCGTGGCAAAAATTTGAAACAAACTTGGTCTGCGTGCATACTGCACGCATCTATTGTCCAAATACGATAACGAAAAAAAAAACTCGATCTACCTGCAGAGCAAACTTGGCATGTAGACCCGCCAAGTTTGGTAGCTCTAGCTCGTAATTTAATTTAGCGCACCAAATCCCGCCAAATATCATAAGAATCGGAATAAAAATGGCCGAGTTATACATAAGTAGAAACGTTTTTCACTCATAGCGGTGCAAGGCAGATGCAGGCAAAAAAGAGCGAGATAGCATATGCTGGAAATCACCAATTTGTTTGTGCTCGTTTCCACATAAGAGTGAGCGAGATAGCATTTGGAAGATATTTAATATATATATATATATCTTTTCACCTGATGCATAGTATATCCAAGTCGGCCCGGCGACTTACTTACTTTATTTTGAAGTATGTTTAAACATTATTCCTTATGCATTATCCCTCCAGGAAGGATACTTACTTTTTAAAGATATTTCCGTGACTCCGATCTTAACACGGAGTATTTCAAGATTCTAGAATCTTATGCGGCTGAATATACATGTCATTCATTCAGTATGCTCTTTTGTCGCGCGATGGATCATTTTGCTGAAAAATCTAGTACAGTTGGGAAACCATTGATAGTGCCGTCCATCGATGGTTAAAGCCATCGAAAATATATACATATCTTTAAAATTTCAAATTTTAATTGCAAAAAAGTAGTTTATATAGCAGAAATAAATTAAAATAAAGTTCTTTCAAATTAACAAATTATTAATGTTCAACATTATGATCTTATGATATAACTTACGAATATTAAGCAGAGATATATTTTTGTTTCTTTGGAATTGTCGTTTTTGCTAAAGACAAATTAAACAAATAAAGACAAATACAGAAAAAAAAGGCCGGAATAACTTCGACCATACCGAAGTTTGTACACCCTTGCAAGTTCTTGCGTTACTCAATCCCTAAATGGAGATCGCAAAATGGAAAGGGTTTTTCGTGTAAAAATCCGTATCTACACGCTATAGCACGGCACGCATTGATATGCGGAGTTTGTTTGTATGACAGCTATATCATATAGCTATCGAAAAAAAGAGGAGGGACTACCAAAAGAAAAGGATTCATCAATTTTATTCAAATTTATCAAATTTTGCAAGATTATAATCTGTTATGTGCACGTTTTATTTACTAAAATTGGTGATGACCGCAAAAGAAACAAAAAAATTTTAGAAGCAAAACTATTTTTGGCCCGATTGTTCCTATGGGAGCTATATGATATACTAGTCCGATTTTGATCAAATTTGGCACGCATGTTTGGATTTATAGTAAACTACCAAATGTAAAGTCTCATGATTATCCGGTAAAAAAGAATTTATTGATCTAAAACTCTTTTTCGACCGATGGTTCCTATGGGTGCTATATGATATAGTCGTCCGATCCCGATGAATCCGAGATATACAATGCCTGCGGTATATACAAGACTTCGTATATTGTTGATCCAGGCCGACAGACAGACAAACGGATTTGAACTCGTCTTGTCATGCTGATCAAGAATATATGTACATACGTACAGTGGCTCACAGCTTATTTGATACAGGGCATTTTTTTGTCTTTACATCTCTTTAATATCGAAAGTTGCAGGTTTATCGATAAATTGAGAATGCAGTTGACTAGGTATATATTTAAAATACTAGTTCTAAGTAATGGGTTTCCCGGGAATTTCTGTTCTTGGCGAGAAATGCAACAATTACGTGTAGACGTGGAATTTAGTGCTCTCAGCTTATTTGATACAGCCACTTTGATGTATGTAAGTAAAATGACAAAATTTGAAGTTAATATAGAAGACGTTATTTTTTGCGATTTGGAAAAATTCAGATTCACAAGAGACTTAAAATTCACAAGAGATTCAAAATGGGCCGACGAACATCCATTGAGCTGGTCATCCATCATTTTAAAAAAGGAGAGACTCTCCGGAGAGCTCCTGCAGAGCTGGTGGATTTAAGTGCCTCTACTGTCCAATATATTACACGATATATATTACACTTCAAACACGAGAATCGGATAGAAAATAAGGGCAGAAAATCGCCAAATAAAATTTTTAATGAGTTCGACGAGCACTATATCGTTAGGAAAATTAAGGATAAGCGCAAGCCATCTGCTCCAAAGTTGGCTGCAGAGGTGGAAAATGAGCTGGGCAAGGCGTCGAGCGCAGAAACTGTCCGATGTGTGCTGCGCGACCATGACTTCAACGGTCGAGTAGCTCGAAAGAAGCCATTCATTTCGGAAAAAAAAGAACAAAGTCGACTCTCCTTTGCCAAGGAGATGATTTCAAAGGATTCCTCATTTTGGGATACCGTCATTTTCTCGGACGAGTCAAAATTCAATATATTTGGCTCGGACGGGATGACGTATGTGTGGAGAAAGCCGAACACTGAGCTTCAAAAGGAGAACTTAAACATGGAGGTGGCCACGTGGTGGTTTGGGCTTGTTTGTCCGCAGCCGGAGTCGGAAATTTGGTTTTCGTAGAGGGAATTATGGAAAAAATGCAGTACCTCGATATTTTAAAGAATAACCTGCTCCCAAGCACCAAAAAACTTGGCATAGCAGATAATTTTAGTTTTTATCAAGATAACGACCCGAAGCACAAGGCCGGAATCATTCAAACGTGGCTTATTTGGAACTGCCCCCATCTCATGAAACCACCGGCACAGTCTCTTGATATAAACGTCATAGAGAATCTATGGGCAATCTTAGACAAGGAAGTCAGGAAACATAAGATTTCCAGTAAAGAAGAGTTGAAAAGAGCCTTGCTGGAGGAATGGGCCAAAATTGGACTCCCAACCTACACCCAAAAGTTGGTGGATTCAATGCGAAATAGATTACAGGCTGTAATTAAGGCTAAAGGGATGCACACCAAATATTAAAATAAGCACTAACTTACTAACACTGTATCAAATAAGCTGTGAGCATCCATAGGATGAAATGGTATATTAAAGTCGCCAAAATGTATGTAACAGGGAGAAGGAAGCCTTTCCGACCCTATAACGTGCATATATTCTTGATCAGCATCAATAGCCGAGTCGATTGAGACATGTCCGTCTGTCTGTCCGTCTGTAGGATCATCGAGATCTCGGAGACTATAAGAGCTGGAGCTACCAAACTTGGCATGTAGACCCGTTTGCTCTGCAGGTAGATCGAGTTTATTTTTTTTTTGTCCAGCCCCCTTTCGCCCACGCAATTCGAAAAACAATATTTTGAGCCCCCATATCTTGGGAACTATTAAAGCTAGAGCTATCGCATTTGGACAGTAAATATGTGCAGTATGCACGCAGACCAAGTTTGTTTTAAAATTTTTGTTACGCCCCTTTCCGCCTCCGAAATTCGGGAATAAAAATGGCCGAGTTATACATAGAAACGTTTTTCCCTCAAAGCGGTCCAAAGGAGGATATGGCCGGTGGGGCACACACATAAGAGTGAGCGAGCATATGTTAGAAATCACCGATTTGGTCGGGGGCGCTAAAGTGCTCAAGTCCACATAAGAGTGAGCGAGATAGCATTTGAAAGAAATTTACTTACTTTATTTTTTTTTGCTGTTGAACAGCTATATTTTTAATTAAAATCTTTTGTTTTTGAAAACTTGAAGTTGTCCTCTTCAAAATGGCATATAAAGAATTTCGATATTCCTTATAGTTTTTGAATTATGACACAAGCAATTTTAAAAAATGGGCTGTATCAAATAAGCTGTGAGCCAGTGCATGTATGTATTAGAGGCCCGCACAAGTACATTCGAAACGCCAAACTAAATACCCGAACAGTTCGGTACTTGCAAGTATGAGCATAACAAGTACCGGATGCCGAAAACTAAACCAAATACCGGGTACTGATCGAACAAAATGTTCGTACTTGGTGTACCGAAAACTGAACCAAATACCGGGTACCATTTGAATATTTGGTTCATCTGAATGTATGCACATACATATGAACATAAATCCATTAAAAAATAAACAGTATTTCAAAATTAAAATAACAAAAACTTTTTCTTCATGTAAATGTCATTGGCTTCACTTAAATTAACAATATATTAAAATTAAATTCAATGTTTTTTTAAATTGAAATTCAAAACCATAATTTCATTTATCATATTGCTGTTCGTTGCAATATTACTTTTTTTTCCGAAATTAATAGCCGGGCTTGAGAGAAAGCCCTTTCTGATGATGAACTGCTAGCCGGAATGCTACATACTTGGAAGTACCAAGCGAAAACCAAGCATACCGAAATACTTGGAAGTACCAAGCATGCTCGCAAGAAGTACCGTATTTACTTGGTTCGTTTTCATTCATGCTCGTTTCGTTTTGCTCGCTTGCTCTTCGTTTTCATTTGTTTTGCTTTGTTGCGACCAAGCACTGCAAATACAAGTACTCGGTATTTTGCTACTTGGTTTGATTCATTTGGAAGCAGTTTTTCGTTACCAAATACATGAAAAAATTAGAGTACTTGGAAGACAGCCGCAAACGAATGTACTCGTGCAGGCCTCTAGTATGTATATATGTACTTTATGTTTTTCTGTGCACCAAAGATCGAACTATATTTGCGTGCAAACACACACTTATACAAATTGTCGGCCAAAATCAATTTCATATAAAATATCAGCGTTCAAAAATGCTCTGCTATTTCGTAGCATTTCGTTGAGCTCTCGCTGCCGCTCTTATTTTTGACGAGAGCCGTAGCAGAGCCGTAGCCTAACAACAAAAAGTTTGTGCTCTGCTATGCTCTCAGTTTTGTCGCGTCAAAAACTACAGCTGTAGCAAGTGGCACAAAAACAAATGATTAGAGCTGGGAAACTATCGATGGTACTATCGAGGTATCGAATTTTTGCATTTTTGAGCCACCATCGATAGTTTTTTTGTCACTATCGATAGTATTGAGAATTTTTAATAGCTACACATCACTTGAATTGGCGCAAAAAGCAAGTACTGGCTGCTGCATATTGGGTAAGATAAATGAATAAATAAGCTTTAAATGTAACAAATTTACTATAAAAATCCATTTTAGATAAACTTCAGTGTGGGTTGGTGGTTCTGAGCATGGAGAAATATTTGAAAAACCTGAAAAGAAAGGGTAAATACACAACTCTATTTGCTGAAAATTTTTTGCTGATATTTGTATTTCTTGTAGACAACGAAGAAGCAGAACATATCAGCTCAGATGAGGAAAATAAGGAAACAAAAAGGTCTAGACTTGGGAAGTCAAAAGTTTGGACTTTTTTACAAAGTCCAATGACGGTAAGTCGGCGAAGTGTCTTTCGTGCGAAAAAGTGTATAAAACCAGCGGAAACACGTCAAATCTCTTTGATCACATGAAGCGTGTGCATCCAAGAATAAACGTTGGAGATTTACCGGCGACATTACCAAGGATCGATGCTTTTGTCACTACAAAGTATGATGCGAATTCTCGTCGAAAGGGGGAATTAGATACGGCTGTAATGAAGTACATTGCTACTGACATGCGACCATTTTCAGTTGTGGAAGACACTGGCTTTCGAAGTATGCTTAATGTGTTCGATCCAAAATATAAGTTGCCATCGCGCAAGACTTTGAAAAATGTGCTAATGGCTGAACAATATGAAGCAAAATCCATCAAATTGATGGCAATATTAAAAAAATTGATTATTGCGCAATAACAACGGATCTGTGGACGTCGTTGGCCAATGAAGCATACATTACAGTAACATGCACATTCATAACAAATGAGTTTAAGCTGCAAACTGCCGTACTATCTACAAATAAATTATTGTCGGAAACCAATCACACTGCACAAAATATCAAGGACACATTGGAAACTGTATTTAACAAATGGAAGATTTCGTCGAAAGTAGTCGCAATAGTGACAGATAATGCTGGTGCGATGGTTAAAGCGTGCGATTTAATTAAAATTCGAAATATACCCTGCTTCGCACACACAATAAACTTAGTTGTGCAGAGCTGTCTTAAGCTAGATTGCTTAGCGGATATACTTACGAAATGTAAAACCACTGTCACATATTTTAAGTCCAGCTCTACATCATACAAAAAGCTGAAAGATTACCAAGATGGGGACATTAAATATAGTCTAAAGCAGGAAGTTCCAACTCGATGGAACAGCGCGTATCACATGATACAGAGAATTTTAAAAACGCACGAGGCTATTGGAAAAGTTTTCCTAAACACTTCACCACAACCATTCACTGTGGACGAACTGGAAATATTATCCGACTTATCAAATTTATTGGCGCCATTTGAAAGTGCGACGACCCAAGTGTCATCAAATACAAATGTTACCATATCTTTATGCATACCAGTAACTTGTGGTCTGTTGCACAGTCTTGAGTCAACTAAGACGAGCCTTAAGACAAGTGAAGGTGTAGCAGCCTGCACATGTTTATTGGAAAATATATTAACGAGGCTGTCCAAATATGAAGAGCGTTCTTTGCCACGAATCGCTACTTTGATGGATCCGCGATTTAAAAAACAAGGGTTTCGTTCTCCATTCAACGCTTCGCTATCTGAAAAGTTTTTGGAAAACGAGATGACTATTTTTCAAAATTCAACAGAAAATTTCGGAGTCCATTCAGCAGAGCCACAGTTCAAAATCGGCAGTCCCTATTTACTTTTGTAAAAAAAAATTTTGAAGATTTGCCGAGGACTAAACGATCCGACGCTATTGTTCACCTCCGACAATATTTGAATTTAAAGCATTCGGATGAGGACGTAGATCCCCTACAATACTGGAGGGTAAGTATAAAAATTTGCATCAAACATTAAAAAAATATATATATATGTATAAACAACGTTTCTATAATTCCAGTATAATTCTAGTATAAAGAATCTGGTAGCTAAATTTCTTTGTGTACCTGCAACATCAACAGAGTCTGAGCGTATGTTCAGTAAGGCTGGGCTAATAATCAGCAACAGGAGAGCTTCGCTTAAAGCAAATAACCTGGATACTCTTCTATTCCTACAAAGAAATGCTTGGATAGAGTGATTTTTTGTTCTGTTTTGAATTTAATCTCATTGAACTGTGAAAACTGACATAATGTGATTTATTTTTAATTTTTTTTTTTTTTTTTTTGTAAAACAAAATTAAGTTTAATTTGATTTATTTTTTAAGAGAATTGATCTCATTAGATCATAAATGTCTCATGACAAATTGTTAATTTGACTTTTTGTAAAACGAAATGAAGTTTAATTTGTTGTATGCCTTAATAGAGTTGATCTCATTAGGCCTCTTGAAAACTGACAAAATGTGCTTTTTTTTTTTGGTTTTTTGGAAAACAAAATGAAATTTAATTTCCTAAGCAGATGTTACTAAATACATGTTTAAAATAACTAAAAGTTGCTTGTAATTTCATTTTGCAAAGTCAAATAATGGGCTTAGAACAAAAACGATAGTATCGATAGTATCGAATTTTTGCTCTCAAAACATCGAAAATATCGATTGGGACAACTATCGATAGTTTCCCAGCTCTACAAATGATGCGCTACGCTCTGCCGTAGCGGTAGCTGAAAACAGATAGCGGTAGCGATAGCTGAAAACAGAGAGCAGATGAAATCATAGCAAGATGAGAAAACAAATGTGCGAGAGCGATATGAGCAGCAGCAGATCTTTTTTGTGTTTGTTTTTACTGCAATTTTTGGTCGGTTTTTGAAATGCGCCGTTACTTTTTTCATATTGCTTCATAGTAGACTGAAAATTTGGCACTTTAAAGTATTGATTCAATGTGCAAACATGCCACCGCAAAAATTTTTACTATTATTAAATATTTCGATGCAAGTGATGACGATTACGTTAAATGCAAAAATGCGAAAGACTTTTAAAAAAGATCGTGTTTTTAATTTAAAAAAGCATTTATTGTTGCACGAAATTCAAATCGATGATAAAGGAAGTGAGATTAGTGATTCTGTTGCCACTTCTAAAAATTTAAAACATCAACTAGTAAAAGTGAAAATCAACAGAAAAACATTAATTCGGTCATATATTGGCCTTGTAACTGAAGAAAGCGTTCCATTCCATGTGCTTAATTCGATTAATATGCGCAATATAATTGACCCCATATGTGAAGGGCTTGAAACAAAACATGGAATAAATTTTAAGTTGAATGGAAGCAAATGCAAGTCTGTTCTTAAACACGTGGCAGCGAATGTTAGACTTGAAATAAAACAAGAGAGTAAAAATCGCCTATTATCTTTAAAAATTGATAGTGCAACGCGGCTTGGGCGAAATATTTTTTGGCATCAGTGCACAATTCATAAGCACAAATGAAATTAAATCGCGAATTCTTGGCATGGTGGAACTTAAAGGAGCTGACTCCAGTAAATCTAAAAAACTTGCTAAGGAAATTATTTCTGTTTTAGAAAACTACGAAATATCTCTGACCCAAATGGTATCAATAACTTCGGATAATGGGGCCAATATGTTAAAAACTTCAAAAATTTTGTCACAAATGTACACAAGCGATGAAGATTTGGACGAATCTTTAATTGAGCAAAAGAATATTGAGTACACAAGACAAATTGATAATTTTGAAAAAACCGAAAACATGTTTGTGGCTGATATACAAATATGCCGATGTGCAGCCCACACTGCACAGCTTTGTTCACTTGATGTTACCAAACACACAGTTATAAAGAAGTGTTTATTTCAATGCCGCAACCTTACAAAATACGTTCGAAAGTCTTCAAACGGCTACCGTGATTTATTTGAACTTAAAAATTTTAAATTACCTCAATTGGATTGTCCTACAAGATGGGGATCAACCTTCAACATGGTTGAAAAACTTAACAACGCAAAAACAATATTGGATCTAATCGAAACTGTAGAAAATCAGACAGAAGAAGAAAATTTTGAAACAAATGACGCTTTATGGGATTTTATGGAGTCCTATATTACTATTATGGCTCCACTACAAAAGGCAATAGTTCAGTTCTAAGCAGAGCAGCTACATTACGGAAATTTTTATGCTGTTTGGCTAACTTGCAAACTAGCCACTAATCAGATTTTAGCGACAAACTCTTCAAATAAGGATTCAATAATTTCTATAATTGCAAACAATCTTCTTCAAAGTATGGAAGCACGGACCAAAACATTAGTGTCAAATGTGGGCTTCGACGCTTGCCTTTATTTGGACCCCAGATTTCATCATTAATTCACAAAAAGAAAGAGCAATTGATTTTTTAAAGACTTTGTGGGAAAAAATTAAAATTTTCGGTCCCAATCCCAGTATGACACATACAACTAATTCATTGGATACGGACTCTGGACACACCAAAGATAATAATTTCGAGCTATTAGACGATTTTTTAAGTGCTAGTATGGTTGTTCCAAATGAGTCAACTAATGTCTATGCAAAGATTGAAACATTAAAGTTACCAGTGATGAAAGCGAATACTGATGTTTTATGTTTCTGGAAATACAAAAAGACAACCGATCCCGAACTTTATGCCCTAATCAAAGTATGTTTTGCTATACCGCCAACTCAAGTAAGTATTTGTGTTTTAATAAATACAAAATAAAGATAAAAACAATATATATGTACATTTCTTTACACTTGCAGGTTACAATAGAGAGAGCGTTTTCCTCGTTAAAACTGGTGCTGTCCGATAATCGAAATCGATTAAGTCATGAGACTTTGGAGAACATACTTTTAGTTAGGCTTAATTCGAATCATTTAGATAGTGCTATCGATAATTTAAGTTTATTTGAAAATGAAGATTAGTAGATGTTTATGTAGTAAAAGTTCGTCATAAGCTTTAATTTCTAATTTCGTGACTGAAATAGTTTTTGTTTTATTTTTTAATGTCTTTATTTGAAAATGAATATAAATAAACATTTCTAAGTTCATTATAATTTCTAATTTAGTAACTGAATAAAATGTTTTTTATTATTTGATTTCTATAACTACACAATTTGTGCCTACGTTAATATAACATCGACCAAAAATTGCAGTAAAAACAAACACAAAAAAGATCTGCTGCTGCTCATATCGCTCTCGCACATTTGTTTTACTCTCATCTCGCTCTGATATCATCTCGCTATGTTCTCATCCGGCTCTGTTCTCATCTTGCTATGATTTCATCTGCTCTCTGTTTTCAGCTATCGCTACCGCTATCTGTTTTCAGCTACCGCTACGGCAGAGCGTAGCGCATCATTTGTTTTTGTGCTACTTGCTACAGCTGTAGTTTTTGACGCGACAAAACTGAGAGCATAGCAGAGCACAAACTTTTTGTTGTTAGGCTACGGCTCTGCTACGGCTCTCGTCAAAAATGAGAGCGGTAGCGAGAGCATAGCACAATTTTTATTGCTATTGCTGCTACAGAGTAGTTTTTGCAAACGCTGTAAAATATCAATGAAGCTAACTTCGGCTATGCCGAAGTTTGTATACCCTTGCAGCCCTGGACCATTACATTTTATTTCCTAAAAAATTTTTTGTGTGTTAATCCAATAAAGAAATATTTTAAATACACTAAAAAATTTGTCAACGACTTTCGTGGGATTCGAACTCGAGTCTATTCGTTTAATAAACAAAAAAAAAAAATTAAAATAAATATTTATATCGATAACGAGATTCGAATCCGCACCTTTCGTTTCATACGCAAGACCTCTATCCACTAAGCACCTCCGTTGCTCGGGCCAGCCAATCGCCCAATACGATTGCCAAGACAATGTAGCGATTGATATTCAATTAACACACACACAAACGCAATTTTGACACATATATGTGCTTCACTGCTTAATAAGCAGTGCTTATGCGTGTGTGTATATATAGGCAAATTTTATATCGTCGAAATCGGGCGTTACGTTTATCCGATTGTTTTGAAATTCACGCATATGATGTAATCCCTTTATATTTATGTACGTAATCAGTTTGGATAAGATTGTTCAAAAAATAGATTATAGAAAAAATATAACAGAAAATAGTTATTCGCATTTAACATTTGTATTTGTATGGCAGCTATATGATATATTTGTCCGGTTTTATTCAAAATCGCAGATGTGCAAGTGCTTATATACGAACTTTGAATGGCATAGCTCTAAAACTGTGGGACTAGTTTGCGTAGCACCAGACACACAGACGGACATGGCTATATCAACTCGTCTTATCTTGCTGATCAAGAATACATATACTTTATGGGGTCGGAAACGATCCCTTCTCTGCGTTACAAACATCTGACCAATTTTATAATACCCTCTACAAGGGTATAAAAACCAATTCAAAAAAAAAAATATCAAAAAAAGCTAACTTCGGCTATGCCGAAGTTTGTATACCCTTGCAGCCCTTGACCATTACATTGGATTTCCTAAAAAATTTTTTCTTTGTTAATCCAATAAAGAAATATTTTAAATACACTAAAAAATTTGTCATCGACTTTGGTGGGATTCGAAATCGCGTCTATTCGTTAAATAAAAAAAAAAATATCAAAGAAGCTTACTTTGGCTATGCCGAAGTTTGTATACCCTTGCAGCCCTTGACCATTACATTTTATTTACTAAAAAATTTCTTGTTTCTTAATCCAATAAAGAAATATTTTAAATACATTGGCTGGGGCCAGCCAATCGCCAAATAGTAAGCGTGCCAAGACAATGTAGCGATTGATATTCATATTCACACACACACAAACGCAATTTTGACACATATATGTGCTTCACTGCTTAATAAGCAGTGCTTATGCGTGTAGGCAAATTTTATATCGTCGAAATCAGGCGTTATGTTTATCCGATTGTTTTGAAATTCACGCATCCCTTTTTATCCCTTTTTATTTATGTACATAATCAGTTTGGATAAGATTGTTCAAAAAATAGAGAAGTTATTCGCATTTAACGTTTGTATTTGTATGGCAGCTATATGATATATGTAGTTGTCCGATCTTATTCAAAATCAGATGCAGATGTGCATATGGCTGTATAGAAAAGCTTATATACGAACTTTGAATGCGATAGCTGTAAAACTGTGGGACTAGTTCGCGCAGCACCAGACAGACAGACAGACAGAAGTACAGACGGACATGGCTACAGTGAATCACATTAATATTCGGTTTTTTCTTTTGCTCAACTTTGAGCGCAAGTAAGTCTACTTAATTTAGCTGAAATTAAAAAATTTTAAATGCTAAGTAATAGTTTAGAATGTTTTCTATCCATAGAGGCGTATTACAATAAATTTTATTCAAAACTAAAAAAGAAAATATCCAAAAACAAAACAAAGTCCCAAATTCATCGCTACATTAATATTCGGTTTTTTGCTTAATGGTTAAATTAAATAATGTGGCAACTCCCAAAAGTCAAAAATTTTCATGGAATATGGTTTTCCCCGAAAAAGAAACATATGACACACAAAATTGAACTTCAAGCACGCGTCAAAGCATAATTGTTTAGGAGCAAATTAAAATGGGCCGTAAAGGCAAAAATTCATCCCTGGAGCAGCGAAAAGTGGTACTCCAACTACATTTAGAGGGCAAAACTTATAAGGATATAGGTAGAATTTTGGAAATGAAGCCAAACACTGTTGGAGATATTGTCAGGAGATTCCGAAATGAGGGAAGAGTTGCCTCAATAAAACAAAAAGGAGCGCCAAAAAAATTGGACGAGCGAGAAGAATTCGCAATTATGCGGAAAGTAAAGGCAAATCCGAGATTGAGTGCACCAGAGATTGCAGCTGCGATGTCCGCCGATCATGGAAAAGTCGTCTCAGCACAAACAATTCGTCGTACCATTAAAAAACAAGGGTACAACGGACGAATTGCTCGAAAGAAGCCTTTGCTGTGTGAGCGCAACCGCAAATTGAGGAAGAAATTTGCACAGGAGTACTCCAAGATGGATGAAACTTGGTGGGATGATGTTATTTTCCTCGACGAGAGTAAATTTAACTTGTTTGGAAGTGATGGCAAGACCATGGTGTGGCGAAAGGATGTATAGTAAACTGCCAAATTATCTCATGATAATCGGGTAAAAAAGAACAAAGTTATTGATCTAAAACTCATTTTTCCACCGATGGTTCCTATGGGAGCTATCAGATATTGTCGTCCGATCCGGATGAATCCGAGATATACAATGCCTGCAGTATATACAAGACTTCGTGCAGTGCAAATTGCAAATTAATATACCCTTTTTGCAAGGGTATACTTAAATATACAAATAACCAGAAGGCCGGACTAACTTCGGCCATGCCGAAGTTCTTGCAAGTTCTTGTGTTACTAAATTCCTAAATAGAGTTATCTAAATGTAAAGACCTTTGTGTAAAAATCCGTATCACGGCACGCAAACATCAGCTTGAGGTAATAACTTCACTTGCCTTCAAATTTCTCTCTTAATGTTAGACAAAGTTAAAATCATTGCGTGGAATGCCAGGGGTATTC
Organism: Drosophila sp. 14030-0761.01; assembly: GCA_018150735.1. NCBI lineage: Eukaryota > Metazoa > Arthropoda > Insecta > Diptera > Drosophilidae > Drosophila > Drosophila sp. 14030-0761.01. Next base: position 3,271,791 of record JAECWO010000003.1, read on the forward strand.
TAAATAAATAAAGTAAGTAAGTCGCCGGGCCGACTTGGATATACCATGCATCAGGGAAAAACAAATTACCTTGAGTTTCTTAAACTAATTTCATATATTAAATTTCTTTCGTATGCGCGATTACTAGCATATGGTATCTCGCTCACTCTTATGTGTGTGCACTTTAGCGCCCCACCGGTTAAATTCGCCTTTGCACCGCTTTGAGTGCAAAACGTTTCAATGCATAACTCGGTCATTTTTATTCCGATTTTTATGAAACTTGGTGGAATGATAGATGTCCATAACATTTATAAGTGTGCCGAATTAAATTCCGATACGATAAATATTGCGGGAGAAAATCACTTTTTATTAAATTCCGGAGACGGAAGGGGGCGTGGCAAAAAAAATTTGATGGAATGATAGATGTTCATAAGATCTATAAGTGTGCCAAATTAAATTAGGATACGATAAATATTACGGGAGAAAATCACTTTTTATTAAATTCCGGAGGCGGAAGGGGGCGTGGCAAAAAAAAAACATAAACTTGGTCTGCGCCAAGACTACACGAGTCTACATTCTAAATTTGGTAACTCTAACATTTGTAGTTGCTGAGATCTCTGCACTCTTACGGACGGACGGACGGACGGACGGACGGACCGACGGACAGACGGACAGACGGACATGGCTATATCAATTTCTCTTCTCATGCTGATCAAGAATATATATACTTTATAGGGTCGGAAAAGTTTCCTTCTCCCTGTTACATACATTTTGGCGACTTTAATATACCATTTCATCCTATGGATGCATGGTATAAAAAGAAGAATTTCGTCATTTCCTGATCTACAACGACATTGACATCTGCCTGGTATCTGAAACCTGGCTAAAAAATGGCACATTTCTTAAGATAAGCAATTATAGCTGTTACAGAAACGATCGAACGACTTGCAGAGGGGGAGGACACTTTTTACTACCTCTCCCAAATACTAAAATCATTGAAGCAATTGGCATAAAAATCTTCATTAGTGATGGCACAGAGACGTCTATCTTTTCATGCTACTTCCCAGGGGGCCGTGAAAATACATCTAAAAAACAGCTTTTCCAGGCTGATATATGTACATAGGTTGAGTACTACAAATGGAACTTTCATTCTGGGAGGTGATTTTAATTGCAGACATCAGTCATGGGGATGTGCTAGAGCGAACGCGTGGGGTAACCTAATAAAATCCAAGGTAGACTGCAGAAACATTCCCCTGAACATACATACTACCCCGCACGAAATCATGGGCAACCCTCAACACTAGACATCTTCCTGACAAATCCTCCCGTTTACCTAGCAAGCCCACGTGTATTACACACATTAAATTCTGACCATCTTCCAGTGCTGCTTGAGCTCTCTGACAAACCTGCCGCTACCGCAAACTACTTTTATTTTGATATTAAAAGAGCAAACTGGGCAAGATTCGCTCGATTTGTCGAAAATGCGCTGCCTCACGTAGACTCAAACTCATTGTGCCGCACAGAAGATATTGATGACATGATTAATGTTTTTAGTGCAGTCCTGTCTGAGGCCAAAGATGTTAGCATCCCAAAAAAGCAAGTGAAATATTTTCCAAAACCACTTCCGCAAAACATTTTTAACCTTATAAAAAGTAGGAATATACGACGGCGCACCTGGCTAAGGTATCGACACCAGTCTGATCTCATCCTTTTCAAGTGGTTAAATAAGCTGATCACCAAAGCGATTCAAGAATATGGAAATAAATCCTGGAATATTACTCTCTCAGCCTTCTTTTGGAAACTTTCCAAAATTGTTAGAAAGAAACACCTGAACATTCCAACATTAGTTGACAATGACATTAGTCATTCGACAGATGAAGAGAAGACTGAGGCGTTAGCTCAGGCTTTCAAACTAAGCCATAGCATATCTGCTGGGCTTGGTGATCCAGCAACTAACTTTTTACGGTGCACCAGTCTGGTCAGATATGGCCAAATGTCATATAAGTCAGTTGCAGATCAGTCAAAATAAAGTCTTGAAGCTTATCTTAAATCTTCCGTGGCATCATTCTACGATTGATCTACATTGTCGAGCCAATGTCGAGTTGGTAGATGTTAGATTATCGCGATTATCGCAAAACTTTATAACCAAGTGTCAAGAATCATCATATTCGCATATAAACGAACTGGCACAGCCGTTTAATATTAGGTTAAGGGTTATTTAAATTAGTTATAAAACAACAAAACGGGGTTTTCTATTTCTTTGTTTTTTCCACCAAATTTTTATGTCATTTATACGCCATATGTTATGTCTCTATATAAATATCTAAGTAGAAAAGGCCTAGTTCTTAGTCTAAACTCTTAAATCATTTATAAGATACTTGTCACAAAAAATTTGGAATTATAACAAAGAGTGAAATAAATTGAATTGAATTGAATATATGTATTCTTGATCAGCATGACAAGACGAGTTCAAATCCGTTTGTCCGTCCGTCTGTCTGTCCGTCTGTCTGTCTGTCTGGATCAACAGCTTCTCCTCCTAGACCGCTATAGCTATAGAGCTGCAATATTGCACGAAGTCTTGTATATACCGCAGGCATTGTATATCTCGGATTCATCGGGATCGGACGACTATATCATATAGCACCCATAGGAACCATCGGTCGAAAAAGAGTTTTAGATCAATAAATTCTTTTTTAACCGATTGTCATGAGACTTACCATTGGGTAGTTTGCTATACATCCAAACGTCCATGCCAAATTTGATCAAGATTGGACTACTATATCATATAGCTCCCATAGGAAAGATCGGACCAAAAATAGTTTTGCTTCTAAAAACTTTTGTGATTCTTATGTGATCATCAGCAAACTTGGTAAAAACCATACATATGTATGTACATAATAGATTATAATCCTGTTAAATTTTATAAAAATCGTTTATCTATATGATATAGCTAATGAAAAAATTGGATGCTGCATGTCTACATACATATGCACGCGTGCCGTGCTATAGCAAGTAGATTCATGTTTTTATACAAATTGATTGATTGAATTGACTTTGGCATGGCCGAAGTTAGCCCGGCCTTCTGTTTTTTTTTTTTTGCCACGCCCCGGAATGTTTATTCTGCAATGTTTATCGTATCATAACTTATTGGCGAGCTATTGAAGTTCGGTGTTGTCGAACTTCACGTTGCTACGAAATCTGCCCATATACCGACTTGTGCACGCATACATAGACAGAACGAGATCACAAGCGACATAGCCGTGTGTTCGTCGTTCTGCAGTCTGCTCGAGAATAAATTATTATACCCTTGCAGAGGGTATTATAAAATTGGTCAGATGTTTGTAACGCAGAGAAGGGATCGTTTCCGACCCCATAAAGTATATATATTCTTGATCAGCAAGAGAAGACGAGTTGATATAGCCATGTCCGTCTGTCCTTCTGTCCGTCTGTCTGTCTGGTGCTGCGCGAACTAGTCCCACAGTTTTAGAGCTATCGCATTCAAAGTTCGTATATAAGCTTTTCTATACAGCCACATGCACATCTGCGATTTTGATCGGACAACTATATCATATAGCTGCCATACAAATACAAACGTTAAATGCGAATAACTTCTCTATTTTTTGAAAAATCTGATCCAAACTGAATTTGTACATAAATAAAAAGGGATAAAAAGGGATGCGTGAATTTCAAAACAATCAGATAAACATAACGCCTGATTTCGACGATATAAAATTTGCCTACACGCATAAGCACTGCTTATTAAGCAGTGAAGCACATATATGTGTCAAAATTGCGTTTGTGTGTGTGTGAATATGAATATCAATCGCTATATTGTCGTGGCACGCTTACTATTTGGCGATTGGCTGGCCCCAGAAAATGTATTTAAAATATTTCTTTATTGGATTAAGAAACAAAAAATTTTTTAGGAAATAAAATGTAATGGTCAAGTGCTGCAAGGGTATACAAACTTCGGCATAGACAAAGTTAGCTTCTTTGATATTTTTTGGTACGTTTCCCTCCCTCTCTGCGTTATGCTCTCATTGAGCTTATAAGCGCTCGGCTTTTTGCCGAACGCCTCTGGGGTTCCATGGTTAGGCTAGCGTTTGCAATCAAAAAATCTTCTATTTGCGCCATCTATATTATAGCTTGGTTAGTGGTTGAAGCTTTCAATTATATAAATTGGCGCGAACAATTTTCTGCTGTTGTAAATGTTCAAATTTATTTCTTTTAAATTAATACGAGTAATATGGATAACAAAGCTCAAGGTATTTAAAACCTATTATTTACGACCAATGTTCGTGTTGTTTTTAATGTTCAGTGTTATTGCTGATTGTATTTCTCGATATAACAAATGTACATACATATATCTAAAAACCAGAAGGCCGGGCTAACTTCGGCCATGCCGTAGTTTGTATACCCTTGCAAGCTCTTGTGTTACTAGATCCCTAAAAAGAGTTATGTTAAGTAAGGACCCTGGTGTAAAAATCCGTTTTTACACGCCATAGCACGGCACGCATACATATGCAGACATGCAGCATTCAATTTTTTCATATGCTTGTATGACAGCTATATGATATAGTCATCCGATTTTGATCAAATTTACCCAAATAATATATTATAACTTTCTATGTGAAAATGTTATTTACCAAGTATGACGATGATCGCTCAAGGAACAAAAAAGTTTCTAGAAGAAAAGCTATTTTTGGTCCGATCGTTCATATGGGAGCTATATGATATAGTAATCCCATCTTGATAAAATTTGGCATGGATGTTTGGATGTATAACAAACTGCCAAATGTTAAGTCTTATGATAATCGGGTGAAAAAGAAAGAAGTTATTGATCTAAAACTCATTTTTCCACAGATGGTTCCTATGGGAGCTATATGATATAGTCTTCCGATCCGGATGAATCCGAGATATACAATGCCTGCAGTATATACAAGACTTCGTGCAAAATTGCAGCTCTGTAGCTATAGCGGTTTAGGAGGAGAAGCTGTTGATCCAGACAGACAGACGGACAGACGGACGGACGGACAGACAGACGGACAAACGGATTTGAACTCGTCTTGTCATGCTGATCAAGAATATATATACTTTATATGGTCGGAGATGCCTGCTTCTATGCGTTGCACACTTCTGACCAAAATTAATATACCCTTTTTGAAAGGGTATAAAAATAAAATGATGATAAGAAACAAGGAAATTCAGCAAACAGTATGTAAGGAAATGGGTTTGCATTTTATCATACCGAAACGGACATGTCTTAATCAACTCGGCTATTGATACTAATCAATAATATAAGTCTGGTTGGACTGTGTCCAAAATATCCACAGAAATTGGACGCAGTCGCACCGTAATTGCAAATTTTTTGAAGAATCCGGATGATTATGGTAAGAAACGGAGTAGTAGTCGGAAACCAGTTTTAAGTTCACGCGACAAACAGCTTATTATTAATAAAGCGAGCAATTGCAGCAATTGCCAGTAAAAAAGTGTCCCGCATGACTGTTTGGCGTACCCTAAATGAATCTGAACATATTGTTCGAGCAGTCCTCAAAAAAATTCCCTTTTTAACACCCCGTCACAAAGCTGCGAGGATCGAATTTGCCCAAAGAAACTTGGATACAAACTAGGACTCGGTATAAAAATGCAGCATTGAACTCTTGCATATGTCTAACGTTTATACCCTTGCAAAAAGGGTATATTAATTTTGGTCAGAAGTGTGCAACGCATAGAAGCAGGCATCTCCGACCATATAAAGTATATATATTCTTGATCAGCATGACAAGACGAGTTCAAATCCGTTTGTCCATCTGTCTGTCTGGATCAACAGCTTCTCCTCCTAGACCGCTATAGCTATAGAGCTGCAATTTTGCACGAAGTCTTGTATATACTGCAAGCATTGTATATCTCGGATTCATCCGGATCGGACGACTATATCATATAGCTCCCATAGGAACCATCGTTCGAAAAATGAGTTTCAGATCAATAACTTCTTTCTTTTTCACTCGATTATCATAAAACTTAACATTTATTATACATCCAAACATCCGTGTGAAATTTGAAGATCGGACTACTTTATCATATAGCTCCATAGGAACAATCGGGCCAAAAATAGTTTGTCTTGTAAAAACTTTTTTGTTTCTTTTGCGATCATCACAAAGTTTGGTAAATAACATTTGCACATAACAAATTATAATCAAATTACCAAATTTTATCAAAATCGGATAACTATATGATATAGCTATGATACAAACAAATGGCAAACTGCATGCTGCATCTCTTCTACATACATACATGCATATGCATGCGTGCCGTGCTATAGCGTGTAGATTGAGGTTTTTTCACAAAAGCCTATTCATTTTGCGATCTCCATTTAGGGACTGAGTAACGCAAGAACTTGCAAGGGCATACAAACTTCGGCATGGTCGAAGTTAGCCCGGCCTTCTGGTTTTATTTTAAATAAGGTTATTTTTTCTGATGAGAAAAAGTTTAATCTTGATGGTCCCGACGGTTTCCAGCATTATTGGCGCGATTTGCGAAAGGAGCCTCTTTATTTTTCAGAGAGAAATTTTGGTGGCGGTTCAGTAATGGTGTGGGGAGCATTCAACAAGTTTGGGACGTTAGACTTGCAGTGTACCAGCTCCAAAATGAAAAGCTGTGATTACATACAGGTCTTAGAAAACAGTTTGATCCCCTATTTAAGTGAAAATAGAGGGATTCCACATGCTTTCATGCAGGACAATGCACGAATTCACGTTAGTCGCGAAACCAAATCGTCGTTCGGTGGCTTTATTGGACTGGCCGGCTTGCTCACCGGACATAAACCCAATAGAAAACATCTGGGGTATAATGGCACGACGTGTCTATAGCAACAACAGGACCTATGAGAACATAGAGGACCTGAAAATATCGATTTTTAGGGAGTGGCGTTCTCTAGAGCCAGAGTTACTTCAAAAATTGTCAGAGTCCATGAAAAGAGGAATTTTTGAAGTTGGTAGATGCCAAGGATCAACAATAAATCTATAAAATATCGTTTGTTCTTAATTTCATAATTTTCTTTTTACATTAAATACTACAGCCGAAGGTGTCTTATAATTTTGATACAAATGAAAATACTGCATTTTCAATTTTTTTGAAAAAAAAACCAATTGTTGTTAAAATATTTGAATAAAATGTGCTAAAACGCTTTTCTGTTCCATTATTAAATATTTCAATAAGTTTTTTAGTCCATTTTAACCAGAAGGCCGGGCTAACTTCGGCCATGCCGAAGTTTGTATACCCTTGCAAGCTCTTGTGTTACTATATCCCTAAAAAGAGTTATCTGAATGTAAGGACCCTGGTGTAAAAATCCGTTTTTACACGCCATATCACGGCACGTATACATATGCAAACATGCAGCATACAATTTTCTCATGTGTTTGTATGACAGCTATATATATAGTCTTCCGATTTTGATCAAATTTACCCAAATTATAACTTTCTATGTGAAAATGTTATTTACCAAGTTTGACGATGATCGCTCAGGGAACAAAAAAGTTTCTAGAAGAAAAACTATTTTTGGTCCGATCGTTCATATGGGAGCTATATGATATAGTAATCCCATCTTGATAAAATTTGGCATGGATGTTTGGATGTATAACAAACTGCCAAATGTTAAGTCTTATGATAATCGGGTGAAAAAGAAAGAAGTAATTGATCTAAAACTCATTTTTCCACCGATGGTTCCTATGGGAGCTATCAGATATTGTCGTCCGATCCGGATGAATCCGAGATATACAATGCCTGCAGTATATACAAGACTTCGTGCAAAATTGCAGCTCTGTAGTTATAGCGGTTTAGGAGGAGAAGCTGTTGATCCAGACAGACGGACAAACGGATTTGAACTCGCCTTGTCATGCTGATAAAGAATATATATACTTTATATGGTCGGAGATGCCTCCTTCTGTGCGTTGCACACTTCTGACCAAAATTAATATACCCTTTTTGCAAGGGTATAAAAATATTCAAGAAAAACCAAGTGTCTTATCATTTTGATACGCACCTTTTAAACTTTATAGAGTCAAAAAAGCTTTCTTCTGCCTGTTACATACATTTTGGCGACTTAAATATACCATTTCATGCTATGGATGCATTGGTATAAAAATTAGGCTTCTACATAGCTCTATTTTTAGACTTTATGCTGCCAAAATAGACAAATCGTCCATAGTGCGGAGAGAGAACGCTTAAAGGCTCGTGTGCACATATGTACATACATGAGAGTGAGTGAGATACATATGTGTCAGTAAACTTGGCGTGCGAAAGAAATTTAATACAAGAATTTGGTTTAAAAGTAGAGTTTTCACTTGGTGCATGGTTTATTTAAATCGGCCCGGCGACTTACTTCATTTTTTTTTTCGAGTCACTAAGTATTAAGCAAGCAAAATGCAATACTGGACATGGATATGACAGGGATGAAGAGAGAGAGATGGGGAATTAGACAGGGGAAGGGTAAAGGGACATTAGAACAATCAATTAGACATGAACAAATCGGGCACATATGACTGTAATCATCAGATGAAGCCAATGAAGATATTGGTGAAAAAAGCTGATTTTCGAATTACAAATGACGCACGTAATACGTGAGGGGGACAGAGGCAGAAGAAGAAGAAAAGGCGATAGAGAGAGAGAGAGAGAAAGAGATGAAAAGTTCGAATTAGGGATTTCTAAACGCCAACAGGCTTAGATGATGAGCAGAGGACAGTGGTGAAATGAGGAATGGTAAATGGAAAAACATGGCAACAGATGCTGCTAATTGGTTTTTAATTTAAGGCCTCAAGAGCAATAAACGCCACAGATTCAGCCTTAGTTGTTGGCTTCGTCTCAGCCCAGTTGCTCGGTGCTATCAACCTACATATGTATGTACTTTGGTTGAGTCAAGATGGCACTTTGCCATAAATCCATTTCGAATTTGAAGCAATTTGCTGTTAACTATGGCAATATTTAAAGACTTAAAACTTATAAGTCTCACACAAGTCTCACTTATTCCTTTTCCCTCGCTTCCTTTTTCCTCCTCTCGCTTTCTTTACAATAAGATCTGGTGTTGGCTTACATTGTCAATTCATTGAAAACTTAATGTTCGAATGAGAGTGGAAGTTAAAGGAGCCGAAAGCTTGTAAAAGGAAACTATAAAAGGCACAAAAGAAAAAGCAAAAAGTAGCTTAATAAAATTCGAACCAAAAAAAAAGGAAAAATTTGATAATGATTTACTATGAATCATTTTGTATACTCTTTCTGGAGGAATTATTATTGAAGTGTACTCACAATAGTATATTTTTATACCATGTATCCATTGGATGAAATGGTATATAAAAGTCGCCAAAATGTATGTAATAGGCAGAAGTAAGCATTTCCAACCGATCAATAGCCGAGTCGATCAATGTTCGTCTGTCTTTCCGACCCAAAGAGTGCTGAGATATCAGTAACTATAAAAGCTATTGTAATCTTACAGAGGGTATTATAAAATTGGTCAGATATTTCTAACGCAGGAATCGTTTCCGACCCCATAAAGTATATACATATATTATTGAACAGCAAGAGAAGACGAGTTGATATAGCCATGTCCTTCTGGCCATCTGTCTGTCTCTCTATGTAAACTAGTCCCACAGTTTTAGAGCTATGCCTTTCAAATTACGTAGATAAGCTTTTCTATACTCGAATCGAATTAACATAAACACGAGAGTACATCAAGAACTCAAGAAGAGAAATTCGAGTGCGTACTTAAAAGACGAAAGACGACAAAAGCGACGAATTCAAAGCATCCGATTTCTTAAACTTCTTATTCTCATTAAATGTCTAATTACCCACTAAACTCTTTTCTAATAATACTAATCATAAAATAAAACTAAATAAAACCAAATTCCTCATATCATTATATCATAAAGCTTTTTATACCCTTGCAAAAAGGGTATATTAATTTTGGTCAGAAGTATGCAACGCATAGAAGGAGGCATCTCCGACCATACAAAGTATATATATTCTTCATCAGCATGACAAGACGAGTTCAAACCCGTTTGTCCGTCTGGATCAACAGCTTCTCCTCCTAGACCGCTATAGCTACAGAGCTGCAATTGCACGAAGTCTTGTATATACTGCAAGCATTGTATATCTCGGATTCATATCATATAGCTCCCATAGAAACCATCAGTCGAAAAATGAGTTTTAGATCAATTACTTCTTTCTTTTTCACCCGATTATCATAAAACTTAACATTTAGCAGTTTATTATACATCCAAACATCCATGCTGAATTTGATCAAGATCGGACTACTATATCATATTCATAGCTCCCATAGGAACGAACTGACCAAAAATAGTTTTTCTTCAAAAAACTTTTTCTAATGCGATCATTGTCAAACTTGGTAAATAACAATTCCACATAGAAAGTTATAATTGTGGTAAATTTAATCAAAATCGGATGTCTACATCATATAGCTGTCATACAAACATATGCAAAAATTGCATGCTGCATGTCTACATACATGCATATGTATGAGTGCCGTGCTATGGCCTGTAAAAACGGATTTTTACACCAGGGTCTTTACATTTAGATAACTCTTTTCAGAGACCTAGTAACACAAGAGCTTGCAAGGGTAGCCCGGCCTTCTGTTTTTTTTTCTAAATCAATAACTTCGTTGTTTTTCACGGGATTATCATGAAACCTAATAATTGGCAGTTTACTGAACATCCGTACCCAATTTTATCAAGATCTATCAAATAGCTCTCATAGGGAACCAGAAATATTTTTGCTTCTAAAAACTGAATTGTTTCTTGAACAATCATCACCAAACTTAATAGTTTAAATTTAACCATAATAAATTATAATCCTGCTAAATTTTTTCCAAATCGGATATATTATATAGCTGTTACTCAGCCATATAAAACAATTGCATGCTGCTTGCATACATACAGGCATTATGTATGCGTGCCGTGTTATGGCTTGTAGGGGTTCCTACACAAAGGTTTTTATAAATACCATGCATATATAGGAGAAATAGTATATTAAAGTCCCCAAAACGTATGTAACAGGCAGAAGGAAGCTTTTTCGACCCCATAAGGTATATATCTTTTGGTTCAGCAGGAGAAGAGAAATTGATATAGACATGTCTGTCTGTCCGTCCGTAAGAGTGCACAGATCTCAGCACCTATAAATTATAGAGCTAGTAAATTTAGAATGTAGACTCCTGTAGTATAGATGCTAACCAAGTTTTTTTTTTTTGCCTCGCCCCCTTCCGCGTAAAAAGTGATTTTCCCCTGCAATATTTATCGTATCGGAATTTAATTTGACACACTCATACATCTTATATGTATGTATATATCTACCATTCCATCATCAATTTCATAAAAATCTGAATAACCAGAAGGCCGGGCTAACTTCGACCAGGCCGAAGTTTCTATACCCTTGCAAGTTCTTGCGTTACTCAATCCCTAAATGGAGATCGCAAAATGGAAAGGGTTTTTGAGTAAAAACCCGTATCTATACGCTATAGCACGGCACGCATACATATGCATGTATGCAGATATGCAGCATGCAGTTTTGCCATTTGTTTGTGTAACAGCTATATCATATATTTATCCGATTTTGATCAAATTTGGCAAGATTATAATTTATTATGTGCAAATGTTATTTACCAATTTTGGTGATAATCGCAAAAGAAAAGAAAGTTTTTAGAAGCAAAATAATTTTTGGTCCGATTGTTCCTATGGGAGCTATATGATATAGTAACCCGATCTTGATCAAATTTGACACGCATGTTTGGATGTATAGTAAACTGCCAAATTATCTCATGATAATCGGGTAAAAAAGAACAAAGTTATTGATCTAAAACTCATTTTTCGACCGATGGTTCCTATGGGAGCTATATGACATAGTCGTCCCAGCCGGATGAATCCGGGATATACAATGCCTGCAGTATATACAAGACTTCGCGCAAATTGCAGCTCTGTAACTATAGCGGTTAAGGAGGAGAAGCTGGTGATCAAGACAGACGGACGGACGGACAGACAGACGGACAAATGAATTTAAACTCGTCTTGTCATGCGGATCAAGAATATATGTACTTTATATCTTCGGAGACGCCTCCTTCTATGCGTTGCACACTTCTGACCAAAATTAATATACCCTTTTTGCAAGGGTATAAAAATCGCCGAGTTATACGTTAAAACGTTTTGTTTTCAAAGCGATGCAAGGGCGGATTTGGCCGGTGGGGCGCTAAAGTGCACACACATCAGAGTGAATCAGGGCGCAACAAATGACGTCTGATCAGATTGTCTTGAATTTATTAGTGAATCGGGCCAGTTGGTTGTTGTTCATTAGATACAATTCCGTCTATATCTTAGAGGTGTTTGTCGTCCATTGAGTTACTTACAAGGCTGTGAAACTGTCACACTATTTGAATTTCGCACTTCCTTGGCGAAGAACTAAATTCTGAATTCGATATGCCGCAAATCAGCAAGACTATTTAGAGACCAGCTTGCCGCCGCTCTGTTTCTAAATCTCGATCCCGATCTAAGTGTCGTGTTCGATAAAATCGAACATTAGATTTAATGAATGTTAAACTTATTCCGCCCCCGGAATTCAATAAAAAGAGATTTTCTTCAGCAATATTTATCGTATCGGAATTTAATTTGGCACACTCATACATGTTATAGACATCTATCATTCCATCATAAAAATCGGAATAAAAATTGCCGAGTTATACGTTGACTCGTTTTGCACCGAAGCAGTGCATGGACGAATTTGGCCGGTGGGGCGCTAAAGTGCACACACATAAGAGTGAGCGAGATAGCATATGTTAGAAATCGCGCATACGAAAGAAATTTAATATTTGAATTTAGTTTATAAATTTATTAATGTACCCATTTTTCAAATGTATAAAAATAAAGCGAATCATTCTTAACTGAATACAAACATATGCATGTACATACATAGATATGTATCTCAGTATGTCAAAAACTAAAACACTTTTATATACATAAGGTGTGCGAAAAAAGTAAGTGGGACAAAGACTTAAAACATTATTTTGTCCAGAAAATTCAGATTTTCGTTTTCTCTTTTACTATTTTATTTCGGTTGTAGTGTGCTTGAGATATGAGGAAAAAGAATTGGAAAAGTACCGCAAGGTTTTCCCGTTAGATTTATTTTTAGATGCTAACGTCCAGTTCCGCGAACGAAATAAGTAAATGGGACAGATTACTTTGCTTTCATTTTTCGAGAGATAAGCACGTTCAATTAGAACTTTTGCATTAAAATATTGTACAAACTATTAAAAGTGACAAAAAAGGAGTTATTTCCAATCCATATTTCAGTTTAATTCAGTAATAATAGAGAAAAAAAAAGTAAAATGTCCAGTTTGGCAAGATTGTCTGATGAGGAGCGTGGGAGGATCGTGGCACTGCGTGATATGGGGATGTCAATCCGGAAAATTTCTGAAAATGTTGGCAGAAACAAAAACACGGTGGGAAAATTGCTTAAAGACCCGGAAAATTACGGAAAAAAACCACGTTCTGGACGCCCACCATTGGTTACCAACCGCGATAAAAGGCAAATAAAAAATCCAATGCCAATGGCAAACAATTTGGCAATCTTAAGGATCTCAAAGAAGCCATAATTGAGGAATGGCAAAAATTGGACATCCAAATGCTTCAAAACCTAATAAATTCGATGCCATCCCGTATATTGAAGGTTTTGAACAATAAAGGAGGGTCTATTTAAGTTTCTTTTCTTATAAAATCAGTTGTTTTTGTTGTTTTTTTCTTTTTTCGTAGGTTTAAGATACAAATTATGGATTTGTCCCACTTACTTATTTCGTTTGAAAATATTTTGTTTCATTTTTCATTACATTTGTTTACGTTTTTTTGATACAATTATTATGAAATATATTGGTCATTTTATTAAGTTTAAACACAAATTTTTGTTTTTTCAATATATTGATGTGTTCAATTTTTATATCATTTGACATAGTGTCCCACTTACTTTTTTCGCACACCTTATCTATCTATATCGGAAATAGAATCTGAGAAATTGACAAGCAAATAAAATTAAGACAAATCTCTCTGACCGGTGTACACTGGGCACAATCGACAAGTATAATTCTCCAATAATTTAAAAAAATTTTAACTTACTTTGACGACGTCTACATTATATACATATACGTGAAAATAAAGCAAAACCAGAAGGCCGGGCTAACTTCGACCATGCCGAAGCTTGTATACCCTTGCAAGTTCTTGTGTTACTAAATCCCTAAAAATATAGGGAAATATATCTAAAAAATATCTAAATGTAAAGACTTTTGTGTAAAATCCGTATCTACACGCCATAGCACGGCACACATACATACATATGCATTTAGCTCCCATAGGAACCATTGGACGAAAAAAGAGTAGATCAATAACCTCGTTCTTTTTTATCTGATTGTTATAAAACCTAACGTTTGGCAGTTTACTATATATCTTAACGTCCTTGCCAAATTTGATCAAGATCGGATTACTATATCATATAGCTCCCATAGGAACAATTGTACCAAAAATAGTTTTGCATCTAAAATTGGCAAATCCCAAAGGAATATTGCTGAAATTGTACAGTTGAGTCCCAGCACAGTACAATATATCATTCAACGCTTTGTTCGTGAAAATCGGGTGGCAGATAAGGGTCGAATTGCACCGAATAAAATTTTCACTGACGCCGAGGAAAGACTTATTGTCCGAAAAATTAAGGCCAATCCAAAATTATCAGCCCCAAAATTGGTATCGGATGTTGAGGCTGAGATGGGAAAACAATGTTCCGCAGAGACAGTCCGTCGTGTATTACGCGACCATGATTTTAAAGGCCGTGGCTAAAGGTGGCTCAAAAAAATGCAGGCTGAAATTTGCCAAGGAGCATGTTGGCCGCCCCATTTCGTTCTGGAGTGATGTTATATTCGTGGATGAAGTCAAATTTAACTTCTTTGGGTCCGATAGAATGGAGTATGTTTGGCGCCAACCAAATACTGAGCTTCAAAATGGAAACCTAAAACCTACTATGAAGCATGGTGGTGGCAGTGTGATGGTTTGGGCATGCATGGCGGCTTCGGTAGTTGGAAACCTGGTTTTCATAGAAGACACCATGGATAAACATAAACTGCGTTTAAATTTTGTTTATATATCTTCAATAATTTATCGGGTACGTTCTCTTAAAGTTTTTCTGTACCGCTGCACGAAATAAGTTGTGAGCCACTGGTATCGAATAGATCAAAGATTGAAACGGCTCAGCAAATGACCAATTAGGTAATTGACTTTGAATTGAAAAATTTGGAGATATTTTGATGTTCCTTCCTTCTTGTTTAAAGAAAAATAAAGTAAGTAAGTCGCCGGGCCGACTTGGATATACCATGCATTAGGTGAAGAGATATAAATTAAATTTCTTTCAAATGCTATCACTCTTATGTGGAAACGAGCACTTTAGCGCCCTTCACCAAATCGGTGATTTGCAGCATATGCTATCTCGCTCTTTTTCGCGTGCATCTGCCTTGCACCGCTATGAGTGAAAAACGTTTCTATGTATAACTCGGCCATTTTTATTCCGATTCTTGTGATATTTGGTGGAATGATAGATATACGTGACATGTATTAGTGTGCCAAATTAAATTACGATACGATAAATATTTCGGCTGAAAATCGATGATGCATAGGATGAAATGGTATATTAAAGTCGCCAAAATGTATGTAACAGGGAGAAGGTAGCTTTTCCGACCCTATAAAGTATATATATTCTTGATCAGTATCAATAGCCGAGTCGATTGAGACATGTCCGTCTGTAGGATCATCGAGATCTCGGAGACTATAAGAGCTAGAGCTACCAAACTTGGCATGTAGGTTCGTTTGCTCTGCAGGTAGATCAAGCTTATTTATTTTTTTGCCCCGCCCCCTCTATTTGAAAAACAAATATTTATCTTATCGTAATTTAATTTGGCACACACAAATATCAATCATCCCATCAAATATCGCAAGAATCGGAATAAAAATGGCCGTTATACATAGAAACCTTTTTCACTCATAGCAGTGCAAGGCAGATGCACGCAAAAAAGAGCGAGATAGCATATGCTGGAAATCACCGATTTTGTCGGGAGGCCCCAAAATGATCGTGTCCACATAAGAGTGAGCAAGATAGCATTTGAAAGAAATGTAATATACATATATGTATCTTTTCACCTGATGCATGGTACATATATCCAAGTCGGCCTGGTAAGTCACTTTATTGTTTTTTGGAACGCCTATTGGCACGTCTTTACTCCACGAAGCATCAATTGGTACTGTGCGAAAAAGTATAAAAATAGATGTTGGTGAATTAATCAATAATGTTATTATACATATTGCCATGTTTCAAAAAAGAATTATAACTGCATATTAACCAAAAAGAGGCTAGCTCTGCCTTTTTGGCACGAGTGAATAAAAGAATTTTTCCTTCTGAATTTATGTTGCTCTCCCATATAGTCCAGGGTATATCCAAGTCAGCCCGAAAACTTACGTACTTCGTTTATGTACTAACACAAAGTAAGCTTTTAAGTTGCTAATTTAGTTTCATCGCAAATTAACTTAAACATTTTTGGTACATATACATATATGTACATGTTTTCTAATATGAGAAACAAAGTTTGGCGCGAAAAGCTTTTAGGTCAAAATATTAGAGTATCAGGAATAATGGTAGAACTACCAAAGGCAATTATGCAACGCATATTGTATAAAGATTACAAAAGTTACCGTATTACTAGCTTTTTCCCTAAGAAGCTGCCTCTCTGTAAATTTGAGCCGAAAATCACAAGAACTTTCTACACGGATATTTTGAATTTGCCAAGAGTTTCATATACATTAAACCCGCTTGCTGCTGCATCGCCTACATCTTGCTCTCTCTCGCTCTATCTACCTCTTCTTCTCTATGTCGTATCTTACATTTAATGTCTGCGGCAATGGCTGTCAGTTTTGCTTCCTGTGTTTCATCCTCGACCTCTTTCTCTTCTAACTTCTGGTTAGCGATTCTCTTCTTCGTTGCAGGTTCACTGCATCGCATATGTTGTGGCATATATGTATGTACTTAGATACATACACACATAGGAAGGCAACACACACACATACATACACACACACTCACACACACAACATACATGCATAAATGTACATACATACCTGCGTACACGTGTGTCCCTAGCTACTTATGTATGTATAAGAAAAACCTGCGGACCTGTCGCTCGTGTGTACCGTTTCCTCCACGCTAAGAACTCCCCGTGTTAATGTCGCCGCAACTTTTCATACAATGTCCATTGAATATATTTTTATTTATTTTGCCACGCCCAAATCCGCCTTCAAAAATTGATAAATTCGAATTTCACCTGCAATATTTATCTTTACGTAATTTAACATGGCACAATAATACATGTTATGAACATCTATCATTCCACCAAATTTCATAAAAATCGGAGTATATGTACGTATAAAAGTTTTCTAAAGTGCTCCTGGATATAAGAGTGAGCGAAAAAGCATGTGAAAAAATCGAATATATGTATGTACATATGTAAGAATTTTCACTTGTTTGCTTGCAATTATTTTGCACTGGTAGGTCGTTAAATTTGTCGTCATATGCAGACACTGCAATCATTTTTCCATCCTTTTCTTTGACTTCCTTTCTGGCTCCCTAACTCTCTCTTTTTTTCTATGTCTTACTCACTCTTTTAATGTGTGCGTATGCATAGCCTGCTGACACACATGCATATACATACACACACATAGAAAATTAAGAGGACGGAAGGTCGCGCTTTTTCCTACCCTTGTGTCAAAGTTCCTTAAACCCTGCGTTTTACCTCTAAATAAAAGCCAAGTTCGGTGGTTACTGTTGCTACGGTTTGTCGACTTTTTACGGTTGTGTACCATATGCCATAGCTGCCGGGGGCTTGCAAAGCTGAAAATCAAATTTTGGATAGCCAGAGGGTCGATTGATCACTAAAAATATATACATATACATACATACATATAAAACCAGCCCTTTTTCTTTTTGCGTCGTGTCGCTCAAATTTTGTTCAAAATCTCTCAAACAAAAAGCAACGGGAGGTACACTTCTGATCTCCACGCGTGCAGTCGAAACAAGAGCGAACTAACTTACGATATTCTCTTTCTCTTCACTGTGAGCTTGAATCTGTACGTTAACTACAACCGCTTCCCGAGACTGTCAAAAAGTACCAACAAAATTAAACGCCGTAGCAACACTGCTGGCGATGCAATTGCATCTGTCTCCCCCACAACGTTTCTATGTATAACTCGGCCATTATTATTCCGATTCTTGTGATATTTGGTGGAATGATAGATATTCGTAACATGTATTAGTGTGCCAAATTAAATTACGATACGATAAATAGTTCGGAATGGGGCGTGGCCAAAATTTGAAACAAACTTGATCTGCGTGCATACTGCACACATCTACTGTCCAAATACCATAACTCTAGCTTTTATAGTTCCCGAGATATAGGGGCTCAACATATTGTTTCTCATAAAGAGTGGGCGCAAGGGGGCGTGGCAAAAAAAAACCAAACTTTATCAGCGTACACACCAAACGAGTCTACATTCCAAATTTGGTGGCTCTAGCTTTTATAGGACGGACATGTCTCAATCGACTCGGCTATTGATACTGATCAAGAATAGGGAATCAAGAATATTTATAGGGTCGGAAAAGCTTCCTTCTGCCTGTAACATACATTTTGGCGAATTTAATATACCATTTCATCCTATGAAGACATGGTATAAAAATACCCGGTAAACTAACGCAATGCTATCAATGTCAACTGTTCGGGCACGGCTCCAAAAACTGCTCAGTCAACACTGCTTGGGCTCACTGTAGCGAGCCCCACGAAAAGGTAAGCTGCCCAAAAACTAATATTCAATGTGCGAACTGTTAAGGCAATCACCCGTCTACAGACCCCGCCTGTCCTTACCGTCTGAGTCTGGTTTTGACAGCCGAACCAAGCGGAAGTGTTTGCAGAATAATTTCGCGTGCGAAATAGTGAGCAAAGAAAACAAGGCAAGAACAAACGGTGTTCACTTGGAGCAAATACGTGGATTAGTGAGCCAAGCAACGGTAACTTGTTTACAAGTTATTGTATGTGTGAACAACTGCGAGTGTGTGTGTGAACGTGTTCAGAGTACTTGATAAAACTGCCAGTACAGTGGGCCCCCGCTATGAGGGTCCCGACTAAAGCTCGTCCGTGAAGCGATACTCGTGCGTGAGCCGATATTTGGGCGTGAGCCTGGTGCCGGAAGCTGACGGTGGGAGAGGCCTCAGTCGCTAAAATGGCATTGTTGGACAGCGCGTCCGTGCCCTACGTCGCCGAGCCCGTTGTGTTCGCGAAGTAAGGGAAGCGCAAGGCTGATCCCGCCGCTGCCGAAGTCACGCGATCGCCAGTCGCCGAAGATCCGAAGCGATTGTGGCTGAGGTATGCGCTGCTGTTCATGGCGTTCGCAATGACATGGTAGGGATTGCACCCGAGGCGGTTTCGACAGCCATCAAACGACTAGAGGAGTTGGCTTGTCTCTGGCAGTGAAAAACGCCGTGCCCTAGAACCGTCCTGGTGGAAAAACCGCACCCCCGCCGCCTGTTCCCCTTGCCACCAACCAAGCAGCCTACTATGCTGCCTTCCGCGTAGTCACCACCGCCGCAGTCCAAGTCCCCGGAGTGCCACTCCCCGCACCACGGATCCACAAGCCAGTGGAAACGTGGTCACAAGTCGGGATCCGAGTGTGTCCAGCAAGCAAGTAGTCGAGCGTTGAAGGAGGTCGCACCGATGCTGCGAGTGGGATTGCCAGGCGCACTGTTTATGCTGGACTCATGGTGCCGTGTGGTATTCCTTGGTTAAGAGAACGACGGTCGCCAGGAGGCCTCTCTAATCTCTTGCCATAGTGTCATGGTCTTAGGATGCCAGCGATATGCCGTATAGTGTCCACCGAGGTGCTGCTGGTTCTTGCTGGAGCCCCCCATTGGACTTGGTTGCCAAGCAATTGGCAATTACGTTCAGGGTGAAGCATTCCCACCAGCTGGATGAAGGCGATTGGCTGTTCGGTCTGGATGTGTCAAGTCTGGATCAGAGGCAGTTCGAGGACTGGCAGCTGGTTGCTTTCCCACTCTGCGGATTTACGGGACCTCGACGGACTGGGTGTGAGGAGGGAAGATGCCCTTTGGGACTTTTCCCGGGTCTTGGAGACACCGGAGCAGCTTCATATGCTAGAGAAGTTTGCGAGAGCGGCGTTTGCAAGGAGTCGAAGGACGACACAGGTTCAACCAGTGCTCGGCCGGGTAGGCCAAAACTGGTAGCAGTGCACACACTGCGAAGCCGTACCAGAGTGCTTCAATCTGGGAGAAATTTCGACTACGAAGGGCTCACCAAGCCTTAATTGGTAGAGGGGTGGCATCAAGCCACGCCACAAAGCCGTACTAGAGCGCTCAATCTGGGAATACTTTCGGATGCAAACAGCCGACCAAAGCTGTAAATTTGGTACTACGGGATGGGCTAGCGTCTCAAGGCTATCGATAATATCGATCGTTAAGACGATCGAAAATATATACATATGAACCTTTTAAATATTAACTTTTTATTTAAAAAAGAGTAATTTTATAATAGAAATAAATTAAAATAAAGCTCTTTCAAATTAACAAATTTTTAATGTTCAACATTATGATCTTATGATATAAGATCAGAGATAAGCAGCGATTAAGCAGAGATACATTTTTGTTTCTTTGGAATTGTCGATTTTGCTAAAGACAAATTAAATAAAGACAAAAAAAATTTAGCTAACTTCGGCTAAGCCAAAGTTTGTATACCCTTGCAGCCCTTGACCATTACATTTTATTTCCTAAACAATTTTTTGTTTCTTAATCCAATAAAGAAATATTTTAAATACATTGGCCGGGGGCAGCCAATCGCCAAATAGTAAGCGTGCCAAGACAATGTAGCGATTGATGTTCATATTCACACACACACACACAAACGCAATTTTGACACATACATTTATGTGCCTCTATAGGCAAATTTTATATCGTCGAAATCAGGCGTTATGTTTATCTGTATCCGAGTATGAAATTCACGCATATGATGTAATCCCTTTTTATTTATGTACGTAATCAGTTTGGATAAGATTGTTCAAAAAATATAGAAGTTATTCGCATTTAACGTTTGTATTTGTATGGCAGCTATATGATATAGTTGTCCGATCTTATTCAAAATCGCAGATGTACATGTGGCTGTATAGAAAAGCTTATATACGAATTTGAATGCCATAGCTCTAAAACTGTGGGACTAGATCGCGAAGCACCAGACAGACAGACGGACAGAAGGACAGACGGACAGACGGACATGGCTATATCAACTCGTCTTCTCTTGCTGATCAAGAATATATATACTTTATGGGGTCGGAAACGATCCCTTCTCTGCGTTACAAACATCTGACCAATTTTATAATACCCTCTGCAAGGGTATAAAAAACAATTAATGCCATTATTCAATAATGTTCTTACGACTATTATTAGTCTTTCATGTTTCACAAATTCTAATCGACTTTTTCAAAAAACAGCCACTCATTTTTGTTGAGAAAAATCAATTGATTAGAGTTTTTATACCATGCATCCATAGGATGAAAAAGTATATTAAAGTCGGCAAAATGTATGCAACAGGGAGAAGGAAGCTTTTCCGACCCTATAAAGTATATATATTCTTGATCAGTATCAATAGCCGAGTCGATTGAGACATGTCCGTCTGTCTGTCTGTCCGTCTGTAGGATCATCGAGATCTCCGAGACTTTAAGAGCTAGAGCTACCAAACTTAGCATGTAGACTCGTTTGCTCTGCAGGTAGATCGAGTTTATTTTTTTTTTGTCCCGCCCCCTTCCGCCACCGCTATTTGAAAAACAATATTTTGAGCCTCCATATCTCGGGAACTATAAAAGATAGAGCTATCGAATTTGGAGATTAGATGCGTGCAGTGTGCACGCAGGCCAAGTTTGTTTCATATTTTTGCCACGCCCCCTTCCGCCCCTGAAATTCGAAAAATTCGATTTTCACCCGAAATATTTTTCGTATCGAAATTAAATTTGGCACACTAATACATGTCACGTATATCTATCATCCCGCCAAATATCAAATAAATCGGAATAAAAATGGCCGAATTATACATAGAAACGTTTTTCACCCATAGCGGTGCAAGGCAGATGCACGCAAAAAAGAGCGAGATAGCATATGCTGGATATCACCGATTTGCTCGGGGGGCGCTAAAGTGCTCGTTTCCACATAAGAGTGAGCGAGATAGCATTTAAAAGAAATTTAATATATATCTCTTCACCTAATGCATGGTATATCCAAGTCGGCCCGGCGACTTACTTACTTTATTTTTTGTTAGTTTTGTCAAAAAATATTTTAAATTGTTATTTTTTTAACGTTAATTGAACCCAGTAATTTCAATCCCGAAATTTGTACAGGATATTTTTTTTCAAGTCGGTACGGTGACTTGGTTACTTTGTTTTGAATTAAATTTAAAGTCTTACCTGCCCACTGAAATTTTAAATGGCCGCAGTATTCTAACTGTGCAAAGGTAACATAATCATTAGGCTTTTAATAGAAGGCTGGACGAAATAAGTATTAACAATTTCACTTAAAAGTTTTTTAGAGGGGTGTCACAGAAATCGCTAACGCCCCAAAATCGCCCCAAACGCAAATGTAGGGTGTCACAGAAACCTCTTTTGACAGTTTTGAAAAGTTACAAGTTTTTCTCCAACGTTTGGTTAATTTTGCGCTTACAGCAAATTATGTTGAAAAAATAATGGTGTTGAAATCAACTTTGATTATTTTTGGATGGAATTGCATTCAAATAATCGCTAGCAATATTTGTGTTCATATATAATTTATTATTTTACGAAAACGCCTGTGAAAAAAACAAGCAAGCGTCGTTTTTGCTTAAATCACCCATAAGCAAGGCTGCCATCCTGCTGAAAACGGCAGAAACTTATTTTCGGACAAAACATTTGTGTTTCCAATTTTAATTTGTTATATGCCACAAGTAAGTACAAATTTTATGGATTACAACCAAATTTAAGAAAGTTTTTAAATTGTGTGTACACGGATAAATTTAATGTAAACGTCGAAAAAATGCACCAAGTTGACGTCTCTGTTTTTATCTTGGCCAGCCAAAGAAGAAGAAACAGTTGTAAAAAATGCAATTGCAGTTGCCGCCTTTTTTTTTAAAATGAATTGAAATTTTTTGGATTTCTGATGGATATGGTTTCTAATATGATCGAATAAACTTAATTAAATTTACATTTGAATGTGTGCATCGAATTTTAAATTAATTCACTTGTAATTGAAGATCTGTAAAAATGGAAATCGCTTGCTAAAAAGAAACAAGAGTCTAGATTAAATAATATTCCCAACGACTTTTTATACCCTTGCAAAAAGGGTATATTAATTTTGGTCAGAAGTGTGCAACGCATAGAAGGAGCCATCTCCGACCATATAAAGTATATATATTCTTGATCAGCATGACAAGACGAGTTCAAATCCGTCTGTCCGTCTGTCTGTCTGTCTGTCTGTCTGTCTGTCCGTCTGTCTGGATCAACAGCTTCTCCTCCTAGACCGCTATAGCTACAGAACTGCAATTTTGCACGAAGTCTTGTATATATTGCAGGCATTGTATATCTCGGATTCATCTGGATCGGACGACTATATCATATAACTCCCATAGGAACCGTCGGTCGAAAATAGAGTTTTAGATCAATAACTTCGTTGTTTTTCATCTGATTGTTATAAAACTTAACATTGGGCAGTTTACTATACATCTTTACGTCCTTGCCAAATTTGATCAAGATCGGACTACTATATCATATAGCTCACATAGGAACAATCGGAACAAATATAGTTTTGCTTCTAAAAACTTTTTTGTTTCTATTGCGATTATCACCAAACTTAGCAAATAACATTTGAACATAATAAATTATAATCCTGCCAAATTTGATCAAAATCGGATTACTATATGATATAGCTGTCATACAAACAGATGGAAAAATTGCATGCTGCAGCATATATCTACATACATGCATATGTGTGCGTGCCGTGCTATACCGTGTAGATAAGGGTTTTCACACAAAAACCCTTTCCATTTTGCGATCTCCATTTAGGGATTGAGTAACGCATGAACTTGCAAGGGTATACAAACTTCGGCATGGTCGAAGTTAGCCCGGCCTTCTGGTTTTTTTTTGTATTGCACAACCCTATTGCACTTATCGACAATCGAAATACCGAAATAGCGGCGATCGAGTCAGCTGATGTGCCAACCGGTTGCTGTAACTCTGAAAATGTTGCCGAAAATGAAACGTCGGAGATTTCCATGACACCAACGTTTGGTTTCGGCGTTTTACATTTCAAACGTCGTCAAAATCGCTTGCGTTTTCTGTGACACCCCTGATAGAATTTTTTTAGTCAAAAAACTAAAATTTATTTAAGGTCCCCTTATAAGTATATGCAATAATATCGGCGAATAGCTTAACACAGAAGCCGTAATTTACTGTTGACTTTTATTTTGAGCGACAAATAAAATCATTAATAATTATTATTTTTGATTTTTATACCATGCATTCGTAGAATGAAATGGTATATTAAAGTCGCCAAAATGTATGTAACAGGGAGAAGGAAGCTTCTCCGACCCTATAAAGTATATATATTCTTGATCAGTATCAATAGCCGAGTCGATTGAGACATGTCCGTCTGTCTGTCCGTCTGAAGAATCATCGAGATCTCGGAGACTATAAGAGCTAGAGCTACCAAACTTGGCATGTAGACCCGTTTGCTCTGCAGGCAGATCGAGTTTATTTTTTTTTTCGCCCCGCCCCCCTTCCGCCCCCGCTATTTGAAAAACAATATTTTGAGCCTCCATATCTCGGGAACTATAAAAGATAGAGCTTTCGGATTTGGACATTAGATGCGTGCAGTGTGCACGCAGAACAAGTTTGTTTCAAATTTTGGACACGCCCCCTTCCGCCCCCGAAATTCGAAAAAAAAAAATTTTCAGCCGAAATATTTATCGTATCGTAATTTAATTTGGCACACTAATACATGTCACGTATATCTATCATTCCACCAAATATCACAAGAATCGGAATAAAAATGGCCGAGTTATACATAGAAACGTTTTTCACCCATAGCGGTGCAAGGCAGATGCACGCGAGAAAGAGCGAGATAGCATATGCTGGAAATCACCGATTTGGTCGGGAGGCGCTAAAGTGCTCGTTTCCACATAAGAGTGAGCGAGATAGCATTTAAAAGAAATTTAATATACATCTCTTCACCTAATGCATGGTATATCCAAGTCGGCCCGGCGACTTACTTACTTTATTATTTTTGTAGTTCCATTAAATAACTCAAAAATAATGATTATTATTGAAGAAAAACGAAAAAGTGTGAAATTTAAAAATCTTCGCAGAAATGTATAGATTGTGAAAAAACAAATATTTGGGTGTTTACCAATCTTTTGTACGTCCATTATATTGTAAGTGGGTGATTTTTTAAACCATGCATCCACAGGGTGAAACGGTATATTAGAGTCGCCAAAATGTATGTAACAGACAGAAGGAAGCTTTTCCGAACCTATAAAGTATATACAATATATTCTTGATTGAGTACAATAGCCGAGTCGATTGAGACATGTCCGTCTGAGACATGCTCTAACTTTTATAGTTCCCGAGATATATCAAAATATTGTTTCTCAAATAACGTGGGTGGAAGGGGGCGTGGCAAAATAAAATAGTTGGTCAGCGTCTATACTACACGAGTCTACATTCCAAATTTGGTAGTTTTATCATTTATAGTTGCTGAGATCTTTGCGCTCTTACGGACGGGCATACATAGCTATATCAATTTCTCTTCTCATGCTGATCAGGAATATATATACTTTATAGGGTCTGAAATTACGTTTTGGCGATTTTATTTTTTTTTCGCCCCGCCCCCTTCCGCCTCTGGAATATTTAAAAAATCATATAGTAGATACAAATTTAAAGCACCGTACGAATTAATAATGGTCCATTTTTTTTGATCAGCTGAGCAAAGATTTTGCATAAACTATAGTGGTAGTTGTTGTTATTAAATTACAACAAACATTTTTTGTTGTATAATAGAGAATAAAATGATCTTCCAGAAAAAAAACTTTGCCTGTGTTATCTTCTATGGTATTGAAAATATCGTCTGTTAAACATTGCATATGGGTAAAAAAGCTTGCCGTACGAATTAATAGTGGTCGGGGCTCGTAGAAATGCGTAACCATTATAAACTAGACGTCTGCATGAATGGCAAAAAAACACATTCAAATGTACAAAGCCAAAATTGAATTGAGTGAATACTTGTACAAATCGAAATGAGAATGAGTGAGTGACTGAAGTCGTGTTGCCCTCGGCTGGTCAAAAATATACCCGAAAAGAAACGAAGTGAGTGAGTGAGCAGCAGAAGTAATTAAATGTTGTATATTGAATACATTCGAATATTGTCAGCTGTTTTCTGCTGTCTGTGTTATCTGTTAAAAGAAGAGAGAAAAATAAAAAAATATGTGTGCAATGTATTTTTGTTGTGAATCATTTAATTTATATATTTATTACATATAATTTATATTAGAGTTTAAAAACATAATTTTATTAATGTTATCTGGATTAGGAGCTATTGAACATCGCTTTTCTGTTATTAAGTTTCTTGCGATTGAAAAAATTCTCTCAGAAGCTGCGCTGCTGGCTGGAATACATAATATTTGGCAGCTTGTTTTATGGAGTATTAGGAAAAAATGTTTGTGCATGTTCCACCATGCCAAAACGTCAAAATTGGTTGAGTATGGAACATTTATGTTTGTATAGCACCCTATTTCCATTTCAATCTGATCTTTATTGGAGTCAACCTGGACAGCTTCTATGAACTCATCAAATTCATCGCTAGCTGTTTGAGTTTCAATCTTGAGTCTACTAAAAAATGCTGCATAATAGTTTTGCAGTCATTTATTGTTGTTTCCCTTTCATTTTGAGAAAAGTCGTTTAGCTTATTTGTTGGTGGAAACAGGAACAATGCAATGCTGTGATATTTTGATAAATTTGGAGTAATTGTTTCCAAAATTTGAGATCGTAGTGAAAACTTCATTGATTCAATTAGTTCAATATCACTGTACTCGGACTGACATTTTTTTTTAAAATTATATATATAGTCGGGCGTTTAACTGCTTCTAGTTTTTTGGAAACGTTTTCAAATGCTTCTAACAGACAGACGATGGCAGCTAAATTATTTTTATTGATTCCTTCAATTTTATATTCTTGACCTTTTCCTTTCAAAATTGATATTATTTCTGTGTTCCAGCGTGTGGGCAAAAGCTTTTAAGCGAGAGACCCAAAGAAGAATTAGCTCCTGACTTTTTAAAATACTTCACCAGCTTTGTAGAGTGTTATTTGCAAGCTCAGGAACAGACTCAATTGATTTCTCGACGGCGTTGTTCAATAAATGATTGACACAATGAATTTTTTTTAAGCCTTTAATCATGTTGGACCCACAATCAGTAGCAATAACTGGATTGTCCTTTTCGAGGTCACATCCCAAATCTCCTAAAACGTCGCCGACTTTTGCACGTACATTTGTACCTAAACAAAGAATAATAAATTTAAAACTTTTACATATAGATTAAATATAGATACATACATACAGCTGTGTTCAGAAAAATAGGATTGTAGTTGTCTTGCACAGAAACGGGGAAAAAAACAAGAAAAATGCAAAATAGCTGCAAAAATAAATGAAAATAAGAATTTGTATATATTTCTTATAATACTACACATTTTGAGGATAATACTTCATATTTGTTTGCCTTTCATGGCTCAAAAACAAAATAAGTTCTTAAATTCGTCTGTTCAGAAAAATAGGAATGCATACTTAAACGTTAAGAAAAACAACAGGAACTTCATTTAAATTAACCTTAGCCGGTTAATATTATTGGTTATAGTTGATATTTTGTTGTATAACCTTTATTATTTAAAACTGCGCGGCAACGACGTGGCATGGAGTCCACAAGGTCCTGACAACGCTGCACAGATATTTTGTCCCATCCTTCTTGAACTGCCTGCCAAAGTTGGGCTTTGTTTGATGGATTAACATTTGCCACATGTCTCTTGATATCTCCCCATAGGTTTTCAATTGGATTAAAGTCCGGCGATTGAGCAGGCCACCCCATAACATTTATTTTCTCCAATAAGAAATAATTTTTTGACAACTTGTTAGTGTGTTTGGGGTCATTATCCTGCTGAAATGTCCATTTCAGCGGCATCTCCCAAGAAGCATATGGTAGCATAATGTTTTTCAAAATATTTTCAAAACATTTTTATCCATTATGCCTTCTATTTGATGAATAGGGCCTACACCATTGTAGGAAAAACAAGCCCAAATCATAATTTGAAGGCCTCCATGCTTAACCGTTTTTCTTGTAAACCTTGGGTTGTATTCTTGATTTGGTGGTCGATAGAGCTGGGAACTCCATCGATAGTTCCATCGATAGTATCGATGGAAATTAAAAAGTGCGATAGATCGAGGGGAAAAGTTCGATGAAACAATCGATGGTTCCATCCATCGATTGAAAAATACTGAACCATCGATACTATCGATTTTTGCCCATCGCTGACAAAACTATCGAGGGGGCAGACCATCGATGGATTCCCAGCTCTAGTGGTCGACGAACGTACTCTCTGGACCCTGTTCCACCAAATCAGAGCCGGCCACGCATAGCCCCCGGGGGCCGAAGTCAAAACGCGAAACTCATGTATACGAGCCGAGCGCTTGCCGAAGCCATCACAAAAACTATTTGAGAGCGTGAAAACAGAATTAGTTTCTCACAGCATTTCGACCCGAGCACTTCTGTGTCGCTCTGCTGAGAGGCTGCACATGAAAAAATGGATCCTTGCTTTGTTTTCTCTTTCTTTCTCTTGCATTTAATCGTCGACTGCGCTCGTTGTCTTCATTGCGACGAAATTTGTTCACTTTTTATTTTGCGCAGTGCAATGCAGCATTCAAATGCACAAATACAATGATACTTTTTGTGGGCTCTCTTTGTGGCCGGCTCTGGTCCAGAGTATATTGCGCCACTGCTCAGCCGGCCAGTCCACATGTGACTTGGCAAATAAAATTTTCGCATCCAGGTGCTTTCGGGTTAGTAGGGGGACCTTTCTGGGATGGCGGGCTTTTAAATTCTGATCAATCAGTCTGCGCCGAATTGTAACATCACTCACAGACAGTTTCAAATCAGTTTTGATGAAATTTGAGGATGCTGAGTGTTTTTTTTTACTCAATCGAACATACATAGCTCGCAAATAACTGTTGACACTTTTCCATTGTCTGCAAATAAGTGTCTTTCACTCACACAATAATAAAGACTCAGACAGAAACTGTTTTTGTCGCGACTGAATTAGCTCGCTCGCGCTCTGATCGAGACAGTTATTTCTATTTTCGTTTCGCTCAAGTCAAACACTGATCGATTGCTTGAGTTAAATGAAGTAAATTGTCTTTTGCGTATGTATGGGTAAACACACGCGATTGATGCGTTCTTTTTCTTTGCATGATACATGTTAATTGCGTTTGTGAAGTCAGTGTGTGCGGAGCATTATAGTTTTTGCAAAATGGGACGAAATTAAAAAAGTTCATCATTTTTTTAGATTTATTGCCGAAGAAAATAAATCTATGTGTAATGTTTGTGGTTTTAAAATGTCTGGGACATATGTATTTAACAAATTTAAGACGGCATTTGGCAATAAAACACGGTGACATTTTTAATGAGTGGAGCAAGAGCGGGGACCCCCAAGTACAAGAGAGTGTAAAAAAAAGCAAAATATCATACCTCACGAGTGAAGAATCCATTGTTTCTTCAATTATTAAAATAGTGACTACGGATGGAAAACCATTTCTTTTTCTGGACAGTGAAGGCTTTAAGGATATAATGGATCCAA
This sequence comes from Drosophila sp. 14030-0761.01, assembly GCA_018150735.1. Lineage (NCBI taxonomy): Eukaryota > Metazoa > Arthropoda > Insecta > Diptera > Drosophilidae > Drosophila > Drosophila sp. 14030-0761.01. The sequence continues at coordinate 3,301,811 of JAECWO010000003.1, forward strand.
TTTATAGTTCACTAGGCATGAACCCAATAACTTCGGGCAATGTAATAAATTTTGTAAAAGTCAAAGAGCACTCAAATAAGGAAAACATTAAAGCTTTAGTTAAAGATAAACTGGTGTCACTCAAAATCGATGTTGCCACTAGAATGGATAAAACCATTTCAGGTGTAAATTTGCAGTTAATCGATGCAAGCCTTTATACAACTGAAATAGTTGTAAAAACGTTGGGCATGATCCAACTCGAGGAGTCCCACACAGGTGCATACATAAAGCAGAAAATTTTAGATATTTTAATGGATTATGATAAAAATGTGGAACAAATTTTCAGGTAAAGTTTGAATTACAGAAAATATATGTATGTTTTAAAATAATATTACATTTATGCATACAGTATAACATCTGACAACGGAAGAAATATGATAAAAGCAGTTCAAGTTTTAAACGATGCTACAGAGGACTGTCTTTTTAACGACGATACGCAAGGTGAAAGTGTTATGAATAAACTAGACACACTTGAGTTGGCCAATATTCACCTAGTGAGATGTGCAGCACACACCTTGCAATTGTGTGTAACTGATGTGAATAAGGTCAACGAAATTAACGATAAAATTTCTTCTTGTCGCACATTATGCAAAATGCTGCGCACAGAAACTAATAGGTAAGTAATGTTTATTTATTTCATAAATATATATAAATACATCTGTTGCCGCCGAAATCCGCTAACTGCCCTCAGACCCCACGCGGGCACTAGTGGGTTAACACATATTCTCTTTCTCTTTACATTTACATACTTCTTTAAGCACCAGCCTACGTGCTGGGAAATTAACCGTTGCATATCGCGCTTTAAGCTTACAAGCTAGGTTTCATTCTTGTTGCTATGCAGCGAACAAATCAGTTTGGTTACAACCTCCAGTAAGGCGCGATTAATTTAAAGCCGTTCGGCACTCTTCGACTCTAAGATAATTTGTATTACCTAATCATAATGTACTAAATACACGTGGAAGAAATAAATGGAATATCACGTAGAAGCATGGAGTTTGATGAGTCCGACTGCTAAAACATCGAAGCTATAACCAAACTCAACATTCTTTAAATTAATCGCGGATTAAATTCTGATTAATCCGACAGGGCTAGCACCCTACATGAACCGAAAGATTAAGTGTGAAATTCAATCTTACCAGCGGGTCCACCCCAGGTTCTACAAATAATCGTAAAAGTGGTTTAACCTCGACGATTATATAACCAGTCACTTACACGTGACTCCTAACCTCAACGGTCAACCGTTACGACTTACACAAGTCCAACCCCATTAATACCATCGCCAACAATAGAGCAATCGTGGGTTAACCCAACTCTATACATTCATACGACATCATGTCTACAGAGGACCTATCAAGTGGAGTATATCACTGCAAGAGATGTCTACAGGAAGATAACGATCGGATGGTACAGTGCACTCGATGCTATTCCTGGTACCATTTCGACTGTGTAGGAGCAATAGATGATCAATCTGAGAGCAGCTGGAGCTGTGACTGCGTTAACGTGTCATCAGAAGTCATCACAACCATACTGGCCAACGCCCTACAGACTCTCGGAAGTAACGCGCAAGTAGGCAAGCCCCAAGCTTCCTCGTCACCGGCCGGACCAACCAAATTGCTATCAGCAACGCGCCCGGACCATGGACTGTGCGTGCCAAAAGGATTCCCGGGTACGGCCAGAACAGCGGCTCCGATTTTCACTACGACAAAACCAAAAGCGATGGGCACACACTCAGCAACTCGTGACACGTGGTATAATGACCACGTGACACCACCGTCTAATCAGACGCAGTTGACGTATTTAACCTCAACAACAAACACGCGTGCCACGGCACGCGAGCAACAACAACCAAGCGCAATGCCGATGTGGCCCTGGAACTCAACGAATAACCAGAAATTGACCAGGACTGCCTCGTACGAACCAGCTAATAAAGTGCGAATGGATTCTAACTTTCAACCAAGCGGCTCAAGCACGACAAATCCAAGCGCAGCGCAAATTGCGGCGCGCCAAGCGATTCCAAGGGAACTACCAACATTTGATGGCAACCCCCAAAATTGGCCTCTGTTCTACAGCAGTTTTCAAACGAGTACGGAAATCACCGGATATACGCATGCGGAAAATCTTATGCGGCTACAAGCCAGCCTAAGAGGGAAAGCTCGCGACTTAGTTCAATCCAAATTGCTTCTACCAGCAATGGTCCCAGAAATCATACAAACATTACGTATGTGTTTCGGGCGGCCAGAACACATTTTGCACAATTTACTGGATAAGGCCAGACAACTGCCTCCAATAAAAGATAAGCTCGAACCGCTTATCGAATACGCACTATGCGTACGAAACATCTACTCAACGATGGAAGCATGTGAACTCACAAGTTACATGCAAAACCCAATGCTTGTACAAGAGCTAGTGGAAAAACTCCCCACACAACTCAAGCTGCAGTGGGCAATGTATCCCAAAGAGGACAAAGCCCCATCAATGGAAACGTTTAGCAAATGGATCTATGACATAGCCGAAGCTGCCAGTCAGGTAACACCACCGCTTTACCAGAGGAAGAGCGGAAGCCTGAACCACCACACGGAAGCGACAGGAAAACGCTCCAAGACGATCACATGCATCGTATGTGGCAAATCGGGACACAAAATTCATAGATGCACAGCGTTCAAGACCATGTCTCAGCAGGAAAGGATGTCTCGCCTAGAAGAGCACAAGCTGTGCCATCAGTGCCTCAACCGTCATCGTCGCAAGTGCAAACGAGAAAAGGTGTGTGGCATACGAGGATGCAAAAGCAATCACCATCCATTGGTCCATGAGAAACAGCGAACAACGAGGGTCACAAAACCCAGCGGCCCCCACAGACCAACTATGGTCACCAACGTGCACACGCCGGAGGGCAAGCACATTCACACACAAAGGAATTTGGGTGCAACCTATTTCCGTGTCATCCCAATACAAATCATAAATAAGAACAAAGTAACTAATACCTTTGCATTTCTAGATGAGGGCTCAGCACTAACACTCATCGATAGCAAGATCTTGAAACAGCTCGGTGTAAAAGGTGTCCACGAACCACTGTGCCTGAAATGGACAGACGATACAACACGCGAAGAAGACACCTCGGAACGCGTCACGCTTACTGTTGCTAACCCACGCAACGGCAATCAATTCTCCTTGGAAGAAGTACACAGTGTAGACGCTCTGGACTTACCCGTTCAATCCATCGACATGCAGGCGCTCGTCAAGGAGTTCCCATACTTAGCGGGACTACCGATAGCATCATACTCCAATGTGAGACCAACGATTCTCATCGGCACAAACAACTGGAACCTTGCCGTACCCCTTAAAGTAAAAGAGGGGGCGTGGCATCAACCAATAGCGTCGAAAACCCGCCTAGGATGGGCACTTCAAAGCTCCACGTCATCACGGACCGCTAGAGCAAACGTGGCCATACATATGTGCGGTTGCAAAGATGCGGACGCCAAGCTGCACGAGATCATTAAACAAGCGTTCTCTTTAGACGCAACCCCTGCAAGAGTAGTATCATCTTCAGAGGAAACTCAAGCCCTAACGCGACTTGAATCAACTACCATTCTAAAAAATGGTAGATATGAGGTCGGCCTAATCTGGAAGGACCCCGAAGTCTCTCTGCCTGACAGCTACGGAGGCGCTCTGAAACGGCTAAAATGCCTACAAAAACAATTCTCTCGACAACCCCAGTTGAGGGAGCAGATCGCCAAGGAAGTGGATAACCTCATCAAAAAGGGTTATGCCCGCAGGCTGTCACCAGAGGAAATAGCCATGCCAAACAAACGTGCATGGTATTTGCCGACCTTCATCACCAGAAATCCAAATAAACCGGGAAGAGTCCGGCTTGTTTGGGACGCAGCCGCTCAATCAGGCGGTAAGGCTCTGAACGACTTCATTCATAGTGGTCCAGACCTACTGAACTCACTACTTGACCTCTTACTCTCATTCAGAGTGGGGCGAGTGGCGATTTGTGGTGATATCGCCGAAATGTTCCATCAAATCCGAGTGAGACAAGCAGACGCACATGCACAGAGATTTCTTTGGTTCGACGACAAATCCGATTCGAAGGCGCCTAGCGTGTACGTCATGGAAGCGCTAACGTTCGGAATCAACTGCGCACCATGCATTGCACATTTCATTCGAGACAAAAACGCAGATCGATTCCATCAGCAGTATCCACTCGCAGCGCAAGCAGTAAAGGACTACCACTACGTGGACGACTTCATCTACAGCGGCGACGGCGATGTGGAAGTTGGAAACATCGCAGCTCAAGTCAAAAGTATCCATGCCGCATGCGGATTCCATATTCGCAATTGGTCATCAAACTCCCCGGAGGTTTTGCGGATATTAAAAAGCGAGTCGCCATCTCCACCGGCGATCGAAATTACTGCCACAGAAAAAGTACTAGGCTTATACTGGATGCCGGGCTCGGATGTCTTCACCTTCATCTGTAAATTTGCCAGACTGAAACGAAACGTCTTCGAATGCGACAAAACACCGACTAAACGAGAGCTACTACAAGTACTTATGTCAATGTACGACCCGCTTGGATTCATCTCATGCTTCACTATAGAGCTAAAAATCCTATTGCAAGACGTCTGGAGATCGGGCATCGGTTGGGACACCGGTTTACCGGATGAACTTTCACCCAAATGGATACGATGGAAACGGCTACTTCCGACAATTGCTGACCTGACTATCCCCAGATGCTATTTCAACAGCAGCGATCGCGTCGACGATATCCAGCTGCACACGTTCGTGGACGCCAGCGAATTAGCATACGCAGCAGTTTGCTACCTGCGCATACGCCAAGGGGGAAGAACCTATCTCAGCTTCGTCGCCTCCAAAGCAAAGGTGGCACCTCTGAGTCCGCTGTCCATACCAAGAATGGAGTTGGAGGCCGCAGTCATCGGAGCAACGCTGAGTAATCGAATCCAACGCAATTCAAGGCTGTCCATTAACACATGTTGGTATTGGTCCGACTCGAAGACTGTTCTGAAATGGCTTCGAATGGATCCCCGAAAGTTTCAGCAGTTCGTCATGCATCGCGTGGGCGAAATACTGGAATTCACTGATGTCAACCAATGGAATTGGGTACCAACCCACCTCAACCCGGCGGACCTTGCGACCAAAGCATCCAGGGTCAATAAGTTCGAAGCATGGCTGCATGGCCCAGAATACCTGCTACAGGATCAACCTGATTGGCCAAAATGCGACGACCTGGGACCACCAAGCAATGCCGAGGTCAGGCATAACATTCTCTTCACCGGCAATCTGCCGCTGGAGCCAAAAATCAACGCGGAATATTTTTCCGACTGGCGTAAGCTGTACCGGGCTTTAGCGCACTTCATTCTTTACATCGAAAAATTGAGGGCTAAACAAAGGAAGACAGCGCCACCAAAAGAGGTTTCTTACGAGATGATTCAGCAAGCACGCACACTTCTCCTGCGAGATGCGCAGTCAGCTGAATTCAAGTCAGAAATCCAAAACTTAACGAGAGGTAAACCTTTAAAACCAAATTCAAAACTAATATGTTTGAATATCTTCCTAGATGAGGACCAGCTCCTGCGAACCCGAGGGCGAGCAGAAAATCTTAGCAGCCAAAACCAAATAGTGCTTCCATATAAGCACCATATAACGCGGCTCATAGTAAACTGGTATCATCAGGAAATGCACCACACATCCCATGAGACGTGTATTAACAGGATTCGAGGCGTATACTATATACCACGCCTGCGAGTTCTGTACAAAGGCGTGCGGAGGTCCTGCCAACGCTGTAAAAATGAGAGTGCCATGCCCATCTTACCGCAGATGGCTCCCCTACCAATCGCTAGGCTGGCGGCCTATAAACGACCCTTCACCTACGTCGGCGTCGACTATTTCGGCCCACTCCTGGTCACAGTGGGACGACGAAGCGAAAAAAGATGGGGTGTTATTTTCACCTGCCTAACTATACGAGCAGTTCATATAGAGCTGGCATGTTCCCTGGACACTGCTTCATGCGTAATGTGTATCCGGAACTTCATCAATCGGCGCGGGACTCCTCGTGAAATTTACAGCGACAATGGGACCAATTTTAAAGCCGCCGAGAAGATTATTGGCGACGAAGTACAAAAGATCAACTTTAACGAAGTTCAATCGTCGTTCGATAACACAAAGTGGAAATTTAATCCACCAGCCGCTCCTCATATGGGAGGAGCATGGGAGCGACTCGTTCGTTCCATCAAGACAGTACTCTACGCAATCTGCCCGGCGAGGAAATTTACAAACGAGGGTCTACAAAGCGCACTGTGGGAGGTGGAGTTTATATTAAATTCCAGACCTCTTACCTTTGTCTCGCTGGACAGCAAGGACGACGAGGCTATCACCCCAAACCATCTACTATTGGGATCAGCAGGCGGCTATAAACCAATCTTCGAGAACACACACACCGTACGACACATGTGGCAAGCCGTACAACAATTTGCTGATCAGTTCTGGCGACGCTGGGTGCGCGAATACGTCCCAGATCTGGCCAGAAGAGGAAAATGGTTTACAAAGAGGCCACCAATAGCAGTCGGAGACGTCGTCTTAGTAGTGGATGAGACCTTGCCCCGGAACAGATGGCCCAAAGGAATAGTCGAACAAACAATTCTGGCCAAGGACAACCAAGTGCGGCGAGTGATCATCAAAACCGCTAACGGGATTCTACAACGACCCGTGGCTAAAGTAGCTGTATTAGACGTCGGCTATGTGGGAGCAAAGCAACCCCCTAAAGAGAGCAGCTTTACTGGGGGGGGAATGTTGCCGCCGAAATCCGCTAACTGCCCTCAGACCCCACGCGGGCACTAGTGGGTTAACACATATCTCTCTTTCTCTTTACATTTACATACTTCTTTAAGCACCAGCCTACGTGCTGGGAAATTAACCGTTGCATATCGCGCTTTAAGCTTACAAGCTAGGTTTCATTCTTGTTGCTATGCAGCGAACAAATCAGTTTGGTTACAACCTCCAGTAAGGCGCGATTAATTTAAAGCCGTTCGGCACTCTTCGACTCTAAGATAATTTGTATTACCTAATCATAATGTACTAAATACACGTGGAAGAAATAAATGGAATATCACGTAGAAGCATGGAGTTTGATGAGTCCGACTGCTAAAACATCGAAGCTATAACCAAACTCAACAACATCTTTGTATATTTGTTACCTGTACAGACGTTTATTAATCGAACATAAAAAAAACATCCCATCGCTTGACGTCATAACAAGATAGAATTCAACTTATTTGATGATGACAAAATTGGTTGATTTAAAGGACTTTATGTTGACGCAGATTGGGACTGGATGGAGTCTTATATTGACGCCTTTAAGGAATCATATGAAGCTACCTTAAAGTTGCAAGATAAAAATCTAGTTTTTAGTGAGTTTTTTATTATTTGGATGGAGCTTAAATTAGCATGCGAAAAAAGTACAAATTTTATAAAAAAGAAACTGTTGGCCCAGATTAAAATAAGAGAGTTAAAACTTTTAGAAAATGAAGCATTGTAAGCTGCCATTTTCATGGACCCAAGAGTTAATTTCATATTGAGTAATGACCAGAAAAGGGTGGCAAAGCTTAATTTAAAAAAAATTGCATATAGGTTATTCGAGTTAAAGAATGTAAGTTGCAGAATGGTTAAAATTGTTGTCCTGTGTCATTTATGTTTCATGTTGGTAGTTACTTGTATTAACAATTAAAATTGTCTTCGTGGGAAAGTAATACAAAACTAACATCAAAGAAAGATGTTAAAATTATTATTGCTCTATTATTACAGACAGCACAAAATGTTCCAGCGCTTGAAGTTCCTGCATCTGAAGATATGAACGCATCATTATCTTCAACTTTTTCGACTGCATCCTCGGCTGAAGAGAAAACACTCTTGTCGGCATATTTAGTCCAGACAGTGACAGAAATCAAAGAAGACAATGTCTCTGCAAAACTTTTAAAAATTGCTGACATTGAAAGTTTTGACTCAATATATGGTCGTTTACCATTAAACACCAATGTTTCGGAGTTTTTTAATGATCTCAGACTTAAGTTGTCACATTTGAGTGCACTCGCGCACGTTGTTCTAGCAACACCGGCAACTCAGGTATCTGTAGAACGAGCATTTTCAGCCCTTCACTTTATTTTAAGTGAAAGACGAAGCTCTATATCTGCTGAAAATATTAACGCGTTATTAGTTAAAGCTAAACTCCATTTAAAAAAAAATTAATATTATGAAAAACAAAATAAAATTATTGTTCCTTAAAAAACAAAACAAAACATTGCATTGTTTTTTTTATTATTTTCATTCTTACTTACATTTATGTATATGTGTGTATGTATTTACATGCACACGATAAGCAAAGATCATTTCTGTTGAGTTTTTTAGTCAAACTGTCTTTTGTTGAGACTCTTTGTGTGAGCGAAAATCGTATTACTCATTTGAGAGCGTCACACGAATGAGTCAATGCAGAGCAGTGTTGCCGTTTTGGCTTATTTTCGGCCAGATCTGGCTTATTTTCAAGAGCGATTGCGGATAAAATTGGGAAATTGCGGATAGCGGAAAATCTGGCTTATTTAAGAATCGAAACAGCTAATTTTTAGCTTATTTAATATATCTTTTAGTTGTTATAATAAAGTTTCCCAAATGCCGATTAATTGACAAAGTTACAGTCTGGCAACTATTGAAGTCTTACATCACTAATTTCTGCAATACTTCCATCTCTAACTACCTTGATTAAATAGATTGGTCATTTGTAAACATGCCTAACCTAAATGCTTTCGCCCAAAAAAACAAAATTGAATTCAAAAAAATGCCGACCAAGACCATAGAACAGGAAGTAGCACTGTGTCTTTTTGTGGCAAAGCATACAGCAATAAGCCCTGTTGACCATCTGAGCAACATATGCTCCACAAAATTTGATGACAGCAGTAGTGCTTCTCGCATTAAACTTCATCGAACGAAGTGTACACACATTATAAAAAATGTTCTGGCTGTCCATTTTTACGATGACCTCCATAGAGATATTGGAGACAAAAAATTTAGTTTACTTCTGGACGAACAAAAACTTATATTTTTAAATTCTAGATCCGGATTGAGCCGACACAACAAATGTTGCTTTGATTACAAAGTTTCTTCAATCTGCCTGAAGTCTATAGAAAATGTGGAACAATTAGATAATGAGCCCGAACAGTCTGTAGACAATCTAATAGCAGGTTTAATGTCATTTAAATGAACTTTATAAGTTTAAATTTCTTTTGTTTTCGTTTTTTTTTTTCATAAACATGAAGTTTTTTTAAAAATATATGTTTTTTATAATTTAAAAACTTAAAAAAATTAGCTTATTTTTCAGCTATTTTTTTCTGGGATTTAGCTTATTCTGGCTGGTTTTTTTTGTTAATTCAGCTTATTTTGCTCGGGGAAAAACGGCAACACTGATGCAGAGCCGGCCACGCATAGCCCCCGGGGGCCGAAGTCAAAACGCGAAACTCATGTATACGAGCCGAGCGCTTGCCGAAGCCATCACAAAAACTATTTGAGAGGGTGAAAACAGAATTAGTTTCTCACAGCATTTCGACCCGAGCACTTCTGTGTCGCTCTGCTGAGAGGCTGCACATGAAAAAATGGATCCTTGCTTTGTTTTCTCTCTCTTTCTCTTGCATTTAATCGTCGACTGCGCTTGTTGTCTTCATTGCGACAAAATTTGTTCACTTTTTATTTTGCGCAGTGTAAAGCAACATTGAAATGCACAAATACAATGATACTTTTTGTGGGCTCTCTTTGTGGCCGGCTCTGGTCAATGCAAAGCGCTTGACAAAAACCAATTCAAAACAAAACAAAGAGAGCCACTCAGAGCGAGATCGTTTCTGGACAGTCTTTTCGGTTATGATACGAAGCAGATCAAATAAGAAAAAACGATCAACTGTCATTTGCGAGCTATCCTCGTTTGGTGTCGTTTTACGTTTTGTACCGCGATTTTCCGGCTTTTGTTTAAGTAAATGGTCACACTTTGTCAAAAAAGTGCTGTAAGTGTCATACTAGTATGCATTCCTATTTTCCTGAACACAGTGTACATATACATACATACATACAGTGGGCTCACTGTAGGCTGAGACCTATTAATTTGGAATAATTTTTGTACCTGTGCAGGAGACTTCCTTCATTGACTTCATGTCCATATGTCACTGGTAATGGGGTATCCGAAACTCTTACATTTTTTACCATGCATCCATAGGATGAAATGGTATATTAAAGTCGCCAAAATGTATGTAACAGGCAGAAGGAAGCTTTTCCGACTCTATATATATTCTTGATCAGCATGAGAAGAGAAATTGATATAGCCATGTCCGTCTGTCCGTCCGTCCGTCCGTAAGAGTGCAGAGATCTCAGCAACTACAAATGTTAGACTTACCAAATTTAGAATGTAGACTCGTGTAGTATAGACGTAGACCAAGTTAATTTTTTTTTGCCACGCCCCCTTCCGCCTCTGGAATTTAATAAAAAGTGATTTTCTCCCGCAATATTTATCGTATCGTAATTTAACTTGGCACTTATAAACTTATAAACATCTATCATTCTACCAATTTTTGTTGCCACGGTTGCACCGATTATAATTAGGTGCAAGTGTTATTTACAAATTTGGTGATGATCCCCAAAGAAACACAAAAATTTTAGAAGTAAAACTATTTTTGCTTCCGAGATATACAATACCTGCGGTATATATAAGAGTTCGTGCAAAATTGCAGCTCTGTAGCTATAGCGGTCTAGGTGGAGAAGCTGTTGATCCAGACAGACGAGGGGACAGACAGACGAGGGGACGGACAGACAGACGGACAAACGAATTTGAACTCGTCTTGTCATGCTGATCAAGAATATATATACTTTATATGGTCGGAGATGCCTCCTTTCATGCGTTGCACACTTCTGACCAAAATTAATATACTCTTTTTGCAAGGGTATAAAAACAATTACCTTCGGATGTGTACACTTAGTGTAAAAAGAGTTAAGATCTATAAGATTATTTTGTAAAGACAAATAAAGTAAGTAAGTCGCTGAGCCGACTTGAATATACATACCATGCATTAGGTGAAGAGATGTATATGAAATTTCTTTTGAATACTATCTCGCTCACTCTTATGTGGAAACGAGCACTTTAGCACCCCCCGACCAAATCGGTGATTTCCAGCATATGCTATCTCGCTCTTTTTTGCGTGCATCTGCCTTGCACCGCAATGGGTGAAAAACGTTTCTATGTAGAACTCGGCCATTTTTATTCCGATTCTTGTGATATTTGGTGGGATGATAGATATACGTGGCATGTATTAGTGTGCCAAATTAAATTACGATACGATATATATTTCGGAATCGAATTTTTCGAATTTCGGGGGCGTGGCAAAAATTTGAAACAAACTTGGTCTGCGTGCATACTGCACGCATCTAATGTCCAAATCCGATAGCTCTATCTTTTATAGTTCCCGAGATATGAAGGCTCAAAATATTGTTTTTCAAATAGCGGGGGCGGAAGGTGTGGGGCGAAAAAAAAAATAAACTCGATCTGCCTGCAGAGCAAACGGGTCTACATGCCAAGTTTGGTAGCTCTAGCTCTTATAGTCTCCGAGATCTCGATGATCTTACAGACGGACAGACAGACGGACGTGTCTCAATCGACTCGGCTATTGATACTGATCAAGAATATATATACTTTATAGGGTCGGAGAAGCTTCCTTCTCCCTGTTACATACATTTTGGCACCTTTAATATACCATTTCATTCCTTGAATGCATGGTATAAAATTTCAAATCATTTATATCAGCTCAAGCAGGACCGAGCATTTCGAGTGGTAGTTAAAAACTTACACTTCTCTACACCAATAGAAACAATTAAAAATTGTGTTGAGGCAACTGGACATATTGTTAGAAACGTTAGTAATATAAAAACCGTATCACAAAGGCTCCCTTGAATATGTTCTTTGTCGATCTAGAACCAAATAATAGAAACTCGGATACATATATACAAATTAAAAAATATTAGAAATGCCAAGTTTCAATAGAACCTCCAAGAAAGACAAAACGATCTTTTCCAATGCTACAGATGCCAGAACTACGGTCACACGCAGACATCCTGCGGCTGTAAATTTAGATGTGTCAAATGTGGCAACAATCACGACTCCAAAAAATGTCCTAAAAATATGGAGACCCCACCAAAATGTGCACATTGTCTTGAAAATCATACTGCGAACTATAAAGGCTGTAAAGTATATCAAGAACTTCTAAAGAAAAAAGTAACGACACGCGGTAATCAGGCACAAATAAATTTAAATGCACCTGCTTACAGCTATGGGGTTATGAACTTCTCAACATCGACTGCCCAGAATCCTTCCCATGTAGACAGTAACGAACCAACATATGCCCAAGTTCTTAACAATCAACCTTCTCTTACTGAAAGTGGTTCTCTGGAACGGATTGAAAAAATATTAGAAAAGCAATGTGAGCAAATAAGTAACCTACTCACAACCATAAACTTATTAATTGCCAAACTATGCAAATAGATCTCCACATTAGTATTTGGAATGCCAATGGGCTCTCAAATCACACTCACGAGATAAACTTATTTATTAAGTCGAATGATATTGATATAATGTTGATATCTGAGACACATTTTACAAACAAATACTTTTTTAAGGTGAAAGGATATGATGTCTATTGTGCAAATCATCCGTCTGGAAGAGCCCAGTATTAAAGTCAAATGTATGCATTACGACTTAATTATTGCTGCTGTCTTTTTTGCTCCAAGATTTTCTTTTAAGGAGATAGATTACAAGCAATTTTTCATAAATCTTGGTCCAAAATTTATTACTGGTGGAGATTATAATGCGAAGCACCCTTGGTGGGGTTCGAGACTGGCAAATCCTAAAGGCAAAGAGCTCTATAAGTGCATAAGAAATAATAGTTTGAGTGCCTTATCAACTGGAAAACCGACTTATTGGCCCACTGATCCCCAAAAAATTCCCGACTTAATGGATTTTATAGTTTATAATGGAATACCACAGCAGCATCTCGCTATCTCAGAGAGTTTCGACCTAAGTTCTGATCGTTCGCCTTTATTGTTGGCATATAGTACTCGAATCCAAAAAACGCAGAGGAGCCCTTACAGGATTACAACAGGAAAAACTGATGTTGGTGAATTTAAAAATTTCTTGGACAACAAAATTGATCTAAGCATATCTTTAAAAACTGGTTTCGAGATAGATATTGCTGTGGAAAACTTAACAAATACAATTCATGAGGCCGGCTATTATAGTACACCCCCAAACGATAGCACTTATAATGGCATCTTTTTTGTGCCAAATGAAATAAGACGTCAAATAAAACAAAAAAGAAAGCTTAGGAAAAAATGCCAAGAAACAAGGAGTCCAATAGATAAAATGATTTTTAATAAAGCCGCTTCAGATCTTAAAAAGAAACTCCTGGAATTAAAACGAGAGATTCTTGCAGAGTATCTAAAAAGCTTAGATCCACATTCGCCAAATCATGAACACAATCTCTAGAGAGCTACTAAGTATCTGAAACGGCCAATTAGCAGAAACGTTCCTATTAGAGATATCAATGAAATATGGTGCGAATCCGATAAAGCTAAAGTGAACGCTTTTGCTCAACATCTCCATTCAGTTTTTCAGCCAAATGAAATTCATGACGATGATATAGAAGGAGAGATTAAAACATTCCTTGATTCTCCAAACCAAATGAGTCTACCAATCCGAAAAATCACCTTCGAGGAAGTCTGCGGGGAAATTAAAATGATTAATATTAAAAAATCTCCTGGGTATGACCAGATTGACGGGAACACTGCTAAGAATTTATCTCAAAAATCGATTAAACTGTTGACACTCATTTATAACGCCATTCTTCGCCTTGATCACTACCCTAGCCAGTGGCAATGTGCTGAAATAATAATGATAGCAAAGCCAAATAATCCAGAGAACTCCGTTTCCTCATACCGTCCGATTAGTTTGCTGGCTACATTCTCGAAAGTATTTGAAAAATTACTGCTGAGAAGAATGTTGCCAGTGTTGGACGATCTTGACATCATACCCGAACATCAGTTTGGGTTTAGAAGACAGCATGAAACACACGAATAATAAATGCAATCACCAACGCTTTTGAAAGCAAAGAATACTGCTCTGTAGTATTCCTTGATGTACAGCCAGCGTTTGACAGGGTATGCCACGATGCAATTCTGGAATTCTTGACAATAGGCATTTCTACGTTCGACAGCAAGCAGTAACTTCAAAACTCTTTACCATAAATGCAGGAGTTCCTCAAGGAAGTGTGTTAGGCCCTGTGATGTATACAATCCTTACATCTGATTTGCCTATTGCATTTAATATCAAAGTGGCAACATACGCGGATGATACGGCAATAATCGCATCAGACAGCATACCCACCAGGACAGCTGAACACTTGCAAAGAGAAATTTGTTTAATTGAAAAATGGTTGCACAAATGGAAAATTAAAGTGAGTTCGCAAAAGTCTGTACAAGCAACATACACTTTAAGAAGAGGAAATTGTCCAAAACTCACTTTAAACAACATTGAAATCTCTCAAAGTGCATCAGTTAAATATCTTGGAATCCATCTTGATCGAAGGATAACCTGGAAGACACATATTAGGGAAAAACAGAAGCAGCTGAATATTAAAACCAAAAAAATGTACTGGCTGTTGGGACATAAGTCCCAACTTAGTCTTGAAAATAAAGTACGCCTTTACAAAGCTATATTGAAGCCTGTTTGGACCTACGCGCTGCAACTCTGGGGCACAGCGAGCCAATCGAATATTGAAATTACGTTACCAATCGAAAACCCTACGCACAATTGTTAACGCACCATGGTATGTGACCAATGTCGAAATCCATAAGGACCTTAATATACCTTTTGTAAAAGATGAAATAGCGGAGGTTAGCAGAAGATATATTGAAAGACTGCATAATCATCCAAACTCGTTAGCCCCAAGCTTACTTGATAATAGCTTAACAACAAGAACAACAAGAAAGATATATTGAAAGACTGCATAATCATCCAAACTCGTTAGCCCTAAGCTTACTTGATAATAGCTTAACAACAAGAAGACTAAAAAGAGTACATATTTTAGATCTTGCGAATGGACCTTGAATCTAATAAATATAACTGTATATAAAATAAACTTAGGGTCATATAAAATTTGTACATACAAATCAAGTAGATTTAATGATTTAACTGTACAACCTAGAGTTTATAAATAATAGTTTGGCTCATTGGAGCCAACTATTCCTGTTAAAATTAATGTACCTGCAAATTTACTTATTGTCCCAGGACAGATTGTATATACAAATATACATAAAAAAAAAAAATTTTATACGAGGAAGGACAAATTAAGCTAGAAATTGCTTACGACTTACACATGACTCAAAGTGCTAGATATAAGTATTAACCGGGAAACAACAACCCTATCGTGTCCTATTTGCGCTGCTAGTCCGAAAGATTTCTTGAAGATAACGGATATTAACAGCGAAGTTCTTAAGCCAAAACCAAATACTTTGCAGTTCGGAGTTAGTCCTCCACACGCATGGATTCGCTTATTGGAGTTCCTATTGAACATTTCATACAGAATTGGTATTCAATGACAAGTCTGCAATAGTTTACACAAAGCATACCCTTGCAAGCTCTTGTGTTACTATATCCCTAAAAAGAGTTATCTAAATGTAAGGACCCTGGTGTAAAAATCCGTTTTTACATGCCATAGCACGGCACGTATACATATGCATGTATGTAATCATGCAGCATGCAATTTTTTCATATGTTTGTATGACAGCTATATATATAGTCTTCCGACCAAATTTACCCAAATTATAACTTTCTATGTGGAAATGTTATTTACCAAGTTTGACGATGATCGCTTAAGAAACAAAAAAGTTTCTAGAAGAAAAATTATTTTTGGTCCGATCGTTCATATGGGAGCTATATGATATAGTAATCTGATCTTGATCAAATTTGGCATGGATGTTTGGATGTATAACAAACTGCCAAATGTTAAGTCTTATGATAATCGGGTGAAAAAGAAAGAAGTTTTTGATCTAAAACTCATTTTTCGACCGATGGTTCCTATGGGAGCTATATGATATAGTCGTCCGATCCGGATGAGTCCGAGATATACAATGCCTGCAGTATATGCAAGACTTCGTGCAAAATTGCAGCTCTGTAGCTATAGCGGTTTAGGAGGAGAAGCTGTTAATCCAGACAGACGAACAGACGGACGGACGGACAGACAGACAGACGGACAAACGGATTTGAACTCGCCTTGTCATGCTGATCAAGAATATATATACTTTAAATTAAATTAATTATCGTGTTCTATGCAACGGTAAATCAGAATTTTGCTTTCATCGTGAAATTGGCTAAATGTGTGGTCTATTTTTGTCTCATCTGATTAGGTTTGACAACTTTGACTTCACTTTTTGATTGACTGTGTGATTGAAAATATATAATTTCTTTGGTCTACTTAAATTTAAAAAAGTAGACCATTTTTTTTTGAATATGGGTCGCGGAAAATCTTTAACCGATTTTGAAAAAGGTCAAATTAAAGGCTATATTGAATCTGGCCTAAAACATAATGAAATAGGAAAGAAAATTGGTCGAAGCCAAAACGTGGTAAGCAATTTTCTTCGTAATGAAGCAAATTACGTGAAAAAAATGAAAGGAGGAAAAAATATGCTACAACGGCATCAGAGAGGCGTCTAATCCTTCGAACTGCTTCGAATTCCCACCTCTCTGCCAGTAAAATCAGGGATGAATGCGGTGTAAATGCTAGTTTGGCAACGGTAAAAAGAGTTATTCGGAATGCTAAACACTTAAAGAGATTAAAAATAAAAAAAAAACCTCCTCTTAATGATGTACGAAAGGAAGCACGACTTCGATTTGTGCTGAAATAATAATGATAGCAAAGCCAAATAATCCAGAGAACTCCGTTTCCTCATACCGTCCGATTAGTTTGCTGGCTACATTCTCGAAAGTATTTGAAAAATTACTGCTGAGAAGAATGTTGCCAGTGTTGGACGATCTTGACATCATACCCGAACATCAGTTTGGGTTTAGAAGACAGCATGAAACACACGAATAATAAATGCAATCACCAACGCTTTTGAAAGCAAAGAATACTGCTCTGTAGTATTCCTTGATGTACAGCCAGCGTTTGACAGGGTATGCCACGATGCAATTCTGGAATTCTTGACAATAGGCATTTCTACGTTCGACAGCAAGCAGTAACTTCAAAACTCTTTACCATAAATGCAGGAGTTCCTCAAGGAAGTGTGTTAGGCCCTGTGATGTATACAATCCTTACATCTGATTTGCCTATTGCATTTAATATCAAAGTGGCAACATACGCGGATGATACGGCAATAATCGCATCAGACAGCATACCCACCAGGACAGCTGAACACTTGCAAAGAGAAATTTGTTTAATTGAAAAATGGTTGCACAAATGGAAAATTAAAGTGAGTTCGCAAAAGTCTGTACAAGCAACATACACTTTAAGAAGAGGAAATTGTCCAAAACTCACTTTAAACAACATTGAAATCTCTCAAAGTGCATCAGTTAAATATCTTGGAATCCATCTTGATCGAAGGATAACCTGGAAGACACATATTAGGGAAAAACAGAAGCAGCTGAATATTAAAACCAAAAAAATGTACTGGCTGTTGGGACATAAGTCCCAACTTAGTCTTGAAAATAAAGTACGCCTTTACAAAGCTATATTGAAGCCTGTTTGGACCTACGCGCTGCAACTCTGGGGCACAGCGAGCCAATCGAATATTGAAATTACGTTACCAATCGAAAACCCTACGCACAATTGTTAACGCACCATGGTATGTGACCAATGTCGAAATCCATAAGGACCTTAATATACCTTTTGTAAAAGATGAAATAGCGGAGGTTAGCAGAAGATATATTGAAAGACTGCATAATCATCCAAACTCGTTAGCCCCAAGCTTACTTGATAATAGCTTAACAACAAGAACAACAAGAAAGATATATTGAAAGACTGCATAATCATCCAAACTCGTTAGCCCTAAGCTTACTTGATAATAGCTTAACAACAAGAAGACTAAAAAGAGTACATATTTTAGATCTTGCGAATGGACCTTGAATCTAATAAATATAACTGTATATAAAATAAACTTAGGGTCATATAAAATTTGTACATACAAATCAAGTAGATTTAATGATTTAACTGTACAACCTAGAGTTCATATATAATAGTTTGGCTCAATGGAGCCAACTATTCCTGTTAAAATTAATGTATCTGCAAATTTACTTATTGTCCAAGGACAGATTGTAAATACAAATATACATAAAAAAAAAAAAATTTTATACGAGGAAGGACAAATTAAGCTAGAAATTGCTTACGACTTACACATGACTCAAAGTGCTAGATATAAGTATTAACCGGGAAACAACAACCCTATCGTGTCCTATTTGCGCTGCTAGTCCGAAAGATTTCTTGAAGATAACGGATATTAACAGCGAAGTTCTTAAGCCAAAACCAAATACTTTGCAGTTCGGAGTTAGTCCTCCACACGCATGGATTCGCTTATTGGAGTTCCTATTGAACATTTCATACAGAATTGGTATTCAATGACAAGTCTGCAATAGTTTACACAAAGCATACCCTTGCAAGCTCTTGTGTTACTATATCCCTAAAAAGAGTTATCTAAATGTAAGGACCCTGGTGTAAAAATCCGTTTTTACATGCCATAGCACGGCACGTATACATATGCATGTATGTAATCATGCAGCATGCAATTTTTTCATATGTTTGTATGACAGCTATATATATAGTCTTCCGACCAAATTTACCCAAATTATAACTTTCTATGTGGAAATGTTATTTACCAAGTTTGACGATGATCGCTTAAGAAACAAAAAAGTTTCTAGAAGAAAAATTATTTTTGGTCCGATCGTTCATATGGGAGCTATATGATATAGTAATCTGATCTTGATCAAATTTGGCATGGATGTTTGGATGTATAACAAACTGCCAAATGTTAAGTCTTATGATAATCGGGTGAAAAAGAAAGAAGTTTTTGATCTAAAACTCATTTTTCGACCGATGGTTCCTATGGGAGCTATATGATATAGTCGTCCGATCCGGATGAGTCCGAGATATACAATGCCTGCAGTATATGCAAGACTTCGTGCAAAATTGCAGCTCTGTAGCTATAGCGGTTTAGGAGGAGAAGCTGTTAATCCAGACAGACGAACAGACGGACGGACGGACAGACAGACAGACGGACAAACGGATTTGAACTCGCCTTGTCATGCTGATCAAGAATATATATACTTTAAATTAAATTAATTATCGTGTTCTATGCAACGGTAAATCAGAATTTTGCTTTCATCGTGAAATTGGCTAAATGTGTGGTCTATTTTTGTCTCATCTGATTAGGTTTGACAACTTTGACTTCACTTTTTGATTGACTGCGTGATTGAAAATATATAATTTCTTTGGTCTACTTAAATTTAAAAAAGTAGACCATTTTTTTTTGAATATGGGTCGCGGAAAATCTTTAACCGATTTTGAAAAAGGTCAAATTAAAGGCTATATTGAATCTGGCCTAAAACATAATGAAATAGGAAAGAAAATTGGTCGAAGCCAAAACGTGGTAAGCAATTTTCTTCGTAATGAAGCAAATTACGTGAAAAAAATGAAAGGAGGAAAAAAATATGCTACAACGGCATCAGAGAGGCGTCTAATCCTTCGAACTGCTTCGAATTCCCACCTCTCTGCCAGTAAAATCAGGGATGAATGCGGTGTAAATGCTAGTTTGGCAACGGTAAAAAGAGTTATTCGGAATGCTAAACACTTAAAGAGATTAAAAATAAAAAAAAACCTCCTCTTAATGATGTACGAAAGGAAGCACGACTTCGATTTGCCCGGGATCACATGACTTGGAACAAGGAGTGGAAGGCTGTGGTCTTCTCCGACGAAAAAAAGTTCAATCTCGACGGACCGGACGGCTATAACTATTATTTTCACGATATGAGAAAAGAGGAATGCTTTTTGAGTCGTCATCACTCCTGTAAAGGAGGCGTAATGGTTTGGGGAGCCATATCGTTCTATGGAACTTGTGAGCTGCAGTTTGTTTCATCAAAGATGAATGCGAATGTCTACAAGACTGTGCTCCAAAAGGCTTTTCCCCAGTTTTCCAAAATTTTTGGACCTATTCAATGGACATACCAACAAGACAACGCCCCTATCCATACAGCCCGGGTTACAAAACAGTGGATTAAGGACCAGAATGTCAACTTGCTCGAGTGGCCACCATACTCCCCAGACATAAATATTATAGAAAACATTTGGGGACTTTTATCCAGGAGAGTGTATGAAGGGGGAAGACAATTTCAAGACTCGGCGACCCTGGTTGAAGCGATTAAAAAAGCCTGGTCAACTATTTCACTGAGTGAAATTGAAAAATATTACGATTCCTTATCAACTCGAATGTTTGAAATAATTAAGAATAAGGGTGGTCATACCAAATATTAAATAATGCAGAAATAGTGTCTTTTATTATTTAAGTTAGCAAGTGCCATGAAATATTGCTGTGAATAATTTTTTTTTATAGTTTTGTTGGTCAAACCTATTCACTTGAGCCAAAAAAAGTGTAGATTTTCAGTTATGTTTTTGAAAATATAATAAAAAAAATTTAAAAACCGAACCCAAAAGAAAAAAAACGTTTGTATTTTATAAATAATTAATCTTGGTGTTTGTCTGGCTTAAGGTCCATATATAAATTAAAAACAAAGTTTTAATTTTATTTTTTTTCCGATATATTTCGATTGCGCCACGGCAATCGTCTTCAGGGCAACTACAAAATAATACAAAGAACATCAAATCAATAGAACTATTATTTTAACAATCTTTTTAACATACAATGTTTAACACGTCCGCACTGTTTAACGTGGAGTTATTAACTAAATCCTGCTAAGCAATTGTCTGTATATGTGTGCACAGTTGTCAGTATCAGTTTTGTAGTTGAGTCGTGTTGCAGTCGGGGTGTTGATAATATGTAGCATCTCCATAGTGAATCGTTTGTTGTAGTGTCGCTCTTCATCTAATATTTTGGTCTCTTCAAAATTTGGTGAATGTCCACTGGTGGCACAGTGTGTCATTAAGGCTGTTTTTTGGGTGTCAGAGTGATGTCGTAATTTGAAGTCTGATTTATGTTGTGAAATTCTAGTCTTTAATTTAGATTTTGTAGTCCCTATTCATTTGACGTAGTATCATTGTTTCCGAGCATACCGACGGACTTAGCTTTAAACACTATTAGGGAAAAATGGAGTAAAATAGAGGAACACACGAAAATACCAAAAATATTATTCATGGACATTGTAAAATTCTGCATTCAAGAGAATAGATATTTTACATACAAGGAAAGAATATACACCCAACTGAAAGGAATGCCGATGGGATCCCCGGCTTCACCTGTCATTGCTGACATCATCATGGAGACACTTTTGGACACCACAATTGGAAAATTAGCAAGACCACCAAGACTATTGACAAAATATGTAGATGACATTTTCGCAATAGTACAAGAAGATGACATAAAAAACACACTTGACACTCTCAACTCTTTTGATAGGAATATAAAATTTACCATGGAGCTGGAAGAAAACGGGAAATTAGCATATTTGGACTCCATGATTATAAGACGAGGTAACGAATTAAAACTAAAATGGTACATGAAAGCAACCGCATCTGGACGAATCATCAATTTTAACTCCAAACACCCCAAAAAGATGATAATCAATACAGCAATCAGCTGTATGAAACGGATGCTCAACATTTCTGACAAAATTTTCCATAAGGAAACAAAGGACCAGATGAGAAAGATATTACAAGACAACGATTTTCCGGAGCAGATAATTAGGACGGTGTTCAAGAGGTCTAAAACAACAAATACAGGAGAAACGACAGGAAACAAGAAGTATTTGTCTGTTACATATGTACCTAGACTATCAGAAAGACTAGCGCAATCAGAGTGTTATAACAAAGACGAAGTACGGATTGCTCACAAACCAGAAAACACTCTTAGACGCTTTTTCAACAAGACTAAATCAAAAATACGGACAATAGATAGAAGCAATGTAATATATAAAATCACTTGTAATGGACTTGATAAATCATCATGCGATAAAGTATACATAGGGACTACAAAATCTAAATTAAAGACTAGAATTTCACAACATAAATCAGACTTCAAATTACGACATCACTCTGACACCCAAAAAACAGCCTTAATGACACACTGTGCCACCAGTGGACATTCACCAAATTTTGAAGAGACCAAAATATTAGATGAAGAGCGACACTACAACAAACGATTCACTATGGAGATGCTACATATTATCAACACCCCGACTGCAACACGACTCAACTACAAAACTGATACTGACAACTGTGCACACATATACAGACAATTGCTTAGCAGGATTTAGTTAATAACTCCACGTTAAACAGTGCGGACGTGTTAAACATTGTATGTTAAAAAGATTGTTAAAATAATAGTTCTATTGATTTGACGTTCTTTGTATTATTTTGTAGTTGCCCTGAAGACGATTGCCGTGGCGCAATCGAAATATATCGAAAAAAAAATAAAATTAAAACTTTGTTTTTAATTTATATATGGACCTTAAGCCAGACAAACACCAAAATGAACAAAACCAAGGTCGCAAAAACATTCACATAAATAATTAATTGTTTCACTTAACAAAAATTATTTGGTTCAAATCCGAGTCCTCGTTATAAAGATATTAAGTTCTAAGTTTAAAAATTAAGTCAAACCTATTTAGTTGAGCGGCACTGTATATACATATTACCATTGCATTGCAATGAGTGAGTTGAGTAAGATTATTGCATTCTACTCACTCAAAATTCGCACCACGAGCTTGTCCCCCTTGCTCTAGTTCAAGAGTCTACCCCCTAGCTCGACTTTTGCCCAAAAACAAAACAACATCACACACACATAAGCGATTGTGTTCATGTACTGAGGCAATCAACGCCCAATGAAGTTCCTTAAGCTAAACTTTACCTCTACTCTAAAGGGGCCTGCTGGTGCAGAAACTAACTTAATAATGCATACTAGAATCACATTTTCAACAATTGCGGCTAGCTGCTTGCAATTTAAGATGTTTATTGTACTTACAAGTCCAAAGCACTACAATTGAACATTCGCTTGTACACTCGCCTTGCAATACGAAATAAATGGGGAGAGTGTTCACTTTTGTGTCTCAAATGTAAACTCTTGTCGAACTTTCACTGCCTTGTTCGAGATTGGTTTATTGTCGAAAAGCAGTCGATAGACGATGGATAGAGTTGAACTTCTCGAAAAAATTTTGGCAAATTGAGGAAGCTTTGAAGAAATCAACACTGGAAAGGGCCAAAAGCGCCAAAAGACGTCATCACCGTGAAATTAACATTTACTTTAAGTTCTTACCGACGATACTGAAATATACCAACTCGACAAGACAAGTGGGCCCATTTTCTTACTTTTTGCAAAGAGTATTTTCACAAAATTCTCTATCCTTTTTTTTGAGAAAAGTTTCCCATGATACATTCAGTTTTCGATTTGGGTTGGCCAGCTTTAATTTATATGGCAAAACCAAAGCCCCGCTCACAAGTTACCCTTCTCAGTGGATGGGAATGGGTAGGGAACGGTACGTATGGGATATTAAAAAGGCTCACAGTCTGATCGGCCAAAGTCGATGAAGAAAAATAGAATAAGATAATGAATAAATAAAGCACGAAATCCATTAGAGATCCGAGGCCCATTAATGTCATTTACTGTGCACTGTGAAAACATAAGTGTTGACTTGTTGAAGTTTTGGACGGGTTGCAGGCGATAGAACAGGGGGGTCAATGTGCCGGCAACACCAAAACACATGCACATAAACATACGCAGAGACAGATAAATATCATAGCATACTTTGTGCCGTTGCGTGCATTCGCTCGTAATAACAACACAATGAGTGTTCGTCGAGGTCCAGCTAGCGCACTGCTGACTTACCACTCCCTGCTGTTCCTGTTCCTATCCCCAATAATATGGTCATAAACAGATGCGTGATTTCCATTAAAATGTAATGGAAATTCAATATATCGAGATTAGGCCAGATACACCGAGACGAATGAAAGAGATATTGTGACAGGGGTCTGGCCTGGCCGAGCCGAAGGTTTTCTCTCTTTCTCTGTGGTGTACACGAAATCATAAACACAAAGCATTTGCCACAATTCGTGCCATACAGCCTACACACGTTCCTCTACATACACTTAGCGAAATGATTAAAGGCTGAATATTGGAATCAAAATCCACAAATATAGTTTACTCCAACACCCCGATTTCGATAGTAACATAAAATTCATATCATCTTTCTCTCTTTTAAAAAGTTACGAGTGTATAGGCAATGATTTCTTTGAGGGAAGTCTATTTTTTTTGTCAAGTGTATGGACGGGACATTGTCTCTGGGTACTGCTGCTGATACTGTTTGACTAAAAGGGCTAGGAGTATGGCTTGAAATTGAGATTGGAGTGGGATATGGACATAGAAGTATGCACATCATGGATATCATTGAGAGGGACACCACCAGCTACAACTACACAGACGTCCATCGAAATGGGAGTGCGCGAGTGTGTGCACATGTTTCGGGCAACATGGTCAAGCGGCCAGCCATTATGAGCCCCCCAAAATACGTGTTTCACTTAAAGACAGGGCCAGAGAGCAACGTTCTATGTCATCTTGCCTAAGATTCAATAGATAGAGAAACGAAGAAACATAAGACGACAAGCCGATATTTTAAACTTTAATTTACAGTATCTGATATATATATGTATGTCTTTAGCCCAAAAAAACAAAGAGGCTGGCTTCGGTTATGCTGAATTTTATGATGTTTTACAAAATTTTTCCCAAATACTAGCCATGGCAAGTCTCTGCGGCGATTGACATATTCACACACACACAATCAAAATTTTGATATATACATGTCAGTTTGGATAAGATTCTTCAGTTTTTTTTTTGTATAGCAGCCTATGTATATGACATAGTCCGATCCTTTTGAAAATATACAATGCCTAAAAAAGCTTAAATACAAACATTAAAAGCCATAGCTCCAAAACTGTGGAACTAGTTAGCATACGTTCAGACAGACAGACCGACATATCTCAATCGTCTCGGCTATTGATACTGATCCCGAATATACGTATATACATACATACTTTATGGAGTTGGAAAGCTTCCTTCTGGCTTTTACATACATTTTGGCAACTTTTGAAATGGTATATTCATCCAATGGATGCATGGTATAACGAGTTTCCGAGACCTGGGGTCGGGAAAAAAGGGAACAGCCAAACAAAAACTATTAAAATGTGAGAATTTATTTAGAAACAACAACAAGAACAATTAGCATGTAGTCTTCGTTGGTCGGCTTTTTGCCCTGAAACCAACTCCGACCACAAGACAAATCCAAGTCAGACCGCAGCCCCCGAAAATCCCAACACCCACCACCACGTCTCCTGCACCTCACACTTCTCCTCCTGCTCTTGCTCCATGTTTGCCCAAAACAAAGATATAATCCAGAAAAAAAAATTAAGTAAGTAAGAAGTCGCCGCACCGACAGGGATATACCACGCACCAAGTGAAAATTCTACTTTTAAATTTATAATACCAAATTCATATATTAAATTTCTTTCGCATGCTGAGGTTTTAAACACATGCTATCTCACTCACTCTAATGTGCACACGAGCATCTAAGCGGTTTGCCTCGCTTTGAGTACAAAATGTTTCTACGTATAACTCGACCAATTTTATTTCGATTTTAATTAATTTGGTGCAATGATAGATGTTCATAACAAGCCAAATTAAATAATGATACGATGAAAAAAAACATTTTGTCAACTTCCGGGGGCAAAAGGGGGCTTGGTAGCCCTAGCTTTTATAGTTCCTGAAATCTGCCCACTCTAACTGATGGACGGACATACATATCTGTATCAATTTCTTTTCCCATGCTGATCAATAATATGCACTTTTTAGGGTGCTTACTGCTTCTGCCTGATACATACATTTTGGCGACATTAATATACCATTTCATCCTACGGATGCACGGTATAAAAAGATAAGGCATTAAGGTAGGGAAATGGAAATGGGCATGGTTGTGGGACTTTCGCTGATTTGTGTGCCACGAGGCTTTTTAATGTCAAAGCCTTTCCTCAATGGCAATGTCTTACTACGCCCCTGACTTTTCAGACAGGTTGGAAGGGGTGTGCGGAGGTTGTTATTGCGGTATTGCCATATTGCATACTTGTTTACTTAATGCCAACGCAGCATTAAAGCCGTTAAGTAATTAGTGAGGAAGAAGAAAGTCGGTTGTTCCCAGCCTTCCTTACTCCTCAGTCCAGCATTTTCCCTTCAGCTTAAATTAAATTTTTGTTCGTTTTTGTCGGTTTCCTTATCATTTTATATCCCGACAGAGAAAGGTTCCGAAACTAAAGGTACACATTTACATATAAATTAATAATCAAGTGAGAATTTATATATTAAATTTTTCTTGCATACCACGACTCTTAAGACACGCTATCTCGCTCACTCTTATGTGTACACGAGCACTATAGCGCCCCACCGGCCTCGCACCGCTTTGACTACACAATGTTTCTACCATAACTCGGCCATTTTTATTCAGATTTTTATACCATGCATCCATAGGATGAAATCATATATTAAAGTCGCCAAAATGTATGTAACAGGCAGAAGAAAGCATCTCCGA
Organism: Drosophila sp. 14030-0761.01; assembly: GCA_018150735.1. Classification (NCBI taxonomy): domain Eukaryota; kingdom Metazoa; phylum Arthropoda; class Insecta; order Diptera; family Drosophilidae; genus Drosophila; species Drosophila sp. 14030-0761.01. The sequence goes on from JAECWO010000003.1 coordinate 3,328,725, forward strand.
CCCTATAAAGTATGTATATAAATTCTTGATCAGCATGAGAAAAGAAATCGAAATAGCCATGTCCGTCTGTCCGTCCGTCCGTCAGAGTGCACAGATCTCAGAAACTATAAATGATAGAGCTACCAAATTTAGAATGTAGACTCGTGTAGTATTAGCGGTGACCAAGTTATTTTTTTTTTTTTTGCCACGCCCCCTTCCGCCTCCGGAACTCAACAAAAAATTGATTTTCTATGAATATTTATCTTACCGTTATTTAATTTGACACTAATGTATGTAGGAATGCATAGAAATATCTATCATTCCATCAAATATCATAAGAATCGGAATAAAAATGGCCGAGTCATACATAGAAACGTTTTGTACTCAAAGCGGTGCAAGGCGGATGCACACAAAAAAGAGCGAGATAGCATATGCTGGAAATCACCGATTTGGTCGGGGGGCGCTAAAGTGCTCGTATACACATTTGCTGCGAGCGCAGAATTAACCAAACGTTGTACACTGGGTGGAATTGCCAAATAAGTGACATAAAGTCGAAAATTTTATAGAAGCAAGTATTAATTCTATTTCAGTACATTCAAACTAGAATCCCTATATGTAAATGAAAAATCGATAAGTGCTTTTCCAAAAATGGCAAATCTGTCATTCGGATCAAGCTTCAAAGTCAGGTGATTGTCAGCTGATGATTGAGACAAAATTGGCTGGACATTTTTATTCACTTTGAGCGCTTGGCAAATTCACACAAAAACCAGAAGGCCGGGTTAACTTCGACTATGCCGAAGTTTGTATACCCTTGCAAGTTCTTGCGTTACTCAATCCCTAAATGGAGATCGCAAAATGGAAAGGGTTTTTGTGTGAAAACCCTTATCTACACGCTATAGCACGGCACGCATACATATGCATGTATGTAGAGATGCAGCATGCAATTTTTCCATCTGTTTGTATGACAGCTATATCATATAGTAAACCGATTTTGATCAAATTTGGCAGGATTATAATTTATTATGTGCAAATGTTATTTACTAAGTCGCGGGCCGACTTGGATATACCATGCATCAGGGGTGTTTGTAGGGGGGTGGAAAGCTTCTGAATAGATTTGGATATGTATGAGTGATTGGCGGGTGCCAATATACTTCCTTCTCTTGTGGTGGGTGAGTCTGTGGAATTTGGTTGATTAAAACGCACGGTTCTTTCGTTTAATTCAGGGATCTTTATTTCACAGAACTCGCGAACTGGGGAATTTCGAGTGGAAGAAAACTTTTGGGTAAAATGCGGGGGTCGAACGCGTCCGATTTTAATGGCGGTTTTCACTAATACTGTCGGTCATTTAGCATAGTGTGACCGCCCTCGCGTTGGCCCGAAATCCCCCTCCCTGCTCCTTGCTGGTCACGATCTGGCGTGAACATGCCGCCCCCCTTGCAACAAGTTGCAATTGCCACTCTGGGCATACATGAAAGGATGAGGAGCGGCCGCGTTCTGGATCGCCTAGATGCCGCAGGAGCCGGAAAGAATCCAGCCGAAGACGGTGCTTTGGGCGGCTGGGGTGCCGCTCTGCCCCGGCACACATCCTGGTTGGATGACCTCAGGATAGAGGTCTGCACCAAGCACTACGGAGACGGATGAGGGGCGGTGGAACTCCGGGTCTGCCAGCACTAGATGTCGGAATTTTCCACGCACCGAGTCGGATACCTCCCGGATGGGGGTACGAACTTGAAGGTCGGGCTCCACCTTGAAAACGACCTCCTTTTGGAAGTCTGGGTCGGTCTTTGACCCGAGCACGGCTGTGCACGCGCGGTCGTTCCCGACTGGACCGATGGCTAGACCCAGAGCCTTCGCGAACGAAGCGTTGACACGGCTCATCGGGCTGCACGCGTCCAGGAGGACCCGGGTGTCAAACTGCTTGACTCCGTTGCCTAGTCGCACCACGGCAGTGGGCATCACTACAGTCGACCTGGACTGCAGGAGGGAGTTCAGCGTGGGCGCTTGGGACGGATCGCGAGCGGAGGGGGACTTGTCGGAACGCCGCTGGGAGGAGCGCTGCCGTGAAGGCTGGTCATCTGACCGCCTGGGGGACCGACGTCTTGGGGTCTGGTCAGCCATGTGGAGGAGCGTGTGGTGGCTCTGCCCACACCGTCGGCATCCGTCGGGACTGCGGCAGGACTCGCCCGAATGCTCGTGGGCCAGGCAGTTGGGGCAGTACTTGTTCACAAGTACTGCACGCAGGCGCTTCTCCGCGCGTAGGTTTAAGAATCGCCGGCACTGGCGGAGGGCGTGGACTCCTCGACAGACCCGGCACCTATAGGAGTCGACTCCGCGGATGCGGTGGGTCTCCTCACGGGTGCGGGTGGTACGCCTTGGGGCCATTGCGATTGGATTGTAGCGAGAGTCTAGAATGGGAGCAAACTGGGTTAGTTATTGTCGCGGAGACGGACACAGGACATTGAGACGATGACACGCAACGGAACGCAGGATAGGTAGGAGGACGTTACGGCTTGGAGGTGTCCGGGACGAGCTCGCTATCGCTATGTAGAAGGATAAGCTTCGCGACCGGTCGTCGGATGGACCCGCGCGAAGTCCTAACATCGACAACCCGGACCAGCCCGTCGGCACCGGAATGCCGACCTTCCACTCGGCCTAGACGCCACTCGGTTGGTGGCAGATTGTCTTCCGAGACGATAACGAGATCGCCGATCTGCAGGTTGCGATCCGGGGCCTTCCATTTGTGCCGTTTTTGGAGCTCTCGAAGGTACTCCTCCTTCCAACGACGACAAAAGTTCTGGTGGAGTGCCTTCAGACGTTGCCACCGGTTGATCACGGACATGGGATCGACGTGAATCTCCGGCTCCGCAATGGATATGAGGGGCCCCCCACGAGGAAGTGTCCGGGGGTTAACGCCAACAAGTCTGACGGATCCTCACTCATGGGGGAGATTGGACGTGAGTTCAAACATGCCTCGATCCGACACAGGAGTGTGGACAACTCCTCCATAGTGTACCTCATCGTCGAAGACCCCTTGTAGAACAAGGCCTTGAAGCTCTTCACCCCCGCTTCCCACAATCCGCCCATATGGGGTGCGCCGGGTGGAATGAAATGCCAGGAGAGGATGTGTTGGCTGAAGGAGTTCAGTATGCATCCTTTGGTGGCGTCCAGGAAGTCCTTCTCTAAGGCTTTGGAGGCTCCAACGAAAGTCTTGCCATTATCGGAATAAATGCGCTGAGGGCACTGGCGACGGGCTACGAATCGGGAGAATGCAGCCAGGAATTTTTCGGTGGTGAGATCCGACGTGGCTTCGAGGTGGATTGCCCTGGTACTGAAGCACACAAAGACGCACACGTACCCTTTGGTGATGAGGCAGGCTCTGCCAGTGAAATTCTTGATTTCGAATGGACCCGCGAAATCAATACCGGTATGGGTGAAGGGTCTGGAGAATGTGGTGCGCTCACGAGGGAGGTCTCCCATCATCTGGGTCAGCTGCCGTCGCCTGTGGAGGATACAGGGCTTGCAGCCTCGGATGTGGGCCTTGATAAGGTTCGCAATCCTTGGAATCCAGAATTTTGCACGAAGATACCGTATCATCAGCTGATTGCCTCCATGCAGGGTGACGCGATGCGCGAAATCGACGAGCAGGCGCGTCAGACGGGCGCCGTACGGGAGCAAAATGGGATGACGCTCATCGTACGTTAAGGATTCGGACGCCCGAAGCCGCCCACCGGACCGGAGAATCCCATGTTGATCCAGGAATGGGTTGAGGTTGAGCAGCTTGCTTGAAGACGGAAGTGGTTGCTTCTCAGTGAGACGTCCGATTTCCGTGAAGTACTCATCGCGCTGGGTGGCCCGAATAAGCACTCTCTCCGCTGTCAGCATCTCTTCCTTGCTGAGCTGGGTTGTGGGGGAAGAGCAGCCCCGCATGAATCGCTGGACGTATGCGATCACCCTCAGGGCTCTGCCGGATGTAGGCCAACTGTCGGGGGGTTGCAGCAGCCAGTGTGGTCCGTGCCACCATAGCTTGCTGGCCGCCAAGTCGTCAGCGGAGACTCCACGGCTAGCGAGATCCGCCGGGTTGTCTTCGGACCGCACATGAGACCAATCCTGGATGTTGGTGCTTCTAGATATGGAGGACACTCGGTTAGCAACAAAGGTGGACCAGCTGCAGGGGGGCTTGGCTAGCCAAGCCAACACAATGGTGGAGTCGGTCCAGAAATGGACGTTGGAAGGCGAGATGGGGAGATTGGGGACCACCGCTGCGCACAAGTCTGCCAGGAGGACCGCGCCGCACAACTCCAGTCGTGGCAGGGAGACCGTTTTAACTGGAGCCACTCGGGTCTTGGCAGTTAGCAGATGGACGCTCGCCTCATTCTGGTGCTGAACCCGCACGTATAGGGCTGCTCCGTACGCCTTTTGAGACGCGTCACAAAAGCCGTGTAGGTCCCACTTCAATTTGGTGCCAATTCCTAACCACCGAGGGATACGTACTCGGCTAAGACCTGGATAGTCTTGGAGAAATTCATGCCACTGCATCAGTAGAAGCGAAGGGAGCGGATCATCCCATCCGAGCTCGGTCAACCAAATCTGCTGCATAAAGATTTTTGCTCGAACTACGAACGGTGCCAGCCACCCGGCTGGGTCGAACAGCTTTGCGATGTGAGAGAGGACTTCGCGTTTGGAGACCGTTTCCTGGAGTTGGAGCGCCGTTACGGCGAAGAAGAAGCAGTCACTGGTAGCTCGCCAGCGGATGCCCAATGTCTTGGCCGTGCTTGCATCTTCTAGCTCGAGAAAGTCGGCATGGAGCAGGTGCTCCCTAGGAATGGCGTGGAGCACCTCCTTCTTGTTGGATGTCCATTTTCGCAGCGGGAACCCAGCTGAGCTGAGTGCTGTCTGGAGTTCCTGGATGATGGCGCGTGCTTCCGCCATCGTGTGAGCGCCAGCGAGGACGTCATCTACATACATGTAATGACGGAGGATTTCACTTGCCTTTGGATATAGCTGTCGCACTTCGTGCGCCAGCTGCAGCAGGACTCTGATCGCCAAGAACGGGGCGCAATTAACGCCGAAGGTGACCGTTTGGAGCTCGTAATCGTTCAGAGTCCCGTCGCGCTCGCGGTATAGGATCCGCTGGAAAGGCGTGTGTTTGGGGTCGACCAGGATTTGTCGATACATCTGCGTGATGTCTGCATTAAAGACGAATTGGAAGAATCGCCATTTGAGGATCTGGAGCGTCAGATCAGCTTGGAGTGTGGGGCCGGTATGTAAGGCGTCATTCAAGCTGATCCCTCTGGTGGATGGACTTGAGGCGTTGAAGACGACTCGAACCTTAGTGGTGGTGCTCTCGGGTTTGAACACAGCGTGATGGGGGAGATAAAAGTTGTCACAAGTTGCGGGAGGAGTTACCCGAATCATGTGACCCAAATCGGCGTATTCTTGCAACACGGCATCGTATTGCTTCTTTAGCTCTGGATTTTTCTGGAGGCGAGCTTCGTTCCTCAGGAATTGAGCCAAGGCGATGGATCTGGAATGACCCAGCTCTATATGCTTTGGATCCTTGAACGGGAGAGAGACCACATAACGCCCATCCTTCCTTCTCTTGGTCGTCTCTTGGAACATTTGCTCGCAAATTCGATCTTCTTCCTTTTCCGGCTTCGCTGGGAGATCTTCCACCTCCCAAAACTTGGTGAGAAGCTCATCAAGTTTTGCCTCTGGCGGACCCGTCTGAACGGTGTAAACCGGCCGCGGATGGTGTGAGTCGGTCAGGATAGCCCCACACACCACCCAGCCAAACATGGTTTCGATCCCGATCAGGCCGCCTCCGATATCCTTCTTGATGCGTTCGCCGAGGATCGACCGGAAGGCATCCACACCGATGATCAGATCGACTGGTGCTGGCTTGTTAAAATGCGGGTCAGCCAGAGGGAGGTCGAGGGTACTGACCTGGATCGGATCAGGGAAGGCGCATCTCGGCATGGTGCCAGTCAACTTCGGCAGGACCAAGGCTAGCACCTCGATCTGGAAACCTCGATTGCATGGAGCGGATAGGGTCAACAGACATGCCTTCTCTGCCCCGCCGGCGTCGCATTCACCCATGCCGGTGATGCCTGCGCGGAACGGGTAGTGTGGAGGCCGGACCAAATTGAACACACGTTCAGATAGAAAGCTGGAGTCAGCTCCTGAGTCAACCATTGCACGGACATGAAAAACTTCGCCTAAGTGGCTGAGGGTCACGATTGCAGTGCCTAGCAGACCCCTGCCTGGGGTGGACGCGATATACCCTAAGGCGTTTAGCGGCTGCTGGCTGGTTGACGGACCATCACCGGAATCGGGTCGCTGTAGATGCGAAGCGGATGGCGCACTGGGAGGGTGGTCAATATGCAACAAGGTATGATGACGCTCCTTGCAAATATGGCAATTGTGCGCACTGGAGCAGTCCTTGACCTGATGACCACGCGCAAAGCAGTTTAGGCATAAGCCTTGTTGCCTTATGGTCTCAGATCGCTTGGGGACGGCCATGTCGTTGAACCGTGGACACACGCGTATCGGATGGTTCTCCTTGTTGCAGAGTTTACAGGAGGCCGGTTTGGGAAGGGCCTTCGCGGGAAATGCCTGTACTCGCACGGCCGCGGCGGACTTGCGAGGGACGAATTGGGAGACCGGAGCGCTCTGAGTCGACTGATGGTCATCGGTGGCCTCGAGCACACGATAACGATCAGTGAGGAAATTATTCAACTCTTCCCATGAGGACACTGCTGTTTTATTCGGAACGGATTGTTCCCACAGCAGGATAGTGGATTTGGGCAGCTTACTGGTACAGATCGCGATGAGAAGGATATCCCAATTCTCTGTACTGGCCCCCGAACGTTCAAGGGCTGTCAGACACCCTTGAAACGTCGTTTGCAGTTGCCTAAGAGCCTTCGCTGACTCCTGAGCAACTACGGGAATTTGTAGGAGCTGCTTGGCCTGCGTCATGATGAGCAGCCGACTGTTCTCATAACGCGCGGAAAGGTTCTCCCATGCGGACTGGAAGCCTTCATTAGTCAAAGGGGATTTGGACACGATCCCCCGGGCTTCCCCTCGTGTTTTGGAGTTTAAGTGGTATAGTTTCTCCACTTCCGCTAAGCACGGATTGTTGATGTATATGGCCGTAAAAAGGTCACGGAACGTAGGCCAGGCCAGGCTATCCCCTTCGAAAACCTCAACCTCACATGGAGGCAATCTATGGCCTTGGGATGGCGGAACGATTGGAGGCCGAGAGGGAGCGGGAGCGTTTAAAGCGGACAACTGCTCGATTCGCTGCCCGAACGCTGTAGCGCCACGCACGTACACCATGTAGCAGTACTCGTGCTTAGCCTTCACCGTACTGAGCATTATTTGGCTCTCCTCATCGTCTTTGGCCGTGAAGGCCTTATGGCAGCGCGCATATTCGGATTCAATATTGGCCCAGAGCGACTTGATTTGCTCCATGTGTATCTTGAGGGAGTATAAAGGCACATCTTGTTCAAGGCCTGCGCTCTCTCGCGCTTCGAAAATAGTCAAAGCGTCGCATACGGCAATAAAATCCGTCAGAGCCATGTCGGCACGTGCGCGAAATTCTTGCGAACGGGATCGCGTGATCACGGGTGACTCAGGAGAGGTCACGACTAAGGAGGGAACGCGAGAAGCGGATTTGGCGAATCCCGATTTGCCGGAGGAGGAGCGCGAAGTAGGAGATGCGCTGCGGGGTCGCGATGCAGACGGAGAGCCGGAAGGGTTACGCCTGATGGTGGATGGCGTGCTAAGCGCCTTGGGTTTAGAAGGCGGGGTGGAAGGGGACGCGTTGCGGCCCGGAACTGGGAGGCTAGCTGATTTCTTGCTCGCCTTGGAGGGGTCGATTGACATAATCGACGTCGTTGAGCGGGATAAGGGCTACCGAGAAAGGGTATTCTCTGCCCTAGCGGATATCGGAATGAAGGAGAGACGAGTGGACTGTATGTTTTAATGAACGTACGCGAGTATACACGTCGAAAATCGGGGATTATAAGGAATATATAAATATAGGAATATTATAATAGGCTGGAAAGGAAACGTTATTTTATATTATAAATGTGGAGGAAAGCGCCAATTTCGCTTATAAGGATATATAATGAAATTTGTTAGTTTAATTTATAATATAAGTATGGACAACAAAAACGTGTATCTTTCCTACAAGGATATGTGGGCGTATATTGAAATATTCGGGGAAAATTTTTATTATAAGGATATATAATAAAAAAGGGATTTTTTTTGTAGGTTAATTTCGAAAACAATCTTCCTTATAAGGATATATAAGGAAATATTCTTCCACTACAAAATAAAAATATCGCTGCAAGGGATGTCGCTTGGATTAAAGGACGCACTAATGAGCGGCTCGCAATGGGTTTGAGCCGGTCGGTGGTGTGGCGTGTGCTCGGGTTGGATTAAATTTGGTGGTTTTCTTTTTTTGTCTCTTAGTACCTCAGACGTTATTTTTTTGTTTTATGTATTTATTGTTGTGTTGGCGAGTTTGGCCGGAAAAAAATAGGTCTAAGGTCGCTAGGATATGGCGAGTCCTTGGGATAATTGCCGATAAAAAATCTTTTTATAACAAAAAAGAATTGGAATTATTTACTTCGGACTTGATTGAAGCGCCAAAAAACACCAAATATTAAATTTTCGCACTTTGTTCGCCGTTCACACCGGAACCGAATATTTGTGGTTTTTTTTTTTTTTATTTATTTTTACTCAAAGTGGCCAATAATATTTTTTTGCGACAATGTAAATTAATTTTTAAATTAATTTAATTATTTCTGAGTCAAAAATATGTGACTTAGCAGAAAAAGGCTAAAGTCGTGACTCAGTCACGACTTGAACTCGCGGGCCACCACTAACAGCGAATCAGCTGGTAGGCCTTTGTTTGGACTTTAAGTGTGAAACAAAAATTAATTTTTATCGCGTTGTGGAATATTTTCGTTGTGTTGCGTCGAAATTAATTGCGGAAAGCCAAAAACGGAGTGGCTGCAATAATTGTTGGACCGTAGTGCGAGTGGCGGAGCAATGGAACGACACTGGTGCACATATGACAAGTGTGTCTGCCGGTGTTGCGCAATTGCGGCCGCGATTTTTTTTCGGACTTTAATTTTTTTAGAATTTTGGATCGCACACGGATTAAAACCACAAGGATGCACAACACAATTAGCCCACGGTAAGTGGCTTGAGAAACACACAACGCGATATTAATTTTTTTTCACACTTTGCAGATGGCGACTGCTGGACATATATGTATGTAGTGATGTACCGATGTACATACATACATAAATATGGGAATGGAAATTGGAAGAAACGCGCACTTTATCACGATGGACAGACACAGGATAGGTCGGAGTGGTAAAGTGAGACCTTTGGAGAGGTCACGTATGGGCATACAAGGGCTTAAAAGGTGGAAAGGTCGCTATAGAGGAGCGAAAATTCTCACCTTTAAGGGTGTATGCGGGTGAGTGTTAGTCAAAGGAAATAATAATAAAGTGTACTACTTAACAGATTTCCACCGATGCGATGCTGGCTGAGCGGAAGGAGATCCGGCTCGAAGGACCAGTGTTTGTAGGGGGGTGGAAAGCTTCTGAATAGATTTGGATATGTATGAGTGATTGGCGGGTGCCAATATACTTCCTTCTCTTGTGGTGGGTGAGTCTGTGGAATTTGGTTGATTAAAACGCACGGTTCTTTCGTTTAATTCAGGGATCTTTATTTCACAGAACTCGCGAACTGGGGAATTTCGAGTGGAAGAAAACTTTTGGGTAAAATGCGGGGGTCGAACGCGTCCGATTTTAATGGCGGTTTTCACTAATACTGTCGGTCATTTAGCATAGTGTGACCGCCCTCGCGTTGGCCCGAAATCCCCCTCCCTGCTCCTTGCTGGTCACGATCTGGCGTGAACAAGGGGAAAAAAACAACATCGAGTTTATAAAACTAAATTCAGAAATTTATTAAATTTCCTTCGTATGCGCGATTTCTAACATATGCTATCTCGCTCACTCTTATGTGTGTGCACTTTAGCGCTCCACCGGCCAAATTCGCCCTTGCACCGCTTTGAGTGCAAATCATTTCAAAGTATAACTCGGCCATTTTTATTCCGATTTTTATCAAATTAGGTGGAATGATAGATGTTCATAACATATATAAGTGTGCCAAATTAAATTACGATACGATAAACATTACGGGAGAAAATCACTTTTTATTAAATTCCGCAGGCGGAAGGGGGCGTGGCAAAAAAAAAATAAACTTGATCAGCGTATATACCACACGAGGGTCCATTCTGAATTTGGTAGCTCTAGCTCTTACAGTTCCTGAGATCTTTGGTCTTTTACGGACGGCCGGACATGGCTCTATCAATTTCTCTTCTCATACTGATCAAAAATATATATACTTTATAGGGTCGGAAAATTTTCTTTTTATAAAAAAGTTTTTAAAAGCAAAACCATATTTGGTCCTATGGGAGCTATATGTTTTATTCAATGCAACTGAAACACGCTAATACTTTGTTGGTCCTCCCTTCGACTGTATTACAGCCTGCAAACGTCTCTTCATACTGCTCACCAGTTTTGATGTTTCAGATGTGGTTATTTTGCTCTTTGAGGGTATCCTTGGACGTTATGTGGTGAGACACTCCTCCACAAGATAAGACGAATGTTTTGGGTCATTATCTTGCTGAAACTGCCAATTTGTGCCACTGGGACCCAGTTTTTCAGCACTTGGACTTAAATTATCTTTGAGAATGTCTCTATAAAGATGCTTGTGCATTGTTTCATCAATAAACACCAGGTTACCAACTCCAAAAGCAGCAAAACACCCCCAAACCATCACATTACCTCCACCGTGTTTTACCGTTTTGAGCAAGTTATTTTCTTGAAGCTCCTTATTGGGTTTCCGCCAGATTTTTTGCGCTCCATCAGATCCAAAAAAATTTAATTTTGACTCATCACTAAATAATTGAGTTCCAAAATGAATCTGGCTTATTCAGTTGTTGTTTCGCAAATTCTAGCCTCTTCTGCTTGTTGACCTTCGAAATGAAAGGCTTGCGTCGAGGAACACGGCCGTGATACCCGGCCTTAATGTTTCTTACACTAGACCATGATCTGTCTACAAGGGTGCCAATTTCCCGATAAGATTTATTCTCCAAATATATTTTGACGATCAGTTTTCGGATCTCCAACGATCCAAATTTCAAACAAAACAAATTTCTGCACCTCTAGCCATTTTGCTGTTGCCTTCTTATTTTTGTGATTAAAAGTGATTGCAAACACGTGCAATATACAAAACGAACGCAAAAGTAAAAGAAGGAATGAAAAATAACGGTAGAATTCCATTGTGGAAACGAAAGAGCAAACTAGATTAAAAAAACGAATTACCCAAAGCTGAAATTTAATTTTTGTTTTGTTCAATATTAATTATAATATATGAGTTTAATAAATATCATTTTTCATTTACTTATAGCTGTGTTAAAGAAAAAGTTACAGCATTTAGAACTTTGATTTTTCAAGTGTGCCAATACTTTTTTGACTCACTGTACATATTCTGCGACATGTAATGTATGTGAAAATAAAGTAGAGTGTGTATTAAAAGTTATCAATGAATTCAAAGTGGTTACAGCATTTAGAACTTTGATTTTTCAAGTGTGCCAATACTTTTTTGACTCACTGTACATATTCTGCGATATGTAATGTATGTGAAAATAAAGTAGAGAGTGTGTATTAAAAGTTATCAATGATCCTGTTTGCGGCTTTTTGGGCCTACTGCGGTATTTTGAACTTGTAGATCACCTTGAGTTTTGTCGTGCAACGCTGCTGGACGTATGGATCAACAGCGGCCGCAACTCTACCGTTTTTGCAAACTGGATATTTGGCCAATTGACGGAATGTTCGCTAACCAATGAAAACATTAGTCGAGTTAACAAGAAAATTAAAATCTTTGAAATTTACATTACTTCGAATCTACAAAAGTGCAGCCGAAATATTCGCACATTTCGAATAAATATGTACATATATCAATACGGTATGTTAAGAATTTTCAACAACCCTAAAATTAGGCTTGGTTTAGAGAGCTTCTTTCGGCGTTCGTCAATTCAAAGTGGTTAGACGTCATCTTAAGTATTCCATTAGCATTAATTTTGATGTTCGAGGTATTTACTTTAAATTCTAATAAAAATAATAAACCAACTTATCACATTATTCTTGTGAAACTAACTTATTTGATTCAGTCTTTTGAACGTCAGCTTTGCCTTGCAAAACATCTGTTTGGCGTATTGTGCTGTTGGTTTTTTGCCCTGTCTTTGCTGTTTGTGTTAGAGCTGGGAATCCATCGATGGTTCCATCGATACTATCGATGGAAAATAAAAAGTGCGGTATATATTTATACCCTTGCAGAGGGTATTATAAAATTGGTCAGATGTTTGTAACGCAGAGAAGGGATCGTTTCCGACCCCATAAAGTATATATATTCTTGATCAGCAAGAGAAGACGAGTTGATATAGCCATGTCCGTCTGTCCTTCTGTCCGTCTGTCTGTCTGGTGCTTCGCGATCTAGTCCCACAGTTTTAGAGCTATGGCATTCAAAGTTCGTATATAAGCTTTTCTATACAGCCACATGCACATCTGCGATTTTGAATAAGATCGGACAACTATATCATATAGCTGCCATACAAATACAAACGTTAAATGCGAATAACTTCTATATTTTTTGAACAATCTTATCCAAACTGATTACGTACATAAATAAAAAGGGATTACATCATATGCGTGAATTTCAAAACAATCGGATAAACATAACGCCAGATTTCGACGATATAAAATTTGCCTATATAGCGTGCACTGCTTATGGCAGCAGTGCAGCAGTGCACGCATAAGCAGTGAAGCACATATATGTGTCAAAATTGCGATTGTGTGTGTGTGAATATGAATATCAATCGCTACATTGTCTTGGCACGCTTACTATTTGGCGATTGGCTGCCCCCGGCCAATGTATTTAAAATATTTCTTTATTGGATTAAGAAACAAAAAATTCTTTAGGAAATAAAATGTAATGGTCAAGGGCTGCAAGGGTATACAAACTTTGGCTTAGCCGAAGTTAGCTTCTTTGATATTTTTTAATTACCATCGATAGTATCGATGGAACCATCGATGGATTCCCAGCTCTAGTTTGTGTATGAATTCTTTTTATGCCCTTGCAAAAAGGGCATGCATATGTATGCGTGCCGTGCTATGACGTGTAAAAACGGATTTTTACACTAGGGTCTTTACATTTAGATAACTCTTTTTAGGGATCTAGTAATACAAGAGCTTGGACGGGTATACAAAGCCCGGTTATACCTTTCTGGTTTATATTAATTCTTTTTATTTGATTTCGTTTTTCATTTGAAAATGATTTTGGCAGACAATTTTTGAAAGTGTATTTTTGCACGACAATCAGGGGTGTCACAGAAATCGCTAACGCCCTAAAATCGCCCCAAACACAAATGTAGGGTGTCACAGAAACCTCTTTTGACAGTTTTAAAAAGTTGCGAGTTTTGCTCCAACGTTTGGTTAATTTCGCGCTCTCAGCAAATTATGTTGAAAAAAAAATGGTGTTGAAATAAACTTTGATTATTTTTGGATGGAATTGCATTCAAATAATAGCTGGCAATGTTTGTGTTCATATATAATTTATTATTTTACGAAAACACCTGTGAAAACATCAAGCAAGCGTCGTTTTTGCTTAAATCACCCATATGCAAGGCTGCCATCCTGCTGAAAACGGCAGAAACTTATTTTCGGACAAAACATTTGTGTTTCCAATTTTAGTTTGTTATATACCACAAATAAGCACAAATTTTATGGATTACGACCAAATTTAAGAAAGTTTTTTAAATTGTGTGTAAACAGATAAATTTAATGTAAACGTCGAAAAAATGCACCAAGTTGACGTCTCTGTTTTTATCTTGGCCAGCCAAAGAAGAAGAAGAAATGTAAACAGCTGAAAAAAATGCAATTGCAGTTGCCGCCCTTTTTAAAATGAATTGAAATTTTTGGATTTCTGATGGATAAGGTTTCTAATATGATCGAATAAACTTAATTACATTTGCATTTGAATATGTACATCGAATTTTTAATTATTTCACTTGTAATTGAAGATTTGTAAAAATGGAAATCGCTTGCTAAAAAGAAGCAAGAGTCTAGATTAAATAATATTCCCAACGATTTCGCTCACATTTGTTCTAAACACCTCCAGGTCTGCATCCAATGACCTGTTGAACAGAGCTAATACCTAGAAATCGCATGGACGAAATTAATTCTGGGGTAAAACAGTTGCCATTGTTGCGAAAAATGAATTGTGTAGAAAAGAGAATGTAGGCTTACAAACGCAATAGTTAGCAGGTATCGATGCATTGTATTCATCTTGTTGTATTTAATTCATTGTTCTTAAATTTTTGGTTAATTTGCCAAAATTTGTTTACAGTTACAAATTTGAAGTAAATGTAAACAATAGGGTTGTCAAAGGACCTACAATATTGCGCGCGATAATAATTTTAAAAATTTTGGTGTTGCAGTGTGTTAACTGTACCTCCAAAAAATAAGTGCATTTTTTCTTGTTGTATAACATAAGCAATAATTTTTGGTTTACGAAAAATGTATAATAATTTTAATTCTAAACGTTAGTATTTTTTTTTTTTAATTGCACAACCCTATTTCACTTATCGACAATCGAAATACCGAAATAGCGGCGATCGAGTTAGCCGATGTGCCAACCGGTGGCTGTGGCTCCGAAAATGTTGCCGAAAATGAAACGTCGGAGATTTCCATGACACCAACGTTTGGTTTCGGCGTTTTACATTTCAAACGTCGCCAAAACCGCTAGCGTTTTCTGTGACACCCCTGAATATGTTTTTGTCCTTTGGTGCACAGAGCATGAAACCAATGCGCAAAAATTTAAGACATTTCATGATATTGTACAAGGAGATTTGAAAAGAACGGTTGCTTCAGAGCTGCTGTCATCTGATTTCGAATTGTTTGCTTCATTCACAACAATCTCAAGCAATGATTCGTCATTAATTCCTTCATCTTCAAACAACTCTTGCAAATCACCATTAGTCATGTCGTCGAAACCTTCGCCTTTAATCAAGTGAGCAAGGTCCAATATATCCTGGAATTCACGTTTTGGCACTTCTATTTCATGGCTTTTAACAACCTCTGGCCATAATTTCCTCCAGCATCTATTTAATGTTGACACCTTAATCTCTTTTAAAGATAAGTTTACCAACTCAAGGCTATCTTTAATAGAAAATTTCTTCCACGCACTGGTTACATCGATGTAGTCAGTTTCAGTTGTATCCAAAATCCAGCGTATAGAGCTTCTGATGTAATTTGTCTTGAAAGTGTAAATTATACCCTGATCCATTGGCTGCAGAAGCGATGTTGTATTAGGTGGAAGAAATTTTATTTTGACATTCGGATGGGTTAAATCTTTTGTATGTCCTGGGGCATTGTCCAATAATAACAGTGCTTTAAAGTGTAATATAATATTTTTCAACCTCACGTACAAAGCAATTCAAGAACCAGTCTTTAAATAATTCTGCAGTTACCCAAGCTTTCGAATTTGCTTTCCAGTAAACGGGTAATTTGCTCTTGTCTATCCCTTTAAACGCACGGGAATTGAAAGACTTATAAACAAGCATTGGTTTTGCTTGAAAGTCGCCTGATGCATTACTACACAGCAAAAGTGTAAAACGATCTTTTTGTACCTTAAAGCCGGGAGCTACTTTTCCATTCTTTGATAAAAAAGTTCGATTTGGTATTTTTTTCAAGCAAAGTCCAGTTTCATCCGTATTGAAAACTTGGTCGGGCAGGAATTCCTCTTCTTTAATGAACCCCTGAATCTCTTCTGGGTATGTGGTAGCAGCTCTATCATCGGCCGATGCCGCTTCGCCCTTAAATTTGAGGCTATGAATGGAGAACCTTTTTTTAAATTTCTCGAACTATCCATTACTGGCAACGAAATCTATGCTGGAAGAGGGCTCTCCATTTTGCTCGAGCAGTCCATAAATCCTGAGTGCCTTTTCCTGAATGATCCTTAAAGGGCTTAAAGGGATCTTTTTTTTGTAGCCATCGTCAATCCAAATGCTAAGTGCTCTTTGCATTTTTCCAAAATTGGTGCACGTGCTCTACTGGTAAATTTTGTAGATATGGATGACTCTATGCTTCCTGCACGTCGTATTTCAGTTTCATTCTTTTTGACAGTGGGAACTGTTGCCTCATTTAAATTAAGGCTTCTTGAAATTTCCGTGGCAGTTTGCCCATTGTCTAAGCGGTTTAGAATTTGTATTTTTGATTCTATAGAAATGACTTTTCGTTTTAAAGTAGCTCTGTTCTTTTTTTCTGCCATTGTAAAAGATGAAATTTATTTATTTTAATTATGTATTCACTTTTTATTTTAATCAAGCAAAAAAAAATATATATCGATATTTTGCATTCGTGTAAGAACTAAAGAAGCTAAAAGAGTCCGTGTTAAGCGAGGGCCAAGTGTATTTAAAATTTAAATACTTTTAAAGTATTGAGTCATTGGATTGACATACAATGTTTTTTATACCCTTGCAGAGGGTATTATAAAATTGGTCAGATGTTTGTAACGCAGAGAAGGGATCGTTTCCGACCCCATAAAGTATACATATTCTTGATCAGCAAGAGAAGACGAGTTGATATAGCCATGTCCGTCTGTCCGTCTGTCTGTCTGGTGCTTCGCGATCTAGTCCCACAGTTTTAGAGCTATGGCATTCAAAGTTCGTATATAAGCTTTTCTATACAGCCACATGCACATCTGCGATTTTGAATAAGATCGGACAACTATATCATATAGCTGCCATACAAATACAAACGTTAAATGCGAATAACTTCTATATTTTTTGAACAATCTTATCCAAACTGATTACGTACATAAATAAAAAGGGATTACATCATATGCGTGAATTTGAAAACAATCGGATAAACATAACGCCTGATTTCGACGATATAAAATTTGGCTATATATACACACGCATAAGCAGTGCACGCATAAGCAGTAGTGATGTAAATTTGAGTGAAAACATCGATGTCGATGATCACCGATGTTTTTAAAATCAACCATCGATGTTGGTTGATACATCGGGTCGAAACATCGATGCATCGATGTTTTTTCGATGTTTTAAAATATCCCCAATTAATTAAAAATCAATTTTTTCTGTTAAGTTTATTTACAAGTGATTTGATAGCGTTATTATAGCAAACCGATTTTTAACTATAAAAGTATTTAACAGAACAAAAAAACAAAAACGTATGCTTTTCAGAGCAGTCTTTTAAATTTCAACAGACTTTTAACTTAATAAGTATGTAACATAACAAAAAACTTATGCTTTCATAGCAGTCTTTTACATTTCAACAGACTTTTAACTTAATAAGTATGTAACATAACAAAAAACTTATGCTTTCATAGCAGTCTTTTACATTTCAAGGAGACAAATAATTTAAAAAAAGTATTTTTTGTCAATGCTTTGTAAAAATAAAATGCGACTTAGTCGCTCAGGAGTAAGTCTGTTTCGTTTATGACTTAATATATTTGCAGCCGCTGAAAACACCCGTTCAGAGGGAACCGAAGATCCCATTACCGGCAAAAATAGCATCGCTATTTTATATAAATTTGGATAAGTACTTTTAATACCTTCCCAAACTGTTAAAGGGTTACTATCGAATGGAGATAGCTGCATTCGCAGATATGCGCTCATCTCTACATCCATATCCCTATTTGGGTTGTGAGACTGAGCTAGCTGGTAATGGTGGTCCCAAAAAGAATTCGAGTTTATTGTACTGGGTAGTATGACTTCATTGTTGTCCTTCGGTTTTAGGAGAGATTTTATCTTCATAAGTGCATTGTCACATGCAGGAGGGTCTTTGAAATGTATCTTTTTGAATCTTGTATCAAGCAACGTGGCCATTGCCAGAATCGATACCTAAAATAATACATTACAAAATATGTTTATATTTAAGGAAATAACAATTTAATAATATTTAAAATATACCTGCTCTAATGATCCCATACGCCTGTCAATTTCGAGAAGCAGGAATTCCTTTATATCTTGTGCTTCAGGCGTGTTGTCGTTTAATTTTTTCAATTTCTCCTTTAAAATGTTCACAATAGGAATGACCATACTAGCCGTGCAATATTTGTCACCGCTTATTATTTTGGTTGCTTCCTCGAGGGGGCGCAGCATTGTAATTATATTGTTTAGCAACTCAAATTCTTTTCCAGTGAGCATTGCCTGGTCGTTTCTTATGCTCAATAGGACATCATTCACATGTGTTTTGACCTCCAAAAATCGCTCGATCATATAGTAAGTACTATTCCATCTTGTTGGAACATCTTGTATTAACACTTTGCCCGTTGTCTTTCTTAACTGGTCGCTGGCTACACCACTATGCTTAAAAAAAGTAACAATTGCTTTCATTTTACTAATACAATCGTTGACCGATTCCCTTTGGATGGCAGATCGAGCAATAAGGTTGAGCGTGTGCGCAAAGCAGGGTAGGTGTTTTTTCCGTCCAAAGCATATTTCAGCTGCTTTTATAATATTTGCCCCATTGTCTGTGACAATAGCTGTTACTTGCTCCTTTTCTATTTCCCAATCTGAGCAACAACTGTCCAACATTTCGCTTATATATGCTCCTGTGTGACGCTCGCTTAGATGCAGTGCTCCAATAGTCAAGGAAGTCATATCTTGCTCAAGCATAAAATGAGCTGTAATGCCTAAAAAACTGCGCATTGACATCTGGTCGCTCCATACATCCATCGTTAAACAAACCGTTTTTCCACTTAGGCGTACTTTCCATAAATCCTTCATTTCAATATACTTCTCATCGACCCATTTCGTTATTTTATGCCTCGATGGCATTTCGTAACGTGGTGTAACAATATTCATTAAGTAAGTGAATCCTTGATTTTCTACAATTGAAAATGGCTGCACGTCTTTTGCAATCATGTAAACAATTGCTTCGTTAATTTTTTTTGCTTTTTGGCCTTCTGTTCCATATTCCCTTAAATTTTGGAAGCTTTCAGAGACCGATACTTGCCGTGGCGCCACGCTATTATTCAATGGTGTTTGATCCGCGTTTTCTTTGGCATTTGCGTCATTAATTTTGTGGACATTCCGTAGGTGGTCTTTCACGTTAGTTGTGTTGCCCGCAGTCCTAATGGTTTTGCCACAAACATTGCACTTCGCACTATTTCCATCTATTTTGCTGAAATGCTTCCAGCAAATGCTCGTCTTTGTTGTTATTCTAAAATAAATGCTTTTTGCTGTTAGCTTAACATTTAAATATATTTAAGCCTTCGAACAGCTGTATTATTTTTGACCAATTTAAATAAATTTACTTACTTTGGCATTGCAAACAGTGTTTTTTCTGTAAATTTTATGAACTCACTTTCTGGACGGCAACTGACGACAAAATACGCAATATTGTGAAATTAATCAATCGATATTTTGCAAAACATCGGCATCTAAAAAACCATCGAAACACTTCGATAAACATCGCCAAAAAACATCGATGCATCGCTTAACATCGGCATCTATAAAAGCATCGGAAAACATCGGTAAATATCGCCAAAAAAAACATCGATGCTCGATGCATCGATGTTTTTTTACATCACTAATAAGCAGTGCACGCATTAGCAGTGCAAGCATAAACAGTGAAGCACATATATGTGTCAAAATTGTGTTTGTGTATGTGTTAATTTGAATATCAATCGCTACATTGTCTTGGCACGCTTACTATTTGGCGATTGGCTGGCCCCAGCCAATGTATTTAAAATATTTCTTTATTGGATTAAGAAACAAAAAATTGTTCAGAAAATAAAATGTAATGGTCAAGGGCTGCAAGGGTATACAAACTTTGGCTTAGCCGAAGTTAGCTTCTTTGATATTTATATTTTATGTTTTATATTTAGACGCCCCTGATGGGTACAACTATTATTATCACGATCTTCGAAAGGAAGAGCATTTCCTGAGCCGTCGCCATAGCTGTGAAGGAGGTGTAATGGTGTGGGGGTCGGTGTCAGTTTTTGGCACTTGCGAACTTCAGTTTGTTACCTCCAAAATGAACGCGGAAACCTACAAATCTATCATTTAATGGTGTTTTTTTTTTTAATTTCAATAGTTTTAAATGTTCACCTAAGAAATCACACGTTTAATAGTAGACACACTGGCTATAACAGCGCAAATTTCTTTAATTTTGGGTGCTGATAGATGGGAATTGGACGCAACTCGCACAATATGCCTCCTGTCTGCTGCAGAGGTGGCGTGTTTGACTCCGCCTTTCATGTTTTTGCCGTATTCTGACTTGTTTCTTAAAAAATGACTCACAACATTTTGGCTCCGTCCAATTTTTTGACCGATTTTGCGATGGCTAAGACCACTTTTGTGATAGGCTTCGATTTGGCCTCTTTCATACTCGGATAATTGATCCAAGCGTCCCATTTTTCATTAAATTTAAAGAAAATATATTAAATTAAAAATTTGCATCAAAAATGAGTCGCCACATCGCCAAGGTTTACCGCAAACTAAAAATCTTTCAGCTGAACCTATTCAGTTGAGGCAAAAAATTGCACATTAATTAGCGAAAGAAATAATAACACAGAATATGCAAAGTAACGGTACTTAGCAAACGGTTCTTTACTAGTGCGTTTTATTCTAATATGATTTAAGAATCAAAGAAAAAAAAAATTATGTAAATCGGAATACTGGTTTAGGAATTATGGACAAATTCCTACCTCTGAAATCATGAACCTATTCAGTTGAGCGGCAGTGTACATATGTATGGCTTCTCACTTTCAATAATTTTTTTTATACCCTTGCAAAAAGGGTATATTAATTTTGGTCAGAAGTGTGCAACGCATATAAGGAGGCTTCTCCGACCATATAAAGTATATATATTCTTGATCAGCATGACAAGGCGAGTTCAAATCCGTTTGTCCGTCTGTCTGTCTGTCTGGATCAACAGCTTCTCCTCCTAAACCGCTAAAGCTACAGAGCAGCAATTTTGCACGAAGTCTTGTATATACTGCAGGCATTGTATATCTCGGATTCATCCCGATCGGACGACTATATCATATAGCTCCCATAGGAACCATCGGTCGAAAAATGAGTTTTAGATCAATAACTTCTTTCTTTTTCACCCGATTATCATAAAACTTAACATTTGGTAGTTTATTATACATATACAAACTTCGGCATGGTCGAAGTTAGCCCGGCCTTCTGGTTTTTTTGTAAAACGGTACTTGAGCTTACCGTTTGTTATCAGTTATTCTCTTTGCACTATTTTCTATTGGGATTCGATGCTCATAGGTTTTTTGTGTTGCTTTATCGCAAGTTTCAATCAGTTTTGTGCAAGCGTCTCAAGCAGATGAACGAAAGTGAATTTTGCTGAATTTAAAATATAATTTGCTCTACTAAAAAACACTTTTGTCGCTGAAAAGTATTTTTTTTTTTTAAGAATATAAAGTTTATGAAATTTATGCTAAAAACTGCAGAAGCCATATATGGCTCTACATGCAGTAACGCGTGGATGATATAGTATTCTATGTACATATGAAATTTTTTTTCAGAAATGAATGCACAATCATTTTACGGTAATTTGCAATACGTGGACGAAATCGATAATCCGCTTCTAAGTGAAGATGACAACACACCCGATTCCGAAGACGAAGTTGTTGAAATTAAAAAATTCCTAGAGGAAGATGTTTATATTTCTTAGACCGATGAGAGTAGTTCCGATTACATCTGTGAAAGGCCGAGCACTTCGAAAGCAAAGCCAAAGCCAATGCCAAAAAAGACAAGAGCACCGATATGGAAAACTGGTCACTAGCCACCGTATTCGGATGATAACTTTCCATTTGAAGGAAATATCAATCTTCCAACTTGTATCAGTAAACTTGGGACACCGGCAGACTTTTTTAATTTTTTTTTTAACGACGATCTGATGAATTTCTTGGTTGATCAGTCAAATCTTTATGCACTTCAAGTTGATATAAATAGGCCCGCTAATATTACTCGAAATGAAGTAGAGCAATTTATCGGCATGGTCATATACATGTCGTTAGTGCAATTTAGAGCTGGGAAACCATCGATGGTTCCATCGATACTATCGATGTAAATTAAAAAGTGCGGTATATACTTTTTAATTTCCATCGATAGTATCGATGTAACCATCGATGGATTCCCAGCTCTAGTGCAATTACCATCTTCAAGACTCTATTGGAATACGACTCTTGGTCAAGAATTTATACATGGCACCATGAGTTGCAACAGATGGGAAACTATAAAACGTTTTCTTCACTTCAACAATAATGACGATATGAATTTGGCAGGTGAAGCCGGGTATGACAAGCTATTCAAGATTCGACCGGTGCTAGACAAAATCCGTTATCAATTACTGCTCGTACCTAAGGAAGAACATTTGGTGGTTGATGAGCAAATTATTTCTACGAAGTGCCGTCACCACTTAAAACAAAACAATCCAACAAAGCCTCACAAATGGGGCTTTAAAAATTTTGTTTTGAGTGGAGTATCAGGCTTTGGCTACGATTTTGATATATTTGCGGGAGCCCAAAGTGATACATATCCGGAAGGAGCAACTAATTTGGGAGTAAGTGGAAACCGATTCAGTAAGAAAGACAAAAAGTATATAGACATCGACTCTCCTAAGGCAGTTGATGTGTACAATTACCATATGGGTGGCGTTGACTTACTGGATTCTTTACTGGGACCTTATAGAATTCAATTGCGTTCAAGAAAATGGTATAAAAATTTTTTTTTCATATGATTGATATGTGCGTGGTTAATTCATGGATTTTATGGCATTTTCCCATATGGAAAAAGCAAAGGCAACTCTGCCAAAACAATTGTTCTTTCCGCTCATACACTTTTTGTGAGAAATGCAATGTATTTCTATGCTATAATGACAAAAGAAACTGTTTTACCAACTTTCACCTAATTGCATAGAAAGCCATTTATGGCAAACTCTAAAAAGCACTAAATGCATAGAAAGCCATATATGGCTTAATTTTTTTCCCCCCAAACTATATATTATCTTTAAACAAACACATATTTCCACAAAAAAACATTTTTTCTTTATTATTTCTATGGTCATGCAGTAGAGGATTAAAGATACAATCAATGATGACCAGTATTATGAATTTTTATTGCTGCACTGTGCTTATACAGGGGTGTCACTTATTTCCGGAGAAAACATTTGTGTTTCCAATTTTAGTTTGTTATATGCCACAAGTAAGCACAAATTTCATGGATTACGACCAAATTGAAGAAAGTTTTTCAAATTGTGTGTACACGGATAAATTTAATGTAAACGACGAAAAAATGCACCAAGTTGACGTCTCTGTTTTTATCTTGGCCAGCCAAAGAAGAAGAAGAAATGTAAACAACTGAAAAAAATGCAATTGCAGTTGCCGCCCTTTTTAAAATGAATTGAAATTTTTTGGATTTCTGATGGATAAGGTTTCTAATATAATCGAATAAACTTAATAAAATTTGTATTTGAATATGTGCATCGAATTTTAAATTATTTCACTTGTAATTAAAGATTTGTAAAAATGGAAATCGCTTGCTTCAAAGAAGCAAGAGTCTAGATTAAATAATATTCCCAACGATTTCGTTCACATATGTTCTAAACACCTCCAGGTCTGCATCCAATGACCTGTTGAACAGAGCTAATACCTACTTAGAAATCGCATGGACGAAATTTTATTCTGGGGTAAAACAGTTGCCAATGTTGCGAAAAATGAATTGTGTAGAAAAGAGAATGTAGGCTTACAAACGCAATAGTTAGCAGTTATGGATGCATTGTATTCATCTTGTTGTATTTAATTCATTGTTCTTAAATTTTTGGTTAATTTGCCAAAATTTGTTTACAGTTACAAATTTGAAGTAAATGTAAACAATAGGGTTGTCAAAGCACCGACAATATTGCGCGCGATAAAAATTTTTAAAAGGTTTGGTGTTGCAGTATGTTAACTGTACCTCCAAAAAATAAGTAAATTTTTTCTTGTTGTATAACATTATAAATAATTTTTGGTTTACGAAAAATGTATAACAATTTTAATCCCAAACGTTAGTATTTTTATACCATGCATCCATAGGATGAAATGGTATATTAAAGTCGCCAAAATGTATGTAACAGGGAGAAGGAAGCTTTTCCGACCCTATAAAGTATATATATTCTTGATCAGCATGAGAAGAGAAATTGATATAGCCATGTCCGTCTGTCCGTCCGTCCGTAAGAGTGCAGAGATCTCAGCAACTATAAATGATAGAGCTACCAAATTTAGAATGTAGACTCGTGTAGTATAGACGCAGACCAAGTTTATGTTTTTTTTTTGCCACGCCCCCTTTCGCCTTCGGAATTTAATAAAAAGTAATTTTCTCCCGCAATATTGATCGCATCGTAATTCTATTTGGCACACTTATATATGTTATGAACATCTATCATTCCACTAAATTTAATAAAAATGGCCGAGTTATACATTGAAACGTTTGCACTCAAAGCAGTGCAAGGCGAATTTGGTGGAGCGCTAAGGTGCACACACATAAGAGTGAGCGAGATAGCATATGTTAGAAAACGCGCATACGAAAGAAATTTAGTACATGAATTTAGTTTTATAAACTCGATGTAGTTTTTTTCCCTCTGATGCATGGTATATCCAAGTCGGCCCGGCGACTTACTTTATTTTTCATTGTACAAATTTTCTCTTTTTCTTCGGTATTGATGTGATATATTCGGCGTCAAGGTATAATGTAAAAGACCTTATCTATTTTTCCCACTCATGCCGGAGTATCGATTTGTCAATCGTGTTGCAAAGAAATGGTTTTATTTTTGACCTGAATAGGCAACCAGATACCTTCTGGTACATTTGCACTCCTTGCGATATTTTTATACATTTGTATCCCTTGAACATTTAAGTTCATGGCGCCCTTCTGGTACAGTTTTTCCTTTTTCTGCACGTTTCTTGATACATTTACATCCCTTTAAATTCATTCTCCACATTCGTGTCTTGCCAAAACAAAAAAAAATTCTTATTTACCGCAATCACTGCAAAAGTTGCAAACTTTCAATTCTTTCTCATTTATTTAATGCTTATCTCTCTTATTGACTTCGGTTGTGATAAGACGTGCTTTCTCTGTACACACAAGTGTTTCTTTTGTTTTCTTTGCGAACGATTCGAACTGTCTGTACCATCTAGTATAATTGTGAGTGGCGTCGATCACGAAGATGATGATGCCGTTATGGAATGGCAGAAAGCAAGCTGCCTGCGTAAACTGAGGAAGAGGCCAAGCAACAAATCACCACAGCTTTCGGCACTAAAGGTGAAAAGCAATCCATAACAGATTCGACCAGTGAGACCGGTGAACACCCTCAACCGCCATCTACTTTTCTTTCCGAAACAAATAATGTTAACGGTATGCTAGAATATTTAAAAAAGTATATTGACTATCAAGATTACAGCTACAAAACTCAGCGTAATGGACAGGTTAGGCTCATGGTAAAGAATGTTGAAAAGTATAGGGAGTTGTTCAAATATTTAAGGCAAGACAGTGTCTTGTTTCATACGTATCAGCTTAAGCAGGACCGAGCATTTCGAGTGGGAGTTATAAACTTACACTTCTCTACACCAATAGAAACAATTAAAAATTGTGTTGAGGCAACTGGTCAAATTGTTAGAAACGTTAGTAATATAAAAAGCCGTAGTACAAACGCTCCTTTAAATATGTTCTTTGACTTTAGAACCAAATAATAGAAACTCGGAAATTTACAATTAAAAAATATTAGAAATGCCATAGTTACAATAGAACCTCCAAAAAAGACAAACGATGCCACAGATGCCAGAACTACGGTTACACTCAGACATACTGCGGCTGTAAATTTAGATGTGTCAAATGTGGCAAGAATCACAACTCCAAAAAATTTTCTTAAAATATGGAGACCCCACTAAAATCTGCACATTGCACAGTGGGCCAAACATCGCTGCTAGCAGAATTTAATTAATAATTCTCTTAAAAGAAAAGGTATTTAAATGAAACTTTAAACTTAAGATATTGAGCTATATCATAACGTGTCCTCCAAATTTCAGCTTTCTAGATCCACGATATTTTATAGCTAGCATACAGTTAAATAAAATACATTTTTTACTTGTTAACATTTTAATTTTTATAAAAAATGAGAAAAGAAATTAATCAGAATCTGATGAATCGGAATCATTAAATGCATTACAATTAATGAGCAACCCAATAACGGCTTCATCTAGTTCAATATCGTTTCTCAAAATTCTTGATGTTTTTGACAAAGATGTTATAAGGGGATCAGATGAAACAAATAAACCGTTCATAACATCTTCCATGGTATTTCTTCTATTATTTTTACGTGTATGGTGTTGTCGAATAATCCGAAAATCTTTATTTCTGGCTTCAAGGGCTTCTTCAGACATTATGCCAATAGGGAGAGTTGCGTGGCTTATAATGTCTGCACCATGTATTAATATCTTGTGCACAGAAGACGGCATGTAAAACCAAGGATATTTATTTACAAATATCTCAGCAGTTTCCATGGCATATAAACGGAGCGCGTCGGTATTAATATCATATCCGCTAGCCATCACACGTAAAATTACACTAAACTTGTATATTAGTGATTCGCTAACTCCTGTTATTTGAGCAACCAACTCAGGATTTTTAAAAAACCTTCTGGCAGTATTGCCATTGTTAGTGTTTCCGCTACCAGCCATTGGTATGTCCACTACTATACCCATGTGCTTCCTAAGTTGCAGTTGAATTTCTGATTTTCTATTTTCAACCTCGAACTTGTCTTCCTTGTATATGTATGATGCATTCAAAGAATCGAATCCAAGCATGGAATGTTGATAAGCCCTATTGATAAAGTTTAATATCAACTGCATAAGTGTGTAGATGCTTCTGCTAGGCCGCTAAATGTTTTGCCATCAAGCATGGTACAATGAAACTCATGAGATACATATAACATATAAATTGTTAACTTAATTGAAACCAGAAGGCCGTGCTAACTTCGGCCATGCCGAAGTTTGTATACCCTTGCAAGCTCTTGTGTTACTAGATCCCTAAAAAGAATTATCTAAATGTAAAGACCCTGGTGTCCGTTTTTACACGCCATAGCACGGCACGCATACATATGCATATATGTAGACATGCAGCATGCAATTTTTTCATGTTTGTATGACAGCTATATGATATAGTCATCCGATTTTTATAAAATTTACCAGATATATAACTTTATATATGAGAATGTTATTTACTAAGTTTGGCGATGATCGCTCAAGAAACAAAAAAGTTTCTAAAAGAAAACATTTTTGGTCCGATCGTATGGGCATCCATCGACCTTTTAATTTTTTGTACGGCTGTGTCATCTGTGGTTAACGTCTGAACAATTTTTGATGCTGTTCGCTGTCCGGATTTATAGAAGCTAGAACACTATTAACTCTTCACATTTTATATCTTGAACGAGGTTAGACACTTTTCTGGTTTGTCCCTTAGAGCATAGGTCAAGAAAATTTTTTGTAGGTCGACCCATTTTCGACCCACTTGCACGTTTGTGTAGGAAAAGCGGCATATCAAGCCATTTCTGGTTTTTATACCCTTGCAGAGGGTATTATAAAATTGGTCAGATGTTTGTAACGCAGAGAAGGGATCGTTTCCGACCCCATAAAGTATATATATTCTTGATCAGCAAGAGAAGACGAGTTGATATAGCCATGTCCGTATGTCTGTCTGGTGCTGAGCGAACTAGTCCCACAGTTTTAGAGCTATTGCATTCAAAGTTTGTATACTATAAACTTTTCTATACAGCCACATGCACATCTGCGATTTTGAATAAGATCGGACAACTATATCATATAGCTGCCATACAAATACAAACATTAAATGCGAATAACTTCTCTATTTTTTGAACAATCTTATCCAAACTGATTACGTACATAAATAAAAAGGAATTACATCATATGCGTGAAACAATTGCATAAACATAACGCCTGATTTCGACGATATAAAATTTGCCTATATAAGCACATGTGTCAAAATTGCGTTTGTGTGTGTGTTAATTTGAATATCAATCGCTACATTGTCTTGGCACGCTTACTATTTGACGATTGGCTGCCCCCGGCCAATGTATTTAAAATATTTCTTTATTGAATTAAGAAACAAATAAAGTAAGTAAGTCGCCGGGCCGACTTGGATATACCATGCATTAGGTGAAGAGATATATATTAAATTTCTTTCAAATGCTATCTCTCTTATGTGGAAACGAGCACTTTAGCGCCCCCCGACCAAATCGGTGATTTGCAGCATATGCTATCTCGCTCTTTTTCGCGTGCATCTGCCTTGCACCGCTATGAGTGAAAAACGTTTCTATGTATAACTCGGCCATTTTTATTCCGATTCTTGTGATATTTGGTGGAATGATAGATATACGTGACATGTATTAGTATGCCAAATTTAATTTCGATGTGATAAATATTTCGGCTGAAAATCGAATTTTTCGAATTTCGGGGGCGGAAGGGGGCGTGGCCAAAATTTGAAACAAACTTGGTCTGCGTGCACACTGCACGCATCTAATGTCCAAATCCGAAAGCTCTATCTTTTATAGTTGCCGAGATATGGGGGCTCAAATTATTGTTTTTCGAATAGCGTGGGCGGAAGGGGGCGTGGCAAAAAAAAAAAATAAACTTGATCAGCGTACACTCCAAACGAGTCTACATGCCAAATTTGGTAGCTCTAGCTTGTATAGTTGCTGAGATCTAGGCACTCTATCGGACGGACGGACGGACGGACGGACAGACAGACGGACATGTCTCAATCGACTCGGCTATTGATACTGATCAAGAATATATATACTTTATAGGGTCGGAGAAGCTTCCTTCTCCCTGTTACATACATTTTGGCGACTTTAATATACCATTTCATTCTATGAATGCATGGTATAAAAATTTTTTTAGGAAATAAAATGTAATGGTCAAGGGCTGCAGGGGTATACAAACTTTGGCATAGCCGAAGTTAGCTTCTTTGATATTTTTTTCTCAAAAGGAAACCTTTGCTGGTGGACTTCCTTCCATTTCGCAGTAAGGCTGCGTACGAAATTTTTAATTTTTTTTTTTATTTCTTCATGTTTGCTTTCTGAAAACTTTATATTCTTCAAAACATTGCCAAATATGAATTCCTCAACAACTAAAACTTTTCTGCTGGAGACTCGTTCGTCGCGCCATATGTATGCAATACAGTGAGCGCTTGACGACCGACATTAGACCTAAAAAGCTCCACAGTTTTAATATATGGTCGTATATTGTTATCATTTTGAAAATGTTTGTACCACAAGGACTTGCACTATACATAAATATTAAAATTAGGCTGAGTCCGTTTGAATCCCGCTTGTTATAGACCATACAAATTGGTATAACCTCAAAAACTACATTTCAAATCACTACTTTCATTTACTTCAATATACACACATACAATATTACGTAGTACATACCTTATATAAATGATTTAAAAAGATATTGACACAATAAACCTTAATATATTTATTAACTGAATGGATTCAAAAACGCCACAAAATGCAGTGAAATTTTCTCCGGCCACATGCTAAACATATGTTGACTTTGAAAGCTCGCAGCTGATCAGTAGTGCATCTAAATCAGGGATCGGCAGCCATAGCGCGTGCGCGCACTTTTGTTCGGCAGCTCACACAGCAAGGTTCGTGTTGCTATTTGTGTGCAGCCGAAGTCAACACGAAGCTGACTTTTTGAGCGTAAAAATCAATCAGTGCAATGCCCACTTTTGACGCGAGCACGTCTACATCGCTTTGCTCCGTCACCACACATGAAAAAATTTATCGTTGCTTTGTTTTCTCTTTCTTTCCCTTGCATTTAATTGTCGACTGCGCTCATTGTCTTCATTGCGGCGAAATTTGTTTACTTTTTATTTTGCGCAGTGTAAAGCAGCTTACCGACACAAACAAGCGCACGCATACTATGATACGTTTTCTCGGCTCTCTTTGTGCCGATCCCTGATCTAAATGCTCTCACGAAAGCTTTTTTAAGCTTTGCCAAGTGTTGCCAAATGAGAGAGAAAAAAAATTAATGCATTTTAAATAAGTTAAGCTTGACTTATGTATATCCCGCTAGATTGCTCAGTTGGCCCACTGTGCATTGTCTTGAAAATCATACTGCCAACTATAAAGGCTGTAAAGTATATCAAGAAATTCTAAGGAAAAGAGGAACGACACGCGGTAAACTTGGTCAGCGTCTATACTACACGAGTCCACATTCTAAATTTGGTAGCTCTATCACTTATAGTTGCTGAGATCTCTGCACTCTTACGGACGGACGGACAGACGGACGGACGGACAGACGGACATGGCTATATCAATTTCTCTTGTCATGCTGATGAAGAATACATATACTTGATAGGGTCGGAAAAGCTTCCTTCTCCCTGTTACATACATTTTGGCGACTTTAATATACCATTACATCCCATGGATGCATTGTATAAGAAAGTAAGTAAGTCGCCAGGCCGACTTGGATATACCATGCATCAGGGAAAAAAAACTACATCGAGTTCATAAAACTAAATTCCTTAAATTTCTTTCGTATGCGCGATTTCTAGCATATGCTATCTTGCTCACTCTTATGTGTGTGCACTTTAGCGCACCAACGGCCAAATTCGCCCTTGCACCGCTTTGAGTGCAATACATTTCAACGTATAACTCGGCTATTTTTATTCCGATTTTTATGAAACTTGGTGGAATGATAGATGTCTATAACATGTATCAGTGTATTAAATTCCGATACGATAAATATTGCGGGAGAAAATCGCTTTTTATTAAATTCCGGAGGCGGAAGGGGGCGTGTCAAAAAAAATTTGGTGGAACGATAGATGTTCATAAGATCTATGAGTGTGCCAAATTAAATTACGATACGATAAATATTACGGTAGCAAATCACTTTTTATTAAATTCCGGAGGCTTAAGGGGGCGTAGTAAAAAAAAAAATTAACTTGGTCAGCGTCTATACTACATGAGTCTACATTCTAAATTTGGTGACTCTAACATTTGTAGTTGTTGAGATCTCTGCACTCTTACGGACGGACATGGCTATATCAATTTCTTTTGCCATACTGATCAAGAATATACATATATACTTTATAGAGTTGGAAATTCTTCTTTCTACCTGTTACACACATTTTGACGACTATGATGTACCATTTTATCATATGGATGCATGGTATAAAAATGGATCCTTGCTTTGTTTTCTCTTTCTTTCTCTTGCATTTAATCGTCGACTGCCCTCGTTGTCTTCATTACAATGATAACTTTTTACGGCTCACTGTGTGGCATGACGGGTTATCAAAAATGATATTCAAAATGAACAATAAGAAACATTCTTTACAGTGCATATTGGTAAGAAAAGCTCCAAGCCTTACAGCGTAAATGCGGAAACATTACCTTATCAAATAATTACAAGTCTGCAGAAAGGATTTAACAACCAAGTAAATTATGTTACTAATTGAAAAACCCAAGTGAATTCGGAGAATACGCAAACATTATTTTTTGCAAAAAGAAAAAAAAAATATCAAAGAAGCTAACTTCGGCTAAGCCAAAGTTTGTATACCCTTGCAGCCCTTGACCATTACATTTTATTTCCTCAACAATTTTTTGTTTCTTAATCCAATAAAGAAATATTTTAAATACATTGGCTGGGGCCAGCCAATCGCCAAATAGTAAGCGTGCCAAGACAATGTAGCGATTGATATTCATATTCACACACACACAATCGCAATTTTGACACATATATGTGCTTCACTGCTTATGGTTGCACTGCTTATGGCAGCAGCAGTATGCAGCAGTACTGCTGCCATAAGCAGTGCACGCTATATAGGCAAATTTTATATCGTCGAAATCAGGCGTTATGTTTATCCGATCGTTTTGAAATTCACGCATATGATGTAATCCTTTTTTATTTATGTACGTAATCAGTTTGGATAAGATTGTTCAAAAAATAGAGAAGTTATTCGCATTTAATGTTTGTATTTGTATGGCAGCTATATGATATAGTTGTCCGATCTTAT
Source organism: Drosophila sp. 14030-0761.01 (assembly GCA_018150735.1). Classification (NCBI taxonomy): domain Eukaryota; kingdom Metazoa; phylum Arthropoda; class Insecta; order Diptera; family Drosophilidae; genus Drosophila; species Drosophila sp. 14030-0761.01. The sequence goes on from JAECWO010000003.1 coordinate 3,360,916, forward strand.
TCAAAATCGCAGTGCATGTGCATGTGGCTGTATAGAAAAGCTTATATACGAACTTTGAATGCCATAGCTCTAAAACTGTGGGACTAGATCGCGAAGCACCAGACAGACAGACGGACAGATGGACAGACGGACAGAAGGACAGACGGACATGGCTATATCAACTCGTCTTCTCTTGCTGATCAAGAATATATATACTTTATGGGGTCGGAAACGATCCCTTCTCTGCGTTACAAACATCTGACCAATTTTATAATACCCTCTGCAAGGGTTTAAATATCAAAGAAGCTAACTTCGGCTATGCCGAAGTTTGTATACCCTTGCAGCCCTTGACCATTACATTTTATTTCCTAAAAATTTTTTTGTGTGTTAATCCAATTAAGAAATACTTTAAATACACTAAAAAAAATTGTCATCGACTTTGTGGGATTCGAACTCGCGTCTATTCGCTTAATGAACAAAAAAAAAAAAAAGACACAAAAAAACTATGTCGCGAACGAGATTCGAGCCCACACCTTTTGTTTTATACGCAGGACCTCTATCGACTAAGCCACCGCACCTCTGTTGATTGAGTCAGCCAATCGCCCAATACTAAGCGTGACAAGACAATGTAGCGATTAACATATTCACACACAAAATCTGCTTATGCGTGTGTGTGTATATACTATATAGGCAAATTTTATGTTATGTTAATCCGATTGTCTAAAAATTCAGGCATATGATGTAATGCCTTATATTTATCAGTTTGGATAAGATTCTTCAAGAAATAGAGAAGTTATTCGCTTTTAACGTTTGTATTTGTATTTCAGCTATATGGTATAGTGGTAGTGAAAATCGCAGATGTGCATTCTAGGGTATAGAAAAGCCTATATACGAACTTTGAAAAAAACCATAGCTCTAAAACTGTGGGACTAGTTCGTATAGTAGAAGACAAACAGACGGACATGGGTATATCAACTCGTCTTCTCTTGCTATGTACTTTCGTGTGTAGTTAGGTAAGTATGATCATAATTTATGTTGTATGTTATGTATTTATTGGTCTTGCAGTATTACAACGTATCGTAAAAGCAAATGTAATTAAAGAAAGCTTTGCTCATTTTTGTCACGTAATTTACTGTTGGAAAATGTGTCATGTCCAGTTTTACCACTATACATATGTATGTACATACATACATACAGCTGCGAGCAAAAAAATAGTAGTGCCCTCGTCCACTTTGATCAACACATAGAAACTAATGTTTTTGGCGCTTGTTTGAGATTTTTTAGTATGCACATTTACTACTCTGATAGTAAATGTTTATTTTATAAACAAAAACGAGCACTCCAAATTCATTACTTGAAAATAATGATGATTTTGTACAAATTGTGACTATTTGGGGCGAGCAAAATAATAGTAGTGCATATTTTGGAGATTAAAATAATTCAAATTATCAAGTTTTACTTTAAAGTAATATTGTTAAATTATATGTACATTTATTATTAACTAATTAATATTTAGTAGCATGACCCTTGTTGGCAAGTACAGCTGCGCAGCGACGTGGCATGGAGTCTACCAATACTTGGCACCTTTCAGGTTTTATTGCCATCCATGAGCTCTGTACAACTGACCAAAGATCCTTTTTGGTTGTTGGTTTTGCTGCAGCTACTCCCTTCTTGACATCGCACCACAAATTTTCGATCGGGTTAAGATCGGGCGACTGTGCGGGCCACTCCATTAAGTCTACCCTTTTGAAAACAAGCTTTTGCCACTTTGCTTGTATGTTTGGGATCATTATCCTGTTGGAAGACCCAACGAAGTGGCATCTTCTCCTCGGCATAGGGCAGCATTACTTGCTCAATGATTTGAACCGTAATACTTTCCTGAACTTTCCGTGGGCTATGAGCAGTTAAATTGTTTTCCTTTAACACTCGCCGCACTGTCCAAACACTGGCAGCCACTTCAAGATCCTTGTGGATCTCGCACTATTCTTTTCTCCAATTTAGGCGAAATTTTACGCTTTCGGCCGCGGGTTTCTGCTGTATTTTCAGCTTTTAGAGCATTTCGAATCACAGTTGGTGAGCACTTTAGCAAATCTTTAATTTCTTTATATGTCTTGCCCTCGCATATGAGGTTTCTGATTTGAATCCTCTTCTCAAGGGAAGTGTGCCTACCCCGGCCCATTATAGCTTCAAAATATAAATATTTTAATAGATTTTATATTGCGAATACTAAACAGATGAAATGAAGTGCAGAGAACCAACTTACCAGCAGAAATTTGGGTTCTTTGCGATGATAGTCTTCACTACTATTATTTTGCTCGTGCCAAATTTGGCATTTAGGCTTAAAATTGAATTTGCAATGAAGCGGAGGCACAAAGTGAGGTTATAATGAGTTGAACATGTGACATACATTTCAGATAACGGTACTTAGCAGTGTTAGTCAGATCGGAATATTGTCTGGCAAGTTATTGGAATAAGTGTTGGCGGGTGTTGTGCACTACTATTTTTTTGCTCGCAACTGTATGTACAGTTAGGCAAGAAAGTGTTTACACAATGGCAAAAAATTTTAATTTTTGGCTTTAACCAGAAATAAAAAAAATAAGAATATGGTTATCCAATTTTTGTATACCCTTGCAAAAAGGGTTTATTAATTTTGGTCAGAAGTGTACAACGCATAAAAGGAGGCATCTCTGACCATATAAAGTATATATATTCTTGATCAGCATGACAAGACGAGTTCAAATCCGTTTGTCAGTCTGTATGCCCGTCTGTCTGTCTGGATCAACAGCTTCTCCTCCTAGACCGTTAAAGCTACAGAGCTACAATGCCACCAGGCTGTCGCCTATGACACACCTCCTGCTAGGAGCTCCACGAACAACAGCGCCCCTCACAGAGATACCCGTCTTTGGTCACCCGATGTAGCCGTATTGGTACCTGAGAAGAGACGTCTCCGTCGCACTTGGCACAACACAAGGAGCCCAATAGACACGACCCTGTTCAATAGAGCTGCAAAAACTCTCAAAGAGCTACTGAATAGTCTTCGTAGGAAGTCACTTGAATCCTTTCCGGAGAACGTCGATCCTGGAGACCCAAAACACAACCTGTGGCGGCTGACCAAAGGCTTCAAAAAGCCTGTCATAAGGAAGGAGCCCATTAAAGACGCTAAGGGATCCTGGTGTCGTTCCGACAACAAAAGGGCCGCAGCTTTTGCAAACCATCTCTACGAAACATTCACCCCCTTCCAACAGGAGGCCCAAGAGACGGAAGAGTTCTTGTACGTGCCCTACCAAATGGCCCTCCCCATCCAAGAGGTTGAAACAGACGAGCTAGTTTCGGAAATCGCCAAGCTAAACCCGTGTAAGTCGCCTGGATGCGACGCAATTGATGTGCCACCCATCAAAGCCCTGCCTCCGAATGGAATACAGAATAAAGCTTCCTGTTAGGACATTTCCCTACCCAGTGGAAATGCGCCGAAACCATCTTAATACAAAAACTTGGGCAATCTGCAGCCAATCTAGCCTCATATCGTCCGATAAGCCTATTGTCGATTCTCTCCAAAGTAGTTGAAAGACTACTTCTGCGTAGAGTCCGACCAATAATGGAGGAGGCCGGTTTGATCCCTCATCACCAGTTTGGCTTCAGAGAATGGCATGGCACACCCGAACAATGCCATAGGATCTCGAGGAGAATTCTGGAGGCTTTTGAGGAGAAGAAATATTGTAATGGAGTATTTCTAGATGTGAAGCAAGCATTCGCAATTGGATCGGTCTAGCACACTGGCCTACTATACAAAATCAAAACTGGCCTTCCTGCCCCATACTACATGCTGCTGAAATCCTATTTAGAAAACAGGAGCTTCTATGTGAGATGCGGTGATGAAAACTCTGTCATCAAAGATGTCAGAGCCGGAGTCCCCCAGGGAAGCGTACTAGATCCAGTGCTCTACACCCTCTACACTGCTGACATGCCGATAATCAACGATCCCAAACTCTTAACTGCAACGTACGCGGATGACACTGCCTTCATGGCAACCAACGAAGTGCCACAGGAGGCTAGCAACCTCCTCCAAATCTAGTTAGACACCACAAGCAACTGGCTCAAAAGATGGAACATGGCGGTCAATCCAGACAAATGCGTACAAACAACGTTTACATTGAGGAGAGGTTACTGTACACCTATTCTACTCGACGGAACCCCCATCCCCATCTGTGACTCAGCCAAATACCTGGGCCTGATTATGGACAGAAGGTTAACATGGAAGCAGCATCTGAAGACTAAAAGAGGCCAGCTCGACGCAAGGATGAAAAAGTATCTATGGCTCATTGGGAGAAAGTCTACCCTACGGCTAAACATAAGCTACTAATTTACAAAGCCATAATGAAACCAATGTGGACATATGGAATACCAATTTGGGGCACCGCCAGCCGATCCAATTGCGACCTAATTCAGAAATTCCAGAGCAAGGTGCTAAGGATCATTTCAAATCATTTCATTTCCTAATGACAAACAGGGAAATACATACTGAACTGGATATCCCATGGGTCGAGCATGAGATTTCCAGACTGATCGCAGCCTATCTGGAGCGGCTCGACATGCACGTGAACCCGTATGCCATCAATATACTGGACAACAGCACCACCACCAGTCGCCTAAGAAGACTCCACACGCTGGACCTGCCTCGTCATTGAGAATAATATTTCTATTTAATTTGCTCTCCCTCTCTTTACTCTCCCCCCCCACCCTCCACCTACATCCACCACCCAACCTTCCCAACACCCTATTGTAATACTGTTTAACATACAAACATTGTAACCGTCAATGCTCAATCAAGAAAACTTTCTGATTGTCCCCGGACAGATTGCAAATTCGCAATAACGCAGTCAATTAAAAATAAAGTAAGTAAGTCGCCGGGCCGACTTGGATATACCATGCATCAGGGGAAACAAATTTCCTTGAGTTTATAAAACTTATTTCATATATTAAATTTCTTTCGTATGCGCGATTTCTAACATATGCTATCTCGCTCACTCTTATGTGTGTGCACTTTAGCGCCCCACCGGCCAAATTCGCCCTTGCACCGCTTTGAGTGCAAAACGTTTCAATGCATAACTCGCCCATTTTTATTCCGATTTTTATGAAACTTGGTGGAATGATAGATGTTCATAAGATCTATGAGTGTGCCAAATTAAATTACGATACGATAAATATTACGGGAGAAAATCACTTTTTATTAAATTCCGGAGGCGGAAGGGGGCGTGGCAAAAAAAAAATATAAACTTGGTCAGCGTCTATACTACACGAGTCCACATTCTAAATTTGGTAGCTCTATCACTTATAGTTGCTGAGATCTCTGCACTCTTACGGACGGACGGACAGACGGACGGACGGACAGACGGACATGGCTATATCAATTTCTCTTCTTATGCTGATCAAGAATATATATACTTTATAGGGTCGGAAAAGCTTCCTTCTCCCTGTTACATACATTTTGGCGACTTTAATATACCATTTCATCCTATGGATGCATGGTATAATAAAGTAAGTAAGTCGCCGGGCCGACTTGGATATACCATGCATCAGGGGAAAACAAATTTCCTTGAGTTTATAAAACTTATTTCATATATTAAATTTCTTTCGTATGCGCGATTTCTAACATATGCTATCTCGCTCATTCTTATGTGTGTGCACTTTAGCGCCCCACCGGCCAAATTCGCCCTTGCACCGCTTTGAGTGCAAAACGTTTCAATGCATAACTCGGCCATTTTTATTCCGATTTTTATCAAATTTGGTGGAATGATAGATGTCCATAACATATATATGTGTGCCGAATTAAATTCTGATACGATAATTATTGCGGGAGAAAATCACTTTTTATTAAATTCCGGAGGCGGAAGGGGGCGTGGCAAAAAAATTTGGTGGAATGATAGATACTCATAAGATCTATGAGTGTGCCAAATTAAATTACGATACGATAAATATTACGGGAGAAAATCACTTTTTATTAAATTCCGGAGGCGGAAGGGGGCGTGGCAAAAAAAAAACATAAACTTGGTCTGCGCCAAGACTACACGAGTCTACATTCTAAATTTGGTAGCTCTATCATTTATAGTTGCTGAGATCTCTGCACTCTTACGGACGGACGGACGGACAGACGGACGGACGGACATGGCTCTATCAATTTCTCTTCTCATGCTGATCAAGAATATATATACTTTATAGGGTCGGAAAAGCTTCCTTCTCCCTGTTACATACATTTTGGCGACTTTAATATACCATTTCATCCTATGGATGCATGGTATAAAAATAAAGTAAGTAAGTCGCCGGGCCGACTTGGATATACCATGCATCAGGGGAAAAGAAATTTCCTTGAGTTTATAAAACTTATTTCATATATTAAATTTCTTTCGTATGCGCGATTTCTAACATATGCTATCTCGCTCACTCTTATGTGTGTGCACTTTAGCGCCCCACCGGCCAAATTCGCCCTTGCACCGCTTTGAGTGCAAAACGTTTCAATGCATAACTCGGCCATTTTTATTCCGATTTTTATGAAACTTGGTGGAATGATAGATGTCCATAACATATATAAGTTTGCCGAACTAAATTCCGATACGATAAATATTGCGGGAGAAAATCACTTTTAATTAAATTCCGGAGGCGGAAGGGGGCGTGGCAAAAAAAAACATAAACTTGGTCTGCGCCAAGACTACACGAGTCTACATTCTAAATTTGGTAGCTCTATCATTTATAGTTGCTGAGATCTCTGCACTCTTACGGACGGACGGACGGACGGACAGGCGGACATGGCTATATCAATTTCTCTTCTTATGCTGATCAAGAATATATATACTTTATAGGGTCGGAAAAGCTTCCTTCTCCCTGTTACATACATTTTGGCGACTTTAATATACCATTTCATCCTATGGATGCATGGTATAATAAAGTAAGTAAGTCGCCGGGCCGACTTGGATATACCATGCATCAGGGGAAAACAAATTTCCTTGAGTTTATAAAACTTATTTCATATATTAAATTTCTTTCGTATGCGCGATTTCTAACATATGCTATCTCGCTCACTCTTATGTGTGTGCACTTTAGCGCCCCACCGGCCAAATTCGCCCTTGCACCGCTTTGAGTGCAAAACGTTTCAATGCATAACTCGTCCATTTTTATTCCGATTTTTATGAAACTTGGTGGAATGATAGATGTCCATAACATATATAAGTTTGCCGAACTAAATTCCGATACGATAAATATTGCGGGAGAAAATCACTTTTAATTAAATTCCGGAGGCGGAAGGGGGCGTGGCAAGAAAAAACATAAACTTGGTCTGCGCCAAGACTACACGAGTCTACATTCTAAATTTGGTAGCTCTATCATTTATAGTTGCTGAGATCTCTGCACTCTTACGGACGGACGGACAGACGGACATGGCTATATCAATTTCTCTTCTCATGCTGATCGAGAATATATATACTTTATAGGGTCGGAGAAGCGTCCTTCTCCCTGTTACATACATTTTGGCGACTTTAAAATACCATTTCATCCTCCGTTGCTCGGGCCAGCCAATCCACAGTAGTCAGTTTCATAGACCAAAAATAAAAAAAAAAACAAATTAAAATTTGCAACTCTGTCTATGAAAACTAATTCAAAGTAGAACAACAAAACAATTGAAGAATTCGTTTTTCCGTTATTTCGTTGGTAAGCGCTAAAACCCGCTTGAAAAGAGAGGAAAAAAAAACACGCAAGCTGTGCCGTGAACGGAGCTTAAAAGTTAGATCTGGGAGAAAAAATTAACATTTAATATATAATTGCGCTAAGTCGCCAAATTTAAGAATGAATATTGAAAAGAAAAGGTTAATAGTATATATTTAACCCATTTTGAACCACTGTTCGACTTTTCGAACAGTAAATTTGGTATATTTTTGAAAAATTCTTTTAATTATTTGTTTTTATTTAAGTCAAAGGAATGAATGCAGTTAGTTAGTTCGATTTGTTGTCTTTTAAGAAAAAATAATGATTTTTGTTTACGATTATTTCTTTGGAGCCATTTTGGGGTTTTAAAAAAACCTTAATTTTAGACCATATTTCTGTTAACAATAATATATAATATGAAAATATTTTTTAAGTTAAAACTAAGTTTTATTTATTGCAAATACTTCAAACTATTTGCATATAATTTAAAACCTTAAAAAAATATTAAGTATTGTACTAAAACAAATGCCCTAAAACGTCTGTTCGAAAAGTCGAACATTGGCCATTCACCACGAATTTACGCTTAGTACAAATTTGAAAAAAACGATCTCGGCGCGCTTGCTATACATACGGTAAATGTTGCCGCATTTGTTTTAATTCATTTTTCGTACAGCTGTGAAATGAAAAAGTGTAAGCATTAAGTTCTATTGTAAAATTCTGAAGCATAAATATCAATTGAGTTGAAATTTGTGATAATTTTGGGTTCAATCGAGTAATAAAGTAAAATTTTGGTAAACATATAGTAAATTTGTGTTTATGTGAATATAAATTCATGTATTTAGTCAGGAATGGACACTAGCTTGGACAAATCCAATCCCAGCGGGAGCACCGTGTACCAACGACGCAATGCACTTTGCATTGAAGATGTTTTACAAGAACTCGAAGACAGTGTTGATGATGAAATTGAAATTGTTACTGCTCTGCCACCCTCTGTAGTTGATACGATAACTGATGAGGAAGATATGATATGATGAAATTCTTTATAACGAAGAATCTTTGGAAAAAGACATTGCTGGATGTTTCGAAATAGAAACTCGCAAAGACCGCCAAGGCTTGTCTAACATAATTGATGTCAAAACAGGAGAAGTCGGTAACTCAAAATATAAGTTGCCAATTGAATTTGATGCTCCGAAATGGAGAAAGGTATATGAAAAAAAGCCTCTTAAGTTCGGATATCTGAATAACCCAGAACCACTGAATGATACTAAACTCGCCATTCAACACAAATTGCAACACAAATTGCCATCGGATATATTTTTTTTTTGTGTAGATTTTTATGTAAAGTTATGTTGACCTATCGTTTTATAACTAACGTTTTATAAATTACCTGTGTGAAAGGTGTATTTTCCTATGTATTGTGACTTTAATTAAAGAAAAAGTTGTGATCCCCGTCTCGCCCTCAAATAAATCTTGTTTGCTTCTTTTATTCATTATTTTCTTAGTTTGTGTTTTTTTTGTCAGCTGCTCCTTTTGGCAACTTTCTGAGTTATTCGTGTTATACTATTGTGTTGTCTATGTACGCGTACAGTACTGTGTTGTTGGTATTTGTGTTATTCTCTTGTGTTTTCTACGTATTCACACTGCACTTTCTTTTGCGTGTATTTTGTTTTTGTTTTGATCGTCATATTTAATTGTTCTTTGGTTTCAATATTTTTATTTTCTTAATTTTTCTCGAGCATTCGTTTAATTTATACAGACATATATACATGTACATCTTATCAATATCAGCTCCCACGCATATATTGTATATTTTTGATATGTGGTGTTTGGAAAAAGGTGCATTTGCTGATAAAGCTAAACAAGAATTTGGAAACCTGGAACATATATTTGAATCTGATGGTTATGAATTCAGTGGCAATAGTGTGGAGTCAAAACTGGATTATATCTTTAAAAAGTTTGGAGAAATGTGGATTAAAAGCCACAGAATAAAATATAAAGTTGTCGAAAAAAATGCGGATTGGTTTGCTTAAAATGAATTAATATTATTAAATCTGCAATCATCACCGTTACAGGAAAATCGAGGTCGTCCAAGATTAAGTCTTCTTAAATGCTCAGAAAGAACTAAGCGGCGACGGATAACAGAAATTGATGAATCCGCAGCTGATGATTTGCGAAATCCTTGTAAACAACCGAATTCATCGATCTTTCCTACAAAGACGTGTGAATCAATATCACTTATAACTGATGCAAATTTAACAAAACATCAGTATCTGCTTATTAGAAGCTTTGTTAATAAACTGGATATTAACTTACCCTGTTATGATAGTATTTTTAGGGAAAAAATAAGGGAAACCTATCCTGAGGAAATAACAGTTTCAGAATCTGTTGCTGAAGTTGAACTGCAAAAAGTCTTGGACCACACTGCGTCTCGGATTTTAGAATTGCAGAGTGAGATTATTAATGAACTCAGTGATTGCTCAAATAACCTTAAATTAATAGGAAAATGGGGCTTTGATGGCAGCTCTGGGCAGAGCGAATATAAACAAACATTCGAAAATAATAATGCAGAAGACAGCAATTTGTTTATCACATCATATGTCCCTCTTCAATTAATTACCAAATCAAAGGATGATGAGGAGCACAAAATAATTTGGAAAAACCTCGACCTTCCTCCACCCGCTGTTGCCGCCCTATACGGATTCAATTTCAAAAGGAATCAGTTCTTTTAACAAAAAATGAAGAACTTTACATTAAAAACAAAATTCACGAACTCGCTCCCAGTGAACAGTTACCAACCGCAAATTTATTGTCGATCACATTCTTATGCTAACTATGGTATATGGCAAAGTGTGCAATGCCCTTACTGAAACCTCATCTGCAAAATGCTACATATGCCAAGCTAAGCCGACAGAGATGAATGATATCGACAACTGCTTACAAAAACAAGTTGAAACAGATCGCTACGAATTTGGATTGTCTCCATTACATGCCTACATTCAATTTTTTGAATATATGCTTCTCGTTTCATATAGACTCGAAAAAAAACAGTGGCAAGTAAGGGGCGCAGAAAATAAACAATTTCTACGAAGGAAACAAATTATTCAGTGCGAATTTTGTAACAAAATGGGTTTAATTGCCGACAAACCAGGAACAGGTGGAAGTGGATCCTCAAATAATGGGAACACTGAAGAAGATTTTTCAATGAAGCCAAAGTGTCTGCTGAAATAACAGGCATAAAAAACACCTTATTCAAAATTGTGGAATTTTGGTCAAAGAAAATTACCAAGCAAAAAAAAGTAATTTTTACCAAAATCAGTGTTTGATTTACTCGAATAGTCTGCAATAATTTTTTTTGGCTTAATTCATTATTATTTTATTTACTATTTTTGTAATTTCATAATTTAATTAATTGTTTAGGTACTGAGCGGGCTTTCAGGTCAATAATTTTGGTTGTTTAAGGAATACACAGCGATACCAAAACCATTGTTTATGGACATAGTAAAATTTTGTATTGAAGACAATAGATATTTTACATATCAAGACACTTTTTACACACAACTAAAAGGAATGCCGATGGGATCCCGGGCCTCACCAGTCATCGCTGATATTGTGATGGAAGAGCTTTTGGATATGACCTTGGCAAAATTACAAAGACCACTTAGACTAGTCACAAAATACGCAGATGATATATTTGCAGTGATACAAGAAGACAACATACAAATTACTCTTGACGCCCTAAATTCTTTTGACAAATATCAAAGAAGCTAACTTCGGCTATGCCAAAGTTTGTATACCCTTGCAGCTTTTGACCATTATATTTTATTTTCTAAAAAATTTTTTGTTTCTTAATCCAATTCTTAATCCAATAAAGAAATATTTTAAATACATTGGCCGGGGGCAGCCAATCGCCAAATAGTAGACAATGTAGCGATTGATATTCATATTCACACACACACAATCGCAATTTTGACACATATATGTGCTTCACTGCTTATGCGTGCACTGCTTATGGCAGCAGTACTGCTGCATACTGCAGTACTGCTGCATACTGCAGTACTGCTGCATACTGCTGCTGCCATAAGCAGTGCACGCTATATAGGCAAATTTTATATCGTCGAAATCAGGCGTTATGTTTATCCGATTGTTTTGAAATTCACGCATATGACGTAATCCCTTTTTATTTATGTACATAATCAGTTTGGATAAGATTGTTCAAAAAATAGAGAAGTTATTCGCATTTAACGATTGTATTTGTATGACAGCTATATGATATAGTTGTCCGATCTTATTTAAAATCGCAGATGTGTATGTGGCTGTATAGAAAAGCTTATATACGAACTTTGAATGCGATAGCTCTAAAACTGTGGGACTAGATCGCGAAGCACCAGACAGACAGACGGACAGACGGACAGAAGGACAGACGGACATGGCTATATCAACTCGTCTTCTCTTGCTGATCAAGAATATATATACTTTATGGGGTCGGAAACGATCCCTTCTCTGCGTTACAAACATCTGACCAATTTTATAATACCCTCTGCAAGGGTATAAAAATATAAAGTTCACAATGGAATTGGAAGACGATGGAAAATTATCTTACTTAGACGCCGTAGTAATTAGACGAGGGAACAAGCTAAAACTCAAATGGTACAAAAAACCAACTTCTTCAGGACGAATAATAAATTTCAACTCGAAACATCCTAGGACAATGATTTTAAATACAGCAAAAGGCTGTATAAAACGGATGCTCAATATTTCGGACACAATGTACCATAAAGAAAGAAAAAGAGAAATAAAAAATATATAAAAGACAATGATTTTCCATACTATGTCATGCAAAAACTTCTTAATACATTTGACAAAATGAAACCAATTGACGAAAAAACCCAAGAAATTTATGTCCGTCACTTATGTCCCACAGTTGTCAGAAAGACTATCACACTCTACTTGTTACAATAAGGAAGAAATAAAAATTGCCTATAAACCTGACAATACATTAAGATACATGTTCAACAAGACAAAATCCAAAACTCAAATGATGGACAAGCATAACGTAATATACAAAATCCCATGTAATGGAGACAACACTGAGCTGAGCAAAAAAGTATATATAGGGACGACAAAAACAAACCTAAAAACCAGATTATCTCAACATAGATCGGACTATAAGGCACGTCATAATGCAAATAACCCCAAAACTGCACTCATGACACACTGTGCCAAGAGCGGACACTCTCCCAATTTTGAGGACACGAAGATCATAGGACAGGTGAACCATTACAACAAACGTTTCACGATGGAAATGTTACATATAATAAATACACCGACAAATATAAGACTGAATTACAAAAATGACACTGACAACTGCGCACACTTTTGTTTTCTTTTCTTTTTAAAACAACCAAAATTATTGACCTGAAAGCCCGCTCAGTACCTAAACAAAACTTATCATAAAGGTCACCAACAAAAACACAATTTAATTAATCATTATTAAACTATTACATTTTTATATTTAGTTATGATGCTTTAATACATATACTTATAAAAAATAAAAAAAAATTAATTTTCTAAAAATTATTATACCATGCATTCATAGAATGAAATGGTATATTAAAGTCGCCAAAATGTATGTAACAGGGAGAAGGAAGCTTTTCCGACCCTATAAAGTATATATATTCTGGATCAGTATCAATTGAGTCGATTGAGACATGTCCGTCTGGCCGTCTGTAGGATCATCGAGATCTCGGAGACTATAAGAGCTAGAGCTACCAAACTTGGCATGTAGACTCGGTTGATCTGCAGGTAGATCGAGTTTATTTATTTTTTTTTGCCCCGCCCCCGCTATTTCGAAAACAATATTTTGAGCCTCCATATCTCGGGAACTATAAAAGTTAGAGCTATCGGATTTGGACATTAGATGCGTGCAGTATGCACGCAGACCAAGTTTGTTTCAAATTTTTTTGAAATGTTTATCGTATCGTAATTTAATTTGGCACACTAATACAAGTCACGTATATCTATCATCCCACCAAATATCACAAGAATCGGGATAAAAATGGCCGAGTTATACATAGAAACGTTTCTCACTCAAAGCGGTGCAAGGCAGTTGCACCCAAAAAAGAGCGAGATAGCATATGCTGGAAATCACCGATTTGGTCGGGGGGCGCTAAAGTGCTCGTTTCCACATAAGAGTGAGCGAGATAGCATTTGAAAGAAATTTAATATATATCTCTTCACCTGATGCATGGTATATCCAAGTCGGCCCGGCGACTTACTTTATTTTTTGATAGACTAGAAGTGCAATATTGAAGTGTTTTATTTATGACAATACAATTGTTTACTACCTTTTATAATTTTATAAAGCTAATATAAAAATTTCACTTTGATATAGTGCGTGGAAACATATTTGGCCGCTAATTTCATACAGTACCGACCACTGTGCACTGCACCCACCAAAATACGTAGACGCCAAACAAATGGAAGAAGTTTTTTGCCTTGTTCCTTCTTCTATGTACATATGTACATGTATTCTTTTTCTTGTTTTTTCTCCTTGTAAAGACTCTCTGAAAATCTTATACAAAAATTATGTTCAACATTTTTAAGACCGTGTCACTTGTTTGTCGTTCTTTTTTTGCCCATGTGTAGAATAGTGTTTGGGGTGGGCGGGGCACTGACACTTGATGGCCGTTTAGTTTTCAGCCTTCGATCCGAGAAGAAAATATTACAGGAAAACGTTGCTAGACTGTGACCTTACATACATATATGTATGTTCCGATGATAACTAATTGAATTTTGGACTTGTGGGTGTATATGGGGGGGAATGAGATCATACACGTATAAGTACACTCATATTATCTACCAAGAAATTCTTGTGTTTATTTTATCCTAGTCACTCATATCTACCTCTTGTTATTATTTGCTGATGTAATAAGAGAGACCTACAATTGAGCTTCTGCATTTCCAAAGGTGAAAATTATTATTTATTCCGCATAGTGGTTTCGCATATGTGAAAGTTGTCTTGGTTGCCTTAAATCCTGATTTCGCAGTAGCTTGCACATTGATTATTACATGAAAAGTTTTTGCCGCTTAATTACATTCATAGATAGATTTCCAAACTTTTTGAAAGTCAGCCAGAGTGTAGACTTCAATCGCTTCAGATTTCGGAGACTATTTGCCCAAGTGTACATATGATAAATAAAATTGCCTTTATTTTATAAATTTATAATATTTGTCTTGGTTAAATCGCCTTCATTAATTTCTGACAAATACAAAGCTAACTACAAATGCATTTCGTTTTCAAAGGAGCAAAAACGGTCAAAAAACATTATTACCACAATAAACTAGACACTTTAGTTAAAACTTGGCATTTTTTGTTGCTTAAAAACTACACATATTTTAAATACCTTGATTTTTATATTCGATATATAGGATACTTAATTCAATGAAACTATTCGTATTTTGATCAATTGCAAAAGATGAGCTTTCACAATACAAGAAGAGAGTTGCCACACAAATGTAAAAATTTTCCACGCTCACTGAAGTGTTTACCATTAATAAATTATAACATCTTTCACCATGAATTTTTCTACTTTCGGAAATTCGCCTATAGTGCATTATCAATTTCTTTATTGTTTAATTGAAGCTCATTAATATCCTATTTTCTAAGAATAAATAAACATACAAATTTTTGGGTTTCATTTGAACATTGAAACAATTAGATTTTTATCTCATTTAGGTTCTGGGAAGTTTTTTATTTAAAACGAAAATAGGCCTGTTAGAGGGTTTAATGGTTTCTTATTCGATTGTGTAGTTGAAGCTTTTGTCAATGTTAGTTGGAGTATTGATTCGTGTGGAACTTTGCTCTTCCCATTGAGCAAGACCATAAATACTTTATAGAGTCGGAGAGGCTATGTGAAAACTCAGCAGCAATCTTTTATAAATCATTATTATAACAAAATTCATCAGTATAAAAATGAGTAACAGTATGTTGACCAGTTGGTCGTTAGTGCATTAATATTCGGTGTGGTGCACATTTAAAGTTCCTCTTATCCAAAGGATAATGCTTCTACTTCATTAACAATTCCTTCCGTTCGCACCCATTTGTAATTTGAAGTGTCCCTGCATTGCAATTATGTTAATTTGTGATTGCTCTATTTGATGCGATAATTCCCTCAATTTATGTCACAAATTTCGTTTGATATTTTATACATGCAACAATTCTGCCGTACACATTTTATTCTATTTATATTTGCATAATTACCATAGCCATTGGAAGCAACTGAATTAAATATCGAAATCTAAATCCATTTTGGCCATCATTTAAAATATTGTAAAACCGAAAATCAACAACACATCTAAATGATTTGTGCCCTGTCATGTAATTTACACATTTTTATGGGTAATGGTATGACACTGGTATTTTAGATCTGACACCACTATCTGCTATCTGATGGATAGCAAATATGTACATATTTGATGTATGTACATATGTATGTATGCATGTACATACATATATATTTGTCTGTAGACAAAATGGCCCCTTTTGAATTTAAAATCTAAAGTTTTTATTTAGATTTATATTGTGGTTTCCAATTTGTTACACCTTGTGTTTGCAATGCAAAACGAGAGTGGGGATACTAGTCTTCTTAAACCTTATCAGGGGTGTTACAGAAATCGCTAACGCCTCGAAATCGCCCCAAACGCAGATGTAAGGTGTCACAGAAACCTCTTTTGACAGTTTTGAAAAGTTACGAGTTTTTGTCTAACGTTTGGTTAATTCTGCGTTGCAGCAAATTATGTTGGAAAAAAAATGCTGAATTGCTGAAAATATCCGATTGCATATTAAATTTATTATTTTACGAAAACGTCTGTGAAAAAATCAAACAAGAGTCGTTTTCGCGCAAAACAACCATAAGCAAGGTTGCCATCCTGCTGGAAAAGGATAAATGTGCCACAAAAAAGGCTTAATTAAAGAAAGTAAGCCCTAATTTACAGAAAGTTGTAGAATTGTGTTTTACGGACAAATTTAACAAAGACATCGAAAAAATGCACCAAGATGGCAACTTTGTTTTTATCTAGGCCAGCCAAAGAAGAAGAAATGTAAACAGCTGTAAAAAATGCAATTGAAGTAACCGCCTATTTCAAAATGAATTGAAATTTATTTGATTTCCGATGGATATGACTTCTAATATGATCGAAAAAATATCAAAGAAGCTAACTTCGGCTATGCCGAAGTTTGTATACCCTTGCAGCCCTTGACCATTACATTTTATTTCCTAAAAATTTTTTTGTTTAATTCGTTTAATAAACAAAATAAAATATCTATATCGATAACGAGATTCGAACCCGCATCTTTCGTTCCATAAGCAAGACCTCTATCCACTAAGCCACCGCACCTCCGTTGCTGGGGCCAGCCAATCCCCTAATAAGTAGTAAGCGTGCCAAGACAATGTAGCGATTGATATTCATATTCACACAAACACAATCGCAATTTTGACACATATAAGTATGTGCTTTACTGCTTATGCGTGTGTGTATATATAGGCAAATTTATATCGTCGAAATCAGGCGTTATGTTTATCCGATTGTTTTGAAATTCACGCATATGATGTAATCCCTTTATATTTATGTACGTAATCAGTTTGGATAGGATTGTTCAAAAAAATAATATAATTATTCGCATTTAATGTTTGTATTTGTATGGCAGCTATATGATATAGTTGTCCGATCTTATTCAAAATCGCAGATATGGCTGTATAGAAAAGCTTATATACGAACTTTGAATGCCATAGCTTTATAACTGTGGGACTGGTTTGCGTAGTACCACACAGACGGACATGGCTATATCAACTCGTCTTCTCTTGCTGATCAAGAATATATATACTTTATGGGGTCGGAAACGTTCCCTTCTCTGCGGTACAAACATCTGACCAATTTTATAATACCCTCTGCAAGGGTATAAAAATAATTACATTTGCATTTGAATATGTGCATGGAATTTTAAATTATTTGACTTGTAATTGAAGATTTGTAAAGAATGGAAAATGCTTGCCAAAAAGAAGCAAGAGTCTAGATTAAAATATCAAAGAAGCTAACTTCGGCTAAGCCAAAGTTTGTATACCCTTGCAGCCCTTGACCATTACATTTTATTTCCTCAAAAATTTTTTGTTTCTTAATCCAATAAAGAAATATTTTAAATACATTGGCGGGGGGCAGCCAATCGCCAAATAGTAGACAATGTAGCGATTGATATTCATATTCACACACAAACAATCGCAATTTTGACACATACATATATGTGCTTCACTGCTTATGCGTGCACTGCTTATGGCAGCAGCAGTATGCAGCAGTACTGCTGCCATAAGCAGTGCACGCTATATAGGCAAATTTTATATCGTCGAAATCAGGCGTTATGTTTATCCGATTGTTTTGAAATTCACGCATATGATGTAATCCCTTTTTATTTATGTACGTAATCAGTTTGGATAAGATTGTTCAAAAAATATAGAAGTTATTCGCATTTAACGTTTGTATTTGTATGGCAGCTATATGATATAGTTGTCCGATCTTATTCAAAATCGCAGATGTGCATGTGGCTGTATAGAAAAGCTTATATACGAACTTTGAATGCCATAGCTCTAAAACTGTGGGACTAGATCGCGAAGCACCAGACATACAGACGGACAGACGGACAGAAGGACAGACGGACATGGCTATATCAACTCGTTTTCTCTTGCTGATCAAGAATATATATACTTTATGGGGTCGGAAACGATCCCTTCTCTGCGTTACAAACATCTGACCAATTTTATAATACCCTCTGTAAGGGTATAAAAATATTCCAAATGATTTCGCTCACAGTTGTTCTAAACACCTCCAGGTCTGTATCCAATGACTTGTTGAACCGAGCTAATACCTAGAAATCGCATGGACGAAATTTTATTCTGGGGTAAAACAGTTGCGATTGTTGCGAAAAATGAATTGTGTAGAAAAGAGAATGTAGGCTTACAAACGCAATAGTTAGCAGTTATCGATGCATTGTATTCATCTTGTTGTATTTAATTCATTGTTCTTAAATGTTTGGTTAATTTGCCAAAATTTGTTTACAGTTACAAATTTGAAGCAAACGTAAACAAAAGGTTTGTCAATGCAACGCCAAAATTGCGCGCGATGATTATTTTAAATATTTTGGTCTTGCAGTATGTTAACTGTACCTCCAAAAAATAAGTAAATTTTTTCTTGTTGTATAACATTAGCAATAATTTTTGGTTTACGAAAAATGTATAACAATTTTTATTCCAAACATTAGTACATTTTTTTTTCGAAATTCACAACCCTATTGCAATTATCGACAATCGAAATACCGAAATAGGGGCGATCGAGTCAGCTGATGTACCAATCGGTGGCTGTGACTTCGGAAATGTTACCGAAAATGAAACGTCGGAGATTTCCATTTCAAACGTCGCCAAAATCGCTAGTGTTTTCTGTGACACCCCTGATATAGTACGTATAGAATTTAGATTTTCTAATAAAGCGAAGTCAATATCAGCTACACGTTTTAGCTAATATTTTGATAAAAGTAAAGTTTTAATTTCTTGCCGGACCTCACAAATACTTTCAAGCATAATAAATTTGGAATTCCAACGCGTTTTTATCATTTGCTTTAACGATTTGCTAAGTTTGTGATTAAGTTCTGAATAGAGGTGGAGAACTATCGATAGTGGGCACAATCGATACTAGACGATAGTCGATTGTGGTCAATAGTATCATCGATAGTCGTAGTAAAAAAAATTTTTTTAATGTATGTATGTATTTATTTAATTTTTTTTCTTTAATATTTTTTTAATTTCATCCATAAATTTTGATTAACGAACAATAGTACGTTTACATTGTCCTCGAAAAGCCTTGTTCGCATCTCGCAAACAAGCCGACGTATCTTTACAGTATAAGTTTATACAGATCCCGCATTAGTAATTAGAGGTGGAGAACCATTGATGGGACCATCGATAGTATCGATGAAAATTTAGCTTTTCGATATATCGATGGTTTAATGTGAGTCGAAAATTCCCACGAAGCACGTGTAAGTTGTCTAATTCTACTTTTATTGAACCTTTTGCAAAATAACTATTTATATTGATTTTTAGGAAACAAAACAAAATGATCTCTCTTAATATGTCGTCTTTAAGCATTTCGTACATACACTAGACGCGAAATATGTTTTACCAAGTCGTCCATATGTAAAAGACGTGCTTTTAAAAAATATGTATGAGGGTTCTTCGCAAAAACTTAAAGCAATGTTAAACGTGATTGATTATTGCTCATTGACGACCGACACTTGGACTTCGCGTGCCAATGTGAACTACATAACGGTAACATCTCACTTCATAGAAAATTTTAAAAACCAATCACAACAGTGAAAATATTGCAACGACACTGCGTCAAATTTGTGATAAATGGGAAATATTTGAGAAAATACAAACCATAGTGACAGATAATGCCGCCGCTATGATACGAGCGTGCGATATTTTACAAAAAAAGGACTTGCCTTGTTTTTCCCACACATTGAATCTTGTTGTTCAAGATGTTTTGATTGATAACAATGTTAAGCAAATATTGAATATCACTAAACGGATTGTCACATTTATCAAAAGCAGCTCCATTGCCAATGCCAAGTTTTTAAAAGCTCAGGCCACGGATAATCCCCTTAAATTGTTGCAAGAGGTACCAACAAGGTGGAACAGTTTTTTTTACATGCTGCAACGGGTCTTACGCACCAGGGAAGCTCTCTTTGCGACTCTTTTAAAATCGCAAAATACTCCGATTCCCTTATCGGAGGACCAATGTCGCGTAATCGAGGACCTTTGTTCTGTATTTGAGCCTTTTGAGATAGCTACAAAACACTTATCGGCGTCAAATACAGTAAAGATTTCGCTCATCATTCCAGCAGTATTGGCCTTGACGAAAACCTTAGAAGAGTTATTGCCTATAATGAAAACAACTGTTGGCAGAGAAACCTGTTCAAATTTGATATTTCGAGAAAAAAAAAAAGGCTATACCCTTATGAAAATCGTTCTGGCCCAAGACTTGGAACTTTGCTTGATGCTCGATTCAAGAAGGAGGGATTCCAAAATGCTGGAAATGCGCATCAAGCAGCCTTAGCACTAGAGGATGAGCTATGCACAATTAAGGACTATGCGACAAATCCCGAAGTTGATGAGGAATTGCCAAAAAAGAATAGATTACCATTTCTGTTTAAATTTGTGGGAAAAAAATTTGTGACAAACGTTCTAATTGCCGAGCGGATGCCATCCAATATTTAGAGCAACAGAACGCATCCCAAGACACCGATCCGCTTCAGTACTGGAAGGTAACCGATAAAACATTTTTATTTAGCTCAAATTGTAAATTTCTTTTCTTTAAGATAAATCAACATCAGTTAAATACCCTTAGTCGCTGTG
This sequence comes from Drosophila sp. 14030-0761.01, assembly GCA_018150735.1. Taxonomy (NCBI): domain Eukaryota; kingdom Metazoa; phylum Arthropoda; class Insecta; order Diptera; family Drosophilidae; genus Drosophila; species Drosophila sp. 14030-0761.01. The sequence goes on from JAECWO010000003.1 coordinate 3,382,044, forward strand.
CCTTAAAGTTTTTGGCAATCCCGGCAAGCTCCGTAGAATCGGAACGGATATTTAGTAAGGCTGGGGCGATTATCACAGACCGCAGGACTTCCTTGAAAGAGAAGCATGTTAACCGAATAATTTTTTTAAATAAAAACCAATGGTTGGACACCGTTAATGAAAATGAAGCTTTAATATGGTAAGAACATTGATATTATGTTTAAGAGTTGAAACCAAATATGGATCTCATATATTTTTCTTATTTTTTTATAATTTTTGTTAAAAAGCAACTGAAAGGATCTCATTGTTGTTAATATTAAATAAATTTCTTTTGTTTTTGTATGACTTCTAGCGTTCATAGCATGGAAAAAATTGTATTTCATTTTCCAAAAATTTTAATTTTAATAGAAAAAATTTTCGATGGAACTATCGATAATATCGATAGTTGAAACCATCGAACGAAAAACTATTGAGTAACGCAACTATCGATGGTTCTCCACCTCTACTCGTTATTGCGTTCGGCTTGGAAGCTTGTATCGGGGATCCAGTAACTTAGAGTACTTAACGAATCCTTCGTTCTCCACTATATTGAATGACTTTGGCAACCGTTTCTATCAACGCTCTATCAATTTCTTTTTTTCGCGTCGAGTTAGCGTCATATAGGATTGCTATTTTAAAATATGAATCCACAGATCGCATACTAGAACTGCAACTGCTGCTAGCGGATGTCAACACTTCGTTAAGACGCTCACACACGATGCAAACAATTTGCAGCAAGTTGATTGCTGCAATCAAATTTGCAAGTTTGAACACGACTGCAAACATTTTGCCGCAAACAAAAAATTTGCAATAACTGTTTGCGGCAACTATTTTCTATATTTTCATGCAATATTTGCATTGGTGTGAACATTTGTGCAAAATTTTGCTGCAAATTATTTTCAACTTGCTGCAAATTGTTTGCATCGTGTGTACCTAGCTTTAGCCACTGTGCTAGAGTCTGGTGCGTGGTTTCGTGAGTTTGGTTGGAATCTCTTCAAGTGATCGTGCAAGTTTGTGGTGTCTTGGCCGCTTGTCTTGTATTCCTTATCGCATTTCAACCATTTCGCACACTTTTTGTTGTCAGACCTTTTAAAGTATTTGCAGACCTCAGAAAACTTGTTTTTTTTTCGCAGAAGTTGGTTTTCTTTCGAAACTTTAAACTAGTGAGCTAAGTCGATAGTGTCCAACCATCGATACTACTGATAGTGCCATCGATAGTTCTCCACCTCTAGTTCTGAATGCTTCAAGTTCAATTTACTCTTAATAACTTTTTCTAGGATTTTACTAGTTGACGACAACAGACTAATTGGACGATAGGAAGAAGGGTGTTCAGCAGGTATGTTGCTCTTTTTGATGGCGATTACTTTTGCAGCTTTCCAATCTTTTGGGAAATAGCAGAGTCGTAGGCATTCGTTTATAATTTTTGTTAGATAATCTATCCCCTTCTTAGGCAATGCTTTTAGGCATATATTTTCTATGTTATCTAGACCCGCTTTTGTTTTTAAGTGTTTTGATGATAGCCGAAATTTCAGCATGTTTCATTAAATACGTTTTGGATGGGTTTGGAGAGCATGAGTTTAAGTAATCGACGAAGTTTTTCACCTCAGCCATGGTCGATGGATTACTAAGATTATTTGTCAGCATATGGTTGACCTTAAAAGTTTCTGATAATACATTTGCCTTTTCGACTGGGGTAGTGTACATCATTGCATTGTTTTTAAGAATGGGAATATCGACCCGCTTTTTCTTTAGCACTTTTGAAAGATTCCAAAAGGGAGAAGCACCTGGCTCTAGCGAGCAGAGGAGATTATTCCAAGATTCGTTTCTGAATTTAGCAATCTCTTTATTTATTTCCTTACTTAGCCATTTGTACAGGGCAAAATCGTTTTTGCTTCTATTCACCTGCCACTTGCGGCGATAGCTATTTCTGCGTCTAATGAGCTGTTGGATACTGCGAGGTAAGGCTTTTGTTGTATTCCCTATTTGTTTTTGCGGAGTGCTGACGATCTTAGCCGTGTGTATGGCATTATTAAAAAAAACTACAGAATTATTTAAGTCCTCAGTGTTATTATAGCGATCCTTTCTGTGCTAGTCAGTAGTCAGTTTTGGCAAATTTCCTCCAGTTTGCTTTTTTCATGTCGAAACCAAACGGTTTAGGATTGCGGACATTACTGCAAAATGTGGTTTTGACCGGCAATTAAAATCGCCACATAGTACAAAATACCCGTTTCTGTTTATTAACAATCTCATGTCGGTCGAAAATTTTTGCTTGTTTTCTGGGTTTGACCTCCCACCAGGAAAATAGCAGCAATATACTGCAGTATGACGTCTTGTGTTGTCTTGAATGATAATTCCAATTGCCTCTATACTTTGAGTATTTGGAACTGGGAGTAGACTATGGTGAATACTTTTCTGAACTATAATTGCCACGCCTCCACCTCTGGTATTTTGTCTATCATATCTAGTTCATAAAACTATCATAAAAGTTAAAAAGTTCGTCTTTTTATACCATGCATCCATAGGATGAAATGGTATATTAAAGTCGCCAAAATGTATGTAACAGGCAGAAGGAAGCATTTCCGACCCTATAAAGTATATATATTCTTGTTCAGCATGAGAAGAGAAATTGATATAGCCATGTCCGTCTGTCCTTCCGTCCGTAAGAGTGCAGAGATCTCAGCAACTACAAATGTTCGAGCTACCAAATTTAGAATGTAGACTCGTGTGTGGTATTGGCGCAGACCAAGTTTTTTTTTTTTGCCACGCCCCCATCCGCCTCCGGAATTTAATAAAAAGTGATTTTCTCCCGCAATATTTATCGTATCGTAATTTAATTTGCAACACTCATAGATCTAATAAACATCTATCATTCCACCTCTGGCAATCCACGTAACTATTCGTAGGTTAGCCATTATTATTATACAATAAATTTAATTGCTAGCGAGGCTATGACCTCGAATTGATCATGTTTAGACCTACAATTTCTAAGGTTTTTTAGTTCCTCTAACGTAAAGCAGGGATCGTCAAAATGAGCGCAGTCGACAATTATATGCAAGGGAAAGAAAGAGAAAACAAAGCAACGATATTTTTTCATGTGTGGTGACGGTGCAAAGCGACATACATAGATATGCTCGCTTGAGAAGTCGGCAATGCACTGCAGCGTGACCGCGCCGGACCAAACGAGAAATACCAATTTGGTCTTAAAAATATACTATAAAATACTATTTCATATTTTACAAAATACCACTATAAATACCATAACAAATAAATCGCCTGGAAATTCAAATTATAATATGTAAAAATAATAACTGAAATATTATATATAGAAAAAAATAAGGGTTTTTCCATTGCAAAAAATGTTTGTTTATTTCATTTTAAAAAATTAATAATATTTCAGTCCACCATAAAACTAGAACAATATGCATTCGTATTCAATTCCATATTCCAATATATATTTAAAGTCTTAAAATTAATTAAATGCTTAAAATTCATTTTTTAACATTTTCTTAAAATAAAATAATAAAGGAACTTCTTTGTTCAGTCTTGTTAGTTTCTCTTAAGATCAAAATAATTAAATTATATTTACTAGCCTTCTTCGTCAGAGCAGCTTAAATTAAATTTGTTGAAATCTTTACATAACATTTGTTCATTGGGCTTAAAATTATTGCACGGTTTCGATTTTTCGTTTTGATTAAATTAATTTGAGAGAATATGCGTTCACGCGACGCATTAGAAACGGGCAAAATTAACATAGATTGAGCAAATTTCGAAATATTCGAATATTTATAGCAATTATTTATATCTTTTAACTGACTCAATTCGTACCAGAATGTATCGCAATTGAGATTTTTAGTCAAAAGCATTTTAACCATGTCGTCAGTTTTCATTGTTCGATACTCAATGTCAATTATTTGTGGATCATTGACAAAATCGGGAAAGCGTTCATACAGCTTGAACAACGATTGATAATTTTGATTATTAAAATCATTTGGATCCAAAAAACTTAACATTTTCAGAAAGTTATCTTGTAATGGCAATCTTTTTTTAGTTGTACGCATAACTCGATTAAAAATAACTGGCTACGTTTCAAAAAAGGCAATTTATGTTCCTTGTCCAAGCTATTTGTCGAAAGTTCAGTTGCCACTTTTATTTCGAGATATGTACATGTCTTTTATATGTACAAAATAAAATGTGTTTGTTGGCTCTATGACAGAGCCGGCCACAAAGAGAGCCCACAAAAAGTATCTTTGTATTTGTGCATTTCAATGTTGCTTTACACTGCGTGTAATAAAAAGTGAACAAATTTCGTCGCAACAAAGACAACGAGCGCAGTCGAAAGAGAAAACAAAGCAAGGATTCATTTTTTCATGAACAGAAGTGCTCGGGTCGAAATGCTGTAAGAAACTAATTCTGTTTTCACGCTCTCAAATAGTTTTTGTTATGGCTTCGGCAAGCGCTCGGCTCGTATACATGAGTTTCGCGTTTTGACTTCGGCCCCCGGGGGCTATGCGTGGCCGGCTCTGCTCTATGGCATTTCTATGGCCGCGTGCTGCTTAAGTGACGCCAGCCTACTCAAAATGTCAGTCTGGCACGCTTTGCAGTGCGCATCCATATTATTTGCGCTCCTGCCCAGCCATTTTTCATTTTCCGGCATAGTCTCCCACTCAGCTCTATATTTTTGCTCATTGCTCATGTTTTCTATTTATTTGTTTTAAAATTAAGCAAGTCTTAAGCATTAAGCATTCGATTCATTAAGACTTAAACAGGGGTGTCACAGAAAACGCTAGCGATTTTGGCGACGTTTGAAATGTAAAACGCCGAAACCAAACGTTGGTGTCATGGAAATCACCGACGTTTCATTTTCGGCAACATTTTCGGAGCCACAGCCACCGGTTGGCACAGCAGCTGACTCGATCGCCGCTATTTCGGTATTTCGATTGTCGATAGGTGCAATAGGGTTGTGGAATTCAAAAAAACAAAATACTAACATTTGGAATTAAAATTGTTATACATTTTTCGTAAACCAAAAATTATTGCTTATGTTATACAACATACTGCAACACCAAAATTTTTTAAATTATTATCGCGCTTAATATTGTCGGTGCTTTGACAACCCTATTGTTGACATTTACTTCAAATTTGTAACTGTAAACAAATTTTGGCAAATTAACCAAAAATTAATGAACAATGAATTAAATACAACAAGATGAATACAATGCATCGATAACTGCTAACTATTGCGTTTGTAAGCCTATATTCTCTTTTCTACACAATTCTTTTTTCGCAACAATGGCAACTGTTTTACCCCAGAATAAAATTTCGTCCATGCGATTTCTAGGTATTAGCTCTGTTCAACAGGTCAATGGATGCAGACCTGGAGGTGTTTAGAACAAATGTGAGCGAAATCGTTGGGAATATTATTTAATCTAGACTCTTGCTTCTTTTTAGCAAGCGATTTTCATTTTTACAAATCTTCAATTACAAGTGAAATAATTTAAAATTCGATGCCCATATTCAAAAGCAAATTTAATTAAGTTTATTCGATCATATTAGAAACCATATCCATCAGAAATCCAAGAAATTTTTATTCATTTTAAAAAGGGCGGCAACTGCAATTGCATTTTTTTCAGCTGTTTACATTTCTTCTTCTTCTTTGGCTGGCCAAGATAAAAACAGAGACGTCAACTTGGTGCATTTTTTCGACGTTTACATTAAATTTATCTGTGTACACACAATTTAAAAAACTTTCTTAAATTTGGTCGTAATCCATAAAATTTGTGCTTTTTTGTGGCATATAACAAACTAAAATTGGAAACACAAATGTTTTGTCCGAAAATAAGTTCCTGCCGTTTTCAGCAGGATGGCAGCCTTGCTTATGGGCGATTTAAGCAAAAACGACGCTTGCTTGATTTTTTCACAGGCGTTTTCGTAAAATAATAAATTATATATGAACACAAATATTGCCAGCGATTATTTGAATGCAATTCCATCCAAAAATAATCAAAGTTTATTTTATCACCATTCTTTTTTCTACATAATTTGCTGTAAGCGCAACATTAACCAAACGTTGGAGAAAAACTTGTAACTTTTCAAAACTGTCAAAAGAGGTTTCTGTGACACCCTACATTTGCGTTTGGGGCGATTTTAGGGCGTTAGCGATTTCTGTGACACCCCTGAAAGAGTGACCAGACCGAAAATACCATATAATACCATAAAATCTAAGAAAAATGCTACTAAATACCTATATACCATTAAAATACTTTTGAGCAAAATCAGAGCTGATAAAATACCAAAAAGTATTTAAAATACCATATTCGGTCACGCTGATGCACTGATTGATTTTTTATGCTCAAAAAGTCTGCTTCGTGTTGACTTCGGCTGCACACAAATACACTCTGCGAAATTCAATTAAAGGCACTTACTTTTTTAGCTTATTTTGAATCGTATACATGTTTATATAGTTTTTTATATTAAATCATATATTTCTATTCATTTTATGTTAAACACAACTATTTTTTTCATTATTTTCAAATAACAAACTTATAATGTAAAAAAAAACAAAAAATTCAACAAAAAAGCGCGAAATTCAATTAAGGGCACCATATTCTAAAGGATCAAAAAATTAGAACAAAACTTTATAAAGACTCCAAAATATCAATTAATAATGTGTTGACCCCCCAGATTTTTGAATTACTTCAAAAATCCGATCTGGCATCGAGTCAATCATTTTTTGAAACTCGGTTTGTGGTATTCCAGCCCATTCCTGACAAACCGTTTCTCTAAGTTCTTCCACCGATTGAAATTTTCTTCCGCCAGCATAAACACGCCTGGCAAGGTTCCCCCACATGTTTTCGATGGGATTTAAATCCGGAGATTGAGCAGGCCATGACATGGTGGTTATTTGTTTCTCCTGAAACCATGCTCGACTAGTCCTTGAAACATGTATGGGCGCATTATCCTGTTGGAAAATGGAGTCAGTAGATGGTTCATCCTCCAAAAAGTCCAGAAGAACATTCTCCAATAAATTTATGTAGCCTTCAAAATTCAAACGCCCCGAAACTTTGCAAATCGGGGTTCGATTGTGGTAGCTAAATGCGGCCCATACCATTAACGATCCGCCACCAAAGTTTCGCTTTGTCGAAAAACGCTCAGGCTGCCGAATGTCATGCCAGTAATAATTGAATCCATCAGGGCCATCTAAATTGAATTTTTTCTCATCTGAGAAAACTACTTTCTTCCAGTTTTCCGACCAGGACATGTGTCGCTTTGCAAAATCTAGCCGAGCCACTTTGTGACCGTTCGTTAGAGCCGGCTTAGACTTCATTTTCTTCCATTTAAGTCGGTTGCTGGTTGCCAAAATTTGCTGCACACGTCGCTTTGTTATTGGAAGGTCTAATTGTAGCAACACGAACCTTGCTGTGTGAGCTGTCGAACAAAAGTGCCCGCACGGGCTATGGGTGCCGATCCCTGACGTAAAGAGATCCGGGTTACTCGCTGCCAAAGGGTCTGCGGGTCTTACCCATGTGGGATTTGGGGGTTTTTCCGAGTGCAGTGGTGTATAATGGGGTGCTTTAATGGGATTTGCAACGGAACGTAATGGTCTCTGGCCTCTGTAGCCGATGTAATTTATCCGCGCTGGACAGTTTGGGAAGTTTGATTTGTGTGAACCGCTGCAGTTTGCACACTTAACGAAAGATATCTCCTTGCAATCGGCGGTATTATGATTGCCAGCGCATGTCAAACAGTAAGTTTTAACGTTGCAATTCATTGAACCGTGACCAAACATCTGGCACTTGAAGCATTGAGTCTGGCACTTGAAGCATTGCGTTATTTTATTTGAGCGGCGTTTCTTGATCAGCATGAGAAGAGAAATTGATATAGCCATGTTCGTCTGTCCGTCCGTAAGAGTGCAGAGATCTCGGCAACTATAAATGATAGAGCTACCAAATTTAGAATATGAACTCGTGTAGTATAGACGCTGACCAGGTTTTTTTTTTTGCCACATTCCCTTCCGCCCCCGGAATTCAATAAAAAGTGATTTTCTCCCGCAATATTTATCGTATCGGAATTTAATTTATCATTCCACCAAGTTTCATAAAAATCGGAATAAAAATTGCCGAGTTATACGTTGAAATGTTTTGCACTCATTAGCGGATCTACGGGGGGTGAAAAAACTCCGAGTCGGATAGAATATCAGAGTTTGGTTGAGAATATTTGGTAAAATGTAAAAAAATTTACAAAATTTTACTTGTTTATGCGTGATTGCGAGAATTTTTGTGAATATACATATAATGTTCATATGATATATGTATTGACTTAATTTTACAACATTCCAGATAGCCAGTTGAGAGCTTGATGATACTAAATTGCGTTTTAAAAACAATGAAGAAACTAAATTTGAATTTAGAATATTGTATCTCGATTGGGGCTGATGCGTCTGCTGTCAACATTTCAGAAAAATGTGGAGCTGTGAATGAAATCGGAAAAGAACGAATAACGCTGCTATGGTTCCATGCTTCTTTCACAATCTAATGAAATCTTATAATATTCAGTCAATTCAAAAAGTTTCCGACGTCATACGGGAGGTGAAAAAATTCTTCCAGAATGCACATCCTAAACGTTGCATAGCATTATCAAAATTACTTGGACACAAGCTGAAAAGTTTATGCGATACAAGATGGGTCGAACCATGATGGAATAAGTACAAGGTGGTCCCGTCGGCAAATCGTACGGTCCTATCACTAATCAGGTATATGATATACCTGATTAGTGGTCCTATGTATCTTAACAATAAGTGCAAGCAAGAGGAACGTAGTTCAGGAAGTGTAAGAGAGATGTCAATATTGTGTGTTGCTTAACCCGTACGTGGCCTAAGGGGTTTAAATGAGCACAGCGAAAAAGAAACACATTATATTTTTAAAGTAATATTTTTAATAATTTCGAACTGCCAACTAAACGTTGTTTTTGCATTTTAATACATATTTTTTTGTTTAAGGCCTTAACTCTAAAATAGATTCTAATTTTAAAATAAAATTTTTTTATAATTAAATTTAAATTTATGTGGGATGCAGACTTTAACAGGTTTTTCCCAAAATTATTGTTCGTGAAACTTTGAAATATTTCTTCCAATTTTTTTAATGTGTCTCGAAATTCTAGTGACAGTTTTATCAGTCCGCCATGCGAGACTTCATCGACATATGTACATATAGTATATGTCGATTCGATTAGAAATGCAGTACTGACGAAAAATTCATTTTTTGCTCGCGAACGTGACAAAGGAATAGCAGGTGAAAGAAAGTCAAAAATTTACCGTTCATCGATGCTTGCCTCATCTATTTTTCCATTTTTGCAAACGGTTGTTGTTGTTTTTAAAATCACGTAAGAAGATTGCAACCATAAAATGAATGTATAATAAATTACAACAAAAAGCTAAACCTGCACTAAAAGTAGCCCAAAATGGAAAAAATCATTTTGTAACTTTCTGCACCAATATTTCACAACAACATCAAAAATATGCTGAAAACTTATTAAATTCTTTCAATTCAAATATTTCTTAAGCATTTTAAAAGAACAAATCATTTGTTTAACAACTTTTAATTTTTTCGCCGTGATGGACGTTTTTTTGGAAATGCCCATATGTAAATGACGAAGACTCGTCGCGAAACTCATGGGAAAGATTAAGTTTTTTAATTATATAGCCAGCGACATATTCAATGGCATCCTCCGTCAGCTCATCAACATCATTGTCTCCTGGAAATTGTGGAATGTTACTGGCGACATCAAATGCTATGTCTTCAGGCTCTTTATTTTCTTTATTAGCCACCGAATAGTAGTCTAAATTCAACCAATGGTCAGCATTTTCGTGTTTCACATTTCCACTGTCATTTAACAGATCTGTATTTTTAGCTGAATCAAATTAAGGTTTGGTTATAAATTATAATAGTTAAAGAAAGACATAAAACACAGAACATAGCTACCAACAATCACGATCAAAACATTGCTAAAACATCAAGCTGCACATGAGACAATTATTATTATCAATTTGAGTTCTTAATGTAATTTCTGAAATTTTATCATACCTGCAATATATTTTCTTAGCCTATACTTAAATTGGAGTGGGGTTGGATGGTCATACTGCCCACCCCTTAACCGCATGTTGCCAAAAAATTTTCAACGATGTCTTGATCGAGGCGACTTGTTAAAATATATTGCATTTTATATTTGTCACTTAAATAAACGTGTAGTTCATCCAGGGAGGCATTATTAACGATAATACCTTTTTGAAACGGCAATCTGTGGGGTTTGTCAAACAAATTAGTGCTCATAATGTCTGACATTTTTGTCAAAATGTTTTGCTGAAAGTCAAGTTGTCTTCCATAAGGCTGTGATGATTTAATGGAATTCGATGTTGATAATTTGGAATTAAATACATCAAACCAATCATTTAGAGTTTTAAAAAGATCAGAAGTTTCACATGCATTCTCAACGTCATAGCCCAGCGAATAGCAGCGTCTTATGGAGCTGGCAGTTGTATTAGGGAACAATTGCGTTGCCAAAGACACTTTATGCTTTGCCAACGAACGAACATTAATGTGGTTTTCGTTAATTTTAAACGTTATTGACACATCTGATTTCGAACAATGATTGATTGTTTGCTGGACAGTAGTCTTGGTTAATTTTTTTCCGTTGCGAGCCAACTTTATTAAATGCGGTGTATCCGCAAAAACGAAAATTTTTAGTTGGTCATCCGCTGGATGACTAAACCAGGTTTTTGCTAGAAAAAATAAAAATATGACATATGTTTCATTAACCTCCTGTAGGACACTTACTTTCCGATATACCAAGCTCTCTCCAGAGTCTCTGGTTTCCAGGTCCCAAATCACACACCATTGCTACAACAGGATATCCTTGTTTGTGGAGCTTTATAATTATTGTATATAAAGTATCCGCGTATAAAGTATCCTGGTTGCTTCCAAGATTTTTTCAAGCCACGAACAAAAGCCATTTGAACTTGGTCACTTGGCTCATACACCATGTCCGATGAGCTGTCATATTCAAAAGCAGCTGCAACCTTCATCTCGTCGAACGCCAAGACACAAACTTTATCGGCCTCATCCATTTCTTAATTTTTCATGAGGTCAATGCAAATATCTAGGGTACCCGTATTTATTTCCACGTCTGCTAACCATCTAAACAGCGTTGAACGACTTGGTAACGGAAATCCTTTTCTATACAGATGGTTGTACGCTCGAGGGCCTGCGACATGTAGGCAAATAGCTGCAGAAATGTCATCGCCATTAAGGTTGCATCTTTTTCCACCACTTTTTAATATTCCTATTTGGGTATCCGTGAAAATTTTTGACAAGCTCTCTTTTAAGTGGCGACACTCCTCAAGCTGATGCCTATAGTCGTCTATTTCCTCCTGCATAGCACAAATCTTCTGCTTTAGACTCTCAATTTCTATTGACATGCCATTATTTCTTTAAGAAAAATGTACGTTGCGATTATTAATTTGTTTCTTGTAATAAATATACTTACTCTGTTTGCGTGCCCGAATTAGCGTAGCCTTCTTTAACATAAGTCGTGTCTCGATACGGAACTGCACCACTTTCTAATCTTTGCCTTTTCAACGGGCGCCCGTTAGAAGTTTCAGACTTCACCTCAGAATCTTTAAAATGTTTTTCACAGACCTTTGAATAGTCACTGAGGCTGCACTGAAGGCTTTCTTCCCACAACTTCTTTTTTTTTTTGTCCCCTCACAACTTCACTTGTTGACAGTCGAACGACAACTGAAATAAGACCTCGTCGTGAGCAGCGCTGCTGCCGACGGGACCACCTTATACTTATTCCATCATGGGTCGAACGACATGATTCTGTACTCCAGTTTGTAGTGGATTTGCCGAAGATTTTTAAAGCGTTGACCAAAGTGAGCAAATGGAACAACTGAGAAACAGCGGGTAAAGCAACATTACTTATTGCTGCTCTTAGCTCTTTCGACTTTTCCATTGCGCTGTTTTGTTTGAGTGATGTTTTATCTTTGACACGTCCCCTCAGTGTAATTCTTCAAAAAGAAGACATGGATTTGGCAAATGCTTCCCAAAAAATTAAATGTCTAGTTGAAGTTTTAGCGAATCAAAGGCAAGAGGCCGACGAGAAGTTTAAACAAATATACACAGATGTAGAAAAATTGGCTGAGGAATTGAACATAGAAGTAAAGAAACCAAGAACAACAGGAAGACAAACGAGACGTGAAAATCACGACACGTCTAACTGTGAAGATTACTTTCGAGTCTCCATGTACAGACAACCAACAAAGCAAAACGATTGGAATTTGCTTTGAAATTTATACAAAAGCCTGTTGAGTTTTGGCACAATATATTGTGGACGGATGAGGCGGCTTTTAAATACCAAGGGTCTTATGCAAAGCGATTTATGCACCTTCGAAAAAGTGAAAAGAACAAAGCTGTGCAGCCCTTGAACAAATTTGGAGGCGGCACCGTAATGTTTTGGGGATGTGTCTGCTACTACGGATTTGGAGACCTTACCCCAATCGAAGGAACACTAAAACAAACCGGCTATGTGGACATTTTGAATGACCATGCTTTTCCTTCTAGCAGCCGTCTTTTTTCAACCAGCGACTGGGTGCTACAACAAGACAACGCGCCATGTCACAAAGGATGGATTCCAACCTAATTCTTGAGGGGCGCAGGTCAGGCTGTGCTGGAATGGCCACCACAGAGCCCTGACATTAATATTATAGAAAATGTATGGGCTTTCATAAAACGTCATCGGACCATTGATCCAAATCGGAATCGTGAGGGTACCATAAACGAAATCCAAAACATTTGGTCAACATTGACAGTGGAAATTGCGCATAATCTCGTTAACTCTATTCCTGCTCGACTGCAGCAAGTTATCGATCTCAAAGGCGATGCTACAAATTACTAATTTTCTCTTAAAACATGTATTTAATAGTTATAAACTAAAATTTCTTTAAAGTTGTTAATAAAATAATAAAAAAAATCAACTTAAAGTTTTGCTCAAATAATTATGACACGCACAAAATGTGCTCAAATAATTTTGAAAAGAGATAAAAAATCTTTCGATTGCTTTGATTTTGTCCTATGTACCGTTATCTTTTTGCTTTCTTCTTTCATTTGCTTCTAGACAGATTAAACTTTCTAACGGTATGCATCTTTTGCGTATCAGACTAAAAACAACAACAACAAAATCCGCTAAAGTGAAAAATTAAAAAAAAATTACGTTGCACAAATACTTTTGAGCATGTCTGTATATTCCTCTTCTGGAAAATATTATTGAAGATTTAAAAATTCGATTTTCTCAAGAAGTTTTAGATGGCTTCCAATTGTGTTCATTGCTTCCAAAAAATTTTAAGGATATGACATCAAACGATATTACAGATTTAATCAACTGTTTAATTCAACGATTCGGCATTCTACTTAAGGAACCAGAAAAACTTTTGCACCTAAGACTCAAAGGAGAAATGACCCACTGGCAGTACTTTTGGAAACATAAGACAATCCAGATTTCTCCGAAAAACTCTGTGATACCAGTTAGTGCGTTGGAAACACTCGACCTTTGCGACAAAGATGTGTATCCTACAATTCACGATTTGCTCAGAATTTTATGTAGAAGGCCTTTTTCAACCTTACGTCGTCTGTAAACATGGCTAAGAACAACCATGCTACAGAATAGATTGGTCGGCCTAGCACTGCTGAATATTCATTATGACATTGAAGTAAAACCAGAAGATATCATTGAGCGGTTCGCAAATCTAGGAGCACACCGAATGGCTTTGTAATTTCTGTTTGAGACAGCAACTTATTTGTGTTATTAATTTCATTAAGGTAGATTCTTTGATGAAGCGTAGAATTTTATCATCTACGCGTAATATATGTATGTATAGAAGAAATCAAGTTTGAAAGCACATGTATGTAAAGGGCGGAGATGTCGGAGGGGTAATGATATACCATTCATTAGCTTCTCAACTGTTTGCTGGGTAATCTTGGTGTGGTATCGACTCGCTCACTTGATTATCGACGGTCTCTCGATGACACACACACATTCATTCTTGGTTGGTCAGCAGAAGCGCTAAGTTGGAAGTCTTAAAAGTCGTATATATCTAAGTAATTCAATACTCTTTTTGCCTCTGTACTATAATCACAAATATTAAATAAACACTAGATTATTATTAATCTTACATTTGGGGGCTCGTCCGTGTCAAATACAGAGCTTAAAGAGTGTGAACGAAAAAGCCGAATGTGCGTGTGAGTCGGAATTACGAAAAAGCCGAATGTGCGTGTGATGCGGAATTGTGAAAAAGTTGCGAATGTTGTTATATGCTGCATAAAAGTTGTTAAAGTTGTTGCAAGTAGATATAAACATTAAGTTGAACAATCAAAATTCAGAACATCATATCAGTAGAAACGCAGTTTTACAAAAAAAAAATGTTTGAGACACCGCCGACAAAGAAGCAAAATAATAAGACAGGGGCGACGAAAAAAGCTCAGGCTGGAGCAAAGTTGCGTTCGAATCGAAACATGAATGCAGAGAGTGAACACGAAACACAGAGTCTAAGGGAGAACGAGATAACTGAGGATAAACCGAAAACGCCGTTTACGAATGCAAGCGAGATGGCAAGTGAACTTCAAATGCGTCCGAGTGAAATGGAAGAAGTCGAGCATGCTGGAAAAAGCGCTAATGCAAAAATTGAACAAATCATACAGCTGCTAAACCTTAAAATACTTTCTGATGAGCAACGTGGTTGTCAAATGAACATTTCTCCAGAGAATTTTGGTAAAGTTGTGAGCGAATGTGATGGTAAATCTATGCCAATAGAAAAGTGGTTCGAAATATTTGAAAGAAACGCTGACGCGTATGAACTGGGTGAGAAGCAAAAGTATGTGCAGGCCAGAGGAAAGATGACTGGTGCTGCTCAACTGTTTCTAGAATCTGAAAGCGTATGTAATTATGATGAACTTAAACGCGCATTAATAGAGGAGTTTAAATGTGACTACAATAGTGCGGACATTCATCAACAGCTGCAAGAAAGAAAGAAGAAAACCACTGAGACACTGCATGAGTACTTGCTCCTTATGAAGAAAATCGCCTCATTGGGTTATGTTGAAGACGCCGCCGTCATAAGTCATGTTGTAAACGGTCTTGATATAAAAAACGAATATAAGTATGCAATGTATCGCTGTAAATCCTTTAAAGCATTGAAGGAAGAATTCGATATCTATGAGCGCTTGAACATATCCGAGAAGAAATACAATAAAGAGCAGCAAAGAGCCAGTAGTAAGCAGCAAAATGTTCCAGCCGGTAAAAAAGAATATTGCTTTAACTGTGGATCAGGAGATCACAAACGTAATAAATGTGATGCGGAAACCAAATGTTTCAGCTGCAATAAGAACGGTCACATTTCCCGTAATTGTCCTGAGAAAGCTGATAAAGTTCGTGTTATAACTGAGCGCAGGCGTATGAAAAAATTGAGATAAATGGTACCGAAGTCGATTGTCTTGTGGATACAGGGTCAGACGTTACGATTGTCAAGGAAAATGTTCTGGAAAGAATAAGGAATATTGCACTTGTCAAAAACACACCTACATTGCTTGGTCTGGGCTATGCACCAACAAAACCTATTGGATTCTTTACAGCAGAGGTAATGGTGGATAAGTTGATGACAAACCAAAAGTTCATAGTCGTTCCAAGTACAAAGATTGATCACGATGCACTATTGGGTGACGACTTTGTAAGAAAGTTTTGTTTGGTTGGTAATAGACATGGATACACGTTTCTGGAGAATGACGTGGATACTATGCCGATGGTTGAGTATGCTCATATATATAATATCATTGAAGAATCATCTTTCGTAGCTCCTCCAAAATATCGCAAAGACGTTGAACTTATAATAGAAAGCAGTTACCTATTGCCTCCAGAAGTCCCAAAGCATTGCCCAATAGAACTAAAGATTATTCCCGACGGAGTAATCAAGCCGTTTCATCACCCACCGAGTCGTTTGGCAGTAGACGAATCCAGTGCCGTAAAGAAGCAAGTCGAGGAATGGGTCGAACAAGGAATCGTTCGTAAATCGTCTTCAAATGTAGCCAGCAGAGTTGTCGTCGTGAAAAAGAAAGATGGTACACTTCGAGTTTGTGTGGATTACAGAAAGCTCAACAACATGGTATTGATGGATTGTTTCCCTGTGCCACTTATGGAGGAAGTTTTGGAAAAGTTGCAGCAGGCCAAATGGTTTACCATAATGGATCTTGAAAATGGATTTTTCCATGTGCCTATTGAAGAGCAAAGCAAGCCGTACACAGCATTCGTCACAAAAGAGGGGTTATTTGAGTTTAATAAGGCCCCTTTCGGTTTCAAAAACTCACCAGCTGCGTTTATTAGGTTCGTAAACTATATTTTTCAAGAACTAATTAACTCTAGTGTGATGCAGCTTTATATGGATGATATTATTGTCTATGCTACGACGCCCGATGATTGTATGCACAAAACGAAGTTGGTGCTGGAGACAGCTGCGCAGTTTGGCTTAAAGATAAAGTGGAAGAAGTGTAGCTTCATGCAGCCACGCATAAGTTTTCTTGGCCATATTATTGAGGACGGACGGATCTGGCCCGGTAAAGAGAAAACAGCAGCAGTCAGTCGATTTGTTACGCCGAAAGATATAAAAAGCAGTACAAGCTTTTCTGGGACTTACAGGCTTTTTTAGAAAGTTCATCCCGGGGTACGCCCAGGTCGCACGTCCGCTTACGAATTTACTCAGGAAGGATGCAGTTTTCAGCATTGGCGAAGCAGAGCAGCAGTCGCTGCAAACCCTAAAGAAGCTACTTGTAATCGAGCCGGTATTACACATATATTCAAGGGAAGCGGTAACAGAACTCCATACAGATGCGTCCAAAGAAGGATTCGGAGCCGTATTGCTGCAGCAGTTTAATGGCGGGTTTCATCCGGTTTATTATTGGAGCAGAAAAGCTACGGAAGCGGAGTCTAAGCGTCACAGTTACTACTTGGAGGTTAAAGCAGCATACCTCGCGCTTAAAAAAGTTTCGCCACTATTTGTTGGGTGTCAAATTTGATCTCGTCACGGACTGTGTGGCATTTAAGCAGACAACAACGAAGTCTGATATACCAAGGGAGGTCTCACAGTGGATTTTATATATGGAGGATTTCTCATTTAAAGCCGTACATCGCCCAGGTGACAAAATGAGACACGTGGACTGTCTCAGCCGTTTTCCGCTCATGTGCATGGTTGTGACGACAGAGTTAACAGCTCGTATAAAGAAGGCCCAGCAAGAGGACGATTTTATTAAAGCGGTAGTAGAGATCCTGAAGCAACATCCATACCAAGACTACAAGATGAAAGGTGGTCTTCTCTTCAAAGTCGTAAATGGAAACGACTTATTGGTTGTTCCAAAGCTGATGGAACGAGACGTGATTCAAGGATCGCATGAAGTTGGTCATTTCTCTACAGTGAAGACGATGCATTCAATCCAACAGCAGTACTGGATTCCCCACCTTGAAAGGAAAGTAACCAAATTGATTACTAATTGTATAAGTTGTATTATTTTCAGTAAAAAGTTGGGCAAAAAGGAGGGCTATCTTCATTGCATAGACAAAGGTGACACGCCACTACATACGCTGCACGTAGATCATTTGGGTCCGATGGACGCGACAGCCAAGCAATACAAATATATTCTGGCAGTGGTGGATGCGTTTTCCAAATTCGTTTGGCTGTTCCCTACTAAATCAACGGGATATGAAGAAGTCGTTAAGAGATTGAGCGACTGGTCTTCCGTGTTTGGTTTTCCCAAGCGCATAATCAGCGACCGAATTTCTCAACGAAAACAAAGTTGACCATGTGTGGACAACTACAGGTGTGGCTAGAGGCAATGGGCAAGTTGAGAGGGTGAACCGTTCGATTTTGAACATCATCGCAAAGCTGTCGGTTAATGAGTCAGCGAAATGGTACAAGTTTGTGCCACAGGTCCAGAAAGCGATTAATTCCCATGTGCATGCAACGTTGAAGTCGTCACCATTCGAGATAATGTTTGGGACCAAAATGCACAGCAAATCTGAAGATCGACTCTTAGAGGTTCTTAACGAGGAGCTTATCACGCAATTTACCGACGAGCGCCAGGAGCTGCGGGATCAAGCGAAAATACACATTGAGCACGCCCAACAAGATTATAAAAGGAACTACGATAAAAAACGTCGAGCTGAGCACGGCTACAAAGTGGGAGACATGGTAGCGGTCAAAAGGACGCAGTTCGTCGCTGGACGCAAGCTGGCCAGCGAGTATTTAAGCCCATATGAAGTCTCCAAGGTGAAGCGAAACGGTCGCTATGACGTCAGAAAAGTGGCAAACGTCGAAGGGCCAAATATCACATCAACAAGCTGCGACAATATGAAGTTATGGCGTTTTGTATCCGAGAACGATGAGCTGTTATCATCTGGGACAGATGAGGATGAGCAGGAGGGCCGAATGTAAAGGGCGGAGATGTCGGAGGGGTAATGATATACCATTCATTAGCTTCTCAACTGTTTGCTGGGTAATCTTGGTGTGGTATCGACTCGCTCACTTGATTATCGACGGTCTCTCGATGACACACACACATTCATTCTTGGTTGGTCAGCAGAAGCGCTAAGTTGGAAGTCTTAAAAGTCGTATATATCTAAGTAATTCAATACTCTTTTTGCCTCTGTACTATAATCACAAATATTAAATAAACACTAGATTATTATTAATCTTACATGTATATTATTTATGACTTACAAAAATATTAATATATATTTAAGAAATTAAATAAATTAAACATTTTTTGGTGGAATAATAGATATACGTGACATGTATTAGTGTGCCAAATTCAAATTTTTCGAATTTTGGGGGCGGAAGGGGGCGTGGCAAAAATTTGAAACAAACTTGGTATGCGTGCATATTGCATGTATCTAATGTCCAAATCCGATAGCTCTATCTTTTATAGTTCCCGAGATATGGGGGCTCAAAATATTGTTTTTCGAATAGCGTGGGCGGAAGGGGGCGTGGCAAAAAAAAAAATAAACTTGATCAGCGTACACTCCAAACGAGTCTACATGCCTAGCTTGTATAGTTGCTGAGATCTAGGCACTCTATCGGACGGACGGACGGACAGACGGACATGTCTCAATCGACTCGGCTATTGATACTGATCAAGAATATATATACTTTATAGGGTCGGAAAAGCTTCCTTCTCCCTGTTACATACATTTTGGCGACTTTAATATACCATTTCATTCTATGAATGCATGGTATAAATATCAAAGAAGCTAACTTCGGCCATGCCGAAGTTTGTATACCCTTGCAAGGTGTTGTGTTACTCAATAGTCATCCGATTTTGATCAAATTTAGCAGGTTTATAAAATATTATGTATAAATGTAAAGTATTAAGTTGGTGACGATCATTAAAGAAATAAAAGAGTTGTTAGAAGCAAAACTAATTTTGGTCCGATGATTCCTATGGGTGCTATATGATATAGTAGTCTGATCTTGATTAAATTTGGCACGGAAGTTTATATATATAGTAAACTGTCATATATTAAGTTTTATGATAGTCCCGTAAAAAAACGAAGTAATTGATCTAAAACTTGCAAAGACGCCATATAAAGGAACGGAGACGGCAATGTTATGGCGTGGGGTTGCTTTACGTGGTGGAAGCTTGGTCCCTTAGTAAAAATAGATGGCATAATTAAAAAGGAGGACTACCTGAGTATTCTTCAAACCCATCTTTTCAGCTTTGTGAACGTATATCAACGCATATCAGTCAGCTGAACTTACATTTCAGCAGGACGGAGACCCAGAGCATACAGCAAAGTTGTTTAAGGAATGGCTTACGACTCAAAGTTTTAAATTGATGGAGTGGCCCCCACAAAGACCCGACCTCAATACGATTGAGAACTTGTGGTCAATCGTGAAGCGACGGTTGGGACAATATGATACTCCTCCCACCAACCTCGACATGTTATGGCAAAAAATAAACTATGAATGGACTCAAATTCCCCACGACATTTTGCATAATTTGGTAGAAAGTATGCCTAGACGTATTCTTTCAGACGTATTTCTCAAATTACTTTGCAAATTATGCTCAAGCAATACATATGTATATTCTTAATCAAAAGAGAGAAAGAGGAAGAAAGTGTTAAAGAAGGCTACGCTAATGCGAGTACGCAAACTCAGTAAGTTTAGCGTGTGAAAATATTTATATATTTCTTTTTGTACGTACAGCTGTGGCTGCTTTCATATTTGAGTGATTTCAGTTTTAGTTGGTTCAATTGCTCCGGTAATATACATATTTTTGATTACTTTAAAATGCCAGGCAAACGTGTATCCTTTGATATGGCCCAGTTGGTCTATTATAACCACACTTCGGGTAAAACTGCCGCAGAGATTGCCGAAATGTTTTTGATTTCTCGGAAGACAGTATATAATATTTTAAACCGCGCCAAAAAGGAAGGAAGGCTCGAGTCAAAGCCTGCAAGTGGACGGCCTCTCGTGTTAACACCGAGGGCAGAGCGTACAATGTTGAGAAAGGTAGAGGAAAAACCTACTATTTCGAACAGGAAGCTTACCAGTGAGCTTCAGGCGGAGTGTGGCATAACCATTTCCCGGGAAACTGTTCGAAGTGCTCTAAAAAGAAACGACTTTTCATCCCGAGCTGCCTGTAAAAAACCGTTGATGTCGCGAGATCATATTCAAAGACGTCTAACTTTTGCCAGGATGCACGGAAACCGATCGGATTCGTATTGGGATGATGTCATTTTTTGCGATGAATCCAAAATGATGCTTTATTATAACGATGGTCCGACCAGAGTGTGGCGAAAACCGTTAAAAGCCCTCGAGCCGAAAAATATAATACCGACTGTAAAGTTCGGAAAACTTTCAGTAATGGTTTGGGGTTGCATCTCAAACAAAGGAGTTGGCGACTTATGTTTTATTGAGAACACCATGGATGCCAAACAATATTTGGATATTTTGCGAACACATTTGGTGTCCAGTGCCAAGAAATTTGGGTTCTTTGCCGATGGTAAACCAACTTTTAAGTTTTACCAAGACAATGATCCCAAGCACAAGGCGAATATTGTAAGGTGCTGGCTCCTTTATACATAATTGTAATAAAGTAAGTAAGTCGCCGGGCCGACTTGGATATACCATGCATCAGGGGAAAAAAAACTACATCGAGTTTATAAAACTAAATTAATATATTAAATTTCTTTCGTATGCGCGATTTGATTATGCTATCTCGCTCACTCTTATGTGTGTGCACTTTAGCGCTCCACCGGTCATATCCGCTTTTGCACGGCTTTGTGGGAAAAACGTGTCTATGTATAACTCGGCCATTTTTATTCCGATTTGTATCAAATTTGGTAGAATGATAGATGTCCATAACAAATATGAGTGTGCCAAATTAAATTCCGATACGATAAATATTGCGGAAGAAAATTACTTTTTATTAAATTCCGGAGGCGGAAGGGGGCGTGACAAAAAAAATTTGGTGGAATGATAGATGTTCATAAGATCTATGAGTGTGCCAAATTAAATTACGATACGATCAATATTGCGGGAGAAAATCACTTTTTATTAAACTCCGGAGGCGGAAGGAGGCGTGGCAAAAAAAAAAACATAAACTTGGTCAGCGCCAAGACTACACGAGTCTACATTCTAAATTTGGTAGCTGTATCATTTATAGTTGCTGAGATCTCTGCACTCTTACGGACGGACAGACGGACATGGCTATATCAATTTCTCTTCTCATGCTGATCAAGAATATATATACTTTATAGGGTCGGAAAAGCTTCCTTCTCCCTGTTACATACATTTTGGCGACTTTAATATACCATTTCATCCTATGGATGCATGGTATAAAAATGTGTTGGATACACCAGCTCAAAGCCCAGACCTTAATCCCATAGAGAATTTGTGGGCATATCTTAAGAAGCGTACCGCCAAAAGACATCCCAAAAACAAAAACGAGCTTAAAACTGTTGTTATGGAGGAATGGGAAAATATACCGGTAGACTATGTCCAAAACCTCATCAAATCAATGAACAGAAGATTGGGAGCTGTTATATGTAGATGTCAATGGTGGGCATACAAAATATTAATTTTAATTAATAAAGTAAGTAAGTCGCCGGGCCGACTTGGATATACCATGCATTAGGTGAAGAGATATATAGAAATGAAGAGTCTGAGGCAAAAGATTCGTGTTTTGGAGGATGAAGTAAAGAGCTCACGTAAGCTGCTAGAGGACGCAGGCCAGTTAGAGAAATCTTTAAGAAACATTTTCACTCAGACCCAAATAAAAATTTTAAAGAGTGGTGGAAAGAGGTCACAATTCAATACAAAAAAGGATTTCCCTTACCTTGTCGGGCAACATTATACAAGTGGTTGTCAAACGTGGAAATAAAGACTGGTTCCCTTGATGTGGTCATCGATGTTTTGGATACTGTGGACATGGATACGGCAGATAAGATTTGCCTATTGGCATTCGACGAAATGAAGGTTGCTGGTACATTCAAGTACGACAGCTCAGCGGACGTTGTATACGAACCAAGCGAATACGTACAGTTGCGAGCAAAAAAATAGTAGTGCACAACACCCACCAACAGTTATTCCGATAACTTGCCAGACAATGTTCTGATCTGACTAACACTGCTAAGTACCGTTATCTGAAATGTATGTCACATGTTCAACTCATTATAACCTCACTTTGTGCCTCCGCTTCATTGCAAATTCAATTTTAAGCCTAAATGCCAAATTTGGCACGAGCAAAATAATAGTAGTAAAGACTCTATCATCGCAAAGAACCCAAATTTCTGCTGGTAACTTGGTTCTCTGCACTTCATTTCATCTGTTTAGTATTCGCAATATAAAATCTATTAAAATATTTACATTTTGAAGCTATAATGGGCCGGGGTAAGCACACTTCCCTTGAGAAGAGGATTCATATCAGAAACCTCATATCCGGGGGCAAGACATATAAAGAAATTCAAGATTTGCTAAAGTGCTCACCAACTGTGATTCGAAATGCTCTAAAAGCTGAAAATACAGCAAAAACCCGCGGCCGAAAGCGTAAAATTTCGCCTAAATTAGAGAAAATAGTGCGAGCTTCAAACACTCGTCCTTTCGCATCTGCTGTAGAGATCCACAAGGATCTTGAAGTGGCTGCCAGTGTTTGGACAGTGCGGCGAGTGTTAAAGGAAAACAATTTAACTGCTCATAGCCCACGGAAAGTTCAGGAAAGTATTACGGTTCAAATCATTGAGCAAGTAATGCTGCCCTATGCCGAGGAGGAGATGCCACTTCGTTGGGTCTTCCAACAGGATAATGATCCCAAACATACAAGCAAAGTGGCAAAAGCTTGTTTTCAAAAGGCAGGGGTAGACTTAATGGAGTGGCCCGCACAGCCGCCCGATCTTAACCCGATCGAAAATTTCTGGTGCGACGTCAAGAGGGAAGTAGCTGCTGCAAAACCAACAACCAAAAAGGATCTTTGGTCAGTTGTACAGCGCTCATGGATGGCAATAAAACCTGAAAGGTGCCAAGTATTGGTAGACTCCATGCCTCGTCATGTGGAGTGCTCGTTTTAGTTTATGAAATAAACATTTACTATCAGAGTAGTAAATGTGCATACCAAAAAATCTCAAACAAGCGCCAAAAACATTAGTTTCTATCAGGGGTGTCACAGAAATCGCTAACGCCCCAAAATCGCACCAAACGCAAATGTAGGGTGTCACAGAAACGTCATTTGACAGTTTTGAAAAGTTACGAGTTTTTCTCCAACGTTTGGTTAAATCTGCGCTTGCAGCAAATTATGTTGAAAAAAAATGGTGTTGAAATAAACTTTGATTATTTTTGGATGGAATTGCATTCAAATAATCGCTGGCAATATTTGTGTTCATATATAATTTATTATTTTACGAAAACGCCTGTGAAAAAATCAAGCAAGCGTCGTTTTTGCTTAAATCACCCATAAGCAAGGCTGCCATCCTGCTGAAAACGGCAGAAACTTATTTTCGGACAAAACATTTGTGTTTCCAATTTTACTTTGTTATATGCCACAAGTAAGCACAAACTTTATAGACTACGACCAAATTTAAGAAAGTTTGGCCAAGCAAAAGGTTAAATTAGCAACACAATTATTTTCGAATACAACCGCCAGTGCCATCAGACGCTGCTATTCTTTAGGCTATCAAGTTGAAAATGCAGTCGAAACCTCAGATTTATTTAAACTCCTTAACGATTGGTTCGACGTTTTTAATTCAAAGCTGTCAACATCCAACTGCATCGAAACTACTCAGCCTTATCGCAAGCAGCTCGAACTGCAAAGAGACATTCTAAATAAAGTAAGTCGCCGGGCAGACTTGGATATACCATGCATAAGGGAAAAAAAACTACATTGAGTTTATAAAACTAAATTCATGCACTAATTTTCTTTCGTATGCGCGATTTCTAACATATGCTATCTCGCTCACTCTTATGTGCGTGCACTTTAGCGCTCCACCGGCCAATTTCGCCCTTGCACCGCTTTGAGTGCAAAACGTTTCAATGTATTACTCGGCCATTTTTATTCCGATTTTTATCAGATTTTGCGAAATGATAGATGTTTATAACATATATAAGTGTGCCATTACGATACGATAAACGTTGCGGGAGAAAATCACTCTTTATTGAATTCGGGAAACGGAAGGGGGCGTGGCAAAAAAAAAAAAATAAACTTGGTCTGTGTCTATACTACACGAGTCTACATTCTAAATTTGGTAACTCTAACATTTGTAGTTGCTGAGATCTCTGCACTCTTACGGACGGACAGACGGACATGGCTATATCAATTTCTCTTTTCATGCTGATCAAGAATATATATACTTTATAGGGTCGGAGAAGCTTCCTTCTGCCTGTTATATACATTTTGGCGACTTTAATATACCATTTCATCCTATGGATGCATGGTATAAAAAAGCCAATCGCCAAATAGTAAGCGTGCCAAGACAATGTAGCGATTGATATTCATATTCACACACACACAAACGCAATTTTGACACATATACATATGTGCTTATATAGGCAAATTTTATATCGTCGAAATGAGGCGTTATGTTTATGCAATTGTTTCACGCATATGATGTAATTCCTTTTTATTTATGTACGTAATCAGTTTGGATAAGATTCTTCAAAAAATAGAGAAGTTATTCGCATTTAACGTTTGTATTTGTATGGCAGCTATATGATATAGTGGTAGTGAAAATCGCAGATGTGCATTCTAGGGTATAGAAAAGCTTATATACGAACTTCTCTTTGCTAATCAAGAATATATATACTTTACGGGGTCGGAAACCAATTCTTCTCTGCGTTACAAACATCTGACCAATTTTATAATACCCTCTGCAAGGGTATAAAAAAGCGAAATTTACCATTTCGATCAGTCAAAATCCCCCATGCTCATGGGACTGCTATATGAGTCCAAAAATAGTCTCTGACATCTAAATAGATGGGCAAAAACAAGGACGAGTACATAAATATGTATGTATCTATGTAAATATATCTAGAACGCCTCGACTATGTAGGTTTGTCGGATATTCTCAAATATTTCTACACCTTCTTTTTGCTTCCTTTACAAAGGTGAGAAAGCTCAGGTCAGGTTTATCATCTCACACTCACTTTAATGATATATACATAAATGTAAATGTATAACGATATATGTATATACATAGTATACTATAGTCAAACCCAGTTTCAAATTTGTCTCCATGTGTAAACGGCTGAGCTAGAGCCGAAAAAATATACAGCGTGTCAGTTGTTGCAACATACATACATATATATGTACATACACATGTACTTGGTTACAGTGGCGGATTGTGGTGGTGCATTTTGTGGGGTCGGTGGGGCTTTTATGTGTCAATGAATCAATGTGGTTTATGCCGGACCTCAATGGAATGCAATTGGGCAAAAATTTGCCATGACAACAACAGAGCAATTACAAAAGCGCCATCAAGCTGCAACAAAAATTCACTTTCTATTGTAATGACCGGCGTGGCTAATTAGTGCGTTTCTTTGATACCACATATGCAAGTATATGTATGTACATATGTGTGTACATAGTATGTACATACAGTTAGGCGAGAAAGTGTTTACACAATGCCAAAAAATTTTAAAATTAAAATTCCATGAATTCGATTTTCATAGCAGAGATAGCATTTGAAAGAAATTTAATATATGAATTTTCACCTGATGCATGGTATATCCAATTCGGCCCGGTGACTTACTGACTTTATTATAACCTTGCAAAAAGGGTTCAAATCCGTTTGTCCGTCTGTCTGGATCAACAGCTTCTCCTACTAAACCGCTAAAGCTACAGAACTGCAATTTTCCACAAAGTCCTGTATATACTGCAGGCATTGTATATCTCGGATACATCCGGATCGGACGACTATATCATAGAAACCGTCGGTCATAGGAACAATCGGACCAAATATAGTTTTGCTTCTAAAAACTTTTTTGTTTCTATTGCACATAATAAATTATAATCCTGCCAAATTTGATCAAAATCGGTTAACTATATGATATAGCTGTCATACAAACATACTAATAAAGTAAGTAAGTCGCCGGGCCGACTTGGATATACCATGCATTAGGTGAAGAGATATATATTAAATTTCTTTCAAATGCTATCTCGCTCACTCTTATGTGGAAACGAGCACTTTAGCGCCCCCCAACCAGCGCTACTTACTTTATTCCTTTTGTTTGGATGACAGTTATGTATATCATATAGTTATCCGATTTTGATTAAATTTTGCAAGATTATAATCTGTTATGTGCAAGTGTTATTTACCAAATTTGGTGATAATCGCAAACAAAAAAATTTTAGAAGCAAAACTATTTTTGGTCCGATTGTTCCTATGGGAGCTATATGATATAGTAGTCCGATCTTGATCAAATTTGGCACGTACGTTTGGAAACTGCCAAATGTTAAGTTTTATAACAATCAGTTGAAAAACAACGATGTTATTGATCTAAAACTCTTTTTTCGACCGATGGTTCCTATATGATATAGTCATTCGATCAGAATGAATCCGAGATACACAATGCCTCCAGTATATACAAGACTTCGTGCAAAATTGTAGCTTTGTAGCTTTAGCGGTCTAGGAGGAGAAGCTGTTGATCCAGACAGACAGACAGACATACAGACTGACAAACGGATTTGAACTCGTCTTGTCATGCTGATCAAGAATATACATATATACTTTATATGGTCGGAGATGCCTCCTTTTATGCGTTGTACACTTCTGACCAAACTTAATAAACCCTTGTTGCAAGGGTATACAAAAATTGGATAACCATATTTTTAGAGATTTTATTTCTGGTTAAAGCCAAAAATTAAAATTTTTGCCATTGTGTAAACACTTTCTTGCCTAACTGTACATATGTATGTACACATGTATAGTGGACATGGCACATTTTGCAACAGTAAATTACGTGACAAAAATGAGCAAAGCTTTCTTTAATTACATTAGCTTTTACGATACGTTGTAATACTGCAAGACCAATAAATACATAACATACAACATAAATTATGATCATACTTACCTAACTACACACGAAAGTACATAGCAAGAGAAGACGAGTTGATATACCCATGTCCGTCTGTTTGTCTTCTACTATACGAACTAGTCCCACAGTTTTAGAGCTACGGTTTTTTTCAAAGTTCGTATATAAGCTTTTCTATACCCTAGAATGCACATCTACGATTTTCACTACCACTATACCATATAGCTGAAATACAAATACAAACGTTAAATGCGAATAACTTCTCTATTTCTTGAAGAATCTTATCCAAACTGATAAATATAAGGCATTACATCATATGCCTGAATTTTTAGACAATCGGATTAACATAACATAAAATTTGCCTATATACACACACACGCATAAGCAGATTGTGTGTGTGAATATGTTAATCGCTACATTGTCTTGTCACGCTTAGTATTGGGCGATTGGCTGACTCAATCAACAGAGGTGCGGTGGCTTAGTGGATAGAGGTCTTGCGTATAAAACAAAAGGTACGAGCTCGAATCTCGTTCGCGACTTAGATTTTTTTTTTGTTAATTAAGCGAATAGACGCGAGTCCGAATCCCACAAAAGTCGATGACAATTTTTTTTAGTATATTTCTTTATTGGATCAACACACAAAAAATTTTTTAGGACATAAAATGTAATGGTCAATGGCTGCAAGGGTATACAAACTTTGGCATAGCCGAAGTTAGCTTCTTTGATATTTTTACATTCATTTTAAATTTTCTTATGTACATAACATTTCAATTCAATTTATTGTATCTATTTGTTATAATATTGGTATACTTATAAAATATAATTACTTTAGAGTTCAGGGCTAATGACCTTTTCTGCTGTTACATGTTGGGTTTATATTAGTACATTTTATTATACCTTGCATTCATAGAATGAAATGGTATATTAAAGTCGCCAAAATGTATGTAACAGGGAGAAGGAAGCTTTTCCGACCCTATAAAGTGTATATATTCTTGATCAGCATGAGAAGAGAAATTGATATAGCCATGTCCGTCTGTCCGTCCGTCCGTAAGAGTGCAGAGATCTCAGCAACTATAAATGATAGAGCTACCAAATTTAGAACGTAGACTCGTGTACTATAGACGCAGACCAAATTTATTTATTTTTTTTGCCACGCCCCCTTCCGCCTCCGGAATTCAATAAAGTGATTTTCTCCCGCAATATTTATTGTATCGTAATTTAATTTGGCACACTTATATATATTATGAACATCTATCATTACACCAAATTTGATAAAAATCGGAATAAAAATGGACGTTTTGCACTCAAAGCAGTGCAATGCGAATTTGGTCGGTGGAGCGCTAAAGTGCACACACATAAGAGTGAGCTAGATAGCATATGTTAGAAATCGCGCATACGAAAGAAATGTAATACATGAATTTAGTTTTATAAACTCGATGTAGTTTTTTTCTTACTTACTTTATTACTTTATTACTTACTTACTTTATTATTACATTATATCAGGGGAAAAATTCGCGAAAAACTCCCCGAGCCTATTTGAGATAAAACTTTTTTCTAATTATATCTATATTTACATTATTAATTCATTTATGTGGGAATAGGTTGAATATCTACATCTACCATTATAGTTACTTGTCAGTCTAAGTAGTCTATTTGATACTGTCTCTGCTTTAGAGGCCCGCACAAGTACATTTGAAACGCCAAACTAAATACCCTTATACTTGCATTACTCGTACTCGCACATACTCGTTCGACCAAACCGAGTAAACCAAGTATCGGTCACCGAACGAGTGAGTGTGAGTGAGTGGCACGTACCGAACAGTTCGGTACATGCAAGTATGAGCATAACAAGTACCGGATACCGAAAACTGAACCAAATACCGGGTACTGATCAAACAAAATGTTCGTACTTGGTGTACCGAAAATTGAACCAAACACCGGGTACCATTTGAATATTTGGTTCATCTGAATGTATGCACATATGAACATAAATCCATTAAAAAATAAACAGTATTTCAAAATTAAAATAATAACAACTTTTTATTCATGTAAATGTCATTTGCTTCACTTATGTAAATTAACAATATGTATATTAAAATTAAATTCAATGTTTTTTTAAATTGAAATTCAAAACCATCATTTCATTTATCATATTGCTGTTCGTTGCAATATTACTTCTTTTTTCCGAAATTAATAGCCGGGCTTGAGAGAAAGCCCTTTCTGATGATGAACTGCTAGCCGGAATGCTTAAAATTTTGCAGCTCACTTTAAAAAGAAGTGGAAAGTGCTCTTTATTCGTATCCCACCACTGCAGAACTTTAAACTCTTCCGACAAAGATATTTTGAGGGACATGTATGCCTGAAATTTGTGGGTGGAAACAAAAAAAATGCAATTTTGTGGTAGTCCGTGATATGGGGATCCACCACTGTTTTAAGTAGGTCGGTCAAAAAAGATTTTAGTTGGCTAGCTAGACCAGTGTCACTTAAATCAAATGTACTTTTTCTTTTTAAATTGAGCAAATGTGGTATTACAAGATGCAGTGTTGGGTAGTCTTCTCCTTCTTATGATTTGGAAGCCTTTTCGAAATACTCCAGAATTTTTGCAATTGCTTTTAAGTTATTGATATTTATATTTTCTAATCTGCAAATTTCATTTTTTTCATTCAAAATGCTAGTGATATTATCCCAATTTTGTCCTATTGAAAAGAGAGTATAGTAAACTGTGTTCCACCTAGTATGGCAAAAACTTTTTAGCGTAACATCAAGCTGCGAATTTATCCCTGATTTTTTGAAATATTTTACAAGCTTGTTGCAATGAAACAAAAGGTCCGATAATTCTCCAATATCTCTAAAAGCTTTCTCAACAATATTATTTAAAAGATGATTTATGCAATGAATATGATGATTACTACGAAAAGCACTAATCATATTGGAGCCCTGGTCAGTAACGACAATGGCTTTGTCGTCTTCCATTTCCAATTCAAAATCACTTAAAATATTTATGATTTTTCTCTTAATGTTTGCGCCTAAAATAAAAGACATTTATTGCATTATAGCAGTACGAAGTATTTGTCAAGTTATTATACCTGTGTTGGACGCATGACCCATTGATTTGACAGCTAGCAACCGGGTGACCATTGCGCCTCCTTTTATGTAGTGCACCGTGCAGGATATGTATGATCTCTTCAGGAAATCGTCAGTCCAAATATCTGATGTAATGCTATAGCCGCTGCTTTTGCTTTTGTAAGATCTGCTTTAATATTTTGGCTCTCCAACTTGTACAGCTCAGACACCTTCCTCGAAATTGTTGATGGATGAGGAGTAATGTCATCTATATTTACTCCACCACCATACTGTGCGCCAACTTTGGTAAATAGTGCCAATAATTTTTTAAGTCCCTCATCCTTTATTATATTGAATGGACGGCAATTTCTAACTGTCCATTCGGTGGCAGCTTCATAAATGCACTTCTTTGTTTCGGCATCGATATATGGTGCGGGCGAGTCCATATTAATTGTGCGTTTGGCTATTATATGGCATTTGTGTTTCAGCAAGTTCGATGTACAATTGGAGTGCTTCATGATTGCAAAACATATTTTACATCCAACAATATTTTTTATTTCTTCACCACTCTCGTCAATTACCAGGCCAAAGGTATCCCATACATCACTCCGTCCTCTTTTTTTC
The DNA here is from genome assembly GCA_018150735.1 of Drosophila sp. 14030-0761.01. Lineage (NCBI taxonomy): Eukaryota > Metazoa > Arthropoda > Insecta > Diptera > Drosophilidae > Drosophila > Drosophila sp. 14030-0761.01. The sequence goes on from JAECWO010000003.1 coordinate 3,413,359, forward strand.
TCAAATATATATTCTTTTGACAGCAATTTGGTCTTAATATTGGCATATTGGTCACTTGTATTTGTGCTAATTTTGCACTGCTAATTTTGCATTTATGTTGGATGAATGATTTACCAATTAAAAGTATCACGTAGAAGACATAGCGAACAACTTACAAACATAAATATAACTACAAACATTTACAAATTGATACTAACATTTTCTGACATACATATACATAAAAAAAACTACTTACATACATATGTACATACATGTGTACGTACTTACAATGGACAGCACAGTGATTTCTGACAAAACATTTTGTTACTTTCAAACATAAATATGAACGGACAAAATTGTAATTATGTATATCATACATACATTTTCCAAATTATTTTCTTCATCACTCATTTTACCACGCACAAACGATGTTAGCTTTGCAATTAACTAAGAACGACTGATCCGAGTAAAGCGAAAGCCAAGCATACACAAATATTTGAGAATTCTGGGAAGTACCAAGCGAAAACCAAGCATACCAAAATACTTGGAAGTACCAAGTATACTCGCAAGTAGTACCGTATTTACTTGGTTCGTTTTCATTCATGCTCGTTTCGTTTTGCTTGCTTGCTCTTCGTTTTCATTTGTTTTGCTTGGTTGCGACCAAGCACTGCAAATACAAGTACTCGGTATTTTGCTACTTGGTTTGATTCATTTGGAAGCAGTTTTTCGTTACCAAATACATGAAAAAATTAGAGTACTTGGAAGACAGCCGCAAACGAATGTACTCGTGCAGGCCTCTAGTATGTATATATGTACTTTATGTTTTTCTGTGCACCAAAGATCGAACTATATTTGCGTGCAAACACACACTTATACAAATTGTCGGCCAAGCAGAGTCTGCTTGCGCTTTGAGGTGAAGGTCGGAGGTTGGATAGTGCCAAGGAAGCTTGAATATCATTTTTATACCCTTGCAAAAAGGGTATATTAATTTTGGACAGAAGTGTGCAACGCATAGAAGGAGGCATCTCCGACCATATAAAGCATATATATTCTTGATCAGCATGACAAGGCGAGTTCAAATCCGTTTGTCCGTCTGTCTGTCTGTCTGTCTGGATCAACAGCTTCTCCTCCTAGACCGCTATAGCTACAGAGCTGCAATTGCACGAAGTCTTGTATATACTGCAGGCATTGTATATCTCGGATTCATCCGGATCGGTCGACTATATCATATAGATCCCATAGGAACCATCAGTCAAAAAATGAGTTTTAGATCCATAACTTCGTTTTTTTTCACCTGATCATTTTAAAACTTAACATTTGGCAGTTTACTATACATCCAAATATCCGTGCGAAATTTGATCAATATCGGACTACTATATCATATAGCTCCCATAAGAACAATCGCACCAAAAATAGTTTTCCATCTAAAAACTTTTTTGTTTCTTTTGCGATCATCACCAAATTTGTTAAATAACATTTGCACATAACAAATTATAATCTTGCCGAATTTGATCAAAATCGGATAACTATAGTATATAGCTGTCATACAAACAAATAGCAAACTGCATTCTGCATCTCTACATACATGCATATGCATGCGTGCCGTGCTATAGCGTGTAGATTGAGGTTTTTTCACAAAAGCCTATTTATTGTGCGAACTCCATTTAGAGACTGAGTAACGCAAGAACTTGCAAGGGTATACAAACTTCGGCTTGGTCGAAGTTAGCCTGGCCTTCTGGTTAATAGCTTATTTTGGACTATTTGCAATCTTTTTGTATGACACTTGGCAATATCCGACCACACTGGAACTCCGTAACACAAAACTGACTGGAATATCGATCTGAGCAAGTATAATTTGTTTTCAATAGACAGTTCAGAGTTTCTATTGATAAAGGGATATAGAATTCTGGTAAGGGAAATAATTTTATCAATTGTATACCCTACATGGTCCTTAAAGTTAACTTTTGCGTCTAGTATAACTCCTAGGTAGCGAATCTTTTTTTCCCAGGGGATGTCACTGCCATTCAAATCTATCGGGCTATTAGGAAGATACCTTATTGCTCTTTTATTAGTGAAATATATCGCTTGCGTTTTTTCGGAGTTGACCTGTCAAAAGCTTCACGTAGATTATGAGTAATGTCATTAGGTAACAGACCTGTACTGACAATTGCTGTGTCGTCAGCAAAAATGGAGGCAATGCAGCCATTTAGATTCGGAAAGTCGGAAGTACCTCATGGAAATAAGTATACATATGTGCAGAATGTTTTTTGCCTGTATCTTTATTAAAACTAGCCAAACAATTATTCTTGGAACGCACAATTTTTATATTTGGGCCTACTGCAAGAATGTTCTTGCAAAATTCTTCTTTCGTCATCATTCGCAGTACCGTTATCACCGTTTTGTATGGCATCATACTACTTTTCCTAGGAAAGAAGTATACATATGTGCAATATGAGATTAGTCGGTATTTGGCATCGATTGCGGTCACATAAATAAGTTTGGCAAGTCTTTTTATTTTTTTTTTATAATTAAATAGGTAAATAAACAAAAAAACACGTGGGCAACTAGACATTACCATATTGTTGTTAAATTGAACTGTAGGATGCCACGTGGGACACATTTAAGCGCTGAGGAGCGTGGCTTGATTCTAGGCATGTAAGAAAGTGGGATAACAATTGCAGAAATTGCTTCTCGAGTGAATCGTCATTTGGCGTCTTGCTACCAAAAAGGAGATGTCCTGCAGGGAAATTTGCAGTCATATGAATCTCAACGTGTCCAGGAGACGGGTCAACCAAATAATTTCTGAAAACAAAAACATTTCATATGCTTTGCGAGAGCCTGTACCGAAGCTACTACCACGCCACCTTAAGGCCCGTTTGGCGTTTGCCGAAAAATACAAATTTTGGACTCAGGAGTTCCAAAATGTGATTTTTTCAGACGAGAAAAAATTTAATTTAGACGGCCCAGATGGATGCCACAAGTATTGGCGGGAGGAGGAGGGTCGTTAATGGTATGGGCTGCCTTTGGATATGCCGGAAAGTCCCGAATATGCTTTATTCTGACAAAAACAAATGCGGAAATGTATATTCAACTTCTTGATATAGAGCTCATTGATTTTTCGGAACATTTTTATCCTGACGATATGATTTTTCAACAGGACAATGCTCCAACACACACGGCAAAGTCTACAAAAGAGTTTTTTTCCTCACGTAATATTGATGTTTTAGAGTGGCCAGCTTTAAGCCCAGACCTTAATCCGATTGAAGACATTTGGGGCATTTTATCGGCCAAGGTTTACAAAAATGGACGTCAATTTGACTCAATAGTGCACCTCAAGGAAGCTGTGGTCGCTGCGTGGGCAAAAATTAGCAAATCCACTCTGGAGAAATTGGTAGACTCAATGCATAGTCGCCTAAACAAGGTTATTCAAGTAAAAGGCAATCATATTAATTACTAAACAAAAATAGATTAGTTAAAATCATTGAAATAGGCTAGAATTTCGCCAAAAATGAAATGTTGCACATATAATTCTTTCCTATTGAGATTTTTTTTATCTTAAGATATTTTTATGAGTTTAAAAAAGTTTAAAGTTATTGTTTTTCTTTCATTTGAAATATATTTTTTTCCAAAAATTGTCGTGCACATATACTTATTTCCATGAGGTATAAATATTATATAGCACAGGGGAAAGGCAGGACCCTTGGGGGCAACCTGCAGGGATATTTACAGGGGTAGAGTGTGCGAATCCTAAGTAGACACTGAAGGAACGCTTGCTTAGAAAGCTTTGTATAATCTTTATTAGCTCCGTAGGAAAATTAAGGACTGACAGTCGAACGCTGATTTAATGTCCATAAGTACCATACCAGCAGAATTTTTCCTATTAAAAGTTTGTTTTACAATCTTTTTGATCCGTACCAGCGGATGGATTGTGCTGTGTTCCTTACGGAATCTAAATTGCTCCTTAGGAAGTAAATTGGCGTTTTCAACAAACGAAGAAATCTTCCCCTTTATGATATTTTCTAATATTTTGCTCAGTCGTCGACTATCTCTCAACGAGTGCGCACGCTTATTAGTAATACTCCGTTTCGCTAATCGTCTTCTGTTTCTCACCGAGTTTCTGATTTCTTTTCACTGGTCCGCGACTAACTGCCCGCGGGTGTGTGTTAGTGCTTTATATAACTTCTTTCTTGGCCACCTTAGGGGCAATCGCTTTGACCTTCTCAGCGATAGCCCCGTTAAGAAAAAGAAAAGACCTTTTCAACAGCTTCCAATAGATTTTCCAGATCTCCCAGAAATCAATCAAAACAACCCAAAATATTTAATAGTAGCATCCAAAAACTCCGAAAAACCACTAGCCGAGTTCTCTTGCTTTGCAGTCCATAGAGAGACGGGAACCTTCTTCTACTTGTAAAAACAAAAGAAATTGCCGACAAGCTACTTAAAACCGTTCAGCTTCCAGGTATTTGCGAAATCACATGCAAACTGCATGAGGGTCTCAACGTCGTTAAAGGCACTATATATGCTCCATACTTAAACAATATTCCCGACATGGAAATAATAGAGGAACTTAAGTCCCAAAATGTGCAAAGCATATTTAAATTTAACCGACTTGTTGAAGGACACCCCAAACCAACTGGAGTTATTCTTGTTACTTTCGATCTGTACAACCTTCCAAGAAAGTTAGACATTTCATGGCACTCTGTCAAAGTTAGAGAATATGTCCCAAGTCCAATGCGTTGCAAAAACTGCCAACGCCTAGGTCACACCTTCAAGAAATGCAACAACCCGACGACTTGTGTCACATGCAATTTACCACCCCACCCTCCCAATTCTTGCTCTCGCACGCTCTGCGCAAATTGTGGAGCTGACCATCCGGCCTCCTCCCCCCTTTGCCCACAGTACAAACAACAAAAAGAAATTTTGCGTATCAAAACAAAAAACAAGTGCAGTTACAAAGAAGCAAAAACTCAATTTCGACAGACCCGTACCCACGCAGACCTTAGCTTTGCAAACGTCGCCGCTACCGCTGTCAGCTCAGAGCCCACAACTCACAACGAGACTGCTTCGTCGCGCTCAACCAAAAACACAAAATCTACAACGAATTCAAATCAAAACAAAAACGAGCAAAACTCTTCGGCCGGTCCAAGTCGAAGCTCATCTACAATTACGCGCTCCGCGACTACACCAAACACAATTACCCAATATTCGTCTTCTCTCGAAGACATCACCGAACCATCAACGCACTGCACAAAAATACTAAAACACAAAAACAATATAAAAACTAAAAATCCCTCTACTTCCAGCATATCAGATGATGATATGGGAAAACCTGATTCCTAATCAAGATTTCCTACCTCATAACCTGAAAACATATAACATCTGTCATAACTTTATGTCAAAATGTCCATATCCATAGTTCAATGGAACCTTAATGGCTTCATAAATAATTATCACGAACTACTTATCTTAATTAATTTACAGAATCCAGATGTTATATGTCTCCAAGAAACCCACCTCTCCTACCGGCACCCTAACATCAATCCCCCAAAGTCCTACATAGGGTACTTCAAAAACCTACCTGAAAACACTACAAGTAAACAAGGAATTGTCTTTCTTGTTAAACGTAGCCTACCCCATGAATATATTCAAACGAATTCTTCCATACTATCCGACTCTATCTTAATCAATACGAACCCAAAGTTTACAATAATCAATGTCTATATTCCACCATCCCAAAGTTTTTCATCCAATGATATAGTTTCAATAGTAAAAACCTCGCAAAACCCAGTGCTGCTTACAACTGACGCGAACGCTTGGAGTCCCCTTTGGGGGGCCCCTTCTGTTAACTCCCGTGGAAGAAATATAGAAAAAGCAATATTTCAAACAAATTTAAATTTTTTAAACGACGGGTCTCCCACCCACTTTTCTACCCATAGCTCATTCACCCACACTGATATTACTATGGTCTCCCCTCAAATTTGCCACAGGTGCAGATGGTCTATCTCTACAGATTTTCACAGCAGCGATCACTATCCTATCTTTACTAGTGTGACAACCAGTTTTAGACCAGAAAACATCACCCCCATTGCTAAATATATAACAGATTGCGCTGATTGGAAAAAGTTCCAATCTCAGATTGTAGCCAATTTACGATCAACACAATCCAGTAATATAAATCACAATGTCGCCCAAATCACCCGTGTAATCCGTAGAGCAGCAAATAATTGTATACCACAAACCAAACGCATTCCCCACAAGAAAAAAATTTATTGGTGGAACGCCGATCTTAGCCTGTTACGTGAGTTAAAGCAACAGTCCTGGCAAGCTTAAAAACGCAATATAACGCTTAATCTGCTTCTAGCGTACAAAAAAGCAAACGCACAGTTTAAAAGAGCCGCTAAGCAAGCTAAAAAAGATTCAATCGGAAATTTTACTGCTCGCATAACTCCACTTTCCACAACTAATAAAGTAAGTAAGTCGCCGGGCCGACTTGGATATACCATGCATCAGGGGAAAACAAATTTCCTTGAGTTGATAAAACTTATTTCATATATTAAATTTCTTTCGTATGCGCGATTTCTAACATATGCTATCTCGCTCATTCTTATGTGTGTGCACTTTAGCGCCCCACCGGCCAAATTCGCCCTTGCACCGCTTTGAGTGCAAAACGTTTCAATGCATAACTCGGCCATTTTTATTCAGATTTTTATGAAATTTGGTGCAATGATAGATGTCCATAACATATATAAGTGTGCCGAATTAAATTCCGATACGATAAATATTGCGGGAGAAAATCACTTTTTATTAAATTCCGGAGGCGGAAGGGGGCGTGGCAAAAAAAATTTGGTGGAATGATAGACGTTCATAAGATCTATGAGTGTGCCAAATTAAATTACGATACGATAAATATTACGGGAGAAAATCACTTTTTATTAAATTCCGGAGGCGGAAGGGGGCTTGGCAAAAAAAAACATAAACTTGGTCAGCGTCTATACTACACGAGTCCACATTCTAAATTTGGTAGCTCTATCATTTATAGTTGCTGAGATCTCTGCACTCTTACGGACGGACAGACGGACATGGCTCTATCAATTTCTCTTCTCATGCTGATCAAGAATATATATACTTTATAGGGTCGGAAAAGCTTCCTTCTGCCTGTTACATACATTTTGGCGACTTTAATATACCATTTCATCCTATGGATGCATGGTATAAAAAGGTTTGGTCCGATATAAAAAGTCTCACCGGTGTTCCCACCATTCCACTTAACCACCTTATTGTAGGTCAAACGCTACTCTCTGATCGTAAAAATATAGCTGAAGCCTTCGTAATTTCACAAATGAATACGTGCTGAAAAAGTCACAATGGTTAAACTATTCATTCGCGCCCACTCGGCTTAAATTAGCTGCCAAACATCTAGATTCTAGAGCAACGCATTACATCTATTGAACTGGCATCCACCGTACATTACGCAAAGGGGAAAACGCCAGGCGCCGATCGGATATCATACCCCATGCTTCGTAATCTTCCTTCAGAAGCAAAAGTCAGAATCATCGAAATATTTAATGATATACTGGCTAAAGGTGTCTATCCACACACTTGGTGCACAGCCATTATCATACCCATCCCTAAACCCAACAAACCCGCAAACCATAGCAACAGCTATCGTCCGATATCCCTAATCTCCTGCATGAGCAAAACCTTTGAAAAAGTACTAGCTAACCGGCTTCTCTGGTTTTTAAACAGAAATAAACTGATCTCCCAGAGCCAAGTTGCTTTCAAACGAAAACAAAGCGCTACTGATGCATTACTGCAAATTCAAAGTTTCGCGACGGATTCCCTCTCTTCTAGAAATCACGTCACCCTACTGGGTACTGACTTCGAGAGAGCATTTGATCGCGTGGACATTCATGCTGTTTTAGAGCAACTTGAGCTCTGGGGGGTCGGTCCAAAGATTTTCCACACGGTGAAAGCCTTTATGACTCGACGCCTATTCCGAGTTCGGGTTCAAAACTCGTTCTCTAATTCTTTCAAACTTCATAATGGCATCCCACAAGGCTCCCCATTATCGGTGGTCCTATTTACAATAGCATTTGAAAAACTAAACACCATAATACTATCTCACAAACAGATTCGGCTCTCTGTATATGCCGACGATGCAATAATGTACACAAACCTAAAAGACCAATAATAATATTACTATTTTCTAGAATATTAAGCGACATACAAAAATGGGGTGACCTGTCGGGTGCCACATTAGCACTAGAAAAATGCAAAATGTTGCACATTTGCAGAAAACACAGATGTGTATTGCCCATTTTAAATATTGAAAATAAGACAATAAACTATGTTGACAGCCTAAAAATTCTTGGCATTATATTCGACCGAAAATTTAACTTTAGATCTCAATGTGAATACCTCAGAAATAGTTTAAGCAATAGACTAAATATAATTAGATTTCTCACATCAAAATTTTCACAAATACATCCAAACTCTCTAATAAACGATACTCGGGCTCTGCTACTGTCCCGAATCGACTATGGGCTACCCATCTATGGCTGGAGCGCAAACGCAAATCTGAAGAAACTCGAGGCACCTTATCACGCAGCGATTCGACGCAGCTTAAACGCTTTTCCAACATCTCCCATTAAATGCGTACTCGCCGAATCGGAACTCCCCTCTATTAGTGAAAGACTGGAAGAGGCTACATATAATCTCATTCCCAAACTCAAAAACTCGCCTAACAAAATGCTCAGTAAACTTTACAGGAGCGCTTTGAACGCCAAAAGAAGGTACAAAGTGAAATCGACTATTCGGCGAGTCGCAGATTTCGCTAAAAACATTAGCTCTGTCGATATGCCACGCACTATCCAAAGCAACTGCTACCCTCCCTGGCATCTCCGCAACTCTTCTTTTAACACTACGCTACATGAGTACAAAAAGGATAAAACCCCCTCAGAGGTTTATAAACAACTATTAACGACGCCGGAAAAGCCTACAAAAACTGGAAATGGCACCGATACACCGATGGCTCCTTACGCAACAACACCGCTGCTTTCGCTGTAGTAGACTCCGACAACGTCATCGTTTCCTGCGGGATCCTACCAGAATGCTCCACAGTTTTCTCTGCGGAGGCCCACGCCATTCTTAATGCGTGCAAGGCTGCAGAATCCTACAAAGATCGGCATGTGATCTGCACCGACAGCCTCTCCACCATCCAAGCAGTGAAAAACATAAATTCAAAAAACGAACTTATCTTGCAGATACGCATTCTGCTAACCAAAAACACTAACCGCATAACACTTTTCTGGGTACCTAGTCATATGGGCATAGCAGGAAAAGTAAATGCCAACGAGGCTGCCCAATACGCAGTTCACGCACCCCTATTTATAACACCACCTATAGAAGGATCCTCCCTAAAGCGACAAATCGCCAAACACATGGGCTCCCAAAAAGAAAGGGTTTGGACAACTTTTCATCACTGGTACAAGACGTTTAATCCCGATCGCAAAGGCTTAAGGATTCCCCCGAACATAACAAAACAAAAATGGTCCGCATTTATCCGACTTCGTATTGGCCATACTAAATTAACCCACGAGCATCTTCTGACAAGGTCTAATATGCCAATCTGTCCCTGTGGCATTATCACCTCAATCAAACACGTCATCATCGAATGCCCCAACTATAATAGTATCAGAGCCCGAGTTTTTCAACACTTATCACCTATTGAACTTCTCACTAACCCTACATCCGACAACATCAATATAATATTTGATTTCATTAACTCTTGTAAGATAGCAGATAAGCTATAAAATAAATTGTAGAGTCAAAGGTCATAGTCACTAGCACTCTCAGCCACTAACAAAAACCCCCTTTAGACTTAATATTGTATATTATTTCTAATCTTATAAATAAATAAATAATAAATATTTTGCTGACTGCGCATAAGAGACTAATAGGTCGGTAGGCTGATAGAGACTGCAGGTTTATTTGGCTTTCTAATTGGGACAACTTTAGATGTTTTCCAAACTTGTGGAAAATAGCCAAGTCGAAGGCATGCGTTAAAAATGTTTAGAAAACGAATACCGCTGCTGGGTAGAGCTTTAAGACATAGATTGTTGATATTATCCAGTCCTGGGGCTTTACTTTTTTTCAAATTTTTAATAATATCCAGAATGGCTCTACAGTTAGTAAAGTAGTTTTCGCTAGGGTTAGAATCTAAAGTATTTAGTAGATCTACGTAGCTCTGGACCTCATGTTCTGGATCAGGAAAACTTAGGCCAGTCGTACTAGAATGATTTGCCAAGAAGGATTCTGCTAGAGGTTTACACTTTTCTTCAGGAGTCGAACAATGTACTGATCCAACGACAAGAATAGGGACGCTAGAAGGCTTTTTATACCCTTGCAGAGGGTATTATAAAATTGGTCAGATGTTTGTAACGCAGAGAAGGGATCGTTTCCGACCCCATAAAGTATATATATTCTTGATCAGCAAGAGAAGACGAGTTGATATAGCCATGTCCGTCTGTCCTTCTGTCCGTCTGTCTTTCTGGTGCTGCGCAAACTAGTCCCACAGTTTTAGAGCTATGGCATTCAAAGTTCGTATATAAGCTTTTCTATACAGCCACATGCACATCTGCACATTTTGAATAAGATCGGACAACTATATCATATAGCTGCCATACAAATACAAACGTTAAATGTGAATAACTTCTCTATTTTTTGAACAATCTTATCCAAACTGATTATGTACATAAATAAAAAGGGATTACATCATATGCGTGAATTTCAAAACAATCGGATAAACATAACGCCTGATTTCGATATAAAATTTGCCTGTATAATCAGTGCACGCATATGTGTCAAAATTGCGTTTGTGTGTGTGTGAATATGAATATCAATCGCTACGTTGTCTTGGCACGCTTACTATTTGGCGATTCGCTTTTTTATACCATGCATTCATAGAATGAAATGGTATATTAAAGTCGCCAAAATGTATGTAACAGGGAGAAGGAAGCTTTTCTGACCCTATAAAGTATATACATATATTCTTGATCAGTATCAATAGCCGAGTCGATTGAGACATGTCCGTCTGTCTGTCCGTCTGTAGCATCATCGAGATCTCGGAGACTATAAGAGCATAGCCGAAGTTAGCTTCTTTGATAGTTTCTTATTATTTTAGCCACTTTCCAAAAAGGAGAAGAACCCTTTTCTAAATTAGACAAGAAGACGTTCAATGCTATTTCAATGCTTAATGTACCGCACATCCCAATTAAGTGGACTAAGTTTCTGGACCTTTGACAATGGCGACGGGGGCAGTTTCTACGAGTTATTAGAGATTTAATATGAGCCGGCAGCGGCCTTATGTTAAATTGAGTTCTTACTTTGGGGATACAGCGATCCTTAGCCTCGTACATTACTTTTGTAAACTTCTCGATTAAGGAATCTATCTGCGTTGGTTGAGTAATGTTCTCGTAATTGTAAGTAAGATTGTAAGTTTTCTCTAATATGGCTTGCATAAAGCGTCCAAATCACAGATTTGGTCGGGGGCGCTAAAATGCTCGTGTCCACATAAGAGTGAGCGGGATAGCATTTGAAAGAAATTTAATATATCTTTTCACCTGATATATGATATGGTATATCCAAGTCGGCCCGGCGACTTACTTACTGTATTTTTATACCCTTGCAAAAGGGTATATTACCATTTTTTCAGAAGTGTGCAACGCATAGAAGGAGTCATCTCCGACCATATAAAGTACAGTAGAATCCGGTTATATTGACTCCGCTTATAGCCTTCGTCCGGTCATTGCGACGAAAATTCGATGACTTGTTTGGTCCCTTTGGTCCTAAGCCTTCGCTTAGTACGTTTTCGCTTTTAGCGACAAACCGCTTATACAGACGATATTTTCCATAATTTAACTGGATATTGCGACGTTTCGAAAAAAAATTCAGCGAAAGAGAGCCAAAAATGTAATCTTCAAACCATGCTGTTAAAAATGTATGTATTTATCAGTGCACATTGGGCCAGCGAACCGATAGTTCGACGAAAATTCAAATTTTTTATTGAAAGTAAACCCATTTTAATAAAAAAATTTGAATAGTATATACTTTGATTAAGATGAATCAAAAAATTTTAATTGTTTTGATATATCCCTGGAATTTTGGCAGCCCTTCAAAGTCAGCTGTTTTATTGCATGCGTGCGAAACAGAAAAGCGCGGGAAAGTTTTTATTTATTTGCGAGCGTGCCAAAATCAGTGTGGCTTAAACTATTTTCACCAAAATTATGGAAAAGAAAGGCCAAGGTATGAAGAATATTTGTTTAAAAAAAGATTTTCTTCATGTTTGTCAATGTGTTTTTTGTGTACGTTTATTTGTGTTGTCCAAAAGTAGGAAAAATCTAACCTGCTCACTCGTCTGTTGTTGATTATAACTAATTTTGTGCCAAGTTGTGCCGAAAAGTAATTATGTGTCATTATAGTTCAAAGTGTTTAAAATCTAATTTTAAAACCCGTTTTTGCTCCTTTTTGCTCCGATGTGAATAAATCGCTAATATTGTAGCTGTGGTTGAGTTCGCCTACGAGCAACTGCTTGACATCTACATACAAAACAGTCGTAGCACATCTGCCGTTTCGAGTTGGATTTGTGATGAACTGAAAGAATTCAACTTAAGCACTGAGAAAAAGGATGAAATCAACACCAAAGTGAGAATATGTTTTCCACAGAGCAATGGATCTTCACATCCTCTAGTGTCGAGCATCTATCTAACAAAAAGATTGGGTCAGCAAAATAAACTACGCCTACCATCAGACGTAATCGAACTTTTGGAAACCAAACTTTTTATATCTTAGTAACATGAACAATAATAACAATCTTCCCGATTTTGATGCTAACAATATTGATAGTGATTCAGATTCTGACTCTGAAAATCCGTTTTCAAATGTAAATTACTGATTAATTGTAATTTTGAATGAATTGTTATTTTTATACCCTGTACCCATAGGGTAAAAGGGTATATTAAAGTCGCTAAAATGTATGTAACAGGGAGAAGGAAGCTTTTCCGACCCTATAAAGTATATATATTCTTGATCAGTATCAATAGCCGAGTCGATTGAGACATGTCCGTCTGTCTGTTCGTCAGTCCGTCTGTCCGTCTGTAGGATCATCGAGATCTCGGAGACTATAAGAGCTTAGAGCTACCAAACTTGGCATGCAGTACTCGTTTGTGCTCTGCAGGTAGATCGAGTTTATTTTTTCCTTTTCCGCCCCCCCCCCTTCCACCAATATTTTGAAAACTTTTTAGCCCCCATATCTCGGGAACTATAAAAGATAGAGCTATCGCATTTGGACAGTAGATGTGTGCAGTATGCACGGAGACCAAGTTTTGAAATTTTTGCCACGCCCCTTTCCGCCTCTGAAATTCGATAAATTCGATTTTCACCCGAAATATTTAACGTATCATAATTTAATTTGGCACACTATTACGTATTGTTACCATCTATAATTCCACCAAATATTATAAGAATCGGAATAAAAATGGCCGAGTTATACGTAGAAACGATTTGCATTCAAAGCAGTGCAAGGCGGGCGCTAAAGTGTGCAGATACAAGTGAGCGAGATAGCATGTGCTAGAAACAAATTTAATACATATATGAATATGATTTTATCAATTCGAAGTAGTTTCACCAATTAATTGCCCCAGACGTTAGTCTGGGATGCACCTGCATTTGCACTGCTTCTTTTATGAACATATAAGTGAGCGAGATAACATGTGCTAGAAGTAAATTTAATACGTACATATGTATGTACATACATACATGATTATGATTTTATTAATTCGAAGTAGTTTCTCAAATTAATTGCCCCAGACGTTAGTATTTTATACATACATAAGTATGCACCTGCATTGGTACTGCTTCCTGTATGCATAAGTATGCACCTGCATTTGCACTGCTTCATTTATCACCTAAAACTAAGTCTCCTTCGCGGATTTATGATCTCCTCACAAATCAGTCTAATTCTTTCTTCAAATTATTAACATGCATGGTAAATGTTACGTATGTAAATATTTTATAATAGGCGATTAAATAATCAAATATAGAGATAGAAGATAAAGATGGAGCTAGAACATAAGAGAAATCGGAAAAATACGAGTGACCTTGTTGACCAGCGCAATATCTCTCAACATTGCTGTACCAACAAAATAGGAAAGGGAAACAGAGATCTTGACTCGAATGAGTAAAAGAGATAGCAAGATAGGAATAACAAAATAAATGGAGTGGAACCAAAACAGAACAAAAAGTCGCGAAAATTGGGAAGCAAACTTAAAAGAAGACAAATGGGCGCGACAGAGATAGAAATATACCAGAAACTTTGTATGAAGCCTTTAAAGTGTGGGAGATCGTGAGATCCCACGAAATTGTTTTTGGATCTACACCATTCGTTGGTGAATGATCAATATTATATGATGTCTGTTATGATTTATTTAATAAGAAACACAAAATATAACAAATCTGATTAATAGATTTAATTATCAAATAGACCGAAATACAAAATATAGAGGGAGAGAGATGACATTGAAAGAGAGTAATGCTCTCAAATAGAAATGGAATGGGAACATAAAGGAAATGAAATGAGAAGTTGCTTCCAAATTTTATGTGAGCCTGGTACAAGAACTCAGCTGATTTACCGAATGAATTTAGAGACACTTGAAGCATAAGAATTTGGTTCATATGTATATTTGTATGTGTGTACGTTTTAAGAAAAAGACGTTACAAAAAGCCCGCCAAAAATATTTTGTTGTTGGAGCGAGAGAAAAACTACGAGCGACCTTGTTGACCAGCGCAATAGCTCTCAAGATTGATGTACCAACAAAATAGGAAAGGGAAAGAGAGATCTTAACTCGAATGAGTAAAAGAGATAGCAAGATAGGAATAACACGAAAAGTGGAATGGAACCAAAACAGAACAAAAAGTCGCGAAAATTGAGAAGCAAACTTAGAAAAAGTCGTATTGGTGTGACAGAGAAAGAAAACTTGTATGAAGCCTTTAAAGTGTGGGAGATCGTGGGAACTAACGAAATTGATGTTGCATTCGGTGCAATTTGCATTTTGAATAAGAAACATTAAATATTACAAATCTGATTAAGAGATTTAATTATCAAATAGACAAAAATACAAGATATATACATATATAGAGAGAGAGAGAGAGTGAGAGAGAGAGAGATGACATTGAAAGAGAGTAATGCTCTCGAATAGAATAGGAATGGGAACATAAGCAAAATGGAAATGAGAAGTTGCTTCTAAATTTTATGTACCGCCTGATACCAAAACTTGCAGCAGGCTGATTTACTAAATTTAATGACACTTCCAGAGCAATAGTTGCTGTGCCAATATAGTAGGAAAGGGAAAGAGAGATCTTCTAGGCTTAATGAGTAAAAGAGATAGCAGAGCAAACATATTAAAGATCGAGTGGGTGAGGATTACATAGCAATACAAATTATTATTATATGATTATAGTATGGTATAGTATTAGCTACTAGTGATTAAGTACTGATTAATCTTTCTTTCGAACAAGTGAAATTCACTTTGCATTGCACTTTTTGAGCATGGGAAAAAATTGTTTGGAAGGGGTACCATGGGAATCAATGAGATTGTTCTTAGAAATTCTTCTCTTTTCACACGAAAGAGTAAATATGAGAGATGGTTGGAATTGCAACCACACACTTAAATAGTAACTAAAACATAATATACATGAAAATATGTACCTATGAGGACATATTTAGACAAATAGTACATACATACTTATATAGCAACTGCATAAATAGTTCGTACAATTTAATTACTAACTATGAAAAGCAGTTCTACATTTCATTAAAAGAGAGTGACAGAAACAGAATATATAATCTGTCTCACTCTTTCTTAATGAAATCTAGACATAATGGCATAATATATAGGAATGATGGCACTAGAACATAGCCCACGACAGCTTTCGTGGTGTTGCCATAATTCAGTCTTAATCGATTCTCCGACCGATGAAGGCTTTTCTCTGATGCTCTCGATTTCAATTGTTTAATTGTAAAGTTCTCGATTTTTGGCGCTAATTGTTTAAAATTCAAGTTCGTGGGTTTTCAAGTGTTGTGTAACGTGTTTGTTAAATAGGGGTATTTTGGGTTTTTTCTTATTCATTTAGTATTTTTTCAAACTTTCATTTTATAAATATGTATTAGTAATTTCCGACTTAATTTTTTTTTTTTTTTAGTATTTCTCGTGATTTTCATTTCACTAACTAATTGCCAATCAAATTTTTCATTTTAAAAGTTTTCAATTTCATATATTATTTTGATTATTCATTTTTTAAACACGTTTTATTTATTTCCTTTTTTAAACAGATTTATATAATTTTGTTTATATTTTTTTCTCACTTAATTTATTTCTTTTTTTGACATATTTCTTTATTATTTATTTCTTTATTTTTGTACAACATATTTTCTTATTTTTTTTTTCCTTTTTTTCTGTTAAACATATTTGATTTCTTTCTCTTTTTTTGCTATTTTTATCGTCATTATGCCACGTTTGAGAAGACCTTCAGCTTCTCAGCAGTCTCAGAGTAGAAGATTGAGAAATAGGATTTATAGAACGACTATAATAAACGGAGAAGCAGAGAGGAATAGGAACGTAGGTTATCAGCAGGCTCGTAGGGCTAATTTGAGTGTAGAAGATTTAGAAGAGGAACGGGCTCTAGATAGTGTAAGACGATCAATTCGTAGACGAAGCAATAATATTAGAACGCTTGAACAGACTCAAAATACAGTAAATCATAGGGCAAGACGATCCAATGAAGTAGTTAGAAACTTAGAACAGGCAGTAGACACTCGTCGTCGGTCCGATAGACAAAATGGACTAGAAATGGCGAGATCATAGGGAAAGAAAATATGTGATGCAGACAAAATGCGAATTATAGGGCAATTGAGCAGAGTCAAAACACAGTAGATCATAGGGAAAGACGAACAAATCAAATAGTTAGAGACATAGAAAAGGCAGTAGACACTCGTCGTCGGTCCGATCGCAGACAAAATAATTCGAGAACACAGTAGATCATAGGGAAGACGAACAAATCGAGTAGTTAGAGACATAGAGCAGGCAGTAGACACTCTCGTCGGTCCGATCGCAGACAAAACGAGAACTATAGGAGGCAGAGTCGAAACACATTAGATCATAGGGAAAGACGAACAAATCGAGTAGTTAGAGACATAGAGCAGGCAGCTGACACTCGTCGTCGGTCCGATCGCAGACAAAATGCGAATTATAGGGCAACTGAGCAGAGTCAAAACACAGTAGATCATAGGGGACGAACGGATGCAGCCAAACAATATAGCACAAACACAGTAGATCATAGGGAAAGACGAACAAATCGAGTAGTTAGAGACATAGAGCAGGCAGCTGACACTCGACGTCGTAGGATTCATAGGCATACATAATTAAGCCAGAGAATTGTAGAAAGAGAGCAAGACAGGATACGTAGATCCCAGTATAGGAGAAATGCAGATATGAGGGCACTTGAGCGGGCACGCAACACATTGGCACGTCGAAGTGCTCGGATAGCAGCTCAGCAAGCGAACCGCGACGCTATTAGAAATCTTAGTCAGCGAGTTAGTCAGCATAGGAGTATTACTGAAAATAGAATAGCAGAAAATAGGAGGAATGCATCGCGTAATAGGGAGGAACGTGCGAATACTTTTTGGGACATTAGGATTCGAAATCGTCAACCCAATTTACAATTTCTATTAGAGCAGTTTAATAGATCAGTAAAGCTTGGTCCAAGTCAGATTTGTTATTCTTATAAGGGTCTTTGGTTTCCTCACAAACTTAAGACAAAGTCTCGTAGCTTCTTAGAAGGCAATTATCAGTTTAGCGAAAGTATTTTCGAAATTGCTAATCAGTTTCCTCCCACTGATGACAATTTTACTTTTTGTTCTACGTGCTTTGCTCACATTTCTAGAAACACCATGCCCAAATTTGCCATAGCACATGGCTTAGATTTCACTAGACTTCCCGAATGCCTATTAGGTTTACCTATTTTAGAGGAACGAGTAATTTCTCCTCGTCTTCCTTTTATGATTATTAGGGCAACGGGTCATGAGCGTCAAAGTGCAATTAAAGGAGCAGTAGTTAATGTCCCCATCCCAGTCAGTAACATAGTTACATCGCTCCCTCGAGCATTTAATGAGACCGAGGTTATTGAGCTCCACCTCAAGCGTAGAATGGAATATGGTCACGATTTCATGGCTGAAACCGTTAGACCCGCTAGGATCGAAAGGGCACTTAGATTTTTAGTTAATACTGAATTATATAGGAAGCACAATATTACCATTAATGAGCAGAGGCTTGATTCTTATGAATCCGAAAAAGTTCCATTTTATGCTAGTGAGGAAGATAGGGAATTTGTAGAAGAAATTCTACACAGAAATGAGGAATCTACTCTTTCTGCAAATCAAGTCCATCCTGAAGAGGAAGCCGAGGAGCTCAATCCCGGTGGACAAGAAACAATGCTCGAAAATATTCAGATAGATGATGCTGGCATTCAAAGAGTTACAATAGCTCCAGGAGAAGGGCAAAGGCCATTAGATATGATCTTAGATTCCGATTGTGAAGAATTAGCATTTCCTACTATTTATGCCGGCACCAAAAAAAGGACTTCAGCTAGTTATGCAACCATAGTTAGATCTGAGCTTAGAAATGTAGATAGAAGAGGTTGCAGAACAGATAAATTATTCTTTGACTACAAGAAGTTAGAGCTGATCACAATTAGAAATAATACTTCCATATGTTTACATAAACATAGCGCTCCACGCGCGACGACAGCTTCTAACGTTCTTAGGGAGGACTTCGTTAATAATTTAATTAGTCATGACGAAGGTTATAGGGTTCTGAAAGGTATTCGTACATCTCCAGCTCATTGGGAGGATGAGAAAAAGAAAGTTATGGCAATGATTAGGCAGTTCGGGCTCCCCACATTTTTTATAACTTTGTCAGCTGCCGAAACAAAATGGTCAGAATTGCTAGTTATTCTTAAGAAAACAGTTGATAGAGTAGACATTTCAGAAGAAGAAGCTTCAGTTTTATTATTCAGTGAAAAGGCTCGTCTCATTAGATCAGATCCTGTTAATTGTGCAAGGTATTTTGAACATAGATTTAGAGAGCTATTAAAAGTTATGAAAAGTCAGGGAGGTATTTTCGGTGAGAATTTTGTAATTAAACATTATTGGCGAGTCGAGTTTCAGCAGCGAGGCTCTCCTCATATTCACGGAATGTTTTGGCTGAAAGATGCTCCTTTAGTAGACCTCAATAATGAGGAGTCTATTCCCCCGGTAGTAGCCTTTCTTGACCAGTTCGTTACCACAGATGTAACAAATATAGATGTAGCTCCCTTTTTAGCATACCACACTCACGGGTTTACTTGCCTCCGCAAAGTGAGGGGACAAGAAATTTGTCGATTTGGGATACCCAATCCCCCCATGTCCCAAACAGAGATTTTGAAGCCTTTTTCCGATGAAGCTGAAAATATATCTCGTCATAGAGAAAATTTTTCAGCGGATTCAAAATGTTCTTAACACTAGTTTCTCTTCGGACATTGTTTCCCATCTAAGCAACTTTGAAAACTTTCTGTCACATGAAAATGTGAGCCTCAGCTACGAGGAATACAAACTGGCTTTTAGGACTAGCTTGAAAAAGCCACAAATTTTTCTTAAAAGATCGTTTGCAGAAATAAAAGTTAATGCTTACAACAAACATATTCTTTCGATGCAACGTGCCAATATGGACATTCAGTTCATATTGGATCCATATGCTTGTTGCAGCTATATTATTAATTACATTAACAAATCCCAAAGAGGCATTTCAAAGCTTATGCGGGAAGCTGTTGCCAGTGTGGAGCGAGGCAACTTAAGCATTAGGGAAAAACTACAATATATAGGTCATAAATTCATTTGCGGCACTGAGATATCTGCTCATGAAGCTGCCTATTGCTGTCTAGGGATGTCAATGTCCAATATTAGTCACAAAGATAAGTTTATAAATACTAGTTTGCCAGATCTTCGAGTTAAAATGCTCAAACCTAGACAGCAATTGTAAAGATTGCCTCAGGATTTGACTGACATCTTTGTAAAAGGGTTACTGGACAATTATATAGAAAGGCCAAATAGTCTTGAGGATCTCTGCTTTGCTGATTTTGCAGCTAATTATGAATTTAGCATTAGGTCTCGCCGAAATGCCAGGAATGAGGAAGATAGTGAGGTTTTAGAAGGTAGCATTCCTTTGCGCGATGGTAGTGGCTACATCACGCAAAGGAGATATAATATAAATACGGATAGGCAAAATTATTTAAGGGAATTAGTTATGTTATATTTTCCTTGGAGAGATGAGCAAGTGGAATTAGTTCTCAGAAATTGTGAGGAGTTCTACAATGAGCATGAGGAGATTATTAGGACAGGATTTAATAAATACAATATATTAGATGATTTAGAAGACGCACTTAGAAGGGCCATGGAAAATGAAGATAGAGAAGCGCGAGAAAATTTAGAAGAACAGGTAGTCCTTGATGAGGAGTTTAGGGTTTTAGCCTTTCCTGAAATTAGCTCTCAACTTAATTTATTAAATTTAAATGCCAATAATGACCAACCTGCAGATACCGCCCATGATAACCGAGTTATTAAACTCCCTCCCATAATTTCGCCAGAAAATCTGGCAAGCGTTGTAAGGTCCCTCAATTTAAAGCAAACAATTTTTCTCACCCATGTCCTTCATAACGTAAAGAACAATGAAATTTTTCATGAGTTCGTTGGAGGCGGGGCAGGTGTCGGCAAAAGTAGGCTTATTTCTGAAATTTTTCAGTCCTTCTCTGTAGAGTACAATAGTAGAGTAGGATAGGAAGCGACCCAAACACGGCTAAGATTCTTTTATGCGCTCCAACAGGCAAAGCTGCTGTCGGAATTGGAGGTTCGACACTCCATTCCACGTTTTCTCTTCCGATTAACCAGTCTGGGTCAGCTTTTAGAGATTTGAGTTCTGATCTACTTAATACTCTTCGAACAAAGTTCATAGATCTAAAACTCCTCATTATTGACAAAATTTCTATGGTTGGTGCAAAAATGTTTTCCTATTTGGATTCTCGCCTCAAGCAAATTTTTAGAAATCGGGATACTCCCTTTGGGGGCATTTCTGTCATCGTGTTCGGCGATCTCAGACAACTACGCCCTGTAGGTGATCGATGGATTTTCCAATCCACATCTTCGTCGCATGATCCGTACAGCATTCTTGTTGGACCTTCCCTGTGGGACCGTTTTAAGTTTTTTGAGCTCACAGAGATCATGCGACAGCGAGACGACCAACCGTTTGCTATTGCATTAAATAACATGGCATCCGGCCAAATGTCGTCAGTAGATATTGATTTATTTAGAACAAGAATTTTCGACGCTAGTCAAGTTCCAGATGAAGCGATTCATCTGTTTCTTAGTAATAGGGATACAGATTTTTACAATAGGGCCAAATTGTCTTCTATTCCTACTGAAGAATACATTTCAGACGCATTAGATTGCATCAAAGCTGCTCATCTAAATAAAGCAGCTAAAAACAAATATTTAGATGATATCAAAGGTTTTAAAACCTCTGATACTAAAGGTTTGTGTAGTCGTCTCATTTTGAAAACCACTGCCAAGTATATGATGACAGTCAACGTAGATACGGCAGATGAACTCGTGAATGGAGCCACGGGAATTCTAATGGACATAGATTTCAACACATCCAATATTCCCATAATTCTTTGGATAAAATTCATAGATGAGAGTGTAGGAGTGAATGCTCGAGCTAAACTTCGCCACAGTGCACAAAATTCTTGGACCCCAATTCAGAAAGCGGTCAAAAGCTTTCAGTTTAGATCCAACGAGCAAGTCACTATAGATAGGAAAGAGTTTCCGGTTATAGCTGCAGAAGCTTTAACCATTCATAAAAGTCAGGGTGCTACATATGAAAGGGTAGTGGTCCACACATGTTCAGGAATGCAACGAGAAGCATTATATGTAGCATGTAGTAGAGCAACTAGTGCTGCAGGACTTTATATTGTAGGACAGTTCGTCCCTCCAAGATCTGGCCAAGATTCTTTAGCCGAACTAGAGTTGCAAAAATTACGCAACGAAAAACCCCTTCAAACACATTTCAATGCACTATTTGACAGCTCCTATTTCAATATTTTCTTCCATAATACGGAAAGCCTTCATTGTCATATTAGTGATGTATGTTCCAATCAGCTTATGCTGCAGTCATCAATATTGTGTTTTGTTGAGGCTTGTACATATGCTAACGAGGCATATGAAATTCCGGGCTACACTACTGTCTAGTGCGTCTAGATTGCCCTTCCTTGGCCAGCGGTGCTCGACCCAAAAGAGGTATTCTCATATTTATTAGAAATGAAATGCTAGAGAATACAAGTCTTTTTTCTAGTGGTCGATTCTATGGTAGATCCAGTGGCTTAACTGCCCCAGTTTTTGAATTTGCCCTATTGAAATATCAGTCTTTAGGAATTTTAGTAGTTTATAGAAGTCCTAAATATCCACTTTCTAAATTTAAGGATGAATTTGAGAGGTTAATTCAGGAAAGTTCTGATGTATTAGGTAGCAGTTCCCTAATTTTCGGAGATTCTAATATTAATCTTCAATGTCTTTCCGCCTGTGGTAGAAATATTTATGATTTTCTAGTTAGCAATTTAAACTACCATTCTCTTTTAGATTTGAATGCGTCCACAACCAATGCAAATACGCATATTGATTGGGTTTTTTCAAATATTCCAAGTAGTAGGGCCAGTGCGCGAACACTTGAAACAATCTATAGTTATCATAGGGGAATTTCTAATAGCATTAAAGATTTAGAATAATAAATTAGGAAGGGGTTTAGTACATATATTAAGATTAAGCTAATAAGAATAGGTATCACCTTTATATTGTTTACTTAGGTTTATATGGGGAATTTGAACTTGCCTGGACTAGATTAGGTAATTAAAGTCGACTTAAAGCCTCCTCGTGGCGTTCCCTGGCTGCTGACATATTTATTATATCGGTAGCGAATTTAAGCGGCGGTTTATTATTTGAAATTTTTTTTAAAGTGTCAAAAAAATTTTCTTAACGTTAATTGAATCTAATGATTTCATAAAAGAAATTGGTACAGGGTATCCCAAGGGGGGAAGGGGCTTGCCTTACTTTATTACTTATTAATATTAAGATTAAGTGTAAAAAAATGAATTAAAAACTTTTTATGAATTTAACGAGTGCCAGCTTTATTAATTACCGTACAAGTATAAATAAGAGGAAACCTATCTCATATGGGCGGCTACGGAAGGCGTGGTCAGATCGGTCTGAAACTTAGATATATTTTTATGTGCATCGACACTATCATATGTACCAAATTTCAAGAACGTAGCTTTAAAACTTTAATTTTCGTCGAACTATCGGTTCGCTGGCCCAATGTGGAGTGGTTGGATCGCATTACTGGAAAAAGAAGCAGTGCATTTGCACAAAATGCAAACTGCATTTATGCTGTTAAATCAGTTTTTCAAATGCTGGGTGGGTAATTCTTTTGCTATATTGTTGAACGCGTATTTGTGATTAATTTTATTATGTGGTTCCGGTTTTACATTTACATTTTCACAACCTTTTCACGATCTTTTCAGTAAGATTGAAAGCTTTGAGTTTTATTTTGTTACAATTCTTTTTTATTTATTGATGTAAGTTAAATATGGTATAGTAAGTATATGTATATATTTAGAAGTAGACTATGAACACACACACTGTAAGCCAGAGCCGGCCACAAAGAGAGCCCACAAAAAGTATCTTTGTATTTGTGCATTTCAATGTTGCTTTACACTGCGCAAAATAAAAATTGAACAAATTTCGCCACAATGAAGACAACGAGCGCAGTCGACGATTAAATGCAAGAGAAAGAAAGAGAAAACAAAGCAAGGATCCATTTTTTCATGTGTAGCCTCTCAGCAGAGCGACACAGAAGTGCTCGGGTCGAAATGCTGTGAGAAACTAATTCTGTTTTCACGCTCTCAAATATTTTTTGTAGTGGCTTCGGCAAGCGCTCGTCTCATATACATGAGTTTCGCGTTTTGACTTCGGCCCCCGGGGGCTATGCGTGGCCGGCTCTGGTCAGTGATGTCATTTTTTTTTGAGCAAAAAAAGCTGGAACAGCGAAAAAAAAAAGCTGAAAAAAGCTGTTTTCAAGAAAAAAAAGTTGAAAAAAAAGCGGATTTAATTTTATATACATATACCATACATTCGGTATGTTTATTAAACATAAATGATATTGTTTTTTACATTATATTAAGCAAATCGTCAATGGACCCACATTGTTTGGGTAGAAATCCCTTACTTTTAATGATGGCAGCTACTTGGTAGCTCATAGCCGAAGCAGCACTTATTGTTTCGGTGCAGTCCATATCTAAAATGGAAAAAATTAATTTCGAATTAAAAAATATATATTCAATTGTGTACCTTATCGTTAAAATTGCGTTTAACGTATCAACGTTCAATCTATTTCGGATCTTTGTTTTCACAATATTAACCTGGCTGAAAACCCGCTCCACTTCGGCATTGGACCAAGGCAGTGAAAGCATTTTAAGCGCAACCGCAGACAATTCATGAAACTGATAGTTCCGCTGTTTCTCAAATTCATATCCGAGATATAAATCGGTTTTGATATGGTGTTCGAACTCATCGTCAGCAATAATGTCCACTTCATTATTAGACGGAATGATCTTATCTTTTAATGACCTAATAGCGATGACCAGATCATTTAGCAGTTTCGCCGCATTTACAGAATTGCTTTGAAAGCATTTGTTTACATTTTGCATTTTTTAAAAAGAGAAGATACAAATGTAATTTCTCGTCAGAAAACAATTGGTACAAAATTTTTGCTGTTTTGCATTTTTCTTCCATACCAGCAATCCCAAAATGAGTTTTAAGTTCATGCCACTGGTCCAAAATACGACTTACAGCCATTTCAATGGACAGCCATCGAGTGTCACAAACTCTGGGAATTTTAAGCGGCGCCTTTTGGTAAAAAAAAATATGCAAATTAATTTGTTGTAATATTTTAAATGTTTGGGACAATCACACATACATTACACACTTAATATAGATAAACAATCACTTGGCATTAGTAAAAACTAAATTCTTGGAAAGATTTTGAAATATTAAAACATATAAACAGTAACTACACATAAAAAACGGACACATTCATTTTTACAAAATATACCTTCTCATTATTAATACACTCGTATACTTTTTTATACAACGACTGTCGCAATGCGCTTTTTGAAAACCAATTGTAGGTTTCGTAAACCAAGAATTCCAAATCGTCAGGGAAAAAATTCTTACACGCGTAATTGACAGCCAATTGCACTGAATGGCAAGCACATTTTATTAATATAAGATTTGGCACATCTTTCTGCAAATGTGTGTAAACGCTGTTCTTCTTGCCAATCATTACACTGGCATTATCTGTGCCAATTCCAATTAATTTATTTACGTCTAGTTTTAGACGTTTCAGCTCTTCTTTGAGACTGTTTGCAATTGACAATGCGTCTCCTCCTTCAAGTTGAACTAAACTTAAAAATGTAGAAACTACTACTCCCCGTTCTACAGAAAAGTAGTTAATGACCACACCTAAACATTAATTTTGAATAATATAAATATGTATAGACATTAATGTACGCAAATTATAACAAACTTAATATAAAATGACATTTTAAATAATTAAAAGTACATATAAATATGTTTATATAATAATTTCTTACCAAGTAATTTTGTGACACTAATGTCTGTGGATTCATCCAAAAGTAGGCTGTATCTGGAACCACCAATGTCTTTATAAAGCTCATCCTTAAAGTGGGGTGCCAATGCATTTTTAATTATATATGTACATTTTGTACGATGTAGTTTTATTTTCGACGCAGAGCTGCTGTCATCAAACTTTTTGATACAAATATTACTTAAATGATCAACGGAGGTGATTGCGCAATGTTGGGCCACAAATAGGCAAAGCGCTGCCTCCTGCTCAATTGTTCTTGACGGCAATTCAACCAGAAAGGGTATTTTGTTCTGCTGCAGATGGCCCTCCATTGATGCAGCATGCTTTTTGGTAGCACCATGTGCATGCAAATCACTTAGTTTGGCTGTAATGGTGCATTTGCAATAACTGCAATATGCCCGTGTGGCGTCGGTTGGGTCCTTCCTGAGCCAAGCCTTAAATTCTGCAGCCCGCAGCCAAACATCTCGCACTTTTTGCTTATAATTTTCTTTGGGCATTGCAATTTACAAATGATTTTACGCAGTCGAATTTCACAATATTAGAGATGGAAGACGCGCCAATATCGGTATGAATTTTTAAGAGGAGCTTATTCGATAAAAGTAAATATCGATATATTACTTGAAGTACTGCATTAACATATATATCGTCAAATTTTAATAAAAATTACTGCAAACATTTACAAAAAATTTAGAAGTCGTTTGAATTTGTTTTTCAATTTGTCCCGCAATTCTACTTTGAAAACAGCCAGATCTGACGGGAAAAAAGCGGAAATGGCAACACTGCCTCTGGTCTACTTCATGAGATGTTCCTTTAATTTTATAGTTTTTTGTTGCTTTTTTCTAAGAAAAATGTAATGAGTAAAAGCGAAAAATGAGCGCAGTTAAAACTCATCACTTCTGCATTACACACCCAAAGTGTCATCAACACGAAGTGCTTCTCGGTTAAGGAAAAAATGGTTATTATTCGACGCTTGGAAGCCGGTGAGCGAAACGTAAATTTGGCTAAAGCGTTTGATGTGTGCCATACAACAATTTTGTATTGACAAAAAAAAAAGAATTTGTTTTATTTTAAAAATTAATACGAACATGGCAACCATAAAATAAAAAAAAAATAATTTTTTCTCACTTTTGGTTACAGCGTCTTCCGGGTATATCGACGCAGAATCGTCGGTCCCTTGAGTGTCGTTATAACCGGATTCCACTGTATATATATTCTTGATCAGCATGACAAGACGAGTTCAAATCCGTTTGTCCGTCTGTCTGACTGTCTGTCTGTCTGGATCAACAGCTTCTCCTCCGAAACTGCTATAGCTACAGAGCTGCAATTTTGCACGAAGTCTTGTATATACTGCAGGCATTGTATATCTCGGATTCATCCCGATCGGACGACTATATCATATAGCTCCCATAGGAACCATCGGTCGAAAAATGAGTTTTAGATCAATAAAGTAAGTAAGTCGCCGGGCCGACTTGGATATACCATGCATTAGGTGAAGAGATATATATTAAATTTCTTTCAAATGTTATCTCTCTTATGTGGAAATGAGCACTTTAGCGCCCCCCGACCAAATCGGTGATTTGCAGCATATGCTATCTCGCTCTTTTTCGCGTGCATCTGCCTTGCACCGCTATGAGTGAAAAACGTTTCTATGTATAACTCGGCCATTTTTATTCCGATTCTTGTGATATTTGGTGGAATGATAGATATACGTGACATGTAGTAGTGTGCCAAATTAAATTACGATACGATAAATATTTCGGCTGAAAATCGAATTTTTCGAATTTCGGGGGCGGAGGGGGGCGTGGCCAAAATTTGAAACAAACTTGGTCTGCGTGCACACTGCACGCATCTAATGTCCAAATCCGAAAGCTCTATCTTTTATAGTTCCCGAGATATGGAGGCTCAAAATATTGTTTTTCAAATAGCGGGGGCGGAAGGGGGCGGGGCGAAAAAAAAAAATAAACTCGATCTGCCTGCAGAGCAAACGGGTCTACATGCCAAGTTTGGTAGCTCTAGCTCTTATAGTCTCCGAGATCTCGATGATTCTTCAGACGGACAGACGGACAGACAGACGGACATGTCTCAATCGACTCGGCTATTGATACTGATCAAGAATATATATACTTTATAGGGTCGGAGAAGCTTCCTTCTCCCTGTTACATACATTTTGGCGACTTTAATATACCATTTCATTCTACGAATGCATGGTATAATAACTTCTTTCTTTTTCACCCGATTATTATAAAACTTAAGATTTGGTGGTTTATTATACATCCAAACATCCATGCCAAATTTGATCAAGATCGGATTACTATATCATATAGCTCCCATATGAACGATCGGACCAAAAAAAGTTTTTCTTTTAGAAACTTTTTTGTTTCTTTTGTTTCATCGTCAAACTTGGTAAATAACATTTCCACATAGAAAATTATAATTCTGGTAAATTTGATCAAAATCGGATGACTATATCATATAGCTGTCATACAAATATATGAAAAAATTGCATGCTGCATGTCTACATACATGCATATGTATGCGTGCCGTGCTATGCCGTGTAAAAACGGATTTTTACACCAGGGTCTTTACATTTATATAACTCTTTTTAGGGATCTACTAACACAAGAGCTTGCAAGGGTATACAAACTTCGGCATGGCCGAAGTTAGCCCGGCCTTCTCGTTTATTATACCATGCATCCATACGATTAAATGGTATATTTAAGTCGCCAAAATGTATGTAACAGGCAGAAGGAAGCTTTTCCGCAAAAGTCTTTTCTAACAAAAGTCTTCTTATTATCGTAGATATTCTTCTGATTCATAATACATTATACTTCCCGATTCTATTTATACCATGCATTCATAGAATGAAATGGTATATTAAAGTCGCCAAAATGTATGTAACAGGGAGAAGGAAGCTTCTCCGACCCTATAAAGTATATATATTCTTGATCAGTATCAATAGCCGAGTCGATTGAGACATGTCCGTCTGTCTGTCCGTCTGTCCGTCTGTAGAATCATCGAGATCTCGGAGACTATAAGAGCTAGAGCTACCAAACTTGGCATGTAGACCCGTTTGCTCTGCAGGCAGATCGAGCTAATTTTTTTTTCGCCCCGCCCCACAGTGGTCGCCCCCATAGGCCAAAAATAAAAAAAAAAAATTAAAATTATTACTTAAAATGTGGCAACTCTGTTTTATAATAGATCAAACTTTTTAAGTCCGCTGTTATTATACCATGCATTCGTAGAATGAAATGGTATATTAAAGTCGCCAAAATGTATGTAACAGGGAGAAGGAAGCTTCTCCGACCCTATAAAGTATATATATTCTTGATCAGTATCAATAGCCGAGTCGATTGAGACATGTCCGTCTGTCTGTCCGTCTGTCCGTCTGAAGAATCATCGAGATCTCGGAGACTATAAGAGCTAGAGCTACCAAACTTGGCATGTAGACCCGTTTGCTCTGCAGGCAGATCGAGTTTATTTTTTTTTTCGCCCCGCCCCCTTCCGCCCCCGCTATTTGAAAAACAATATTTTGAGCCTCCATATCTCGGGAACTATAATAGATAGAGCTTTCGGATTTGGACATTAGATGCGTGCAGTATGCACGCAGACCAAGTTTGTTTCAAATTTTGGCCACGCCCTTCCGCCCCCGAAATTCGAAAAATTCGATTTTCAGCCGAAATATTTATCGTATCGAAATTAAATTTGGCACACTAATACATGTTACGTATATCTATCATCCCACCAAATATCAAAAGAATCGGAATAAAAATGGCCGAGTTATACATAGAAACGTTTTTCACTCATAGCGGTGCAAGGCAGATGCACGCGAAAAAGAGCGAGATAGCATATGCTGCAAATCACCGATTTGGTCGGGGGGCGCTAAAGTGCTCGTTTCCACAAAAGAGAAACGAATTTTTCGAATTTCGGGGGCGGAGGGGGGCGTGGCCAAAATTTGAAACAAACTTGGTCTGCGTGCACACTGCACGCATCTAATGTCCAAATCCGAAAGCTCTATCTTTTATAGTTCCCGAGATATGGAGGCTCAAAATATTGTTTTTCAAATAGCGGGGGCGGAAGGGGGCGGGGCGAAAAAAAAATAAACTCGATCTGCCTGCAGAGCAAACGGGTCTACATGCCAAGTTTGGTAGCTCTAGCTCTTATAGTCTCCGAGATCTCGATGATTCTTCAGACGGACAGACGGACAGACAGACGGACATGTCTCAATCGACTCGGCTATTGATACTGATCAAGAATATATATACTTTATAGGGTCGGAGAAGCTTCCTTCTCCCTGTTACATACATTTTGGCGACTTTAATATACCATTTCATTCTACGAATGCATGGTATAATAACTTCTTTCTTTTTCACCCGATTATTATAAAACTTAAGATTTGGTGGTTTATTATACATCCAAACATCCATGCCAAATTTGATCAAGATCGGATTACTATATCATATAGCTCCCATATGAACGATCGGACCAAAAAAGTTTTTCTTTTAGAAACTTTTTTGTTTCTTTTGTTTCATCGTCAAACTTGGTAAATAACATTTCCACATAGAAAATTATAATTCTGGTAAATTTGATCAAAATCGGATGACTATATCATATAGCTGTCATACAAATATATGAAAAAATTGCATGCTGCATGTCTACATACATGCATATGTATGCGTGCCGTGCTATGCCGTGTAAAAACGGATTTTTACACCAGGGTCTTTACATTTATATAACTCTTTTTAGGGATCTACTAACACAAGAGCTTGCAAGGGTATACAAACTTCGGCATGGCCGAAGTTAGCCCGGCCTTCTCGTTTATTATACCATGCATCCATACGATTAAATGGTATATTTAAGTCGCCAAAATGTATGTAACAGGCAGAAGGAAGCTTTTCCGCAAAAGTCTTTTCTAACAAAAGTCTTCTTATTATCGTAGATATTCTTCTGATTCATAATACATTATACTTCCCGATTCTATTTATACCATGCATTCATAGAATGAAATGGTATATTAAAGTCGCCAAAATGTATGTAACAGGGAGAAGGAAGCTTTTCCGACCCTATAAAGTATATATATTCTTGATCAGTATCAATAGCCGAGTCGATTGAGACATGTCCGTCTGTCTGTCCGTCTGTCCGTCTGTAGGATCATCGAGATCTCGGAGACTATAAGAGCTAGAGCCACCAAACTTGGCATGCAGACCCGTTTGCTCTGTAGGCAGATCGAGCTAAGTTTTTTTTTCGCCCCGCCCCACAGTGGTCGCCCCATAGGCCAAAAATAAAAAAAAAAATTAAAATTATTACTTAAAATGTGGCAACTCTGTTTTATAATAGATCAAACTTTTTAAGTCCGCTGTTATTATACCATGCATTCATAGAATGAAATGGTATATTAAAGTCGCCAAAATGTATGTAACAGGGAGAAGGAAGCTTTTCCGACCCTATAAAGTATATATATTCTTGATCAGTATCAATAGCCGAGTCGATTGAGACATGTCCGTCTGTCTGTCCGTCTGTCCGTCTGAAGAATCATCGAGATCTCGGAGACTATAAGAGCTAGAGCAACCAAACTTGGCATGTAGACCCGTTTGCTCTGCAGGCAGATCGAGTTTATTTTTTTTTTCGCCCCGCCCCCTTCCGCCCCCGCTATTTGAAAAACAATATTTTGAGCCTCCATATCTCGGGAACTATAATAGATAGAGCTTTCGGATTTGGACATTAGATGCGTGCAGTATGCACGCAGACCAAGTTTGTTTCAAATTTTGGCCACGCCCCCTTCCGCCCCCGAAATTCGAAAAATTCGATTTTCAGCCGAAATATTTATCGTATCGAAATTAAATTTGGCACACTAATACATGTTACGTATATCTATCATCCCACCAAATATCAAAAGAATCGGAATAAAAATGGCCGAGTTATACATAGAAACGTTTTTCACTCATAGCGGTGCAAGGCAGATGCACGCGAAAAAGAGCGAGATAGCATATGCTGCAAATCACCGATTTGGTCGGGGGGCGCTAAAGTGCTCGTTTCCACAAAAGAGAAACGAATTTTTCGAATTTCGGGGGCGGAGGGGGGCGTGGCCAAAATTTGAAACAAACTTGGTCTGCGTGCACACTGCACGCATCTAATGTCCAAATCCGAAAGCTCTATCTTTTATAGTTCCCGAGATATGGAGGCTCAAAATATTGTTTTTCAAATAGCGGGGGGCGGAAGGGGGCGGGGCGAAAAAAAAATAAACTCGATCTGCCTGCAGAGCAAACGGGTCTACATGCCAAGTTTGGTAGCTCTAGCTCTTATAGTCTCCGAGATCTCGATGATTCTTCAGACGGACAGACGGACAGACAGACGGACATGTCTCAATCGACTCGGCTATTGATACTGATCAAGAATATATATACTTTATAGGGTCGGAGAAGCTTCCTTCTCCCTGTTACATACATTTTGGCGACTTTAATATACCATTTCATTCTACGAATGCATGGTATAATAACTTCTTTCTTTTTCACCCGATTATTATAAAACTTAAGATTTGGTGGTTTATTATACATCCAAACATCCATGCCAAATTTGATCAAGATCGGATTACTATATCATATAGCTCCCATATGAACGATCGGACCAAAAAAAGTTTTTCTTTTAGAAACTTTTTTGTTTCTTTTGTTTCATCGTCAAACTTGGTAAATAACATTTCCACATAGAAAATTATAATTCTGGTAAATTTGATCAAAATCGGATGACTATATCATATAGCTGTCATACAAATATATGAAAAAATTGCATGCTGCATGTCTACATACATGCATATGTATGCGTGCCGTGCTATGCCGTGTAAAAACGGATTTTTACACCAGGGTCTTTACATTTATATAACTCTTTTTAGGGATCTACTAACACAAGAGCTTGCAAGGGTATACAAACTTCGGCATGGCCGAAGTTAGCCCGGCCTTCTCGTTTATTATACCATGCATCCATACGATTAAATGGTATATTTAAGTCGCCAAAATGTATGTAACAGGCAGAAGGAAGCTTTTCCGCAAAAGTCTTTTCTAACAAAAGTCTTCTTATTATCGTAGATATTCTTCTGATTCATAATACATTATACTTCCCGATTCTATTTATACCATGCATTCATAGAATGAAATGGTATATTAAAGTCGCCAAAATGTATGTAACAGGGAGAAGGAAGCTTTTCCGACCCTATAAAGTATATATATTCTTGATCAGTATCAATAGCCGAGTCGATTGAGACTTGTCCGTCTGTCTGTCCGACTGTCCGTCTGTAGGATCATCGAGATCTCGGAGACTATAAGAGCTAGAGCCACCAAACTTGGCATGCAGACCCGTTTGCTCTGTAGGCAGATCGAGCTAAGTTTTTTTTTTCGCCCCGCCCCACAGTGGTCGCCCCCATAGGCCAAAAATAAAAAAAAAAAATTAAAATTATTACTTAAAATGTGGCAACTCTGTTTTATAATAGATCAAACTTTTTAAGTCCGCTGTTATTATACCATGCATTCGTAGAATGAAATGGTATATTAAAGTCGCCAAAATGTATGTAACAGGGAGAAGGAAGCTTCTCCGACCCTATAAAGTATATATATTCTTGATCAGTATCAATAGCCGAGTCGATTGAGACATGTCCGTCTGTCTGTCCGTCTGTCCGTCTGAAGAATCATCGAGATCTCGGAGACTATAAGAGCTAGAGCAACCAAACTTGGCATGTAGACCCGTTTGCTCTGCAGGCAGATCGAGTTTATTTTTTTTTCGCCCCGCCCCCTTCCGCCCCCGCTATTTGAAAAACAATATTTTGAGCCTCCATATCTCGGGAACTATAATAGATAGAGCTTTCGGATTTGGACATTAGATGCGTGCAGTATGCACGCAGACCAAGTTTGTTTCAAATTTTGGCCACGCCCCCTTCCGCCCCCGAAATTCGAAAAATTCGATTTTCAGCCGAAATATTTATCGTATCGAAATTAAATTTGGCACACTAATACATGTTACGTATATCTATCATCCCACCAAATATCAAAAGAATCGGAATAAAAATGGCCGAGTTATACATAGAAACGTTTTTCACTCATAGCGGTGCAAGGCAGATGCACGCGAAAAAGAGCGAGATAGCATATGCTGCAAATCACCGATTTGGTCGGGGGGCGCTAAAGTGCTCGTTTCCACAAAAGAGAGATAACATTTGAAAGAAATTTAATATATATCTCTTCACCTAATGCATGGTATATCCAAGTCGGCCCGGCGACTTACTTACTTTATTTTTGTTTTGTTCTCGCTGTCCTCTTAAAGAATAACTGTTAAACATAGAGAAAAAAAATTGACTGGGTTTGAAGCGCACGCAACTTGCAAGTGAGATACAAGTAAAATAATTAAATCAATTTAAATTGAGGTTGATCGAACAATGGAAGTCTTTAATATTTTAAATAAAGGTATTAACTACTATATTTAATTATTTTCATCAACCCAGTATTTTATGTATATTTTTAAAAATTAATTTAATATAGGTTCAATTTCACTAACAATTTATATGTTAACTTAAATTTTACTTAGACTTTTAATTGTGAAGTTAATCGAAGTTAACGATCAAACTATACTGAAATATTAACTTATAGTTACAGATTATTTTGAGCAAATTTCAGCTGCTAGTTTTTGCTAGCCGCTGCGTAACCTTGAAAAAACCAAAGCAGTCTTGCCGTTTTCGCGTTACTTTTTTCGTTTGTGTAACTGTGCTTTTTGTGATGTGTATTGCAATTATCGTCTTTGTCTTTGACTTCGCCTTCGTCTCTGTTTTCGTCTTTGTGCGTTTTGTTGTGTTGTTTTGTGATTGTCCGTTTTATTTATTTGTCCATTTTCTTTTATTTATTTATACATATTATTAATTTCAATTTATATTATTACTTATTACTATATTTGTATAGGAGCTTCATACGAATGCGAATTTAACCGTATATACTAT
The DNA here is from genome assembly GCA_018150735.1 of Drosophila sp. 14030-0761.01. Lineage (NCBI taxonomy): Eukaryota > Metazoa > Arthropoda > Insecta > Diptera > Drosophilidae > Drosophila > Drosophila sp. 14030-0761.01. Next base: position 3,448,165 of record JAECWO010000003.1, read on the forward strand.
ATATATTTAATAAGTGGTGTTCCGAGACAGGTGCAAATCCAATCAAGGTTCAAAGCATTTTCCAATCTTTGAAATTAAGAATTGAGAATGATGGCTATATAGTGGGAGCTGAATGTTTGGACCACTTAGAAAAACGCATTGATTACTGCTGCAAGAGAATTGCTATATTTTGGCGTGACTGCAAGCGAAATAAAGCATTCGTTTTGGAAAAGCATACGGATTGGCTTTCGACAAATGAACAGTTTTCATTTAAATCCGATGTACTTATTACACCTGATCGTAGCATTGAGCGGGGTCGTCCAAAAATTAGTTTCTCTGAGTGTTCAACCCGAACCAAGAGAAGACGGATTGCCGAGATTGCTGATTTGGATGAGTCCGCTGCTGAATATTTGCGTTCCGCTGCTGTTGAAGAAAAAATCTTGCCTGCAAGTGCTAATGAGGTTATTTCGCTTATAATGGAAGCGAATTTAACAAAGCACCAATACATGCTCATTAGAGAGTTTGTCAATAACAAAATTTCTTCTGAGCTGTTTTGCAGCTATGATAATGTTTTAAAAGAAAAAAAGAAATGTTATCAAGAAAAAATTACTGTTAGTGAAGCACATGCAGAAGTGGAGCTTCAAAGTTTATTGGACCATACAACAAAGCGCATTATCGAGTTGCAAGAAAGTGTTATAAGTGATGTAGTTGCCGATCCTATTTGCAACCTAAAACTAATAGGGAAATGGGGCTTCGACGGCAGCTCTGGGTACAGCGAGTACAAGCAGAAATCGGAGAACAATAATTTGGAAGACAGTCACTTGTTTGTCACGTCATATGTTCCTCTTGCCCTATTAGCAACTGACGATACGTCCAAAATTGTATGGAAAAACCCACGACCAGCATCCACACGATATTGTCGACCTGTGCGATTTCCATTTCTTAAAGAATCAACTGAGTTAACTATAGAGGAGGAAAAATATTTCAAAGGCAAAATTGAGAACCTTGTTCCGACGAAAATAGCAACAAAACATTATTCGTGGAGCATATTTTGCAACTTACAATGGTTGATGGTAAAATTTGTAATGCCTTAACCCAAACTTCATCCTCAAAATGCTATATATGCAACGCCAAGCCCACAAAGATGAACAATATTCAGAAAAGTTTGCAAAGGGAAGTTCATCAGGATCGGTTTCAATTCGGGTTGTCACCACTTCATGCATATATAAGATTTTTTGAATATTTCATTCATTTATCCTATAGACTTGATGTTCAAGTCTGGCAAGTTAGAGGGAAGGAAAACTTAAATTTTTGGAAAGAAAACGAAAAATTGAAACAGAATTCCGTATAAAAATGGGATTGATTGTTGATAATCCGAAGGTTGGTGGATGTGGAACATCGAATGATGGAAACACTGCCAGAAAATTCTTCAGCAATCCTGAATTATCCGCCGAAATAACAGGCCTAAATGAAGACCTTATTGAACGGTGTGCAACAATATTACAAGCACTTTGTTCAGGATACAAAATTAATGTGGAAAAATTTAAGACATTTGCACTCCAAATAGCGACTGATCTTACAAGGACATATTCATGGTATTATCTGCCGCCGACTGTTCATAAAATTTTAATTCATTGACCATCCATAATTGAAAATGCTCTGGTGTCGATTGGGGAGTTGTCAGAGGAAGCTGCTGAGTCGAGAAATAAGGACATTAAGAAATTTCGTCTAAATCATACGAGAAAAATTTCTCGAGTGGCAACAAATGAAGATCTACTCAATCGCTTACTTCTTTCTTCGGATCCATTCATAACGGGACAACGAAAGTTACCCCCTAAAATAAATCTGTTTTAAATAAAAATGTTTTTCATCTTTTAGAATAATATATTAAATAATAGCGAACCATATGTGAAAAAATTACAAAAAAAGTCATTATTTTTTATTTTTAGATAGGGAGCAGAGTGTATAACTTTAGTAGGGTGTTGAATATGAATGATTTTTTTTGGAGTTTTTTATTTATTATATTTTTATTAAATTTTAGAAAAAGTTTTTATCACCACTAGAAGTATTTTTGGCCGCTCGCTCCATACAAGCCCGACCACTGTGGCGCCCCCTTCCGCCCCGGCTATTTGAAAAACAATATTTTGAGCCTCCATATCTCGGGAACTATAAAAGATAGAGCTATCGGATTTGGACATTAGATGCGTGCAGTATGCACGCAGACCAAGTTTGTTTAAAATTTTGGCCACGCCCCCTTCCGCCCCTGAAATTCGAAAAATTCGATTTTCGAAATATTTATCGTATCGTAATTTAATTTGGCATCATCCCACATATGCATGGTATATCCTAGTCGGCCCGGCGACTTACTTACTTACTTACTTTATTTTAATTAGAGATAGAGTTTTTCGTAAAGTTTTACAACATGATACAAGTTATCCGTAAATTAAATTCATTAAAACTTCGTTGTATACCCACACCTTTTAGTGGGATTGCTTCTACTCTCCTAGTTGGTGGCAGGACCTTACAATCTAATATCAGTGCTAACAGTAGTCAACGTGAATTTCTCATGTCAGCATTATTGATTATAATGGACGAAGTTTCATATAGTATTTGTGCTTTAAAAATCATTGATATTTAGAAATATTAGCTCCGAAGACAATAAAGAAAGATTATTTGGGGGAAAAACTATTTTATTGCACGGTTATTTCAGACAAATTTTGTAAGTTCTTCCCAATGGTTCGCGTGTTACCCTCATTGAAACATCGTGGTTTGAATTCAGAAATTTTTATAGCGTGTCTTTAAGTCAAAATATGAGAGCCCCTCCCAATAAAAATTATTATTATTATTATATACATTTTATTTATAATGTAAAATTATTAGTAAACTTAGCTTAGTGGCTGCAAAGGCTTATAGCATATTTATATTGAGAAAAAAAATTACAAATGTGTATGTATATATTTATAATGCGAGATAATATGTGTGTATGTACAGTTGAATATAAGAGTGTTTTAGATGAGCTCGTAAAGGTAAGATGATTTTAAAAATTGAACGACTTTGGATAGGTTTTCTAAAGTTGGGTTAAATATGGCTGAGGGTGGGTTGGAGGATGGGAAAAGGGATTTTCTAAGGTTTAAAGTGTTCGGACAATCTAGTAGAATGTGGTTAACGGAAGAAACAGAGTTACAATGTTGGCATGAGGCGGTGGTGGTGGGGTTGAGGAGGTAGGAATGGGTGAGGTTTGTGTGTCCAAGGCGAAGCCCAGTAATTCTTATGAGATCTCGTCGAGACAATTGGCTGTAGGTAGCGTAGTTGGTTATATTGGTTTTACTCTATTATTAGATTTATAAAAGTTGTTTGTTCTGAAAATAGTTTTAGTTTAGTGAGATTATTTACTTTTTTAATTTGTTTCAATAAGTCTGTGACATTATAGTTTTCTGTAAATATAAGGGGGAGGGTGTTGGCGGTTTTGGCCGCCTCATCGGCTTTCTCATTTGCCAAAATCTGGCAGTGACCAGGGATCCAGATTATTTTTAGTTTGTTTGAGTGGCTTAAGAGAGTCTGTCTAATTTGGAAGGGATAGAAAGATAGATTGTAGGGGTTAGTTATAGCTTGGATAGACGAAAGTGAATCAGTACAGATGGCAGTTTGATGTGGAAGGACTTTGGCTAAGTTGGTTGTTAAGAAGATTGCTATAATTTCAGCGGAAAAAACACTGCTATGATTTTGTAAAAGATATTGTGTTGTAGAGTGGTTATTGACAACACTGAAGGATGTGTAGTTGTCATTTTTGGAACCGTCAGTGTAAATAAATCTATAATTGGGATATTTCAGTTGTTGGATTTCTTTAAATAAATTGCGATATATTCCGGGAGTTGTGGAAGATATGGGTAGTGCATGAAGTGAGTAGTTTTTGAGGAGTTTTTTTTCGCCCCGCCCCCGCTATTTGAAAAACAATATTTTGAGCCCCATCGATCACGAAGGAACAAATTTCAATCGAGTCAAATCAGGCCTCAACATCAAACAGGCTCGATCCGGTACGATCGCCGAAATGAAACGATCAAATCGTTGATTTTTTGCTTCGTGTATGAATCACGAAATGTGATTGTTGCAGCTCTCTGATATCTACATATGTATGTACATATTTGTGTGTTTTAAAGAAAACAAGTTGCGATGAATAAAATTAATCACACCGGTAGCAGCTCTCTGGTCGAGAACCTACAAACAAAATTTTCAACCCTGCTGACGAAAGACAGATTGTCCGGAAAATAAAAGCTAATCCGAAGTTATCGGCTCCAAAGCTGACGGTTGAGGTGGAGAACGAAATGGGGAAGAAAAGTTTCGTGGAAACCGTGCGGCGCGTATTGCGCGTTCACGGTTTTAATGGCCGAGTAGCTCGGGAAAAGCCATACATAAATCGGCCATTATCATTGTGAATGAAGTGATTTTTGCAGACGAGTCCAAATTTAATATATTTCGTTCCGATGGTCAGCAATATGTTTGGCGCCAACCAAATACAGAGCTCCAGAACAAGCACCTCAAGCCCACAGTGAAGCACGGCGGTGGGAGAGTTATGGTTTGAGCCTGCATGTCAGCTTCAGGCGTCGGCAACCTATCTTTTATTGACAAGAATGGATACCTTCAATTATTGAACGATAACCTTCTTCAAAGTGCTGATAATTTGGGCCTCGGAGAACGTTTTAGGTTCTACCAGGACAACGACCCCAAACACACTTCGGCTATTGTGAAGAGCTGGCTGATCTAGAACTGTCCTCACGTGGTGAATCCACCAGCCCAGTCACCCGACCTGAATGTGATTGAAAATTTGTGGGCCATTTTGGATCAGGCTATCCGAAAGAGGTCAATATCCAACAAAAACGACCTCGAAACCGCACTGATAGAAGAATGGCAGAAAATTCCAAAGGAGACCACTCAAAAGTTGGTTTGTTTCAAATTTTTGACACGTCCTCTACCGCCCACGCCATTTGAAAAACAATATTTTGAGCCTCCATAACTCGCGAACTATAAAAGATAGAGCTATCGGATTTAGACAATAGACGCGTGCAGTATGCACGCAGACCAAGTTTGTTTCAAATTTTGCCCACGCCCCTTTCCGCCTCCGCAATTCGATAAATTCGATTTTCACCCGAAATATTTATCGTATCGTAATTTAAATATCGCAAGAATCGGAATAAAAATGGCCGAGTTATACATAGAAACGTTTTTCACTCATAGCGGTGCAAGGCAGATGCACGCAAAAAAGAGCGAGATAGCATATGCTAGAAATCACCGATTTGGTCGGGGAGCGCTAAAGTGCTCGTTTCCACATAAGCGTGAGCGAGATAGCATTTGAAAGAAATTTAATATATAAATTTTCACCGAATGCATGGTATATCCATGTCGGCCCGGCGACTTACTTACTTTATTTAATCTAGACTCTTGCTTCTTTTTAGCAAGCGTTTTCTATTCTTTACAAATCTTTAATTAAAAGTGAAGTTAATTAAAATTCCTTGCACATATTCAAATGAAAATTTTATTATTTTTATTCGATCATATTAGAAATCATAGCCATCAGAAATCCAAAAAATTTCAATTCATTTTAAAATATCAAAGAAGCTAACTTCGGCTAAGCCAAAGTTTGTATACCCTTGCAGCCCTTGACCATTACATTTTATTTCCTAAACAATTTTTTGTTTCTTAATCCAATAAAGAAATATTTTAAATACATTGGCCGGGGGCAGCCAATCGCCAAATAGTAAGCGTGCCAAGACAATGTAGCGATTGATATTCATATTCACACACACACAATCGCAATTTTGACACATATATGTGCTTCACTGCTTAGCAGCAGTATGCAGCAGTACTGCTGCCATAAGCAGTGCACGCTATATAGGCAAATTTTATATCGTCGAAATCAGGCGTTATGTTTATCCGATTGTTTTGAAATTCACGCATATGATGTAATCCCTTTTTATTTATGTACTTAATCAGTTTGGATAAGATTGTTCAAAAAATATAGAAGTTATTCGCATTTAACGTTTGTATTTGTATGGCAGCTATATGATATAGTTGTCCGATCTTATTCAAAATCGCAGATGTGTATGTGGCTGTATAGAAAAGCTTATATACGAACTTTGAATGCCATAGCTCTAAAACTGTGGGACTAGATCGCGAAGCACCAGACAGACAGACGGACAGACGGACATAGCTATATCAACTCGTCTTCTCTTGCTGATCAAGAATATATATACTTTATGGGGTCGGAAACGATCCCTTCTCTGCGTTACAAACATCTGACCAATTTTATAATACCCTCTGCAAGGGTATAAAAAGGCGGCAACTGCAATTGCATTTTTTACAGCTGTTTACATTTCTTCTTCTTCTTTGGCTGGCCAAGATAAAAACAGAGACGTCACCTTGGTGCATTTTACATTAAATTTATCCGTGTACACACAATTTAAAAACTTTCTTAAATTTGGTCGTAATCCATAAAATTTGTGCTTACTTGTGGCATATAACAAACTAAAATTGGAAACACAAATTTTTTGTCCGAAAACAATGTTTTCCCATATTCAGCAGGATGGCAACCTTGCTTATGGGTGTTTTGGGTAAAGACGACTCTTGCTTGATTTTTTCACAGGCGTTTTCGTAAAATAATAAATTTAATATGATAACAAATATTGTCAGCAATTATTTGAATACAATTCCATCTAAAAATAATCAATGTTTATTTCAACACCATTTTTTTTTCAACATAATTTACTGCAAGCGCAAAATTAACTAAACTTTGAAGAAAACCTTGTAACTTTTGAAAACTGTCTTCTGGTTTCTGTGACACCCTACATTTGCGTTTGGGCCGATTTTAGGGCGTTAGCGATTTCTGTGACACATCTGCATATCTTTTTTTTCGAGTAGAGTAAGTAGTAGAATACCCCTTGAATACACACTTTGTAATTTATTTTAACATATAGTACATTATATATCGCGAAAATATTTGCTTTTCATATGTACATATATAGATTATCTAGTTTAAATATATTTAATTAAAATTAAGATTTGCTTTAAAAAAATGTTCAACCCAGTTTACTGTGGCTACAGGAGAATGCACACGAACATGTACCAAAAAGTGACCGCACACACACACACACACTAATCCAGGGAAGACATTTCCGGCAAAATATTTTGCTACTGTTTAACGCTTGTCCATCTTTTTATTGTTCCTTCCAATAAAAGTTCCTGGTTTAGTTGAAAACGAAAAAAACAACAGATTTACGACAGTGCTCAATTATTATACCCTTGCAAAAAGGGTATATTAATTTTGGTCAGAAATGTGCAACGCATAGAAGGAAGCATCTCCGACCATATAAAGCATATATATTCTTGATCAGCATGACAAGGCGAGTTCAAATCCGTTTGTCTGTCCATCCGTCCGTCCGCCCGTCTGTCTGTCTGGATCAACAGCTTCTCCTCCTAAACCGCTAAAGCTACAGAGCTGCAATTTTGCACGATGTCTTGTATAGACTGCAGGCATTGTATATCTCGGATTCATCCCGATCGGACGACTATATCATATAGCTCCGATTATCATAAAACTTAAGATTTGGTAGTTTATTATACATCCAAACATCCATGCCAAATTTGATCAATATCGGATTACTATATCATATAGCTCCCATATGAACTATCGGACCAAAAATAGTTTTTCCTTTAGAAACTTTTTTCTTTCTTGAGCGATCATCGTCATACTTGGTAAATAACATTCTCATATATAAAGTTATATATCTGGTCAATTTTTTTAAAATCGGATGACTATATCATATATGTAGCTGTCATACAAATATGAAATAAAGTAAGTAAGTCGCCGGGCCGACATGGATATACCACGCATCAGGGGGAAAAAAACTACATCGAGTTTATAAAAATAAGTTCATATATTAAATTTCTTTCGTATGCGCGATTTGAGTGCTAAACATTTCAACGTATAACTCGGTCATTTTTATTGCGATTTTTATGAAACGACAAATATTGCGGGAGAAAATCACTTTTTATTGAATTCCATAGGCGGGAGGGGGCGTGGCAAAAAAAATTTGGTGGAATGATAGATGTTCATTAGATCTATGAGTGTGCCAAATTAAATTACGATACGATAAATATTACGGGAAAAAATTAAATTCCGGAGGCGGAAGGGGGCGTGGCAAAAAAAAACATAAACTTGGTCAGCGTCTATACTACACGAGTCCACATTCTAAATTTGGTAGCTCTATCATTTATAGTTGCTGAGATCTCTGCACTCTTACGGACGGACGGACAGACGGACATGGCTCTATCAATTTCTCTTCTCATGCTGATCAAGAATATATATACTTTATAGGGTCGGAAAAGCTTCCTTCTCCCTGTTACATACATTTTGGCGACTTTAATATACCATTTCATCCTATGGATGCATGGTATAAAAATTGCATGCTGCATGTCTACATATATGCATATGTATGCGTGCCGTGCTATGGCGTGTAAAAACGGACACCAGGGTTGTATATCTCGGATTCATCCGGATCGGACGACTATATCATATAGCTCCCATAGGAACCATCGGTCGAAAATTTTAGATCAATAACTTCGTTGTTTTTCATCTGATTGTTAGTGTACCAATTAAATTCCGATACAATAAATATTGCGGGAGAAAATCACTTTTTATTGAATTCCGGAGGCGGAAGGGGGCGTGGCAAAAAAATTTGGTGGAATGATAGATGTTCATAAGATCTATGAGTGTGCCAAATTAAATTACGATACGATAAATATTGCGAGAGAAAATTACTTTTTATTAAACTACGGAGGCGGAAGGAGGCGTGGCAAAAAAAAAAAAACTTGGTCCGCGCCAATACTACACGAGTCCACATTCTAAATTTGGTAGCTCTATCACTTTTAGTTGCTGAGATCTCTGCACTCTTACGGACGGACGGACGGACATGGCTATATGAATTTCTCTTCTCATGCTGATCAAGAATACATATACTTTATAGGGTCGGAAAAGCTTCCTTCTCCCCGTTACATACATTTTGGCGACTTTAATATACCATTTCATCCTATGGATGCATGGTATAAAAACCATAATAATATTGAGTTAATGTTATTTTATTAGCAGACAACTGCTGCCTTTTTGACGGGCGAATAACCAAAGGAGCCAGTGTGTCGGAGTGATTTATCTTAGATAGTGTACACATGGAGCGCCTGAGATTTTGAACTGGGGTGCGTTTTGTATAGTCTGACAAATAGCTGGATACCGTATCCACAAGTTGGGACGACGATAGCTTCATAAAGAAAACTCTTATGTTTCAAGCAACGGTGACGTGGCATTTATCAGGATTTAATCCAATACTGCACCTGCTCGTCTCTAAGTACTGAGCTTTAAGCTTAAGTCTGTTTAAATTTGATCTTTAAAAAATCATTAACAATTTTTATAAGCTTGATCTAGAAGAAGTCGTCCAACGGATAGGAGGTAGTTCCTGCTGAATTTTGCTACAGTTGTGGAATACCACCATAGATTGGAAAAAATAATTGAATGTTGGCCCGTTATTGTGGTTAGTTGGGTGGTGAGTGGAAGATTCTCTGATGTCCTTAACATTTGTTAATAGATTGCCATGGTTTTTTCATGGCATTTAAAACATTTCTGTTCGGTATTAAATATTTCTTTGGCAGGCCACTATGGGCCAAATCTATAATACGAGTATATCGTCAAAACTTATACAGAGAGGGAGGAAAACGTACGAAAAATAATTTAGTCTCGCACCAGTGCTGCCAGTTTAGCAATTTAGTTGCTAGATCTGGCAATTTAAAAAAAAATTGCAACTTTTTATACCATGCATCCATAGGATGAAATGGTATATTAAAGTCGCCAAAATGTATGTAACAGGGAGAAGGAAGCATTTCCGACCCTATAAAGTACATATATACATATATTCTTGATCAGCATGAGAAGCGAAATTGATATAGTCATGTCCGTCTGTCCATCCGTCCGTCCGTCCGTAAGAGTGCAGAGTTCTCAGCAACTACAAATGTTAGAGTTACCAAATTTAGAATGTAGACTCGTGTAGTATTGGTGCAGACCAAGTTTATTTTTTTTTTGCCACGCCCCCTTCCGCCTCCGGAATTTAATAAAAAGTGATTTTCTCCCGCAATATTTATGGTATCGTAATTTAATTTGGCACACTCATAGATCTTATGAACAATTATCATTCCACAAAATTTTTTTTGCCTCGCCTCTGGAATTCAATGAAAAGTGATTTTCTCCCGCAATATTTATCGTATGGGAATTTAATTTGGCACACTTATACATGTTATGTACATCTATCATTCCACCAAGTTTCATCGGAATAAAAATGGCCGAGTTATGCATTGAAACGTTTTGCATTCAAAGCAGTGCAATGCGAATTTGGCCGGTGGAGCGCTGAAGTGCACACACATATATGTAAGTGAGCGAGATATCATATGTTAGGAATCGCGCATACGAAAGAAATTTAATATATGAATCTAGTTTTATAAACTCGATGTGGTTATTTTTCCCTCTGATGCATGGTATATCCAAGTCGGCCCGGCGACTTACTTTATTTTTTTTTCAAATGCTAAAGCTGTGTATCCACACCCAAATTTGTATGACAAACGCGTTGCGTTTGAAGCAAATTTGGACGTGGATAGTGTTGTTTGCAATAACTTTCGTGTTTGAAGTGCGCGTTTGACGAAAATAGAAATGGTTCTATCTTTGACGTGTTTGACAAATTTGTTTGACAATGGATAGTAGTGTTTGAACGAACATCATTTTTAAAAGCGAGTTGCAGAGAGAGCACATGGGCAAAATGTACAAGAAATTTCTGGAAGAGTTCATTGATTCTTTTAGAAATGAGCCCACATTGTGGCAAAATAAATGTGAGGAGTATAAAAGCAAAAATCTAAGGAATAAAGCATGGGAAAATCTTCTCATGAAATATAAAGAACATGACGAAAGCGATTTTATTACTTTCCGCGACCATGCTCACTGCTAAAGAAATTTTTACAAATGATATTTGTCAAACGCTGTTTGACTATGGATACGCAAACTGATTTGTGTTTGACAAACGCGTTTGTCATACAAATTTGAGTGTGGATACACAGCTTTATAGTATTAGCTACAAATCTAGCAATTTTAATTATTTTTTTTTAGCAATTTTATTATTTTCCCTTTTCTCATTTTGTTTACCTTTTTATCATCGACTGCAAAATTCCGATTAATAGTGGTTCTACTCGATCAGTTTAAATTTGGAAAATCTTAGCAAATTGACATTTAATTGTTACACACACAAAACAACTGTAAGCTTCAATGTATAAATCAATCTATCAGGGGTGTCACAGAAAACGCTAGCGATTTTGGCGACGTTTGAAATGTAAAACGCAGAAACCAAACGTTGGTGTCATGGAAATCTCCGACGTTTCATTTTCGGCAACATTTTCGGAGCCACAGCCACCGGTTGGCACATCGGCTAACTCGATCGCCGCTATTTCGGTATTTCGATTGTCGATAAGTGCAATAGGGTTATGCAGTTCAAAAAAAAAAAAATACTAACATTTGGATTAAAAAATGTTATACATTTTTCGTAAACCAAAAATTATTGCTAATGTTATACAACAAGAAAAAATGTACTCATTTTTTGGAGGTACAGTTAACATACTGCAACACCAAAATTTTTAAAATTATTATCGCGCGCAATATTGTCGCTGCTTTGGCAACCCTGTTGTTTACATTTACTTCAAATTTGTAACTGTAAACAAATTTTGGCAAATTAACCAAAAATTTATGAACAATGAATTAAATACAACAAGATGAATACAATGCATCGATAACTGCTAACTATTGCGTTTGTAAGCCTACATTCTCTTTTCTACACAATTCTTTTTTCGCAATGTAGAGTCTTGCTTCTTTTTAGCAAGCGATTTCCATTTTTACAAATCTTCAATTACAAGTGAAATAATTTAAAGTTCGATGAACATATTCAAATGCAAATGTAATTAAGTTTATTCGATCATATTAGAAACCATATCCATCAGAAATCCAAAAAATTTCAATTCATTTTAAAAAGGGCGGCAACTGCAATTGCATTTTTTTCAGCTGTTTACATTTCTTCTTCTTCTTTGGCTGGCCAAGATAAAAACAGAGACGTCAACTTGGTGCATTTTTTCGACGTTTACATTAAATTTATCTGTTTACACACAATTTAAAAAACTTTCTTAAATTTGGTTGTAATCTATAAAATTTGTGCTTACTTGTGGCATATAACAAAGTAAAATTGGAAACACAAATGTTTTGTCCGAAAATTAGTTTCTGCCGTTTTCAGCAGGATGGCAGCCTTGCTTATGGGTGATTTAAGCAAAAACGACGCTTGCTTGATTTTTTCACAGGCGTTTTCGTAAAATAATAAATTATATATGAACACAAATATTGCCAGCGATTATTTGAGTGCAATTCCATCCAAAAATAATCAAAGTTTATTTCAACACCATTCTTTTTTCAACATAATTTGCTATAAGCGCAAAATTAACCAAACGTTGGAGAAAAACTTGTAACTTTTCAAAACTGTCAAAAGAGGTTTCTGTGACACCCTACATTTGCGTTTGGGGCGATTTTGGGGCGTTAGCGATTTCTGTGACACCCCTGTATAAATTGTTAATTCATTAGTAAAAGACAATCACAATTCGTATTATTTTTTTTAAATCATATACTTGTATGTGTACCTGGTTATCATTGGAACATTGATATATTTTTTTATAATTCAATTATCGACTACAACTTTTTGAAAACCTCGAGTAAGTCTCGTGCACAAGAAATTCCAGGTTTTCAGGTATCACTTCACAAGACTTTGTAACGGCTAGCTGAATCGAATGACATACACATTTTAGCAGTTTGAGAGAATAAACTGACTTCTTCAACTCGGTGTAAGCACTCTTTTTTGAGACATCACGTTAGCGTTATCAGTTCCAATTGCAATTAAATTAGCTATCTTTAATTCCTTTTTTAATAGCAAGTTTGTCACAGCATCTGCTATAGAAATAGCATCTCCAGCATCGATTTGCTCGAGGCCTAAAAATGCCGACACAATATCCCCTAGCTAATAGGTATGGACATCAAAGACACGAAAAATGTTGCCATAATTATTCTCTACCATATGAGTACTTGACACAAATTACTGGCAATAAGAAGTACACCGATGTATGTGAAGAAGCTGACGAACTAGATAGTATTTTAAGTATTCTGTAATTAAATGTAATTATAATTGTTTAAGATCATGGTCTTTACTAATTTAAGAGTTTTGAATTTTGATTTTTATTTTTGTATATCTTGATTTCTTAACGAATTAGGGTTTAGCAATTTTTGGCAACTTTTCTTCCTAAATCTAGCAATTTTAGCTTAAAAGATTCTGGCAGCACTGTCTCGCACAGACTGCAAAACGACGAACACACGGCTATGTCGCGTGTGATCTCGTTCTGTCTATGTATGCGTGCACAAGTCGGTATATGGGCAGGCATCGTAGTGTGTGTGAGCAACGTGAAGTTCGACAACACCGAACTTCAATAGCTCCCTAGACCCAAGTTTTGACTTGGCTCAACCGATCAAACTTGCATATACACAAGAATTCAGTTAAATTCACTCAAATGTGCACATATTTTTGGCTCACTGAGTTTATTCATGCTCATCTGCAAACCGATCATTTGGGCGTATGTTCATTCGGCTCAGCAATGATTGAGTTGAATAAGAATATAATCAAAACGGAATAAATCAACTCGTTTGAGTTTGTGCATGTGCAAAATGTAGAAAGCAATATGTATGTATGTATATAGAAGACGTCTGCATGAATGCATTCAAAACAAAGCCGCATTGAGTACATTCGAATTGAGTAGAATATGAGTGAGTGAAAAATACAGAATGAGACGAATGTGTATACTACTGTTTCGATAGACGAACATGTTGTGTCTCATCTCGTAAAACAGAGTATAACGAAAGGAGAACAAAATGAAATGAAAACTTCGAGAACATTCGAACTACTCAAGTAGTTCGTAGAATACTTTGTGTACTCACCTTGTGCTTTGGGAAATTGTAAGCAGACGTGGGAAATGGAAAGAAAATAAAATAAAAATATAAATTATATGTAATAAATATATAAATTAAATAATTCACAACAAAAAATACATTTCTATATTTTCTTTATTTTTTCCTCTTTCTTTTAACAGATAATACACACAGCAGAAAACAGCTGTCAATATTCGAATGTATTCAATATACAACATTTAATTACTACTGCTGCTCACTCACTCACTTCGTTTCTTTTCGGGTATATTTTTGAGCAGCCGAGTGAAACACGACTTCAGTCACTCACTCATTCTCATTTCGTTTTGTACAAGTATTCACTCAATTCAATTTTGACTTTGTACATTTGAATGTGTTTTTTTTTGCCATTCATGCAGACGTCTAGTATATAACTTCACAACAGATTATATTTATTTCATATTGAATGACAATGGCAAATGAGAAAATACGTATTAATAAATTAATAAAAAGAAATCGTCTTGGTTTAAAATCAGTGGACAGCTTACATTTTTTAAAATCTTACTTTAAAACATTTCAATAAATAAATAAATCAAAGCCTATTAAGTTCTTTTAAGAATTGTCAGGTTAATTAATCAAAGCCTACTACTATGTTATTTTGAGAATTGTCAGTGCATTGTGTAGTTTACAACACTGCCGTGCAGCGTTTGCAGACTGACATCTGAGATGTTGAGTTTGCAGCATGTTTGGCATCTTTGCCTAAGCAACGTGTTGACTAATAAATGTTGACAAAGTATGGAAACTGTCATCATGTGAGGTCCTATAAAAGACGGGGCATTGGGCTCAGAGAATTCAGAAACAGCCAGCCCTCGGTCTGGAACTAACTATACAGTTCAGTGAAAAGTAAAGTAAAGAAATACAGTGAAGTACAATATGAGTGAGGTAAGCCAAATTCCCTTGGAGGATGTCCTGCCCAGGACTTCAATGGATGTCCTGTCAAGGACTTCGAATAATGTCCTGACCGGGACTTCGATGGAGGGCCTGCCTGGAACTGCCTGGAACAGGCGCTTTGACACTTATGTACATACATATATGTAAGCATGCATCAAGTTATAATTAGAATCTGTTTATGAAGCCAAAATGTTTTATTTTTATGTTAAACATACAAATGTTTTCTTTTATATTTAAGTGTGATATCATTTTTTTCTTTCATGGCTTCATTCTCCTTTCTCCAAACTTTGGAGGGGCCATCATGTCCAAAAATATTATATTTGGACTCGTCGCTAAAAAGGACGAAATTAACGGTTTGCGACGTGCAACTCTAAGCCGGCATTATGAAGGCAGTTGCGAACAGTTTGTGCACAAACTTTTTTTTGGAAACCTTCTTCTATATTGTGACGAAGGGCTGTGGACGAAATTTGTGGATTTTTTTGGACATCTGACACGATTTTTCGCTCTTCCCGTGGAGTAAGAATTTTGGGCCTTCCAGCCAACTTGTGTTTTGCAGCCAAATCTCCAGTGTTTATGTAGTTTTGAATAACACTATGTACGGTGGAATGTGCTTTTCCAATCATTTTTCCAATTTCGCGTACACTGCGATTTTCTAAATGTAATTTTAGAATCGTTTTCCGCAAATCTAATGATAAATCTTGACCTCGTCCCATTTTGTCCACGTTAAACGAAATCAGAAGGAAAACTAACATCAAAACCAACAAAATGCAGATCAGAAAGCATAAGAAGCTGCAACTTAAACGAAATCCGCAAAAAGGAACACCGATTACCGTTTCATTTACTTAGAAAAGCGAATAACCGAAATGTGTCCGAATAATTGTTGTGCGTGAAAAAATGCCTTTTTTTTATAAAATCAATTTTTTTACTACGCCAATTCATTTTTTGTTTGTTTTTATAGTTATAATTAGAATTAGTAACATGGATTTACAAGATGAAATAAAAATTTTTTTGCTTAACATAATTATTTGCCAAGTTATTTACGAAATAAGATGAAATTACGGGGTGTCTGAATAAATGTTGTGCTGACTGTTTGTAAGTTTGATCGGTTGAGCCGAATGACACGATTACTCGGCTATTTTTGTGTATGAACGTTTTTCCAATCACGACAAGCCGTTCTCTGTTGAGTACCTCAATTTTGTGTGGCGTCTTTCAAACTGTTGACGCGCTCATGATTAAGTAGCCGTAGACGTGTGTGTGTATCACTAGCACGACACTATTATGGCTACTTAAGCTCAAGAAACAAACTCTTTTGGATCCCCTTCCAAGACAAGCTACACATTTTAATGGCCAATGACGATAAAATGATATCAAATAAGCTTAAACTTTCCTTCTACAGACGGCCATGTCTTAATCGACTTGGCTATTGATCATGATCAGAAATATATACATATACAGGCCTGTTACATACAATTTTGGCAACTTTAATACACCATTTGATCCTAGGGATATGCATAGTACTTATAATAAATAATAAGGTAGAATAAAATAATATTGTACTGGTAAAAGCACGCGAGACACTTACGCACTTGGATTTAGGCAGCTGAAAATACAGACTAAGTAGCGTGCTTTGACTTTCTACAGATCAATTAAAAACGCGCTCGCTAAAACACAAAAAATCACTTGCCTCCCTAGGCTAAAAATTTATGTGAAGTTTGTCGTCGCATGATGTTATCACTAAACAACGTTTTAATTACTTTGACAATTTCCGCTCATAAAATATTTCTTTTGGCATGATTAGCTCCGAATATAAATTAGGTGTGCGAGTTTTGAAAGGAATTTACCACATTAAGATTCATAATGTGTTTTAGCATCGATCAGGTTCAATTACTGCCGGCCATGGAAAGGATCCGTCTTATGCTTTGCTTTATTTTTACGACGTTGAAACTGCTTTAATACAGCTGAAAATACAGCTGCCAATGTGCGTATAATGATTAAGGTAAATAGAGAATGTGATCTATGTACTTCGTTATAACGATGCCATTCAGACTGATGTTGCAGCTATTTTTAAAAGCGATGACGGCGAATTGCCCTTTAAGAGAAGAATGATGACTATTCCAAAATTTTCACGACAATTTATTAAGGTTTCTGTCTTGGACTCTTATTTAGATCCATTAGCCAAACCTTCGTTGTTTCCTAATGGTCTAATGCTCTTCGAAAAAAAACTATGTTACAGTATGCATGTTATCGTCTTGCCATTCGCGATGAATTTAGTCTTCTGCATATAAAGTCACCAAAAGGTATCCCTCTAGTACTGGTAACTAGTTCGTAGCTGGTGAAATCAATTGGCTAGTGACATGGGTACCCATGCCAGGGGTGGTGATGTGAGTACCCATGAAAGGGCTAGTCACATGGGTACCCACGCCAAATGGGTACTCAATCCAGGGGTGGTGAAAAGAAATGAAAAAAAGTTAAAATAGTTTTAATAAAATTTTGTTTTTTATTTAAAAATACATTTTTTTACTTTGAATCCGTTTAATTTTTTTTTCACACTGGAGTTTTTTGAAGAAGCGCTTCTTCTTTCGCAGTTGTTCTTCGGGTGATCCACTGCCATCAACCAAATTTATTGCATCTAGGGAAAAAATGTGAAGATTAAATTTTGTAATTAAATCGGCAATGAATTAAATAATACCTACCAAGTAATACTTCATAAAAATTGTATTATTTATGCCACTGTCAATGTTTATGACATTTAATACTTCAACTTCTTCCATTTTAACATTTCATTATTTTTTTTTTCTTCTCCCTTTTCTAATGTCGCGGCACAATTTAATTTGTTTATGTATTTTGCTTTCTGCTCCTGTTTGAGCCTTCTTAAATGCCTTTCACTATACATATTGTTTTAATTATAATTTGTTTGAATTTTGTTGGAATATTTACGATTGTTGCTGCTTCAGAACTTCACTTGCAATGCTTGATTGTATTTGATCAACCGCCGAACGCAGCAGCCTTCGAACATCGAGGAAGAGCAGAAAGCATAAACGAAAAGAAACGGTACTTCCATAACAATTGTTTTTGTAAATTAGGAAAGAAACAGCGACAGAAAGCGAAGATTGTTTTTTTCCTTCACCTATGCGCTATTCTCAAAACACCAAAAATATATGTGATGATAGTACCTTTTTTTTTTCGTTTATGTTTTCTGCCGTTTCATGCATATACTTTGTTGCTCAGTGGTTCGGCGTTCGCTTACCATAGGGTCAGTCAAGTAAGTACCCATGTAAGGACTAGTAGGGAAGGTAGTTCAACTATGGTCAATCGCCGCCTCCAGTAGTACAGGGATGTAACAGACAAAAGGCAGCTTTTCCGAACCTATCAGGGGTGTCACAGAAATCGCTAACGCCCTAAAATCGCCCCAAACACAAATGTAGGGTGTCACAGAAACCTCTTTTGACAGTTTTGAAAAGTTGCGAGTTTTGCTCCAACGTTTGGTTAATTTCGCGCTTACAGCAAATTATGTTGAAAAAGAATGGTGTTGAAATAAACTTTGATTATTTTTGGATGGAATTGCATTCAAATAATAGCTGGCAATATTTGTGTTAATATATAATTTATTATTTTACGAAAACGCCCGTGAAAAAATCAAGCAAGCGTCGTTTTTGCTTCAATCACCCATAAGCAAGGCTGCCATCCTGCTGAAA
Source organism: Drosophila sp. 14030-0761.01 (assembly GCA_018150735.1). Lineage (NCBI taxonomy): Eukaryota > Metazoa > Arthropoda > Insecta > Diptera > Drosophilidae > Drosophila > Drosophila sp. 14030-0761.01. Next base: position 3,466,855 of record JAECWO010000003.1, read on the forward strand.
ACGGCAGAAACTAATTTTCGGACAAAACATTTGTGTTTCCAATTTTACTTTGTTATATGCCACAAGTAAGCACAAATTTTATAGATTACGACCAAATTTAAGAAAGTTTTTTAAATTGTGTGTAAACAGATAAATTTAATGTAAACGTCGAAAAAATGCACCAAGTTGACGTCTCTGTTTTTATCTTGGCCAGCCAAAGAAGAAGAAGAAATGTAAACAGCTGAAAAAAATGCAATTGCAGTTGCCGCCCTTTTTAAAATGAATTGAAATTTTTTGGATTTCTGATGGATAAGGTTTCTAATATGATCGAATAAACTTAATTACATTTGCATTTGAATATGTGCATCGAATTTTAAATTATTTCACTTGTAATTGAAGATTTGTAAAAATGGAAATCGCTTGCTTAAAAGAAGCAAGAGTCTAGATTAAATAATATTCCCAACGATTTCGCTCACATTTGTTCTAAACACCTCCAGGTCTGCATCCAATGACCTGTTGAACAGAGCTAATACCTAGAAATCTCATGGACGAAATTTTATTCTGGGGTAAAACAGTTGCCATTGTTGCGAAAAATGAATTGTGTAGAAAAGAGAATGTAGGCTTACAAACGCAATAGTTAGCAGTTATCGATGCATTGTATTCATCTTGTTGTATTTAATTCATTGTTCTTAAATTTTTGGTTAATTTGCCAAAATTTGTTTACAGTTACAAATTTGAAGTAAATGTAAACAATAGGGTTGTCAAAGGACCGACAATATTGCGCGCGATAATTATTTTAAAAATTTTGGTGTTGCAGTGTGTTAACTGTACCTCCAAAAAATAAGTGCATTTTTTCTTGTTGTATAACATAAGCAATAATTTTTGGTTTACGAAAAATGTATAATAATTTAATTCCAAACGTTAGTATTTTTTTTTTTTTGAATTGCACAACCCTATTTCACTTATCGACAATCGAAATACCGAAATAGCGGCGATCGAGTCAGCCGATGTCCCATCCGGTGGCTGTGGCTCCGAAAATGTTGCCGAAAATGAAACGTCGGAGATTTCCGTGACACCAACGTTTGGTTTCGGCGTTTTACATTTCAAACGTCGCCAAAACCGCTAGCGTTTTCTGTGACACCCCTGTATAAACTTTATACCATAAAGTATTCTTGATCAGCGTGACAAGAGGAATTGATATAGCCATGTCCGTCTGTGCGTCCGTAAGAGTGCAGAGATCTCAGCAACTATAAATGATAGAGCTACCAAATTTAGAATGTAGACCAAGTTTATTTATTTTTTTTGCCACGCTTCCTTCCGCCGCTATCACTCCACCAAGTTTGATAAAAATCGGAATAATGGCCGAATTATACGTTGAAATGTTTTGCACTCAAAGCACTGCAAGGGCGAGTTTGGCCAGTGGAGCGCTAAAGTGCACACACAAAAGAGTGAGCGAGATAGCATAATCAAATCGCGCATACGAAAGAAATTTAATATATGAATTTGGTTTTATACAGGGGTGTCACAGAAATCGCTAACGCCCTAAAATCGCCCCAAACACAAATGTAGGGTGTCACAGAAACCTCTTTTGACAGTTTTAAAAAGTTGCGAGTTTTGCTCCAACGTTTGGTTAATTTCGCGCTCTCAGCAAATTATGTTGAAAAAAGAATGGTGTTGAAATAAACTTTGATTATTTTTGGATGGAATTGCATTCAAATAATAGCTGGCAATATTTGTGTTCATATATAATTTATTATTTTACGAAAACGCCTGTGAAAAAATCAAGCAAGCGTCGTTTTTGCTTAAATCACCCATAAGCAAGGCTGCCATCCTGCTGAAAACGGCAGAAACTAATTTTCGGACAAAACATTTGTGTTTCCAATTTTAGTTTGTTATATGCCACAAGTAAGCACAAATTTTATTGATTACAACCAAATTTAAGAAAGTTTTTTAAATTGTGTGTAAACAGATAAATTTAATGTAAACGTCGAAAAAAATGCACCAAGTTGACGTCTCTGTTTTTATCTTGGCCAGCCAAAGAAGAAGAAGAATGTAAACAGCTGAAAAAAATGCAATTGCAGTTGCCGCCCTTTTTAAAATGAATTGAAATTTTTTGGATTTCTGATGGATATGGTTTCTAATATGATCGAATAAACTTAATTACATTTGCATTTGAATATGTTCATCGAATTTTAAATTTTTTCACTTGTAATTGAAGATTTGTAAAAATGGAAATCGCTTGCTAAAAAGAAGCAAGAGTCTAGAATCTAGATTAAATAATATTCCCAACGATTCCGCTCACATTTGTTCTAAACACCTCCAGGTCTGCATCCAATGACCTGTTGAACAGAGCTAATACCTAGAAATCGCATGGACGAAATTGTATTTTGGGGTAAAACAGTTGCCTTTGTTGCGAAAAAAGAATTGTGTAGAAAAGAGAATGTAGGCTTACAAACGCAATAGTTAGCAGTTATCGATGCATTGTATTCATCTTGTATTTAATTCATTGTTCTTAAATTTTTGGTTAATTTGCCATATATTGTTTACAGTTACAAATTTGAAGTAAATGTAAACAACAGGGTTGCCAAAGCAGCGACAATATTGCGCGCGATAATAATTTTAAAAATTTTGGTGTTGCAGTATGTTAACTGTACCTCCAAAAAATAAGTACATTTTTTCTTGTTGTATAACATTAGCAATAATTTTTGGTTTACGAAAAATGTATAATAATTTTAATTCCAAACGTTAGTATTTTTTTTTTGAATTGCACAACCCTATTTCACTTATCGACAATCGAAATACCGAAATAGCGGCGATCGAGTCAGCTGCTGTGCCAACCGGTGGCAAACGTCGCCAAAACCGCTAGCGTTTTCTGTGACACCCCTGATAAACTCGATGTAGTTTTTTTCCCCCTGATGCATGGTATATCCGAGTCGGCCCGGCGACTTACTTACTTTATTTTTTTTACTTTCAGACATTTGTCACGTTAAATACAAATGCACCGACAAGGAGATGGATGGCGTCCTTTAAAAGCATTTTGTGCATGCTGAGGGCAGGATTTATAAAAGCAAACGTTAAAATAAATTAAACTTAGCGTAAACTGCCGTCCACACAGATTTATAGTAAATAAGACTTAATCAGGGGTGTCACAGAAAACGCTAGCGATTTTGGCGACGTTTGAAATGTAAAACGCCGAAACCAAACGTTGGTGTCATGGAAATCTCCGACGTTTCATTTTCGGCAACATTTTCGGAGCCACAGCCACCGGTTGGCACAGCAGCTGACTCGATCGCCGCTATTTCGGTATTTCGATTGTCGATAAGTGAAATAGGGTTGTGCAATTCAAAAAAAAAAAATATCAAAGAAGCTAACTTTGGCTATGCCAAAGTTTGTATACCCTTGCAGCTTTTGACCATTACATTTTATTTTCTAAAAAATTTTTTGTTTCTTAATCCAATAAAGAAATATTTTAAATACATTGGCCGGGGGCAGCCAATCGCCAAATAGTAGACAATGTAGCGATTGATATTCATATTCACACACACACAATCGCAATTTTGACACATATATGTGCTTCACTGCTTATGCGTGCACTGCTTATGGCAGCAGTACTGCTGCATACTGCTGCTGCCATAAGCAGTGCACGCTATATAGGCAAATTTTATATCGTCGAAATCAGGCGTTATGTTTATCCGATTGTTTTGAAATTCACGCATATGACGTAATCCCTTTTTATTTATGTACATAATCAGTTTGGATAAGATTGTTCAAAAAATAGAGAAGTTATTCGCATTTAACGATTGTATTTGTATGGCAGCTATATGATATAGTTGTCCGATCTTATTCGCAGATGTGTATGTGGCTGTATAGAAAAGCTTATATACGAACTTTGAATGCGATAGCTCTAAAACTGTGGGACTAGATCGCGCAGCACCAGACAGACAGACGGACAGACGGACATGGCTATATCAACTCGTCTTCTCTTGCTGATCAAGAATATATATACTTTATGGGGTCGGAAACGATCCCTTCTCTGCGTTACAAACATCTGACCAATTTTATAATACCCTCTGCAAGGGTATAAAAATAAAGTAAGTAAGTCGCCGGGCCGACTTGGATATACCATGCATTAGGTGAAGAGATATACATATATTAAATTTATTTTAAATGCTATCTCGCCCACGACCAAATCGGTGATTTCTAGCATATGCTATCTCGCTCTTGCCTAGCCTTGCACCGCTATGGGTGAAAAACGTTTGTATCAGGGGTGTCACAGAAATCGCTAACGCCCCAAAATCGCCCCAAACGCAACCACAGAAACCTCTTTTGACAGTTTTCAAAAGTTACAAGGTTTTCTCCAAAGTTTGGTTAATTCTACGCTTGCAACAAATTAAGTGGGAAAAAAATGGTATCGAAATAAACTTTGATTATTTTTGGATGGATTGCATTCAAATAATTGCTGACAATTATATTAAATTAAATTTATTATTTTACGAAAACGCCTGTGAAAAAATAAAGCAAGGGTCGTTTTTGCCCAAAACACCCATAAGCAAGGTTGCCATCCTGCTGGAAATGGGAAAACATTGTTTTCGGACAAAAAATTTGTGTTGTCCATACCTTTGACGTGCCACTTTTTTATATGAATTCATAGGATACATTTAAAACAAATTTAAAAAATCCAACCCACGCATGAAGTGTGCTAATTCCATATTTTAAATTCTCGCTTTTAACATTAAAGATTGACGAATTAATATTTTTTGTATGCAATACTTGAGACGGCTTGGCTCCACACAAAGAACAGGACTGGCATGAGTTGGTGCCAATCAAAATGTTTAAGACTTTACCATCAATATTTGGTATGCACTATTTTGTTTTTGTAAATATACAAATGATCTTCAAGATTTGTAATCTGATTTTTCATTAAGAATAAGGTCCGAGCTTTCCTTGGCAAATTCCAGTTTTAACGGCCGTCAGAATCTAACAGACTGGGGTGTCCTATTAATCCATATTACTCGTTCCAATTCATCAATGAGTTTCAAGGGAATGATTGTTGTTACAAACAAAGAATGGTCCAGAGAAGTAGGTTTATCAAATTGAAACTTTGGTTTGTAGCAGCTTTGGCCTGTTGAACCATCAAATCCATAGCTAACTATTAATTTACAATACGATATGTCCGATAAAGTCTGGACAACCTCCTTTGCATAGTAAAAATACGGTCCGTGGTATGACTCAGTAAGTGTTGTAAAGAAACTTCCTCTTTTGTTGCGCAAATACGGATTCCTGATGGTCTGCATTTTAGCTTGGCTTTCGCAACTTCTCCATACAGAGGATAAATATCAGATCCATGGTCACGCCAACGCTCTTTCCGGGCTTATTGGGTTCAGCGGATTTGCTTCAAGTTTTTTCTAACATCGTTAATGTTAAGTCCTTTATCACCCGTAGTTTTGTTTAATAAGAAAGCAACATCTTTTTCATTCGATTTCCTTGCCGAAATCGAAGCAGCGTGTATTAAGAGTGGAGTTTCGTAATTTGCCTTTGACGGAAGCACTGATGCTAACTTTCTTTTTAAACGACATCCTGCATTTTCATAATATATTTACATCCAGCTTTATTTGGAGACGTCTCGTGCTCACCAAACGCAATTACAACATTGCCATCAAGCCAAGTAGAATGTTTAACTTTAAATCGATCTAACATTCGAGTGCATTTCAACAAACATTTTTATACTACCATGCATCCAAAGGATGAAACGGTATAGTAAAGTCGCTAAAATGTATGTAACAGGGAGAAGGATACTTTTCCGACCTTATAAAGTATATATATTCTTGATCAGTATCAATAGCCGAGTCGATTGAGACATGTCCGTCTGTCTGTCTGTCTGTAGGATAATCGAGATCTCGGAGACTACAAGAGCTAGAGCTACCAAACATGGCTTGCAGACTCGTTTGATCTGCAGGTATATCGAGTTAATTTTTTTTTTTTGCCAAGTCCACATAAAAGTGAGCGAGATAGCATTTGAAAGAAATGTAATATATATATTTTCACCTGATGCATGGTATATCCAAGTCGGCCTGGCGACTTATTTATTTTATTTTTAAAAAGTTACTATTAGATGCAAACATTACACACTTGAGACTCGTTTTTTATACAAAGGTGTCAACAAAACCAGAATTCCGGGCTTACTTCGACCATGCCGAAGTTTGTATACCCTTGCAATTTCCTGCGTTATTCAATCCCTAAATGGAGATTGCAAAATGAAAAAGGTTTTGTGAAAAAACCTCAATCTATAAGCAATAGTACGACACGCATGCGCATGCTTGTATGTATGTAGATCAGAGCCGGCCACGCATAGCCCCCGGGGGCCGAAGTCAAAACGCGAAACTCATGTATACGAGCCGAGCGCTTGCCGAAGCCATTACAAAAACTATTTGAGAGCGTGAAAACAGAATTAGTTTCTCACAGCATTTCGACCCGAGCACTTCTGTGTCGCTCAGCTGAGAGGCTGCACATGAAAAAATGGATCCTTGCTTTGTTTTCTCTTTCTTTCTCTTGCATTTAATCGTCGATTGCGCTCGTTGTCTTCATTGCGGCGAAATTTGTTCAAATTTTATTCTGCGCAGTGTAAAGCAACATTGAAATGCACAAATACAATGATACTTTTTGTGGGCTCTCTTTGTGGCCGGCTCTGATGTAGATATGCAGCATGCAGTTTTGCCATTTGTTTGTAAGACAGCTATATCATATACTTATCCGATTTTGATGAAATTTGGCAAGATTACACTTTGTTATGTGCAAATGTTATTCACCAAATTTGGTGATGATCGCAAAAGAAACAAAAAAAATGTTATGGGAGCTATATGATATAGTAGTCCGATCTTGACCAAGCACGTACGTTTGGATGTATATGTAGTAAACTGCCAAAAGTTAAGTTTTATAATAATCCAGTGAAAAAAACGAAGTTATTGATCTAACGACTAAAAATAGTAGTGCCCTCGTCCACGCTGTTTTTGGCGCTTGTTTGAGATTTTATGCACATTTACTACTCTGATAGTAAATGTTTATTTTATAAACAAAAACGAGCACTCCACATTCATTACTTGAAAATAATGATGATTTTGTGAAAATTGTGACTATTTGGGGCGAGCAAAATAATAGTAGTGCATATTTTGGAGATTAAAATAATTTAAATTATCAAGTTTTACTTCAAAGAAATATTGTTAAATTAAAGATACATTCATTATTAACTAATTAATATTTAGTAGCATGACCCTTGTTGGCAAGTACAGCTGCGCAGCGACGTGGCATGGAGTCTACCAATACTTGGCACCTTTGAACCGTAATACTTTCCTGAACTTTCCGTGGGCTATGAGCAGTTAAATTGTTTTCCTTTAACACTCGCCGCACTGTCCAAACACTGGCAGCCACTTCAAGATCCTTGTGGATCTCTACAGCAGATGCGAAAGGACGAGTGTTTGAAGCTCGCACTATTCTTTTCTCCAATTTAGGCGAAATTTTACGCTTTTGGCCGCGGGTTTCTGCTGTATTTTCAGCTTTTAGAGCATTTCGAATCACGGTTGGTGAGCACTTTAGCAAATCTTGAATTTCTTTATATGTCTTGCCCCCGGATATGAGGTTTCTGATATGAATCCTCTTCTCAAGGGAAGTGTGCTTACCCCGGCCCATTATAGCTTCAAAATGTAAATATTTTAATAGATTTTATATTGCGAATACTAAACAGATGAAATGAAGTGCAGAGAACCAACTTACCAGCAGAAATTTGGGTTCTTTGCGATGATAGAGTCTTCACTACTATTATTTTGCTCGTGCCAAATTTGGCATTTAGGCTTAAAATTGAATTTGCAATGAAGCGGAGGCACAAAGTGAGGTTATAATGAGTTGAACATGTGACATACATTTCAGATAACGGTACTTAGCAGTGTTAGTCAGATCAGAATATTGTCTGCCAAGTTATCGGAATAAGTGTTGGCGGGTGTTGTGCACTACTATTTGTTTGCTCGCAACTGTACATGCATATGCATGCGTGCAGTGCTATAGCGTGTTGATTGAGGTTTTTATCTCCATTTAGGAACTGAGAAAGAACTTGCAAGGGTAAAAAAACTTCGGCATGGTCGAAGTTAGCCCGGCCTTCTCTTTTATCGTGCCTCCTTCCGCCTTCAAAATATTGATAAATTCATCGAATTTCGGATGCGAGGGCGTGGCAAAAATTTCAAACAAACTTGGGCTACATGCATACTGCACGCATCTACTGTCCAAATTAGAGGTGGGCATGGGCTGGGTTTTTGTCGGGTACCCGTGGGTATGGGCTGAAAAATTTAATTTCGGGCTGGGTTCGTGAAATATTTAAATATTTTCTTTTCTTAACTTTGTTTACACTATCGATTACGTTTGTTATCGATTGTCTCAATTACCATTATCATCACCATCTATTACAATCGTGATCACTAAGAAAAAAGGAGCGGCACGTGGAGTGCGACAGCAAACCACTAGATTTTGTGTGCTGTTGCAAATGCAAAACCAGTGATTGAAAATGCTATGCTACATCGGAGTATTTTTTTTTGCTCCCGCTACTGCTCTGATTTCGAAAGGCTACGTAGCATAGCAGAGAGCACAAACGTAAAATGGTTGCTCTCCTCCTCTGTTCCATAGCATAGAATCTATGCCATAGATCGTCGCAGCACAGATTTGTAGTTGTAGCAATAGCACAAGCATTAAAAGCGCGATGAGAGCGGAGCAAACAAGACAGCATTTTTCCTTTTCTGTTGCTCTCGTAGTCGCTCTCATAGTATGTATTTTTGTAGTTGTTCTCATAGCAGAACTGTATTTTGTCGCATTCCAAATATTCCCGTTATATTTGTTTACATGCATTTGGAAAAGTTTTTTATAGCACAGAAGTATTAATTGGTCACTTGCGTAAACATGGCTTCGCGAAAAACCTCGTTTAATATTATTAATATTTTGAAGACGATGGGTCATTATATGTGCAGGGCAAATCATGTAATCGGTTATTAAAGAAGGATCGTACATTTAATTTAAAAAAACATATCATTGGAGTGCACAGTTCTCAACCCAGAAAAGAAACAATCAAAGTTAAAATAAACAAAAAACAGTTGATTCGTTCGTACATACTAGGACTGGTGACAGAACAAAGTGTGCCTTTCAATGTTTCAAATTCAGAAAATATGAAAAATATAATACATAGATCCGATTTGTGACGGTCTTTCAGAAAAGAACGGAAAAAGCATCAAAAATGGCAACAAATGTAAAAACATGCTAAAAATGCGGAAAGCATACACAGCGAAATGCAACAGGAAATGCACGGCCGATTACTCTTTTTAAAAAGATAGCGCAACTCGTCTGAACCGTAATATTTATACCATGCATTCATAGAATGAAATGGTATATTAAAGTCGCCAAAATGTATGTAACAGGGAGAAGGAAGCTTTTCCGACCCTATAAAGTATATATGTATATTCTTTATCAGTATCAATAGCCGAGTCGATTGAGACATGTCCGTCTGTCTGTAGGATCATCGAGATCTCGGAGACTATAAGAGCTAGAGCTACGAATCTTGGCATGCAGACCCGTTTGCTCTGCAGGCAGATCGAGTTTTTTTTTTCGCCCCGCCCCCTTCCGCCCCCGCTTTTTGAAAAACAATATTTTGAGCCTCCATATCTCGGGAACTATAAAAGATAGAGCTATCTGATTTGGACATTAGATGCGTGCAGCACGCAGACCAAGTTTGTTTCAAATTTTTCCACGCCCCCTTCCGTCCCCGAAATTCGAAAAATTCGATTTTCACTAATACTTGTCACGTATATCTATCATCCCACCAAATATCACAAGAATCGGAATAAAAATGGCCGAGTTATACATAGAAACGTTTTTCACTCATAGCGGTGCAAGGCAGATGCACGCAAAAAAGAGCGAGATAGCATATGCTGGAAATCACCGATTTGGTCGGGGGACGCTAAAGTGCTCGTTTCCACATAAGAGTGAGAGGGATAGCATTTAAAAGAAATTTAATATGTAAATTTTCACCTGATGCATGGTATATCCAAGTCGGCCCGGCGACTTACTTACTTTATTTTGGAATAAGTGCGCAATTTATTAATGAAAATGAAATTATATCCCGGATATTAGGCTTGTCGGAAGTTAAAGGCGCTAGTGGAAGTACATCTAAAAATCTGGCCAAAGAAATTATAGCAACTTTAAACAAGTACAATATTCGATTGAATCAAATTCTTTCAATTACATCAGACAACAACTAATATGATCGAAACAAAAAAAATATTATCACATAGTCATATATTTGATGATGATTTTGATTTGATGATACACTGAAAAAATTGATAATTTTGAGACCCCAGAAGAATTGCATGTGGGTAATATACAAATATGCCGGTGTGCGGCACATACTGCACAACTTTGCGCTCTTGATGTTTTAAAAAAGGCAGAAATTAAAAACTATTTACTTCAATGTCGCAACATGACGAAATACATTCGTAAGTCATCAAATGGATATCGTGAGGTATTTGAGTTTCGTAAATTGAAGCAATCAAAAATAAAACGGATGATGAAAATTTTGACGCTAGCTGTATGTTGTGGGAGTTTATAGATTGCGACACCTGTATTATGAATCTACTGCAAAAAACTATAGTAAAGTTCCAAGAAGAGCAATTGCACTATGACAATTTTTACGCTTTGTGGCTCACATGTAATCTGACTACTAATCAAATTTTACTATCACGATCAGATTGCGAAAATTTTTTCAGTTCTAAAATTGGTAAAACCCTTATTGAAAGCATAGATACTCGAACGGAAAAACTTATATCGAAAGTTGGATTTGATGCATGCCTATACTTAGATCCGAGGTTTCAACAAAATCTCTCCTGGACTAGGAAAAAAAAATGCTGTACACTTCCTAAAGGCTTTATGGGAGAAAATTAAAACAAATTATCCACAACTGAATTCCTCAACAACTTCAATTAGTTCAATGATTCTTGAAGAAGGGCAGGAAAGCAATGAGTTTGACTTATTAGAAACCTATTTGGGAGCTACAATATCGCCTACAGATGAATGCACGGATGTTTATACAAAAATCGAAACCCTAAAACTTCCTCACATGAAAGCAATTGTTAATGTTCTGAACTTCTGGAGAGAAGGAAAGTCGCCTGATCCTGAACTGTATGAAGCAAGTATGTTTTGCCATTCCGCCAACACAAGTAAGAAGTATTGTTTTTGCTGAAAGAAATATGTTCACATCTTTTTATTTTATTTATGTAGGTCACAATGGAAGGAACATTTTCATCATTAAAACGTGTACTGGCCGACAATCGGAATAGGTTAAACCACGACACTCTGGAAAATATTTTGCTTGTTAAACTAAATTCATCCCATTTCGATGGTGCCATCGACAACTTTCCTTCATTTGAAGACGAAAAAAACAATGAAAATTAGAATTAGAAATTACTGCTTGTTTGAAATTTAATTTTTTATTTTTTTAATATGCCTTATTCGTATACATATATTATACTATAGTATAGACAATGTCGTGAAAAATAAATTCTTCTAATTTGAAATTAACGTCTTAAACGGCAATACATATTTCTAGGTTCGGCGGAACGTAATCGGTCGTTCAACACAGCTTCTTGAAAATATAACTTTAATGCCGGTAGTTGTTCCAACAGTCTTTTTACTACTTGCATCAAAGAAAGCCACCTTGTTTGACACGGTTTTAATAATTTGTGTGGCTTTACGTTCACAAAAGCTTGGAATTCTTGAAAGGCCGCAATACGTTTCGGACTGTTTTGTATAAATGTATACACTTCGCGAGCGAAGTCCTCAATATTGCGTGGAAGCTCCTTACAAGCATATGAGGCACAAAGATGAAAGGAGTGGCAAACTTCATAAGAAATAAATCAGGAATATCGTCTGATAGCAATTTTGACAGAGAATGGTGTTGACCAAACATTGAATTCGTCCCATCTGCTGCAAAGCCAATCATGTTTTCTTTAAATGGAATGTTTTTTTTCTTCGAAAAATGATACTAAGTCATTGTGCAAATCAGAGGCAGTGCTGCTGGAGACTTTTAAGAGGCCTAAAAAATTATCTTTAACTTTAAAGTTGATTGCAGTTCTTGCAATAAGCGCCAAATGTTTTGTGGTAGACCTGTCGGTGCTCTCGTCAACGATTAACGAGAATTTGTTGTTTTTTAAACGGTTAATTATATGATCTTCTGCCACTTGTCCGGTAACATGTGTTATAATATCATGAGCTTTACCACGTCCGAATTGTAATTTTGCAGCAATTTTTGAGTCCTTGTCGATACTTTGAATTAGATCTTGTAAATCGGTGGCCAAGGAAAATGGACGTTTTTATTTCGGCGCTCTTTATGTTGTTTTTAAAAGTAGTTAAAGCTGTGTCAGGCAACATAGATAAAACTGTTGGTTGATGGACGCCTTGAAATTAATGTATTAAAAATATTTATATATATGCATTAAAAATATGTATAACGTTTGTTGAATAAACACTGGGTTTAGTTCCTCCTGCACAAGGACAAGTTGTTAAAAACACATAAAAACATAAATTAAGATACAGACATAACAAACTCGAAGACAACAGACACAAATGAATAAACAAAATACATACTTCTCTCGTTGTTCTTATGTTTTGTACAATTTACGTGATTATCTAGAACTCTTGTACCTGCACCACATTTTAAGTCTATTTTGCAAATTTTGCAAAAGAAAAAATTGCTACCTTTGACGCTTCTTTTCAGCCAGCCGCAATATTTTTTGTCGTGCTCCCAACTATCCGAATATTTTATGTCATAGTGGCGTTTCCGTTTCTTTGTGGGAGTGGTGGATTGCTCCTTATCGCTTTCACTGCTTATAGAAGAGTAGTTCATTTGAGATCAATATAAAAACAACCAAACTTTAGGAACTTTTTATCGCGACAAAAATTTACATGTGCTGCACAGCTGAGAATAATGAATATCGTTGCCAGCCTGTTCTTTCTGGCAACATTAGGCAACATCTTGACTAAAGCCTGCTGCTAGCACACTGTTAGTTTTGGTAAATTGCAAATTACTCGTTTACTTTTAAATTAAACATTTAAATTCTTGTTTATCAGGGGTGTCACAGAAAACGCTAGCGATTTTGGCGACGTTTGAAATGTAAAACGCCGAAACCAAACGTTGGTGTCATGGAAATCTCCGACGTTTCATTTTCGGCAACATTTTCGGAGCCACAGCCACCGGTTGGCACATCGGCTAACTCGATCGCCGCTATTTCGGTATTTCGATTGTCGATAAGTGCAATAGGGTTGTGCAATTCAAAAAAAAAAAAAAATACTAACATTTGGAATTAAAAATGTTATATATTTTTCGTAAACTAAAAATTATTGCTAATGTTATACAACAAGAAAAAATGTACTTATTTTTTGGAGGTACAGTTAACATACTGCAACACCAAAATTTTTAAAATTATTATCGCGCGCAATATTGTCGGTACTTTGACAACCCTATTGTTTACATTTACTTCAAATTTGTAACTGTAAAAAAAATAAAAGTGAAGAAAATGAAAAAAAATTATGGAAAATGCCTGCAGCCGCAATTTTTGCTTCAAACACAACAAGGAGACAACAAGAGAAAGAGGAGAGAATTCGTCGCAGGAGTCTGAGAGATGCATCTAATCCTCTTACTACATCCGATGAAGCGTAAGAAGACTTCCATTTTTGTGGGCCAACTTTAAAACGTTTTCTTCTTTTCAGTTTTCGATATAGCTACCGCGTGGATAAGCCTACGTTCATTTTTCTTCTTAACAAGATACAATCGGAGGTACCCCAAAGTTCAATTTCAGTCGTGCTTCAGCTTGCGGTAACCTTGCGATTTTTAGGTGTCGGATCGTTTCAACGGGTCATTGGTAAGGATTTAGACTTGGCGGTGTCGAGAACGACTGTCACTAAAATCTTGTGGACAATCATTCCATTGTTGCAACACCATGTTTGTTCGGAATTCATAAGATTCAATCAAAGCAATGATCGAATATTGGCATCGAAGGCACACTTTTATCAAAAATTTGAAATTCCTGGTGTTATCGGATGCATTGATGGCACCCACATTAAAATAATGAAACCACCGGACAATGAATCTCATTACCTAAATCGTAAAGGTTATTTCAGTTTAAATGTTATGGTTGTGAGTATCGAATGAGCTATTTCTTTTAAGATATTTCATAGAACTCTTCAAATTCCAGATTTGTGATTACTACATGCGAATTATTTACGTCGACTCTACAATGCCTGGCGCAACACACGACTCATTTGCATGGAATTTGAGCGAGGCCAAAGATTTTTTGGAGCGACGATGGGAAGAAGGTAGTCGAAGTTCTTGGCTACTTGGGGATTCTGGCTATCCACTAGAACCATTTCTTCTGACACCGTACAGAAGTCCAATAGCGGGAACAGCACAACACATATTTAATCTGAGGCACTCATCTGCGAGAAATATAATTGAGCGGACAATTGGTGTTCTAAAAAGCAGGTTTCGATCGATTCATGGCTGCCTTTTGTATCATCCAAGAAAGGTGTCGCAGATTGTGAATGTGTGTTGTGGTCTACACAATATCTGCCGCGAGCGGAATGACCCCAATTTTGAATTCGATGGGGCTGTCGATGACCCATTCGATGAACATAATCGCGATGACAATGTGGAAGTGACTGCCGAAATCCAATCTGGAACCCGTGATGAAATCGCTTTCAACTTGCATAGAGCAAGATAGATATAAATACATATGTATTTATAAATATGCCTCAACCCAAATAAATTTGCATAAAAGATTTAATTCAATCCATTTTATTTATGAATTTCTCAAACATTATATTCAATTTTCTCCGTTCCTCTACCTGCTGCTCCATATTGGCCAGCAGCAGCTCCTTCGTCGCTTCATTGGACCTGTTGAGCTCCCTGAGCTCATCCACCATGTCGCGAAATATCGCGTTTTGCTCAATCAACAAGGCGACCATATTCGGCTCCTGTGGAACGGTTCTTCTGGAACACCCAGGCCGTTCGTCGACGGGTTCTGGGGTTTCCGGAGTGATGGCTGTGGCTCCGCCCTCGCTCGTACTTCTAATCCGCTTTGGTGGTGGTGTTCCTATTGAAAAAAAATAAATATTACTTCTTACTCTTATAATTTATTTTGTTAACACTTACGAATAGTAGGCTGAGCCCAACTGCCCAGGCCATCCACCATTGCATAGAGGCCCGCGACTACGCATAACGCCTCCTCTGTTGCCGTGAGAGGGTCCAACCTGCACGGACCGCCGCCAGTGGCTCTCCCTTCCTTTTTATTTTTTGCCACCTTCGCCTTGACCTGGAGCTTCCAGTCTTTCCACACCTTCAACGAAAAAATTAAAGAAACAATTGACACCTGCATATTGCAAACACTTACCCGACGCCACTCATCCGTTGTTTTCACCGGCGGACCGATACTGTTTAGACTGGCTTGCAGCTCGTCCCAAGCCTTCGCCACAACCACTCTGTCCCCCTTAACATACCCCTTGGCTATGTCGGGGTGCTTTTCCATAAATTGAAGCAACATGGCTTCTTGTTCTGCAGTACGATGCTTTCCCCTAAATAAGAAAAGCAATGTAAATATTTAATTTTTAAAAAAGGCGGCAATTGAAATAATTCAACTTACATTTTTCACAGCTGTTTACGTTTCTTCTTCTTTTTTTGGCAGGTCAAAATCAAAGCGGTGTTGCCAGCTTGGTCCATTTTTCCGATATTTTTGTTAAATTTATCCGTAAAACACACTTCTACAACTTTTTTTAAATTATGGCTTCATTTAATTCATTAATACTTTGTTTTGGCACATAAGAAAATAAAATTGCGATCGTAAAATTTTAGTCCGAAAATAACATTTATCGTTTTCCAGCAGGATGGCAGCCTTGCTTATGGGCGATTTAAGCAAAAACGACTCATGCTTGATTTTTTCACAGGCGTTTTCGCAAAATAATAAATTTTAAATGAAAACAAATATTGTCTGCAATTATTTGAATGCAATTTCATCCAAAAATAATCAAAGTTTATTTCAACACCATTTTTTTTTCAACATAATTTGCTGTAAGCGCAAAATTAACCAAACGTTGGAGCAAAACTCGCAACTTTTCAAAACTGTCAAAAGAGGTTTCTGTGACACCCTACATTTGCGTTTGGGGCGTTAGCGATTTCTGTGACACCCCTGTATATCTAAAAAAAATTTGCTAAAATTTTTTTTGTACAATTTAAAAAAAATACGTAGATTTGGGAGCTCTATACGTAGATACGTAGATCGGGGCTGAAAATACGTAGATTTTGCAGCATTGCTTGGATATACCACGCATCAGGTGAAAAGATATACAGTGGTGGCCATTTATTTGGCACATATTTTTTTTCGTTGTTCAATTCAGATTTTCTCGAGTGTTAAACAAATTTTTGAAACAATTTTTTTTGCAATGTGTTTGTCAATATATTGAGATGATGCACCGTAAATTTTGTTAAGTTGGCTTTAGCCGTTTTTTCCCATGTGCATTTGATTGGAAAAACCCCCCATTTTTTGTGGACAAATATTTGACACACTTTTCCAGAATCGTTAATATTAAAGATACACCTTTGGACCCTAAGAAGAAGTTAAAGAACTAGTAAAACTAAGAAAAACTGCATACCAGATATTTTTATTATTATTATTTATTATTGGGGTGTCTGTCATATTTGTATGCCTTGCAGATCTGACAAGTTGTCGTAAACGCTTTTATTTTATTTGCCATTTTTGCGAAATAACATCATTCTAACAGCTGACGTCTGACCTCTTCGGGATTTCTATTAATATTTATGGGTACCTCGATATGGGGGATAAGGTCAGAAGCGTCTTGTTGTCCACTGTGCATTGTTGTTGTTGAAGAAAGAAGGGTCTTAAGGTCTTTAAACGCTTCTAGTTCCAGTGGATCAAGCTTTTTTCCTCTGGTGAGATTTGTTAGGGGCTTGGCAATTTTCGCATAGTCTTTGATGAATCTTCTGTAGTATGATGTCATGCCTAAAAAGGATTTGAGCTGTTTCAGGCGGTATTTTTAACATTCCCTCTACCTTTTTCCTATCTACATTTATCCCTTGAGATGTGACAACATAGCCCAGGAATTCAACTCTGGTTTTCAGGAAGTGTGTCTTCTCCAAATTTACTTGTAGGGTTGCTTCACGAAGCCTTGAAAATATTGCCCTGAGGTTGTGTCAATGTTCTTCATAAGTAGCACTGAAAACAATTATGTCATCAATGTAAACATAACAAATTTTTCCTATATGGTCTCTAAGAACATCGTCAATCATTCTTTGGAATATGGCTGGAGCGTTTTTCAGCCCAAAGGGTAGTCTGAGAAATTCATATTTTGCATTAAGAGTTGAGAAAGCGGTTTTTGGTATATCTGCGGGATCCATATGTATCTGATGGAACCCCGAAGTTAAGTCAAGAGTCGTAAAGAGTTTTGCCTTGCCTAAACTAGCTAACGTAGGTGTCATGTCAGGAATTGGATAGGTGTCTGGTATTGTGACAGCATTTAATCGTTTGTAATCAATCACCATACGAAATTGTTGTTCCCCATGTTGACTGGATAGGCATAGAATTTAGAATAAATGGGCTCTTGGGTATTAGTCCGAATTGTTGCTTTGATTGGGGTTTCTACAAAGCCACCAAGGCCAACCGGGTTGAATACGGAAGCGAACTCATTAATGAGCTTTTCAATAATGGATTTGATTTCCTGGGGATGTCCTTCTTCTAGCACAAAATTAAGTTGGGTCGATTCTTGGTTTAGAAGTGATATTACAACCCCCGGTTCTATAATTAAGTCGTTATGTTCCCTATCAATTTATTTAGTGTATCATCTCCTATAATGCCATCGAAACTTTTTAAATTAGGAAGAGTAAAGAAGGTTAGTGGAGTATCATTACCCAGAGGAACGAAAAAAGGTCCATTGTGAAATTTTTCTGGGTCCATTGTGAAATTTTTATGGGTCCATTTGCTGATTGTAATAAGAAGGGCTTTTGTAGTTCAATAGCACCCTCTGAAAGATCTAGACTAACGAAGTTTTTGTTTGCGCCAGTGTCGATTCAAAACTGTCGTACTTTTCTATCTGCATCAATGTAATTTATGTAGGGTACGCTGGATAGACCTTTTTCATAAAATTTACTTGATCTTCGATCTCGATTTTCTTCGAATTTGATGGCTGGGTAAGGGCCACGCGTGTGGCATATTCACCATTTTTGGAGGCGGAGTCTCCCGCAATGTTCATGTCTGACGGTTCTTCTACTACGCCACTGTCAGTGGCTAGCGAGTAGGGTTCGAGCATGTTCGGTGCCGCCATATGAAATAATCGTTGTTCCTTCCTAAAGGGGTTCGCGGAATCGGAAGAGTTCCTCTTTTGGCTACTGCCGTTCCCATAGTTCCGGAAACGGCTCCTCGATTGTCCTGATCCACTTGCTTCTAGTTTTATAGCCGGTATTAGAGCCTGTGTCCTGGAAGGTAACGCATAACGGTACGGTATTGGGTTTTGTTGATGAGGATAAGACATGGCATATGTTGCTCTTGGGGGTACATATGACGTAGCGAAGGAAGGCCGATACATCGGTCGGGGTCGGTAGTAAGGGGTGTTTGTGCATGTGTGCCAAGTGTCGTTTGAGGCGTATGCTAGGGAGGGCTTCCCAGCTGAAATAACGATTTCCATTTCTAGGGCTGTAGAATAAGCTTCTCCTAACGTTTTTTGGTTCTTAACTGTTACCAAAGCCGATAACTGTGGTGACAATCCCCTTACAAATGCACGCAAGGCCCTTTCGCGGTACGAATGAATTAACGCCTCAAGAGCTTCCCTAGTGAGATTCTCGTTCTTAAGCTTCTCTATAAAGCTGATGTCAGAGTGCGCGCGAGAAGCGATGCGATAATATGGAGCGACAACGCGCGAGAAAGCTCTGCAGGCCTTTTTACATGTAATCGCTTAGAACAGAGCCGGCCACAAAGAGAGCCCACAAAAAGTATTATTGTATTTGTGCATTTCAATGTTGCTTTGCACTGCGCAAAATAAATAGTGAACAAATTTCGCCACAATGAAGACAACGAGCGCAGTCGACGATTAAATGCAAGAGAAAGAAAGAGAAAACAAAGCAAGGATCCATTTTTTCGTGTGTAGCCTCCAGCAGAGCGACACAAAAGTGTTCGCGTCGACATGCTGTGTGAGACTAATTCTGTTTTTACGCTCTCAATTTTTTTTTGTGGGGGCTTCGGCAAGCGCTCGGCTCGTATACATGAGTTTCGCGTTTTGACTTCGGCCCCGGGGGCTATGCGTGGCCGGCTCTGCTTTAAGCAAAGAGAGAAGCATTGCGAGTTTCTGTTTTTAGTCCCAGTTACACTCATAGTCGTAATGGATTCGGATGAGGAATTTTTTGCTTCAGCAGCAGTAATTAATTTTGTGCTGAAAAAAAAAAGGTGTCCACTTAATCCACTTAATCGAAACCGTATGAAGGGAGAGTTTCACACTTTGTTTAGTAACTTAAGGGATTACCCAGACAAATTTTTTAACTACACACGAATGTCAATAACTACTTTTGACTATATTTTGGAGAAAATTAATACGACGTTAGAAAAATGTTGGACCAATTTTGTTGTTCACCCCATAACACCTTGTGATCAGCGAGCGATTTTGGCGACGTTTGAAATGTAAAACGCCAAACCCAAACATTGGTGTCATGGAAATCTCCGACTTTTCATTTTCGGAGCCACAGCCACCGGTTGGCACATCAGCTGACTCGATCGCCGCTATTTCGATATTTCGATTGTCGGTAAGTGCAACAGAATTGTGCAATTAAAAAAAAAAAAAAAAAACACTAACGTTTGGAATTAAAATTGTCATACATTTTTCGTAAACCAAAAATTATTTCTAATGTTATACAACAAGAAAAAATGTACTTATTTTTTGGAGGTACAGTTAACATACTGCAACACCAAATCTTTTAAAATTATTATCGCGCGCAATATTGTCGGTGCTTTGACAACCCTATTGTTTACATTTACTTCAAATTTGTAACTGTAAACAAATTTTGGCAAATTAACCAAAAATTTAAGAACAATGAATTAAATACAACAATATGAATATAATGCATCGATAATTGATAACTATTGCGTTTGTTTGCCTACATTCTCTTTTCTACACAATTCTTTTTTCGCAACAATGGCAACTGTTTTACCCCAGAATAAAATTTCGGCCATGCGATTTCTAGGTATTAGCTTTGTTCAACAGGTCATTGGATGCAGACCTGGAGGTGTTTAGAACAAATGTGAGCGAAATCGTTGGGAATATTACTTAATCTAGACTCTTGCTTCTTTTTAGCAAGCGATTTCCATTTTTACAAATCTTCAATTACAAGTGAAATAATTTAAAATTCGATGCACATATTCAAATGCAAATTTAATTAAGTTTATTCGATCATATTAGAAACCATATCCATCAGAAATCCAAAAAATTTCAATTCATTTCAAAAGGGCGGCAACTGCAATTGCATTTTTTCAGCTGTTTACATTTCTTCTTCTTCTTTGGCTGGCCAAGATAAAAACAGAGACGTCAACTTGGTGCAGTTTTTCGACGTTTACATTAAATTTATCTGTGTACACACAATTTAAAAAACTTTCTTAAATTTGGTCGTAATCCATAAAATTTGTGCTTACTTGTGGCATATAACAAAGTAAAATTGGAAACACAAATGTTTTGTCCGAAAATTAGTTTCTGCCGTTTTCAGCAGGATGGCAGCCTTGCTTATGGGTGATTTAAGCAAAAACGACGCTTGCTTGATTTTTTCACTAGCGTTTTCGCAAAATAATAAATTTAATATGGAAACAGATATTGTCAGCAATTATTTGAATGCAGTTCCATCCAAAAATAATCAAAGTTGCTGCAAGCGCGAAATTAACCAAACGTTGGAGCAAAACTCGCAACTTTTGAAAACTGTCAAAAGAGGTTTCCGCGACACCCTACATTTGCGTTTGGGGCGATTCTGGGGCGTTAGCGATTTCTGTGACACCCCTGATAAGAAAGTTTTTTAAATTGTGTGTACACGGATAAATTTATTGTAAACGTCGAAAAAATGCACTAAGTTGACGTCTCTGTTTTTATCTTGGCCAGCCAAAGAAGAAGAAACAGCTGTAAACCAGAAGGCCGGGTTAACTTCGACCATGCCGAAGTTTGTATACCCTTGCAAGTTCTTGCGTTACTCAATCCCTAAATGAAGATCGCAAAATGGAAAGGGTGATGATCGCAATAGAAAAAAAAAAGTTCCTAGAAGCAAAACTATATTTGGTCCGATTGTTCCTATGGGAGCTATATGATATAGTAGTCCGATCTTGATCAAATTTGGCAAAAACGTATAGATGTATAGTAAACTGCCAAATGTTAAGTTTTATAACAATCAGATGAAAAACAACGAAGTTATAGATCTAAAACTCTATTTTCGACCGACGGTTCATATGGGAGCTATATGATATAGTCGTCCGATCGGGATGAATCCGAGATATACAATGCCTGCAGTATATACAGGACTTCGTGCAAAATTGCAGCTCTGTAGCTATAGCGGTCTAGGAGGAGAAGCTGTTGATCCAGACAGACGGACAGACAGACAGACAGACAAACGGCTTTGAACTCGTCATGTCATGCTGATCAAGAATATATATACTTTATATGGTCGGAGATGGCTCCTTCTATGCGTTGCACACTTCTGACCAAAATTGATATACCCTTTTTGCAAGGGTATAAAAATGCAATTGCAGTTGCCGCCTTTTTTAAAATGAATTGAAATTTTTTGGATTTCTGATGGATATGGTTTCTAATATGATCGAATAAACTTAATTAAATTTGCATTTGAATATGTGCATCGAATTTTAAATTATTTCACTTGTAATTAAAGATTTGTAAAAAAAAAGAAATCGCTTGCTAAAAAGAAGCAAGAGTCTAGATTAAATAATATTCCCAACGATTTCGCTCACGTTTGTTCTAAACACCTCCAGGTCTGCATCCAATGACCTGTTGAACAGAGCTAATACCTAGAAATCGCATGGACGAAATTGTATTCTGGGGTAAAACAGTTGCCATTGTTGCGAAAAAAGAATTGTGTAGAAAAGAGAATGTAGGCAAACAAACGCAATAGTTATCAATTATCGATGCATTATATTCATATTGTTGTATTTAATTCATTGTTCTTAAATTTTTGGTTAATTTGCCAAAATTTGTTTACAGTTACAAATTTGAAGTAAATGTAAACAATAGGGTTGTCAAAGCACCGACAATATTGCGCGCGATAATAATTTTAAAAGATTTGGTGTTGCAGTATGTTAACTGTACCTCCAAAAAATAAGTACATTTTTTCTTGTTGTATAACATTAGAAATAATTTTTGGTTTACGAAAAATGTATGACAATTTTAATTCCAAACGTTAGTGTTCTTTTTTTTTTTTTTTAATTGCACAATTCTGTTGCACTTACCGACAATCGAAATATCGAAATAGCGGCGATCGAGTCAGCTGATGTGCCAACCGGTGGCTGTGGCTCCGAAAATGAAAAGTCGGAGATTTCCATGACACCAACGTTTGGGTTCGGCGTTTTACATTTCAAACGTCGCCAAAATCGCTCGCTGATCACAAGGTGTAAGGTATTATGGGGTGAACAACAAAATTGGTCCAACATTTTTCTAACGTCGTATTAATTTTCTCCAAAATATAGTCAAAAGTAGTTATTGACATTCGTGTGTAGTTAAAAAATTTGTCTGGGTAATCCCTTAAGTTACTAAACAAAGTGTGAAACTCTCCCTTCATACGGTTTCGATTAAGTGGATTAAGTGGACACCTTTTTTTTTTCAGCACAAAATTAATTACTGCTGCTGAAGCAAAAAATTCCTCATCCGAATCCATTACGACTATGAGTGTAACTGGGACTAAAAACAGAAACTCGCAATGCTTCTCTCTTTGCTTAAAGCAGAGCCGGCCACGCATAGCCCCCGGGGGCCGAAGTCAAAACGCGAAACTCATGTATACGAGCCGAGCGCTTGCCGAAGCCACCACAAAAAAAAATTGAGAGCGTAAAAACAGAATTAGTCTCACACAGCATGTCGACGCGAACACTTTTGTGTCGCTCTGCTGGAGGCTACACATGAAAAAATGGATCCTTGCTTTGTTTTCTCTTTCTTTCTCTTGCATTTAATCGTCGACTGCGCTCGTTGTCTTCATTGTGGCGAAATTTGTTCACTATTTATTTTGCGCAGTGCAAAGCAACATTGAAATGCACAAATACAATAATACTTTTTGTGGGCTCTCTTTGTGGCCGGCTCTGGCTTAAAGCTTTCACTCTGTCATGTCATCGCTTTGCAGCTCGCCGCGAGTATTATCGGTTCTCGAATCGCTTCGCTTCTTGCGCGCACTCTGACATCAGCCTAATGATTATGTTACCTTTGCACAGTTAGAATACTGCTGTTATTTAAAATTTCAGTGGGCAGGTAAGACTTTAAATTTAATTCAAATAAAGTAAGTAACACTAATACATGACACGTATATCTATCATCCCACCAAATATCAGAAGAATCTGAATAAAAATGGCCGAGTTATACATAGAAACGTTTTTCACTCATAGCGGTGCAAGGCAGATGCACGCGAAAAAGAGCGGGATAGCATATGCTGTAAATCACCGATTTGGTCGGTGATTCTATCTTTTCACCTGATGCATGGTATATCCAAGTCGGCCCGGCGACTTACTTTATTTTTTTTTTGCCACGCCCCCTTCCGCCTCCAGAATTTAATAAAAAGTGACTTTCTCCCGCAATATTTATCCTATCGTAATTTCCTAATTTATTATTCAGAATCTTTATTGCTAGCAGAAATTCCCCTATGATAACTATACTTTGTTTTAAGTGTTCGCGCACTGGCCCTACTATTTGGTAGTATGCGTATTACCGTTGCTTATGGCCGCATTCAAATCTAAAACAGAATGATAGTTTCAATTATTAACTAGAAAATCATAAATATTTCTACCACAGCTGGAAAGGCATTGAAGAATAATATTAGTGAACTGCTACCTAATAAGTACATCTGAACTTTCCTGAAATAACCTCTAAAATTCATCCTTAAACTTAGACAATGGATATTTAGGCTATGGGAATACCCTTATCCAATATACAAAATTAACATTGTGCAACACTATATTGTAGTAGGATAGCTAGTTTGAACTATGGCGGGCACCAGTGGGTATGCTGGAATTGCCAACACTTTTGTGGTAGAGCATTATGCACGTTGATTAACACTAAACAATGAGAAGGGAGACAGACATACGAACGGAGAGAGAGATTCATTCGAGAGGCTACGATCAAAGAGGACAGACATTAAGAGCTGTAAAAGAAAAAAAGAATAAGAAATAAATAATAAGACATAAAGAATAAGAAATAAAGAATAAACCTTGCTACTACAATATTAAGTGTTTCTTGAAAGTTGTTGTTTGGTCACACTTGAAGAATTGATCTCTCTCTCTAACCTAATAAGTTAAACTGTGTGCATGTGGTACCGGTTGAACCGAAAAAATATATAACAAATTGCAGTACATAAAATATCCTAAACACTCGTGTTCTTTAATACATAGTTTCTAATATTACAAAATAGGACTTCTATAAATAACTAAAGACTGATATTTCAGCAGGGCAAATTCGAAAACTGGATCTACCATAAAATCGACCACTGGAAAAAAGACTAGTATTCTCCATCATTTCTAATAAATATGAGAATACCTCGTTTGGGTCTAATGAAGTGCAATCTAGGCGCACTGCAGTGGTGTATACCGAAATTGCATATGCTTCGTTGGCAACCAAAACACAATATTGATGACCACAGCATAAGCTGATTGGAACATATGTACATCGTTTATATGGCAATCGAGAATTTCCTTATTGTGTACGAAAACATTGAAATTGGAGCTGTCAAATGGATCGAATTGTGTTTGAAGAGCTTTTTCGTTGTGTAATTTTTGCAACTCCAGCTCGGCTAAAGAATCTTGACCAGATCTTGAAGGGACGAACTGTCCTAAGTATAATAAAAAGTTCTGCAGCCCTAGTTGCTCTACTACATGCTACATACTTATAATGATTCTCGCCGCATTCCTAAGCTTGTGTAAACCACTACCCTTTCAAATGTAGCATCCTGCAGCTATAACAGAAACTATTTCCTATCTATAGTGACTTGCTCGTTAGATCTAAACTAAAAACTTTTGACCGCTTTCCGAATTGGGTCCAAGAATTTTGGGCAATAAGCAGCTTCCCGAGCAGATATCTCAGTGCCGCAAAAGAATTTGTGACCTATATGTATATTGTAGCTTTTCTCTAATGCTTAAGTTGCCTCTCTCAACACTGGCAACAGCTTTCCGCAATAGCTTTGGGATTAGTTAAAATTTTGTTAATTGTATAGTTGCAAGAAGCATAAGGATCCAATATGAACTGAATGTCCATATTGACACATTGCATCGAAAAGATATGTTTATTGTAAGCACGAACTTTAATTTCTGCGAAATATCTTTTTATAAAAATGTGTGATTTTTTAAAACTAGACCTAAGAGCATGCCTCGTAGCTGAGGATCACATTTCTTACAGGGGGAAACATTGTCCATTAAGACAAACATTGTATTAAGAAAATGTTAAATTCGCTGAAAATTTTCTTTATGACGAGATATGTTTCCAGCTTCAGGAAAAGGGCCTTAAAATCTCTGTTTGGTGCATAGGAGGATTAGGAATTCCAAATGGACAAATTGGTTGTCCCCAAACTTTGCGGAGGCACGTAAAACCGTGAGTGAGGGAGCTAGATCGGTCAATGAAGGCTACAACCGGTTTCCACCGGTCGTCCTTGGTATTTAGGTCTACTAGAGGAGTATCCCGTGAATATGAGGAAAGCTCTTTGCTAAAATTCGACTCGCGAATAGTGTTTAATTACAAAATTCTTACCTAAAATACCTCTCTGACTTTTCATAACTTTCAGTAGCTCTCTAAACCTATGTTAAAATAAAGTAAGTAAGTCGCCGGGCCGACTTGGATATACCATTTTGTAGGTTGCAGGGGAAAACAAATTTCCTTGAGTTTATAAAACTTATTTCATATATTAAATTTCTTTCGTATGCGCGATTTCTAACATATGCTATCTCGCTCACTCTTATGTGTGTGCACTTTAGCGCCCCACCGGCCAAATTCGCCCTTGCACCGCTTTGAGTGCAAAACGTTTCAATGCATAACTCGGCCATTTTTATTCCGATTTTTATGAAATTTGGTGGAATGATAGATGTCCATAACATATATAAGTGTGCCGAATTAAATTCCGATACAATAAATATTGCGGGCGAAAATCACCTTTTATTAAATTCCGGAGGCGGAAGGGGGCGTGGCAAAAAAAATTTGGTGGAATGATAGATGTTCATAAGATTTATGAGTGTGCCAAATTAAATTACGATACGATAAATATTACGGGAGAAAATCACTTTTTATTAAATTCCGGAGGCGGAAGGGGGCGTGGCAAAAAAAAACATAAACTTGGTCTGCGCCAAGACTACACGAGTCTACATTCTAAATTTGGTAGCTCTATCATTTATAGTTGCTGAGATCTCTGCACTCTTACGGACGGACAGACGGACGGACGGACATGGCTCTATCAATTTCTCTTCTCATGCTGATCAAGAATATATATACTTTATAGGGTCGGAAAAGCTTCCTTCTGCCTGTTACATACATTTTGGCGACTTTAATATACCATTTCATCTTATGGATGCATGGTATAAATATCTTGCACATGTAACTGGATCTGATCTAATGAGACAAGCCTTTTCGCTAAATAATAAACCTGAAGCTTCTTCTTCTGTAATATCTACTCTATCAAACTATTTTCTTAAGAATAACTAGCAGTTCTGTCTAGAATGTGGGCAGTTGTAATCATTAGCTCGCTAAGTGAAGACGTGCCCAGCGGAGTAACAGTGCAATCATCAACTATTCAAAACAAAACAGAGTATTGGAGATCAAAACTGCAAGCTAAGCAGGGCATTGACCGCTTAATCCACCCAAGAAAGTGCGACGATAAGAAGAACGCGAAAACAGTAGCCGCAGGTGGCGGCTGTTGC
Source organism: Drosophila sp. 14030-0761.01 (assembly GCA_018150735.1). Lineage (NCBI taxonomy): Eukaryota > Metazoa > Arthropoda > Insecta > Diptera > Drosophilidae > Drosophila > Drosophila sp. 14030-0761.01. The sequence continues at coordinate 3,494,049 of JAECWO010000003.1, forward strand.
TGTTAAAGCTCATATTTCGAGCGCACTAACAACAACAACAACATGCTCCCATTAGGCTCATCATTATCAAAAGTGGACGTTAGCTCACATCAAACGCCTACATCAGCCTTAGAGAAATTGCATTATCATGCTGTCATCAACGACAACTCATCTACTCAAAAAGTAGACGTTAGTTCATTTCAAACGCCTACCTCCGACTGGGTAACCCAAACCGGTAAACGCAGAAAGACTCCTAGTCCTGATCTACAGCGCCGAAAGGTCATAGTGCAATCGTCGGATGACATCCCTAGCACGTCAAAGGCAGCAGCTGCAAATGGCAACAAGTTTGCCATTCTTGATGAAGACATGAACTCAATCAGTGACGACTCGGACAGTGTCGACTCGGCAGTTATCCGCACTTATCAGGAGCAAAACAAAACTCTCCCAAGGTCTTGGCAAAAGCGCCTTGAAAAGAATAACTCTCAATCTATTCAGCCAGTTAAGGTCAACAAACCTCCGCCTATCGTGTGCCCTGCAATCACTTCGATTAGGAAGCTCCAACAGGTCATAAGCCAAGTCATCCCTGACAGTGCTTACGTCCTCAAAAACTCTAGAGGCACAGTAAGGGTGTACGCAAACACTAGTGATGAATATAGAAAAGTTGTTGCCCACCTCGAGTCGCTAAAGGTAGAATTTCACTGCTACCAATTAAAAGAAGATAAACCTTTCAGAGTGTGTTTAAAAGGTCTGCACCATGCAACAGATACGGAGCAATTAAAGGAAGAGCTAAACAACAAGAACCACAAAGTGCTTAACTTGCATAACCCTCTTAGCAAGATAAATAAGAAACCTCTCCACATGTTCTTTGTAGACCTGGCTACTCAGCCAAACAATAAGCAAATATTTGACATTCGTGTCTTGTGCCATCAACGCATTACGGTTGAAGCTCCCAGAAAATTCAACGACCTTTTCCAATGTCGTAAATGCCTAAATTTCGGCCACACGAAATTTGGGTGCCATATAAGATGCCGCTGTTCTAAATGTGGGAAATTTGATCACGTTGCTGCAGAATGCCCGAACGGACCCGAGGTTCCAAATACCTGTGCTCTCTGTCACGAGCAACACTCGGCCCACTACAAAGGGTGCCCTGTCTACAAAAGAGCTCTTAACAACAATAGAAGCAACAAAAGTACTCCGCATATGATGCATTCAGGCAACCAGAGTATCCAACAAATAAACACAGGCTATAAAAACCCAGGTGTATCTTACGCTCAAGCAGCCGGTGGGCAGCCTCCAATGGCGCCATCTAATATTCCAAATTCCACTTGGGAACAATTTATGGAAAGTCAACAGACCCTGATTGCTAATCAGCAAAAGCAGCTCGACCTTATGAGCGCTCAATTTGCAAGATTCCAAGAAACGCAACAAAAGCAAGAATCAGCAATTCAAGCAATCTTGAAACTCATTGCCAAACAAATATAATGTCTGTTCGAATTGGTATTTGGAACGCCAACGGCCTACAAAACAAGGCCTTAGAGTTATCAATATTTCTTAAGGAAAGAGACATACACATAATGCTCATATCAGAGACCTTCGATTGCGGTCGGGTCAACATATTTGGCTACGAGCACTACAATGCACACGGAGGAGGAGCCAATCACCATGGAGGGGCTTCTGTACTAGTTAGATCGGACATTCGTCACTCCCCCTTGCCACCTTCCTCTAGTCGAGAGATTCAGCTTGCAAGCATCGCCATAGACACCAACCTAGGCTCAGTCCAAGTTGGAGCGGTTTACCTTCCGCCTAACACTAACATCACTCAACAGGACCTTGAGAGCATGCTAAATTGCAGATCTTCGAGATCCATCATTGGAGGAGATTGGAATGCCAGACACGCCTTCTGGGGTGATTCTCGTACTAATGCCCGAGGTAAGCAGCTATTTGATGCCTCCATCAATTCCGGATTCAATGTCCTGGCCACTGGGGCCCCGACTTTTTACGCCCATGACACCTCCAGATGTCCGTCTGCAGTTGACCTCGCATTCTACCGAGGTATCCATAACAATCTACTCAACATCCGCGAGCTTCATGATCTCGACTCAGACCATCTGCCCCTCTTAATCGAGCTACACTCATCACCGCAGCCACTCCAAGCGCGTCGGCAACTGCTTCCTTTTGGCTCCGACCTAACCAAATTTCGCGAAGTCCTTGATAATTCCCTGCATCCAGAAATTGAGCTAACGTCCGTAGCTGACATTGAGTATGCCGCCGAATTGCTGCAAAGGCGCATCGAAGAAGCAGCTGCGGTCGCTTTACCATCTGCCCACACTATCCACCGATTACAAACAAATAACCAAAACAATCTTCCGGACCACATCAAGACGCTATTGGCATATAAACGTTGGCTTCGCAAACGCTGGATGAGGCTCAGGATACCTGTCTACAAGCAACTATTTAATGCTGCAGGCAGGCGATTAAAAGAACAACTTGCTGATCTACGTCAAAGGCGCATCGATGAATCACTTGAGCAGGCTAACTCGGCTGACCGATCGGACTACCAACTCTGGCGATTTACCAGAAAACTAAGAAGGCAGCCTCTGCATCGTCATCCAATTCGTGATTCTGCTGGCTCCTGGCTCCTGAATGACATCGACCAGGCCGAGGCATTTGCTGCCCACTTAGAGCAACAATTCTCCCCAGCCCTAATAGCTAACCAAAGAGACATCGAAGAGACGGAATCCAGCGTGCGTTCTCCTCTCCCTACAGACGAATCCACCCTTAGCTGCACAAAAGCAGAGATTATGGAGCAGATCAGACTTGTCAAATACAAAAAAGCTCCAGGGCACGATCTCATAGACGGAAAAGTAATCAAAGCTCTACCCGAAAATGCAATTGAATTTTTCGTTGCCCTTTGTAACGCCGTTCTTCGCATCCGGCACTTTCCATCTATTTGGAAACGTGCTGTGATTGTGATGATCCCCAAACCTGGCAAGCCCGTGGGTGAAATTGGCTCATACCGGCCAATTAGCCTGCTGCCTGTACTCTCCAAAGTCTTCGAAAGAATTCTTCTTGGACGAGTACTGGCACAATTGGGCAGCCAAGAAGCCATTCCAAATCATCAATTTGGCTTCAGGGGACAGCACGGCACGCCTGAACAAGCCCTCAGGGTAGTTCACCATATTCTACGCTCTTTTGAAAAAAAGCATTACTGCACTGCTGTTTTTCTAGACGTTAAACAAGCGTTCGATCGGGTCTGGCATGCAGGTCTATTACAGAAGTTACGAAGAACATTATCTGCACCGTGCTTTGATCTAATTGCTTCCTATCTCCGAGATCGTACATTTAATGTGGTCATTAGAGAAGCGACCTCGTCCATCAAATCAATTTCTGCTGGAGTTCCGCAAGGCAGCGTCCTCGGCCCTGTCCTCTACACAGTCTTCACAAGTGATATGCCAACTCCCCCGAGCCTTCTGGCAACAAGATGATGATTGCAACATATGCTGACGACACAGCTATCCTATCCAGCGCATATAACCCACAAGATGCGTCAGAAGCTCTGCAGTCGTATTTGCGCGACTTCGAATCTTGGACCAAGCGATGGTGCATCTCTATAAACACCTCAAAGTCTACACAAACTACTTTTGCTCTCAGAGCGTTAACTTGCCCTGACCTCACCTTCAATGCCTCAACAATTCCCTCTGCGAGCAATGCTACGTACTTGGGCGTTACACTAGACAGGAGACTAAATTGGAAAAAACACATCCAGAAAACTGTCTCAAAATGCTCCAGGAAGCTTCAAACTCTTGACTGGATGCTTCGAGGCTCTAGCAAACTGTCGCTAGCAAGCAAAGTAAGAGTATACTCTGCGATTGTCGTACCCACATTTGCATACGCTATTCCACTCTGGGGTTCAGCATCCGCAACTTCTATTAAAAAAGTCCAGACCATGCAGAATAAGGCGCTCCGTCGCATCACTGGAGCTGACTGGTATGTCCGCAATTCGGTTATCCATCGAGACCTAGGCCTTCCTACAATTGCCGAGCTTATCGGTCGACATAGCTCGCGCTATGCTGATCGTCTCATAGCACACCCCAACCCACTGGCCAACGATTTGGCCATCAACAACTCCAGGCGAAGGCTCAAACGACTTCATCCTCTAGATGTGAGGGTTCAATCTCGTGCGCGAAATGCTCCATAAATTCAACACACAAGAATTATAATTTAAAATAATGTACACCACTTTTATAATTACGCTCAATTATAAATTGTAAAACCTTAAGAATTAATTTTAACTTCGTTGTAAAAGCTGTCTGAAGCTGAAGCAACAATATGAAATAAATTGAATGAAAAAAAAAAAAAAAAAAGAATGTGGGCAGCCCGAATTGGTGAATCATTGCCATAACTTTTTATACCATGCATCCATAGGATGAAATGGTATATTAAAGTCGCCAAAATGTATGTAACAGGGAGAAGGAAGCTTTTCCGACCCTATAAAGTATATATATTCTTGATCAGCATGAGAAGAGAAATTGATATAGCCATGTCCGTCTGTCCGTCCGTCCGTCTGTTCGTCTGTCCGTCCGTCCGTAAGAGTGCAGAGATCTCAGCAACTACAAATGTTAGAGTTACCAAATTTAGAATGTAGACTCGTGTAGTCTTGGCGCAGACCAAGTTTATGTTTTTTTTTTGCCACGCCCCCTTCCGCCTCCGGAATTTAATAAAAAGTGATTTTCTCCCGTAATATTTATCGTGTCGTAATTTAATTTGGCACACTCATAGATCTTATGAACATCTATCATTCCACCAAATTTTTTTTGCCACGCCCCCTTCCGCCTCTGGAATTTAATGAAAACTGATTTTCTCCCGCAATATTTATCGTATCGGAATTTACTTTGGCACAGTTATACATGTTATGAACATCTATCATTCCATCAAATTTCATAAAAATCGGAATATAAATGGCCGAGTTATACGTTGACTCGTTTTGCACTCAAAGCGGTGCAAGGGCGAATTTGGCCGGTGGAGCGCTAAAGTGCACACACATAAGAGTGAGCGAGATAGCATATGTTAGAAATCACGCATACGAAAGAAATTTAATATATGAACCTTTTTTTATAAACTCGATGTATTTTTTTCCCCCTGATGCATGGTATATCCAAGTCGGCCCGGCGACTTACTTACTTTATTTTTCTCAATGAGCTGGAGATGTGCGAATACCTTTCAGAACACCATAATCTTCGTCATAGCTAATTAAGTTATTAACGAAATTCTCCCTAAGTACATACGTTAGGAACTGTTGTCGCGCGTGGTGCGCTATGTTTACGTAAACATATGGAAGTATTGTTCCGAATTGTGATCATCTCTAACTTCTCGTAATCAAAGAATAATTTATCTGTCGTGCAACCTCTACTATCTACATTTCTAAGCTCAGATCTAACTATGGTTGCATAACTAGCTGAACTGCTCCTTTTAGTGCCGGCATAAATAGTGGGAAATGCTACTTCTTCACAATCTTAATCTAAAATCATGGCTAACTTATTTGCCCTTCTCCTGTTATTCTTTGAATATCAGCATCATATATCTGAATATTTTCAAGCGTTGTTTCTTGTCCACCGGGATTGAGCACTCTGGAAGTCTTGTGAAATCTAAGCCATGTGCTATGGCAAATTTTCAGAAATATGAGCAAAGCACGTAGAACAAGAAGTAAAATTGTCGTCAGTGGAAGGAAACTGATTAGCAATTTCGAAAATAATTTCGCTAAATTGAAATTTGCTTTCTAATAAGGTACGAGACAAACAACGAGACAGTAACAAAGTCTCGTACCTTCTAAATCTATCTTTGACCAAGCTTTACTGATTTGTTAAACTGTTATACTAGAAATTGTAAATTGGGTTGACGTGTTCCAATTCTAACATCCCGAAAGGTATTCGCACGTTCCTATCTATTGCGCAATGTATGTCGCCTGTTCTCTCCTATTCTATTTTCAGTAACACTCTTATGCTGACTAACTCGCTGACTAAGATTGCTAATAGCGTCGCGATTCGCTTCCTGGGTTTAAGTGCCCTCAGGTCTGCATTTTTCCTATACTGCGATCTACGTATCCTGTCTTGCTCTTTTTCTACAATTCCTTAACTTAATTGCGTATGGCTATGAGTCCAACGACGACGAGTGTTCTCACTACTTAATTTGTCCTTCTTTCCCTATGATTTACTGTGTTCTGAATCTGTTCGTTTGCGCTGTAGTTCGCGTTTTGTCTGTGATTGGACTGACGATGAGTGTCTCGTGTCTGCTCTAAGCACTGACCAAGTATAATATAGATACTTCAAACGCAATATTTTTTGATTGCAAACGCTAGCCTAACCATGAAACCCCAGAGGCGTTCGACAAGAAGCCGAGCGCTAATAAGCTCAATGAAAGCGTAACACAGAGAGGGAGGGAGAGGGCTCCATCTGCCGATAGGGTTCGGTCTCCAGTGCAATCGTCCCATGTAAACAGTATTTTTAATTTCTTCTTTGCAATAATTGATTTATTTTATTCTGTTTTATAATATTTATTTTTCAACAATATCATTATATTAGATTTATTCAAAATCGTTGATAAATAAAAATTATAAATTTTCTTCTTGGGTATAATTTACAATCTGTTCATAGGGGACAATAAGTAAATTGGGTGAATAATATTACATACCATGAAGTAAAGGAAACAAAAGATTTAAAATTGAACCAGTTAGCGTCAGGCCTGAAAGGTAGGTCCAGAGGATGGGTTCTCTTCAGCCTTCTGGTAATCACGCTGTTGTCCAGCGGTTGATGGGCAGTTGATTAGGATGGTTCTCCAACGTGAGGCAGTATCGGGTACCATAGTTTTGACTTCCTTTTCGATGGAAGGCACGTCAAGGTCTGTGTTGAGGACTGAGCTTCGTACGAAGCCGGGCGCACCAGTGACCCTTCTGAGCAGTTTGCTTTGAAAGCGCTGGATGATGTTGATATTGGAGTCAGCCGCTGTGCCCCATAGTTGGATGCCGTACGTCCAGACGGGCTTAATTATTGTCTTGTATAGGAGGACCTTATTCCTCATGCTGAGCTCGGACCGGGGGCCTAGCAGCCAGTGCATCTTAGCCAGCTTTATACTGAGCTGTGCTCTTTTGGCCTTAAGATGGGCCTTCCAGTTAAGACGCCTGTCTAACGAGAGTCGCAGGTAATGTTGCTGGAGTTTTTAATTGGCGTGCCATGAAGGCTGACAGGGGAGCAGTTTAGCCTGCGAGTGGCGAAAGTTATGTGCTGGGACTTTTCTGGATTGATGTTAATATTCCATCTGGCAAGCCAGGGCTCAAGTAGGTCTAGCTGGTCCTGTATTATTTGTGATGCCAGTGTTGGATCTGGATTGGAGGAACTGGCAAGGGTATGCAAACTTCGGCATGTTCGAAGTTAGATACGACAAATATGGCGGGAGAAAATAGAATTTTGGAGGCGAAATAAACTTGGTCTGCATGGATACTATCTAGCTTTTATAGTTCCCGAGATATGAGTGTTCAAAATATTATCCTTCAAATATCGTGGGCGGAAGGAGGCGTAACAAATAAAAGCTTGATTTGCCTGCAGAACAAACGAGTTTAAATTCCAAATTTGGTACTTCTTGATCTTAAAGTCCCCGAGATCTCGATGATCCTACAACGTCTCATATTGATCCAGAATATTTACATATATTATACTTTATAGGGTCGGAAAAGCTTCCTTCAGCTTGTTACATAAATTTTGGCGACTTTAATATAATTGAATTAATTTGTTGATAATTCAATATGTAGCCTGGTTACACTAATTTTCATATTTCCAGTTATTCACTTATCCTAATTAAGTTCAGTTCATTTTATTCTTAAATTAACTCATACTATACACATATATACACTACATATGTACATACATATGTACATACTCTGCTGTATTACTTTGTTCTTAGATCAGAGCCGGCCACAAAGAGAGCCCACAAAAAGTATCTTTGTATTTGTGCATTTCAATGTTGCTTTGCACTGCGCAAAATAAAAAGTGAACAAATTTCGTCGCAATGAAGACAACGAGCGCAGTCGACGATTAAATGCAAGAGAAAGAAAGAGAAAACAAAGCAAGGATCCATTTTTTCATGTGTAGCCTCTCAGCAGAGCGACACAGAAGTGCTCGGGTCGAAATGCTGTGAGAAACTAATTCTGTTTTCACGCTCTCAAATATTTTTTGTGGTGGCTTCGGCAAGCGCTCGGCTCGTATACATGAGTTTCGCGTTTTGACTTCGGCCCCCGGGGGCTATGCGTGGCCGGCTCTGTCTTAGATATATTAAAGCGGTGGTCTTTAATACTTCATTACATTTAATGTAAATGAAACACTCTAATTAATAAGCTTGTAGCGTACAAGAACGCTGCTGAATGCTGAGGTTAAAAGGTGAATGTTGATATTTGCACAATGACCGCCCTAAAGTGTAATGGACTGGCTGCCAAATAAACCCTGGACCATCCAAGTCATTTATCGGGCATCACATGTATACAGTTCATGTCAATGAAATGCCCAAAGTCTGCGCAACTTATCCACCATCCTAAACAACACAGTTAACTTGCGCATCTACCAAAGACATGTAATAATCTAAAGTAATGTTAAAAATTTATTACTGATCCCTGGTGTCTATCTACCAGGTGACCGATCGGAGTCCCAGTCCCAGGCAACAACTGGCATCGTTGCACACCACTGAAAGATCTCCTTGCAGAGTGGGTCATGGCAATGGCATTCGATCGGAACTTATACAGTGGTGTCACAGAAAACGCTAGCGATTTTGGCGACGTTTGAAATGTAAAACGCTGAAACGAAACGTTATTGTCATGGAAATCTTCGACGTTTCATTTTCGGCGCCACAGCCACCGGTTGGTATATCAGCTGACTCGAACGCCGCTATTTCGATTGTCGACAAGAGCAATAGGGTTGTGCAACTCAAAAAAAAAAAAAAATACCTGCAGAACAAACGAGTCTACATGCCAAGTTTGGTTTGGCTCTAGCTCTTATAGTCTCCGAGATCTCGATGATCCTACAGACGGACATGTCTCATAGGGTCGGAAAAGCTTCCTTCTTCCTGTTACATACATTTTGGCGACTTTATTTCATTTCATCCTATGGATGCATGGTATAATAAATTAAGTCGCCGGGCCGTCAACTGAAAGTTTATATATTAAATTCCTTTTGCCTGCCTCGATTTCCAACGCATGGTATCCCGCACACTTTTGTGTGCATCGGCCTTGCACCGCTTTGAGTACAAAGCGTTAATACGTTGAAACGTATTATGAAATTTGGTGGAATAATAGATGTTCATATTAGTGTGCCAAATTAAATTACGATACGATAAATAATGCGGGTGAAAAGTGAAAATATTGAAGGCGGAAGGGGGCGTGGCAAAAAATTAAAATAAACTTAATCTGCGTGCATACTGCATTTGGACTGTCCAAATACGTTAACTCTAGCTGTCAAAGTTCCCGAGATATAGCGGATCAAAATATTGTTTTTCAAATAGCGGGGGCGGAAGGGGGATGGATATTCCATGCATCAAGTGAAAAAACTACTTCGAATTCATAAAATCAAATTTATATTTTATTAAATTTCTTCCGCATGTCGCGACTTTCAACGCAAGCTATCGCGCTCACACTTATGTGGACAGTTTCTACTGCACACGACCACTTTAGCGCACCTCCGGTCATATCCGCCCTTATACCGCTTTGGGTACATATTAATTTAAGCTCTTTAAGTTAAAAATTGTAGGCTCTAGGGTTGTCATAAGAAAGGTGTTTGTTGTTTAATTATATGTAGACATGGACTATGGGAATCGAAAAAGATTTAAGCATTTAAATTATGACGATTTTTGGTTTTACAATAAGTCGGCGCTTGGCTTGAGCTGAATGCCCTACGTTTCGGTTCGTTTGCTTACTTGAAAGTTCTTTTTCAGCCCTGGCATCTGCACCATCCCTCCATAGGACTCGTTTACTCTATAGAGTAAATGCGGCCTCTTATCTACATAATACTGACTTACTTTTTCACCGACAACAATGACAAGGAAAACGATGATAACGACGACGACGGCAACGACAACAGTGCGTATGCTTATTTTAGCTACGAATTTCTATATATGTATGTACAAATGTAGGAACACCTACACACGCATGCACGCAAATAAACATGCATATACACACTCAAACACGCACCCACATAGATGGTTTGCTTCCTTTTCAGTTTGTGCTATTTGACTTTGTTTGACGACTGCCTCAACTTGGCCATTTTCGTTTTGGCTTCTGTTTGCTTGTTGGTTTATCGCTCAAACTCAACTCAAACCCAATTCTTTTTGCTGCTCAACTTGAAGCCAAACCATTCGGCGAGGGACACCAGACGAAGGACGACGGCAAGTTGGAAACGAGACTGAAAGGAGCCCCAAAGATGATGATGACGATGATCCGAATGGCGATGATGCAAAGGATGATTATGATGAAATTTACGATTACGTTGCAGGTGTTCCTTTTGCTTTTTTATGGAAGGGACTCCTGTTATCACACAAAAGTGTAAACATTTGTCTAAGTCGAAAAGTTTTTAATTTGATTTCATTGTTAGTTTGTATAAAACATACTGCAATAGCTACCAACTACATACACCTAGTAGTTCCTGAACCACACACAAGTTCCAAGTGGTAAGAATGTACAAAACTTTCTATTTGGCCAGGATTAAGACATCTCATGATGTTCTCCAAATTAAATAAAGTAAGTCGCCGGGCCGACTTGGATATACCATGCATCAAAATTCATAAACAAAACAAATCGGTTATTTCTAGCTATCTCATGTTGTCTCGCTAACTTTTGTGTGCATTGGCCTTCCACCCCTTTGAGTACAAAACGTTTATACATACATATATATGTACGTATATCTCAGCCATTTTTATTCCGATTTTTCAGAAATTTGGTGAAATGATAGATGCCTATAACATGTATGAGTGTATACATACGATACGAAAAATTTGAAATAAACTTGGTCTGCGTGCATACTGCATACAATTACTGTCCATACGATGGCTCTAGCTTTTACAGTTCCCGAGATATAATTGTTAAAAATATCGGTTTTTAAATATCGTGGGCGGAAGTGGGTGTTGCAAATAAAACGATTGTACATTCCAAATTTGGTAGCTCTGGCTTTTATAGTTCCAGAGATATCCGGTCTATTACGGACAGACAGACGGGTATGTGTCAATCGACTCACCTAATGCTGATTAAAAATAAATATACTTTATAGGGTCTGAAAAGCTTCCTACATACATTTTAGCGACTTCAATGTACCATCCTGGGGATGCATGGTATAAAAACATGGGCATGAACCTCTTATGGCCACCCGGTTCGCCATCATGTGTATTGTTGCCACCTCCAATTTCGTAGAAAATTGATCATAATTGGCATCATTTGCATACGCTGCACGAATTATTATGTCCATCAAAGAAGCAGATAAAGAACGAAAAGGTGCTGGCTTATATTATACATTGATACACACATGTAAACATATTTTCCTACAAACATACATATATATACATACATATGTATATATAGTATATTTTTCTATTCTCCTCGTTTTGTAGGTCATCGCTATTATTACATGGAAATTAGGCATGTATTTGGTTTATGCGTTTCGTGTCGTCGCAGCAATTTTCTGAGACATCCTACACACACACATTCACATATACAGCATCTTGCATCTCCTTTTAATATAGCCAACAACTGGAGTGGATCCGTCTGCTCCTTTTTTATACCCTTGCAAAAAGGGTATATTAATTTTCGTCATATAGCTCATTCGGGTGATCGGACCAAAAATAGATTTGCGTCTAAAAACAATTTGGTTTTGTATGCGGTCATCACCAAACTTGATAGTTAACTACAATACACAATAATTTATAACTCCGAGACAACTGATCAAAATCGGATGAATTTAAGATCAATCTACATGCGTATTTACATACATAATATATATATATTAAATATATGTATTACATATGTGTGTCATGTTATGGTGTATAGGTACAGACTTTCACAAAAATATATTTTAATTTGCTATCTCTATTTAGGAATTGAGTAACACAAAAACTTGCAAGGGTATACAAACTTCATGGCCGAAGTTAGCCCGGCCGGCTTGATGGCTTCCGATTTATGTTTTCATTAGGCCACAGCTGCCAAAAGACAATTGATGATTCCCTATGCTCAACACGTTTCATTTTTGTTGACAAACTTTGAGGTCGCGTTTATTGACGCATAATTGGAGTACAAATGTATTACGATAGAAAGCGGATAATCTTTTAACGTTTATCATTTAATTAAAATGGTCCTCTCGCATAACACAAGAGTGAAAGAGAGAGATAGAAATCATTTGAATTCGGAAGCCTGGGACCTACCCAATTAGTTCTTTGCGAGTTTCGAAATATTTTCATACCATGCATTCATAGGATGAAATGGTATATTAAAGTCGCCAAAATGTACATTTGTAACAGGCAGAAGGAAGCATTTCCGACCCTGTAAAGTACCTATATATATTCTTGACCAGCATGAGAAGAGAAATTGATATAGCCATATCCGTCCGTCCATCCGTAAGAGTGGACAGATCTCAGAAACTATAAATGATAGAGTTACCAAAATTTAAAATATAGACTTGCTTAGTATAGACTAGAAATATAGAATAATAAAGTAAGTAAGTCGCCGGGCCGACTTGGATATACCATGCATCAGGGGAAAACAAATTACCTTGAGTTTATAAAACTTATTTCATATATTAAATTTCTTTCGTATGCGCGATTTCTAACATATGCTATCTCGCTCATTCTTATGTGTGTGCACTTTAGCGCCCCACCGGCCATATCCGCCCTTGCACCGCTTTGAGTGCAAAACGTTTCAATGCATAACTCGGTCATTTTTATTCCGATTTTTATGAAACTTGGTGCAATGATAGATGTCCATAACATGTCCGAATTAAATTCCGATACGATAAATATTGCGGGAGAAAATCACTTTTTATTAAATTCCGGAGGCGGAAGGGGGCGTGGCAAAAAAATTTGGTGGAATGATAGATGTTCATAAGATCTATAAGTGTGCCAAATTAAATTACAATACGATAAATATTACGGGAGAAAATCACTTTTTATTAAATTCCGGAGGCGGAAGGGGGCGTGGCAAAAAAAACATAAACTTGGTCTGCGTCTATACTACACGAGTCTACATTCTAAATTTGGTAACTCTAACATTTGTAGTTGCTGAGATCTCTGCACTCTTACGGACGGACGGACGGACAGACGGACAGACGGACATGGCTATATCAATTTCTCTTCTTATGCTGATCAAGAATATATATACTTTATAGGGTCGGAAAAGCTTCCTTCTCCCTGTTACATACATTTTGGCGACTTTAATATACCATTTCATCCTATGGATGCATGGTATAAAAATGGCCGGGTTATACGTTGACACGTTTTGCACTGAAAGCAGTGCAAGGGCGAACTTGGCACGTGGGGCGCTAAAGTGCACACACATAAGAGTCAGTGAGATAGCATGTGTTATAAATCGTACATGCGAAAGAAATTTATGAATTAAGTTTTATAAATTCGAAGTAGTTTTTTCCCTTGAACCATTTGCTGATCAAAAATATATATCCTTTATATGGTCGGAGATGCCTCCTTCTATGCGTTGATCCAAATTAATGTACCCTTTTTGCAAGGGTATAATAAAATACATGCAGGGCATTGGCTAGTCCTAGCTCAGGCATAAGAAAAAGGCACAGAGTTAATTGAAATGCAACGCTAGTTGAATTTTTTGCCGAAATTTACAATGATTTACAGGCAATACACGCAACGAACGCGCACACACACACAAAGAAAACTATAAAGCTAAAATCGACCGGAAGTAGCCACAACGCATGGTATCAAATGTCAAAGGACGGAAGGATATGCTGGATGGCGAGAAGACGAAATGTTTCAATTATTAACCGAAATGTGTGTGTGGATTGGTTTGTATAAGGGTGTGTAGGGTATCTGAGGGTGGATGGTGTGTGGGGTGTATATATGTATGTACATATGTATATCTAACCAGGCAATAATATTATTCACAGACACCCCTCCATAAAAAGATGCCTAAGACTTGATGTTATTTCTTGTCCTTTCTTCTTTTTGTTCCACCAACAACTATTTGCACCTACTTGAAGAAGACATCCAAAATACAAAAACTCTAGCAAATAGGCTATGCCATTTGCACATTCATTTTCAAGAGCCTGGAAGCGATTTGGTGGAAAAGTTGTTGTTCTCTTCGCTTGGGTTGGGTTTGCCTTGGGATGGGCTTGGGTTTCGATGGTAAGGGGGAGGATGCTGGGAGTGTTACTTATGAAACCGTTGTAAATGGCCGAATCCAAAAAGCAAGGCAAAAGGAGCATTAAAAGTGGAAAAATGTAGCTATAACTGGAGACAAGGCAACTACAGGAGAAGGGGACGAAATTGTGAATGGGTCAGAATGGCAGGGAAGCGTTGAACCAGAGATGTCTAAAAGAGTGAGAGAGTTACATATAAAAAATATTCTACACTTTACAGTACGAGGGCTTTAAAAGTTATACTTCAATTAGTCAGTTGTTTAAGATGAAAAAAAAAGAATCTAATAACTTAAATTCACCTTCATTCATCGAACTATTTATCTATTGCATATAGTGTCACGGTTTACCTCTTAGTTAGTTGAGTTCTTTGAATTACATAACATTTTATATGGATTAACACATGTATGTATATCTATGCAATGTTCGATATATAAATATATAGAGTACGCCCAAGTTCATCAATTGAGGGGCCAATGATGGGGCAAAATCTGTTGTCTGTTCTTTGACTATTTTACTACTAGAAACACTGTTTTTGCCAATGTCTTATCAGTGCTGTCGTTGCCGTAGCCACTTTCACTTCACCGACTCGAAAAGTCGACATCTTGGTAGGTGCCACCCAGTCGAAACAGATTTCGACATGGCGACAGGAGCAAAAGAGAGTACAAACAGAGAGCAGGGGGTGATGCCTGGGCTTGGGTCTGAGGGTGGTACTGTTCCAGGGGGTAGGTGTATCATTCCTTATTGGCTCATTTAGCACACGCGGTTTTTGTGGCAACACAACGCGACGATTTACTCACCAAGTTTCAAGTTATTTGTGTGGGCCAAAATATTTAGTGCTTTAGTTTAAAATTTAATGCCAGAGTTTTTTCTTGTTCTATTTTTATATTCTTGATCAGCCTGAGAAGGCGAGTTGATATAGCCATGTCCGTCTGTCCGTCTTCTACTATACGAACTAGTCCCACAGTTTTAGAGCTATGGCTTTCAAAGTTCGTACATACCCCAGGAAGCACATCTGCGATTTTCAAAAAGATCGGACCACTATATCATATAGTTGCCATACAAAATCAACCGTTAAATGCAAATAACTTCTCTATTTATTGAACGATCTTATCCAAATAATAAACATAACGCCTGATTTTGTCGATATAAATTTGCCTAAATACACACACACGCATAAGCAGTAAAGCACATACTAGATGTGTCGAAATTTTCACGAAGTCTTGTAAGTATATACGGCGGGCATTGTATATCTCGAATTCATCCGGATCGAACAACTATATCATAAAGCTCCCATAGGAACCATCGGTCGGAAAATGAGTTTTAGATCAATAACTTCTTTCTTTTTTACCCGATAATCATAAGACCTAACATTTGGCAGTTAACTATACATCCAAATATCCATGCCAAATCAAGATCGGACTACTATATCATATAGCTCTCATGGGAACAATCAGACCAAAAATAGTTTTGCTTTTAAAAACTTTTTTGTTTCTTATGCGATCATCACCAAACTTGCTAAATAGTAAAATATATAACATTTGCACATAATAAATTATAATCCCGCCAAATTTTGTTAAAATCGGATAACTATATAATAGAAGTAGTTGTCATACAAACAAATGAAAAAATTTCATGCTACATATCTACATACGTATGTACATGCATATGTATGCGTGCCGTGCTATGACGTGTAGATACGGAGTTTTACACAATGGTTTTTAAATTTAGATAACTCTATTTAGGGATTTAATAGCACAAAAACTTGCAAGGGTATAGAAACATCGGTATGGTCGAAGTTAGCCCGGCCTTCTGGTTTTTTTCCTTTTTGCTTGCTACATAAAAAGTAATTTAATATGGTAAAAGTTGCAGCTCAGTTTCAGTTTGGCCTTTTTCTTTAGCAGCAAATTTCAAACTCTAATTGTGTCTTGAAACGTTTATTTACTGCATTTTGTTTTTTCATTTTATTTTTTGGAGGCCTTCTAGGAAAAAGAAAGTTTTCGGTGAGCTTCAGGATATTCGAGTAAAAATTAAAAAGCACAAACTAAAAACAAGTGAAGAAAAATTCAAGTAAAAGTAAAATTTCATGCAAGCAACGACATCAGGTTATCCTGCATAAGCAAATGTGAGTACAAGTAGAGTAAAGTATGTGGTTAAAGAAAACAAACAAGTTGCAAAAGACCCATGTTAGATGTGGGTGCACACAATGTGCATTGTATTAATCGTTTTTTTTATGTTTTCCAGTTTTGGCGCACTGATGGAGTTGGACTGCTGCTGGTGGGGCTGGCCGAGATTGGTAATTGTGTGCCTTCTCCAGTTTAGATTGTGGCGCCTCTCTTTTCTGGGATTTTCCTCTGCTTGCCTTTGGCGTTTGAAGTGATGCTTGCCAGGATTGCTTAGCGGGGGTAAGTTTTTAATAATGTTGCTCAGCTCTTCCTTGTATATTCTGCATCCTTTATAGCTTGCGATGTGGCTGCCTCCACAGTTGGCGCACCTAGGATCTGGCACTCTAGCAAAATTGCAGTCCTTCGTTTCATGTGGCCCTGCACACTTCATGCAGACGCATGGGCGATGGCAGTAGTTCTTTGAGTGCCCATACGCCTGGCATCGGTGGCATTGCACAGGTGCAATTCGTCTTCTCCGTTTCTCAATAGACACCTGTTGCTGGCCCAGTTGTCGAATTAGGAGGACTTGTGCGCTCTCGTCTTCTGAAAGAGGCCCTAGTTCCACCTCAAAGATATTATAGGGTACTCTCGTGCGGCCATTTTTCATCAGACTGATGTAGCGCACCGTGTGTCCTAGCTTCCTCATCTCGTTTCTAATCCACTCACACGATGTGGTGTGGATTAGACCTCTGATAACTATTCTGAATCCTCTTTGATCTTTATTCTGGTAAGTATGCATTTTAATTTTCTCTTTTTTCAGTACTTCTAGAGCTGCTTGGTATGAATTGACGTCAATACAGGTGAGTAATTTTATATTTTTGTTGTCCGTAACTAATTTTATTTTATTTTTCAGGTTTTCTATGTCAAGGAGGTTCGTCAAGAGGTTATAGTCAGTATCTGCGTCAATATATATGGTCGATATCTTGTTTTTTAAAACGTTTTGTTGTATTTCAGGTACCTGTGTGGGCCCTTTTTTATTGCCATTTGTGGTTTGGTGTAGGCTGACTGCTGACATATAATCCAACATGGCGAGGAAGTTGACGCGTACAATACGCACTACGTTCAAGTGGCCCATATGACACCAGGCAGGGCCTGTTTCGCGCGATTCCAAGCATAAAGCTGCCCACCTACCGCCCGACCGACCGAGGGGCGCAGCCGTATATCATACGGCACGAATCACGTGGACAGAGTAAAGCATAGTTAGGAATTCCTGGTAGGTCTACAGTGTACAGATAAATTAATTTGGTTCAAAAGCTCGGGAGAGTCTATATCCCCATTCAAAAGTTCGAGCATTAAAATTGAACCAAGAATTACTCTACGGTTAGCTAGAAAAGGAAGATTAAGAGAAGTACAAGGGCAATTGACATTGCGATTCCAATTTAAACCACGAAGAGCAAAAAGCACAAACTGCTTTGGAACTGATTTGATTCTATTTTGATGTGACTCATATTGAGCTGACCATACACAGGATCCCTACTCTAAGATAAAAGGACTAAAGAGAGAATTTTGGTTGTGTAAGGATCTCAAAATTCTTTAGACCATCGTTTTACAAACCCAGGAACGCCCATAGCTTTATTGGCAGTGGCAGATGCTTATGTATATGGAAAATGAAAGTTAGTTTATAGTCATGAGTACACTCAAATCACTCGTAACTTTCAAGCGTAACAGAGGAATATCGTTAAGGTAATAAAATGCAAAATGAGGAGAGCCATAGGCATATCTTGACATCATCCGCGTACGAGCGCACGAGAATATGTTAATACCGATGGAAGACTATTAAAAAATAGGGTGAACAACATTGGGCCCTAATGACTACCCTGTGGTATTCCTGATATCACAATAGAACCACTAACCAATTCATATTATAGATAGTGCAAGCAAAAGATTTTTTGATTGCAAACGCTAGCCTAACCATGGAACCCCAGAGGCGTTCGGCAAAAAGCCGAGCGCTCATAAGCTCAATGAGAGCGTAACGCAGAGAGGGAGGGAAACTACTAAAAAAAATTTAGTCTCGCACAGACTGCAGAACGACGAACACACGGCTATGTCGCTTGTGATCTCGTTCTGTCTATGTATGCGTGCACAAGTCGGTATATGGGCAGACATCGTAGTGTGTGTGAACAACGTGAAGTTCGACAACACCGAACTTCAATAGCTCGCTAGACCAGAGCCGGCCACGCATAGCCCCCGGGGCCGAAGTCAAAACACAAACTCATGTATACGAGCCGAGCGCTTGCCGAAGCCATTACAAAAAATATTTGAGAGCGTGAAAACAGTATTAGTTTCTCACAGCATTTCGACCGGAGCACTTCTGTGTCGCTCTGCTGAGAGGCTACACATGAAAAAATGGATCCTTGCATTGTTTTCTCTTTCATTTAATCGTCGACTGCGCTCGTTGTCTTCATTGCGACGAAATTTGTTCACTTTTTATTTTGCGCAGTGCAAAGCAACATTGAAATGCACGAATACAATGATACTTTTTGTGGGCTCTCATTGTGGCCGGCTCTGCGCTAGACCCAAGTTTTGAGTTTTCGACAAAGCAGACACAAGGGCGATGAAGGCATTTCCCTGTGGAAAGTACATCCAGCGATGTTGGCAGCGGGATTTCAAGTACCGTCATGGCTCTGCCGATAGAGTGCTTGTTTTACGTTCGACATGCTGCGGGTTCGATCCCCAGTGCAATCGTCTCATGTAAAAAGTATTTTTAATTTCTTTTTTATAATAATTGATTTATTTTATTTTTATACCATGCATTCGTAGAATGAAATGGTATATTAAAGTCGCCAAAATGTATGTAACAGGGAGAAGGAAGCTTCTCCGACCCTATAAAGTATATTCTTGATCAGTATCAATAGCCGAGTCGATTGAGACATGTCCGTCTGTCTGTCCGTCTGTAGGATCATCGAGATCTCAGAGACTATAAGAGCTAGAGCTACCAAACTTGGCATGTAGACCCGTTTGCTCTGCAGGCAGATCGAGTTTATTTTTTTTTTTTCGCCCCGCCCCCTTCCGCCCCGCTATTTGAAAAACAATATTTTGAGCCTCCATATCTCAGGAACTATAAAAGATAGAGCTATCGGATTTGGACATTAGATGCGTGCAATATGCACGCAGACCAAGTTTGTTTCAAATTTTTGCCACGCCCCCTTCCGCCCCCGAAATTCGAAAATTTCGATTTTCACCCGAAATATTTATCGCATCGTAATTTAATTTGGCACACTGATACATGTTACGAATATCTATCATCCAACCAAATATCACAAGAATCGGAATAAAAATGCCCGAGTTATACATAGAAACGTTTTTCACCCATAGCGGTGCAAGGCAGATGCACGCGAAAAAGAGCGAGATAGCATATGCTGGAAATCACCGATTTGGTCGGGGGGCGCTAAAGTGCTCGTTTCCACATAAGAGTGAGCGAGATAGCATTTAAAAGAAATTTAATATATATCTCTTCACCTAATGCATGGTATATCCAAGTCGGCCGGGCGACTTACTTACTTTATTTCTGTTTGTATGCAGTATGCAATTTTGAATAAATCTAATATAATGATATTATTGAAAAATATATATTATGGGAGCTATATGATATAGTAGTCCGATTTCAACAAAATTTGGTTTGAGTGGCTGAGATATTTCAACAAACAAACAAAATTTTCATACAAAGTACTTTTTTTCGTCCGCAGTGTATGATTAACAGAATCAAAAGACTTACTGAATTCGGTATAAATGACATCAGTTTGCAAAGCATTCTTGAATCCTTTGATTGGCAAATACTACAAAAGCTTAAGGAATAGCGGACAATTTAAAAATATCCCTATAATTGGAGGCTTCGGTTTTTTTTACCTTTTTTATGAAGCCAATACTTCGATTATTCTTATTGTCTGGAAGTAATCTTACATTATGATTACTCCCAGACAATAAGAAAAATCGAAGTATTGATATTTACATAAAGCCGCTGCGTGAAACCAGAGCGTTCTCTGGTATTCCGTAAGGTCCTGATGCGTACACCGGTTTAACTAAACAAAGCACGCTGAGAAGCGAACTTTCGTCGAGGAATAGGTTGTCATGAAAAAATCAGCTAACATATCGGCAATTGCCTGATCAGTGTTAGCTTTACACTAACAGAGAAAACTGATGCACAGATGTCTTACGTTTAGTATTGACAAAGTTATAAAATTGCTTAGGATCACGAGAAAACTGAAATTTGCAGCGCGGTGGATAATCCGATTTCGAACGAGCAACAAAATACTGAATTAAATCAGACGAACGGCGAGTTTTTTTAAACTTCTTATAACATCTTGACTTCACATTTTTCAAGTCGAATAACTCCCGAGAGAACCAATTCTATTAGAAATCACCTGTCTCTTGGGAGGAACACAATTATCAAAAAGTGAATCAAGCACAATTGGAAGGATCAAGTACAAATATCAGATCTAACAACCTTCCACTTGAACTTCGCACAGAATTGACTTGAGATAAAGACATCCATCAACCAACTCAAGTGACGTGGAAGGCAACAGTATACGTAGTGGATTCATCCGCAAGGGACCATGCTATGGAAGGCAAGAATAGAACTGTACAGATTGAATTGCCTCAAAATGATTTAAATAAACCACCATGTCTGACTGCGGTGGAAAATATGAACAAGTAATGTAGACTGAATCAATTCAGATGCTAACGCAGAGTCAACAGCAATCAGAGCTGCACCACCTACGCAAGGAGTTCAATAGCGTCTAAATACCAAAAATGTTGTGGCAAACACAGCCGCATCAGCAATGTCAGGTTGTAGCCACGTCTCGTTATTGTCAAAGGAAAGGCTATATAGTACATAGAGATTAGTAAGCTTAGATCTCAGCCCTCTCACATTCTGGTAACCCAGATTGAGGGACGAATCTAGTTTTTTGACACGTTAAAGTCGCGAAAATGTATGTAACAGGCAGAAGAAAGCTTTTCCGACCCTATAGAGTATATCAGGGGTGTCACAAAATTCGCTAACGCCCCAAAATCGCTCCAAACGTAAATGTAGGGTGTCACAGAAACGTCATTTGACAGTTTTGAAAAGTTACGAGTTTTTCTCCAACGTTTGGTTAAATCTGCGCTTGCAGCAAATTATGTTGAAAAAAAAAATGGTGGTGAAATAAACTTTGATTATTTTTGGATAGAATTGCATTCAAATAATCGCTGCCAATATTTGTGTTCATATATAATTTATTATTTTACGAAAACGCCTGTGAAAAAATCAAGCAAGCGTCGTGTTTGCTTAAATCACCCATAAGCAAGGCTGCCATCCTGCTGAAAACGGCAGAAACTTATTTTCGGACAAAACATTTGTGTTTCCAATTTTAATTTGTTATATGCCACAAGTGAGCACAAATTTTATGGATTACAACCAAATTTAAGAAAGTTTTTTAAATTGTGTGTACACGGATAAATTTAATGTAAACGTCGAAAAAATGCACCAAGTTGACGTCTCTGTTTTTATCTTTGCCAGTCAAAGAAGAAGAAAAAATGTAAACAGCTGCAAAAAATTCAATTGCAGTTGCCGCCTTTTTTAAAATGAATTGTTTTTTTTTGGATTTCTGATGGATAAGGTTTCTAATATGATCAAATAAACTTAATTAAATTTGCATTTGAATATGTGCAACGAATTTTAAATTATTTCACTTGTAATTGAAGATTTGTAAAAATGGAAATCGCTTGCTAAAAAGAAGCAAGATTCTAGATTAAGTAATATTCCCAACGATTTCGCTCACATTTGTTCTAAACACCTCCAGGTCTGCATCCAATGACCTGTTGAACAGAGCTAATACCTAGAAATCGCATGGCCGAAATTTTATTCTTCGGTAAAACAGTTGCCATTGTTTAAAAAAAAGAATTGTGTAGAAAAGAGAATGTAGGCTTCATCTTGTTCTATTTAATTCATTGTTCTTAAATTTTTGGTTAATTTGCCAAAATTTGTTTACAGTTACAAATTTGAAGTAAATGTAAACAAAAGGGTTGTCAAAGCACCGACAATATTGCGCGCGATAATAATTAAAAAATTTTGGTGTTGCAGTATGTTAACTGTACCTCCAAAAAATAAGTCCATTTTTTCTTGTTGAATAACATTAGAAATAATTTTTGGTTTACGAAAAATGTATAACAATTTTAATTCCAAACGTTAGTATTTTTTTTTTTTTAATTGTACAATTCTGTTGCACTTACCGACAATCGAAATACCGAAATAGCGGCGATCGAATTAACTGCTGGGCCAACCGGTGGCTGTGGCTCCGAAAATGTTGCCGAAAATGAAACGTCGGAGATTTCCATGACACCAACGTTTGGTTTCGGCGTTTTACATTTCAAACGTCGCCAAAATCGCTAGCGTTTGCTGTGACACCCCTGTATATCTCGAAAACTATAAAAGCTAGAGCTATCGTATTTGGACAGTAAATGCGTGCAGTTTGCACGCAGACCAAGTTTATTTTAATTTTTTGCCACGCCCCCTTCCACCTCCAAAGATCAATTCGATTTTTTTGTATTTATTTTTGTTTTATCGTAGTAGCCTCATTTGAAAAAAAATTAATTCACTTTAATTGTCATTATTGTTCGCATCATAACATAAGCAAGCCAATAATGTCCGGATTAAACGTTATTTCTCGAATAAAAAATTCTATACCCACACAATGAAGGTAAATTTATTTGAAGGTTGTTGTCCATATAACCCAAAAGAACTGTTTTTGGATTCTGCGCTCTATATTACAGAGACATTACCGTCGGAAATGCTTTCTTCTGCCTGTTACAAACATGTTGGCGACATTAATAATATACCATTTCATCTTAGACATAAATGCATGGTATAATTATGGTGGATTGCTTTCACATAAAATATTTCGGATATTTTTAGGATACTCGTATGTTACTTAACCCATTTAGCATTTTATGAACACAGTTTAAGCTCATCTAAAAACATAGTTTTGTCCATAAATACATACATATGTATGTATAAATATGTATGTATGTACATACATATATTCATCTCTGAAACATATGACAAACAGCATTGTCGGCGGCTTAGCGGGCATTATCGTTTATGGTTGTACAATATGAGTAGCAGGGCATGACATGTCACAGCGTTGAATGTTGTTGCCTTATCGTTTTTGACGACTATTTGTCACCTCACTCTGCTGGTGACGGAATTCAACCCGAAAAAGAAAAACGTGACTAAATGTTTAACGATTATTAAAGTGTTACTAGAGAAATGTTTTTGGAATTGGAAAAGTTATCTACGCTCAGGGTAAAACTCATTTATACGTACGCAAAAAGCAACAAAAACAAACAAAAAAATAAACAACAAAAATAAAAGGAAAAGAAAAAACACCTTTTTCGCGCGTTTCCCGAGCGTTGTGTGGCGTTTTACCTGTGTTGAGTGTACTTGACACATTGGAGAAAGTTGGCGCGGGATTTTCACCTTCGTAAGTTATTTTTATACGCACATTTTGTTGTTGGAATTTAAAATGCCATTGGGTAGATGAAGTAGGACAGGTTACACACGTGGCTGTGCCATCACCATGTATGTATCTACACGGTTGCATGCGAGGGTCGAATGAGAACTAATCGATCGGGTCAATATAAATGATTCAAATATTCCTTTAGGTGTTTGAGACAAACGAATGAGAAGTTGGACTAGGTGGAAAACAGGAAATACAGGACAGAGTGCGATATATATTGGGAAATTTGTGCCCGTATTGTTTAGATATGAAAATAAAGTAAGTAAGTCGCCGGGCCGACTTGGATATACCATGCATCAGGGGAAAACAAATTACCTTGAGTTTATAAAACTTATTTCATATATTAAATTTCTTTCGTATGCGCGATTTCTAACATATGCTATCTCGCTCACTCTTATGTGTGTGCACTTTAGCGCCCCACCGGCCATATCCGCCCTTGCACCGCTTTGAGTGCAAAACGTTTCAATGCATAACTCGGTCATTTTTATTCCGATTTTTATGAAACTTGGTGCAATGATAGATGTCCATAACATATATAAGTGTGCCGAATTAAATTCCGATACGATAAATATTGCGGGAGAAAATCACTTTTTATTAAATTCCGGAGGCGGAAGGGGGCGTGGCAAAAAAAATTTGGTGGAATGATAGATGTTCATAAGATCTATAAGTGTGCCAAATTAAATTACAATACGATAAATATTACGGGAGAAAATCACTTTTTATTAAATTCCGGAGGCGGAAGGGGGCGTGGCAAAAAAAAACATAAACTTGGTCTGCGTCTATACTACACGAGTCTACATTCTAAATTTGGTAACTCTAACATTTGTAGTTGCTGAGATCTCTGCACTCTTACGGACGGACGGACGGACAGACGGACAGACGGACATGGCTATATCAATTTCTCTTCTTATGCTGATCAAGAATATATATACTTTATAGGGTCGGAAAAGCTTCCTTCTCCCTGTTACATACATTTTGGCGACTTTAATATACCATTTCATCCTATGGATGCATGGTATAATAAAGTAAGTAAGTCGCCGGGCCGACTTGGATATACCATGCATTAGGTGAAGAGATATATATAAAACTTCTTTCAAATGCTACCTCGCTTACTCTTATGTGGAAACGAGCACTTTAGCGCCCCCCGACCAAATCGGTGATTTCCAGCATATGCTATCTCGCTCTTTTTCGCGTGCATCTGCCTTGCACCGCTATGGGTGAAAAACGTTTCTATGTATAACTCGGGCATTTTTATTCCGATTCTTGTGATATTTGGTTGGATGATAGATATTCGTAACATGTATCAGTGTGCCAAATTAAATTACGATGCGATAAATATTTCGGGTGAAAATCGAATTTTTCAAATTTCGGGGGCGGAAGGGGGCGTGGCAAACAATTTGAAACAAACTTGGTCTGCGTGCATACTGCACGCATCTATTGTCCATAAACGATAGCTCTATCTTTTATAGTTCCCGAGATATGGAGGCTCAAAATATTGTTTTTCAAATAGCGGGGGCGGAAGGGGGCGGGCCAAAAAAAAAATAAACTCGATCTACCTGCAGAGCAAACGGGTCTACATGCCAAGTTTGGTAGCTCTAGCTCTTATAGTTTCCGAGATATCGATGATCCTACAGACGGACAAACGGACAGACAGACGGACATGTCTCAATCGACTCGGCTATTGATACTGATCAAGAATATATACACTTTATAGGGTCGGAGAAGCTTCCTTCTCCCTGTTACATACATTTTGGCGACTTTAATATAACATTTCATCCTATGGATGCATGGTATAATTAGCTATGAAATGTCCCACAAGTTGGTACAATCACCTTATTCTCAAGCCTTATGAAAAAGTTTGATTCAAAAACTCATTCAATTCGAAATGTAGCTGGCTTCAACGGTATATTGAGAAATGGGCTACTTATTTTACAGACTGCCCTCGTAAATGTATTCTGTTATGTTAGCATGTACATACGTATGTATGTATTGTATTTTGACGGTGTTGTCACCGTCATCGCAGTCACAGGTGCTGCTGGTGTGAGCTTGTCAGTTAAAGCGGCATCAAAAATACGACGACAAGCCCAAAGCTCAAAGTATTCTCTTTCCCTCTTACGCTGCTCACTCTCTTTATCACTAACTCAGATTTCCCCAAGGGTTTTTGTTTATTATGATAATTTCTTCAAAATACTTACAAAATATTTAGCAACTCTTGTCATAGAATTAATCTTACTGCAAACTTGAAAATTCCCAATAGGCTTACTAACGGATCAGATCCTTTCGGGAACGCATACAAAATTAAGTAAGTCACCGGGCCGACTTGGATATACCATGCATCAGGGGGAAAAAACTACCTTGAGTTTATAAAACTAAATTCATATATTCAATTTCTTTCCTATGCGCGATTTCTAACATATGCTATCTCGCTCACTCTTAGGTGTGTGCACTTTAGAGCCCCCCACGCCACACCGCTTTGAGTGCAAAATGTGTCAACGTATGGACGGACAGACGGACATGGCTATATCAATTTCTCTTCTCATGCTGATCAAGAATATATATGCTTTATAGGGTCGGAAAAGCTTCCTTCTCCCTGTTACATACATTTTAGCGACTTTAATATACCATTTCATCCTATGGATGCATGGTATAAAAATAACAATAAACCCAGCCATTCCAATGACACTATATACATATGTATGTTTGTATGTATGTATGTATGTAAATATGACAAAGGTTCAATCGTTGTATCGGTTAATTGCCTTTTATTTATTGTAGTGTTGGTCACAAACAAAAATTAATCAGTCGTTTCAAATTTGTCGAGTAATTTCAATTCAAAATATGTCAAACATTGTTTTTATGCGAATTATTGTAACAACAAATTCTTGAAATGTAGGTCAAAATTGCCTTCCCTGTACTCAATGATGCGAAGGTATTTAGATCTCCGAAATAAAGGTACTTTATTAAAAAAGTTCAAATAGATTTACATATGTATGCTTATAGGCGGAAGAAGAAGAGAAAGGTGAGTGCGAACTTATGTACATATGTAGGTACTTACGCAGAGTATCAGTTTACTTGACTTTTGTTACGGCTTTGAGGAAAGTGTTCTTATTGATTGTGTCCTACAAGTTAATACACGGTGTATAAAAGTCGTTGCCCCAACTTTGTAATCTTTGACAAGGACATTTGGAACAGTAAAAACTCATTTAAATTAACACTAATAACCTTTTTTTCCGGAAAATAACAAAGCAAGTGAAAAACTTAAACGTAAGTCGCTGGGCCGACTGTGACATACCATGCATCAAATGAAAA
This sequence comes from Drosophila sp. 14030-0761.01, assembly GCA_018150735.1. Taxonomy (NCBI): domain Eukaryota; kingdom Metazoa; phylum Arthropoda; class Insecta; order Diptera; family Drosophilidae; genus Drosophila; species Drosophila sp. 14030-0761.01. The sequence goes on from JAECWO010000003.1 coordinate 3,521,388, forward strand.
TACATATATTACATTTCTTTGGCATGCGCGAGTTCCTACTCTTGATATCTCGCTCTTTTATATGAGCACACGAGCACTTTGGTGCCATCCAAAGCCGCCACGCGGCTATTTCAGCACACAACGTTTTTACGTATAACTCTGCCATCTTTATTTCGATTTAATGGATTTAAAAAATAAATAAACTTAATCAGCATACACATCAAACTAGCCTATATTCCAAATTTGTTAGGTCTAGCGTTTATAGTTTCTGAGATCTAGGCACTCTTTCGAACAGACAGACGGACATCTCTCAATCGACTCGGCTATTGAAATTATATATGTATGTATATACCATTGAATATAATTTAATAACAATTTGGCGATTTTAATATGCCATTTCATCTAATGGATGCAGGGTATAAAAAGCGAAACAGAAGATTACAGAAAACGAAAAAAGAACCAAGTGCAAATTGCAACATCAACATGCAACGGACGAATAGGACAGCACTAAACAGAACAGGACAAGCAAATCGACGCTTCATTTCGTTTCGTTATTGTTTTGTTTTCTTTTCATTTCGTTTCGTCTCGCATTCGTTTGACATTCTCGTCGACACAAAAAGGGTTTCGCTGTCCTCCTTCCCTTTAAAAAAGCTTAAAGTGGAAACATTTTCGTTTCCCAACGTTTCATGGCCCAACAAATTGGGCAAAACAACAAACAGTGAGAAGACCAAAATATTTTATATGATATCTAGCCGATCCGACTTTAAATAACCCTTTTCCCATCACTTAATTATAGAAGGAATCTAAAACGCTATTTTCCTTGCCACCAAATTGTTCATTTGATATTGAAGTATTTTGTCAACATTATTTGATTTTGAAGTATTTTCAACATTACATACATAGATATCGATAAAACATCGATATTGAAGTGGACTTTATATTCAAAAATCTGTTTTGCGAACAAACATACAAAATACCGGCATACCCTTTTACTCATTGGTGTACAGGATATAAGAACAGTATAGAAACATTTACCGGAACATACAGAAACAGCAAATAATGTTGCAACATACATAAGCGCAATTTCCTCTTATGTACATACATACATATGCATGTATGTACTTGATATAAGGGCAGGACCTCCATGCAGAGGTGTCAAATAATGCAGAGAGTAGAATCAAATTGATCATATGTTTACAAAGCTACAAAAGAAAGCATTTTCGATCATGCACAACGTATGTAAATGTGTTTTTTTTTTTGGTTTTTTTAATTCCATTTATTTATCCAACAAGAAACAAAACTATTTATAACTTAGAAGGGAGAGAGGGGGTAACTGGTACAAGGACGAGCGATACTACTGGTCGGTATTGCTTCGCTGGACCCTGGGTAGCTTATCCCTCATTTATCAGGCGTTCAAGTATCCTGAGCTCCTTCATAACGTGCGCCGCGAATGTGCTAACAGCTTCCCAGGCAAGGGTATCGGACAACATTAAGCGGACTAAGTTAGCGGTGGACACATGCCCCCCCACAGCACCTTCCAGGCGATATCTTTCTGCCTCAAACCCTGGCCAGTACAGCAGTATGTGCTCCGCGTCCTCGGTTATCTCACTGCCGCACAACGAATATTCCTCCGAGGTTTCATGCCCGAATCTGTTTAGGTACTGCCTAAAGCAACCATTACCACTTAAGAGCTGGGTCAGGTAATAATTTACCTCACCATGCCTCCACACGCCTATGTCTGGGATCAATCTGTAGGTCCAAGGCAAGGCGTGTTGCCTGGCTAGGCTACGCGCCGCCCCTGAGCTTGTCGCATTTTCGCCTCCTCTAGCATTAGAGACCGCGCTGAGGATCTCCGCCTGCTCGTTTATTGGCATCATCCCTGCGATGACGAGTGCCGCGTCGTCCGATATGGTGCGGAATGCACTACATACCCTTATCGCGCTAAGCCGATGTGCCGCTTCCAGCCCCCGCCGATAAGCCCTCACATGCATACCTTCAATCCATGCTGGTGCTGCATAGAGTGCCGTAGAGTTCACTACGCTTGCCAGTAGAAGACGTCGTCCCTGCTTCGGGCCGCTCGTATTTAGCATAATGCGCGACAGTGCGGATGCGCATTTAGAGGCCTTTTCGCCGGAATACTGGAGGTGTTCCCTGAAGCTAAGCCGGGTATCGATGAAAACCCCAAGGTACTTGATAGCCCTCTTCGAGGTGACCAACGTGTTACGAACTCGCACTTGGGCAGTTTCCACTTTCTTTCGGCTGCTTACAAGCACCGCCTCCGTCTTGTGAGCTGCCAACTCGAGGCCGGCGGACAGTAGCCACTGCTCCACGGTGTCGATTGCGGCATTGGCACGCACCTCGGCCGCTTCCACGGTTTTGGCGGCCACCGCAGAACCAGGTCTTGTAGTTTCCATCTGCTGGAGAACGTGCCTTCCCTGAGGCATTTGTTGTAGAGGTCGACAAAAGTCTCAGGGAACATTGAGACTGCAAGCTTGAACACTTGGTTTGGGATCCCGTCCGGACCTGGTGCCTTGTTTGGCTTCAACTTGCGAACCACTGCGAGAACCTCGTCAGCTGTGCACTCCGCCACTTGTGGGTGTATCGAGTATTGCGCTAAAGGTGTGGGTTGGTCGTCCAGTATATGCGGAAACAGGTGATCCACTATGCCGCGTACAGTATTAGCGTTTGTCGGTGCTGGAGTCTTGTTGGCGTGTAGGCGCTTCACCACAGTTTGGTATGGCTTTCCCCATGGGTCGTGCTCTGCAGAGTCACACAGGGCCAGGAAACACTCGCGTTTACTGACTCTAATTGCCTTTCTAAGGTCTTTGCAACACTGCTTGTATACAAGACGCAGTCCATGAGAGCCTGGCGTTCCTATTGCTCGCTGATAGAGACGTCTCGCTCGGAAGCATGTGCGGCGGACTTCAGCGATGGTGTCGTTCCACCAGCATACTGGTGTATGATGCGCTGGCACATACTTTCGTCGCAGGCCTTCACGAGCGTCGCCATGATTGAGCTGTCTCCTCGGCTCACTGTATTGAGCAGAGAGATGCTGAGTGTAGCAAAGCACTCCAGTAATATGGGCACAGGAGGCATAGCGGCACAGGCAAGCTGCAACTTACGGATTTATGACCAGCTACTCCGCATTTGTGGCAGCAGTTGGACCTATCAACTCCACATGGACTATTTGCTGCGATATGCTCCACACCGAGGCAGCGATAGCATCGCTTGGGGAACTCCTCCATCTCCTTGATTCGACAACTGTTCCAGCCAACTAGCACTTTGCCTACCTTAAGGATCTGCCACATCACAGATTCCGTTGCTGCGACCACTGCTACTTGCGATCTTGAGTGCCCACGTCGAAGGCTTTTGATCGTGCAGGAGGCCCCATCGATCTTAGCCTGATCCACTAAGGCTGCAATAATTTGTTTCGTCTCCACTAGCAAGTCATGGATTATCGCATATTTAACTTGCAAGAGGACCCGTACGCCCGCTGACTCGCCCAAAACTTGTAAGAGCTCATCCTTTATAGCCTGTTTGTCAGTTGGAGCCCCATTTAACTCAAGCAGGAGCCCTCTGTTTTCGAATTGACGGGTTTAAGCCAGCGGGATTTCTGCGATTCGCATCCCTGGTGTGTGGTGCAACCTTTGGCATAACACAATCGGTCGGTGCTGGTGACACCTGCGTGTTAGTCGACTTTCCTTGGAGAAACCACCCTCCCCGTCTGCTGGTAGCGGCTGGCGAGTTTGGGTGGGGAACCGCTGCATTTAGCGTATCCATATTTTGCTTCTAAAGAGACTTCTTCTCCTTGAAGCGACGACTAACTCCTGAAGCCTGGCGACCTAGTGGACGGCAATTGAGTCCAACAGGCTCCTCATTTCCGCCAACTTCTTGCATTTTGGTAGCATTTTCGACTTATTTGAGGGAGCGCTATCGTTTGTGGGGCTGTCCACTTAAGAGTTCCCCTTGCCACGCGTTGGGAGTTATGATGCTCCGATGCAATGCAGACAACGAACGCAATCGACGATTAAATGGAAGAGAAAGAAAAAGAAAAGAAAACGAGGATACATTTTTATACCATGCATCCATAGGATGAAATGGTATATTAAAGTCGCCAAAATGTATGTAACAGGGAGAAGGAAGCATTTCCGACCTATAAAGTATATATATTCTTGATCAGCACGAGAAGAGAAATTGATATAGCCATGTCCGTCTGTCCGTCCGTAAGAGTGCAGAGATCTCAGCAACTATAAATGTTAGAGTTACCAAATTTAGAATGTAGACTCGTGTAATAGTGGCGCAGACCAAGTTTATTATACCATGCATCCATAGAATGAAATGGTATATTAAAGTCGCCAAAATGTATGTAACAGGGAGAAGAAAGCTTTTCCGACCCTATAAAGTATATATATTCTTGATCAGCATGAGAAGAGAAATTGATAGAGCCATGTCCGTCTGTCCGTCCGTAAGAGTGCAGAGATCTCAGCAACTATAAATGATAGAGCTACCAAATTTAGAATGTAGACTCGTGTAGTCTTGGCGCTGTATGTTTTTTTTTGCCACGCCACCTTCCGCCTCCGGAGTTTAATAAAAAGTGATTTTCTCCTGCAATATTGATCGTATCTTAATTTAATTTGGCACACTCATAGATCTTATGAACATCTATCATTCCACCAATTTTTTTTTGCCACGCCCCCTTCCGCCTCCGGAATTTAATAAAAAGTGATTTTCTCCCGCACTATTTATCGTATCGGAATTTAATTCGACACACTCATACTTGTTATGGACATCTATCATTCTACCAAATTTGATAAAAATCGGAACAAAAATGGCCGATTTATACATTGAAACGTTTTGCACTCAAAGCAGTGCAAAGGCGGATATGGCCGGTGGAGCGCTAAAGTGCACACACATAAGAGTGAGCGAGATAGCATAATCAAATCGCGCATACGAAAGAAATTTAATATATGAATTTAGTTTTATAAACTCGATGTAGTTTTTTTTTTCCCTGATGCATGGTATATCCAAGTCGGCCCGGCGACTTACTTACTTTATTTTTTTTTGCCACGCCCCCTTCGGCCTCCGAAATTTAATAAAAAGTGATTTTCTCCCGTAATATTTATCATATCGTAATTTAATTTGGCACACTCATAGATCTTATGAACATCTATCATTCCACCAAATTTTTTTTGCCACGCCCCCTTCCGCCTCTGGAATTCAATGAAAAGTGATTTTCTCCCGCAATATTTATCGTATGTGAATTTAATTTAGCACACTTATATATGTTATAAACATCTATCATTCCACCAAATTTGATAAAAATCGCAATAAAAATGGCCGAGTTATGAATTGAAACGTTTTGCACTCAAAGCAGTGCAAGGCGAATTTGGCCGGTGGAAAGTGCACACACATAAGAGTGAGCGAGATAGCATATGTTAGAAATCGCGCATGCGAAAGAAATTTAAATCATGAATTTAATTTTATAAACTCGATGTAGTTTTTGCCCTCTGATGCATGGTATATCCAAGTCGGCCCGGCGACTTACTTACTTTATTTATTTAGCTCTCTTCCCATTTTGCATTGACCGTACGCACATTTCCAAGCCGACTAGCTTCTGGAACAAGGTCATATTTCCTGATGAGAGTAAGTTTTGTATATTTGGCATTAAGGGGAAGAAAATGATATGGAGAAAAAGTGGAGCAGCGTTCGAAAAAGAAAATTTGGTTCCAACAGTAAAACATGGTGGAGGAGGAGTAATAGTTTGGGGGTGTATGGCGGCTAGTGGTGTTGGTAACTTGACATTTATAGAGTCTATTATGGATCACAAAGACTACATGGCCATATTGGAGCAGAATTTGAAGCAGAGTGCCGAAAAATTGGGGATTGCAGATGATTATTTCTTCCAGCAAGACAACGATCCGAAGCACACAGCTCATAACGTGAAGCTATGGCTCCTCTATAACGTTAAAAAACAGTTGCCTACGCCGCCCCAATCACCTGACTTGAATCCAATAGAGCAATTATGGGATTTACTTGAGCGCAGAATTCGGCAGCATACCATTCAACAGCAATGCTTAAGGAGGTTATTATAGAGGAATGGAGCAAAATAACCCCAGAGGATACCGGCAAGCTTGTGGATTCGATGCCTAGACGTCTGGCGGATGTGCTAAAGAAAAAAGGCTATCCAACCAGATATTAATTTAAAACCAAAAAGCATTGTATGCAGATTTTTTTTGTTCCTTTTTATACCATGCATTCATAGAATGAAATGGTATATTAAAGTCGCCAAAATGTATGTAACAGGGAGAAGGAAGTTTTTCCGACTCAATAAAGTATATATATTCTTGATCAGTATCAAAAGCCGAGTCGATTGAGACATGTCCGTCTGTAGGATCAGCGAGATCTCGGAGACTATAAGAGCTAGAGCTACCAAACTTGGCATGTAGACCCGTTTGCTCTGCAGGCAGATCGAGTTTGTCTTTTTTTTCGCCCCGCCCCCGCTATTTGAAAAACAATATTTTGAGCCTCCATATCTCGGGAACTATAAAAGATAGAGCTATCGGATTTGGACATTAGATGCGTGCAGTATGCACGTAGACCAAGTTTGTTTCAAATTGTTTGCCACGCCCCATTCCGCCCACGAAATTTGAAAATTCGATTTTCACCCGAAATATTTATCGTATCACCAAATATCACAAGAATCGGAATAAAAATGGCCGAGTTATACATAGAAACGTTTTTCACTCATAGCGGTGCAAGGCAGATGCACGCAAAAAAGAGCGAGATAGCATGTGCTAGAAGTCACCGATTTGGTAGGGCGCTAAAGTGTTCGTTTCCACATAAGAGTGAGCGACATAGCATTTAAAAGAAATTTAATATATATCTCTTCACCTAATGCATGGTATATCCAAGTCGGCCCGGCGTCTTACTCACTTTATTTTATTTACGCAGACTTTTGGAAAGTCTTTTTATACCCTTGCAGAGGGTATTATAAAATTGATCAGATGTTTGTAACGCAGAGAAGGGATCGTTTTCGACCCCATAAAGTATCTATATTCTTGATCAGCAAGAGAAGACGAGTTGATATAGCCATGTCCGTCTGTCTGTCTGGTGCTGCGCGAACTAGTGCCACAGTTTTAGAGCTATGGCATTCCTACCATATAAAGCAGTGGTCGGCACCCATAGCCCGTACGGGCACTTTTGTTCGGCAACTCACACAGAAACGCTCTCTTTGTGCCGACTCCTGATATAAAGTACAAAGTGTATATATGTACAATGTATATTATACATACATACATGTATGTACATATATTCTGGATCAGCATGACAAGATGCTTCTCCTCCTAGACCGCTAAAGCTACAGACCTGAAATTGCACGAGTTGCCGGCATTTGATATCTCGGATTCATCCGGAACAAACGACTGTATCATATAGCTCCCATAGGAACCTTCGGTTGAAAAGAGAGTTTTGGATCAAAAACTTCAGTGTTTTCACGGGATTATCATGAAACTCAGTATTTGTCAGTTTATTATACATATGTACATATATATGTACATACATACATATGTTTGTAGGTCCAAGCATTCGTGGCAAGTTTAACCAAGATCGGACTACTTATCATATACATACATAGCTCATATAGGAAAAACATATTTATATATATGTATTTGATCAAGATGGGACTTCTGTATCATATAGCTGCTATAGGAAAGATCGGACCAAAAATAGCTTTGCGTCTAAAAACTTTTTTGTTTCTAATGTGATTATCATCAGACTTCGAATGCATTCATACGTAATTAAAATACTGCTAAATCTCATAAATCGGATGACTATATCATATAGCTTCCATACAAACATGAACAAATTGCATGCTGGATACCTACATACTATATGTACATATGTACATACATACAGAAATATGGATGTATACATGCCGTGCTATGGAGTGTAGATACGGGTTTTTATGCAAAGGTCTTTACATTTAGCTAACTTTATTTAGAGATTAAGTAACACAAGAACTTGGAAGGGTATACGAACTTCGGTACAGAGCTATGTTATGAAATTTGGTTAAGTTTGGTATTATTGTTGTTGAGATTTGGCTATTTAATGCGGATTTGAGTAACTGAATAATTTCAATGTCAGTGTTATTGATCTGGCAACTTTTCTTTAACTTACTTATATTTGGAATAATTAGATGTATGGTTGGACGTTTAGTTGCTTCCAGTTTTTTTGAAACATTTTCAGAAGGTTCCAATACCTTAACTATTGCACCTAAATGATTAAAATTTATGCCTTCTATTCTGAATAATTGGTTTTTATCCTCTAGAACTGTTACAAGTTCGATCCAATTAATTTCTACTGATTTTAAAAGGTAGAAAACTGTATTCCAGCGAGTGGGGCAAAAACTTTTTAGCGAAAATCCCAACGAGGAATTCATTCCTGATTTTTTGAAATACTTCACCAACTTGGTGCAAGTGGACACAATGAAGCTCATGTCAGGAACAGCATCGATAGCTTTTTCCACAGCGTTGTTCAGCAGATGGTTCACGCAGTGAATTTTATCCAAATCACGAAAAGCCTTGATCATGTTTGACCCTCGATCTGTTACAATAATAGGCTTGTCCCCTTCGAGATCGCATCCGAAGTTCTGCAAAGTTTCCATTATTTTGGTCCGAATATTTGAGCCTAGTTATAAAGAAAAACTTTATTTTATAAACTCGTAGATTAACTTAATATACCTGTGCAGGACGCCTCCTTCATTGACTTCATAGCCATTAAACGATCCACCAAAACTCCATCCATTATATAGTGGATAGTACACGATAAATACGAAGCTCTTTAAAAATTATCCGTCCATATATCGCTAGTGATAGCATATCCAAACGCCTTATATTTTTGTATTTCGTTTTTAATTGGGCCAAATATAACTCGCAAAGAGTTGCTATGTTCCGGGACACTGTAATTGGATGTGGTAGCAATTTTTCTACATCGACGTTGGGTCCAAAAGTTGCCCCAACCTTAATTAGGAACGACGCAAACTTTTTAAGCCCCGAATCGTCAATAATTTTTAACGGACGACAATTCTTAACCACCCATTCGGTTACGACAAATACGCCCTCCTGCTTCACTTCTGAAATCACTTCAACAGTGGTCGAAGTTTTCTGCGCCTTGCTGCTGTTGACTACATAGCACTTGTGTTTTACTAAATTAGACGTACTACCTGTAAATTTCAAAACTGTAAAACACATCTTACAGGCTACAACGTCCACCAACTCCTCTCCATTTTCCTTTTTTATCTTAGAAAAAACTGCCAAACTTCGCTTCGTCCTCTCTTTTCAATTAACGTAAACATGCCACTTTGAAGTTTCTCCTTTACTTCATCTGAATCAATTTCTTTTAAAACCTACATGTATATTTAAAAAAAAACTGAATTAAATCTGAAAAAACACATAGGAAACATTTATGGACAGGTCACAAGTTCACAGTTATTAGTCTAATCACAAAGAAAACAATTTATTAACCATAATACAGATAGCATACACATAAATAACACACTTGTAAAAACAAAACAAAAACTAAACTACAACAACAGTACAATACATACCGTGTTGGCTTTCGCTCCGTTGTCTCCGTTCATTTCGCGTGTGTTTCGTTTCGGCGATGCTAAAGAAATGAATGCACACAAAATCTCTGCCACAACCAGTGATGTCATTTTTTTTTGAGCAAAAAAAGCTGGAACAGCGAAAAAAAAAAGCTGAAAAAAGCTGTTTTCAAGAAAAAAAAGTTGAAAAAAAAGCGGATTTAATTTTATATACATATACCATACATTCGGTATGTTTATTAAACATAAATGATATTGTTTTTTTACATTATATTAAGCAAATCGTCAATGGACTCCTCTTCCACATTGTTTGGGTAGAAATCCCTTACTTTTAATGATGTAAGGCAGCTACTTGGTAGCTCATAGCCGAAGCAGCACTTATTGTTTCGGTGCAGTCCATATCTAAAATGGAAAAAATTAATTTCGAATTAAAAAATATATATTCAATTGTGTACCTTATCGTTAAAATTGCGTTTAACGTATCAACGTTCAATCTATTTCGGATCTTTGTTTTCACAATATTAACCTGGCTGAAAACCCGCTCCACTTCGGCATTGGACCAAGGCAGTGAAAGCATTTTAAGCGCAACCGCAGACAATTCATGAAACTGATAGTTTCCGCCTGAATCTCGATATTTTAACACTTCACTCCAAAATTTGGACGTATCATCCGAATTTTCCCATTTTACTAGTGAAATGCGATTGTATTGCCTTTCAATTAGGTCTATATTCGGAGTATTAAAATACTCCAGAAGTGGAGTAATGCTTTTTTTTCCTGATATTTAAAATATTTTCAACAGAAAACGCATCAATCTGTTGCAAAATATTTAAATTGTCCGGTAACCTGAAATTAAAAAAGAAAATTTATTTATAACAATTAAAATATAATTTTGAAAATATTTACCTTTGTTTTAGCTGTTTGACTAAGTCCACAACAAAACTAGCACAGCATTCTCTTATTGCTGTCTCTTCAGCAGCTGAAATTTTCACTGTTTTCAATTGTTTCTCAAATTCATATCCGAGATATAAATCGGTTTTGATATGGTGTTCGAACTCATCGTCAGCAATAATGTCCACTTCATTATTAGACGGAATGATCTTATCTTTTAATGACCTAATAGCGATGACCAGATCATTTAGCAGTTTCGCCGCATTTACAGAATTGCTTTGAAAGCATTTGTTTACATTTTGCATTTCTTGCAATATGGGTTTTAAAAAGAGAAGATACAAATGTAATTTCTCGTCAGAAAACAATTGGTACAAAATTGGTACTGCATTAACATATATATCGTCAAATTTTAATAAAAATTACTGCAAACATTTACAAAAAATTTAGAAGTCGTTTGAATTTGCTAAAAAGCCAGAATTCCCGCTGCCCGCTGTTTTTCAATTTGTCCCGCAATTCCACTTTGAAAACAGCCAGATCTGACGGGAAAAAAGCGGAAATGGCAACACTGGCCACAACTCGAATACATGCGAATGTCTTCAGCTTCGCCAAAGTTTACATTCCGTTTTACGCACTTATTTATTCTCGCTCATTTCGTTGAATGCCGTTAGTTATGAGACACAATCTGGGGTGTTACTCATACACATTCAATTCATTGTGTGCTTCGTATTCTATCAGCTGAATTCATTCGAATACATTCAATTTTACGTATGCTGTGAGTTGACTCATGCAGATCTTTAGTATATATAGGCAAATTTTATATCGTCGAAATCAGGCGTTGTTTCTCCGATTGTTTTGAAATTCACACATATGATGTAATCCCTTTTTATTTATGTACGTAATCAGTTTGGATAAGATTGTTCAAAAAATAGAGAAGTTATTCGCATTTAACGTTTGTATTTGTATGGCAGCTATATGATATAGTTGTCCGATCTTACTCAAAATCGCAGATGTGCATGTGGCTGTATAGAAAAGCTTATATACGAACTGTGGGACTAGTTCGCGCAGCACCAGACAGACAGACGTTCAGACGGACATGGCTATATCAACTCGTCTTCTCTTGCTGATCAAGAATATATATACTTTATGGGGTCGGAAACGATCCCTTCTCTGCGTTACAAACATCTGACCAATTTTATAATACCCTCTGCAAGGGTATAAAAATGGATAGACACATTCTTAGTGTTATAATTTCCCGTTGAAGCAAAAAATTTAAATTTTTTGCCATTGTGTAAACACTTTCTTGCCTAACTGTAAATATTATTTAGTACAGTTGGTTATGTAACACATAAAATATTTGCGATATGTATTTGTAAAGACACCAAATTAAATAACTTCCCTCTATGAAGTAAATAGCATAGTCGTTATGTATTATGCATTAACAATGTTAATTTAACATGGAGTGGATTTTACCCAACGAGCTGCAAATATTTAAACGTACACATCTCACATCCACACTTTCCACTCATTCACCGTTTTTCAAGTTTTAGAAACTTGTGCTCCAACTCGTTCTTCGACTTGTTCGTCCTTTGCCTCTGACAAACTGCATTTGCAACTCATTAAAACACATATGTATTTGCTGTAAGTTTCACCTTTCTTTTTTTTGTACTTTGTTAAAAAATTTACTAGCGAACCATTTAGTCGTATCATGTCCGGATCGGACTAGAGTCGTGCCGAAAGCACAAAACCTGAAGCAAATATGTACGTACATACATACATAGGTACATACATATGTATGTGAAAAAAGGAAAAAACCGCTGAGCAAAAGTCAACGCTAACCACATGGCCAAGACATCTGTTCACCAGCTGGGGAGTTTTAAGTGGAGTGGAGACGATGTGCCCTGTCCAACTTGTCGAGTTGCGTTTTCCCCAGTCGGGTACTTAGCTTTTAATTATGCCGACGGCCAGTCTGATAGAGAGGACGCACCATAGAAGGAGACACGTTGGTCAAGTGTCACCGGATAAGTCGAGCACGGGGAATGTAGTTATTGCACTAGTAATTAATGCGTCCGCTTATGAAAAGCATAATAAAGCTGTTGGTATTGTTTTTATAAAAAAAGCTGGGCATGCATAGATCCCGAGGGCCGAAGACAAAATGCAAAACTCTTGTGTAGAAGCCAAGCGTTTGCCAAAAGCCATCAAAAAAAAAATATTTTTAAGATTTTTAAATTTTTAGCATTTCGAAGCGAGCACCTTTGTGTCGCTATGCTGACAGGCTACGAATGAAAAAATTGATCCTTGCTTTGTTTTCTCTTTCTTTCTCTTGCATTTAACCGTCGACTTCGCTCGTTTTCTTAATTGTGGCGAAATTTGTTCACTTTTTATTTTGCGCAGTGTAAAGTAACATTGGTGTCATGGAAATCTCCGACGTTTCATTTTCGGCAACATTTTCGAAGCCACAGCCACAGTTGGCCCAGCAGCTGACTCGATCGCCGCTATTTCGGTATTTCGATTGTCGATAAGTGCAACAGAATTGTGCAATTAAAAAAAAAAAATAAAGTAAGTAAGTCGCCGGGCCGACTTGGATATACCATGCATTAGGTGAAGAGATATATATTAAATTTATTTCAAATGCTATCTCTCTTATGTGGAAACGAGCACTTTAGCGCCCCCCGACCAAATCGGTGATTTGCAGCATATGCTATCTCGCTCTTTTTCGCGTGCATCTGCCTTGCACCGCTATGAGTGAAAAACGTTTCTATGTATAACTCGGCCATTTTTATTCCGATTCTTGTGATATTTGGTGGGATGATAGATATACGTGACATGTATTAGTGTGCCAAATTAAATTACGATACAATAAATATTTCGGGTGAAAATCGATTTTTCGAATGTCGGGGGCGGAAGGGGGCGTGGCAAAAATTTGAAACAAACTTGGTCTGCGTGCATACTGCACGCATGTAATGTACAAATCCGTTAGCTCTATCTTTTATAGTTCCCGAGATATGGAGGCTCAAAATATTGTTTTTCAAATAGCGGGGGCGGAAGGGGGCGGGGCGAAAAAAAAAAATAAACTCGATCTGCCTGCAGAGCAAACGGGTCTGCATGCCAAGTTTGGTAGCTCTAGCTCTTATAGTCTCCGAGATCTCGATGATCCTACAGACGGACAGACAGACGGACATGTCTCAATCGACTCGGCTATTGATACTGATCAAGAATATATATACTTTATAGGGTCGGAAAAGCTTCCTTCTCCCTGTTACATACATTTTGGCGACTTTAATATACCATTTCATTCTACGAATGCATGGTATAAAAATACTAACGTTTGGAATTAAAATTGTTATAAATTTATTACTAATGTTATACAACAAGAAAAAATGTACTTATTTTTTGGAGGTACAGTTCACATACTGTAACACCAAAATTTTTAAAATTATTATCGCGCGCAATATTGTCGGTGCTTTGACAACCCTATTTTATACATTTACTTCAAATTTGTAACTGTAAACAAATTTTGTCAAATTAACCAAAAATTTAAGAACAATGAATTAAATACAACAAGATGAATACAATGCATCGATAACTGCTAACTATTGCGTTTGTAACTTGTAACTTTTCAAAACTGTCAAAAGAGATCAAAAGAGGTCAGGGGTGTCGCAGAAATCGCAAATGTAGGGTGTCACAGAAACCTCTTTTGACAGTTTTCAAAAGTTGCGAGTTTTGCTGCAACGTTTGGTTAATTTTGCGCTTACAGCAAATTATATTGAAAAAAGAATGGTGTTGAAATAAACTTTGATTATTTTTGGATGGAATTGCATTCAAATAATCGCTGGCAATATTTGTGTTCATATATAATTTATTATTTTACGAAAACGCCTGTGAAAAATTCAAGCAAGCGTCGTTTTTGCTTAAATCACCCATAAGCAAGGCTGCCATCCTGCTGAAAACGGCAGAAACTAATTTTCGGACAAAACATTTGTGTTTCCAATTTTACTTTGTTATATGCCACAAGTAAGCACAAATTTTATGGATTACGACCAAATTTATGAAAGTTTTTTAAATTCTGTGTACACGCATAAATTTAATGTAAATGTCGAAAAAATGCACCAAGTTGACGTCTCTGTTTTTATCTTGGCCAGCCAAAGAAGAAGAAGAAATGTAAACAGCTGAAAAAAAAAATGCAATTGCAGTTGCCGCCTTTTTTAAAATGAATTGAAATTTTTTGGATTTCTGATGGATATGGTTTCTAATATGATCGAATAAACTTAATTACATTTGCATTTGAATATGTGCATCGAATTTTAAATTATTTCACTTGTAATTGAAGATTTGTAAAAATGGAAATCGCTTGCTAAAAAGAAGCAAGAGTCTTGATTAAATAATATTCCCAACGATTTCGCTCACATTTGTTCTAAACATCTCCAGGTCTGCGTCCAATGACCTGTTGAACAGAAGAGCTAATACCTAGAAATCGCATGGACGAAATTTTATTCTGGGGTAAAACAGTTGCCATTGTTGCGAAAAATGAATTGTGTAGAAAAGAGAATGTAGGTTATTGATGTATTGTATTCATCTTGTTGTATTTAATTCATTGTTCTTAAATTTTTGGTTAATTTGCCAAAATTTGTTTACAGTTACAAATTTGAAGTAAATGTAAACAATAGGGTTGTCAAAGCAGCGACAATATTGCGCGCGATAATAATTTTAAAAATTTTGGTGTTGCAGTATGTTAACTGTACCTCCAAAAATAAGTACATTTTTTCTTGTTGTATAACATAAGCAATAATTTTTGGTTTACGAAAAATGTATAACAATTTTAATTCCAAACGTTAGTATTTTTTTTTTTTAAATTGCACAACCCTATTGCACCTATCGACAATCGAAATACCGAAATAGCGGCGATCGAGTTAGCCGATGTGCCAACCGGTGGCTGTGGCTCCGAAAATGTTGCCGAAAATGAAACGTCGGAGATTTCCATGACACTAACGTTTGGTTTCGGCGTTTTACATTTCAAACGTAGCCAAAATCGCTAGCGTTTTCTGTGACACCCCTGTATATGAATTTCTCTTCTCATGCTGATCAAGAAAATACATTCTTTATAGGGTCTGAAATGCTTCCTTCTGCCTGCTACATACATTTTGGCGACTTTAAAATTACTTTTATACCATGCATCCATAGGATGAAATGGTATATCAAAGATTTTTTTTCATTTGCATTAAAAATAAAGTAAGAAAGAAGCCGGGCCGACTTGGATATACATACACTGCGCGTCATCAGGATAGCACACTTCTGTATTTAATAGTTTTCGCTAATTTATTTCAAAACTAAAAGAGTTAAAATTACAAGAAAATTACAAATTATACAAGAATTAATGTTTTTGTATATTCCAATTTTTTGTAATAATTTTTTTTTTCCAAATCAACTGAAAAATTAAGTCATCAGGTTAGCACACTTTGCGATATTTACATTTTTTTCACTTTTCCTAATAAAAATTAAATTTTTTAAGTAATGTATTAGTAAATTTAAGTAATATTTTTTAATTTTATTAATGAGTTGACCCTCCTTTATTGTGGATGACCTCATACATATGATTGGGCAGCGAATCGTACATCTTGCCGATATAATTCAATAAAATGGCTGACCAAGCGCTTTTAATTCCTTGAATCAATCCTCGATTTAATCTACACAGCCCGGACTGTGTAGATTGGAGCATTATCATGTTGAAAATACCATTGCCGACTTGAGAATAAATTTTTAAAATGAAGAAAAGCAGTTTCCAGTATGCTTTTATACGAGTTTGCATTCATGTTGGTCGTCAAAAATTGCAGCTCGCACGTGCCATAGTAGGAGATAGCTCCCCACACCATGACACCGCCCACACGGCTATGAAGTCGATCCAATTGGTGTTCCTCCTTCCGAAGATCATGGAAATAATAATTATATCCATCGGCCCTCTCCATGTTAAACATCTTTTGGTCAGAAAAGACCACATAGTGCCAATCACGATTCCAGGTCATGTGCTCTCGTGCGAAGATCAATCGCATTTCTTTTCGAGCATTTTAAAGTGGTGGTTTTTTTAAAATTAATTTAAATTATTATCTTGTCAAATATGGAGCATTCTTTATCACCCTTTGAACAGTATATAAGATCGCTTTAACACCAGCATTTTCCCTGATCTTTGTGGTTGCCTAATGGGAGATTAATGCTTCTAGTAAAATTACCCTCCTGTCCGCATCGGAAATCACTTTATTATTACCGCCTTTATAATTTCGACCATATCCCTTTTTTCTTCTGCCTATTTTTTTTTTCAGATATTGACAGTTTTAAGTCTTGATAGGCATCGATTTTAGCTTTCTCTTCAAGCGATAGGGATTTTCCTTTACCCATATTAAATAAAGTAAGTAAGTCGCCGGGCCGACTTGGATATACCATGCATTAGGTGAAGAGATATATATTAAATTTCTTTCAAATGCTATCTCTCTTTTGTGGAAACGAGCACTTTAGCGCCCCCCGACCAAATCGGTGATTTGCAGCATATGCTATCTCGCTCTTTTTCGCGTGCATCTGCCTTGCACCGCTATGGGTCAAAAACGTTTCTATGTATAACTCGGCTATTTTTATTCCGATTCTTGTGATATTTGGTGGGATGATAGATATACGTGACATGTATTAGTGTGCCAAATTTAATTTCGATACGATAAATATTTCGGCTGAAAATCGAATTTTTCGAATTTCGGGGGCGGAAGGGGGCGTGGCCAAAATTTGAAACAAACTTGGTCTGCGTGCACACTGCACGCATCTAATCCGGCCATTTTTATTCCGATTTTTATGAAATTTGGTGGAATGATAGATGTCCATAACATATATAAGTGTGCCGTTAAATTAAATTCCGATACGATAAATATTGCGGGAGAAATTCACTTTTTATTAAATTCCGGAGGCGGAAGGGGGCGTGGCAAAAAAATTTGGTGGAATGATAGATGTTCAAAAGATCTATGAGTGTGCCAAATTAAATTACGATACGATAAATATTACGGGAGAAAATCACTTTTTATTAAATTCCGGAGGCGGAAGGGGGCGTGGCAACAAAAAAAAAAACTTGGTCTGCGTCTATACCACACGAGTCTACATTCTAAATTTGGTAGCTCTATCATTTAAATTTGCTGAGATCTCTGCACTCTTACGGACGGACAGACGGACATGGCTCTATCAATTTCTCTTCTCATGCTGATCAAGAATATACACTGGTCGGCATATATATTTTGACATAGCGTTGCGTTCTTAATATTTCTTATTTCAAAAGCAATAAATTTTTCATTTTATTTTTTTATGGTTACAGTGTAATATAGAAAATTATAAATTAAAATTTTTTCAAGTTTAACAATGATTTTAATTTTTTTTTTTATATAACTAAAAACAAAGAAATTCAACAGTGGCATATATATTTTGACATCGTTATTTTTATCAACAAAATTTAATATTATGGTGAAAAAACACAATTTAAATTTTAAATTAATGGAAAATATACCCTCCTTTGGCATTTCTGACCATTTGGAGGCGGTTCGGGACGGAATCCACCAAGGATTGGAGATGTTTTAATGGAATCCTTTCCCACTCCTTTGTGACCTCTGCGATCGTTTCAATTCTCGTCCTTGTCAGATCGGCGGCTCTATTTCGCTTTATTAGCGACCAAACATTTTCTATAATATTCAAATCCGGACTTTGGGGTGGCCAATCCAGTGTTTCCACCCCAACTTCTCTCAAAAATGTTGTTATCATTCTGGCCTTGTGGCAAGGAGCGTTGTCCTGCTGCAAAATAAATGCTTCGCCGATCAATCTGTCGCCAGATGGGAACGCAAAATCGTTTAAGGTTCTTAAATATTGACCCTGGTTCATAGAACCGTCAATAGGAACCAAGTCGCCCACACCATTGTATGAGACGGATCCCCAGAACATCACGTTCCCACCCCCATGACTAACTTTTTGACACACAAGCGCCTTTTTTTTTGCGAAATTCTTTGTCCAAACGTACATAAACTTTCTTCTGCGATGAGTGGAACTCAAAAGTGCTCTCATCCGTCCACAGGACATTGCGCCAGAAGGATTTAGGCTTGTCAAAATACTTCTCCGCAAAATTAAGACGCTTTAGTTTGTTTTTAGTGGTGATAAATGGAATTGGTTTAGCTTTATATGTTTTCATATTTGCTAAAATTAATCGCCTACGTATAGTCCTCTCACTTATGGGGTTAGACGCGGTTCTATTCCACTCCAAAGCCACAGCCCTTGGAGTTCGATTTTGGATGCGAGTGAAGCAACACGTATCGCTTGGTTCCTGAGTCTTAAAAGTGCACTTAATTATTGTTTTGTCAGCTTCGCTATTAGGAGCATATTCTTCTGTTAAAGTGAATATAAGCATAATTCAGAATCTGCATAAAGTGTCGATTAAAAACATGCATGAGCTTTGTGCTCTAAGCAATAACAATAATGAAAACACAAATGTGGATTTAAATAGAAAACGAAAAAACGAAAACGACAAGCCCCCTACAATGTCAAAGAATCACAAAAACAACTACTACGCTGTTCTGGACACTGAAGACGAAGAGTGCGACGAAAGTGTAATAAAAAAATTTAAAACACAAGTGCTTGTGAACAAATTGAGAAAAGAAAGAGAAGCAATAACACAAGATAATACAACAAATTCAGCAACAACATCCGCTACTGCAACAGTGGGCAATAATAATAATGCATCACATAATAATAATACAAAATCAAAAAACAAAAACAAAGATATTCCTCCAATAAATATTTTTGACATAGACGCAAATGAAATAGTCAACTTAATAAGAGATGGCCTTAAAATTTCGCTATTTAAAATCAAAGAATACAAAAATAAACTTGCTGTTTTTCTAAATAATCTAGCTGACTATAAAAAAGTTAGAGGTCATCTAGAAAATGCCAAAGCTCAGTTCTATACATACACACCCAAGTGCCTTAAAACAAAAACTTTTCTATTGAAAGGTCTGAGCGGCAATATAGACCCACAAATAATTCTGTCCGAGTTAAAAGCATTGGAAAAGGACACACTAAAAATTCTAAAAGTAAGCGCATTCAAAACTAAGAAATCCATCGAAGAAAACACCGCTCTACCAATATTTATGGTGCAAATAACCCCGGAAAGTAACATCAAGGAACTGAAGTCTATAGATAACATTCTGTACCGTCATGTTAAATGGGAAACCCTCCGAAGGCCAGAAATTTCACAATGCAGGAACTGCCAAGGCTTTTTCCATAGCGCTGCAAACTGTAATCTTTTATCCATATGCGTGAAATGTGGGAAAACACATGA
This sequence comes from Drosophila sp. 14030-0761.01, assembly GCA_018150735.1. Lineage (NCBI taxonomy): Eukaryota > Metazoa > Arthropoda > Insecta > Diptera > Drosophilidae > Drosophila > Drosophila sp. 14030-0761.01. Next base: position 3,541,202 of record JAECWO010000003.1, read on the forward strand.
AGGAGCTTGCTCGATAACATCGAATAGTCCGGAGGAAAAAGAAAAACTCTTCTGTGTTCTATGCAAAAAGCACGGACATCCAGCATCCTATAAAGGCTGCGAACGCTACAGGGATCTCAAAAATAAAATTCAAGCCAAAAGGCAATTCTCAGGCAAACAAAATTTTCTACCTCCAACACCTGTTAATCCCAACATAAGCTATGCTAGTGTAACAAAAGGATACACTAACTTTAGCAATAATTTAGGTACACCTCAAACTAGCGAAAATAGCACATTAAAGGAAATTCTCAACAATATCCAAAACCTACATCTACAAATTCAAAATCTAAATAAACAAATCAATGAGCAATCTGCTAGATTGGACACTGTCTTTGAAATTATTAATTCACCATGAACCCATTAGGTAACGAAATAGATAAATCATTGAGTATAATAACGCTTAACGTGAACTCATTGATTAGTTTAAATAGACGGTTAGAGCTTAGCAGATTCCTAGCCGAAAAAGAACCCGATTTGTTACTACTTAATGAAACAAAGTTAAGTCCTAGACATAAAATTAGTTTTGAAGGTTACTCACTTGTAAGAAAGGACAGGCTCGGATCCTGCAGAGGTGGTGGGACTGCCATCTTAGTCAAAAATCATATAAAGTTTAGCAAAGTTCATAATAGCCAACTTGACAAATTAACTTTTTGGAAACTTCGACTATCAGGATAGACATGTCATGTAATAAGCAAATGTTCATTATCGCTGCCTACTACCCATCTGGTAATAATAATGATCGATTTAAATACGAAGTCAACAAAGTGTTTGAAGCTCTTAATCTTCAAAACCTGAACAATTATTACATACTAGCAGGCGACCTTAATAGTAAGCATGTAGACTGGGGTAATAGTTCTTCTAATCAAAAAGGGAATGCACTACTCACATGGTTGAATGAAAATAGTATACCTTACAGATCCACATTGTATGCTTCAGAATATCCTTCATACCCAAAGGGTAACTCTTACCTGGATATATGTATTGCCGATAATCGAATAAATTTTTTCAATTTAGATAATCCTTCTACCAACTGTCTAAAATGTGTCGATTATGATAGCGATCATCAAGCGGTTCAATTTACTATTACAAATAGAGAGGGCACATCTCTTTACAATATTTGTGAATCCCCTAAAGCTACTTCTTGGAACTTTAAGCAAACTAATTGGCTAAAATTTAAAATGACTCAGAAAACTTTGCTACGACAAAACATACAGACACCTAATGATAGAAATTTATCTAACAGCGAAATCGACACTCATCTAACAAAACTTAACAATATAATAAATGCAGCCATTGAAAAAAATGCACCTAAAACAACAAAGAATGCTTTTAAAAGTCTACAGTGCAACCCTACTATTAAAAAACTAATTCAAGAAAAAAGCAAAATATTAACCATTATCAAAAAACACAATAGATTAGAAATATATCTTTCTGATTCAGACCTAAACTTATTAAAAACAAAATTAAAATTGGTAAAAAAAATGGTACAAGACATCATTAAGTCCAAGATTAACTCTGATTTAGAAAGAAAAATTAAACATATAACCCCAAAGATCCATTCAAATTTGCAAAGATTAAGCACAACTTTCTAAAAAAATCCGAGAACTCAACAAATATCATTAAAGTTCACCCAGACCGAGCCCGCATTATTCAGGAATCTGGTCTTGACCTCAATGATCTAAAACTAGATTCCGAAAATAATTACCTAATTACTAATGAACTAGATATAACAAACGTCATCGGTTCTCACTTCCAATCCGTTCACTCTGCAAAACAGATTGATACGAATATTGAGGTGCACCACATGATCGATGGGGCCTACAGAGAGTTTTTAGAAATAAAAACTTCTTATGTAAATGCCCAATCGACAATGACTTCCTTCAGTCCTTTAAAAAAAGCGGACAATCTTAAAGCGGATCAAACTGATTTTTATTTTATTGAGCCCAACGATCTTGGTATTATCTTTGGTAAAATTTGCGGCAAACTATCTTCAGGGTTAGACGGGATTCCGAATATAGTTTTAAAAAATTTATCGAAGGAAGTTGAATTGGAGTATTGCACATTATTTAATAATATGCTAAGCAATTCATATTTTCCAAACCAATGGAAAACGGCTAAATTAATTGTTATCCCAAAAAAAAAAAATCATCACAAAAACGACCTAGAAAATTTAAGACCCATCAGTATGCTTCCTAACATAAGTAAAATTTTTGAGGTCATTATAAATATTAACATAAACAGACTTATGGAGAAACTCAATCTTACTAGTGATAAACAGTTTGGATTCAAGCACGGGCACTCAACAGTCCACGCAATAAACCTGCTCACCTCAGAAATCAACTGGGCATGGAACAAAAAATTCGTAACTGGAGCCTGTTTTATAGACTTAGAGAAAGCATTCGATCAAGTATGGATACAAGGTCTATTAGTGAAACTCATGAGTTTCAAATTTCCTCTGCACATAATGATTTTAATTGATAATATGTTAAGAAACAAGAAATTCAAGGTTCACATCAATCAGGTCCTTAGTGAAAGAGAGTTTTTTGTAAACAATGGCTTACAGCAGGGTACGGTAAATGCTCCTACACTATTTAACCTATACACCTTGGACTTAATGCATAAGCTTGATAACATTATTGCATACGCTGATGACATTGTCATATTTCATTCAAGTAATAAAATAAATAATATAAATGAAGAATTGCAAAACAAAATGAACACTGTTGCAAACTTTGCTAAAAACTGGCAACTGAAGGTTAATTACTCAAAATGTGAGTGCATCTTATTTAGACCTCCTTTAAAGAAATGTAACCACAATATTAAGAAAAACTGGAGGCAGTTTAGAATACTCCACCACGATGGTTCCACCTGTATTCCAACATGCAACAAAGTTAAGTATCTAGGGATTATACTCGATAGATTTCTGTATTTTGATCGACACGTTAATGAACAAATTGATAAAACAAACAAAGCTTTTCAGGTATACAAAAGAATGTTTTCATCTAAGCTTCTATGCAGTAGAGTCAAAATAATAATGTACCAAGCCCTAATCAGGCCTATACTAACCTATGGCTGCTTTATTTGGTGGAATATATCCCCTTCCTACATGGAGAGAATTCGTAAATTTGAAAGAAAAATATTAAGGGCTTGTACATCCTTGTACAGAACTCCCACAAGTATGTTCATTAAATATTATTCTAACGAAGTTCTTTACAAGGCAGCATCAATATGCAGGATCGACGTATACATTATAAATTTAATAAGAAACCATGTCAGAAGATGTTTAGATAACTCGAAGAATTCATTTATAAAGGGCCCTTTTTTGGAAAGTGATCTCTATTTTATACGTGCCTTAAGCAATGGATTTACACCCCCGAAACATTTCTATACCTTGACCAAAACAGGTTTATTCCAAATAGTTTGGGTATACCAATAATATATCATATTTTTAGAAGAGCCAATTGTAAAATAGTAAAAGATAAGAATATAACAAACGATAATAAAAGATTCGACTGCACTATATCTACCTTAGATGAAAATTTTTCCATTTACACCACCTGCAAATGCTGGTGGTTCCCTTCCTCCTTTTTCTCCTCCCCGTAGTTATTTAAAAAAAATTGTAAGCAAAATTTTTCTTTTTTCCTACTTGTTTTCTTTGCAAAAAAATTTGTTATTGTTATAACTTATTATTAGTAAGTAAAATTAAGAAAATTCACAAAATGAAATTAAAATTAAAACAGGTCTAGAGTAGAGCTGCAAAACTATCGATGGTTGCAACATTCAATAGTTTCGATGGTTTGGCAACAAATATTCAATAGTATCGATAGTACTATCGAAAATATTTTCAAATTCAAAAACTTAATAAACGCATACTTAACAATAATAATGAATAAAATTAAAATTAAGGATCAGTCTTCTGCCAAGATTCGAGAATTGTGACTAAGAAAAAGGAGCATGTCCACATGCTTAGCTTTTAAGGCAGCTCTTCGTTCCGTTATAATTTGTCCAGCTTTGCTGAACAATCGCTCCGACTCTGTCGATGAAGCAGGAATGCAAAAATATTTGCAAAAAAATGTATGGTAATGCCACTATCGATAGTGAACAATAACCATCGATAGCGACGCAAAAATATAAAAATTCGATATATCGATAGTGCCATCGATAGTTTTACAGCTCTAGTCTAGAGAGCTCGATTAGAGACAGTGTCCATTATATATATTATTATAAGCACTTTTGTTTGTTTAAGTACATACATATATACATCTGTAAATAAACAATTTAAAAAAAAAAAAAAAAAAAGCCACAGCCCTTGGTGTTATGAGAGGGTTTCGTTTGAATTGGCGCACGATCAGACGGTCTTCATCAGCATTTGTCTTTCGTTTCCGTCCACTTCTGCGCTTATTGGTTAGTTCATTTAATTTTTTATATTTATTAATCTAATAATAAACAGTCTGTCGTGACAAATTATATTCCTTAGCGATATTTATAACCGAAATACCCAAGTTATGTTTTGTCACAATTTCTATTCTTGTTTGTTGGCTTAACTCAGATATTTTAACCATTTTTAATATCACAAACCCGATAATATGAAAAAATAAAGTAAGTAAGTCGCCGGGCCGACTTGGATATACCATGCATCGGGGGAATAAAAACTACATCGAGTTTATAAAAATAAGTTCATATATTAAATTTCTTTCGTATGCGTGATTTCTAACATATGCTATCTCGCTCACTCTTATGTGTGTGCACTTTAGCGCTCCACCGGCCAAATTCGCCCTTGCACCGTTTTGAGTGCTAAACATTTCAACGTATTACTATTACGTATTATTCCGATTTTTATGAAACTTGGTGAAATGATAGATAACCATAGCATGTATGCTATGTGCTAAATTAAATTCCGATACGACAAATATTGCGGGAGAAAATCACTTTTTATTGAATTCCGGAGGCGGAAGGGGGCGTGGCAAAAAAATTTGGTGGAATGATAGATGTTCATTAGATCTATTCGTGTGCCAAATTAAATTACAATACGATAAATATTATGGGAGAAAATCACTTTTTATTCAATTCCGGAGGAGGAAGGGGGCGTGGCAAAAAAAAAAAAATTAACTTGGTCAGCGTCTATACTACACGAGTCTACATTCTAAATTCGGTAGCTCTATCAGACAGACAGACGTACAGACGGACATGGCTATATCAATTTCTCTTCTCATGTTGATCAAGAATATATATACTTTATAGGGTCGGAAAAGCTTCCTTCTCCCTGTTACATACATTTTGGCGACTTTAATATACCATTTCATCCTATGGATGCATGGTATAAAAAGCGTGTGTTTTTACTCACGAATTAAAGTCAGTGGTGGACACGCATACCCCCGGGGGCCGAAGATAGAACGCGAGACTCATGTATGGGAGCCGAGCGCTTGCCGAAGCCATAAAAAAAATAAAACTAAATAAAGTAAGTAAGTCGCCGGGCCGACTTGGATATACCATGCATCAGGGGAAAACAAATTACCTTGAGTTTATAAAACTTATTTCATATATTAAATTTCTTTCGTATGCGCGATTTCTAACATATGCTATCTCGCTCATTCTTATGTGTGTGCACTTTAGCGCCCCACCGGCCAAATTCGCCCTTGCACCGCTTTGAGTGCAAAACGTTTCAATGCATAACTCGGCCATTTTTATTCCGATTTTGATGAAACTTGGTGGAATGATAGATGTCCTTAACATATATAAGTGTGCTGAATTAAATTTCGATACGATAAATATTGCGGGAGAAAATCACTTTTTATTAAATTCCGGAGGCGGAAGGGGGCGTGGCAAAAAAAAAACATAAACTTGGTCTGCGCCAAAACTACACGAGTCTACATTCTAAATTTGGTAGCTCTAACATTTGTAGTTGCTGAGATCTCTGCACTCTTACGGACGGACGGACGGACGGACAGACGGACATGGCTATATCAATTTCTCTTCTCATGCTGATCCAGAATATATATACTTTATAGGGTCGGAAAAGCTTCCTTCTCCCTGTTACATACATTTTGGCGACTTTAATATACCATTTCATCCTATGGATGCATGGTATAAAAATGTTAAGGAAAACCTGTTTAAGTCTGCATCCCACATAAATTTAAATATAAAAAAATTTTATTTTAAAATTAGAATCTATTTTAGAGTTAAGGCCTTAAACAAAAAAATATTAAAATGCAAAAACAACGTTTAGTTGGCAGTTCGAAATTATTAAAAATATTACTTTAAAAATATAATGTGTTTCTTTTTCGCTGTGCTCATTTAAACCCCTTAGGCCACGTACGGGTTAAGCAACACACAAAATTGACATCTCTCTTACACTTCCTGAACTACGTTCCTCTCACTTGCACTTATTGTTAAGATACATAGGACCGTACGATTTGCCGACGGGACCACCTTGTACTTATTCCATCATGTTCCAAACCATCGATGGTGGTCGATAGTACCATCGATAGTGGTCGATAGTCGAAATAAAAAAAAAAGTGTTTCTTATCATTGAAAATTAGTAAGGATTGTTTTTTTTATGTTTTTATTGTAGCCAAATATTTTTGTTCAAAAACAGTAAAACGTTTACATGTTCTTCTTTGAGCCTTGTTCGCCTATCAGAAATAATTTGGCCCGCCTTGCTGAAAACTCTTTCCGACTCCACAGACGTTGTGGGGATGCATAAATGCAGTAATTTTAATAAGGGAAAATCTGTCTGGTTGACCTGCAATTAAATTTATTACTAAAACTTAGTTTTACGTATCGAAGATTGATTTATTAATTTTACCTTGATCCATAATAGAGGGTCCATTTCTTGTGGGACATCGTCTTTCTCCAGATACTGTCTTTTAATAATGATTGCATCAGATCGGACATTCCCCTTTTTAGTAGCGCATCGTTTGTCCAAAAAATCAAAAAGTGGGTCCTTACTGGTCGTGCTTGCTTCCACACTCAAGTTGACAGTGTCTTCAATGTGAGCCCAAATTGACTAAATCATTCTCTAGGAAGTTTGCTGCTTGTTCAGCATTTGCGTTTGATTGAAAGCCATCTTTTTTGAAGCGTGGATTCAAAATTGTAGCCATCCTCGTTACCGCACGTAGCTCATACTTATATAGATAGTCGTATTTTTATCGACTCCAACATAGCATCTTTCATAGATTGGCCTACCGCAGTTGTCAACTCAGTTGAAAGATTTTGAATTTGGCGATAGAGTCCATGCCGATGGTATTACTAATGACACTATAACGTATTTGCCTCCAGAAACTTTTTCGGACAACTTCTTAAATAATACTAATATTTTCTCAATATCATTCAATACGTTGATTTCCCCTGCAGTGAATGGTAGTGGTGCATTTGTTGTCGATAATAGCACACTAGCAATGGCTTCATGCGTTAATAAAATTCTTTTAATCATGTCGTGGAAGCTGTTCCACCTTGTTGGGGTTTCTTGCAACAAGGTATATGCAAAATTTTCTTGAACTAGTGTAAGGAACTTTTCTCAGCTGGGGTACATATCTCAGTCTCCCCAGGGCCTCCTTACAAAAATATTTGTAAAGATACCGAGACTCAAGATTATTGGAGGATTGCTGATTCCAGATCGGACCACGACACATGAAAATGGGGAAAAGGGAAAGATACATGCAGGACGACATAAATACGATACACATATGGGTTAGCTTCTAGCTGAGATGGGGGTCTGAGGCCTGAGGAGGGGCATGATAATAGGTATCTCCTAGAGATTAACCCGGACAGGGATACGTAACATCTTAATTACGGGTCGACTGAGGAGGGTAATGATGTTTGCTATCTCCGAGGGATTTACCCGGACGGAGGCACGCAGCATCTTAACTGCGGGTCGGTTGATACTACGGGCTCGATCTCTAGCCGATTGACCTATCGACTAGAGAGAACCGGGATATACTACTTAATTTATATATTGAGGCGGGGGGAGGTGAATCCAGCAGGCCAGGAAAGGGATTGACCCGGAATCCTGCCTCACATGGACTAAATACTGGGCATGGGTTAGTGGGACAGCACATTGACAAGTACAACATAAAGGAATCACATACAAATACAAAACTACACGTCTATCAGAGATGCGCGGGAGTTTGCACGAGGGCCCCTAAGTTCGGCAAAGCCGAACCACTAAAGGGTCTGGTCAGGAGCTGTGATTCGGCATAGCCGACTAAACACTCTCACTCTGCTGCATTAGCACGCCATTCGGATCCTCCGAACATATATCCTGGTCGTATTATCGTTGCTCGCGTTGTCCTGTAATTGGCCGTTGTCCTCGTGTTTTTCCGTGTTTGGGTTGTCCTTTGCGTTATCCTTATGTTGTCCTTGGTCTTCGTCCTTTGTGGTCTTGAGGGTTTACTATGTCACTTGCACTTCAGTCTCCTTTTTTTTTCTTCACTCACTTGTATGCACTCTCGTGGTCTAGACTTGACTCTTTCACTGGCACTCCTTCCCCATCTCGTGGTCTTGACTTGAATGCTCGCCGGCCAAATTTTCGTCATCCTCTTCGGCCTGTTTTTCACCGCGACACTTTGGCTGCGCCATTGCATCAGCCATTCTAAGCTTCCTATTTCCGTCCCTCTCTTACGCATAGCTGCATATGCTCAGTGGCCTACGTGACTCATCGCATGTCCGTAGTTTTAGGTGGCGACGGCGCGTGGCGACGGCGCGTGGCGTCGGCCCGATCACCGTTACTTTTGGGCTTTTTGAGAGAGCGCCGGCGAAGGCGAAGAGCATCAGCTGCGAAAGCGAAGAGCATAAGCGGCGAAGATCGTGAGTGGCGAAATGGGTGAACGGCGAAACGAGTAAGCGGCGAGTGGTTGGCCAGGCTAGGTGGCGCTGCAAAGAAAAGAAGAACTAGCTCTACCTATCGGGGCAGAGCTAGTTAAACTAAAAGAATGTATTTTACTCTTTCATAGAGTCCATGAACTTAATACTAATAATCATATGAGCTTAATACTAATAATAATACTAAAAAGCACTGCTCTTCATTGAGCGTTATCGCTATCGATAGGTGTTGTGTCGATAGATTGATATATCGTCACACTAGTTTCAATTTTTCGTTAGAACTTTTCTTGAAAAATTGTACAATAATTTTACATTTTGCAAACAAAGCTTTTGCGACATCGTTGTGATGGAGATTCAAGCCATCTTGGACTACCAGATTAATTGTATGGGCTAAGCATGGCAGATTTTGGATTTTCAAAATTTCGCATGCTTTCAGCATCGAGCTGGCATTGTCAGTCACAATGTAGACAGTTTTTTCAAAGATATGCTAAGATGTTAATATATTTTTTAAAGTATCTGCTATATTTTGCGCCGAGTGATTTGTAACATCTATCAGTTTATTGGTTGCCAGCGATGCGGTTTTGATGCTGTATTCATGCACGAAATGGCTCGTTACTGTTAAAAAGCTCACGTTATCACTAGATGTTCACAAATCGCATGTTATGCCAATGTCCGAAATCTGCTCCAAAATTTTTGACAATTTCTCCGTAGTTTCTTTAAACAAATTGGCCATCAGAACGTTTTGCAAATGAGTCCGGCTGGAAGCTTGTATCGTGGATCTAAGACTTGCGTATATTTTATAAATCCTTCGTTCTCCACTATACTAAAGGGCTGCACATCCTTAGCAACCATCTCTGTTAAGATTTTATCAATGTCCTTTTTGCGCTTGGAGTTTGCATCATACAACACAGCCCGTTTAAAACTCCACTGACCTCATACTCGACCTGCAACTGCTGCTGGAAGACGCAATGTTCTTATCTTGTACAGCATTTTCAGCAACTTGTACATTGGTATCAGGAGCATTTCTGTCCAAATTCGGGTGAAACCGTTTAGGTGATCAATGATCATGCAAGTTCGAAGTGTTGCCACTGGTTTTGTACTCCTTGCCGCAATTAAGGCATTTGGCAAATTTTTTATCATCAGATATAAAATATTTCCAGACATCTGAAATTTTAGTTTTCTTTTTTTTGTGCAGACTTTGCCGACACAGAATTTTTGTCGCTGTCACTGCTGTTGCAATCGCAACTTGCTGCAGAACTGCGACGTTTACCTTAAATTAGACAAAAATGTAAACATTCTTACTAATTATTTCAAAAATGTATTACCTCTTTTAAGGAAGCGATCCATTTATATCTTTTTATGATTTATATAATATTTATATATTTTAAAGAAACACTTTATTTAATCACAAATATTTGTTGACAAGCGACGCCACAAATTAATAAAAGCGCGAATATTTGCTTGGTGATGTGTAAATGGCACTATCGACGACTCTATCAACCACTATCCAAACATTGAACCATCGATAGTTCAGTAGCTCGATAGTGCACTACCATCGATGGTGACGATAGTGCCATCGATAGTTTTGCACCTCTAATGTCTACTGAAGTTGAGTCTTCTGTCTAGGGTGACACCAAGGTATTTGTAGTGCGTGGAGTGTCTTAGCACAGTTCCATTTAGTCGGACAGCTGGGCAGTTATGGATCCGGTTGGTAAATGTAACGTTTGCACATTTGTCAGCATTGACGCTCACATTCCACGTCTTGGCCCATTCCTGGAATGCATCTAGGTACTGCTGGAGTCCACATTTTGCTTGGAGTATGCATATATTTTTTGCAAGCACAGCAGTATCGTCAGCGTAGGTCGCTTTCGGCGCATCTCTGTCCTCTACTGCAGAAATAGCAGTATATGTTGGCATATCCGAGGTAAAGATGGAATACAGCGTCGGGCCAAGGACACTGCCTTGAAGAACTCCAGCTTCAATCAGCTTAACCGATGACTTGTATCCATCGGCTGTTACGTGGAACGTACGCCCATCCAGGAAGCTCTTAACAAGCTCAAAGACCTGATGAGGCAGAAGATTTTTGGCTTTGAAGAGTAGCCCTGGGTGCCACACTTGATCGAAAGCTTGTTGAATATTCAGATAAGCAGCAACAGCGTACTTCTTTTTTTCCAGGGCCTCCAGTGCGAAGTTTACAATAGAGGTGGGAAACTATCGATAATCGGCACCATCGATAGCGGCGATAGTTTTTTACCAAACCATCGATAGTGCCTCGATAGTGCCATCGATAGTGCCTCGATAGTGACCTACATAAAACAACTAAAATTCATTTTTCAAAAACCTAGTTTAATGTTTTTAATTATTTATATGTATTTATTTATATTTATATGTTTTACGTCGCTTATTCGGTGGTTTCCGAGGAAGTAAGCCAAAGATTTTGGTTTAAAAATAACAAAATGTTCACATTCTCCTCCTTTAGACGTGTTCTGCGGTCTGATACTATTTGCCCTGCCTTGCTGAATACCCGCTCTGACTGGACAGAAGTGGCCGGAATGCAAAAGTATTTTAACATCAACGTTTTTATTGCAGGAAAGTCCATCTGGTTAACCTAAGAAAAATATTAATGAGAACAAATTAATTTTTGGATATTGATATTTAAAATTTTATAATTTACTTTCATCCATAATAAGGGATCAACATCTTGTTGGCTTAAGGGCCTTTCCAAATACTGATTCTTCGCAATGATAGCATCCGATCGCGTGTTTCTAGCCATGGAACGGGCTTTGTTCCCAATGTAGTCGAAAAGCGGGTCCTTATTTGTTGAGATGGGTTCCACATTTGTGTCATTTGAACTATCTTTGTTCATTAAAGCCGTCAACTCGTTTTCGAAACAATGTGCAGCTTGTTCGGCATTTGACATATGTTGAAACCCAATCTTTTTAAATCGGGGATCTAAAATTGTCGCCATTCTCGTCGCAGTTTTTTTTTCATATGGCGATAAACGTTTTACGATTGAATCTAATAAAACAGTGACCATTTTTTGTCCAACTTCAGTGTGCACATCCGAAGAAATAGTATGCGTTTTACGAATAAGTACATCTATCAAGGGAATTATAAGCGAAATCGTAGCATATTTCCCACCAGATATTCTTTTGCTAACTTCTTCAAATACTGTAAGAATTTTTTCCATGTCCTTCAAAACATCAATTTCCTCCGCTTGAAATGGGAGTGGTGCATTGGATGTAGACAATAGTACTACTGCAATTTCATCATGGGTCGCCAGTATTCGTTGAATCATATAAAAGAAACTATTCCATCTAGTTGGAGTTTCTTGTAAAAGTGAATACCCAAACTTTTCTTGCGCCATCTTAAACTTTTCATTAGCAATAGTGCTTTTTTTGAAAAATTTTACAATTGCTTTACATTTTGAAATTATTGCCATTGTTTTTTCGTCATCGTCGAAATTTAGACCGTCTTGAACAACCAAATTTAACGTGTGAGCAAAGCAGGGAATGTTACGAATCTTTAACAGCTCGCAAGCTTTGATCATGGAGCTGGCATTGTCCGTGACAATACACTCAGTTTTGTCAAACAAACCCCAAGAATTTAAAACTTCTTGCAAAGTATTCGCAATATTTTGAGCTGAATGGTTCGTGGCATCCAATAGCTTTCTTGTTGCCAATGAAGCTGTTTTAAGAGTGAACTCATGAATAAAGTGGCTAGTCACTGTTAAAAAACTTATGTTGGCACGTGACGACCATATGTCACACGTAACAGCAACACTAGAAACTTCTTCTAGAATGGTTGAAAGCTTTGCCGAAGTTTCTTTAAATAAATCCATCATCAGCACACTTTGTAAATGACGGCGACTTGGCAGCTTGTACCTGGCATCCATAATTTTGCTGTACTTGATGAATCCACGATCCTCTACTATGCTATACGGTTGTACGTCCAAGGCAACCATCTCCGCTAAAGTTTTATCAATAATTTTTTTTCGCGATGAGTTGGAATCGTACAGGACAGAGTTTTTAATGTATGAATCAAAAGATCTCATACTTGATCGGCAGCTGCTGCTGGTGGATAATATGCTGTCGCCCTGATCTCCATAATTAGCGGAGTTCCTTTCATCGTCCCTTAAACTAGGATGAAACCGTTTCAGGTGATCCCGCAAGTTGGACGTATTTCCGCTTGTCTTGTACTCCTTTTCACAATTTAAGCACTTCGCAAATTTTTTATCATCTGATCTTTTAAAGTAATTCCACACATCAGATATTTTTGTTTTCTTTTTCAATTTATGGCTAGATGTTGTAGCCGCAGAGCTCTTTTCCGATTCCGATGAGCTGCAATCGCATGTTTCTTTCGAATTGCGGCGTTTGCCTATTATAAAACACACATATTAATAGTTGCTTTGAAATTGCTTCAACTACTCTTATTTTTATTACCCATTTGGAGAAAGCGATCCATTTCTTTAAAATTATGTTTTTGTTTTGTAATTGAAAGCAAGAAAATTTTTCACCAGCCAAGCGACGCCACTTTTTCAAAACGCGGAATTTATTTCACAACTATTGGTGACACTATCGAGGCACTATCGGTACTGCATGACCATCGATAGTGAGTCGACTCGATAGTGCTCAACCATCGATAGTGTCGATAGTGCCATCGATAGTTTCCCACCTCTAGTTTACAACTCTGTGTAGTTGTTTTGGCGTGCCATGCTGCAAACGAAAGCCAAACTGAAATTTTGGGAGTGCCCGTCTTACATCCTCTATATCAAGCACCCTGTTGAGGATCAGCCGCTCCATAATTTTACCTAAGGAAGGGAGAAGACTAATTGGTCTGTAAGAATTCACATCAGACGGTTGTTTTCCTGGTTTGAGGATCATGATTACACTCGCCGACTTCCAGACTTTCGGAAAGTATCCTACTCGCAGGATGCTGTTAAATGTTAGCACCAGAAAAAGCAGAGCATGGTCAGGAAGAAGGCGAATAATTCTGTTGTCCAGAGCTTTCTTGGGCTTCAATTCTGACACAATCAGTTTCACCTTGTCCAGAGTGACTTGCTCGACCGGCAAAGCCATTTGAAACGGAGTTTCAAGTGCCTCTGCAATCGTGCGACAGTGGCTTTCGGGAGCAAAGTCAAGCGGCTTGAACCGTTGTTCCAAGTGGTTCGCAAACGCTTCAGTCTTTTCTTGAGGTGTGCGACACCAGCCTCCTCTTTGGTCCGTTATAGCCGATTTCGAAGGGGGTTGAGCTTTGTATCTCTTTGTAATTCGCCAAAGAGTTGTATCAGTTCCCAAGTTCTCAATTTCCATCTGCTTTCTTTGGGCCAGCACTTTGTGCAATCGATTCGCAAGCCGATTGTGGATCCGTTGGATTCGAGCGTCGCCTGTCCTCGCATACTCTCTTCTAACTTTACGTTTTAGCCGAAGGAGGTTAGATATAAGAGGTGGAAGTGGGATCTGCCGATGGGATTCCATTCTTGCCGCTGCTAACTTCAGAATATTCATAACGCTGTGGATGGCTTTATCGACGTCTTCCGCTTCAAGAATGTCAATATCGAGATTGTTGTGTTGCTCCAGGCAATCCTTAAACAGCTCTACGTCAGCGCCTCTAGCGAGCAAACAGGGTCGCTGTGGCTTCTTTAATGGTACAGCGTACAACTCAGCTAGTACCGGGATATGGTCCGAAGAAAGCTCATGAAGCGTTTGCACTTTGAACCTGTTCATAGCAAACCCGTTGACGACGAAGAAATCCAGCGCAGAAGGTACTAAATGCGAGTTGTAAGAATAGAAAGTCGGCTCTCCCGTTGCTAATATTTGTTACCGGCTATTCGCTACAACTTCCTGGAATACCTTTCCCCTTGCACAGGCTCTAGAGTTGCCCCACCAAGCGTGCTTAGCATTGTAGTCTCCGCCTGCAATGAATTTGGTGCCTAGGCTGGCAAAAAGTGACTCAACTTCCGCCTTTACCCATCGCTCGTTAGGTGGAAGATATACGGCTGCAAGTGCGACAGGGCCCTCTGAAGTCTGCAGCAGCACATTCGCTTTTTTTTTTTTTTTAACTTTTTATTTTGTACATATTATAATATAGATTCCACATGGGCTCTCTAGCGTTTATGTTTTTTTTTAATTTTATACCACTTTTGGTGATCAGTTGTACTTATATTAACAATGTTATTTATATGCTTGTATTTGTGACGAAAAAGATATTTAAAAAACGTTACTTATATATCTATTAAGATAAAATTAGTGGGAAAGGAGAAAGGGAAGGGAATAAACTCTATGTAGAGTCTCATTTAGCCACCAGAACTATTTGGTGCCAGCGCTAAGGTCTATTATTGATATAGATTTGTCGAATCTCCAGTTCTCTTCTTGAAGAAGAGTTTCTGTAATTGTTTTATTTGTTGCGCCTCTGTGGAGGTGGCAAAGCACTGGTATTTCACTGCCGTTTCGGATGAATCCTTTTCTATCCAGGAGTAAAAATGCTTCTGGTGGAACAAGCCCTGATAGCAGCGTGTTTTCAATATATTGATCATTTTCATAATATGGCGCCATAATAAGATTGTTCTCGTGGAATGTTGTACATCTTAGAATATGATTACGGATTAGTTGTATAATATTCTTTGTATGTTGGCCGCACTGTAGAGCTTTTTGTTCCTAACATATTTAAGATAGTTGCTTTCCGGGGACCTATACAAGGATGTACACGATCTCAGACATTTCCTTTCGAAGACACGAATTTTTTCCATGTATGATGGCGAAATATTAAACCAAATATTGCATGCATATGTGAGTATCGGTCTGATAAATGCCTGGTATACTAGTACTTTATCTCTAGGGCAGAGATATTTGGAATAAAAGAGGGCTTTTTTCATGAAAAATGCTTTTTTAGCTTTGGTCAGCTGCTGATTTATGTGATGGTTAAAATATAGAAAACGGTTAAGGTGGACTCCTAAATACTTAACCTCATTGAATGTTGGGATATTATTTCCGTGGGAGATTGATTTTATTTGGAACTTTTCCAATTCTGTCTAATATCATTATTGCATTTATTGACCGGAGGCCTGAACAAAATAGCTTTACATTTATTGTAGTTTATTTTTAAATGCCATTTAAACACATATCGCTCAACTATGGACAGGTCCGATTCAAGTTTGGTTTTAATCCTTGCAATTGTGCTGTCTGGCTGATATATAATTATATCATCAGCGAATGCTATGGTATTATCAAGCTTATTTAAGAGATCCAGGATGTAAATATTAAATAATATTGGTGAATTAACTGTGCCCTGTTGCAGTCCATTAGCTATTTTAAAAATTGGTGCATTACTATTAACTTTCTGAGAAATTATAAATTGTTTGTTGTCAATCATGTTGTGAATTATGCTAAGTAGGTGTAGTGAGAATTTATAATGAACTAACTTAAACATTAACCCTTTTAACCAAACGCTATCAAATGCTTTTTCGAGGTCTATTAAACATGCGCCTGTGACATTTTTTTTATTTTGGTGTCATCTGATTTCCGAAATTAGAACGTGTACCGCATGAGAAGTTGAATGCCTAAACTTGAAACCAAATTGTCGATCACTTACTAGCTTGTTTTGTGCGCAATGTTTATTTATGTTCGCTATCTGCCTATCATTACTTGAGATGGGAGGCTGTGCAATGTGACTTATGTTGGAACGTACCATAATAGAGGCGCCGCCTCTGCTGTTCCTGGTAGGATGGAAAGTGTGGTATGTGGAGTATCCAGGTATGGAGATCCGTTGTCCCTCCTTCATGTGTGTTTCAGTGACCAGCATGACATCTATTTTATGTGCACTAAGGAATAGTCGAAGCTCTTCAGAGCACCTAGCTAGACCACGTGCGTTTCACAGTCCGATATTTATGATCGGTTGGGTCATTTGGGCATCCGACCAATTCCCGGAAGGCTTTGTTTGCCTCCACAGTTTCCTGTACCAGTTTGAATAATTGATCCATTCTAGAGTTAATGTCTCGAATGGAGTTTTCCAGCGTCAAGAATTTATTGCCAAGACCAAGGTCATAATGAGGTTTGGAATCTCGCTGAGATCGCATGACAGAAGTTGAACCAGATTGGGGCAATTGATATCAGGCAATATCGGCATATGACGCAGCTCCACTGACTGCTTCAGCCGAGATAAAGCTCCTTTACTAGGGCAGCTTGATTGTATACAGTCAGCACAACATTTATTTGGACACCCCGTAATTTCATCTTATTTCGTAAATAACTTGGCAAATAATTATGTTAAACAAAAAATTTTTATTTCATTTTGTAGATCCATGTTACTAATTCTAATTATAACTATAAAAACAAACAAAAAATGAATTGGCGTAGTAAAAAAATTAAATTTATAAAAAAAAAGCACTTTTTCACAAAATTATTCGTATTTGCTTCCCAGTATTGCCAGTCGAAGGGAGTCTTGGGCTTGGTTTTAGCTTCTTTAGTTTTTCAACCCTGACTGGACAGTTTTTATCTGTTCAAGCCTGCTCACCGCCGCAGTTGATGCACGAATATGTCGCGCTGGTGCAGAGCGGAGACCCAGTTGTATGAGGGCCAGCGCACTTCGAACAAATGGGATCACGGAGGCAATAATTTTTAGAGTGCCCAAAAATGTGGCAATTTAGGCACTGAAGCACTTCTTTTCTGCGGTAAGATCGCTCCACGGTAACTCTATATCTTCCCAGCTGGGTTATTTTCAGAGCCTCAGTAACATTTGGTTGCTGCTTGAGATTGACGAAAAACATATTTTGCCGTGTTTTTAACTGAACAGTTGCTTCATCATCTTCCTCGTTGACTTGGATATTACGCCAATCTGCTTTTCTTGAGCAGTATACGTTGGGCACATCGAAGCCGTGTTCAGCAAATACACTTATGATTTGTGACTTGGGTACATTTGCATGCATTCCTTTAAGTACTACTGTATTTGACTTTTCCTCCTTGAGTTGGTGATGCCAAAATGTACAATTCATGGTAGTTAACTGATTCACCACTGCACGGAAAGCATCAGAGCTAGCAGTGTATATTAGTGAAACACCGAATTTTGAAGTGCGAATGGTGTAGTTATTGCCACCAACGCAAGAATTGAGGGCATTTTCTAATATTTGAGGGTTGACAACTCTTGGTACGCAAATTGCTGGAGGTCTTGGGGGCCCTTTTGAGGATTGCCTGTCGATATTTTCTGCACCCGATGCTTCCTGATTTACATTTGAGTGCAGATCTGGAAGATCTTGCTCCATAATGTCGTCCGCTTCTTCAGCCAGAGCTGCAAATCGGTTGTTGCTAAACGCCGTTGCAGTCGCTATATTTTTGGGTGGTGCCTTTAGTAATTCAGTCGCCTGCAGTTTAATTTTGCGAGTGAATTGTGACGTCTCAGTATATCCTTTACGCTTCAAACTGGAAGCCAGATCAGGTGGAACGGACACTTCTCCTTACGAGCTGCCTTACGAGTGTCGTTATATTATTGTCAACAGGCGTTGTTGAACAAGCGCAGGGCGAGGGGTACACACAAATCAAAATTTAGTTTTCTTATTTTCGTAAGTACCGCCATAAGCAAGCGCCAGAGTCTAAAAATAGACACAGCGGGATGACAACTGTTATTGTTGTTGTTGTTTCACAAACGAAAAACTTTGTCAAGCACGTAAGTCAGAACTCAACGAATGCTGGAGGAAAACCAAATCGGTGATCGCTCTTTTGTGCGTGCATCGGCTTTGCACCGCGTTGAGTGAAAAACGTTTCTATGTATAACTCGGCCATTAAAAAAGGTATATTAATTTTGGTCAGAAGTGTGCAACGCATAGAAGGAGGCATCTCCGACCATATAAAGTATATATATTCTTAATCAGCATGACAAGGCAAGTTCAAATTCGTTTGTCCGTCTGTCTGTCTGGAACAGCTTCTTCTCCTAAACCGCTAAAGCTACAGAGCTGCAATTTTGCACGAAGTCTTATATATACTGCCGGCATTGTATATCTCGGATTCATCCGGATCGGACATCTATATCATATAGCTCCCATAGGAACCATCGGTCGAAAAATGAGTTTTAGATCAATAACTTCTTTCTTTTTCACCCAATTATCATAAAACTTAACATTTGGCAGTTTATTCTACATCCAAACATCCATGACAAATTTGATCAATATCGGATTACTATATCATATAGCTCCCATATGAACGACCGGACCAAAAATAGTATTTCTTCTAGAAACTTTTTTGTTTCTTGAGCGATCATCGTCAAACTTGGTAAATAACATTTTCATATATAAAGTTATATTTTTCGTAAATTTGATTAAAATCGGATGACTGTCATACAAACATATGGAAAAATTGCATGCTGCATGTCTACGTACATGCATATGTATGCGTGCCGTGCTATGGCGTGTAAAAACGGATTTTTACACCAGGGTCTTTAGATTTAGATAAATCTTT
Source organism: Drosophila sp. 14030-0761.01 (assembly GCA_018150735.1). Lineage (NCBI taxonomy): Eukaryota > Metazoa > Arthropoda > Insecta > Diptera > Drosophilidae > Drosophila > Drosophila sp. 14030-0761.01. The sequence continues at coordinate 3,560,506 of JAECWO010000003.1, forward strand.
TTAGGGATCTAGTAACACAAGAGCTTGCAAGGGTATACAAACTTCGGCATGGCCGAAGTTAGCCCGGCCTTCTGTTTTTTTTTTGCCACGCCCTCTTCCGCCTCCGGAATTCAATAAGAAGTGATTTTTTCCCGCAATATTTATATCATTATCATTCTAGCAAATTTTTTTGCCACGCCCCCTTCCGCTTCTGTAAAAGTGATTTTTATACCATGCATCCATAGGATGAAATGGTATATTAAAGTCGCCAAAATGTATGTAACAGGGAGAGAAAACTTTTCCGACCCTATAAAGTATATATATTCTTGATCAGCATGAGAAGAGAAATTGATATAGCCATGTCCGTCTGTCCGTCCGTCCGTCCGTAAGAATGCAGAGATCTCAGCAACTACAATTGTTAGAGTTACCAAATTTAGAATGTAGACTCATATAGTATAGACGCTGACCAAGTTTATTTATTTTTTTGCCACGCCCCCTTCCGCCTCCGGAATTTAATAAAAAGTAATTTTCTCCCGTAATATTTATCGTATCGTAATAATGGCGCACGTATACATGTTATGAACATCTATCATTCCACCAAGTTTCATAAAAATCGGAATAAAAATGGCTGAGTTATGAAATGAAACGTTTTGCACACAAAGCAGTGCAAGGCGAATTTGGCCGGTGGAAAGTGCACACAAATAAGAGTGAGCGAGATAGCATATGTTAGATATCGAGCATACGAAAGAAATTTAATATATGAACTTAGTTTTTTAAACTCGATGTAGTTTTTTTCCCCTGATGCATGGTATATCCAAGTCGGCCCGGCGACTTACTTTATTTTTTTTATCATTTTAACGAATTTGATAAAAATCGCAATAAAAATGGCCGAGTTATACGTTGAAATGTTTTGCACTCAAAGCGGTGCAAGGGCGAATTTTGGCGGTGGGGCGCTAAAGTGCACACACATAAGAGTGAGCGAGATAGCATATGTTAGAAATCGCGCATAGGAAAGAAATTTAATATATGAATTTAGTTTTATAAACTCAAGGTAGTTTTCTTTCCCCTGATGCATGGCATATCCAAGTCGGCCCGGCGACTTACTTACTTTATTTGTTTCTATTGCGATCATCACCAAACTCAGTAAATAAAATTTGCACATAATAAATTATAATCTTTTTAAATTTGATCAAAATTGGATAACTATATGATATAGCTGTTGTACAAATAATGGGAAAAATTACATGCTGCATATCTACATGCATATGCATGCGTGTAGATACGGATTTTTACGCAAAGGTTTTTAAATTTAGATAACTCTATTTAGGGATTTAGTAACACAAGAACTTGCAAGGATATACAAACTTCGACATGGTCGAAGTTAACACGGCCTTCTGGTTTTTGTTCACGCTACTGTTTTTAAAGAAACGCTTTTTCTGCAGCCGCATGGCCTTTCGCAGTTGTTCTTCGGGTGATCCACTGCCATCAACCAAATTTATTGCATCTAGGGAAAAAATGTGAAGATTAAATTTTGTAATTAAATCGGCAATGAATTATGTAAATAATAATTCCCAATTAATACTTTATAAAAAGTGCTCTCGTTTTTCAATGCAGCTTTGCCTTGAACTCCATCAACATTGTATGGTAATACTACAGGATTAGCCATAATATTTTTAAGGTTTTTGAAAATTCACCCAGCCATAATATGGATCCTAATCGCATCAATCTGTGAACAAAATAGGAATTAGGATTTAAGAAACAATTGAAACTGTGTTTATACCAATGTAAAGCTCTTGGTTTGTGTTGTTTATTTCCATATTTATTTCATTAAGGTCTTCCGCGGTCTGAATAGGAAATCTTTTGGCCACTTTTTGCCCTTGTCCTTGCTGCTTTTTCATTCCTTTATAGTGGCAGTCTGCTCCAATCCAATGTAATTTGGGTAACCATTTTAACATTTAGCGTTTCAAAAGGGGTAATTTTTGTCAAATAGTGCTTTGAGTGGTGATCGGAATATTTTCTATTTTTGAAGTCCTTGTCTGTTATTAAGTTTTCTGTTTTGTATGTTAATACACCATTTATTTTTTTACCGACTTGTGTACATTTCGAACATCCATGCGATGATGTATGCTCCTGCTTCAGCCTTCTTAAATGACTTTCACTATACATATTGTTTTAATTTTAATTTGTTTAAATTTCATTGAAATATTTAAGATTGATGTTGCTTCAGAACTTCACTTGCAATGCTTGATTGTATTTGCTCAACTGGCGAACGCAGCAGCCTTCGAACATCGAGGAAGAGCAAAAAGCATAAACGAAAAGAAACGGTACTTCCATAACAATTGTTTTTGTAAATTAGGAAAGAAAGCGAAGAATGTTTTTTTTCTTCACCTATGCGCTATTCTCAAAACACCAAAAATATATGTGATGATAGTACCGTTTTTTTTTTCGTTTATGCCGTTTCATGCATATAATTTGTTGCTCGGTGGTTCAGCGTTCTCTTACCATAGGGTCAGTCAAGTAAGTACCCATGTAAGAATATACTTTATAGGGTCGGAAAAGCTTCCTTTTGCTTGTTACATACAGTCAGCACAACATTTATTCGGACACCCGTACTTTTGAACTTTCCTGATAAATAACTTGAAAAATATTTATTAAACCCACATAGGTTCCTTCACCACTGCACCTTCCGTTCCGACAACGGGATGTGCGTTTTGATGTGATCCTGGAGTGGAAATTTCTCGAGAATTTCTTGCCACATATATTACATGTCAACATGTTTAATTAATTAAAATCACTTCAATCACTTTAGAAATGCTTCAAGCTTTGCACTTGTTATAAAATTGGTTAACCCTGATCGATATATTTGTCTCACTCTTCGCGTCTCTATCTATCTCCATGTTAAATTGCTTTACGCAACCCTGTCAAAGATGGCCGATGATCAGATTGGTAAATTTGTCTCACTCTTCGCGTCTCTCTCTATTAAATTGTTAAATTAATTAAATTGAAATAAATGGAAAATCATAATTGTGCCAAAAAAAAAAAAACAAACATTTTTATTTCATTTTGAAAACTCATATACTAATTTAAGACATAATAAATCAAAGAAGCTAACTTCGGCTAAGCCAAAGTTTGTATACCCTTGCAGCCCTTGACCATTACATTTTATTTCCTAAACAATTTTTTGTTTCTTTATCCAATAAAGAAATATTTTAAATACATTGGCCGGGGGCAGCCAATCGCCAAATAGTAAGCGTGATATTCATATTCACACACAATCGCAATTTTGACACATATATGTGCTTCACTGCTTATGCGTGCACTGCTTATGGCAGCAGTACTGCTGCATACTGCTGCTGCCATAAGCAGTGCACGCTATATAGGCAAATTTTATATCGTCGAAATCAGGCGTTATGTTTATCCGATTGTTTTGAAATTCACGCATATGATGTAATCCCTTTTTATTTATGTACGTAATCAGTTTGGATAAGATTGTTCAAAAATAGAGAAGTTATTCGCATTTAACGTTTGTATTTGTATGGCAGCTATATGATATAGTTGTCCGATCTTATTCAAAATCGCAGATGTGCATGTGGCTGTATAGAAAAGCTTATATACGAACTTTGAATGCCATAGCTCTAAAACTGTGGGACTAGATCGCGAAGCACCAGACAGACAGACGGACAGACGGACATGGCTATATCAACTCGTCTTCTCTTGCTGATCAAGAATATATATACTTTATGGGGTCGGAAACGATTCCTTCTCTGCGTTACAAACATCTGACCAATTTTATAATACCCTCTGCAAGGGTATAAAAACAAAAGAAACCTTCTTTGGCATACACAAAAAATTTAAAAATATTAAAAAAGTCTTATATTTACGCACAACAATTATTCGGACAATTTTCAGTTAAGCTTTTTTCTTAGAAAATGCAGCGGTAATCGGAGTTTCTTTTTGCGTATTTCTTTCATGTTACTGCTTCTTGTGCATTGTTATCTGTACATCCTATGGATGCATGGTACAAAAATTCGAAAAATTCGCACTAGATCAATGTTCAATATTTGTTATTTATCAACGATTTTTAATAAAGGTAATACAATAATATATTGAAAAATAAATGTTATAAAACAGTATAAAATAAAATAAATTAATTAAAAATAAAATAGAAATTAAAACCAGAAGGCCGTGCTAACCTAACGAAGTTTGTATACCCTTGCAAATTCACGGCACGCATGTGTACATATGCATGTATGTATGTAGATATACAGCATGCAATTTTTCCAATTGTTCGTATGTTATTTACCAAATTCGCAAAAAAAACAAAAAAATGACATAGTAGTCCGATCTTGATCAAATTTGGCACGAACGTTTGAATGTATAATAAACTACCAAATGTCAAATTTTATAACAATCAGATGAAAAACAACGAAGTTGTTTATCTAAAACTTTTTTTCGACCGATGGTTCCTATGGGAACTATATGATATAGTCGTCCGATCCGAATGAATCCGAGATATACAATACCTGCAGTATATACAAGACTTCGTGCAAAATTGCAGCTCTGTAGCTATAGCGGTCTAGGAGGAGAAGCTGTTGATCCAGACAGACGGACAGACAGACAGACAAACGGATTTGAACTCGTCTTATCATGCTGATCAAGAATATATATACTTTATATGGTCGGAGATGCCTCCTTCTAGGCGTTGCACACTTCTGACCAAAATTAATGTACCCTTTTTGCAAGGGATTTAGTAACACAAGAACTTTCAAGGGTATACAAACTTAGGCATGGTCGAAGTTAACACGGCCTTCTGGTTTTTATCGATAAATCGGACAAAAATCATTTTTTTGCTCGTAATTTGGGTAATTTTCGAAAAAAAGAAAACCCAAAAGTGTCGTTTAAACAAAATTTCCGCGATTTTTGGTTAAATTTCGACGAATTTAAGGAGTGGCTACGCAAAGTACCAAGTTGTGCGAATTACGGCAGCATGCGGAAAACGAAAAGCATATTGCGACCATTAGAAGCGTGGCGCAAACTAACAAAATAACTTTTGTCAGAAAGTCCACAAAAAGTTGAAGCGGACAAAGTGCACCCAAATAATAAACAACGTATTGGGAGTCCACTTTAATGAAGATTTGCGGATGGACATAGGAACGTCCAAATTTAGCGTGTTTTTGGATGAGGCCAATGATATAAGTATGACAAAGTTGCGGGTAAGTGTAAAAAAAATTATAAATATTTGTGTACCGAATTTACATTTATATGTTTGCGTGTGTTTTATCTTTAGTCGTCGTTATAATTTACTACAGTTTAATAAGCCAAAGTATTGTACCGACATTTTTAAGTTTGATTCCCATGCAGTCAGGCGACTCTTTACAATCGCAGAGGCTGTAAAAATGGAACTCGGTAATTTAAATCGTGATATATCAAACTTGATAGGAATCGGCTCCGATAATGCTAGCGTAATGAATGGCAGTAAATAAGCGTTTCCACAGAGTTGAGGAAAAGTGTGCCCTCTTTAATATGTATTAATAAAACATGCCAAAAAAATACCTGGAATTAATTACAACATCCGCCAAATATATGGAATTAATAAATGAAGTTGATGAAACAATTTCCTTACTTTAATAAAATTACAAAATTGTGTTTTTTATGGTTAGCTTATTTTAAAGCATTTTTTTTTAATTTTTTGCTTATTCGAGCTTTTTTTTCCTCGATCTAGCTTATGGTGCCACCCAAAATCTGGCAACACTGCACTACACTCTCATTCAGTGCTGCCAGTTTAGCAATTTAATTGCTAGATCTGGCAACTTAAAAAAAATTTGCAATTTTATTATAAAAATAGCAATTTAGGAGAACGCAGCAGTGCCTAATTTGTATTTTGGCTCGAAAACAAAATTAAAGAAGCCCAATTTACCGCAGCACTCTAGTTTGACATAACACAAAATTGCATGAAGTTTATTAAGGAGTTAATAATCCAACTCCGCGAAAGGCAATATGCTTGTTTTGATCGCAGTATCGATATTAAAATTTTTGTATTTCTAGATTGTCGGAAAATATTGAAATAATGCAACAGGTTAATTTATTTTCCGTTAAAAATATGTTGAGACCATCCAAAAGTAAGGACATTGTCAATGTACTGGAATATTTTGAATGTCAAGACATTGACAATGTTAACAAAATACATTTTGTTAAGTGGGAGTTTGTTGAGGATACCACCAAGTTTTGGGCGGCAGTCCTAAATTACAAGGACGCTGGCAACAACAATCCATTCAGTGGCTTAGCAGAGTTTGCCATAAAAATATTTTCCCCGCAGAAATTGAACGTATTTTCTCACAAATGAATTTAATAAAAATCAAATTACGCAACATTAAAACATTAAATGGGATTTTAATACCCTTGCAAAAAGGGTATATTAATTTTGGTCCGGAGGCATCTCCGACCATATAAAGTATATATATTCTTGATCAGCATGATAAGACGAGTTCAAATCCGTTTGTCTGTCTGTCTGTCCGTCTGTCTGGATCAACAGCTTCTCCTCCTAGACCGCTATAGCTACAGAGCTGCAATTTTGCACGAAGTCTTGTATATACTACTGCAGGCATTGTATATCTCGGATTCATCTGGATCGGACGACTATATCATACAGCTCCCATAGGAACCGTCGGTCGAAAATAGAGTTTTAGATCAATAACTTTGTTCTTTTTCATCTGATTCTTATAAAACTTAACATTTGGCAGTTTACTATACATCTATACGTCCTTGCCAAATTCGATCAAGATCGGACTACTATATCATATAGCTCCCTTAGGAACAATCGGACCAAATATAGTTTTGCTTCTAAGAACTTTTTTTTCTATTGCGATCATCACCAAACTTAGTAAATAACATTTGCACATAATAAATTATAGTCCTGCCAAATTTTATCAAAATCGGATTACTATATGACATAGCTGTCATACAAACAGATAGAAAAACTGCATGCTGCATATGTACATACTACATGCATATGAATGCGTGCCGTTCTATAGCGTGTAGAAAAGGGTTTTTACACAAAAACCCTTTCCATTTTGCGATCTTGTTTGTTTAAGATCATGTTTTTCTATTAATTTAAGAGTTTTGATTTTTATTTTTGTACATATATCTTAATTTGTTAAAAATTAAAATAATGGATTTAGCAATTTTTTTGATAATTTTTAAAAAATTTGTACCAATTTTTGGCAACTTTTCTTCCCAAATCTAGGTGCTAGGGCGAATTTGGCCGGTGGAGCGCTAAAGTGCACACACATAAGAGTGAGCGAGATAGCATATGTTAGAAATCGCGCATACGAAAGAAGTTGAATATATGAATTTAGTTTTATAAACTCGATGTAGTTTTTTTTCCCTGATGCATGGTATATCCAAGTCGGCCCGGCGACTTACTTTATTTTGTTTAAATGCACAACACTATTGCACTTTGCCAGAATAGAAATAGGTGCTATCGGCAATCGAGTCAGCTAATTTGCCAATCGGTAGCTGTAGGTCCGAAAATGAATGAACGTCGGATATTGGCATGGCACAAACCCATACCAATTGTTTATTGCTATAACATTTGATCAGGTCAGATATTTGCATTGGACAGAATCAAAGTATGCTTTTGTTTAATATTAATCATTTTATTTAATATTTTTTATACACTTTGCTTACGCTACAGTTTTTTGAAGTAGCACAAAATTTGTTTTGTACTTTTTAAAGAGTGTGGAAGCAAGTAAAAAGCGTATCTAAATGGCATATGTGGCCATCAGTGATCGGCACGGGAACGAGACAATGCGTGTAATGCTATGCACAGAAAAACGCGCTGTGGCCTCGTATCACAATCTTCACATCAATTGCAAACCTGAGAGGAGAGAAACCCGGTAACTAAGGGGAAGTCTGGGTAATGGTTAAAACAGAATTGACGCTCAGTTCTTTTCGTTTTCTAGGTATGGACGCTATGATCATCACCACAGGTTTCATTATTATGCCAATGGAAAAATTGATATGGACAAGATCAAAGAGATAGAGCCACAACATTGTATTGGTTGGAATATAAAAGAGAGAGTTAATCAATGCATTAAAGAAGAGGTTAATGGTAATAGCAGATTGCTCTCAATGTCATCCGTTTCGAAGGGTTCAAATGAATCGAAATCGAGGCTACCTAAAGAGAGTAGAGATCCTCCAGCACAATTCTTTTCGTGGTTGACGGTTAAAAAGTATGTAAAATTTCTTTCATCTAGACTCGGTTAAAGTTCAGAACTGACGGACAGTCCCCATCATTAACGATTCCATTATATGACAATATATCGAGCTTTTCCATTGTGGGAAATGTCCGATCATGTTTATAGTCTGGCAACGCCAAAAGTGCTCCCTCTAAAAACTGGAATGACACACTGTTAGTAATTACGTTGTGACATATTTCAAATTCTCTTTCTTCTAGTGAAGCTCAACAAAAATTGGGCTCAGAGGAGCGCTTCAATGCAGTGGGTGAGACGAAGAGGGTCAAAGAGCGAGCTCATTTGGCGGAGGGCCAATACGAAAATTGGTTATCCGAAAAAACGAAACAAATTCAACGATCCAAGTCGGATCTTAGCTGCAAAGATCTGGCAAAACGGAAGTCCTCTTCAACCGCTTCAATACCACATATCTGTTCAAAGGACTCATTCAATCGTCTCTACGAATGGGAGCAACAAAAGTTGAGCGAAATGCGAAAGCAACATGAGAAACGTGTAGCACGTGATTCATTTGATTCAATTTTTAGGCAGCAGCGTCGTGAGTCGGGCGAAGAAGCCTGGTTACAATGGGTCAAATCATCGCGCAATAAGCCCAAACCCGTGCCTATGGGCCAAGGACTGGACTCCCTGCGCGGTACCATCTCACCACATTATCTTAATCCCAATGAATGGCAACCCTTGATAAACGATGGCACAAATGAGAGCATTAACGCACAACTGCAACCCATAATCAAACAGCGAATAGGGCCCGACTACAATCGTTTGGATCGATTGGCCCAACCCAAGAAGAAACTGTGGATACAAACTTTCAATCAACCAATCAAACTACAGATCAAACCAAATGGGGAATCTATGAAAATTGATCGGTCGCAATCAACTCAGGTTTTAAGCAAGCAATCCAAGATCTGTTTAAATAAATCTGAAGCCAAATCGCCGTCGGTCACATGGAGCTCCTGCATGTGCCTCTCACTGGATAATCAGAATAGTGCACCAGTTGAGGATAAAAATGAACTGGATATACTGCCGAATAGAAGTCCCATTGAGAAATTGGTTTTCAAAACCATCGACAGGAACCACTTGAAATCAAAACCAGACAAATTAATCAAACAAATTCCATGGCGTTAGTTCAATGAAATTCAAGCTGTTCTTAAATACATTCAGAAAATATATGTATCTATGAGGTATTATGTGAATTCATCTACGATATTAAATCCGATCTTCTGTAACTGTTATATAAGTATTTTAAAATTGCTTGCCTTATATTTTTTGAGCTTTACATAAGTTTTGATTTCCATTATGGTGCCAAATCGCGATGCTTAAATCTATGTCCTTGCATCTCCATGATATTTGTTCCGATTAAACAATTAAATCTACATACATAGTATTATCTAGATTCTACAATATAAATACAGTTCCTTAAAATAAATCTATGTATAATAAAAAGCATTAAATGGCTTCACATCATGTTCTCCACTTCCCATTTTCATTCTCGCATAGTATAAGCAAATAATATTATTGCATTTTGTTATTAATTAATGATAAAATTGGAGTCAAATGAAAAGTTGCGCAAGTGATCAACAATTTCGTTGCAAAAAACTTTTTTATAATCGCGTATTGCAAAAGTTAAAAATATAAAAGAGAAAATCGATATTTTTAATTTATCTGAAAAGTATGTTCTATCTTAGTATTCTGTTGTACACATTTTAAATATAACTTAAATACTAATTTAACGTTTAATAGAACTAGCAATTTTTTTAAGGAAGATTGCATGCAAATTAGGCTGTAGCGTGTGTGTTGTTCAGTGATAACATTGCTAAATGTTGTATTATAAGTACTACCTGCCTATATACAGCCGTGTTCAGACAAATAGGAATGTGGTTGTCTTGCACAGAAACAGGGGAACAAAGTAAGAAAAATGCAAAATAGCTGCAAAAATAAATGAAAATAAGAATTTGTATATATTTCTAATAATACTACAAATTTTTTGGATAATACTTCATATTTGTTTGCCTTCCATGGCTCAAAAACAAAATAAATTCTTAAATTCGTCTGTTCAGAAAAATAGGAATGCCTACTTGAACGTTAAAAAAAAAAACAGGAAATTCATTTAAATTAACCTAAGCCGGTTAATATTATTGGTTATAGTTAGTATTTTGTTGTACAACCCTTATTATTTAAAACTGCGCGGCAACGACGTGGCATGGAGTCCACAAGGTCCCATCCCCATCCTTCTTGAAGTGCCTGCCAAAGTTGGGCTTTGTTCGAACGATTAACATTTGCCACATGTCTCTTGATATCTCCCCATAGGTTTTCAATTGGATTAAGGTCCGGCGATTGAGCAGGCCACCCCATAACATATATTTTCTCCGATAAGAAATAATTTTTGCCAACTTGCTAGTGTGTTTGGGGTCATTATCCTGCTGAAATGTCCATTTCAGCGGCATCTCCCAAGAAGCATATGGTTGCATAATGCTTTCCAAAATATTGACATAAACATTTTTATCCATTTTGCCTTCTATTTGGGCCTACACCATTCTAGGAAAAACAAGCCCAAATCATAATTTTAAGGCCTCCATGCTTAATCGTTTTTCTTGTAAACCTTGGGTTGTATTCTTGATTTGGCGGTCGACGAACGTACTCTCTAGGGCCTGTTCCACTCAAATTCTCGCATCCAGGTGGACCTTTGTGGGATGTCGGGCTTTTAATTCTGCTCAATCAGTCTATGCAGAATTGTAACATCACTCACAGACAGTTTCAAACAAGTTTTGATGAAATTTGAGGATGCTGAGGGTTTTTATACCATGCATCCATAGGATGAAATGGTATATTAAAGTCGCCAAATGTATGCAACAGGGAGAAGGAAGCTTTTCCGACCCTATAAAGTATATATATCCTTGATCACCATGAGAAGAGAAATTGATATAGCCATGTCCGTCTGTCTGTCCGTCCGTCCGTCCGTAAGAGTGCAGAGAACTCAGCAACTATAAGTGATAGACCTACCAAATTTAGAATGTGGACTCGTGTAGTATAGCCGCTGACCAAGTTTATTTATTTTTTTGCCACGCCCCCTTCCGCCTCCGCAGTTTAATAAAAAGTGATTTTTTCTCGCAATATTTATCGTATCGTAATTTAATTTGGTACACTCATAGATCTTATGAACATTTATCATTCCACCAAATTTTTTTTGCCACGGAAGGGGTTCCGCCTCTGGAATTCAATAATAAAGTAAGTAAGTCGCCGGGCCGACTTGGATATACCATGCATCAGGGGGAAAAAAACTACATCGAGTTTATAAAAATAAGTTCATATATTAAATTTCTTTCGTATGCGCGATTTCTAACATATGCTATCTCGCTCACTCATATGTGTGTGCACTTTAGCGCTCCACCGGCCAAATTCGCCCTTGCACCGCTTTGAGTGCAAAACGTGTCAACGTATAACTCGGCCATTTATATTCCGATTTTTATGAAACTTGATGGAATGATAGATGTTCATAACATGTATAACTGTGCCAAATTAAATTCCGATACGATAAATATTGCGGGAGAAAATCACTTTTCATTGAATTCCAGAGGCGAAAGGGGGCGTGGCAAAAAAAAAAATAAACTTGGTCTGCGCCAAGACTACACGAGTCTACATTCTAAATTTGGTAACTCTAACATTTGTAGTTGCTGAGATCTCTGCACTCTTACGGACGGACGGACAGACGGACGGACGGACAGACGGACATGGCTATATCAATTTCTCTCCTCATGCTGATCAAGAATATATATACTTTATAGGGTCGGAAAAGCTTCCTTCTCCCTGTTACATACATTTTGGCGACTTTAATATACCATTTCATCCTATGGATGCATGGTATAAAAAGTGATTTTCTGCCGCAATATTTAATTTAATTTGGCACACTTATACATGTTATAGACATCTATCATTCCGCCAAGTTTCATAAGAAGCGGAATAAAAATGGTGGAGCACTAAAGTGCACACTCATAAGAGAGAGCGAGATAGCATATGTTAGAAATCACGCATACGAAAGAAATTTAATATGAATTTAGTTTTATAAACTCGATGTAGTTTTTTTTCCCCCCTGATGCATGGTATATCCAAGTCGGGCCAACTTATTTACTTTATTTTTTACTTAATCGAACGATTCGTCTATCCTCGTTTGGTGTCGTTTTACGTTTTGTACCGCGATTTTCCGGCTTTTTTTTCAAAATGAACAGCGTTAAATGCCATTGTGGTGCTGCACCCAACAATATTTTTAATTTCCTTGTATGTTTTACCCTGATTTTTAAGGCGAATTATAAGATTCCTCATCTCGACCGAGCAATGTTTGCCTCTACCCACTGAAAACGACAATTTATTACTTTTGTAATAAATTTGATAATCTACAGGATTACCGACAAATAAAACTTACTAATGATAACTTTTTATACCATGCATCCATAGGATGAAATGGTATATTAAAGTCGCCAAAATGTATGTAACAGGGAGAAGGAAGCTTTTCCGACCCTATAAAGTATATATATTCTTGATCAGCATGAGAAGAGAAATTGATAGAGCCATGTCCGTCTGTCCGTCCGTCCGTCCGTCCGTCTGTCCGTCTGTCCGTCCATAAGAGTGCAGAGATCTCAGCAACTATAAATGATAGAGCTATCAAATTTAGAATGTAGACTCGTGTAGTCTTGGCGCAGACCAAGTTTATGTTTTTTTTTTGCCACGCCCCCTTCCGCCTCCGGAATTTAATAAAAAGCGATTTTCTCCCGCAATATTTATCGTATCGGAATTTAATTCGGCACACTTATATATGTTATGGACATCTATCATTCCACCAAATTTCATAAAAATCGGAATAAAAATGGCCGAGTTATGCATTGAAACGTTTTGCACTCAAAGCGGTGCAAGGGCGAATTTGGCCGGTGGGGCGCTAAAGTGCACACACATAAGAGTGAGCGAGATAGCATATGTTAGAAATCGCGCATACGAAAGAAATTTAATATATGAAATAAGTTTTATAAACTCAAGGAAATTTGTTTTCCCCTGATGCATGGTATATCCAAGTCGGCCCGGCGACTTACTTACTTTATTTATATTTGAATTCACTTTTTTTTAACTTTTGTAAAGGTTTAAACTTTGCGTTCCTGTTTTACTGAACAAGCAACTTTTGATGCTCGTGTTGGAAATCATTGAAAAGAAGAAAAGAAAACGCCAGAATGTCAAAAATTTTTCGCTATTTTGTCGTTTACACTAGAGGTGGGCATGGGCTGGGTTTTTGTCGGGTACCCGTGGGTACCCGCGGGTAACCGTGGTTATGGGCTGGATTTGGGCTGGGTATGTATGTACATATTTGTGTGTTTTAAAGAAAACAAGTTGCGATGAATAAAATTAACCAAAACACTTCATTTATTTCATTATTTTAAACTGTTTAAAACTCAAAATTTAAATTCAATTAATGCTTAAAACTAATGGAACACAAATTTCAAATTTCTATCACTTTTTCATAGAGATCATTAAAATAAAAATAAATAAATTCATTTTCTGGTTGGAAACTTCATTGCAAATACTTTCATATTATTGAATTATGATGAAATAATTGGATCGGCATTCCTCATCGAAAGCAGCGAGGCTGTTCGCATAGAGCCGAAGTGCCATGCCGAACGTTTATTGCGTGCGTCGGCAGAGCCCACCACTGGCTTGAATCGAACCCGGTATGAGCAAACGATATGATTCTGTTCGACCTGTATGTACATCAGAGAGCTGCAACAATCACATTTCGTGATTCATACACGAAGCAAAAAATCAACGATTTGATCGTTTCATTTCGGCGATCGTACCGGATCGAGCCTGTTTGATGTTGAGGCCTGATTTGAGTCGATTGAAATTTGTTCCTTCGTGATCGATCATACCCAATCACACCGGTTGTCGAGAACCTACAAACAAAATTTTCAACCCTGCTGACGAAAGACAGATTGTCCGGAAAATAAAAGCTAATCCGAAGTTATCGGCTCCAAAGCTGACGGTTGAGGTGGAGAACGAAATGGGGAAGAAAAGTTTCGTGGAAACCGTGCGGCGCGTATTGCGCGATCACGGTTTTAATGGCCGAGTAGCTCGGGAAAAGCCATACATAAATGCCAAAAATAAGCTCTGCAGGCTAAAGTTTGTCAAGGAGCATGTAAATCGGCCATTATCATTTTGGAATGAAGAGATTTTTGCAAACGAGTCCAAATTTAATATATTTCGTTTTGATGGTCAGCAATATGTTTGGCGCCAACCAAATACAGAGATCCAGAACAAGCACCTCAAGCCCACAGTGAAGCACGCCGGTGGGAGCGTTATGGTTTGGGCCTGCATGTCAGCTTCAGGCGTCAGCAACCTAGCTTTTATTGACAAGAATGGACAAGAATGGGTACCTTCAATTATTGAAGGATAACCTTCTTCAACGTGCTGATAATTTGGGCCTCGGAGAACGTTTTAGGTTCTACCAGGACAACGACCCCAAACACACTTCGGCTATTGTGAAGAGCTGGCTGATCTAGAACTGTCCTCACGTGGTGAATCCACCAGCCCAGTCACCCGACCTGAACGTGATTGAAAATTTGTGGGCCATTTTGGATCAGGCTATCCGAAAGAGGTCAATATCCAACAAAAACGACCTCAAAACCGCACTGATAGAAGAATGGCAGAAAATACCAAAGGAGACCACTCAAAAATTGGTTTCATCGATAGAAAATCGATTGATACAAGTATTGAAGGCCATTCTAAATACTAAATTTAATTTAAAACTAAAATTTTGTAGGATTTAGTGCACTGCACGAAATAGGCTGATCCTATTATTTTGGAATAATTTTTGTTTTTTTAGTTGTAAGTGTTATTTTAAAAAATTGAATATTTTTGAAGTGCCTGACATAATAAAAAAAGTCTGATGAACAGATCTCAATTTAAATTACCTTGATATCTTACATAGTTTAGCTAATAAATGACTTTTAAATTTCACTTTGCTTCTGCACGAAATAGGCTGTGAGCCACTATATGTATATGTATGCCTTTACGAAATGTTGAATTTCTAATTACCTGCTTGGAAATTGTCTGAGGAGGTAAATATAATTTTAGTTACGCAAAACACAGAATAATTATTTATTTATTTATTTATTATAGAGTTAGGAATAATTAAAATTATTGATAACTTGGGAACTAAAGCACTGGCAGCTAAGGTACATTTACATATAATTATATTTAGATATTTACGTTATAATTATAAGAGGTGAGATTAACGAATTGGAATATTTGGGATGTACTTTCTGGAGTTGGACTTGAAAAGATGGAGAGGGGGCAGGTATTTTGGAAGATTTGGTTTCTAAGGTGTAGGGTTGCTGGGCAGTCTTTAAGGATATGCGTAATATTGAGATCTTGAACATCGACAGTTTGGGCATGGGATGATGTTGTTGGGGTCGATATATTTTTGTTGTGTGAGCCATGTGCGTCTAAGTCTTAGTATTTTTATTTGGTCTCTACGTGTGATGTTTTTTTTGTTAAAATATTTGAGTTCGTTAGGCTGGTGTTGAGTTGTTGGTACCATCTATTGCAGTGTTCAATGTTGTTCCTAAGTTGTTGAATATTTTTGTTTCTAAGAAATTTGTTGATGTCTGTAGTATTGAAGTTGTATTGAATTGAAGTGTAATAATGTAAGGGACTAAAAATTATAGATTTGGCTACCGTGTCAGCAAGTTCGTTGCCTTCAATGCCACAATGGCTGGGAATCCAAAAAAGTTTTATTTTGGAGGGCTCCAAGTGATGTGCGTATTGCTGCGTTAAACAAAGATTTGAGCTTGTTGAGTGTTGATTTTGGTGCATGCCCATAGATAAATATTGCATAATCTATTTTAGATATCAAGATAGATTTAGTTATGTGGATAAGTGTGTGTGTGTGTGTGTTGCAGTTGAATTTGGGACTTGCTAGGCATTTTATGATATTGAGTTTGTTGTTTAGTGTTGGTAGGATGTGCTTTATGTGTGAGTCCCATCTGTATTTGCTGTTTATTGTTAATCCTAAGATTTTAAGGTCGAAGACTAGGGGGATTTGAATGTGGTTGCATGATATGCTGCAAACGCAGTTTTGTTTTCGGCAAATATGGAGATGCTGGCCTTTTTCTAGCGATAACACTGCTCCTGAGTATGATCACCATTCCTTAATATTAAAGAAAAGGGTGTCCAGGTTGAAAATTTGGTTTTTTTGTTTATTGAGTGGGACAATTAGGAAGAAATCATCGGTATAGGCACTGAATTCTATTTCTTTTTGCAGGCTGATGGTGTTTGCTAGTTCATTGTAAGCAATGAGAAAAAGGATGACCGATGGGATGGGATGGGTGATCCTTGGAGAATGTCGTTAAGAAGTGGGTAAGGGCAACTAAATACGTTTTTAATTTTTCTCTTGGACATAAAGTTACGGATGAAATTTACAATAGAGGCAACTTTCTAGTTAATTAGCTGGTCGACAATGGTATGCACTTCGGCTCTATCGAAAGCCTTTGAAAAGTAAAGGGCGATGATAGAGGTGTGCTTTTTGGTTCTTAACGACTTGGTTATCAAATGATCTGCAAGAAGCAGACCGTCTGAAACCAATTTGCCTTGTTTAAACCCAATTGGTGGTTTGTATCAAAATTCACACACACACAATCATAATTGTTACATACAGTATGTCAAGAAACACTTTAAACACATGGAGAAAAATAATTTTTTTCACTTTAAATAGAATAAAGTAAGTAAGTCGCCGGGCCGACTTGGATATACCATGCATTAGGTGAAGAGATATATATTAAATTTCTTTCAAATGCTATATGGCTCACTCTTATGTGAAAACGAGCACTTTAGCACCCCCCGACCAAATCGGTGACTTCCAGCATATGCTATCTCGCTCTTTTTCGCGTGCATCTGCCTTGCACCACTATGAGTGAAAAACGTTTCTATGTATAACTCGGCCATTTTTATTCCGATTTATTTGGTATATGATGATATTTGGTGGGATGATAGATATACGTAACATGTATTAGTGTGCCAAATTTGATTTCGATACGTTAAATATTTCGGGTGAAAATCGAATTTTTCGAATTTTGGGGGCGGAAGGGGGCGTGGCAAAAATTTAAAACAAACTTGGTCTGCGTGCACACTCTATCTTTTATAGTTCCCGAGATATGGAGGCTCAAAATATTGTTTTTCAAATAGCGGGGGCGGAAGGGGGCGGGGCGAAAAAAAAATAAACTCGATCTGCCTGCAGAGCAAACGGGTCTACATGCCAAGTTTGGTAGCTCTAGCTCTTATAGTCTCCGAGATCTCCATGATCCTACAGACGGACAGTCGGACAGACGGACAGACGGACAGACGGACAGACAGACGGACAAGTCTCAATCGACTCGGCTATTGATACTGATCAAGAATATATATACTTTATAGGGTCGGAAAAGCTTCCTTCTCCCTGTTACATACATTTTGGCGACTTTAATATACCATTTCATTCTATGAATGCATGGTATAAAAATAACTGGTTTTTATTCATTTTAATAAGTTTTTTTTGATTGATTATAGTTTAATACTAAATACTTAATATAACTATGAAAAAACGAAACGAAAATTATTAATACAACTCAAAAGAAACAACAAAAACTGCGATTACACATTTCAGACACTGTCAAGAAAGTGTTTACACATTTCATTTTCAGCTTAAGTGACTACAAATCTCATGGAATTTAGGATGATTTTGGATATTTTTAATACTTTGTGTGGCCCCCATTAGCATTAGCTACATGTTGGAGACGTCTTTTCATTGAATTGATTAACTTGCTAATGTAATCCTGAGGGATCTTTTGCCACCAATCTATTATAAAAGCTTTCAGCTCAGCTTTGTTCTTGGGATTCCCTTTTTCCCACTTTTTTTTAAGGAAGGACCACGCATTTTCAATGGGGTTAAGATCGGGACTCTGTGGGGGTGTATCTATGACCTTGCCACAGTTGTAAAGCAACCAATTCCGGAAATTAAACTCCTTGTGTTTTGGATCGTTGTCCTGGTAAAATTTGAAAGTTGGCCTATTATTATGTACGAAGCCGAATTGAGCCGCACTTGTGGGCAAATGTGCTTTTAAAATGTTGAGGTACTGCTCAGCATTCATGGTGCTCTCAATAAATGCGATATCACCGACTCCTTGTCTGCATATGCACCCCCAAATCATCACGGACAGTTTTCAAAAATTTCACAGTCGGAATTATATTACGCTGGTCCAATGCAGTGGATACCTTTCGCCATACTCTTGGTGGTCCATCATTGTAGTACAGCATCATTTTGGTTTCGTCACAAAATATGACGTCTTCCCAATAGTCTGCTGGCCGATTTAGCATGCTGGTAGCAAAAGTAAGGCGCTTTTCTATATTAACTGCCGATAGCAGTGGTTTCTTTCGAGCCACTCTTGAAGAATACTTATGTTGTAGGATGGCCTGGCGCACAGTTTCATGGGAAACAACTAAATCGCACTCATCATGCAGCTCTTTGGCAAGCGATCTCACCGAAATTTGCGGATTTTGATCGATCTTGCACATGATAAGGCGGTCTGACCGTTGGTAAATTTTCTTTTTACGGCCACCTCCACTCTTTCCTCAACCCGGACCTCGTTTTTGGCGCGATTAATTACATTGTATATGGTTTTCCTCGACAGCGAAAAAATAAGTAAGTCGCCGGGCCGACTTGGATATATGTACCATGCATTAGGTGAAGAGATATATATTAAATGCAACAACCCGACGACTTGTGTCACATGCAATTTACCACCCCACCCTCCCAATTCTTGCTCACGCACGCTCTGCGCAAATTGTGGAGCTGACCATCCGGCCTCCTCCCCCCTTTGCCCACAGTACAAACAACAAAAATAAATTTTGCGTATCAAAACAAAAAACAAGTGCAGTTACAAAGAAGCAAAAACTTTCGAAAGACCCGTACCCACGCAGACCTTAGCTTTGCAAACGTCGCCGCTACCGCTGTCAGCTCAGAACCCACAACTCACAACGAGACTGCTTCGTCGCGCTCAACCAAAAACACAAAATCTACAACGAATTCAAATCAAAACAAAAACGAGCAAGACTCTTCGGCCGGTCCAAGTCGAAGCTCATCTACAATTACGCGCTCCGCGACTACACCAAACACAATTACCCAATATTCGTCTTCTCTCGAAGACATCACCGAACCATCAACGCACCATCATCTCCTACCAGCACCCTAACATCAAACCCCCAAAGTCCTACATAGGGTACTTCAAAAACCTACCTGAAAACACTACAAGTAAACAAAGAATTGGCTTTCTTGTTAAACGTAGCCTACCCCATGAATATATTCAAACGAATTCTTCCATACTATCCGACTCTATCTTAATCAATACGAACCCAAAGTTTACAATAATCAATGTCTATATTCCACCATCCCAAAGTTTTTCATCCAATGATATAGTTTCAATAGTAAAAACCTCGCAAAACCCAGTGCTGCTTACAACTGACGCGAACGCTTGGAGTCCCCTTTGGGGGGCCCCTTCTGTTAACTCCCGTGGAAGAAATATAGAAAAAGCAATATTTCAAACAAATTTAATTATTTTAAACGACGGGTCTCCCACCCACTTTTCTACCCATAGCTCATTCACCCACACTGATATTACTATGGTCTCCCCTCAAATTTGCCACAGGTGCAGATGGTCTATCTCTACAGATTTTCACAGCAGCGATCACTATCCTATCTTTACTAGTGTGACAACCAGTTTTAGACCAGAAAACATCACCCCCATTGCTAAATATATAACAGATTGCGCTGATTGGAAAAAGTTCCAATCTCAGATTGTAGCCAATTTACGATCAACACAATCCAGTAATATAAATCACAATGTCGCCCAAATCACCCGTGTAATCCGTAGAGCAGCAAATAATTGTATACCACAAACCAAACGCATTCCCCACAAGAAAAAAATTTATTGGTGGAACGCCGATCTTAGCCTGTTACGTGAGTTAAAGCAACAGTCCTGGCAAGCTTATAAACGCAATATAACGCTTAATCTGCTTCTAGCGTACAAAAAAGCAAACGCACAGTTTAAAAGAGCCGCTAAGCAAGCTAAAAAAGATTCAATCGGAAATTTTACTGCTCGCATAACTCCACTTTCCACAACTAAAAAGGTATGGTCCGATATAAAATGTCTCACCGGTGTTCCCACCATTCCACTTAACCACCTTATTGTAGGTCAAACGCTACTCTCTGATCGTAAAAATATAGCTGAAGCCTTCGGAAACCAATGGTCCGAATTGTCAGAGGATCGTAATTTCACAAATGAATACGTGCTGAAAAAGTCACAATGGTTAAACTATTCATTCGCGCCCACTCGGCTTAAATTAGCTGCCAAACATCTAGAGCAACGCATTACATCTATTGAACTGGCATCCACCCTACATTACGCAAAGGGGAAAACGCCAGGCGCCGATCGGATATCATACCCCATGCTTCGTAATCTTGCTTCAGAAGCAAAAGTCAGAATCATCGAAATATTACATGATATACTGGCTAAAGGTGTCTATCCACACACTTGGTGCACAGCCATTATCATACCCATCCCTAAACCCAACAAACCCGCAAACCATAGCAACAGCTATCGTCCGATATCCCTAATCTCCTGCATTACTGCAAATTCA
Organism: Drosophila sp. 14030-0761.01; assembly: GCA_018150735.1. Classification (NCBI taxonomy): domain Eukaryota; kingdom Metazoa; phylum Arthropoda; class Insecta; order Diptera; family Drosophilidae; genus Drosophila; species Drosophila sp. 14030-0761.01. Next base: position 3,581,439 of record JAECWO010000003.1, read on the forward strand.
AAGTTTCGCGACGGATTCCCTCTCGTCTAGAAATCACGTCACCCTTCTGGGTACTGACTTCGAGAGAGCATTTGATCGCGTGGACATTCATGCTGTTTTAGAGCAACTTGAGCTCTGGGGGTCGGTCCAAAGATGTTCCACACGGTGAAAGCCTTTATGACTCGACGCCTATTCCGAGTTTGGGTTCAAAACTCGTTCTCTAATTCTTTCAAACTTCATAATGGCATCCCACAAGGCTCCCCATTATCGGTGGTCCTATTTACAATAGCATTTGAAAAACTAAACACCATAATACTATCTCACAAACAGATTCGGCTCTCTGTATATGCCGACGATGCAATAATGTACACAAACCTAAAAGACCAATAATAATATTACTATTTTCTAGAATATTAAGCGACATACAAAAATGGGGTGACCTGTCGGGTGCCACATTAGCACTAGAAAAATGCAAAATGTTGCACATTTGCAGAAAACACAGATGTGTATTGCCCATTTTAAATATTCAAAATAAGACAATAAACTATGTTGACAGCCTAAAAATTCTTGGCATTATATTCGACCGAAAATTTAACTTTAGATCTCAATGTGAATACCTCAGAAATAGCTTAAGCAATAGACTAAATATAATTAGATTTCTCACATCAAAATTTTCACAAATACATCCAAACTCTCTAATAAACGTTACTCGGGCTCTGCTACTGTCCCGAATCGACTATGGGCTACCCATCTATGGCTGGAGCGCAAACGCAAATCTGAAGAAACTCGAGGCACCTTATCACGCAGCGATTCGACGCAGCTTAAACGCTTTTCCAACATCTCCCATTAAATGCGTACTCGCCGAATCGGAACTCCCCTCTATTAGTGAAAGACTGGAAGAGGCTACATATAATCTCATTCCCAAACTCAAACACTCGCCTAACAAAATGCTCAGTAAACTTTACAGGAGCGCTTTGAACGCCAAAAGAAGGTACAAAGTGAAATCGACTATTCGGCGAGTCGCAGATTTCGCTAAAAACATTAGCTCTGTCGATATGCCACGCACTATCCAAAGCAACTGCTACCCTCCCTGGCATCTCCGCAACTCTTCTTTTAACACTACGCTACATGAGTACAAAAAGGATAAAACCCCCTCAGAGGTTTATAAACAACTATTAACGACGCCGGAAAAGCCTACAAAAACTGGAAATGGCACCGATACACCGATGGCTCCTTACGCAACAACACCGCTGCTTTCGCTGTAGTAGACTCCGACAACGTCATCGTTTCCTGCGGGATCCTACCAGAATGCTCCACAGTTTTTTCTGCGGAGGCCCACGCCATTCTTAATGCGTGCAAGGCTGCAGAATGATCTGCACCGACAGCCTCTCCACCATCCAAGCAGTGAAAAACATAAATTCAAAAAACGAACTTATCTTGCAGATACGCATTCTGCTAACCAAAAACACTAACCGCATAACACTTTTCTGGGTACCTAGTCATATGGGCATAGCAGGAAACGTAAATGCCGACGAGGCTGCCCAATACGCAGTTCACGCACCCCTATTTATAACACCACCTACAGAAGGATCCTCCCTAAAACGACAAATCGCCAAACACATGGGCTCCCAAAAAGAAAGGGTTTGGACAACTTTTCATCACTGGTACAAGACGTTTAATCCCGATCGCAAAGGCTTAAGGATTCCCCCGAACATAACAAAACAAAAATGGTCCGCATTTATCCGACTTCGTATTGGCCATACTAAATTAACCTACGAGCATCTTCTGACAAGGTCTAATATGCCAATCTGTCCCTGTGGCATTATCACCTCAATCAAACACGTCATCATCGAATGCCCCAACTATAATAGTATCAGAGCCCGAGTTTTTCAACACTTATCACCTATTGAACTTCTCACTAACCCTACATCCGACAATATCAATATAATATTTGATTTCATTAACTCTTGTAAGATAGCAGATAAGCTATAAAATAAATTGTAAAGTCAAAGGTCATAGTCACTTACACTCTCAGCCACTAACCAAAACCCCCTTTAGACTTAATATTGTATATTATTTCTAATCTTATAAAAAAAAAAAAAAACAAATTTGTTTCAAATGCTATCTCGCTCACTCTTATGTGGACACGAGCACTTTACCGCCCCCGACCAAATCGGACATTTCCAGCTTATGCTATCTCGCTCTTTTTTGCGTGCATCTGCCTTGCACCGCTTTGAGGGAAAAACGTTTTTATGTATAACTCGACCATGATGATAGATGGAATGATAGATATACGTGACATGTATTAGTGTGCCAAATTAAATTACGATACGATAAATATTTCGGGTGAAAATAGAATTTATCGAATTTCGGAGGCGGAAGGGGGCGTGGCAAAAATTCGAAATAAACTTGGTCTGCGTGCAGACTGCACGCATCCAATGTCCAAATCCGAAAGCTCTATCTTTTATAGTTCCCAAGATATGGGTGCTCAAAATATTGTTTCTCAAATAGCGTGGGCGGAAGCGGGCGTGGCAAAAAAAAATCAAACTCGATCAGCGTACACACCAAACGGGTCTACATTCCAAATTTGATGGCTCTAGCTTTTATAGTTGCTGAGATCTAGGCACTCTTTCGGACGGACAGACAGACGGACATGTCTCAATCGACTCTTCTATTGATACTGATCAAGAATATATATACTTTATAGTGTCGGAAAAGCATCCATCTGCCTGTTAGATACATTTTGGCGACTTTAATATACCATTTCATCCTATGGATGTATGGTATATTATTTCTAATAGGCCAAAACGCTTAAGCGACGCTATTGAAAACAATAGTTATTATACCATGCATCCATAGGATGAAATGGTATATTAAAGTCGCCAAAATGTATGTAACAGGGAGAAGGAAGCTTTTCCGACCCTATAAAGTATATATATTCTTGATCAGCATGAGAAGAGAAATTGATAGAGCCATGTCCGTCTGTCCGTCTGTCCGTCCGTCCGTCTGTCCGTCCGTCCGTCTGTCCGTCCGTCCGTAAGAGTGCAGAGATCTCAGCAACTATAAATGATAGAGCTACCAAATTTAGAATGTAGACTCGTGTAGTCTTGGCGCAGACCAAGTTTATGTTTTTTTTGCCACGCCCCCTTCCGCCTCCGGAATTTAATAAAAAGTGATTTTCTCCCGTAATATTTATCGTATCGTAATTTAATTTGGCACACTCATAGATCTTATGAACATCTATCATTCCACCAAATTTTTTTGCCACGCCCCCTTCCGCCTCCGGAATTTAATAAAAAGTGATTTTCTCCCGCAATATTTATCGTATCAGAATTTAATTCGGCACACTTATATATGTTATGGACATCTATCATTCCACCAAATTTCATAAAAATCGGAATAAAAATGGGCGAGTTATGCATTGAAACGTTTTGTACTCAAAGCGGTGCAAGGGTTAATTTGGCCGGTGGGGCGCTAAAGTGCACACACATAAGAGTGAGCGAGATAGCATATGTTAGAAATCGCGCATACGAAAGAAATTTAATATATGAAATAAGTTTTATAAACTCAAGGAAATTTGTTTTCCCCTGATGCATGGTATATCCAAGTCGGCCCGGCGACTTACTTACTTTATCATACCAAATATTACATTTTTTTTGTTTTCATGAAGAATAAAGTAAGTAAGTTGCCGGGCCGACTTGGATATACCATGCATCAGGGGGAAAAAAACTACATCGAGTTTATAAAACCAGATTCATATATTAAATTTCTTTCGTATGCGCGATTTCTAACATGTGCTATCTCGCTCACTCTTATGTGTGTGCACTTTAGCGCCCCACCGGGCGAATTCGCCCTTGCACCGCTTTGACTGCTAAACGTTTCAATGCTTAACTCGTCCATTTTTATTCCGATTTTTATGAAACTTGATGGAATGATAGATGTCCATAGCATATACATACATATAAGTGTGCCAAATTAAATACACATGTATTTTTATGTATAGATATATGGATACATACATATGTAGATTTATATGAGTTAGATATATGTACATACATATGTATGTACATCCAAACATGCATTTATCTTTTATATTTTTAGCACAAAAACTATTGCAGCGGCAATGGCGATGCGAATGAAGTTTGCTTATTTATAAAATACGCATATTTTCCAAACGAAAGTAGCCAAATAACAATGCAATGTATGTATGTATATACATACATACATACATAGTATACATATGTAGATCTGTATTTTGATATGTGTGTATAAATACATATACATACATACATACACACAACCATACATATGTATGTATGTATATGTAAATACGTTCATATGTATATACATACATACACATAGATATCTCTGAATTTTTATACCATGCATTCATAGAATGAAATGGTATATTAAAGTCGCCAAAATGTATGTAACAGGGAGAAGAAAGCTTTTCCGACCCTATAAAGTATATATATTCTTGATCAGTATCAATAGCCGAGTCGATTGAGACATGTCCGTCTGTCTGTCCGTCTGTCTGTCCGTCCGTCCGTCCGTCCGTCCGATAGAGTGCCTAGATCTCAGCAACTATACAAGCTAGAGCTACCAAATTTGGCATGTAGACTCGTTTGGAGTGTACGCTGATCAAGTTTATTTATTTTTTTTGCCACGCCCCCTTCCGCCCACGCTATTTGAAAAACAATATTTTGAGCCCCCATATCTCGGGAACTATAAAAGATAGAGCTACCGGATTTGGACATTAGATGCGTGCAGTATGCACGCAGACCAAGTTTGTTTCAAATTTTTGCCACGCCCCCTTCCGCCCCCGAAATTCGAAAAATTCGATTTTCACCCGAAATATTTATCGTATCGAAATTAAATTTGGCACACTAATACATGTCACGTATATCTATCATTCCACCAAATATCACAAGAATCGGAATAAAAATGGCCGAGTTATACATAGAAACGTTTTTCACTCATAGCGGTGCAAAGCAGATGCACGCGAAGAAGAGCGAGATAGCATATGCTGCAAATCACCGATTTGGTCGGGGGGCGCTATAGAGCTCGTTTCCACATAAGAGTGAGCGAGATAGCATTTAAAAGAAATTTAATATATATCTCTTCCCCTAATGCATGGTATATCCAAGTCGGCCCGGCGACTTACTTTATTATATGTACATATGTAGGTGTATGTGTCCATATTCTTTTTTGTATGCATTTTCATAGCAAATTTACATAAAATAGCTGACGATTCAATAATACATATAAAGAGCAGATGTGGGCGAGATGCCAACATTTTACTTAATGTGTCCGACGCGTGAAAGCAAAGTGCTAAATATTGATGCTTCCGGTATTTTCTCTTTCACTCCCATGCTCTTGTCGCATACGAGGGTTACTCGAAGAGCTTTTTGAGAAATACACATAAATGTATGGACATGCATACATAACGGAAGTGACAAATGCAATTTAAAGCAAATGCTGAGTTTCATTCCATCAATGCCTTTTGTACTACACAGTATATAGTTCATTAGATTAAGATCTAGAGAAAACATTTTGGATCCCAATTGCATTATCAAAAGCTAAGTAGATATTGTAGATGGGACCATAAACCTTTTGGAAAACAATATGAATGACTTTGTGATTGGTCAATTAAAAGTTGATGGAATTAATTGAAGTTGATAGATACATTGTTGTTAAAGTACAATTGCCAATTTCGTTGACCGGATTTATAAAATTTTTAAATTCGTTTTCTATCTGTGTCAAAACATTTGCTTTTGAATTTATTGCGGTTGATTTTTCATTTTGGGTTTTTATTGTTTATGCATCATTTTTGTTGCTATACTTGCCAAAGAAAATGCAAATTCCGCGCTTTTGACTACAATTCATGGTCGAACGGGTAGCTACATTCCCACATTTCACTTTTGGTAGGTTCTGTGGTTTGATTTGATTTTATACGCTCTCCTGTTACAGCTCTGTTTCGACAGCTTTTCGACTTGGAGTCGGATTCGAGTCCGGGTACACAGACACACACACACACATAAATGAGGTCAAATATCTGCATTTTCCAATACCATTGGCGCCACACACAGACACATCTATAAAACCTTTTTCTTCTGCTGTGTTAGCGGAATTATTGCCCCTTTACCAATTGGTCAGATTTCTTACACGACATAAAGTAAGTAAGTTGCCGGGCCTACTTGGATATACATAGGAACATACCAGTGTTGCCAACTGCCAGCCACAAAAAAAGGACGGATGGCGAAAAAAAAAAGTGAAAAAAAAGGATAAAAAATTTTTAAAATAGGACAGAAAAGAGGACAAAAATGTTTCAGCTTATCAATTGAACTTTTAATACGTATACATTAATATTTAAAGAGATCTCAACACATTATCTATAATGTAATCATCTTCGATTGATGCTTCAGTGTAGATCTTACTTGTGCCCACTTGTTTTAAAATTTATTCTGGTACCTCGTAATTATGGCAGCAGGCGCCATGCCGCCGTAGTCCAAATCTAAAAATGGAAAAATTTTCAAATAGATGTATAAGTATTTACTGGAAGAATTTTAACTTTACCTTATTGTCATAATGGCATTTAATGTCTGCCCATTTTACAAAATTAATGTTGTTATATTGTGAAATTATGGAACCTATTTCACTCCCATTCACTTTAAAAAGCTCTAAAAGTTCAACGATTGGAGGTTTGCATGCCCGCAAAACGTTTTCCGCAGAGAAGAATTCAATATGCTTTAAAGTTTTAAAGTTGTCCGGCAATCTAAAACGAAATACAATATAATTATATTGGTCTAGTGTCAAATGGGATGGCCTTACCTTTGGATTAATTGAGAAATTAGTTCAACCACAAAATTGGTGCAATTTAATCGAATCTCATTTTGTGTTTGAAGATTTTGCTTGCTCTTTTTTATATGTGATTCGAACTCGTATCCTAAATACAAATCTCTTTGAATAAATTTTTCAAAATTATCAACAAGAATATCCATTTCGACGGTCGGAGCAATTATTTTACATTTAAGAGAGTTGATGCTCATCATTAAATCGCCTAACTGCTTTGTCGGGTTCGGGTTATTCATTTGGAAGGTTTTATTTATGCGCTGCATATCCTCCAAAATAGGCTTCAAAAAGATTAGATACAATTGGTTGACGTCATCGTTGTACAAGTCGCGTAGAATCGTAGCTTTGTGGCATTTTTCTAATAATGCAGCATTGTTAAAGTGCAGCTTAAGCTCTTCCCATTGTTCTAATATACGTCTTACTGCACTTTCGATAGACAGCCATCGTGTATCGCAAACTCTCGGAATTTTTAATGGAGCCTTCAGAAAAAACATAAGTATATGTATATATTGGTCATAAAAAAACGTTAAATTTAAATATTGTTTACTGACACAACGACTCTTACGAAATCAATTCTTAAGTTTTTAGTACTACGACGAACACAAAGTGTTAAGACATATAGATTCACAGACCATTGAACAACATAAAGCTCACCATATCGCTATTTAATGACTGATACAAATTTCTATAGGCAATTTGGGTACTGGTGCTTTTGCAAAACCAGGAGTAAGTTTCGCTAGCAATGAATTCAAGTGACGGGGGCAAAATTTTTTTACAAGCAACGTTAACTGCTAATTGTACAGAATGGCACTCACATTTCACTAATATAAGAGAAGGCACCAATTTCTTCAACTCGGCAAAAACCCCTCCTTTTTTACCCACCATAACATTGGCATTATCCGTTCCAATGCCGATTAAATTTTGTAAAGGTAGGTCAAACTGATTCAACTCAGCACGAATACTATCGCTGATTGTGACAGCATCTCCGCTCGGAATGGAAATCAGGGACAACAAGGTTGACACCATGTCTTGGCGATGAACACTGAAGTAAATTATAGAAACTCCTGAAAGTATTATCGGTTGGTTAACAGAGATGATATCTTTATAACAATATATCTTACCTAGAATTTTAGTAATGGATATATCCGTAGTTTCATCGATAAGTAAACTATATTTCGCATTACCGACATCTTCTCGAAGATCCTCCTTAAAATGTACGGCGAGAACATTTTTTATCAGGCTAGTGCATTTGGTTCGATGAAGTTTTATTTCAGAATCGCCAAATTTGTTGTGGCACAATTCGCTCAAGTGATCCACGGGTGCAATCGCTGCATGCTGTGCAACAAACATGGCCAATGCAAGCTCTCTTTCAGCTGTTTCGTTTCGTGGTAGTGGTTTGAACTTTATTTTATTCGCTTGTGCAAACGGTAGGGCATTATGCTCATGTTTTTTTGTTGCCACATGTGCTCGCAAATGGTCAATTTTAGAATAAATACTGCACTTGCAATACTTGCAGTACGATTTGTCCGGATCCTTGGGATCGCGGCACAGCCACTTTGCAAAATCGGGTAAATTTAGCCACGCTTTGCGAAATTTTTGCTTGTACACTTCCTTCGGCATGTTAACTTATATTAGTGACTGCTAAAGCTCGATATACCGCAAATCGATAACCTACGACTACAATTTTTAAAGTTTTAAATACGATGATTATTAGACCGCTTCTTCAACACTCATCGCTATAAACAAATTTTTGCACTTAATAAAAAAAAAGGACAGATTTCCGGACAAAGGGTGTTTAACATTTCTTCCGGCTAAACCAAAAAAAATAAAGTAAGTAAGTCGCCGGGCCGACTTGGATATACCATGCATTAGGTGAAGAGATATATATTAAATTTCTTTCAAATGCTATCTCTCTTTTGTGGAAACGAGCACTTTAGCGCCCCCCGACCAAATCGGTGATTTGCAGCATATGCTATCTCGCTCTTTTTCGCGTGCATCTGCCTTGCACCGCTATGAGTGAAAAACGTTTCTATGTATAACTCGGCCATTTTTATTCCGATTCTTGTGATATTTGGTGGAATGATAGATATACGTGACATGTATTAGTGTGCCAAATTAAATTACGATACGATAAATATTTCGGCTGAAAATCGAATTTTTCGAATTTCGGGGGCGGAAGGGGGCGGAAGGGGGCGTGGCCAAAATTTGAAACAAACTTGGACTGCGTGCACACTGCACGCATCTAATGTCCAAATCCGAAAGCTCTATCTTTTATAGTTCCCGAGATATGGAGGCTCAAAATATTGTTTTTCAAATAGCGGGGGCGGAAGGGGGCGGGGCGAAAAAAAAAAATAAACTCGATCTGCCTGCAGAGCAAACGGGTCTACATGCCAAGTTTGGTAGCTCTAGCTCTTATAGTCTCCGAGATCTCGATGATTCTTCAGACGGACAGACAGACGGACATGTCTCAATCGACTCGGCTATTGATACTGATCAAGAATATATATACTTTATAGGGTCGGAGAAGCTTCCTTCTCCCTGTTACATACATTTTGGCGACTTTAATATACCATTTCATTCTACGAATGCATGGTATAAAAAGGACAGATCTTTCCGGAAAAAGGCTGAAATGGCAACACTGGTACATACCATGCATCAAAGAAAAAACTACTTCGAATTTATAAAACTAACTTCATACATACATATATTAAATTTCTTTCGCATGCGTGATTTCTAACACATGCTATCTGACTCACTCTTATGTGTGTGCACTTTAGCGCCCCAATGGCCAAATTCGCCCTAAATTTGGTAGCTCTAGCTTTAACAGTTCCTGAGATCTTTGGTCTCTTACGGACAGACGGACGGACGGACAGACGGATATGGCTCAATCAATTTCTCTTCTCGTGCTGATCAAGAATATATATACTTTATAGGGTCGAAAAATGTTCCTTCTGCCTGTTACATACGTTTTGGCGACTTTGATATTCCATTTCATCCTATGGATGCATGGTATAAAAACTATCGATGAAAGAGGTATCGAGCTACTCATAATATCGAGTACCGATAAAAGTAACGATTCTTATATGCTATAATTCAAAATATTTAATTTGAAAACGTCTGTAAGGGGAACTCATCTACTCAAACTCTTTAGTCTTACAAATAAAACGAAGGTAGACCAAACTGTCATGACTAACTTCTATAGAAAGACAATACCAAAAAGGTTAAAAAAAAAGTCAAGACGAACTTTTTAAGCAACCTTTCAATCAACCTGATTCATAATTCAGTTTTGTGTATTGTCCATACTTAAGAAATAAAATGCGTAGGCCTTGACTTTTGTCATGACATGTCGACAAATCGAAAAGTGAAATCATTATTCAGTTGTGAGCTGAAAGTTACTAGAGTCACATTAAAAACTAGTAGAAGATAGTAGAAAAAATTGATTCCAAAATGTTTTTGATATCATTTCTTTTTGGAAAATCTGAACCAAACCCAGAATCAATCACCTTTTTCGAATCGGTTATCGAGGATTTTACAGACAATTTTCAAAAATGTTATCTTCCAATCTGTGATTTTGATAACCTTTTCCGCAATGTTTCCTGGCATTTTATTATCATTTTTCCTGTCTATGGGGTCTGTGGGAATTTTATCCACGGCGCCTCAAATTGGTAAGAATCAAAATTTTATTCGCACGCTCCGTCATTAATTCTATTATTTAGAAGAAGAAAGCAAGATACGCACGGACTCCCATCGAGGATACGAAAGTCACTGGGAACATACCTGTTCCTTCAAGGCCCCTACAATTATTTCCGGGTTATAACCTTTTTGTTCTTCACTCCAAACCCGAACCAGAACCAGTAGAAAATGAGGGAATCCGTACAATTGCCACTCAGACCTTGGTCGCTCTGAGTCCAAATAAGCTAGTTATATACGAACAAACGGATCAGGTCAAAGATAAACCTAAAGAACCATCCAACGAGAACGCAACTGTTGAAGAATTGGTAAATTTAACTCGCTCCTCTGCGCGCATTATCTGAACAATTTAATAAAATGCTTCCCACTAGGAAAATGTTAATGACCAAAACGATGCGACTAGTGCATCATCGGATGAAGATACGGTCATAGCCGATCCCTCAGTGCTCTCAAATAACGAAGTTTATTCCAGGATTCCAGTTTTATCACCAAAAGGACCTTCAACTGAATACTAAAACTTTGTGTTGATTTTACACTCAGAGGGGAAGTAATTTTGAAAGATTTCTCACGTTTTTAATTAGTTGTTTTTGTCTAAATTGCATATGTATACTAAAAGCCAAAAAAAATATATATTTTAAACATAAATTAACTGGTCTTGTGGTCGAAAAATAGATATACAAAGAAAGTGTACAAATAACCTAATATATATAATGATTTGGCAAAAAGGACGAGAAGGGACAGTGTTTTCCTTCTGAAAACAATCTACAGGATACAAATAAACAGACTAAAGTTATCCGTACGATGGTTCCCACATTTCTTCAATGTTCCCAAGTCTCATCAAAAAGAAAGATTAGATCTTCTATTTAAATCTGGGAATCACTAATCTAAGGTATTATCCATGTAAATATTTTCATCTAGGGAAACTTAACTTACTAAATAGTAAGCAATGAGACGCCAATATTAACACTTAATTCATATTTTCAAAGCAGCTATATAAATCTTGCTTGATTTATATTTACTCCTTAATCGAATAATCTAAATTAAGCGATGAATGTACCTTAACTATAATTGGTACTGAGCGATTCCATGACGGCTCTGAACAATAAAATTAAAGATTGAACACATTTTATTTAACCACTTCTGTTCTGGTGCAACCTTTCTCTGAGCTATTCTTGTATTTATTCTACCAGCATTGCATAATCAGCAGCTACTAAACCTGACGTAACGTTTAAAAAAGGCGTCTTTCAGAGTATGTTTCGATACGATAAATATTTCGGGTGAAAATCGAATTTAGGAGGCGGAAGGGGCCGTGGCAAAAATGTGAAACAAACTTGGTCTGCGTGCATACTGCTCAAATACGATAGCTCTAGCTCAAAATATTGGGGGCTCAAAATATTGGTTTTCGAATAGATGGGCGGTAGGGGGCGGGGAAAAAAAAAATTAACTCGATGTACCTGCAGAACAAACGAGTATACATACATGCCAAGTTTGGTAGCTCTAGCTCTTATAGTCTCCGAGATCTCGATGATCCTACAGACGGACATGTCTCAATCGTCTCGGCTATTGATACTGATCAAGAATATATAAACTTTATAGGATCGGAAAAGCTTCCTTCTCCCTGTTACATACATTTTGGCGACTTTAATATACCATTTCATCCTATGGATGCATGGTATAAATACTTACATGAAATATGCCACCGGAAAAGAAGCATATAAGAAGGTTCTGCTTCATAAGTAATTAATAAAAAATTTAATTTTACGAAAATCCAGTTGAAGACAACGAAGTTATTGATTTCCATTATCAACCGACGCTTATACGGACTAAACAAATGTTAAGACTCTTCGATAATCTCTCTCTCTCCAAGGGGATATTTATGAGCAAACACGGTAAATTTGTGGAGATCAGGCATATTCCCTTCCTAGTTGCAAAATAGTTAATTTGGTTTGGCTGCAATAGAAAAGTTTCCGTGAAAGTTTTTAGTAGTTTATGGTGACGAAAATTATTAGTATTATGTATTATGCATTTTTAGTATTATGCGAAATGAAATACACATTACCAAGTCATAACATCCTTTTTTCTTTCTTTTCGACGCAGGATTCGTAATAGATATAAACTATATTTAAAAAACTCATCGCGTCGACCTTAATATACCCTCCACCAGGTAAAAAAGTTTAGTTCAAATTTATAAGACCAATTTTCATATTGAATTCCTTTGCCGCAATAGCCGCAATAGTACAAAACAACTCGGCTATTTATACCCATATTTTATAACCAATGACTTCTCTTGAGTCTAGATAACAAATTCGCTAGTTCAATTAAGACTGAATCAAAGGACCTGCACTTTTTGTAGGAGAGCTTGTTGATCCAGACAGACAAACGGATTTGAACTCATCTTGTCATGCTGATCAAGAATATACATACACTTTATAATAAGTATAATATAATATACATATAAAATATAAAGTTTATATGGTCGGAGATGCCTCCTTCTATGCGTTGCACACTTCTGACCAAAATTAATATACCCTTTTTGCAAGAGTGAAAATATTAGGGTGTCTCGTTTTTTATTAGAGGAATGTTTACCCCAACATATTTTTTCAGTGAAGTTGATTTATGTGAAGATAATTTATATGCCAGTGTTGTAAAGACTTGTAAAATTTTGTGGACTTAATCTTTGAAAATATGCTCGAGAATGTTATGAAAATCTTAGCACTCAACATACATACATAAGAATCGAATTGCCTTATATACATACATAAATACATTATGTGTGCGTGTGTTTCTCTGTATGGTTTTATGAGTGCGTGTATACGTATATGTATGGCGTTCAGGTCTTTATAAAGTTTGGATCGCACATATTCCAACGGCAGAAGGAATAACTCGACGGGTTTTTGTTTGTTCAGTGTGAGTATACGGCAATGAGAGTGAAACGTGATTCCTCTATTTAATTTTTAACGTTAAGTGGACTGGCATATCCGTCAGTGGTGTGATAGAGTATACCCAATACGCGTTGAGCCAATGCTTGTTGACTGTTTTCTTTCGTGTTCTGGCAGACGATCTCAATGTCGCGCAGCTTTGAGAAATAGAAGTTGCGGTCCTTTTCTATGTCATCAACTTGAGCACGCATCTCTTTGATTTGGTTGAGTAGATCTGGAAGAACGTGACCGTTCGATAAGCCTTTGGAACGCACTGGCGATACGCCACGTGACGGGATGAGGTTAATGTACTTGTTCGATGTATTTGATCGTGGTGTAGCCCGTCCAGATTTGCATGCAGTGGAAAGTGATCCGGATCCGAAGCCCATAACTTGCCCATTCCGTGCCGCCATAGCGTCGTATACCCGACCATTGGAATTGGCCTTGAAGAATTTGTGGAACCATTGCAAGAACTCCAAATTGTCCTGGAAACGACCCTTGACCAGTCTATCAATAGGTATCACCTTATCCACGGACAGCTTCTTAAAGGATGCCTGCAATATCTTAAAGTTCTGTATATATTCATGCTCTAGATTCGTGCGATACTTGATCCGTTTCAGGGGCACAGAGTTGGGAAACAACATGTCCATAAACTGGCAGTAGGCAGCTCCAGTACATAGCTCTTCGATCTTTTGGAATTCAGATTGCATACATTTATTCAGCCAAGACAGCATTTCGTGTCGTGATAAGTTATCTGATCCATTCGTGCAATGCACATTTACAGCCATGGCCATATTTTGATTCGATTCGATTCTATTTAATGAATTTTGTCGTAATTAAAACAGAAAATCTTCAAAATTTATATTGTGAATTTTTGTACCTCAGTTGAATGGCTTGTGCTACTCACTACAACTACGTTGAATAGTTTGTGTATGCGATGTAAATCGAAACGGAAAAGGCTCTGACATATTATGCCATGGACTACTAGATTTATATAATTTTAACCAGTCATCGGACCTTACCAACCTTACCTTACCTTTCATCCAGCGCACAGTGGGTACGATAAAGCTTCGTTTTTTTTTGCCACACAGAACTTGACACACTTTTCGATAATCTTTGCTTATCATAACTAAGGGACAGATCTAGAAATAAATTTCGGGAGCTGTCCAATCCATTTCTAACAACACGAAATGTGGTAGTTGCGTTAGACAAACATATACATATTTCTTCGTTTGTGATTGTTAAATAAATAATGTTTATCAATGTGTGTTTTTGGACAGCACAAAACAATAAAATTATATAAAATACTCGTATAACAAATTTTAGCGCAAATGTCACTTTAATTGTTTTGCATACGTTGACCTTCAAAAGCAATTATTTACAATAATTTATTGTCTAATCGGGTAAAATTGGCAAGCTAATTCCCAAAGTCAACCAAAATTTCCCGCCATTTTTGTCACAAAAGTGAACTAACTAATCAAAGTATATGCATGCAACATTTATAAAATGGACAACTGTCCCTAACGGATCTTTACACTACACTATGGGCGATTTGTCGATTTTGTCATAAAGTCTAAAATAAAGCTAGAGACCTCATTTTTTTTTTAAATGTTTGTTATAATTTACTCTACTTTCGGATTTTTTTTCGACAATTGGGCCGACTCCTTATTTTCCTCTTATGTGCAGGCCGTCACTGATAAGTACATTTATTTTGGAAGAAATTATAAATGTTCATCTAAAATAGAAACAAAATGTATAAACGGGGGAAAACGGGGAATAGAGCTGGAAAATCCATCGATAGTATCGATGGAAATTAAAAAGTGCGATAGATCGATGGAAATTTTTCGATGGCGATCCATCGAACTTGATTTGTGCGTGGTATATTTAAAAACATAAATAACCGTTTTGTATTTTATTTAAATAATAATTCGAATAACCCTTTAAATATTTTTTTCCATCGCTGAAAAAACCATCGAGGGGGAGACTATCGATGGATTCCCAGCTCTAACGGGAAATAAGATTGTTCCCACACGAAACTAGACATTGAAGTAGGGTTGGCGAAAATATATCAAAATATCAATAAATCGATATTTTTTGTCAAAAAAAAAATATATTTATATCGGAATATTTTTTCCCCGAATATCGAATATTTGCAATTTTTATACCCTTGCAAAAAGGGTATTTCAATTTTGGTTAGAAGTGTGCAACGCATAGAAGAAGGCATCTCCGACCATATAAAGCATATATATTCTTGATCAGCACGACAAGACGAGTTCAAATCCGTTTGTCCGTCTGTCTGTCCGTCCGTTCGCCTGTCTGAATCAACAGTTTCTCCTCCTAGACCGCTATAGCTACAGAGCTGCAATTTTGCACGAAGTCTTGTATATACTGCAGGCATTGTATATCTCGGATTCATTCGGATCGGACGACTATATCATATAGTTCCCATAGAAACCATCGGTCGAAAAAAAGTTTTAGATCAATAACTTCGTTGTTTTTCATCTGATTGTTATAAAACTTGACATTTGGTAGTTTATTATACATCCAAACGTTCGTGCTAAATTTGATCGGACTACTATATCATTTTTTTGTTTCTTTTGCGAATTTGGTAAATAACATACGAACAAATGGAAAAATTGCATGCTGTATATCTATGTACATACATACATGCATATGTACACATGCGTGCCGTGAATTTGCAAGGGTATACAAACTTCGTTAGGTTAGCACGGACTTCTGGTTTTAATTTCTATTTTATTTATAATTAATTTATTTTATTTTATACTGTTTTATAACATTTATTTTTCAATATATTATTGTATTACCTTTATTAAAAATCGTTGATAAATAACAAATATTGAACATTGATCTAGTGCGAATTTTTCGAATTTTTGTACCATGCACAAAGCACAAGAAGCAGTAACATGAAAGAAATACGCAAAAAGAAACTCCGATTACCGCTGCATTTTCTAAGAAAAAAGCGTAACTGAAAATTGTCCGAATAATTGTTGTGCATAAATATAAGCCTTTTTTAATATTTTTAAATTTTTTGTGTATGCCAAAGAAGGTTTCTTTTGTTTTTATGTCTTAAATTAGTATTAGTAATATGAATTTTCAAAATGAAATAAAAATGTTTGTTTTTATACCCTTGCAAAAAGGGTATATTAATTTTGGTCAGAAGTGTGCAACGCATAGAAGGAGGCATCTCCGACCATATAAAGTATATATATTCTTGATCAGCACGACAAGGCGAGTTCAAATCCGTTTGTCCGTCTGTCTATCCGTCCGTCTGTCCGTCCGTCTGTCTGTCTGGATCAACAGCTTCTCCTCCTAGACCGCTAAAGCTACATAGCTGCAATTTTGCACGAAGTCTTGTATATACTTCAGGCATATATCTCTGATTCATCCGGATCGGACGACTATATCATATAGCTCCTATAGAAACCGTCGGTCGAAAATAAGAGATTTAGAACAATAACATCGTTGTTTTTAATCTGATTGTTATAAAACTTAACATTTGGCAGTTTACTATACATCTATAAGTCCGTGCCAAATTTGATCATATAGTCTATATATCATATAGTCAATTGGACCAAATATAGTTTTGCATCTAAAAACTTTTTTGTTTCTATTGCGATCATCTCCAAACTTAGTAAATAACATTTGCACACAATAAATTATAATCCTGCCAAATTTAATCAAAATCGGATTTTTATATGATATAGCTGTCATACAAACAGATGAAAAAATTGATCCTTGCTTTGTTTTCTCTTGCATTTAACCGTCGACTTCGCTCGTTTTCTTCATTGTGGTGAAATTTGTTCACTTTTTATTTTGCGCAGTGTAAAGTAAGATTGAAATGCACAAATACAATCAGGGGTGTCATAGAAAACGCTAGCGATTTTGGCGACGTTTGAAATGTAAAACTCCGAAACCAAACGTTGGTGTCATGGAAATCTCTTTTTCAACATAATTTGCTGTAAGCGCAAAATTAACCAAACGTTGGAGAAAAACTTGTATCTTTTCAAAACTGTCAAAAGTGGTTTCTGTGACACCCTACATTTGCGTTTGGGGCGATTTTGGGGCGTTAGCGATTTCTATGACACCCCTGTTTTTCATCAGCATGACAAGACGAGTTCAAATCCGTTTGTCCTTCTGTCTGTCTCAATCAACAGCTTATCCTCCTAGGCCGTTAAAGCTACAGAACGAATTCTTGTATATACTGCAGGCATTGTATATCTCGGATTCATCCGGATCGGACGACTATATCATATAGCTCCCATAGAAACCATCGGTCGATGAAAGGTTTTAGATCAATAACTTCGTTTTTTTTCACTCGAGTATCATGAGACTTACTATTGGGCAGTTTGTTATACTTACATCCAAAAGTCCATGCCAAATTTGATCAAGATCCGACTGCTATATCATATAGCTCCCATAGGAATTATCGGACCAAAAATTGTTTTGCTTCTTTACTCTATTTAGGGATCTAATAACACGACAACTAGCAAGGGTATACAAACTTCGACATGGTCGAAGTTAGCCCGGCCTTCTGGTTTTTCCTAGATCTTTGTGTTTTTTTTTTTTTTTTTTTTTTTTTTTTTTTGTTTTTTTGTTGTTTTTTTTGTGTATTTAAACTATTGCATCATTGATTAACACACAGAAAAAGTGTTTTAAAACATAAAATGTAATGGGCAAGGGCTGCAAGGGTAAGGTGTGCGAAAAAAGTAAGTGGGACAAAGACTTAAAACATTATTTTGTCCAGAAAATTCAGATTTTCGTTTTCTCTTTTACTATTTTATTTCGGTTGTAGTGTGCTTGAGCGATGAGCAAAAAGAATTGGAAAAGTACCGCAAGGTTTTCCCGTTAGATTTATTATTAATTTATTTTTAATATCAGCGCATGCCAAATTCGTAGTGCTTTGTCTCTACCAATATCCACCAGACGTATCCAGCAAATTTTGAAGACCTCGGACTATGTTTCGTACGAAAAAAAAATGTTGAAACCGGAGCTATTGCCTAGGCATAAAGTTGCTCGGATACAGTTCGCCAATAAATACAAATTTTGGGACAACGAGTGGAAAAATGTAATTTTCAGTGATGAAAAAAATTTAATTTAGATGGCCCTGATGGCTATCGATATTACTATCGTGATATTCGAGCCCCGAAACAGGTCCATGTGTCCCGAAATTTCCACGGAGGGTCCTTGATGATATGGGCAGCATTCGCTTTCAATGGAAAGACCCCAATGTGTTTTATAACACATAAAATGAATGCACAAAATTATGTGGAGTTGTTGGAGACAGTTTTAGTGCCTTTTGGAGAGGATGTTTATGGTGACAATTGGATTTTCCAGCAGGATAATGCACCCATCCATACAGCAAAGGTGACAAAACAATATTTTAAGGAGTGCCAAATTCCTGTTTTGGACTGGCCAGCACGCAGCCCGGACCTCAATCCGATTGAGAACCTTTGGGGCTTCTTAACTCGGCGAGTTTATGCCAATGGCAAACAATTTGGCAATCTTAAGGATCTCAAAGAAGCCATAATTGAGGAATGGCAAAAATTGGACATCCAAATGATTCAAAACCTAATAAATTCGATGCCATCCCGTATATTGAAGGTTTTGAACAATAAAGGAGGGTCTATTTAAGTTTCTTTTCTTATAAAATCAGTTGTTTTTGTTGTTTTTTTCTTTTTTCGTAGGTTTAAGATACAAATTATGGATTTGTCCCACTTACTTATTTCGTTTGAAAATATTTTGTTTCATTTTTCATTACATTTGTTTACGTTTTTTTTGATTCAATTATTATGAAATATATTGGTCATTTTATTAAGTTTAAACACAAATTTTTGTTTTTTCAATATATTGATGTGTTCAATTTTTATATCATTTGACATAGTGTCCCACTTACTTTTTTCGCACACCTTATAGAAACTTCGGCAAAGCCAAAGTTAGCTACTTTGATATTTTTTTCCCATGCTACCTTCCTCTCTTCCTCTCATAGCGTAATTTAATTTGGGATACTAATATATGTTATGAACATCTGTCATTCCACAAAATTTAATGCAAATCGAAATAAAAATGGGCAAGTATTGTACTCAAAGCGGAGAAAGCGGTATTTTACCAAGAGTCTGCTATCACCCAATAAGTGGCCCTGATCTGCTCTTTCTGAAATATAGAATTTCAATCCATCAAAGGATCGAACTCTTCTGGCTGCAACATACATGTGTCGTGACTAAAAACAGGACTCCTCAATAAAATTCCAACTTTTTGAAATGTTTGACTCTGAGACTTATTTATAGTCATCGCAGAAGCAGAAATGACTGTAAAAAGAAAGGTAGAAAGTTTCCCGAATAAGTATGTCATATGAATGAGGGGAATTAAAATTCGTGGATTTTGGCGGACACCTGTTAGATCTTCGCGCACTCGAATTCCATTTACTAAAGCTTTGCACGTACTTAAACTTCAAATAAGTATCACAATACAATTCGCTTTCAAAAGAAATTGATTAGGAGGCAAGCCACTAACTGAAAGACTGTTTAAATACTCAATCGGAAAATTATTATGTTCACGCTCATCATTGCTGACAATTTTATCTAAGCTTCAGAATATCCGTTCCTGTCCTTGCATTCGTTTCAAAACTTCGGAATTGATAAAAGAACAATCACAATTTTTGGAGCCAAAACAAATAAGTTTACAATTTCTAAAGATAAAATACTTTCTGACATATTCCCAAACATATCATTAATAATATTAACAGGGTTGCGAGTGAAATGATATGGTATATTAACCAATGGGCAAGGTCCTGCCACCAACTAAGAGAGTAGAAGTAATACCATTAAAAGCTGTAGGTGTACAACGAACGTTTAATGAACACCTATATCTCGGGAACTATATGAGCTAAAGCTATCGAATTTGGACAGTAGACGCCCCCTTTCGCCACCAAAATTCGATTTGAATGAAAATTGGTGGAATGATAGATACTCATATCATGTACTTGTGTGAAAACTAGATTTCGATATGAAAAAACATTGAGTAAAAAAAAAAATAAACTTAACCAGCGTATATATGTACTACACGAATCTACATTAAAAAGTTGGTAGCTTTTATAGTTCCTGAGATCTTTGGTCTCTTACGAACAGACGGATAGACGGACATGGTTATATCAATTTCTTTTCTCATGCTTATCAAGAATATAAATACTTTATAGGACCCGAAATGCTTCCCTGTTACATACATTTTGGCGACTTTAATAAACCATTTCATCCTAAGGATGCGTGGTATAAACACAAAACTATAAAACGGAAGCGGAAGCGGCCAAGCTGCCAACTTGCACTTTACTCTACACTTCTTTGTTCGGCAAAAAAAAGAAAAGAAAAACAAACGCAAAAGGGAAAAGAAAACTTCCTGAAAAAAAGAACTAAAACTTTTAAGCAACACTTTCACTTGAAATAAAGACGTTGTCGTCTATTTTTATACCATGCATCCATAGGATCAAATAATATATTAAAGTCGCCAAAATAGATGTAACAGGCAGAAGGAAGCTTTTCCGACCCTATAAAGTATATATATTCTTGATCAGCATGACAAGACAAATTGATATAGCCATGTCCGTCTGTCTGTCCGTCCGTAACTGCAGAGATCACAGCAACTACAAATGTTAGAGCTACCAAATTTCGAATGTAAACTCTTGTAGTATTGCAATAGCTATCATTTCACCAAATTTCATCGGAATCAATCGGAATAAAAATGGTCGAGTTATACGTTGACACGTTTTGCACTCAAGGCGGTGCAAGGGCGAATTTGGCCGGTGGAGCGCTAAAGTGCACACACATAAGAGTGAGCGAGAAAGCATATGTTAGAAATCGCGCTTACGAAAGAAATTTAATATAAGAATTTAGTTTCATACGCTCAAGGTAGTTTTTTTTCCCTTGATGCATGGTATATCCAAGCACTTTATTTCTTTTACTCTTCGTGGTCAAATTGTTTCTTGCCGAATCCATTAATGCAACAAAAATCATTGTGGAAGTGAGTAGCTATCAATTCTGAAAATTTTCAATCCAATCCATTTTTGCCATATTAGGTAGTCCAAGAGTTCTTTATACATACACATATCACTCTCCTATAAGCCTTTGTTAGGATATTGAGGATTTCGTCAATTAACGCAAATTGCATATCCTCGAACATGCTTGTTCGTTTAGATGTACTTTTTTGTTGGCTTAACAATAAGCTGATAAACTTGCATTGAAAACTCTTAACATGCGACAAAAATAAGCTCAAAAAATAAAGAAGCCATGGTGAAACGTAACTACAGATCGTACCTATGTACATCTGTGCCACAGAAAGGGAGGGCGGGAGGTAAAGAGATGTTATGGGCGACCCATAGTAAAGTTGACGCCGAAAAATGACGCCAAACGCCGACACGGCACATAGTGGTTGCTGGCTGGTGCTTGGGAGCATGGGGCAGTTGGGGTAGGATGAGTTATAGCTTGTGGTCATATGGCGCATGTGGCGCCAGGCAATGCCACGACAAAGCACAGGAACTAAAAAAGAAAAACAAGGATAAGAAAGGGGCAAAAACAGTGGAGAAAAAATTGTTAGCAAAATGAAAAGTGAATGTCGTAGTCGGCAATACCAATGCTACGCCGAATTGTGAAAGTTAAATTGAATGCATTTTTCCTGCAATGTTTTTCAAGGTTTCTATTCTTTCCCTGCCTTTTTTACTTCTTTTTTTTTTTTTGCTAAGTAATGAAATTTCTAGGGCAAGAGAAAACATTCTTACTAATCAAATCAATCGGTCATCGCTGTTTGTCTTATAGAGAACTTTAAACAGCATCCCAAAAGTCTTGGCCTATACTTTTTTGAAAGCCATTTCAAGGCACTTCAGCAGCGTAAGCGTATTTTGAATGATGGATAAATATAAAATAGAATTAAAGCTCACTTCTTTTTTCTGAGGGACTGGATGGACTTTTAGAAGACTTTCAAGAAGTTTTGAAACATACGTTTGACGCGCATTCGAGTTCCATTTACCGAAGCTTTACTCGTATTTAAATTTCGAGTAGGTATCACAATATGTACACTTTTCTTTGAAAATCAATTTATGAGGAGGCAACCCTCTTTTAATATTCAATTGTAATATTATTATGTTCACGCTCATCATTGCTGACAATCCTATCTAAGCTTCAATACATCCGTTCCTGTCCTGGCATTCTTTTCAAAACTTCTGAGTTGATAAAAGAACAATCAAAACAACTAAGCTTAAAATTTCTGAAGATAAAATACTTTCTGAAATATTTCCAAACATATTATGAATAATATTAACAGGGTCGCAAGTTAAATGATCTAGTATTTCAACCATATTCGGAACGAACTGAGGAACAGATTCCACTTCAATTTACGAAACTTAACATATGAATTTTCATGTTGTTTTTTGACTATGAAGGACACGCTATGAAAATAAAAATAAAATAGTTTTTCCCAGAAATAATTTTTCTGTTGCTTTCGGAACAACTAATTGAAGTGAGAAATCTACCTTGACTTCTGTTGGTATTGGTAATTTGAAAACATTGTGTAAAGTCCTGCCACCATTAAAAGCTGTGGGTGTACAACCAAGATTTAACGAATTTCATTTATGGATAAATGCTGTTTGTACAAAAATCATATCATCTTTGTCCGGCTTAGACGATAACTAAATGCCTGGGACTCGAACCCGGATCCCCGTTCTTCAGTTGCCTTTATGACAGGGCCACTTTGACAGCTCATCTAACGAGGACTTCGGCCCGACGACTTACTTTATTTTGTCCTACATCCAAAAGTGTCCAGTTAATTATCTGTACCCTAGAATGCACATCTGAAAAGATCGGACTACTATATCATATAGCTGCCATACAAATACAAACGTGAAATGGCAATAACTACTCTATTTCTTGAAGAATCTTATCCAAACTGATTACGTACATAGATATAAAGGCATTACATCATATGCCTGAATTTTAAGACAATCGGCTGATATAAAATTTGCCTATATGCACACACACGCATACGCAGTAAAGCACATATTTGTGTCAAAATTCCGATTGTGTGTGTGTGTGAATATTCCAATAGCTACATTGTCTTAGCACGCTTAGTATTGGGCAATTGGCTGGACTGAGCAACAGAGATGCGGTGGCTTAATGGTTAGAGGTCTTGAGTATGAAACGAAAGGTGCGGGAGCGAGTCTTGTTCGCGACATAATTTTTTTTGTTTTTGTTAATTAAGCGAATAGGCGCGAGTTCGAATCCCACGAAAGTCGATGACAATTTTTCTTGTGTATTTAAAGTATTGCGTTATTGCAATAACGCACAAACAATTTTTTAGAACATAAAATGTAATGGTCAAGGGCTGCAAGGGAATACAAACTTCGGCATAGCCGAATAATAATTTTTTTACAAAATACAAATCCAGTGTACATACCCTGCAGTACGCGACGTCGAAGACTCTTCGCGGAGTTTCCGAGGACAGGTCTTCTGTCCCTATGGACATTGGACAAACCGGCGACACGATCATTTAAATTGCGACGACAATGCAGACAATCGGGACAACTGAGCGACAAAACCGCTCGTATGTCCGGGGGTTGTTTTTTAAAATGTGTCAAGGGCAGGGATCGGCACAAAGAGAGCCGAGAAAACGTATCATAGTATGCGTGCGCTTGTTTGTGTCGGTAAGCTGCTTTACACTGCGCAAAATAAAAAGTGAACAAATTTCGCCGCAATGCACAGTGGGCGAAACGGCTGATTTAGCGGCGATTAATTAATAACTTCTGCAAAAATGATGCTATTTTTGTACGGATATTTTTTTTTTTTGTAGATACATTTATTACACATCAAAATTAATGAACAAAAATTGTTTCATTCAGTGAAAATATTTGTTTTTATTAGTTAGAGTAAACCTGTTTTATTCGATGTCTGGTCGTTTTCGCTCAATTTTAAGAAATTTCGTTACACATTTTCAAATTTTTTTTTTGCTGTTACTTATAAAGGATATACTTATACATATATAAAAAAAAATTCAAATAAATTGGACAGCTACATATATCATTAAAAAAGCTCATCGGAAATTAAATATTCTCTTGCATGTGTACTCATTTTCAGCTAGAGTTATGTATGTTTAATCGAGAAAATATATGCTTGTATCTTTAAAAAAAAAACATGTGTCTTTCTTAAAACATACATTTATTTAATCATTCAATATAGAGTAAATATAATCAACTTCAAAAATATTTTATATATTTTTTTTTTTAATTTTTCAATTTTACTCCTAATCGGCAATCTGATAACTCTTCTTGTGCGTCTTTACTTAAAATAAGACTAATAATGTCTTTATCTAAAAATTGATATTTTTTTAGAAAATTTAACTGTGGATTTTGCTAACATTGTAATAAATGGGTCCGATGAAATAAAAAGTGTGTGAGCCAAGTTACTGCGAGAATTTTTTCGTGTGTGGTTTAATCGAAACTTTTTCTGGTCTTTATTTCTGGCCTCAAGAGCTTCTTCTGACATCATACCTATCGGAAGGGCAAAGTGTTCTATAATTTCTGCACCATGAATCAAAATTTTATGGACAGATGAAGGCATATAGAACCATGGGTACTTGTCTACAAATAATATTGCAGTTTAAAATGCATAATGTTTAAAGGCTTGTGTATCAATTTCACATCCGAATGCTAGTGTTCGTAAGATTACACTAAATCGAGAAATTAAAAGATAGTTGACTCCAGTTATTTTGGCAGCTAATTTTGCATCATGAAAAAACTTTCTCGCTGTGTTGCCGTTATTTGTATTGCCTGAGCCACCTGGCTGGGGAATATTACACTGAATACTTTTCCATCTATCATGGTCATATAAAATTGATGATGTACTTCAAAACTTTCTACAATAGTTGGCTGTATTGTTGTTATTTGGCTTTTGAAATTATTTACAACATCATTAACCAAATCTGCTGTTTCCTTTCGACAAAGCACTTTTAATGGCCTGCAATAACGAGTGGATGAAGGTTTCTCATTCTTCCAAACTTTTTCTGATCCACGAAGTATTTCCAATGGTACCAAGTACACCGAAAACATGTGCTGATCGATCATACAAGTGTTTAAATCATTAAAATTTTGGCGATAAGTTGAGTGGCCACAACTTCCATCACAGCCCCATTTATATATAGCAGTTAGCTGGGAACCATTGTTATTCTCTATACTTGGAAAATCTTTATAATGTGCTTTATATATTCGGGATACTGTGTGGTCAATTAAATTTTTTAAAGGTACCTCAAATGAATGATCAGTTACTTCTAGACCACTAGGATAGCACAGTTTTTTTGCAGACCGCAATACATCATACGTCGGAAATATATTTGCATTTCGCTTTTTGGTACCACGCTGCAAGTCCGTGTAAGCCTTCTTTGTGTAACCACCATCAATATATAAGGCTAAGGCTTCCTCTGGTGTGTAGTTAATTGGTTGTTTATCGTTGTTGTTGTTTATAGAAACGTTTTTCACTCAAAGCGGTGCAAGGCAGATGCACCCAAAAAAGAGCGAGATATCATATGCTGGAAATCACCGAATTGGTCGAGGGGCGCTGAAGTGCTCGTTTCCACATTAGAGTGAGTGAGATAGCATTTGAAAGAAATTGAATGTATAAATTTTCTCCTGATGCATGGTATATCCAAGTCGGCCCGGCGACTTACTTACTTTATTTATATTAAACTTTTCTTATTCATATAAAATTAAATATATTTTAATTATAAGCACAATATAAATTATGAAGTTTTAACATGAATGGTTTACGTGAATCTAGATGATAAATCACACGTTGAAGAAAGAAGTGTCGATTTGTCTATAAAGGGGGTCTGATCTTAGAAGAAGATTTTTTATTAAGTCTGTATTTGTTAACACGCGTGACATTTTTCGAGTATGCTGCAGCCGACACTTTTTTATTTCTTTATTGTTTGATTCTGCAGCTTCTTCGGAGAGTTCCCCAATCGAAACTAATGCGTGCTCTATTACCTTCGGTCCATGAATTAAAATTTTATGTATTGTATAGTTGCTGGAAGATGGTAAGTACCTCTCACTCAAACGTTGAATCACTTTGAAGTGCGCTTTTCGATTTACAAATCGAATGCTACGCGGAGCAGTTTCTCATGGTTTTGTTTATTTGAGTTTGTGTTGGAGTTTTCGATTTGTTTGTTAATTTCTTTTTGTTTAGCCACACCACGAATTATTGTTTAAGAAATATGTTTTGAGATGAACTTTTTGATTTTTGGCCTATGGGCGCAACCACAGTGCATTGGTAAAGGTTAATATTTTTCAAAAGGTTTAACATTCGTAGAACTAACTACAGGGAAATATGTATATGTATAATTCCTCACGACTTCCATTTAATCGATAAAGATTTTCCAATACCAAGCGATGGCATTATTGGTATAGATATCATAAGAATCGAAATAAAAATGGACGAGTTATACATAGAAACGTTTTTCACTCAAAGCGGTGCAAGGGCGAATTTGGCCGGTGGGCCGCTAAAGTGCACACACATAAGAGTGAGCGAGATAGCATATGATCGAAATCGCGCATGCGAAAGAAATTTAAAATTCGAATTTAGTTTTATAAAATTCAAAACAGTTTTTTTTTCGGCCCGGCGATTTATATATTTTTATACCATGCATTCATAGAATGAAATGGTATATTAAAGTCGCCAAAATGTATGTAACAGGGAGAAGGAAGAATTTCCGACCCTATAAAGTATATATATTCTTGATCAGTATCAATAGCCGAGTCGATTGAGACATGTCCGTCTGTCTGTCCGTCCGTCCGTCCGTCCGATAGAGTGCCTAGATCTCAGCAACTATACAAGCTAGAGCTACCAAATTTGGCATGTAGACTCGTTTGGAGTGTACGCTGATCAAGTTTATTTTTTTTTTTTGCCACGCCCCCATCCGCCCACGCTATTCGAAAAACAATATTTTGAGCCCTCATATCTCGGGAACTATAAAAGATGGAGCTATCGGATTTGGACAGTATATGCGTGCAATGTGCACGCAGACCAAGTTTGTTTCAAATTTTTGCCACGCCCCCTTCCGCCCCCAAAATTCGAAAAATTCGATTTTCACCCGAAATATTTATCGTATCGAAATTAAATTTGGCACACTAATACATGTCACGTATATCTATCATTCCACCAAATATCACAAGAATCGGAATAAAAATGGCCGAGTTATACATAGAAACGTTTTTCACTCATAGCGGTGCAAGGCAGATGCACGCAAAAAAGAGTGATATAGCATATGCTGGATATCACCGATTTGGTCGGGGGGTGCTATAGAGCTCGTTTCCACATAAGAGTGAGCGAGATAGCATTTAAAAGAAATTTAATATATATCTCTTCCCCTAATGCATGGTATATCCAAGTCGGCCCGGCGACTTACTTACTTTATTTTTTTTAAATTTCGAATCTAAAAATAAAGAAATTGAATGAGAAATTGCTTTGAAGTTATTATTTTTGGACAATCTGGAGATATCAGGAGAAGTTTTGTGCAATTCGGACTAATCCTGATGTAAGACTAGGTCCAAGCTCGAAAAAAAATGCCCACTCGCGATTTTGAGGCACGAAGTTCGTGGGATTTTCGCACAGACTCACCTGTATCCATCTCTACACTCTAGACTCCTTTAGAGGGCCCTTAACTTTTTCTATATGTAAGGTCAACACTTTAAAAGGGCTTCAAGAGGCTTTTTGAAGGCTCAACTAGCAAAGAAAGAAGTTATTTCAAATGAGGCAAGTAAACAGCGTATTTGCATACATAAATTGAAACGGATCCAAGTCTCATTATATAATTTGTAATATTCAAACCTCGTAGTTACTACTCATATAGTGTAACCACTATATTTTCGATATCTTCTTCACACATTTGACCTTGTACCATAGAGTCTATAGTATAAGCTAACAACACACGCACACATCCACAGACAGCCCAAAAGAGCAAGAGAGTGGAACTGGGAAAGGGGCGGTGGAATGAATAGGGCAAACTATGTGGGTACAACAAATAAATTTGATAGGAAAATCCGAAAAACTAACTCGCTTAATAACTTAACACTTGGAGTGGCAAAAAGCAAACAAAAGTCTGACCAATTCTCCAACATGCCAGCCCTCCTTCACCCCTCCACTCCTTGCCCTAACCCCCAGGTATAGAGCTTCAAGCTCATTCATTCGTTTAGGAGGGGGGACTGTGAGTGTAATAACTTTTACCTCGTCCAGTATCAGTTTTGTTAGCTCAAAACCCAAAAGCCAAAAACCCTGAAAAAGTAAAGAAAAGTCTGGTGAAACAACAACAACAACAACACGAGCATCAGCAACTCGTAACTACAACTGCAATGCTGATGCTGGCGGGTTCTAGTTGGTACCTGGTTTAGATCCAGGTGTGAAAAAGTTTTCAATTCGCTTAATCAATGAAACGCACATTTTCCATTTTTTGTGTGTGGGTTTTTTTTTTTTTTATGCCAGCTTATGACAGAAACTGCTTCCCCAATCTATAAATTCTCCAAAAAAATTAAGCTTGAATGTTGTGGTAGGATGACTGTTTGAATTGTAGCGAGCATGAGAGTTCTGCTTATAGTGCGTAACACGATTGTTGCAGAGTGGCTAGTTTGACATTCACCAACACTATGATTTACTAAGGCACGGACAGACAGACGAGAGAGGAAATCACTCACATCACAGCGACCATCGAGTGAGGCGGACGGTATAAAAACCGATTGTAAGAGAGTAACACATAAGTATACATACATACGTACAGAAAGAGATAAATATAACAATAATAATTACAAAAAGGCGATATTTGTCAACTAAAATGTGTTTCAGAAATTCCTAGGACAGAATTTAGGCGCAAAGAATCCAATAGATATAATAGAAAACCGATCAGAATAGTCTAGATTTCATCAAGTCATGGACCACAAAACTCTTGCTCAAGATTTTATATGGACTAGACTAACCGATGCTATTCGAGCAAATTGTTTAACCAGCTTTTCCTCGCTAAAATGTCATTGCTTTAAAATGTCTCGGGCCCTTTTGACTCATAGTTCATAGCTTGACTGACTGATCATTGCTTTGGTTAGTGCTTGCTTTTTTTCTGTTGTTCAACTTTATCCGTTTGTTTAATGAGCTTTGAACGAAGATAGAAATCAATGATGCGAATTTTATATGCCTCGAACACACAGAATTGAATCGAATCGAAGCACAAAGTCACACACAAACCCAATATGGCGTTGGCCTACAAAACACTACAAATACTAATAAAGAGAGAAGCATCGAAACAAAAGGTCCAGTTGTCCAAGACGGACAAGGAAACAACAGAATACAACAGGAAGGAACACATAGAGGAAAGGGAAAGGATGGCCAGAGAAGGAAAGGAGTGTGCCAACGCGATTGTTCAATAAGTTGAACACGCAGAGTAATATTTGTTATGCTAAAAATATACATATATTCATATATGTATGTATATGTTTATTATGCGTATATACATATACATTCAGATATTGTGTAGTATTTTTTCGGAAATTTTTATTGAAAATACCATTTGCCCACCTTTTTTGCTTTTATTAGACCAATTGTGTGGGTCTATCTCTATCTCTCTCTGTTTGTGTATGTATGTCGTTCTATCGGCCTGCTGGTTTGTTGTTGGTCTGCATCCTTCTCTAATCAACCATAAATGAAACATTTTGACCATAACAACAATATTTCTATAAATTTATTGCATTTTAAAGGCATATTGCTGCTCCATATGTTCCTCTTTCGGTGTCTGTTTATTTAACATACCCACACACACATTGAAATTTGGGGAGCCTAACGTGTAAGCAAACGTATTTAAGGTATATAATCTTAACAGTGAGAGTGAGAGCTAAAACAGGTCAATTGGAAAAAGCATTTCGTTCAGGGTCAATTGATTCTAATTACTTTTGGGTTCTAGACTCACTGATTTTTTGATAACTCACACACAGAACACAGATTGGACTCTGGGATTAGATTATGGAACACAAACGTTTTTTCGCCGTTGAAGCATTCAATTGGAAATTCATACATATTGATGATAAATTAAAGGCATACATAGTTAAGTAAGTTCTTCAACGCCTACCTGGACAGGGCTGACCTACCTCTCACCTACCACGAGACTAACACTGGTTGAGGTATACATTGAACCATTCTCTCATTTGAGTATAAATTAATCTAAAACTCCCTTCATACAAAGAGTTTAAATCGGAAGTGGGGATCGTATAATGGTTTTTCAGTCATGTATTTTGATTCCGATTACGATTATACATAGTAACAAACTATTCGATCCAAGTGTAAAAAGCTTATGCTCGGTCCTCACGGCAAGACTAGTTCCTGTAGCTAACTTGGTATCATTTTTCTATGATACAGAATAGTCTTACAAGCTTTCACCTTACATTTTTCGTTCACCTCACCGATTTATAAGTAAAACATCAAAGCCCAACACCTTCGTACCAATGTTCACTGCTGAGAAAACATAGAAATAGAAAATGCAAAACAATTTGATTGGAACTAAATAAGACGCCTTTTAACTCTGTGTTGCTACAACAACATCGGTACAACAAAGATAAATTTTCTAAAGAAATCTTAACTTAATCAATGTTTTAAGAAATGGTTTTGACGGTGTCTCCAATTCTAATAGAAGTGCAGTGTGGCACAATTGCCACGAACAGCCTCAAATTGTAATTATACCATGCATCCATAGGATGAAATGGTATATTAAAGTCGCCAAAATGTATGTAACAGGGAGAAGGAAGCTTTTCCGACCCTATAAAGTATATATATTCTTGATCAGCATGAGAAGAGAAATTGATATAGCCATGTCCGTCTGTCCGTCTGTCCGTCCGTCCGTCCGTCCGTAAGAGTGCAGAGATCTCAGCAACTACAAATGTTAGAGTTACCAAATTTAGAATGTAGACTCGTGTGGTCTTGGCGCAGACCAAGTTTATGTTTTTTTTTTGCCACGCCCCCTTCCGCCTCCGGAATTTAATAAAAAGTGATTTTCTCCCGTAATATTTATCGTATCGTAATTTAATTTGGCACACTCATAGATCTTATGAACATCTATCATTCTACCAAATTTTTTTTGCCACGCCCCCTTCCGCCTCCGGGATTTAATAAAAAGTGATTTTCTCCCGCAATATTTATCGTATCGGAATTTAATTCGGCACACTTATATATGTTATGGACATCTATCATTCCACCAAATTTCATAAAAATCTGAATAAAAATGGCCGAGTTATGCATTGAAACGTTTTGCACTCAAAGCGGTGCAAGGGCGAATTTGGCCGGTGGGGCGCTAAAGTGCACACACATAAGAGTGAGCGAGATAGCATATGTTAGAAATCGCGCATACGAAAGAAATTTAATATATCAAATAAGTTTTATAAACTCAAGGTAATTTGTTTTCCCCTGATGCATGGTATATCCAAGTCGGCCCGGCGACTTACTTACTTTATTTTTTCTTTATACCCTTGCAGAGTGTATTATAAAATTGGTGAGATGTTTGTAACGCAGAGAAGGAATCTTTTCCGACCCCATAAAGTATATACATTCTTGATCAGCAAGAGAAGTTGATAGTTGATATAGCCATAGTCCGTCTGTCTGTCTGCTGCTATGCAAACTAGTCCCACAGTTTTAGAGCTATGGCTTTCAAAGTTCGTATAAAAAGTTTTCTATACCCCAGGTACCGCATCTGCGATTCAAAAGGATCGGACCACTATATCATTTAGCTGCCATACAAAAACGACCTAAGGCAAGCTTAAAGTAAGGCATTCTCTTATACTAGATGCTTAAATTAATAGGAACAGAAGTCAAGAGGACCTTTTTGAAATGGTTATTGACGAACTGCATTTAAACTATGTATAAACTTAGTAAGTAAGTCAGGGGAAAAAAAACTACATCGAGTTTATAAAACTAAATTCATATATTAAATTTCTGTCGTATGCGCGATTTCTAATCTAATCTAATTTCTATCTCGCTCACTCTTATGTGCACTTTAGCGCCAAACCAGCCAGATTCGCCCTTGCACCGCTTTGAGTGCAAAACGTGTCATCGTATAACTTATAATCCAATACGATAAATATTACTGGAAAATCACTTTTTATTAAATTCCGGAGGCGGAAGGGGGCGTAACGCAAAAAAAATAAACTTGGGAAGCGTCTACACTACACGAGTCTGCATTCTAAATTTGGTAGCTAATTCGGTAAACTAATATAGTTATGAACATCCAACATTCCACAAAATTTCATAAAAATCGGAATAAAATTAGCCGAGTTATACTTAGAAACGTTTTGTTCTAAAAGCGATGCAAGGGCGGATTTGGGCGGCTTACACATAAGCGTGAGCGAGATAGCACGTGATAAAAAATTGGATATATGAATTTTCACTTGATGCATTGTATATCCAAGTCGTCCCGGCGACTTACTTACTTTATTTTAATTAAGAAAATTATTGTAAGTATTACCAAAATTAAATTAAAACACACTTTATTTATGACCAATACGAATTGTGAATTATTTATGCAGCTATGAAAATTACCGTTTGAGAATCTTAGCCAGCGGGAAAAACTGTTTTGAACTTAAATGATTTTCAACTATGTGTGTGAATGGTAATTAATGAGTCATTGAGATGAATGACTTCCTGACACAAATTCTAGATATACTATTTCATATTTCGCAAGCGTCAAATTTAATTGCGATAAGCAACAGGCTTCAGGATTCAAAGTCATTTGCTATGTAGGTGCTGACAGAGTTATCTCTGAGGTTGAGAGTTGAGGATTGAGCATGCATACCGATGCGACGCCATCTCAAGCCAACACCGCATTGCCATAGACCACATGCAACATCCAAGTCAAAGATGGATGAGGGAGCCAGGGGTCGGAGCAGGTAGAATGGATCGTTTTAGGGATTTAATTAAAACGTCAGTCGGAAGTACGTACTTTGTGATGCAGGGAGAGGGCCGAGTGCCGAAGGGGATGCATGCCTCAGGGCTCCAATATAAATACAGCAGTAGTTTGACTACACTTTTTCGTCATAGTGCTTTTTCCTTTTTTTTATTTTGCGCTCTTAGGTCTTTTGTGTGTCTGTCACTAGACTGTCATTCAATTTTGGTTGCGCATAGCTGGAAAGTTAATATGAGAAGGAGGAGGAGGAGAGAGAGATAGAGAGAGAGAGAGAGCAGCGCAGAAAAGCCTGTTTGTTGATTGAAAAATAATTAAATTTTGCTTTTTTTTGTTGTTGTTCTTGTTGCGTCCCAGAAAGATTTATGTGGGTCGGACAACTACATGGCGTAAGCCTTTTGTCTTGAGCAAACAGTAAACAGATGACAAACAGGCAACAGGATAACAACAGGATGTCTGCCCCATAACCATCATTCGCATCGCCCCTCCGCCCCATCACCCACACCAGCTGCTTCCCTCTCGCCTTGAGTGTGCATGTGTGTTAATTATGACAATTACAGAGCAATCGATTCTCTTCATATTTATGATACCCGAAATTAAATCCATTTAACAGCACATAATTCACTTGACACAAAGCCCAAGATGAAGACCAAACCGAACCGGAAAATGATAAATGATGACCCAACACGTAAGCGTAGGAGAGAGAGAGAGAGAGAGGAAAAGTTGATTGCTTCGAAGATAAAGTTGGACTCTGTCATTTTAAGTGGCTTCTGAACAAACCAAAAAAAAAAAACTCAACTTAATCCATAAGGGAGAAGAAAGGACTTTTGGAAATATTATTTAATAAATCCTCCAATCTATGACTTTAATCAGATTTTCATTTGATTTGCATTTCTGTTATGCAATAGGAACCCTTAAAGTTAACTTCTTATTTCATTTGAGGAACTCTGTCAAATGTTTCAAAAATTTAATAGTGCCACTAACTTTTGATTTGCTTCTACTCAATGTTCATTAGCCATAAACTAGTAAACTAAATTTAAGCTCACACACACACACACACACGCACGCATACACAAGAACTACTTTAAGTTTAACTGTGCGGTTGGTGGGTGAGGTAGGTGAGGTACACGTAGGGTCTAGCCTTTTGGTTGCCGCTCTCAATTCACCTGGTTTCGCGAATCCCGCGGCGAATTATCGCCAATCACTTGAGCAATAAATGAACCAAAAAGTCGTTATGCGACGAAACGAATGATGAATCCACACAAAGGCGACTCAGTCGTTCGTTTCTTCGTCGTTTCGCCATTTCTGCCCGTCCTGTCCCGCCCCGTCCCGTCCCGTCCTGTCATCGTCATACCAAAAGTGTCCTTGACGAAATGGCAACAAATTCCACTGTTGCTCACTTTGTGGTAAGGGTCTCAAGTAGGGACACGGGCAGGGTATACATATTGGATATACGGGGGCTATACGATACCTAATCGCTCAAAAGTATATCCATTAATTTCACCGATGTATTCCCTCTATCAGATGTTAAAGAAATTGATAATGCACCGTCGATTTTCTAGATCACTCCCCCTATCAGACAGCCCTCGATCCGTGTAGCGAAAGGCCATGGTGGGTGTTGCGTACCCCTCACACATATGGGGTCGTGGGGGTGTTAAGCCAGTCAAAGGACGACGCATCGCTTCATATAGCCGAAGTCAAACCAATAAACTTTTGTTGTGTGCATATACTGACATGTGAGGTCTGAGTCCGGGTGTGCTAGGTGGTATGGGCGTGGTCAGACTAAACGATAGCACGTAGAGAGCGTAAAGTAAATGGTAAAAGTTCAAATCGAAATTTCTGATTAAATGAAATTAGTTTTCGCTTTAAGTGTAACTTCCGTTCACTTGTTATGTAGTAGAGAGTGACTAGACGAAAAATTGAGCAATTTCATCGTCATGGAAGCTTGTGCAACTATGTTTCCTTTCTCTCTCCCCCCTCTCAGTTGTGTCCTCTTCTAGAGGTTAATCTATGTGCCACATATACCACGATATCATGTGGGCTGAGGGCTCTTTTCCCCTGTCCTGCTTGCACTTATGAATGTCGGCAGAAGAGACATCGATTCGAGTTCAAAAATCATTTTTTTTTTGCTTTCATTTTGTACAGAAAGTCACTTAAATGTGCATATAGGAGAGACTTTTTACCACCATCTCCAACAACAACAGCATATCATAGGTACAACAATTACGATTCCATGAATTGTATGTAGTTTTGCCACAATGTGGGAAAAAGTTGTCAAGTTGTTTCATCCTTTTGTTAGCCACAGTGTCCTCACATCGCAAACCGTGATGCAGAGTTCTACAGAGAGCAATCAAATTTAACATTATTGACAGTATACAAACTTGGAACTTGCAATCGACTATAATCATGCTACATACGCATCAAATGGATTAAAGTGTCACGAGGCCTCGTTGTAACTTTACGAATTTTATCATACCTAGAGCGACAATCTTTTCAAAATCAATTGATATAGCGATGTCCGTCTGTTCGTCCGTCCGTCCGTAGGAGTGCACAGATCTCAGGAACTATAAAAGCTAGAGCGACCAAATTCAGAATGCAGACTCGTGTGGTATATACGCGGGTCAAGTTTTTTTTTTTTCGTCCCCGGAATTCAATAAAAAGTGACACTCATACATGTTTGGAACATCTATCACTCCGCCGATTTTTATGAAAATATGAATAGAAACGGCCGAGTTATACGTTGAAACGTTTTGTACTCAAATGGCCGCTAGGCGGATTTGGCCGGTGGGCGCTAAAGTGCTCGTGTGCACATAAGAGTGAGCGAGATAACATGTGTTGGAAATCACGACATGAGAAAGAAATTGAACATAAGAATTTTAGTTTTATAAATTTGATGTAGTTTTTATACCCTTGCAAAAAGGGTATATAATTTTGGTCAGAAGTGTGCAACGCATAGAAGGAGGCATCTCCGACCATATAAAGTATATATATTCTTGATCAGCATGACAAGGCGAGTTCAAATCCGTTTGTCCGTCTGTCTGGATCAACAGCTTCTCCTCCTAGACCGCAATAGCTACAGAGCTGAAATTTTGCACGAAGTCTTGTATATACTGCAGGCATTATATATCTCGGATTCATCCGGATCGGACGACTTTATCATACAGCTCCCATAAGAACCATCGGTCGAAAATATAGTTTTTGTTCAATAACTTCAGTGTTTTTCACTGGATTATTATGAAACCCTTTATTTGGCAGTTTAACGGATGACTATATCATATAGCTGTATATCTACATACATGCATATGATCCGTGCCGTGCTATGGCGTGTAAATACGGCTTTTGACACAATGGTCTTTACATTTAGATGACTCCAGTTAGGGATTTAGGAACACAAATGAAGTTAGCCCGGCCTTCTGGTTTCACTTGATACAAGGCATATCCAAGTCGGCCCGGCGACTTACTTTATTTGTTTTAGTTAACGGAATGTAACGAATTCGGGTATGACACTGTATGGGTGAGCCATCTAAAGAAACACTTATCATAGTGGTGCGGTCTATTTAAGGTCCAACTGGCGCTGTGGGAAACTGTCTCAACAAGCAAAGTAAGACGTCTCCAAGTCAAACAATAGCCCTTTAGTTGGTTCGAGGTCTCCACAATGATCTAACGTTGCCAATGGAACAGTCGAGAGACACCAATTAACTAGAAGGCTAACCAGGTCATCGGATGACCAAAAAAGCCAACAGAGGTATAGAGATATAGGTTCAAAATATTGTTTTTTCAAATATCGTGGGCGAAAATTAGGGCGTGGCAAAAAAAACCTGATCAGCGTACATACGCAAGACCTCTATCTAAGCCACCGCGCCTCCGTTGTGCAGTCCAGACATATTCACACCCATAGCCATAATTTTGACATATACATACATGTGCTTGAGGTATTCATAAATTTTGTGTTGACAAAATCAGGCGTTATGTTTATCCGATTTTTTGAAATCCAGGAATATGATTAATTGTCCATACTTATGTTTCTGTACATAATCAGTTTAATTAAGATTCTTTAACAAAAAAAGAAGTTATTCGCATTGTAGTTGTATGGCAGCTATATCTGATATTTTTGAAAATCGCATATAATATGCCTGGGGTATACAAAAACTTAAAAAGAAACTTTGAAAGCCTTAGCTCCAAAACTGTGGGACTAGTTGGCATACGTTCAGACAGACAGACAGACGGACATGGGTATGTCAACTGGTCTTCTCATGCTGATCAAGAATGCATACATATATGCACTTTATGGGGTCGGCAACGTATCATATCTGCGTTACAAACATCTGACCAATTTTATAATACCCTCTGCAAGGGTATAACAATGTGTTGTTGCATGAAGATTCGGTAAAGCTATATTCTATATAATATATAATAGTACATATATTCGCTGATATGATACTGAATGAAAAAGTTATTATATATTTAGATGACATTGCGATTGCAACAAAAGACTTTGATATGCGATTAGAAATTTTGATGGCGATGGAATTAAGGCTGAAAATAAAGGTATGGACGGGGTCCAGAATTTGATATTGTATTTCATATTAGACATCGACTATCGGTTTATTTGCCACCAACAGTTGGGGAAATTCGCCAAACTTTTCAAAGGCAAATATTTGGGTCTTGGGACATCAACGAAATGAAAATGAGGTAAATAAATCTTTGCCTTTAGCGTTACCGTAACCGAGCAAAGGTCAACATTCTAATATTAAGTTTCAGCAAGAAAACTATGTAGTAATTCGCTCAAACCACTGTACAACGACCCTGCTTATAGAAGCCTTCATAGCAGGGACACACACACACAAACAGAGAGATAGAGTGAGCGCTGTAAAAAGACAATGAAGGAGACGCTTATATGAAAAGTTTGAGTATCAATCAATGAGAGCAATCAATCAATCAATCAAACTGGTGGAACAATGACGAAAACAACAAGAAGGACTAGCACAAACTTTACACATTGAACATTCATGTTGTACACATGTATGTATGTATGTACGAGTGCCGCTTGCTGTGCACCTTAAATTGGAAAATGGTTCTAGGTACTTTTGACTTTCAACTTAAGGGGAGAATTCATAATTATGAATTATTTTCAGTTCATTATTTTGCTGGATCTCTGCCCCATTTGCTGTATGCTTTACTGAACTCTATTAGTTGTGTATCTAGCTAATGGCCTTACTGGGTGGGTAGGTGGCTGCTCTCTCTTCTCCTCCTTCTCCCTACCGCCCTTTCTGTGTACCAATATACACTTGCGAAAAAGGGTATTTCGGTTGGAATGATAAACTAATTTTTAATAGTGGCTTAACTTAAATAAGTCCATGTTTAATTAGACATACAATGTACAAATGCTTCTCCCAGGAACAGTTATAACTTTGGAAATTTATATTTTCTGTTGCTCCACTCACTCCTAACAAAATGTTGGTTAAGATATTTCATAAAATATTCGTAAATTTACCGATGGATTCATCACCACCAAGGATATTGCTACATTAGTAAGTCTGCTCTCTGCTCTCTGGTTTCGTATTGAAATGAAAACTGAAAAATGTTGCCCAACCCATTCAAAAACTATTTGGGTACGTGAAGTCAGTCAAGAAGAAAAACAACAACAACAACAATTTATGCCATTAGCCTTCATAGAGTGCACAGTTGGCGCTGTTGCTTCTCCCCAACTTCCGTTTTTCTTTTCCCCCATCCACTCACTCTCCCTCACAGTGCCTCAAATGCGCTTCAATGCAAAAATGACAGTTGAGTTTTAGCTTTTCCTTTTTGGTTCTTTTGGGTCAGCGGCCTCTGCGAAATTATTTGAGGGAATGCAAAAATGCACCACACTACAACAATAATTGCAAGAACAACAAGAAACTTGCCTTCTGAAAAGAGTGAGAGGAAGATAGCGGAAGGGAGAGAGCAAAATATGAAAATAAAGGTAAGAAGAAGAGCAAACGATGGAACATAAAAAGCTTACATACATACATTACCAAGGATGAAACTGGCGATACTTTTATGTTCATTTTGTGTCTAAATTTAGGCCAAGCAGCTGACAGAGAACTTTACTACATATACATAATTGGTCTATGTACATACATACATACATATGTATGTATGTGTAGCAACTAAGCATACATATGTATGTAATTTTTTTTATGGCTTCGGCAAGCGCTCGGCTCCCATACATGAGTCTCGCGTTTTATCTTCGGCCCCCGGGGGTATGCGTGTCCACCACTGACTTTAATTCGTGAGTAAAAACACACGCTTTTTATACCATGCATCCATAGGATGAAATGGTATATTAAAGTCGCCAAAATGTATGTAACAGGGAGAAGGAAGCTTTTCCGACCCTATAAAGTATATATATTCTTGATCAGTATCAATAGCCGAGTCGATTGAGACATGTCCGTCCGTCTGTAGGATCATCGAGATCTCGGAGACTATAAGAGCTAGAGCATGTATGTAGACCCGTTTGCTCTGCAGGTAGATCGAGTTTATTTATTTTTTTCGCCCCGGCCCCTTTCTGCCCACGCTATTTTGAGCCTCCATATCTCGGGAACTATAAAAGATAGAGCTATCGTATTTGGCCATTAGATTAGATCGTATCGTAATTTAATTTGGCACAATAATACATGTCAACCCACCAAATATCACAAGAATCGGAATAAAAATGGCCGAGTTATACATAGAAACGTTTTTCACTCAAAGGCAAAAAGAGCGAGATAGCATATGCTGGAAATCACAGATTTGGTCGGGGGCTAAAGTGTTCGTGTACACATAAGATTGAGCGAGATCCAAGTCGGCGACTTACTTATGTATGTACTTTATTTATACCATGCATCCATAGCTATGGATAGGATGAAATCACTAACCAGAATATATCATAGATAGTGCAAACAGAAGATTTTTTGATTGCAAACGCTAGCCTAACCATGGAACCCCAGAGGCGTTCGGCAAAAAGCCGAGCGCTCATAAGCTAAATGAGAGCGTAACGCAGAGAGGGAGGGAAACGTCCAAAAATTATTTAGTCTCGCACAGACTGCAGAACGACGAACACACGGCTATGTCGCTTCCCTACAAGCATTTGGAAGACTGTTTTAACAGAAATCGTCTTGATGAGTCTTTTTTGAGTCCCCTTGACGATTAAAAGACGACTAATCTCCTTGGCGATCGAAAGAAGACTCATAAATGACCCTTCCAAATGCCCAAAGTATGATTGGTTTCAAATACAAATTTGTTTTAAAACGAAATGCAAAGCAATCGCCAAATGAGCATGCAGGTGATTAAAATATGATCATTGCTTGGTTTTGCTTTCTTACTATGCACTCATATTCTGCTTGCTTGGCTGATCCAAAAGCGATTCTTTTCTAAGCTTAGATCTAAGTTAAACGGCACTTTTCTTCAGCACATGCCGAAATGTGAAAAATTTGTCATTCGATCGTGAAAGTGCAGTTGAAGTGGAAGTACAAAGTGCAAACAATATATCAATTATAACAAATAAAAAGGTGATTATGTCAGTGAAACAATTGCGTCGCGTGGCCAAAAGAGAGGCTTATAAACTATTATTTCCTGAAAAGAAAATAATAGAGAGAAATAAATTAAATGATCTTTTGGCAAACGAAAGTTTTGATTATAATCATAAGAGTGCTGAAAGTTCAAGCGACAGTGACAGTGGGTCTTGCGACAGTGACAGTCGGTCTTTTGCCAGTAGTAAGAAAAGTGAAGTTGATCTTTGTGAGGGACTAGCTAAATGGGCCACTGAGTTCAACATAAGTTTCATTGCAGTCAATGCGCTGTTGTCATTATTGCGAAACTGGGATATTTCAGTTCCGAAAGATGCGAGAACTGTTTTGCAGACGCCTTCCTCTGTGGTGGAAAGAAAAGTTGGAGACGGCACCTATGTCCATTATGGACTTAAAAGATGTTTGTCGGACTTCTTAACCGCTAATGATTGGAAGTTGCCAAATTTGATTTTAGACTTTGGCATTGATGGACTTCCATTATTTAAAAGCAGCAACACGCAAGTTTGGCCAATTTTGACAAGTGTAAGTTGCACAACTTATGTTGGGCTTGTTGGCGTTTATGAAGGGAACTCAAAGCCACATTGCGCCGTTAACTTTCTTGAAGAGTTCATCGCTGAACTTCAAATTCTTCTACGCGAAGGTTTTCTTTTTGGCAACAGGTGCTTTCAAATCATTATTCGCTGTATTGCCATGGATACGCCTGCGAAGTCATTTGTGTTGGGCACTAAGGGATATAGTGGCTACTTTTCTTGTGGGCGGTGCACTCAGAAGGGACAAATGGTCAAACATCGCCTAGTTTTTCCACCAGGTAGTGATACTACAGAGTTGAGAAGCAATGAATCCTTTAGAAATCGTGCGCAGCCGGAACACCATGTCAAGCAATCTTCACCAATAGAAATGCTGAACATTGATATAGTGTCCCAGTGCTGCCTAGATTACATGCACGTTGTTTGCTTAGGGGTAATGCGGACTTTATTGAAAAGCTGGGTTCACAAAAAAGGATTCGAGTTTTCCTTAGTGTCAACGAAAATAACATCAATTTCCGAGGAATTAGCTTTTAATAAAAATAATATACCGAGAGAATTTAAAAGGAAACCTCGAAGCTTAAAAGACATAGACAGATGGAAGGCAACAGAGCTGAGGCAATTTTTATTATACACTGGGCCTGTCGTGTTGAAAAAGAATTTGAGTCGGAACAGATATTGCCATTTTTTAAAATTATCGTTGGCCATGAGGATACTTTTGGACATACATGACTGCAAGTCAAACAATTCTGTTGCTGCTCAATTATTAGGATCATTTGTTGTTGACACACCAGAGTTGTATGACTTGTGTTTTTTAACATGCAATTTTCATGCCTTGTTGCACATCAACGAAGATGCCAAACTTTTTGGAGCCTTAGATGGGATAAGTGCATTTAAATTTGAAAACTATCTGCAGCAAATCAAGAGGAAAGTCCGAAAAGGAGGAAGTGTTGCAGTTCAAATCTATAAAAGGCACATTGAGAAGAGTTACCATTTGGGAAAGGAATTAGGGCAAGAATTAAACATATGTTTTGGGAAGATCATAAATGATAAAATATCAAGTATTTCTTTGAGAGGTGTCTTCATATCTTTGGAAGAGCCCAACAACTTTTGTTTGGTAAATAATAAAATATTTAAAATAATAGAAATAAAGAAAAATGAGAATCTTCCAGTTTTTGTCGGGGCTGAAATACATGGATTGACACCACTTTTCGTGGAACCAATAATATCAAGCGATTTTAATATATATTGTGCAACTGACTTACGAACCTTCAATAATACAATTGAATTTTGCTTAAGTCAAATAAATAATAAAATAATATGTTTGCGAGATTCCTTAGACGGAAGCTATTTTTTCATACCGCAACTTCACCATGTCCTTCAATGACATAACTTCATCGGAATTGAATTATATTCCAAGTAATAATTTAACAACATGTAAGTAATATATTTTTATTAAAAAATTGCCAATATTATTTCTAATAAACACATCATTTTTAGTGACAAACTTGAGGATACCAGAGACCGGAAACCTCCAAAATCTTTTACAAGACTTGGTAAAAGAAATTAAACAGTTGAGGTCTGAGGTTTCTGAGATAAAACTCTTAAATTACGATTTGAAAGCAGAAATAACTGCTTTGAAAGAGTCAAATAAACGGGGACTCTTAAAGTTGACGGAGGAGGTTGTCTCTGTTAAAATGGAAAACAGAAAAAACAACTCAGATTTTGATTCTGATGTCCTATTTTCGGACATCCCAAAACTTCCCCTCAGTGCTATTAGTGAAGTAGCAGCATTTGACGAGGAAGTGCAAAAAAATGAGAGTCAACTTAGACAGTTCGTAAGTACTACAGAAACAGATATTAACATTTTATTTTATTTTAATTTTTTTCTATTCTTTTTAAATAATATGTTTAGAAACATCTAATATCGAAAGTTGGAGGAGATGGGCCCACACAATTTATTAGATCTGCGATCAGAAAAGTTTTTTCCGACAAGGTAGCTTCCGAATACAGCTGGAAGGGGACGAAAGTTAAACCCTCAGCAGAAAGGTGCTACATTGTATCCGTAATAAAAAGTATGTATTATTTTGGAAAATATTTAAAATATTTTTTACTAATTAATATTTTCCCTTTTAGATATTACTAATGAAAATATAAATGCACGGACAAAGAGTTGAATACGGTGCTACAAAAGCATTTTGTCCATGCCAATGACAGGCTGGCGAAGCGTAGGCGTTTAGAGTAGTGAATTTATATTACTTTTTTTTTTTTTTTTTGAATATCTATGTTTTGTTTTGAATATCTATTTACTTTTTTTGTTGTTATTTTTAAGATAACATATGTTAAGTAAATAAAAATTATATTAAACAGAAAATTATTTTTGTTGCAAATTATTGAAAATTTTATTCGAATATGAGTCAGAAATGATTAAATTATGACTCGTGGAAGACTCTTTTATGATTAAAAGATGACTCGTGGAAGACTCTTTTATGATTAAAAGATGACTCGTGGAAGACTCTTTTATGATTAAATGAAGAGTCATAAGCGACTCATCAAGATGAGTCGCGGCTAGGGTACCATTTTCTCCCGACGAATGGGTCATTTATGATCAGAAAATGAGCGCGTATATGACCACTAATCAGAATATATCATAGATAGTGCAAACAGAAGATTTTTTGATTGCAAACGCTAGCCTAACCATGGAACCCCAGAGGCGTTCGGCAAAAAGCCGAGCGCTCATAAGCTAAATGAGAGCGTAACGCAGAGTGAGGAAACGTCCAAAAATTATTTAGTCTCGCACAGACTGCAGAACGACGAACACACGGCTATGTCGCTTGTGATCTCGTTCTGTCTATGTATGCGTGCACAAGTCGGTATATGGGCAGATATCGTAGTGTGTGAGCAACGTGAAGTTCGGCAACACCGAACTTCATAGCTCGCCAGACCCAAGTTCTGAGTTTTCGACAAAGCAGACACAAGGGCGATGAAGGCATTTCCCTGTGGAAAGTACATACAGCGATGTTGGCAGCGGGATTTCAAGTACCGTCATGGCTCTGCCGATAGAGTGCTTGTTTGACGTTCTGCATGCTGCGGGTTCGATCCCCAGTGCAATCGTCCCTTGTAAAAGTAGTTTTAATTTCTTTTTATAATAATTGATTTATTTTATTTTTTTTTTGTTTGTATGCAGTATGCAATTTTCAATAAATCT
Source organism: Drosophila sp. 14030-0761.01 (assembly GCA_018150735.1). Lineage (NCBI taxonomy): Eukaryota > Metazoa > Arthropoda > Insecta > Diptera > Drosophilidae > Drosophila > Drosophila sp. 14030-0761.01. The sequence goes on from JAECWO010000003.1 coordinate 3,626,128, forward strand.
AATATTATGATATTATTGAAAAATGAATATTATAAAACAGAATAAAATAAAATAAATCAATTATTATAAAAAAGAAATTAAAACTACTTTTTACAAGGGACGATTGCACTGGGGATCGAACCCGCAGCATGCAGAACGTCAAACAAGCACTCTATCGGCAGAGCCATGACGGTACTTGAAATCCCGCTGCCAACATCGCTGTATGTACTTTCCACAGGGAAATGCCTTCATCGCCCTTGTGTCTGCTTTGTCGAAAACTCAGAACTTGGGTCTGGCGAGCTATTGAAGTTCGGTGTTGCCGAACTTCACGTTGCTCACACACACTACGATATCTGCCCATATACCGACTTGTGCACGCATACATAGACAGAACGAGATCACAAGCGACATAGCCGTGTGTTCGTCGTTCTGCAGTCTGTGCGAGACTAAATAATTTTTGGACGTTTCCCTCACTCTCTGCGTTACGCTCTCATTTAGCTTATGAGCGCTCGGCTTTTTGCCGAACGCCTCTGGGGTTCCATGGTTAGGCTAGCGTTTGCAATCAAAAAATCTTCTGTTTGCACTATCTATGATATATTCTGGTTAGTGATGAAATCGTATATTAAAGTCGCCAAAATGTATGTAGCTTTTCCGATCCTATAGAGTATATTTATTCTTGATCAGTATCAATAGCCGAGTCAATTAAGACATGTCCGAAAGAGTACAGAGATCTCAGGAACTATATAAGATAGAGCTACCAAATTTGGAATGTAGACGCTATTTCAAAAACATATATCTCGGGAACTATAAACACTAGAGCAGTAGACCAAGTTTACCACGCCCTTTCCGCCTTCAAAATTCAATAATTTCGATTTATTATCGTATCGTAGTTTAATTATGCACACTATTACATGTTCATAACATCTAGCATTCCATCAGATATCACCGATAGCAGGCGTAGTACCCGATTTGTCTTGGCAATCTTCAAATCGAATGGAAATTTGCGATAGCTTCATCTAACATCTGGTGATGTTATTCTAGGTGATTTTAATTCGCCTGCTATAGCATGGTTTCTAGCGGATGAATACTGTTGCCTTCCACGTCACATGAGTTGGTTGATGGCCTCCTTGGGATGTCTTTGTCCTCCGAGGATAAATCTCATCCAACTTTAAATTTAACAATTGACCGACCTGCCTATTCTTTCACCATTACTTTGTGCTAATATGATATCCCGAACTCGCTGCTTTCGTAAAACAGATGTTTCTAGACTTAATGATATCATTCTTTCTACTGATTGGTTATATCTGGTCTTCTTTTGATTAACCTTCCTTCCCTCATTAACCGTAGAATTATGTTTGGTGTAATCTTTATGCACAGCTTTTGAATGGGGAAATAGATTCGCCTGATTTATTGTCTCAGGTTAATCTATTCGTACCCTGTAGACCTACTAGAAACGTGATAATTTGTGTGATCTGTAATCTCTTCCTCAGCTTAAAACGTATATTTTATGTTACTTATCTCGTAATTAGCTTTAGTATTCGATTTTATGTTTCTTGTTTTCGTCCACGCGATTACGTGTCGTACATTATGCGACTGCGAAACGCCTGGGACTGGAAATATGGTGAATTCTTTGAGTTTGTGTCAATTCAATTAAGCCATTTGTTTTTGTTGTAATAATAGAAGCTCTATATCAAATAATAACACGAGTATTTTATGTATTGTGATTTAATTATTAATTTCAGATTATTTTTTCTCACTGCAACCGATACCACATGCACACAGTTCAACTTATTGGGTTAGAGAGAGATCAATTATTCCAGTGTGACCAAACTTCAACTTTTAAGAAAAACTTAAACTAGTGTTCTGTAATGTTAATTTTGCATATTGAATTTTTGAACATATATATAAGTATTTCAATTTTTTAAGCAAATTTGTAATATTTCACAATTGATGATCAACAAGGCCTTGAAATTTGACTCCCCATCCAAGCCTGATTCAATTCAACATTTAGTTCAGTACAATCACAAGTCATAGACACAGCAACAAGAATATTGGAACAACAGTTTTATATATACATATTTACATACAAATTTTTAAAAGTTTTATTTTATTTTCGAAATTGTTATTATTCGCACTCGTATGGAAGCTGGGGCCGCTATCTGTGGTGAATCTGTGGTCCATGCAGTAAGCATCCGATCTTCCACAATCCACGAAGATTACATTGGCCAATGTGATGCTGCTGCACCATTTCCGTGTGAAGGCCGTTGCCCCGGTGCAGAAAATTACGGAAATTTGTCGGGATGCTGCGGTGTTCTACTTCTGCATTCAGATGGCCTAGATCTGGGATCCGTTGGACCAAATGACGTCTGATCAGATTGTCTTGAATTTATTCGTGAATCGTGCCAGTTGGCTGTTATTCATTAGGCACAATTCCGTCTATATCTTGAGGATGATTGTCACCATTTTAGTTACTTATAAGGCTGTGAAACTGTCACACTGTTCGAACTTCGCGCTGCCCTGGCGGAGAACTAAAACGCATTTTTACGATCCAGTCGGTAAGTCGCGTGCCCGATCGCGATCGCCGATCTAAGCGTCGTGTTCGATTTGATCGAACAAATTAATCAAATTTAGTTGTTTTAGCAAAGATTTCAATGGATATGGACTTAATTTCGATGGATAAGTTTCTTCTTTGCGAAATCGTATGTATAGGGCTAATGGTGAATTGGTCAACAATGTGATTATATATAATACCATGTCTTAAAAACAGCCTTGGAAATGCATGTTCTCAAAAATTTAAAAAAGTCGCCGACTTTGGGATACCCAGGACCAAGTGAAAATACCAGGGCCGCGAATGATGGTCATTTGTATACTCTTGCAAAAAGGGTATATTAGTTTTGCTCTGAAGTGTGCAACGCTCAGAAGAGAAAGCACAACAAGACGATTTTCTATACCCATGTTCGACTGTCTCTCTGTCTATCCGTGTGTCTGTGCTACACTCCTGAAATGCTGTAGGCTTCCCTGTCATGCTGGATATCTGACTATCCTGACTGCTCGCTTTTAGGGATTGAACGTTAACATGTACTTAATATTACATAGTTTCCTCGTTTTCAGTTTTGACTAAAAGTATTTATACAATATATTTCCCTCCAATCCAATCTCTTTCACCGAACAGTTATCTACCAATCTGTTACTCGTTTCTTCGTTCTGTAAACTTCATATTGTTGATCTGGGATATTCCTGTGTTTGATATTGATCTCTGGTGATGAAGTCAAAGCTCTCATTAGCAGTGATGAGTCGACTATGGTGCCTTCTCTTAATCAGTTTCGACTCATTTGAAAGTTAGTCTTTGTTATTGGTGATAAAATCGTCTAATTGTAAATTTTTGTAGTAATACACCCCAAATCGAATTGATCTATGTATGAAAAAGTCAGGGCATGTGAAAATCAAGAAATGGACCTACTCAGACATTGGACATTTTGATATGGGCTTAGGTAGCTAGCCAGTGCGTTAAAACTGCATGCATATGTTGAACTACTCCCAGCAGGCATCAACAGAAAGGAAGGTAAAGTTGATTCGCCCCCAAACATACATACATAAGTGCAGCATATAAGAATCTATTCTATTTCAGGTATGCATATCTTTGTTGCCATTGTTTGCACCTGGCTAACTCAACAAAAATGCATTCGCACCAAAAACGTGCACTAGAATTTTTGTTTTTTTTTATCTTACTCTTTTTGGTGCTCGAGTCGCTTTTATTCCTCCCTCCCTTTTATTGCAAGCACTCTTTCTCCCTTTTCTCGGTTGTTATACCAAGCATCCATAGGATCAAATGGTATATTAAAGTCGCCAAAATGTACGCTGTAACAGGAAGAAGGAAGCTTTTCCGACCCTATAAAGTACTATTTATATATATTTTTGATCAGCGTGAGAAATTGTCATAGCCATATCCGGCCCCCTTTCGCCTCTGGAATTTAATAATAAATCGCAAGGTCGGATTTGGCCGGTGGGGCGCTAACGTGCTCGTGTGCACATAGGAGTGAGCGAGATAGCTTGTGTTGGGAATCGCGGCAGACGAAAGAAATTGGATATCTGAATTTTCACTTGATGCATGGTATATCCGAGTCGGCCCGGCGACTTTTTTACTTTATTTTTGCTCCTCTTTCCTCTTTTAAAGTTTTTTTTTTTTGATTAACTCCGAAAAAAGTTTTTTATGTGCTCTAGAGAAGGCACCACTGAATGTTGAGAAGGAACTCATACATAAATCCAATTACGTTATATCTACTACATATTTGCCGTCTCTCTGTCCTCACACTTTTGTGGCATGCCCATTCACCTCGAACAAGAACAAAGTTGAATGGAAGGAGGTTCAGACGAGGCAGTGCATCACAAGGCAGCGATGACATAATCAAAATACCATTAAAAACTCCCGGCGTTCTTTTGCTCTTGGCACGTCATGGGAAACTCTTGATTTCGACAACGATTTGGAAGGGTTTCGATTCGAAAAACCTGATTCGATAATAAAGGAAGCCCGCCCAATTTGCCCTGATTTGAAAGTATGTATACCGATCTGTATCTGAATTTTTTCTAAGGATGTCAATGGATTGCGAATTGGTAGACACTGGAAACTCATTGCGGGTCATGTGGCGAATATCTGATGATATTCCTCCTAGTCTATGGCACATATTTAGTCATAGAGTCGAATCTTTTTTAGCAAAAGGAGGATTGAGTCTCAAGCCCATTGTGGTTGAAATTTAAATTTCGCTAATTAATTGTTCAGAAGTTTGCTATCAAATGTACATACCTGAACATCGTTTAGACTAATCATGACTAGCATTTGGCGATTCCAGTCAAGTATTTATTGTCTACTTTTTGGGTTGCTTAAGTGAACCTGTTGTTGTTTTGCGCTTTTCGGCAAGTCATAAGTCATGAGAGCCAGCAATTATTTTTGGGCCAAATGGAGGGACAACAGCTGCACGAAAATGGACGTTGTAGATGAGAGAAGAAAATAAATTGCCATGTTTATAAATAACTTGGAAGCTTTAATCTATATTTAGTATCATATTGATGGTGACGCTGCATTACTAAACAAAAGCCCTGGCTTAAGGGCGAGAGTAGACAGCAGAAATGGAGTCATGGAACCTACACAGAGTGGAAGTAAGTGGCAGGAAGAAATATCCTTTCTTAGAGTTGACAAAAATCAATGGCATTGGCAAGCAAATGCAGAGCACAAATCATAGATTACAATTGTATAATGCAACCCTGCAGTCACACACACACACACACACACACACTCCCATACATACATACATCGATTTGAACGTGCAGCGAAAGGAGAGAAAGGAGTTTGCTACGTCTGTGGAGGGGAAGAGCCCAGAGTGCTGCGATGTGGTATGGTGTGTGGGGGGGAGGGTAGAAATTTGTCGCATAACTTACGTGAGTGTACGAGTATGAATACATAGTTGCATATGAAAAATCACCGAGCAGAAAACTCTATCTATATGCATTCGAATGGCCAATGTCCAGCAAAAACCGCAGCTAGCTGAATATGTATGTACCTACATTTTGCAGTATACATATATGTGTATACAAACACAGGAACACACACACACACACATGCACATGCACAGGGACAGTGCGAGTGCACACCAAAATGCGTGTCAGAGATGCCAAAATGTTGAAATCACGACGAAATAGTATATGCATATGGAATAAAGTTATCTTGGTCATGCTAACACTATTGTTGGGTTTGCTATAACTCCCTACAGTTTTGTTAAGTGAACGCTGATAAGCACGAAAAAAACGAACAAAAAAAAACATACATATATATGTATGTAGAGGAAGGGGTAGCCAGAGCGAACAACCAGGCAGGCGGCGACGCCTGTAGATAAATAGTATGCTAAATAGCATAACCAAATGTGTTCCAGAAAAGGAGCGTGAGAGGGGCAGTTGGGGGATCGGGACCGAGGTGGGGCATTTGGCGTTGGCGTTGGCTTTGGCATTGGCCGTGCCGCTGGTGGCGTTTCGCTTTCGTGGAGCAGTGGAGACGACGACTGCAACTCTTGACTGCCGCAATGGGCCGGCCGCACTGCTGTGGACAATGGCGCATAAATCATGCATAAAAACTGCGCGGGCTTGATATTGTGCGTTGAAGAAGAAACGTTGCAACTCTTATTTGCATTGAAAATTGTGCATTCAATGCAGGTTCTAGAGCTGCAGAAACGCTAGGTTATCAGACTAACTACAGGCACGTTATAATGAGCATTTAACAGCGTTTATTTTACTTTCCGCTAGGTGATGGCAAAGGCCCACAGAGCAATGGTGAACTCATAATACCCAATGGCTATCATAGGTGGGATAATTTAAGCTGAATGTTTAATAATGAAGATGAGCAGCAAATGGCTTAACTCTAGTTTATCAGCTCCTTTTAAAAACAAAACTAAATAGTCAGTGCGTCCTTCGGAATTCATCCGACAAAAATGTGGAAGTTATTGATTATGGAACTTTCATTATTTCTCTTGCTGGTGTCCTTGAAGATGGAGATAGTTTTGTTCATCCACTTAATTGTTAATATGTATAACAATGTATACTATTGATGAGCTCAACGCAAACTCCTCCCATGGCTTCCATAGTTAAATCAGACGACTATGTTATGAAGCTCCCAGAGGAACGATTGATCCAAAAAATAATTTTGAATAATAATTAACAGATAAATACAAATAAAGATTACAATTACTAGTAGATGAAAATTAAGTGACTATATCATATACATAGCTGTCCTACACACATATAATACCTGTACAAATAGCCTATGAGTTGTTTGTTTAAGGAAAAAAAGCCTTTTAATTTTTCTTCCTGCGAGTAGCACAAGAAATCTTCGGCACGGCCGAAAGTAAGTCCTTTAGCTTACTTTCAATGCGAGCCAACTTCGACATATCGGAACGGACGCTCATACTAACGATGATCACGAAATACATATAGTACATACATACATATACGTATACTGCACACGGTCGGAGACGCTTCATTCTGCCTGTTACATACATTTTGGCGACTTTAATATACCATTTCATCCTATGGATGCATGGTATAATTACCTGAAAGCTCATAAACTATTAATGTTTCACTTTTTATATGAGCCTTCATCGGCAGAAACTGGCTTAGTTCGCAGTTTGGTTGGGTCCCTACAAAATTTTCACACAACATTAGAAAAGTTTTTCGTACAACATATTTTCCGGGATTCTATATAAGATCACAAAGTATAAAGAAATTACTACATTTCAATGCATTGTACTCATCTTTTTGACTTGATGTTCGCAAAAAATTCAAAAGAAATAGTTTCAACACGATGACAGCTTTATTTGGTTATTGTACTGGCGACTCCAGAATCGATTCGATTCGATGCACAGGAAGGACTGGAAGAGGCATCTCGCCATGATCAGCTGAGGTGCCGAAACAGTTGCCATCCCAAGTATCTATTTGGCGAAAGAAAATCCAACAAACACATGTAATACATGTCCATACAGCCATAGGTATTCCCTATGTCGTATACATTCGGCTTGAGACTGCGGCATGTCCTGTTACCGTGGTAAGCCTGCTCCCCTTTCCTTTATGTTGAATTCCCTTGGTTTTCGATGCGTGGCGATGGGTGGATGAGGTGTGTGGTGTGCGGGGGGTGGTTAGTCAAGTAATCGTTACTTATGTATTGTATGTAAGTAACGATTCCTGGCCCCACTCACAAAAATGTCTGCAAATGTTTACCGTATTTATTTGCTCGGCTGTTTGAGATGCGCAAATATTTTGTTGTCGGCGCCAAAAGTGTAAAGTCTCATTCACCCTTGATGCCTTGATTGAAATCAATATCATTGTATTCTATATACATACATATATATACTTATATTTGTCGATACAAATAGGTGAAATTAATTGTGTGTACATATTTAATCTGGCCGCGGTTTTATTTGGTCGAATCGAATTTGGTCAATTTGCTAAACATAGAAATGAAAATGAAATAAAATATAAATTTATTTTAAGGAAATTGGAAAAAATGGAGAAACTACCAGAAGGTAAAATACCAAGATGGTTGATAGTAAATATGTATCTATATATATGCCCACTTATTTGCACATTTATATTTTATATATTAGTCATATGCAATCGGTTGAATTTGCAATACTTTTCCGATTTATTGAAGCAATAACGAAGAAGTCAACTTCTGTACGCCCTTTTTTATACCCTTGCAGTCCTTGACACTTAAATCTTGTTAACTTTAAAAGTCTAAATTTCAAATCCTTTATATACCATGCATCTATAGTCTGTCGTGTCTTCACCACGATGCAGATGCAGATTTTAGCCTCCTCTTCGTGGAGAAGGTTCTGTATCCACTTGCTCTGACACCCAGTTCTGAGGAGGAACTGAATGGTCAGATTGAGAGTAGTGTAAGTACAGCCAGCACTCGAAATCCGTTGTTACAGTCGCGCCCCGCTTGGCTGCAGCGCTCGACAGGCCGATTTTGTGTGCAGCCCGAACGCATCGGGAATGGACGAAATGGTACTGGTGATTCAGCTGCCATTGGCACATCCCCTGTAGGACCAGCTAGCGCGGGAGGCATTGGTATGGACTGGAACGACACTCCGAGCTCAAGTCCTAGAAAGGAATTCTCCAGTCATCATCGCAGCATGGAGAATTGGAGACGAAACCGCAACGAAGATGGCTCTGGCGATGGTCCAGGTCCGGCAAGTAGCGGAACCGTCGGCAGAAGTGGTCTTTCAGGTAGCTGGGTCGCGGAGGCAACTGGGTGGCGGAATCGCCTCTAATAATACGAGTTTTGGAAACAACAGCCATAAATTGAATACTCACAATCATTTTTTGATTTATTACCTTACCTCCTTTTAACGATAACAGTTCTTTCAGGCATTCGTTTCCAAGTTCGTCATTTACTGCACAAGGAAGCTAGGAATTGGGCCTGAAAAGTGAACTCCGCTAGCAGCAAGTTTCAATTCCGATATCGCATTCCTTATTATAATTTTCACACACGTTCCCTGGGAGATTCCCTAGAGAATAAGAAACGTTCCACGGGGATTCATCGAGGAGGCTAACATTTTATAGCTAAACGGCGATTCAGTTGCATACTTTTTAGCGCACAAACTTGTGTAAAATAAATTGGCTTCGAAATCGAAAAGCTATATATCGATGCTACCAATCAAGGACCTCAATCTTGTCCTTGTTCTAAGTAAAGTCTAAAATAGCTCCGATCGAATTGAATGGGCAATTTTAAATGCATAATGACAAATTTAGAGATTGTGCTTTAGTGTTTGATCACAAATACGTTTTGTCGACTTCTCCAACGGATTTTTTGCTAGCATCCATCACCGTTCGATTAGCATGTGTAAGAATCTATATGTACATATATGTATATATGTTTGTACAAATATTTTTATACCCTTGCAAAAAGGGTATATTAATTTTGGTCAGAAGTGTGCAACGCATAGAAGGAGGCATCTCCGACCATATAAAGTATATATATTCTTGATCAGCACGACAAGGCGAGTTCAAATCCGTTTGTCCGTCCGTCTGTCCGTCCGTCCGTCTGTCTGTCTGGATCAACAGCTTCTCCTCCTAGACCGCTAAGGCTACAGAGCTGCAATTTTCCACGAAGTCTTGTAAATACTGCAGGCATTGTATATCTCGGATTCAGTCGGTTCGGACGACTATATCATATAGCTCCCATAGGAACCATCGGTCGAAAAATAAGATCAATAACTTCTTTTTTTTCACCCGATTATCATAAAACTTAACATTTGGCAGTTTACTATACATCCAAACATCCATATCATATAGCTCCCATAGGAACGATCGCACCAAAAATAGTTTTTCTTCTAAAAACTTTTTTGTTTCTTGTGCGATCATCGTCAAACTTGCAAGGGCATACAAACTTCGGCATGGCCGAAGTTAGCCCGGCCTTCTGGTTTATGTCAAACATTGACACTTTTATTTTTAGTTGATAATTTTGTTTTTGCTTACTTTTCTATAATCTGAATGCCATAAATCAAGTTACGTAGATGCGTTTCCGGCTAACAGAAATGGCGGAAATGAGTTGTGAAATGGTGACGAGCGAGGAGTGACGATGACAATGCCGAGAATGGGGATAGGGATGGAGATGAGCTCGACGATGACGACGACGACGACGACGAAGGACCAAGGAATGATTAATTGCTGGGGCATGGATGGGCATATAACCCAGACAAGGACAAGACAAGCAGCAAGAGCCAAGAGTCAAGGGTTGAATTCTTTGGAGGAGTCCGAGCTCCAAACTTCGAGTATGGGCAAACAAAAACAATTTTTCACTGCGCTTTCAACTTGGCCTAATTGAATTGCCAAAAACTAAAGCTGTCAGAAATGTGTATGTGTGTGTGTGTGTGTGTGTGTGTGTGTGTGCGTGGTGGGGGGCAGAAGCAAGCCAAACCACAAAATATATTCATGCACACACACACAAATGGAAATCCCAGCGAGAGCGAGACAGAACATGCAGAAAGATTAATGAGCCCAAATCATTTCAAACATTTTTCAAAAATTGTTTATGAAAATTCCACTGCACAAGGGACAGCAACAAGAGAGAGCGAGAGATGGCGAGAGAGCAAGGATAATAGGAAGAGGAGAGGAGTGGAATGGAGACGAGAAAGCAGAGCAAAGCATATATTAGACAAAATTTGTATGCATGTGCACAATGAATTTCGTTCTATGAACTCTTATGTACACTGAGAAACAATATGCGAAAAATATCCCAATGTTCCATTTTGTGGTAATCTTCAATACGGTCTTTATGGATTTCAAATCTTAAAATTTAATCGATATCTGTGGCTTCAAACTTTCATTTTCAATTGATATGAACCCCGTTTACCGTTAGAGGTCATCTAGCAATATCTCAACTTAAGTTCAAGAAATAAACTTGACCAGCGTATATACTATACGAATCTATATTTTAAATTTGATAGGTCTAGTTCCTATAGTTCCTGAGATCTTTAATCTCATACGGACGGACAGATGGACATGACTACATTATTTTACCTTCTCATGCTGATCAAGAATATATGTATATACTTTGTAGGGTCGGAAATTCTTTCTTCTGCCTGTTGCATACACTTTGGTGACATTAATATACCATTTCATTCTACGGATGCATGGTATAAAAATACAGTATAATCCCGAATGGAAAGTTGTCATTTACGAGTATAACAATCTAACGATATTCAGAGTTTCATATCAAAAGGTGCCAACACATTTTTCAAATGACATCTTTAAGACTGATCATTCCTTCCAATCCTTCGATCGGTTCTGCAGGATAATAATCGCATTTCATTTGTTTTAATAATGAAAAGAAATGCATTCTAGTGTTCTCCAAGTGTATTGGCTAGAGGTTAGTCAAATTTAATTATGCGTAAGAGAAATCTGTTTTTGTTTTGAATATCGTGTGCACATTCACATATTTAGTTAAATGGCCTGCAAAATGTTGTTGGTTGTCATGGGCGTAGTAGACTAAGTCATTCCAGGGGACTCTTTTTTATCACTTGAACGCTTTTGGAGTTGATTTCTACAGAAAGCTGGGTTCCTGTTAGTTCGACCCACTGACGCTGTAGCCTCGAGGGTCAATGGCTTTTTTGAGAAACAAAAGCGAGTTACATGAGAATGTGGCATTTGGAGGATGAAATCGTCGAAATCGAGCAATTAACTAGTTAGTCTGGGTTTGACTATCAAAAGGTTAGTCTTTACGCACCTTAAAGAGCAACAGTAACTAACCAGATAAACATATGTGTATGTGTATAAGAAGGCACATAGCGATGGATAGCAACCTATCTATGTATGTATGTACGAGATTTAAGTGGCTCTACCATAGACTTTGATTTGTTTCTGGTACAAAGCTCGTCTGACACGGAAACGAGCTGGAAATTTAAATTGCTCTTCGAACTTTTTTCTCTCCTTTTCGTTTTGTTGGTAGTGCTGCTGCTGCTGCTGCTGCTGAACTATCGTGTACACTTACAGACCGCACAAATCGTTTGGCGGAATGGGAAGGCACGAAAGGAGAACCGTAGACGATGTCAGGGCATGTGCCCCCGACTAAAGAGCTCGGGGGGGAGGGGCAAAGGTGAGGTTAGGTAAGACATTTAAGCAGCGACCATAAATCTTCTTCCAATAAAATCGTGCAGCCGTGCACTTTAAAGTATTGTGTGACACATGTACATATGTAGGTAGGTAGGTAGGTCGGTAGGTAGGTCGGTGGCTACCAACAACTTAATAGATCTTAACAACCAAGAAGCTATTTAGATTTGCTCCTAAATAACTACACACACACACATATTCACTGGTGTATACATGCATATGCAAATAGACGCTGTTAATTATGTGGGGAGGGATCGGGGACAGAGGAGCAGTGCGGGTGGTATGCTCTGAGTTAATCACGTCAACTTGACAGCAAAAGTGTATTTACTTACCTGAGTTCAAGTTAACACAATGATAAACTCAACGTTTTGTTTGCTGCCAAACACATGCCCACACCCATACTCACGCCCTTCATGCACAATGTTAATTGACTTGAACAAAAAGCGTAAACAAAGTAATCTTGATTTTAAGTTGTTCAATCTTTTGCTTGCCAATCCAAAATTTCGACATTTCTCTCCTGAAACTCCTGACCATTAGGTCAGGTGAGATTACTCTCACCTCTCTTACAGCGTCTCTTTCACATCGATCAAACTTCATATACGAAAATGTTACCTATCTCTGCCACACCTCCAGCAGAGCGTCTTATCCAAACAAATGAACTTCATCTCAGTCACCTTTGTGCGCCAACTTTAACAATAGTTAAATACTGTTGAAAGGTTAGAAAAGGACCTCCGGAGGCACAACATTGGGATATCGGATCATCGGAAAACATTTCACTTGCAAGTTCTTGTGTTAGAGATTGCCTAACGAATTTGTGTAAAACCCGGGTTCAAATGCCAGGTCAGCGTGACCAACATACGAGTGTCGCCGGATGCAACCTGATGTCCTGCAAGAGCCGCAAGGTCAGCGATTATGCGTTGGCGCCAGAAAGTTATGAGTGCCCCTGCCATAGGGGAAGAACATCGCTAAGACCCCTGCTAAAACATGATGCCAAGCGCGGGCGCAATATGCTGACCAAGGGTGAGCGTCTATTGGGCGGAGCCTATGGGCAAGGGCCCAAGTAGTCGTTTTACCTTTAGCATATTTTAATTCTAGTATTTCTCTCAACAAAAGAAATACATAAATAAATAGGGCAATAATAATTCTTTAACACAAACCATCCACATTTACTTAATTGGCGCCCAACGAGACATTAACTTTTTCAAATCGTTTAACAACGGTAAAATACAAAATTCGCGTTAGTAAATTACAAAAAAAAACGAAATCGTTCTACAACAGCAAAAAGGTCATCGCAATTTAATAAAAAGTGATTTGCTACCGTAATATTTATCGTATCGTAATTGAATTTGGCACACTCATAGATCTTATGAACATCTATCGTTCCACTAAATTTTTTTTGCCACGCCCCTTTCCGCCTCCGGAATTTAATAAAAAGTGATTTTCTCCCGTATTATTTATCGTATCGGAATTTAGTTTGGCGCACTGATACAGGTTATAGACATCTATCATTCTACCAATATTCGGAATAAAAATGGCCGAGTTATACGTTGAAATGTTTTGCACTTAAAGCGGTGCAAGGGCAAATTTGGCCGTTGGTGCGGTAAAGTGCACACACATAAGAGTGAGCGAGATAGCATATGTTAGAAATCGCGCATACGAAAGAAATTTAATGAATTTATGAATTTAGTTTTATGAACTCGATGTAGTTTTTTTTCCCTGATGCATGGTATATCCAAGTCGGCCCGGCGACTTACTTACTTTATTTTTATATATCAACAATTTTCAATATATATATATATTTGTGCAATTCAATGTTGCTTTACACTGCGCGAAATAAAAAGGGAACAAATTTCGCCGCAATGAAGACAACAAGCGCAGTCGACGATTAAATGCAAGAGAAAGAAAGAGAAAACAAAGCAAGGATCCATTTTTTCATGTGCAGCCTCTCAGCAGAGCGACACAGAAGTGCTCGGGTCGAAGTGCTGTGAGAAACTAATTCTGTTTTCACGCTCTCAAACAGTGTTGCCGTTTTGGCTTATTTTCGGCCAGATCTGGCTTATTTTCAAGAGCGATTGCGGATAAAATTGGGAAATTGCGGATAGCGGAAAATCTGGCTTATTTAAGAATCGAAACAGCTAATTTTTAGCTTATTTAATATATCTTTTAGTTGTTATAATAAAGTTTCCCAAATGCCGATTAATTGATTGTTCATATAACTGTTACTTAACAATAACTATTTTAGTACCTTTGTGATTGTCCCAAACGTTCGTTTTTCACATAATTTCTAAATAATATGTTTGTATTATTTAAGGCCCCTCTTAAAATTCCAAGGGTGTGTGACACGAGGTGGTTATCCATCGAAATGGCGGTCACGAGAATTTTGGAACAATGGCATGAGCTTAAGACTCATTTTGGTATTGCTGCCAAGGAGGAGAAATGTCACAAAGCAATCGTTTTATATAATATGTTTCAAGATAATATTAACTATTTATATTTATTGTTTTTGAAACCAATTTTGCAAGATATGCAAAAAGTTAACAAATGCTTCCAAAGCAATACTTCAAATCCATCGAAATTGTTAAACGAGCTAATATTTGCCATCAATTCACTAAAAATCTACATAATAGCTCCAGATAAAAGTGTAGATTGTATAAACGATGATGGATTTGAAAAGTATGTGACTAGAGACTTGTATCTTGGATATGCTTTTGAAAAACATATCAAATCTGTGAGTATATCCAATGATGAGGAAAAGTCGATCCGAGAAAGTTGCACGAATTTCGTAGTTGATCTTGTTAAGCAACTAAAGCAGAGGTAAATATTTAGTTCTTTTTATTTAATTTACAATTATTAATAATATATTTTTCTAATTTTAGGTTACCCGACAATTTTAAAATCTTAAAACAAGCCGATGCTTTTGCAGTAGAAAATATTTTAAAAACTAAAAAAAAAAAACATCATTCCGATTTTGGAGTTTTTTGGAATTCCCAATATTGACGAAATTGAACGTCAATACAATGAATTGACACTTATCTCTTGGGAAAATACTGAGGACACAATTAAATTTTGGGTTGAAGTATTGAATTACAGAGACTCGGGCGGAAACAACCGGTTTTCTAAGCTGAGTTCTGTTGCGCTTGAAATACATTCTTTACCTTGGTCGAACGCCGAAGTGGAAAGGGTTTTTAGCCAAGTTAATTTAATAAAAAATAAAATAAGAAATAGGATGAACGTTGACACGTTAAATTCAATATTAACCATAAGGTAATGTCTCAGAAAGTGATAGTCTCATCAGAACAAAAACTTATATTTTTAAATTCTAGATCCGGATTGAGCCGACACAACAAATGTTGCTTTGATTACAAAGTTTCTTCAATCTGCCTGAAGTCTATAGAAAATGTGGAACAATTAGATAATGAGCCCGAACAGTCTGTAGACAATCTAATAGCAGGTTTAATGTCATTTAAATGAACTTTATAAGTTTAAATTTCTTTTGTTTTCGTTTTTTTTTTCATAAACATGAAGTTTTTTTAAAAATATATGTTTTTATAATTTAAAAACTTAAAAAAATTAGCTTATTTTTCAGCTATTTTTTTCTGGGATTTAGCTTATTCTGGCTGTTTTTTTTTGTTAATTCAGCTTATTTTGCTCGGGGAAAAACGGCAACACTGCTCTCAAATAGTTTTGTGGTGGCTTCGGCAAGCGCTCGGCTCGTATACATGAGTTTCGCGTTTTGACTTCGGCCCCCGGGGGCTATGCGTGGCCGGCACAGCACTTCGACCCGAGCACTTCTGTGTCGCTCTGCTGAGAGGCTACACATGAAAAAATTGATCCTTGCTTTGTTTTCTCTTTCTTTCTCTTGCATTTAATCGTCGACTGCGCTCGTTGTCTTCATTGCGACGAAATTTGTTCACTTTTTATTTTGCGCAGTGCAAAGCAACATTGAAATGCACAAATACAAAGATACTTTTTGTGGGCTCTCTTTGTGGCCGGCTCTGAGCTAAATTATTTTTCGTACGTTTCCCTCTCTCTCTGCGTTACGCTCTCATTGAGCTTATGAGCGCTCGGCTTTTTGCCGAACGCCTCTGGGGTTACATGGTTAGGCTTTTGCCTTTGACGTGTCTAGTGGGTAACATTAATATTCGGTTTTTTTTTTTCAACTTCAAACGCCAGTAAAAAGTTTAAAATGAGTGCAAATTCAAAAATTCAAAATGGTAAACTAAAGAGGGATTTATTGTTTTTCCAAAACTGTGAACACATTTAGGTTTTATTTAATAATAATATTAAAAATACACCAAACAAAAAAAACTCAAAATTTCGCGTTACATTAATATTCGGTTTTTGTCGTTCGTCAAAAAAAAACGTCGTGACTGACGTTTTTGGACTGCAAGCATACCGGAGAGTATTTGCTTAGGAGCACTACGAAATGGGTCGCAAAGGAAAAAATTAATCTTTGGAGTAGCGGAAAGTGGTACTGCAGTTGACTTTCGCCAAATCGGTGATATTCTTCAAATAAAGCCAAACACTGTGGGTGATATCGTCCGGAGATTTCGAAATGAGGGAAGAATCGCATCAATCAAGCAAACAGGGCAACCAAAAAAATTGACCAAGCGAGAGGAAGCCGAAATTCTGAATTCCGAAAAAGTGAAGACATCCCCGACTAAGTGCCCCAGAATTGACAGCTGAACTCTTTGCTGATCATGGGAAGACTGTCTCAGCACAAACAATTAGACGAGCCATCAAAAAGGAAGGGTACAACGGCCGAGTTGCTCGTAAAAAACCATTGCTATGTGAGCGCAACAGAAAGCCCAGGCTGAAATTTGCCCAAGATCGCGCAGAAATGGATGAAAACTGGTGGAACGACGTCATATTCCTGGATGAGAGCAAATTTAATTTGTTTGGAAGCGATGGGAAGACTATGGTTTGAGGGAAGCCAAATAATGTAGCAGGCCACTCTCTCAGAGCTTTGCAACATGCTCGTTCTCTGAGAGCGAATGAGCATCATGTCTGTAGGGGTTGGGAGAGAGGCCAGCAGGCAGTCTGATTCGAGCGAGCGAAGAAGGTAGTCGTGCCAAAAGTGACAGAGATCATCAAGTGTGCATACATACATACATATACCTAGTCACAAGTGCAACGACATCAATATTATTCTAAAGACATTTAATATCAGTAATAAACATAACTTAAAACCTCGCATCAACATCCTGTTACAACACCGAGCTGGAAAAAAAGCACTTGAGACCAACAGTAAAACACGTCGGAGGTCACGTCATGGTTTGGGGCTGCATTTCAGCCCACGGCGTCGGAAATCTGGTGTTCATAGAAGGGCAACATGAAGCAAGATTATTACTCGAAAATTTTGAAGGAAAATTTAAGGCAGTCGGCGGAGAAAATGGGCATTTCCGATACGTTTAAGCTGTACCAGGACAATGACCCAAAACACAAAGCCCATAAAGTCAGGTCTTGGCTGCTTTATAATTGCCCAAAAGTTCTGGAAACGCCGCCCCAGAGTCCTGATCTCAATCCGATTGAGAATATGTGGACGAATATGTATGACGTTCCCGCCGAAGGATGAGCGTGCCTATCGGATAGTCATCAAGGGTCTCCATCACACCACTGATCCGATGGATATAAAGGAAGCGCTGTGTGCTCAAGGTCACAATGTTCGAGAAGAACAAATTAAAAACGGACTGCGACGCAACTCCAAGGAGCCGATGGCTATGTTCTTTGTGAATCTTGAGCTATCCAGCAACAACAAAGATGTGTTCAACATAAAACGACTCTGCGGTTGTGTTGTTGCCATTGAGCCTCCTCGCAGGACCATGGAAGTTCTCCAGTGCTTCCGCTGTCAAGGATTCGGGCACACCCAAGGAGGAGGCTGCTACCTAGACTATGCCTACGTCAAGTGTGGTAGCCTAGAACACTCTTCGGCCGAATGCACGAAGCCAAAAGACGAGCCAGCAAAATGTGCCAACTGTAATGGCAGTCACACAGCATCGTATAAAAGGTGCAAAGTGTATCAAAAGGCCAAGGAGTTTCACCAGCCCAGGCAAAGGCCAGCTCTACGGCCCACTCAACGACCCTGTCCACGCTCGGTCTATAAAGGACCTACCATTGCACCTGACATGACGTTCGCCAGTGTGGTTGGAGGCAACCAGCAGTCTGCCCATCGCTGCGATCAGACCCAGTTCCCGCCGTCGTAGACCAGGCACATGCAAGAATGAACAAGCTTGAGGCAATGATGGAGAGCATGATCGCTCAAATCAATGCAAATAAATCTTCATGTTGTCATTTGCAATGCGAACGGTCTGTGCAGGAACAGACCTGAGGTCGAGCTATACCTCAAATTTAAGTATGTGGATGTCCTATTAGTCTCCGAAACCCATTTCCCCTCCCTATCCTACTTCTCCATCAGTGGATACGACATTATTGCTAATAACCATCCCAATGGCACAACACCAAGCACACTTGGTGGGGATCCCGAATCGTCAATCCCAAAGGTAGGGCCCTATACCAATGTGTTGTTGATAGAAAACTTGACTGTCATACGCCAGGTGAACCAACATACTGGCCCACGGATCCGAACAAAATCCCGGATGTTCTGATCATTGTGAAGTCAAGCTCCTTATTAACATGCCAGCCAGCACCAACTCGTTTAGAAGAAGACTCTTTAGGCGGAATACCAATGTTAAGGTCTACCAATCTTGGCTTCAGAGGAATCTGGACCCAAATATTGAGATTTCCTCGAAAGAAGACCTGGAGTAAGCAGTTGAACTGCTTAACATCGAAATCCACAATGCCGTGACTCAGGCAACACCACCTCTAAGGCCCTCAAGAAATACACCTCGTCGAGATGACTTCCTGTGATCTCCAGAAGTGACGGCTATAGTAGCGGAAAAGAGGCGACTCCGTCGAATCTGGCAGAGCACATGCAATCCAGGGGACAAAACTGAGCTGAAAAGAGCGGCCAAAGCTCTAAAGGAACTGCTGTACACTCTCCGCAAACAGTCTCTGGAAAATTTTCTTGAAAATGTTGAACCTGGTGACCAGCAATATAACCTGTGGAGGCTAACCAATAGACTAAAAAGGCCCACCAGTAGAAAAGAGCCTGTTAAAAGGGCCGATGGTACCTGGTGCCGATCAGACAGCGACAGGGTAAATGCCTTCGCCACCCACTTGTCAGATGTGTTTACCCCATTCAGCAGATGCACCCAGGCAGAGGCCCAGCAAACAGAGGAGTTTCTGGACGTTCCATGATGATGCCGTTGACATGGACGAGCTGCTGGAAGAGATCTCCAGACTGAAGGTGTCCAAGTCACCGGGATACGACGGAATCGACGTACCATCGATTAAAGCGCTACCTGAAGAAGGCATACAATTTCTTCTCGCCATTGCAAACCAATGCTTCCAGTTAGGACACTTCCCCACCTAGTGGAAGTGCGCCGAAATCATACTAATCCCTAAACCTGGGAAACCTGCAGCCAATCTACGTTTGCGCAGATTGCGGCCAATAATGGAGGAGGCCGATTCGACAGAGTGTGGTACACAGGCCTGCTATACAAGCTAAAATCTTTGTTCCCGGCACCTATATATGGACTACTCAAGTCCTATCTTCTTGGGAGGAGCTTCTACGTAAGTTGTGGCGACGCGAGATCCGAGATTGCTATGCCAAGTTTTTCGGCGCTTGGGAGCAGGTTATTCTTTAAAATATCGAGGTACTGCATTTTTTCCATAATTCTTTCTACGAAAACCAAATTTCCGACTCCGGCTGCGGACAAACAAGCCCAAACCATCACGTGGCCACCTCCATGTTTCACCTCCATGTTTAAGTTCTTCTTTTGAAGCTCAGTGTTCGGCTTTCTCCACACATACGTCATCCCGTCTGAGCCAAATATATTAAATTTTGACTCGTTCGAGAAAATGACGGTATTCCAAAATGAGGAATCCTTTAAAATCATCTCCTTGGCAAAGGAGATTCGACTTTGCACGTTTTTTTTAAATGAATGGCTTCTTTCGAGCTACTCGACCGTTGAAGTCATGGTCGCGCAGCACACGTCGGACAGTTTCTGCGCTCGACGCCTTGTCCAGCCCATTTTCCACCTCTGCAGCCAACTTTGAAGCAGATAGCTTGGGGTTAGCCTTCAAATTTTGTCATTTTACTTACGTCAAAGTGGCTGTATCAAATAAGCTGAGAGCACTAAATTCGGCGGCTATCCGTAACTGTTGCCTTTCTCGCCAAAAAAAGAAATTCCCGGGAAACCCATTACTTAGAACTAGTATTTTAAATATACACCTAGTCGACTGCATTCTCAATTTATCGATAAACCTGCAAGTTTCGCAAAAAATTACCCTGTATCAAATAAGCTGTGAGCCACTGTATATATATTATTTATTTCTGAACAACGAGGATCCGGGTTCGAATCCCAGGCTTGTAAAAATTTTTAGGTTGATAGTTTACAACTATATCCTAAATTAAAATAAATAAATAAATATTATTTGTTTATTATTTATTAATATAAAAATGTTAAAAAAATTCACAAATTAATTATAATAACTCACTGCGATATACTTATCTTCAAAAACACGTGTGCACAGCACAAGAATTTATAAAAGTGACGCGTTGCCATGCGTAAGTCAAAAGTTACACACACATGCAAATTTGCACTTGCATTTACACCAGAGCCGGCCACGCTGGGTGCTGCCAACTCTTCGGGGTTAAAAAATGCCAAATTAACTTTGTAAACCTGCTAGAAACGGCTAGATCAAATTCAAAAGCATCCATAAAAATTGCCATTTTTTTGTTTTAGTAAAATATTTTTTTATTTGAAAATTGATAGACAATTATCAAGCTCAATAAAGTCGATATTCTCCTCAAGAGTATAGGAGTTGTTTGTTCCAATTAAATTCAAATACTTTGGAGGCACTTCAAAGTTGTGGCAACATTTATTTGATCTACGCAATCCATAACTGTAAATATAATTAATTTACGTTTAATAAGAAGTCAAAATTTTTAATATTGTGTTAAAATTATTAATTACCGTATGTGTAAAATCGAATTAAGTGTGTCTATGTTCATTGAGTTCCTCAGCTTTGATTTTACAATGTTCATCTGACTAAACACTCGTTCGACTTCCGAATTTGACCACGGTAGCGATAGTAAGCTCAAGACAAAAGTAGCTAATGATTTAAATCGGTGATTACCTCCTGAATCCACATAATTGTTTGCTTCAGCCTAAAATATAAAATATAATACCCTCTGCAAGGGTATAACTAGCATTAACGTGGACATCTTAGTAAATAAATATATTAAATGTATAATAAAATATGTCGAGCCCTATTTGCGACAATAACGTATGCGCCATTTACCGAAATTTTTTTTATACCAATATGTTTATAAACACCACCCGCATCTGCAGCTAAAATATTACATTACTTTATACTTTATATATTTACGAAGATATTGGCCTGTCAATAATAACGTAAGCGACATAAAATCTACTACAAATTCAAAAATAAAGTAAGTAAGTCGCCGGGCCGACTTGGATTTACCATGCATCAGGGTGAAAAAAAAACTACATCGAGTTTAAAACTAAGTTCATATATTAAATTTCTTTCGTATGCGCTATTTCTAACATATGCTATCTCGCTCACTCTTATGTGTGTGCACTCTAGCGCCCCACCGGCCCAATTCGCACTTGCACTGCTTTGAGTGCAAAACGTTTCAATGCATAACTCAGCCATTTTTATTCCGATTATGAAACTTGGTGGAATGATAGATGTTCATAACATGTATAAGTGCGCCAAATTAAATTACGATACGATAAATATTACGGGAGAAAATCTTTTTTTATTAAATTCCGGAGGCGGAAAGGGGCGTGGCAAAAAAAAAATAAACTTGGTCTGCGCCCATACTACATGAGTCTACATTCTAAATTTGGTAACTCTAACATTTGTAGTTGCTGAGATCTCTGCACTCTTGCGGACGGACAGACGGACATGGCTATATCAATTTCTCTTCTCATGCTGATCAAGAATATATATACTTTATAGGGTCGGAAAAGCTTCCTTCTCCCTGTTACATACATTTTAGCGACTTTAATATACCATTTAATCCTATGGATGCATTGTATAATAATTTATAAATAAAGTAAGTCGCCGGGCCGACTTGGATATACCATGCATTAGGTGAAGAGATATATATTAAATTTCTTTTAAATGCTATCTCGCTCACTCTTATGTGGAAACGAGCACTCTAGCGCCCCCCGACCAAATCGGTGATTTCCACCATATGCTATCTCGCTCTTTTTGGCGTGCATCTGCCTTGCACCGCTATAAGTGAAAAACGTGTCTATGTATAACTCGGCCATTTTTATTTCGACTCTTGTGATATTTGGTGGGATGATAGATATACGTGACATGTATTAGTGTGCCAAATTAAATTACGATACGATAAATATTTTTCGAATTTCGGGAGCGGAAGGGGGCGTGGCAAAAATTTGAAATAAACTTGGTCTGCGTGCATAATGCACACATCTAATGTCCAAATCCGATAGCTCTATCTTTTATAGTTCCCGAGATATGGGGGCTCAAAATATTGTTTTTCGAATAGCGAGGGCGGAAGGGGGCGTGGCAAAAAAAAAATAAACTTGATCAGCGTACACACCAAACGAGTCTACATGCCAAATTTGGTAGCTCTAGCTTGTATAGTTGCTGAGATCTAGACACTCTATCGGACGGACGGACAGACGGACATGTCTCAATCGACTCGACTATTGATACTGATCAAGAATATATATACTTTATAGGGTCGGAAAAGCTTCCTTCTCCCTGTTACATACATTTTAGCGACTTTAATATACCATTTAATCCTATGGATGCATTGTATAATAATTTATAAATAAAGTAAGTAAGTCGCCGGGCCGACTTGGATATACCATGCATTAGGTGAAGAGATATATATTAAATTTCTTTTAAATGCTATCTCGCTCACTCTTATGTGGAAACGAGCACTCTAGCGCCCCCCGACCAAATCGGTGATTTGCAGCATATGCTATCTCGCTCTTTTTCGCGTGCATCTGCTTTGCACCGCTATGGGTGAAAAACGTTTCTATGTATAACTCGGCCATTTTTATTCCGATTCTTGTGATATTTGGTGGGATGATAGATATACGTGACATATATTAGTGTGCCAAATTTAATTTCGATACGATAAATATTTTGGGTGAAAATCGAATTTTTTCGAATTTCGGGGGCGGAAGGGGGCGTGGCCAAAATTTGAAACAAACTTGATCTGCGCGCACACTGCACGCATCTAATGTCCAAATCCGATAGCTCTATCTTTAATAGTTCCCGAGATATGGAGGTTCAAAATATTGTTTTTCAAATAGCGGGGGCGGGGCGAAAAAAAAAATAAACTCGATCTGCCTGCAGAGCAAACGGGTCTACATGCCAAGTTTGGTAGCTCTAGCTCTTATAGTCTCCGAGATCTCGATGATCCTACAGACGGACAGACGGACAGTCGGACAGACAGACGGACATGTCTCAATCGACTCGGCTATTGATACTGATCAAGAATATATATACTTTATAGGGTCGGAAAAGCTTCCTTCTCCCTGTTACATACATTTTGGCGACTTTAATATACCATTTCATTCTATGAATGCATGGTATAATTAACCATCATCTCTTAATCGCAGCTTTAAACACTTGGCTCTGCACAAGCGGGCGCTAAAAGTGGAGAAGTGGTTAAGGATAAAAGTTTGTTGCTGACCAAAACTAATGTTATGGCGAGATAACCTAAAATTAAGATTCTTAATATAAATTGTTTTTTAAAATTTTGGGACTGAGAAAGTCTGCCGAATGAAGTTTTTACTGAGTCAAAACTCCTTGTTGGCGTATCCCGTGATAGTTTAATTGAAGTTGCATCATCGATAAAACGATGTCAATTGAGGCATACTCCGCCATCCGCCACCCCGGACCCACAAACACCATTGGCACCAATACCATCATCCATCGTCACTCTTGTAAGCGAATCAATACAGCTTAGCAAATCAATTTCTATGGCTTCACAGTTTTTGAGCGCATGTTTTTGTTTTTTGTTATTTGTTGTTGTTGCCTTC
The DNA here is from genome assembly GCA_018150735.1 of Drosophila sp. 14030-0761.01. Taxonomy (NCBI): domain Eukaryota; kingdom Metazoa; phylum Arthropoda; class Insecta; order Diptera; family Drosophilidae; genus Drosophila; species Drosophila sp. 14030-0761.01. Next base: position 3,650,379 of record JAECWO010000003.1, read on the forward strand.
TGGTTTGTCAAACCATTTGTTTTTTCGAAACATTCGCAGTCGTAAATCATGATGGAACGGTGGCGCAACAAAGTGGCGGTAGTTAGTGGCGCCAGCTCTGGGATTGGAGCTGCCTGTGCCCGGGCTCTGGTCGGAGCCGGTCTGATTGTTGTCGGGCTGGCCCGCCGCCAGGAGCTGGTCGAACAACTGCGATCCGAATTGCCCGAGGAGGAGCAACGGCAACGCATGCATGCGGTCAGGTGCGACATAACGCAGGAGTCGCAGGTGCTCGAGGCATTCTATTGGGCTAAACGTCAATTGGGCGGCTGCGATATACTTGTAAGCAATGCGGGCATTATTGCCACCGCCGAATTGAGTGGCCCGAATAACACAAAGGCTATGCAAAGGACCCTACAAACGAACATCATGGGCAGCATGTATTGCATACGCGAAGCATTCCAATCGATGAGGGAACGCTCAGCCGAGGGACATGTGGTAATTGTGAATAGTGTGGCTGGACACCAGGTACCCAATTTGGGACCCCAATTGCCATCGTTGAATATTTATCCAGCCAGTAAGTTCGCCTTGCGTGCCATGAATGAAATTTATCGTCAGGAATTTCAGCGCCATAGAACCCACGTTCGAGTATCGGTGAGCAGTTAATAACCACACATGGACACTTGGATTCACAACGATTTTGTTCTCCTTTGTTAGACCATCAGTCCGGGCATAGTTGATACCGATATTTTGCCAGCGCAAATTCAGGGCGTCATAAAGGAGCATATGCCCATGCTAAAATCGGAGGATATAGCCGATGCGGTCCTCTGGACCATTGGAACGCCCCCGAATGTGCAAGTGAGTCGCTTAGAATGATACAATTTGGATGAATCAATGCTAATTTGTTGCTCTGTATCCACCATTTTTATTTTGGTAGGTTCACAACATCACGATCAAGCCGCAGGGTGAAAAGTTTTAACTCACTTCGTATCACAAACAATCTATGGATAGAAGTTTACAACTCTAAGTGGACTTTGGTTTAATCACTTCACTAACTGAACTAGTTTTCTAAGGAACAACTGGAATACTGTAACGAATTTACAGAAAATTTGTATTAAAGACATTTTAGTCAACAGAAAATGTAATTTTTGTTGGGCCTAAAAAGTTAAAACCCTGCAAGGTTCGCTGGCTTCGGCCAGTCTTTAACTGAACTCTTTCACTCTAGTTAATTCAATTACTAGAAAACCCCATCTTCATGCTAACCAATTACCAATAGGTAGTTTCGGCCGTTCAAAGAACATTCTCTGGTGCCATTAGCATACGACCACGACCACGATGAGGACGAAACGGCACAGCAGATGACAACTCTTTCGCTTCACCCCACTTATCCTTTTAATCCATTTTCATTGTGTGTCACATGGCTTCCAAGTACTTAGACTGAAATGTACGATGCTCCATGCTCCATGCACCATGCTCCATGCTCCGTTCACCATGTCTGGGCGGCAATCCATCTGCTTCCATACTAAATTCACATCGAGTCTGATTTGAATGTGAGATAAAAAGGAAAGAGATTGCTAGCTTCAGACACCAAGCTCCAGTATCCTTCTCCTCCCCACACACAGATCCAAGAGATCCAAGTCCACACATTTTGTTCAAAAATTGTTTGTCGGTGGGTCAGGCGAGTAGGTCAAAAGTGTAGAAGATTTCGGCCTTAACTTTGTTTTGTGTGTTGGGACAACTGTTGGTCACTTACCAATCCAATGAGCTGCATGTCACCCGCAACAACAAGAACAACAACGACAACGACAAAGGATGGCCAAAAAGAAATAACCCACGTTGTCCAGATGTGTGTGCTTGGCTGTGAGTTGGGGATAAGCCAAATGCTTTAGAATTGAGAATGAAATTCAAAGAATTTTGTAAAATATCCCAATATGTTCGAGGTCCCAAACATCTGTATCTGTACAGTTTTTAAGCAAAAAACTTACTTAAATATTAGGTAAACCTTAACAATTCTTGAGCACTGTCTGTGTGGCCTGACAAGACGCAAAAGTCTGCCTGGGATTGCTGGTTTAACCCTCTATTTCGAATGCTTAAGGCTTTAATTGGTCTAAAGACCACTAAACTAATTCAACCTGCGTGGGTATACCCTTGCAATAGAGCTGGGCATCCATCGATGGTCTCCCCCCTCGATGGTTTTTTCAACGATGGGGAAAAATCGATAGTAACGATGGTTCAATATTTTCCCATCGGTGGTTTAAACCATCGATGGTTAAAAGGGTTATTCGAATTATTATTCAAATAATATACAAAACGGTTATTTTTGTTTTTAAATTTACCACGCACAAATCAAGTCCGATGGATCGCCATCGAAAAATTTCCATCGATCTATCGCACTTTTTAATTTACATCGATACTATCGATGGAACCATCGATGGATTTCCCAGCTCTACCTTGCAAAGAGGGTATATTCATTTTTGTCAGAAGTGTGAAAAGCATAGAAAGAAGCATCTCCAACCATATATTTTATCATTAAACTTGGCAAATCTACGAAATTTTATGAATTTCGGAGGACTATAGCATTCAACAAACACATGTGTGCCGAATTGCTCCGGACTAAAGTTTTAGATCGTTCTTTCGTGTAGATGCGGCTTATCACATGAAAGAAATGAGCGGTACAGACGAAATGGAGAAACATTAACTGTTAATCATCAAAATTCTAAGCTCTGGAACAAACCGTTGGATAACGCGGAGCGCATTGAAATGGAATAGAATAAAATAGAAATCGATCAACAATTTGGGCAAATTCATTACTGAATCTTTGAAAAATCTAATGTATGTACGTAGATCTCATAGCAAGGCCTCCAGGGGGCTCTACCAACATTGTAGCAAAGATTGCTTCTGAGTACGGTAACATGTCCAGTCGCTGGCTCAGTCACTCGGGCTGCCAGGTGAAGGTCGTCGGTTTCAGGCCATCGTTGAGTGTTTGTTGTTTATCAAAAAGCAACGGCAACAACAACTACATATAGCAACAATAGCACTAAGAATACTGTTACTCAGTTATTCAGCGCACGCCTTCACCTTTGTCATCGCTTGATTCTGGTTCTGCAACAATTTGCTGTTGTTTCATGAAGCAAAGGTGATGCCCTTGCCTTTGCCTCCACCATCGCCCCCCATGCTCCCCCCTTCTGCTCCCAGCGGCCGTCCTTTTTACTGGTGCACCTCCATCTCCTCTTTATTTCGCTCCATCCCTCGTGTCCCAGTCAATGTTTATTTGTTTTATTTTAATTGCAGCTATGAGCCCCTCAGCTCAGAGCACTCGGTTGTTACTTATGTTGTTCTTGTTGGCACTGGGAACGCAGTATTTGGGCCACACTTGGCAATTCCAAGGCAGACAGACAGTCAGAAGGCAGCAGGCAGCGGGTAAATACGAGTAATGACATTTTAATTAAATAAAAGCTTCAACTATTGTTAACTTATTGTTGAATGTTGGGGCAAATGTCACCAGCTGTTCGCCAAGAACTCCAACGACTATGCTAATGGAGAGGAAGGCAAATACTAAAGAATACTTAAACACTGCATAGAGTAAGTAAACTGAACACATGAAGGTTGCAATTTTCAATTCTGAACGAGCGATATCTTAGTGATTTGGAAAGTATCGATTTTTATACCCTTGCAAAAAGGGTATATTAATTTTGGTCAGAAGTGTGCAACGCATAGAAGGAGGCATCTCCGACCATATAAAGTATATATATTCTTGATCAGCATGACAAGGCGAGTTCAAATCCGTTTGTCCGTCTGTCTGTCCGTCCGTCCGTCCGTCCGTCCGTCCGTCTGTCTGGATCAACAGCTTCTCCTCCGAAACTGCTAAAGCTACAGAGCTGCAATTTTGCACGAAGTCTTGTATATACTGCAGGCATTGTATATCTCGGATTCATCCGGATCGGATGACTATATCATATAGCTCCCATAGGAACCATCGGTCGAAAAATGAGATTTAGATTAATAACTTCTTTCTTTTTCACCCGATTATCATAAAACTTAACATTTGGCAGTTTACTATACATCCAAACATCCGTGCCAAATTTGATCAAGATCGGACTACTATATCATATAGCTCCCATATGAACGATCGGACCAAAAATAGTTTTTCTTCTAGAAACTTTTTTCGTTCTTATGCGATCATCGTTAAACTTGGTAAATAACATTTCCACATTGAAAATTATAATTCTGGTAAATTTGATCAAAATCGGATGACTATATCATATAGCTGTCATACAAACATATGAAAAAATTGCATGCTGCATGTCTACATACATGCATATGTATGCGTGCCGTGCTATGGCGTGTAAAAACGGATTTTAACACCAGTGTCTTTACATTTAGAAAACTCTTTTTAGGGATCTAGTAACACCAAGAGCTTGCAAGGGTATACAAACTTCGGCATGGCCGAAGTTAGCCCGGCCTTCTCGTTTAAAGTTTGTAGCTCAGGTGGGAAACGATGATGCGGGTTGAAATCGAGAGCTCATTCTTAATCCTGAAATTTGAAAAAAAATAAATTCACACGTAGCGAATGGTCATTGCCTGCCTAAAAATCGTTGTTTGAATGAGTTTTGACCTGTTGATCCATCGAATCGATAACTAGCAAATTTACTTGATGCCAGTTAAGTTCGGCTGGCATAATGGTTCAACAAATTTTGCAGACTTCAGTTTTGAATTCTCGTTTCGTAGTCTGCATTTTTTTTTATAAGAAGGATATAAATCGTAGAAGTGCTTTTTCCCATTTGACTGATGTTTACGTATTGTGTTTTGGGCAAAGAGTTTGCTATCAAAAATGCCAGAGCCTCATTTGGTGTAAGAGGAACTGGCTCAGATAAGAGTTGTTTTTTTGTTTTATGTCTTTGACGCAGTTTTCTTTATATATATTTATACTATAATATATACAGTGGTGGCCATTTATTTGGCACATTTTTTTTTCGTTGTTCAACTCAGATTTTCTCGAGTGTTAAACAATTTTTTGAAACAATTTTTTTTGCAATGTGTTTGTCAATATATTGAGATGATGCACCGTAAATTTTGTTAAGTTAGGTTTAGCCGTTATTTTTTCCAGGTACATTTGATTGGAAAAACCCCCCATTTTTTGTGGACAAATATTTGGCACACTTTTCCAGAATCGTTAATATTAAAGATACACCTTTGGACCCTAAGAAGAAGTTAAAGAACTAGTAAAACTAAGAAAAACTGCATACCAAAATTTATCCCCAAATTGAGTTTTGGAGCCAGTTGAAGTTGCGATTTTTGCTCCTAAATTTGGGTCTTTTCACTTGGCGCCGTTACGGCACTAATTAATGCTAAAATACTATTTCCTTCAAAAGAACGGATTAGAGGAGATAAAATTTCCCGTCCAATGAGGTATTTTGCATTAAAATCGGATGACGAATTAATTGACTCGCCTCGCAATAAGTGTATTTTTTATGCGAAATGCCTTATTCCTTATAACCCAATTTTCCGTCTCTTTCTTTTTTGTGCATGCAAGGACGCTACTTAGGCAATAAGAGACAATGCCCGCAGGTACCTGGGTGTCATAGCCAAATAATGCGCCCACGAGCCGTCAAAACATTTTTTCACGATAAAGGAAAGATGCGTCGCTTTGGTATCCGACTAAATATTAAATACTTATAATAGTTTAAATAAAATAACTGTTTAGAAAACGTTGCCGTAATTGATTAATATCATTAATTGATTAATATCATTAAAAAAGTATTTAATATTTAGTCGGATATCCTCTATTTTTTAATACAACCAAGCATCTGATCTTTGGATTTCATCCCATAATATATTTAGGTTGCTTGGTTTATAAAAAAAAAGTGGCATTAATTTATTATATTATAATTGTTTCAAAAAATTGTTTAACACTCGAGAAAATCTGAATTGAACAACGAAAAAAAATATGTGCCAAATAAATGGCCACCACTGTATATATATAATAAACTTCATTAGCGTATAAATTACACGAGTTTACATTTTAAATTTGGTAGCTCAATTATTTATAGTTCCTGAGATCTGTGCACTCTTACGGACGGACAAACAGACATGGCTTTATCAATTTCTCTTCCCATGCTGATCAAGAATATATGTATGTATATACTTAATAGGGTCGGTAATTCTTCTTTCTGCATATATGTATATATACATATACAGGGGTGTCACAGAAAACTCTAGAGATTTTGGCGACGTTGAAAATGTAAAACGCCGAAACGAAACGTTGGTATCATGGAAATCTCTGACCACTAACCATGTATATGTAATATAGATGCCGCAAATAGAAGATTTTTTGATTGCAAACGCTAGCCTAACCATGGAACCACAGAGGCGTTCGGCAAAAAGCCGAGCGCTCATAAGCTCAATGAGAGCGTAACGCAGAGAGGGAGGGAAACGTACGAAAAAGAAGACATACTATGTACATTCCCCTGTGGAAAGTACATCAAGCGATGTTGGCAGCGGGATGCTAAGTGTCGACGTGGCTCTGCCGATAGAGCTAATGTTATACAAAAAGAAAAAATTTATTTATTTTTGTACCATGCATCCGTAGAATGAAATGGTATATTAAAGTCGCCAGTATGTATGTAACAGGCAGAAGGAAGCTTTACCGACCCTATAAAAAGTATATATATTCTTGATCAGTATCAATAGCCGAGACGATGGCTCATTTCGAAGCTTGCTTTTCACAAGCCATCAAATATTTTCAATTGGGCTTGGAACTGGGCTATTTGATGGCCAGTCTATAAACCTCTATCACAATCTGCCAGTTTTGGTATTGATGGCAGCAAACTATCTTCTAAAATATTAATGTATTTTTTAGCATTAACCGTCCCTTCAATGAAATGCAGGTTTCCTAATCCTTTGGCGGGCATACATCCCCATACCATAGGGCTTGCAGGAAACTTTACTGTTCTGTTAAGGCAGTCTTTTATGGTATGTTTATGGCCTCTTACGGATGACGCGTTTTCTCGTATCGCCGACACAAACATCAAATTTAGCTTCATCGCTAAATATGATGGTATCCCATTGCCTTTGAGTCCAAGACATCCTTTCCCGAGCCCATTGCAAACGCTTCTTTTTTTGACGAAGCTTGAGCAAGGGTTTTTCCTTGGCCTACGAGTGAGATAAGCTATTGGTAATAACAAAACATACATTTTAAAAACCATATCCAATATTTTTTAAATGTAGTCGCGTCCATTCTCGCTTTACAGTTTTGCCAATTTTCTGCGACCACTCAGAGTCCAAATTTTTTAAAGATAGGCGACGATCAGCCTTAACAATTTTGGCCAGTTGTCTTTTGTCGAGGGGTGTTAGTGCTCTCTATTTTTAATATTGCCAGTTTTTTTGAAAATTGTTATCACCCCATGCACAGAGTATTTCGCCAAATTTAATTGCTTGCTGATCTCCATAAGGTTCTTCCCAGATTTGAAATAATCTCTAATCAATACTCTGATTTCGTTGCAAATAGGCTTACCTCGTACCATCGTTGCTAAACTTTCAATGATGTGCATAAATTTTCAAATTTTTTGCGTGCTGTATTGTGATATTATTTGCAGATTATCAGGGGTGTGACAGAAATCGCTAACGCCCCAAACGCAAATGTAGGGTGTCACAGAAACCTCTTTTGACAGTTTTGAAAAGTTACAAGTTTTTCTCCAACGTTTGGTTAATTTTGCGCTTACAGCAAATTATGTTGAAAAAAGAATGGTGTTGAAATAAACTTTGATTATTTTTGGATGGAATTGCATTCAAATAATCGCTGGCAATATTTGTGTTCATATATAATTTATTATTTTACGAAAACGCCTGTGAAAAATTCAAGCAAGCGTCGTTTTTGCTTAAATCACCCATAAGCAAGGCTGCCATCCTGCTGAAAACGGCAGAAACTTATTTTCGGACAAAACATCTGTGTTTCCAATTTTAGTTTGTTATATGTCACAAGTAAGCACAAATTTTATGGATTACGACCAAATTTAAGAAAGTTTATTAAATTGTGTGTACACAGATAAATTTAATTAAACGCCGAAAAAATGCACCAAGTTGACGTCTCTGTTTTTATCTTGGCCAACCAAAGAAGAAGAAGAAATGTAAACAGCTGTAAAAAATGCAATTGCAGTTGCCGCCTTTTTTAAAATGAATTGAAATTTTTTGGATTTCTGATGGATAAGGTTTCTAATATGATCAAATAAACTTAATTAAATTTGCATTTGAATATGTGCAACGAATTTTAAATTATTTCACTTGTAATTGAAGATTTGTAAAAATGGAAATCGCTTGCTAAAAAGAAGCAAGATTCTAGATTAAATAATATTCCCAACGATTTCGCTCACGTTTGTTCTAAACACCTCCAGGTCTGCATCCAATGACCTGTTGAACAGAGCTAATACCTAGAAATCGCATGAAGGAAATTTTATTCTGGGGTAAAACAGTTGCCATTGTTGCGAAAAAAGAATTGCGTAGAAAAGAGAATGTAAGCTTACAATAGAGCTGGGAACTCCATCGATAGTTCCATCGATAGTATCGATGGAAATTAAAAAGTGCGATAGATCGATGGGAAAAGTTCGATGGCGATCTATCGAACTTGATTTGTGCGTGGTCACATAAATAACCGTTTTGTATTTTATTTGAATAATAATTCGAATAACCCTTCAAACCATCGATGGAACAATCGATGGTCCCATCCATCGATTGAAAAATACTGAACCATCGATACTATCGATGTTTTTTCCCGTCGCCGACAAAACTATCGAGGGGGCAGACCATCGATGGATTCCCAGCTCTAGCTTACAAACGCAATAGTTTGCAGTTATCGATGCATTGTATTAATCTTGTTGTATTTAATTCATTGTTCTTAAATGTTTGGTTAATTTGCCGAAATTTGTTTACAGTTACAAATTTAAAGTAAATGTAAACAAAAGGGTTGTCAAAGTACCGACAATATTGCGCGCGATAATGATTTTAATAAAGTAAGTAAGTCGCCGGGCCGACTTGGATATACCATGCATTAGGTGAAGAGATATATATTAAATTTCTTTTAAATGCTATCTCGCTCACTTTTATGTGGAAACGAGCACTTTAGCACCCCCCGACCAAATCGGTGATTTCCAGCATATGCTATCTCGCTCTTTTTCGCGTGCATCTGCCTTGCACCGCTATGGGTGAAAAACGTTTCTATATATAACTCGGCCATTTTTATTCCGATTCTTGTGATATTTGATGGGATGATAGATATACGTGACATGTATTAGTGTGCCAAATTTAATTTCGATACGATAAATATTTTGGTGAATATCGAATTTTTCGAATTTCGGGGGCGGAAGGGGGCGTGGCCAAAATTTGAAACAAAATTGGTCTGCGTGCACACTGCACGCATCTAATGTCCAAATCCGATAGCTCTATCTTTTATAGTTCCCGAGATATGGAGGCTCAAAATATTGTTTTTCAAACAGCGGGCGCGGAAGGGGGCGGGGCGAAAATAAAAATAAACTTGATCAGCGTACACACCAAACGAGTCTACATGCCAAATTTGGTAGCTCTAGCTTTTATAGTTGCTGAGATCGTCAATCGATTCGTTTCATCAAGAACTATCATCTGTGTGAAGGACATTCCGATAGTTTTGCCAGGGGCTGAGATATTAGGGATTTTTCGATATTTTTCATTTTTTTGGCCGCCCGGTACATTCTGGGTCTTAGATCAAGAATATGTATACTTTATAGGGTCGGAAAAGATTCCTTCTGCCTGTTACATACATTTTGGCGACTTTAATATACCATTTCATCCTATGGATGCATGGTAAATAAAATAAGAAAAATATTGGCACCTTTGTCAATACACATGGGAGGCCACAGCGAAACGTGACAGGGTACAGCTAACATATAATCAACTTTTTCATAATCGCTCTTTGCTATTTGCTATTTGCTTTCAATACGCTTCAACATTACTTATACTTATTTTTTGTCCTTAAACAGACGAAATCTCTATTATATTACTGTTCCGTGGTCACATGAGAATTTAACAGAGGCCACAGCGAAACGTGGCAGAGTACAGCTAGTTTACTATATATCTAAACGTCCGTACTCAATTTGATCAAGATCAGACTACTATATCCTATAGCTCCCATAGTAATAAATCGGACAAAAAATAGTTTTCGCTTTAAAATCAAATTTGGTAAATAACACTCGCACATAACAAATTATAATCTTGGTCGATGTTAGCACGGTCTTTTTTTATATTTCGAAGTTTGACAGTTCAGATTCAAATTTTCCGGTGCACGATTAACTTTTGACGGCTTGTCATGCATCAGGTGAAGAGATATACTTTAAATTTATTTCAAATGCTCACACTCTTATGTGGAAACGAGCACTTTAGCGCCCCCCCGACCAAATCGGTGATTTCCAGCATATGCTATCTCGCTCTTTCTTGCGTGCATCTGCCTTGCACCGCTATGGGTGAAAAACGTTTCTATGTATAACTCGGCCATTTTCCGATTCTTGTGATATTTGGTGGGATGATAGATATACGTATTACGTGACATGTATTAGTGTGCCAAATTTATTTTCGATACGATAAATATTTCGGGTGAAAATCGAATTTTTAGAATTTCGGGGGCGGAAGGGGGCGTGGCCAAAATTTGAAACAAACTTGGTCTGCGTGCACGCATCTAATGTCCAAATCCGATAGCTCTATCTTTTATAGTTCCCGAGATATGGAGGTTCAAAATATTGTTTTTCAAATAGCGGGGGCGGAAGGGGGCGGGGCGAAAAAAAAAAATAAACTCGATCTGCCTGCAGAGCAAACGGGTCTACATGCCAAGTTTGGTAGCTCTAGCTCTTATAGTCTCCGAGATCTCGATGATCCTACAGACGGACAGACGGACATGTCTCAATCGACTCGGCTATTGATACTGATCAAGAATATATATACTTTATAGGGTCGGAAAAGCTTCCTTCTCCCTGTTACATACATTTTGGCGACTTTAATATACCATTTCATTCTATGAATGCATGGTATAATAAGTAAATTTTTTCTTGTTGTATAACATTAGCAATAATTTTTGGTTTACGAAAAATGTATAACAATTTCAATTCCAAACGTTAGTATTTTTTTTTTTTTTTTTTGAATTGCACAACCCTATTGTACTTATCGACAATCGAAATACCGAAATAGCGGCGATCGAGTCGGCCGCTGTGCCAACCGGTGGCTGTGGCTCCGAAAATGTTGCCGAAAATGAAACGTCGGAGATTTCCATGACACCAACGTTTGGTTTCGGCGTTTTACATTTCAAACATCGCCAAAATCGCTAGCGTTTTATGTGACACCCCTGTATAACTAGATAGTGATTCTGTTACATTGGGCGATTTTCCAAAAAAATGTATGGTAGAATATTGAAAAAACCTTTTTATTTATTAATAGTAAACACTTCAGTAAACAAAAAATTCAACAAAAAAGCGCGAAATTCAATTAAGGGCACTATATTCTAACGGATCAAAAAAAGAAAACAAAACTTTATAAAGACTCAAAAATGTCAATTAATAACCTCCCAAATTGTGGAATTACTTCAAAAATCCGATTCGGCATCGAATCAATAATTTATTGAAACTCGGTTTGTGGTATTTCAGCCCATTCCTGAGAAACCGTTTCTGTAAGCTCTTCCACCGATTGAAATTTGCTTCCGCCAGCATAAACACGCCTGCTAAGGTTCCCCCACATGTTTTCGATGGGATTTAAATCCGGAGATCGAGCAGGCTGAAACCATGCTCGACTAGTCCTTGAAACATGTATGGGCGCATTATCCTGTTGGAAAATCGAGTCATCATCCAAAAAGTCAAGAAAAACATTCTCCAATAAATTTATGTAGTCTTGAGAACTCAAACGCCCCGAAACTTTGCAAATTGGTGTTCGATTGTGGTAGGTAAATGCGGCCCATACCATTAACGATCCGCCACCAAAGTTTCGCTTTGTGGAATAACGTTCAAGCTCACGAATGTCATGCCAGTAATAATTGAATCCATCAGGGCCATCTGAATTGAATTTTTTCTCATCTGAGAAAACTACTTTTTTCTAGTTTTCCGACCAGGACATGTGTTGCTTTGCGAGTCGAGTCACTTTGTGACCGTTCGATAGAGTCAGCTTAGACTTCATTTTCTTACTTTTGAGACGGTTGCTGGTTGCCAAAATTTGAGGCACACGTCGCTTTGATATCGGAAGGTCTAATTCAGTAACAGTCTTAGAAGCAGCGGCATTTTCTTGAAGTCTTGCGCGAATAATAGGGGCTTTTCCTCGTGGTGGCACCTTTTGATTATTCGAATTTTGTCTGTTTTTGTTGTAATTTTCCTTCAGATTTGCAGCATTATTTATAGTAGTAGGGGAGCGTTTTAATTCGCGTGCAATTATTCGGTTATACCAACCCGCATCCTTATATGCAAGGACTTTAGCGGCTTGCACATTTTCAAATGCAAATTTAATTATTTGTATTCGATCATATTACAAACCATATCTATCAGAAATCCAATAAATTTCAATTCATTTTAAAAAATGCGGCAACTTCAATTGCATTTTTTACAGCTGTTTACATTTCTTCTTCTTCTTTGGCTGGCCAAGATAAAAACAAAGATGCCAACTTGGTGCATTCTTTCGACGTTTACATTAAATTTATCCGTGTACACACAATTTAAAAAACTTTCTTAAATTTGGCCATAATTTATTAAATTTGTGCTTTACAAACTAAAATTGGAAACACAAATTTTTTGTCCGATAACAATGTTTTCCCATTTCCAACAGGATGGCAACCTTGCTTATGGGTGTTTTAGGCAAAACGACTCTTGCTTGATTTTTTTACAGGCGTTTTCGTAAAATAATAAATTTAATTTAATATAATTGTCAGCAATTATTTGAATGCAATCCATCCAAAAATAATCAAAGTTTATTTCGATACCATTTTTTTCCCACATAATTTACTGCAAGCGTAGAATTAACCAAACTTTGGAGAAAACCTTGTAACTTTTCAAAACTGTCAAAAGAGGTTTCTGTGACACCCTACATTTGCATGGGGCGATTTTGGGGCGTTAGCGATTTCTGTGACACCCCTGATAGAAATGTTTTGCACTTAAAGCGGTGCAAGGCCAATGCACACAAAAGTTAGCGAGATAGCATGGGCTAGAAGTCATCGATTTGGTCGGGGGGCGCTAAAGTGCTCGTGTCCACATAAGAGTGAGCGAGATAGTATTTGTAGTTTTCGGCCCCGCGACTTACTTTATTTATTTAAAGATATAGTTATCATACTGCACCACCAAAATTTTTATACCATGCATCCATAGGATGAAATGAGAAATTAAGTAAATGTATGTATATTTATCGTATCGTAATTTAATTTGGCACACTCATACATGTTATGAGGATCTATCATTCCTCCCAATCTGAATAAAAATGGCCGAGTTATACGTTGAAACGTTTTTGCACTTAAAGTGGTCCAAGGGCGGATTTGGCCGGTGGGGCGTTAAAAATCGAGCATGCGAAAAAACACTCATGCTTAATGGGATTAAGATCAGGAAATTGTGGTGAAGATTTCAACTGTTTTAAAATAAAATAAGCCACTCCTGTACACTATAAACAGTGTGCTTTGGATCATTGTCCTGTGAAAAATTAATGTTTGGGGTTGAGACCAAGTTCTCTTCGAAAATGCTCTTTTATATACAGTTGCGGACAAAACTCTCCGTACGACCCCCTTTTTCTTAATTTCTTCATTTAAATGAAATGTAATGATGCAGTTTTGTTTTAAGTCTAATTATATAACAAATGTAAAAAACAAAAAAAAAGCACTGACAAAAGTGTACATACATACATACATACGTTATATTAAGACACTTATTTAGCTCTTCTTTTCTGGGAAAACTTAACTGAAAAGTACCGTTTGTTTTAGTATGTGGTTCTGCTTTGCATTTTTCCTAAAATTTATGGCATTCTGTCTTTTCAAAAAGTGTACGATCGGAATAATGTCGCTCCGCAAAGAAATCTCTACTGATTTGAGATAATTAGTTGTTGAGCATTGAAATAATAAGAAATCCTTTGGCGAAATTGCTGAATTATTACACTTAAGTAAGTCCACGGTACAAACCATTTGTAAAAACTTCCAAACATCCAATTCTGGATTTCTCTGGAGAGTAAACCGCGTAGTGGCCGGCCCCAGAAGCTCAACCGGAGAGATGTGTCCTTTATTCGGTAAGCAGTGGATCAGAATCAAAAATACATGCTACTGACTTGGCCCAGGAGGTAGCCGAGAGGTCTCAAATTGTTATCCACCCACGTACAATAAGCAGGGCCCTTAACAATGAAGGTTACAACTGCAGAATTCCTCGCAAGAAGCCCCTTATAAACGAAAAAACCCGAAAGCTTCGTCTGGAGTTTGTAAAAAATCACCTTAATAAGGGAATAGAATTTTGGAAACTAGTTTTATTCACTGATGAGTCCAAATTCAACATTTTTGGATACGACGGCAAAACCAAACACTGCCATGGATCCCAAAAATCTGATTGCAATTGTTAAGCATGGTGGTGGCAGTGTCATGGTTTGGGGAGCAGTTGCAGCCACAGTCTGATGCCATTCGTGGACAAACTAGGCCTAGGATCGAGTTGGATCTTCCAGCAAGACAATGACCCTAAGCATACTGCGCAATCGTAAAGGACTGGCTGCTATACTATGCTCCGCGGCAGCTATATTCACCTCCACAAAGCCCGGAATTAAATATTATTGAGCATGTTTGGGAAATTTTGGGGCGAAAGATTCGGAAGCACCCAATTACTAGTGCTCCAATCCTAAAAGAAAAGTTGCAGGAGGAATGGCAGAATATCTCGAAGGAGGAGCTTGAAAATCTAGCAGCTTCCATGCCAAGGCGCTTGCAAGCAGTCATTGATGCTTGTGGTGGCCCAACGAAATATTAATATTCTTGTGGAAATTTGTATTTAATTAGTTTTCCTGCATATTCTACGTTCGTATGTACACTTTTTTCAGTGCCTTTTTGTTTTTCGTAAATAACTCTTAAGCCACATACTGAAAATAAATTTTGTTTTTTACATTTGTTATATAATTAGACCAGAGCCGGCCACGCATAGCCCCCGGGGGCCGAAGTCAAAACGCGAAACTCATGTATACGAGCCGAGCGCTTGCCGAAGCCATTACAAAAACTATTTGAGAGCGTGAAAAGAAAATTAGTTTCTCACAGCATTTCGACCCGAGCACTTCAGTGGCCTCTTTCCGGCCATATCTGGCATTTTTCAATTGCCAAATGCAGGAAAAATTGTGATCTAGCTGCTGGCGGGAAAATTAGCATTTTTAAACTGGCCTTTTATAGCATTATTTTAACTTATGTCAGCACTGCTTAAAATTATGAAACGTGGGCATCACATTAATCGATAGTATGAAGTTGATGAAGCCTTCTTGCCATCTTTTTGTATATTTTTCCATCACTAACAAGAATTTCACGTTAAATGCACCCGCGAAAAAAAGAGGATCATTGAAATGCCGAAAGTTCAATCACTAACCAATTTATATTATAGATGGTGCAAACAGAAGATTTTTTGATTGCAAACGCTAGCCTAACCATGGAACACCAGAGGCGTTCGGAAAAAAAGCCGAGCCCTCATAAGCTCAATGAGAGCGTAACGCAAAGAGGGAGGGAAACGTACGAAAAATAATTTAGGTCTCGCACAGACTGCTGAACGACGAACACACGGCTATGTCGCTTGTGATCTCGTTCTGTCTATGTATGCGTGCACAAGTCGGTATATGGGCAGGCATTGTAGTGTGTGTCAGTAACGTGAAGTTCGACAACACCGAACTTCAATAGCTCGCCAGACCCAAGTTTTGAGTTTTCGACAAAGCAGACACAAGGGCGATGAAGGCATTTCCCTGTAGAAAGTACATCCAGCGATGTTGGCAGCGAGATCTCAAGTGTCGTCGTGGCTCTGCCGATAGAGTGCTTGTTTCACGGTCGACATGTTGCGGGTTCGATCCCCAGTGCAATCGTCCCATGTTAAAAGTATTTTTAATTTCTTTTTTAGAATAATTGATTAATTTTATTTTATTCTGTTTTATAATCATTTATAATATTTATTTTTCAACAATATCATTAGATTAGATTTATTCAAAAATAATAATGTAAATAAATAATATAAATTGGTTAGTGGTTCAATATAAACAGAAACCGAGTGACACCTGGTTGCGAGATCCATCGTTTAAGGATTGGTTAACAATAGATCCGAATGATGAGTCGAAGTGCTATTGCAGATATTGCAAGTCAAGTATAGTTTCAAAAATTTACGATTTGCAGGGGCATGCAAAAACAAAAAAACATATGGTGACTACAAGCAGCTTCACACAAAAAAATAAAATTGTGTTCACATCGAATGTGCTTCCCAAAACTGAACAACAACAAGCAGCCTTATGTTTGAACATTGCCACCCATTCTGAAATTTCACCAATAGATCACTTGGGTATATTGTGCGACACATAATTCGATGCAGATAAAATTAAGTCCACAGAACGAAGTGCACGAATACACTGCCGCTCAAATGAATAGGTTCATGATCTCAGAGGTAGGAATTTGTCCATAATTGCGACCCATTTTTGATGCAAATTTTTAATTTAATATATTTTCTTTAAATTAAGTGAAAAATGGGACGCTTAGATCAATTATCCGAGTATGAAAGAGGCCAAATCGAAGCCTATCACAAAAGTGGTCTTGGCCATCGCAAAATCGGTCAAAAAATTGGACGGAGGCAAAATGTTGTGAGTCATTTTTTAAGAAACAAGTCAGAATACGGCAAAAACATCATGAAATTGAGAGAAAATATATTAAATTAAAAATTTGCATCAAAAATGGGTCGCCACGTCGCCAAGTTATACCGCAAACTAAAAATCTTTCAGCTGAACCTATTCAGTTGAGCCAAAAAAAAATGATGTAAATCGGAATACTGGTTTAGGAATTATGGACAAATTCCTACCTCTGAGATCATGAACCTATTCAGTTGAGCGGCAGTGTATAATAAAAAATGTTTTGGGACCATGTTTTCTGGAAGAATTAAAAACTGATATTGGTGATGCCCAATTCAGTCTATTGCTGGACGAAAGTACTGATGTCAGTGTTTGCAAGTCTTTTGGTAAGTTAAAAAGAAAATTTATGAATTAATAAAACGGATAAACTTCTTTTTAGGTGTTGTAAATAATTACACTTTGATAGTTTTTTTCAAAAAAAAAAAAGACATGACCAAACTCGATGGTTTCCCCCTATTTGAGGTCCTGCGAATCGAACTGCATCGTTACTTTTTTCAGCTGTTTTTCAGTTGCTATGTTTTGAGGCATGGTACACTTTTCTTTCGTGTCTAACGGCGAAAGTGTTCTTCGGCATAGTTTTTCAGAATAAATAAGAGAATACGTTTTGGGAAGACACCAAGCCCTAATTTTTATGTTTTGATTACCCTTGGGTCGAAATGTAAAAAAAATCCAAACTTGACCCATGTATATAATACATCTTTCTATGCCAAATAGCATTAGAAATGAAATTATGCTGATCCAACCTAACTTAAAACCAGAAGGCCGGGCTAACTTTAGCCATGCCGAAGTTTGTATACCCTTGCAAGCTCTTGTGTCACTAGCTCCCTAAAAAGAGTTATCTAAATGTAAAGACCCTGGTGTAAAAATCCGTTTTTACACGCCATAGCACGGCACGCATACACATGCAGCATGCAATTTTTTCATATGTTTGTATGACAGCTATATGACATAGTCATCCGATTTTGATCAAATTTACCAGAATTATAACTTTCAATGTGGAAATGCTATTTACCAAGTTTGACGATGATCTCTCAAGAAACAAAAAAGTTTCTAGAAGAAAAACTATTTTTGGTCCGATCGTTCATATGGGAGCTATATGATATAGTAATCCGATCTTGATCAAATTTGCCATGGATGTTTGGATGTATAATAAACTGCCAAATGTTAAGTTTTATGATAATCGGGTGAAAAAGAAAGAAGTTATTGATCTAAAACGCATTTTTTGACCGATGGTTCCTATGGGAGCTATATGATATAGTCGTCCGATCCGGATGAATCCGAGATATACAATGCCTGCAGTATATACAGGACTTCGTGCCAAATTGTAGCTCTGTACCTTTAGCGGTTTAGGAGGAGAAGCTGTTGATCCAGACAGACGGACGGACGGACAGACAGACGGACAAACGGATTTGAACTCGCCTTGTCATGCTGATCAAGAATATATATACTTTATACGGTCGGAGATGCCTCTTTCTATGCGTTGCACACTTCTGACAAAAATTATTATACCCTTTTTGCAAGGGTATAAAAACAAAAATTTTTAAACAAAAATAAAATATTTTTTTTTATATAAAACAGTATAAGTGGACTTATATTTCAATATTTTATGTGCTATTATTGTATATTTATATTAGGTAAATATATATTAATTTATTTATTGACAATTTTGCATCATACATCATACCCTTCGTTTATTAAATTCCAACATAAGTCAGAGAGCAACGAGTCAAGCTGTACCAAAGACTAAAAGTTGAACAGAGCATTAGAAAGTACAGTTAGTATTATCGCTGATAACATCTTACTTGAAAGTCATAATTTGTACATAAAAACATATTTTGTAGTATTTTGACTTTGACTTCGCGATCGTAACGTGGTTTATTGTTCAGTGCGTAAAAAATAAAGAGAAATGGATAAGTGTTCAATAAGTTTTTCAGTTTTCTGCTGCGTATGTGGCAATTTAACGAGCAGTCAAAGTAAAAGAAAAATTTCATCTGCAACTGCCACCATCTATGAGAATTATTTTAATTTAAGCGTAATAAGAGACGTGGATTGGGTGCCAGACACTATTTGCACACAACGCAACAACAATTTGCATAGTTGGGCAAAAAGGAAGACATTAAAAATGGGTTTCGGCATCCCAATGGTTTGGATTGATCCATAAGGCCATCGTACTAAGAACTGTTACGCGTGTGTTAACCAGTTTACGCGATTAAGCAGCAGTACAGTACACAGTACAGTTCAATCTGCACAGTTACCAGTACCACACTCCGAAAACATTCCGATCCCTAGATGTCCAAGTCCAACAGATCTTTCAAATCCGCCAACTATTCTCCCCGAACATGAAGAGTTAATATCTGTTTATCCGCCAACTGAAGATGAAAACTCTTGTCGCCACTTGAAGGTATCACAAGCTCGTTTGAATACGATAGTGCGACAGCTAAAATTGTCGCAAAGGCAAACGATTTGTTTGGCCCATCATCTACGGTCGGTGAACATCTTGGCTAAAGATGTAAAGGTGTATGGATACCGAAAAAGACAGGAGGAGCTTTTGGGCTTTTTTGAAGTCATTAGGGACAATACGTTTTCGTATTGTAAAAATATACCCGGCATTATGCAATACATGAACTGTGAATATAGACCAGAGCAATGGCGCTTATTTATTGACTCCTCCAAGAATAGTTTGAAAGCGGTGTTGCTGTACATAGACAATACAAGAAGTCCAGTTCCAATTGCAATAAACACAAATACAAAAGAAACATATGAGTCTATGAAACTAATTTTGGACAGTGTTAAGTACATGCAGCATAAGTGGAAAATATGTGCGGATTTAAAAGTTATCGCATTACTTACGGGCATGCAGATAGGCTACACAAAAAACATGTGTTTTATTTGCCACTGGGAGAAACATGATTGGAAGCTTAGAATGGATTTCCATTTACATGTTGCAAATGTGATAATTATCCCGCTAATACCAGTCAACAAAATCTTATTACCACCACTTCACATCAAATTGGGACTTGTAATAAACTTCATTAAAGCTATAAATCTTTAATTGGTTCTCGAAAAGCAGTAAACGCCAATCAGATTATCAAACAAAATTATGAGTTGATTAATATTGATAAAGTAAGATAGAATATATGTTTTATGTGTACTCAATACATAGTTCTTTAAAATTTTTATATGTCTTTTCAGATATAACTAATCTGTATTGTGTTTGTCAAGTCTTGTTTGTAGTCTTGTCTTACTTTGCAGTCTCGTTTCTCTTTTTTCTAACACTTTTTATCATACTATATTTAAGGCACCTCTTAAAATTCCACAAGTCTGCGAAACACGATGGCTATCCATTGAATCTGCAGTTGCCAGAATTTTGCATCAGTAGATTGAACTTAATCTACATTTTAGTCTTGCAGCAACAAAAGAAAAATGTTTCAAAGCGCAAAGCTTGCATAAATTGTACAGAGATGAAATTAATTTATTATATTTGACGTTTTTAAAGCCAGTATTAAGGCAGGCTATAAACAAACATTTCCAGGCCACCAATTCAAATGCAAGCAAACTTTTAACAGATCTTGTATTTGGAATAAATTCATTAAAATCAAAAATAATATCCCCTGAAGACATAGTAGACGTTCTGAATACAGATTTTAAAGGATATGGTCAAGAGGGATCTGCCTTTGGGTTACGCATTCGAAATGTTGCTAAAAAAAATAAAGGAACATTTTTCCGATGAAATAGAAATGGAAATTCGATTTAAGTGCACGGAACAGAGGTAAGTAATTTTCTATAAATGTAATTAAATAGGCTAACAATTCTTTTCTTTTTTCAGATTACCAGAAAACTACCAAATATTAAGGCAAATCGACATTTTTTCTGTTGACAAAATTTTGAATGCCAAAAAGGGCTCTATTATTGAAATCCTAAGCCATTTCAAATTGCCTGTCACTCAGATTGAAGAGCTCGTTCTGCAGTACAACAACATACATCTTTTGAAATGGGAAAATACGGATTGTACCTTGAAATTTTAGGCTGAAGCAAACAATTATGTGGATTCAGGAGGTAATCACCGATTTAAATCATTAGCTACTTTTGTCTTGAGCTTACTATCGCTACCGTGGTCAAATTCGGAAGTCGAACGAGTGTTTAGTCAGATGAACATTGTAAAATCAAAGCTGAGGAACTCAATGAACATAGACACACTTAATTCAATTTTACACATACGGTAATTAATAATTTTAACACAATATTAAAAATTTTGACTTCTTATTAAACGTAAATTAATTATATTTACAGTTATGGATTGCGTAGATCAAATAAATGTTGCCACAACTTTGAAGTGCCTCCAAAGTATTTGAATTTAATTGGAACAAACAACTCCTATACTCTTGAGGAGAATATCGACTTTATTGACCTTGATAATTGTCTATCAATTTTCAAATAAAAAAATATTTTACTAAAACAAAAAAATGGCAATTTTTATGGATGCTTTTGAATTTGATCTAGCCGTTTCTAGCAGGTTTACAAAGTTAATTTGGTATTTTTTAACCCCGAAGAGTTGGCAGCACCCAGCGTGGCCGGCTCTGGTGTAAATGCAAGTGCAAATTTGCATGTGTGTGTAACTTTTGACTTACGCATGGCAACGCGTCACTTTTATAAATTCTTGTGCTGTGCACACGTGTTTTTGGAGATACATAAGTATATCGCAGTGAGTTATTATAATTAATTTGTGAGTTTTTTTAACATTTCTATATTAATAAATAATAAACAAATAATATTTATTTATTTATTTTAATTTAGGATATAGTTGTAAACTATCAACCTAACAATTTTTACAAGCACTAGCAACTATGGCCATCGGCTTAGACGATAACTACATCCATACACTAGCCTGGGATTCGAACCCGGATCCTCGTTGTTCAGAAATAAATAATATATATACAGTGGCTCACAGCTTATTTGATACAGGGTAATTTTTTTGTCTTTACATTTCTTTAATATCGAAACTTGCAGGTTTATCGATAAATTGAGAATGCAGTCGACTAAGTGTATATTTAAAATACTAGTTCTAAGTAATGGGTTTCCCGGGAATTTATGTTTTTGGCGAGAAAGGCAACAGTTACGGATAGCCGCCGAATTTAGTGCTCTCAGCTTATTTGATACAGCCACTTTGACGTAAGTAAAATGACAAAATTTGAAGGCTAACCCCAAGCTATCTGCTTCAAAGTTGGCTGCAGAGGTGGAAAATGGGCTGGGCAAGGCGTCGAGCGCAGAAACTGTCCGACGTGTGCTGCGCGACCATGACTTCAACGGTCGAGTAGCTCGAAAGAAGCCATTCATTTAAAAAAAAACGTGCAAAGTCGAATCTCCTTTGCCAAGGAGATGAAGGAGGGATTCCTCATTTTGGAATACCGTCATTTTCTCGAACGAGTCAAAATTTAATATATTTGGCTCAGACGGGATGACGTATGTGTGGAGAAAGCCGAACACTGAGCTTCAAAAGAAGAACTTAAACATGGAGGTGAAACATGGAGGTGGCCACGTGATGGTTTGGGCTTGTTTGTCCGCAGCCGGAGTCGGAAATTTGGTTTTCGTAGAAAGAATTATGGAAAAAATGCAGTACCTCGATATTTTAAAGAATAAGCGCCGAAAAACTTGGCATAGCAGATAATTATAGTTTTTATCAAGATAACGACCCGAAGCCCAAGGCCGGAATCATTCAAACGTGGCTTATTTGGAACTGCCCCCATCTCATGAAACCACCGGCACAGTCTCCTGATATAAACGTCATAGAGAATCTATGGGCAATCTTAGACAAGGAAGTCAGGAAACATAAGATTTCCAGTAAAAAGAGTTGAAAAGAGCCTTGCTGGAGGAATGGGCCAAAATTGGGCTACCACCTACACCCAAATGTTGGTGGATTCAATGCCAAATAGATTACAGGCTGTAATTAAGGCTAAAGGGATGCACACAAAATATTAAAATAAGCACTAACATTCAATTTAAGCATTTTACTAACCCTGTATCAAATAAGCTGTGAGCAAAGTTTTGGAGTCCTTTTTGTTTCTTGTTTTTTTTTTTTGCTGTTGAACAGCTATATTTTTAATTCAAATCTTTTGTTTTTGAAAACTTGATGTTGTCCGCTTTAAAATGGCATTTACAGGGGTGTCACAGAAAACGCTAGCGATTTTGGCGACGTTTGAAATGTAAAACGCCGAAACCAAACGTTAGTGTCATGGAAATCTCCGACGTTTCATTTTCGGCAACATTTTCGGAGCCACAGCCACCGGTTGGCACATCGGCTAACTCGATCGCCGCTATTTCGGTATTTCGATTGTCGATAAGTGCAATAGGGTTGTGCAATTAAAAAAAAAAAATACTAACGTTTGGAATTAAAATTGTTATACATTTTTCGTAATCCAAAAATTATTGATAATGTTATACAATAAGAAAAAATTTACTTATTTTTTGGAGGTACAGTTAACATACTGCAACACCAAAATTTTTAAAATTATTGTCGCGCGCAATATTGTCGGTGCTTTGACAACCTTATTGTTTACATTTACTTCAAATTTGTAACTGTAAACAAATTTTGGAAAATTAACCAAACATTTAAGAACAATGAATTAAATACAACAAGATTAATACAATGCATCGATAACTGCAAACTATTGCGTTTGTAAGCTTACATTCTCTTTTCTACACAATTCTTTTTTTCGCAACAATGGCAACTGAACCCCAGAATACAATTTCGTCCATGCGATTTCTAGGTATTAGCTCTGTTCAACAGGTCATTGGATGCAGACCTGGAGGTGTTTAGAACAAACGTGAGCGAAATCGTTGGGAATATTATTTAATTTAGACTCTTGCTTCTTTTTAGCAAGCGATTTCCATTTTTACAAATCTTCAATTAGAAGTAAAATAATTTAAAATTCCATGCACATATTCAACTACAAATTTAATTAAGTTTATTCGATCATATTAGAAACCTTATCCATCAGAAATCCAAAAAATTTCAATTCATTTTAAAAAAGGCGGCAACTGCAATTGCATTTTTTACAGCTGTTTACATTTCTTCTTCTTCTTTGGCTGGCCAAGATAAAAACAGAGACGTCAACTTGGTGCATTTTTTTCGACGTTTACATTAAATTTATCCGTGTACACACAATTTAAAAAACTTTCTTAATATAACAAACTAAAATAGGAAACACAAATGTTTTGTTCGAAAATAGGTTTCTGCCGTTTTCAGCAGGATGGCAGCCTTGCCTATGGGTGATTTAAGCAAAAACGACGCTTGCTTGATTTTTCACAGGCGTTTTCGTAAAATAATAAATTATATATGAACACAAATATTGCCAGCGATTATTTGAATGCAATTCCATCCAAAAATAATCAAAGTTTATTTCAACACCATTCTTTTTTCAACATAATTTGCTGTAAGCGCAAAATTAACCAAACGTTGGAGAAAAACTTGTAACTTTTCAAAACTGTCAAAAGAGGTTTCTGTGACACCCTACATTTGCGTTTGGGGCGATTTTGGGGCGTTAGCGATTTCTGTGACACCCCTGATAAAGAATTTCGATATTCTTTATAGTTTTTGAATTATGACACAAGCAATTTTAAAAAATGGACTGTATCAAATAAGCTGTGAGCCAATGTACATATATCTATATATATATGTATACGTAGCAACTATAATTTCAGTGTGCATACAAGTGTGGTTTCAGTAGGCTCAGTTTTTCAGTGTGTATTTCGGCTAGTGTTATTTTTGCAATATGCCTACAAAAAGGGATCGCAATATACGCCGACTTATTGCCAGGGAGTTCAATGATGAGAACGGCACAAATGACCGTTTTGCCAAGCTCGAGAACGATGTGGAAGAATTGAAAAAGACTCTACAAAGCCAACAAAAAACTCTTGAAAATATAGAAAAGAGGCAAGTGGACATGTTGGCTATAATTAAAAAATTAACGCCTATTAACGGATGATATGCCTCAAGTTGACAACATTTTCCCCATAATTAAAATGGAAGATAGATAAAGTGAATGAGATAGTCAAGGCAGACAAAGCTACATATGTAAGTATCTAATGTATTTTGTGTAATATTAATTGAATTTAATAATTTTTTCTTTAATAAATGTAAACAGGTGAGAATTCTTCGGACAGTAATTAGGGAGATGTCGTCAAAAACTTTGATGGCATCGTGGGGAGAAATATTATCCCCGACTTAAATTACGATGGCCTAAATGGGAAAGAGCCATTCAAGCAGTTCAAGGCATTGAACGATGCTCTATCTGGTATGTATAAATCATTTCAATTTTATTTTTGATGACAATAATTAATAATATTTAATTAATAGATGCCATTAAAACTGAAGGATGGACGGAAAAGTGTTACATATCGACCATCCGTAGCTGCTTTAAAGTCCAAAAAGGTCGACTGGCGAAACAAAAATTTGAAAACAAAAGAAAACCTAATTTTATTGATAAAGAAAATGAAATTAATGTAGAAGAATATTTAAATATATATTAAGCATATAGATATAAATTTTAGAACTAAAACTAGATATTAGAGTTAATTTATAAGAAAATAAATTCTTTATTTATTGTAAGTAATCATATAATATAATAATAATATAAACATTAATACAACATTACTGGAGCATATGCAAAGCGTTTATTTATTTCCTTTTGGAACCAATTATTTATGTAATTCCATTGCATGGAAGTATGCCATACTATATAGTGGGAAAACGCGTTGCAGGTATATTGAGTTATAAAGCAAGCACATTATTAATCCATATGCGATTTTGAAATTGTATGCTGTATTTTCTACAGGCTGCAGAATTTCTGCATTACAATTTTCATAAAAGAATATGCTTGGGTAATGGAAACCCGAACGAAACTTCGCCGCAGAATTCTTTCTTTTCTCATTGCAAAATTCCATAAATTCGTGCACCGAGAAGAAAAAGCGGCCATTTGTTAAGAAAGTAATGTAGCTTATAACCGGTCATTGAATGCACACAGCCGAGAAGTAATCCGTTCGTAATGCATGAAATAATGGACATTTGCGCCACTGTGTTAAATGCAAGAGAAAGAAAGAGAAAACAAAGCAAGGATCAATTTTTTCATGTGTAGCCTCTCAGCAGAGCGACACAGAAGTGCTCGCGCCGAAATGCTGTGGGAGACTAATTCTGTTTTCACCAGTGTGGCCGCGCCGGGTTACGAGAAATACCAATTTGGTCTCAAAAATATACTATAAAATACTATTTCATATTTTACAAAATACCATAACAAATAAATCGCCTGGAAATTCAAATTATAATATGTAAAAATAATAACTGACTTATTATATATAGAAAAAATAAGGGTTTTCCCATTGCAAGAAATGTTTGTTGTTTATTTAATTTTAAAAAATTAATAGTATTTCAGTCCAACATAAAACTAGAACAATATGCATTCGTATTCAATTCCATATTCCAATATATATTTAAAGTCTTAAAATTAATTAAATGCTTAAAATTCATTTTGTAACATTTTCTTAAAATAAAATAATAAAGGAACTTCTTTGTTCAGTCTTGTTAGTTTATCTTAAGATCAGAATATTACATTTAATTATATTTACTAGCCTTCTTCGTCAGAGCAGCTTAAATTAAATTTGTTGAAATCTTTACATAACATTTGTTCATTGGGCTTAAAATTATTGCACCCATTTTCGCGCAATGATTGTTTTACATGTAATATATGTGATACATTTACATTTTTAAAGCGGTTTCGATTTTTCGTTTTGATTAAATTAATTTGAGAGAATATGCGTTCACGCGACGCATTAGAAACGGGCAAAATTAACATAGTTTGAGCAAATTTCGAAATATTCGAATATTTATAGCAATTATTTATATCTTTTAACTGACTCAATTCGTACCAGAATGTATCGCAATTGAGATTTTTAGTCAAAAGCATTTTAACCATGTCGTCAGTTTTCATTGTTCGATACTCAATGTCAATTATTTGTGGATCGTTGACAAAATCGGGAAAGCGTTCATACAGCTTGAACAATGATTGATAATTTTGATTATTAAAATCATTTGGATCCAAAAAACTTAACATTTTCAGAAAGTTATCTTGTAATGGCAATCTTTTTTTTAGTTGTACGCATAACTCGATTAAAAATAACTGGCTAGGGATCTGCCTTTAGGTTACGCATTCGAAATGTTGCTAAAAAAAAATAAAGGAACATTTTTCCGATGAAATAGAAATGGAAATTCGATTTAAGTGCACGGAACAGAGGTAAGTAATTTTCTATAAATGTAATTAAATAGGCTAACAATTCTTTTCTTTTTTCAGATTACCAGAAAACTACCAAATATTAAGGCAAATCGACATTTTTTCTGTTGACAAAATTTTGAATGCCAAAAAGGGCTCTATTATTGAAATCCTAAGCCATTTCAAATTGCCTGTCACTCAGATTGAAGAGCTCGTTCTGCAGTACAACAACATACATCTTTTGAAATGGGAAAATACGGATTGTACCTTGAAATTTTAGGCTGAAGCAAACAATTATGTGGATTCAGGAGGTAATCACCGATTTAAATCATTAGCTACTTTTGTCTTGAGCTTACTATCGCTACCGTGGTCAAATTCGGAAGTCGAACGAGTGTTTGGTCAGATGAACATTGTAAAATCAAAGATGAGGAACTCAATGAACATAGACACACTTAATTCGATTTTACACATACCGTAATTAATAATTTTAACACAATATTAAAAATTTTGACTTCTTATTAAACGTAGATTAATTATATTTACAGTTATGGATTGCGTAGATCAAATAAATGTTGCCACAACTTTGAAGTGCCTCCAAAGTATTTGAATTTAATTAGAACAAACAACTCCTATACTCTTGAGGAGAATATCGACTTTATTGAGCTTGATAATTGTCTATCAATTTTCAAATAAAAAAATATTTTACTAAAACAAAAAAATGGCAATTTTTATGGATGCTTTTGAATTTGATCTAGCCGTTTCTAGCAGGTTTACAAAGTTAATTTTGCATTTTTTAACCCCGAAGAGTTGGCAGCACCCAGCGTGGCCGGCTCTGGTGTAAATGCAAGTGCAAATTTGCATGTGTGTGTAACTTTTGACTTACGCATGGCAACGCGTCACTTTTATAAATTCTTGTGCTGTGCACACGTGTTTTTGGAGATAAGTATATCGCAGTGAGTTATTATAATTAATTTGTGAGTTTTTTTAACATTTCTATATTAATAAATAATAAACAAATAATATTTATTTATTTATTTTAATTTAGGATATAGTTGTAAACTATCAACCTAACAATTTTTACAAGCACTAGCAACTATGGCCATCGGCTTAGACGATAACTACATCCATACACTAGCCTGGGATTCGAACCCGGATCCTCGTTGTTCAGAAATAAATAATATATATACAGTGGCTCACAGCTTATTTGATACAGGGTAATTTTTTGTCTTTACATTTCTTTAATATCGAAACTTGCAGGTTTATCGATAAATTGAGAATGCAGTCGACTAAGTGTATATTTAAAATACTAGTTCTAAGTAATGGGTTTCCCGGGAATTTATGTTTTTGGCGAGAAAGGCAACAGTTACGGGTAGCCGCCGAATTTAGTGCTCTCAGCTTATTTGATACAGCCACTTTGACGTAAGTAAAATGACAAAATTTGAAGGCTAACCCCAAGCTATCTGCTTCAAAGTTGGCTGCAGAGGTGGAAAATGGGCTGGGCAAGGCGTCGAGCGCAGAAACTGTCCGACGTGTGCTGCGCGACCATGACTTCAACGGTCGAGTAGCTCGAAAGAAGCCATTCATTTAAAAAAAAAACGTGCAAAGTCGAATCTCCTTTGCCAAGGAGATGAAGGAGGGATTCCTCATTTTGGAATACCGTCATTTTCTCGAACGAGTCAAAATTTAATATATTTGGCTCAGACGGGATGACGTATGTGTGGAGAAAGCCGAACACTGAGCTTCAAAAGAAGAACTTAAACATGGAGGTGAAACATGGAGGTGGCCACGTGATGGTTTGGGCTTGTTTGTCCGCAGCCGGAGTCGGAAATTTGGTTTTCGTAGAAAGAATTATGGAAAAAATGCAGTACCTCGATATTTTAAAGAATAAGCGCCGAAAAACTTGGCATAGCAGATAATTATAGTTTTTATCAAGATAACGACCCGAAGCCCAAGGCCGGAATCATTCAAACGTGGCTTATTTGGAACTGCCCCCATCTCATGAAACCACCGGCACAGTCTCCTGATATAAACGTCATAGAGAATCTATGGGCAATCTTAGACAAGGAAGTCAGGAAACATAAGATTTCCAGTAAAAAGAGTTGAAAAGAGCCTTGCTGGAGGAATGGGCCAAAATTGGGCTACCACCTACACCCAAATGTTGGTGGATTCAATGCCAAATAGATTACAGGCTGTAATTAAGGCTAAAGGGATGCACACAAAATATTAAAATAAGCACTAACATTCAATTTAAGCATTTTACTAACCCTGTATCAAATAAGCTGTGAGCAAAGTTTTGGAGTCCTTTTTGTTTCTTGTTTTTTTTTTTTGCTGTTGAACAGCTATATTTTTAATTCAAATCTTTTGTTTTTGAAAACTTGAAGTTGTCCGCTTTAAAATGGCATTTACAGGGGTGTCACAGAAAACGCTAGCGATTTTGGCGACGTTTGAAATGTAAAACGCCGAAACCAAACGTTAGTGTCATGGAAATCTCCGACGTTTCATTTTCGGAAACATTTTCGGAGCCACAGCCACCGGTTGGCACATCGGCTAACTCGATCGCCGCTATTTCGGTATTTCGATTGTCGATAAGTGCAATAGGGTTGTGCAATTAAAAAAAAAAAAATACTAACGTTTGGAATTAAAATTGTTATACATTTTTCGTAATCCAAAAATTATTGATAATGTTATACAATAAGAAAAAATTTACTTATTTTTTGGAGGTACAGTTAACATACTGCAACACCAAAATTTTTAAAATTATTGTCGCGCGCAATATTGTCGGTGCTTTGACAACCTTATTGTTTACATTTACTTCAAATTTGTAACTGTAAACAAATTTTGGAAAATTAACCAAACATTTAAGAACAATGAATTAAATACAACAAGATTAATACAATGCATCGGTAACTGCAAACTATTGCGTTTGTAAGCTTACATTCTCTTTTCTACACAATTCTTTTTTCGCAACAATGGCAACTGAACCCCAGAATACAATTTCGTCCATGCGATTTCTAGGTATTAGCTCTGTTCAACAGGTCATTGGATGCAGACCTGGAGGTGTTTAGAACAAACGTGAGCGAAATCGTTGGGAATATTATTTAATTTAGGCTCTTGCTTCTTTTTAGCAAGCGATTTCCATTTTTACAAATCTTCAATTAGAAGTAAAATAATTTAAAATTCCATGCACATATTCAACTACAAATTTAATTAAGTTTATTCGATCATATTAGAAACCTTATCCATCAGAAATCCAAAAAATTTCAATTCATTTTAAAAAAGGCGGCAACTGCAATTGCATTTTTTACAGCTGTTTACATTTCTTCTTCTTCTTTGGCTGGCCAAGATAAAAACAGAGACGTCAACTTGGTGCATTTTTTCGACGTTTACATTAAATTTATCCGTGTACACACAATTTAAAAAACTTTCTTAATATAACAAACTAAAATAGGAAACACAAATGTTTTGTTCGAAAATAGGTTTCTGCCGTTTTCAGCAGGATGGCAGCCTTGCTTATGGGTGATTTAAGCAAAAACGACGCTTGCTTGATTTTTTCACAGGCGTTTTCGTAAAATAATAAATTATATATGAACACAAATATTGCCAGCGATTATTTGAATGCAATTCCATCCAAAAATAATTAAAGTTTATTTCAACACCATTCTTTTTTTCAACATAATTTGCTGTAAGCGCAAAATTAACCAAACGTTGGAGAAAAACTTGTAACTTTTCAAAACTGTCAAAAGAGGTTTCTGTGACACCCTACATTTGCGTTTGGGGCGATTTTGGGGCGTTAGCGATTTCAGACACCCCTGATAAAGAATTTCGATATTCTTTATAGTTTTTGAATTATGACACAAGCAATTTTAAAAAATGGACTGTATCAAATAAGCTGTGAGCCAATGTACATATATCTATATATATATGTATACGTAGCAACTATAATTTCAGTGTGCATACAAGTGTGGTTTCAGTAGGCTCAGTTTTTCAGTGTGTATTTCGGCTAGTGTTATTTTTGCAATATGCCTACAAAAAGGGATCGCAATATACGCCGACTTATTGCCAGGAGTTCAATGATGAGAACGGCACAAATGACCGTTTTGCCAAGCTCGAGAACGATGTGGAAGAATTGAAAAAGACTCTACAAAGCCAACAAAAAACTCTTGAAAATATAGAAAAGAGGCAAGTGGACATGTTGGCTATAATTAAAAAATTAACGCCTATTAACGGATGATATGCCTCAAGTTGACAACATTTTCCCCATAATTAAAATGGAAGATAGATAAAGTGAATGAGATAGTCAAGGCAGACAAAGCTACATATGTAAGTATCTAATGTATTTTGTGTAATATTAATTGAATTTAATAATTTTTTCTTTAATAAATGTAAACAGGTGAGAATTCTTCGGACAGTAATTAGGGGAGATGTCGTCAAAAACTTTGATGGCATCGTGGGGAGAAATATTATCCCCGACTTAAATTACGATGGCCTAAATGGGAAAGAGCCATTCAAGCAGTTCAAGGCATTGAACGATGCTCTATCTGGTATGTATAAATCATTTCAATTTTATTTTTGATGACAATAATTAATAATATTTAATTAATAGATGCCATTAAAACTGAAGGATGGACGGAAAAGTGTTACATATCGACCATCCGTAGCTGCTTTAAAGTCCAAAAAGGTCGACTGGCGAAACAAAAATTTGAAAACAAAAGAAAACCTAATTTTATTGATAAAGAAAATGAAATTAATGTAGAAGAATATTTAAATATATATTAAGCATATAGATATAAATTTTAGAACTAAAACTAGATATTAGAGTTAATTTATAAGAAAATAAATTCTTTATTTATTGTAAGTAATCATATAATATAATAATAATATAAACATTAATACAACATTACTGGAGCATATGCAAAGCGTTTATTTATTTCCTTTACCAATTATTTATGTAATTCCATTGCATGGAAGTATGCCATACTATATAGTGGGAAAACGAGTTGCAGGTATATTGAGTTATAAAGCAAGCACATTATTAATCCATATGCGATTTTGAAATTGTATGCTGTATTTTCTACAGGCTGCAGAATTTCTGCATTACAATTTTCATAAAAGAATATGCTTGGGTAATGGAAACCCGAACGAAACTTCGCCGCAGAATTCTTTTCTCATTGCAAAATTCCATAAATTCGTGCACCGAGAAGAAAAAGCGGCCATTTGTTAAGAAAGTAATGTAGCTTATAACCGGTCATTGAATGCACACAGCCGAGAAGTAATCCGTTCGTAATGCATGAAATAATGGACATTTGCGCCACTGTGTTAAATGCAAGAGAAAGAAAGAGAAAACAAAGCAAGGATCAATTTTTTCATGTGTAGCCTCTCAGCAGAGCGACACAGAAGTGCTCGCGCCGAAATGCTGTGGGAGACTAATTCTGTTTTCACCAGTGTGGCCGCGCCGGACGAAACGAGAAATACCAATTTAGTCTCAAAAATATACTATAAAATACTATTTCATATTTTACAAAATACCATAACAAATAAATCGCCTGGAAATTCAAATTATAATATGTAAAAATAATAACTGACTTATTATATATAGAAAAAATAAGGGTTTTCCCATTGCATGAAATGTTTGTTGTTTATTTCATTTTAAAAAATTAATAGTATTTCAGTCCAACATAAAACTAGAACAATATGCATTCGTATTCAATTCCATATTCCAATATACAGTGGAATCCGGTTATAACGACACTCAAGGGACCGACGATTCTGCGTCGATATACCCGGAAGACGCTGTAACCAAAAGTGAGAAAAAATTTTTTTTTTTATTTTATGGTTGCCATTAATTTTATTAATATTCGTATTAATTTTTAAAATAAAACAAATTCTTTTTTTTTGACAATACAAAATTGTTGTATGGCACACATCAAACGCTTTAGCCAAATTTACGTTTCAAGCGTCGAATAATAACCATTTGTTCCTTAACCGAGAAGCACTTCGTGTTGATGACATTTTGCGTGTGTAATGCAGAAGTGATGAGTTTTAACTGCGCTCATTTTTCGCTTTTACTCATTAAATTTTTCTTAGAAAAAAGCAACAAAAAACTAAAAATTTAACGGGATATCTCATGGAATAGACTATGCACACACACTGTAAGCATTTGTGTGACTTCGGCTCTCTCTCTCAGCAGCTTTGCTAAGGCAACAGAGAGTAGTGAGAGCGTACCGACCACTGATAAATACATACATTTTTAACAGCATAGTTTGAAGATTACATTTTTTGGCTCTCTTTCGCTGAATTTTTTTTTCGAAACGTCGCAATATCCAGTTAAATTATGGAAAATATCGTCTGTATAAGCGGTTTGTCGCTAAAAGCGAAAACGTACTAAGCGAAGGCTCTTTCATATAAGTTTGTATGGGGACCAAACAAGTCATCGAATTTTCGTCGCAATGACCGGACGAAGGCTATAAGCGGAGTCGATATAACCGGATTCTACTGTATATTAAAAGTCTTTAAATTAATTAAATGCTTAAAATTCATTTTGTAACATTTTCTTAAAATAAAATAATAAAGGAACTTCTTTGTTCAGTCTTGTTAGTTTATCTTAAGATCAGAATATTACATTTAATTATATTTACTAGCCTTCTTCGTCAGAGCAGCTTAAATTAAATTTGTTGAAATCTTTACGTAACATTTGTTCATTGGGCTTAAAATTATTGCACCCATTTTCGCGCAATGATTGTTTTACATGTAATATATGTGATACATTTACATTTTTAAAGCGGTTTCGATTTTTCGTTTTGATTAAATTAATTTGAGAGAATATGCGTTCACGCGACGCATTAGAAACGGGCAAAATTAAAAAAACTTAACATTTTCAGAAAGTTATCTTGTAATGGCAATCTTTTTTTTAGTTGTACGCATAACTCGATTAAAAATAACTGGCTACGTTTCAAAAAATCCAATTTATGTTCTTTGTCCAAGCTATTTGTCGAAAGTTCATTTGCCACTTTTACTCCGAGATACATGTCTTTTATATGTACAAAATAAAATGTGTTTGTTGGCTCTATGGCATTTACATCTGTATCATTTATATACATCTCCTGCATATAACAAGCCAATACACTTTTGTAAAATTCGGAAATAGTTTTATAGAAATAGTGTACAACAGATCGACTATACTGGAATATAATATTGAATTTGTTCACTAAAGCAAGTATATATTCCAAAAATAAAAGATAAAGTTTAACAGTTGGATTTTTTAAATTAGATAGAATATACTCAGCTGATAAATTGTTATCAACTTCATATTCTTCTACTTCATATTCCTACTCAAAATGTCAGTCACGCTTTGCAGTGCGCATCCATATTATTTGCGCTCCTGCCCAGCCATTTTTCATTTTCCGGCATAGTCTCCCACTCAGCTCTATATTTTTGCTTATCGCTCATGTTTTCTATTTATTTGTTTTAAAATTAAGCAAGTCTTAAGCATTAAGCATTCGATTCTTTAAGACTTAAAGTGTGACCAAACCGAAAATACCATATAATACCATAAAATCTAAGAAAAATGCTACTAAATACCTATATACCATTAAAATACTTTTGAGCAAAATCAGAGCTGATAAAATACCAAAAAGTATTTAAAATATCATATTCGGCCACGCTGGTTTTCACGCTCTCAAATATTTTTTGTGATGGCATCGGCAACCGCTCGGCTCGTATACATGAGTTTCGGGGAACGCCCCCGGGGGCTATGCGTGGCCGGCTCTCCACTAGATGAGCTGTATCTATTTTGGAAAAGATATCTTAGTTAGTTTAAGTTTCCCTCCAGTACCAAATGTCCCTGGTCGAAATGTCGCCGGATTGTCCTTAGCACCAACGCCGGCAGAGAAAAGAATTCTGCCAGCGTTTTCAAGCAAAGATCGGCCAACGGTGCCCAAACGATAGAATGTCGTCGTCGGAAAACTTTCGGCTACCGCAAAGAATTGAGCAATTTCTTGTCAAATAATTTGAAAAAAAATAGGCGAAATGAAGCGGCGGAGAGGAAGACGGAGGACAAAAAAAGACAAAGCAAGGCAGAACTTGTGTTGTTGTTTTTGTTTACCAATTCGGCTCGCTTCACTTTATAATTTTCGTTTCTCTGTTCATTTGAGTTACATTTGCTGCATAGTGAGTAATACAAATTATTGTATTTTTACACAAGCTCGAGGATTGGCGGAAACAATTGCGTGTTCTATTATTGCAGATCCATGAATAGGAACTTTATGCACCTTAGCTGGCATATAGTACCACGGATACCCTTTGATGAGATCCTTGGCAGTATCGAGGGCATATGCGTTAAATTTGTCGGCATTAATTTTATACCCCGATGATAGAGCTTGAATTATAGTGGCACAACGATAGATGAGATTGTCATTTTTCCTGTTATTTCGGAAGCCAACCTTGGATTTGAATAAAATGTTCTTGCCGTATTTCCGTCGTTCGATGAGCCTCTACCTCCATCTCTGGGCTTGTCTACAATTAAAATAGGGTTGTCGAATATTTTTAAAATATCGTATCGATGATATTTTTGCTTTTGAAAAAATATCGATACGATATTAATATATATACGATATTATATCATCTGTTAAAAGAAAGAGGAAAAAAAAGAAAATATAGAAATGTATTTTTTGTTGTGAATTATTTAATTTATATATTTATTACATATAATTTATATTTGAGTTTAAAAACATAAACGTTTCCCACGTCTGCTCACAATTTCCCAAAGCACAAAGTGAGTACACAAAGTATTCTGCGAACTACTTGAGTAGTTCGAATGTTCTCGAAGTTTTCATTTCATTTTGCTCTCCTTTCGTTATACTCTGTTTTTCGAGATGAGACACAACATGTTCGTCTATCGAAACAATAGTATACACACTCGTCTCATTCTGTCTTTTTCACTCACTCATATTCTACTCAATTCGAATGTACTCAATGCGGCTTTGTTTTGAATGCATTCATGCAGACGTCTAATAGTAACCTTATACGAACTCCAAAACATTATTGGTTTACTTTCCCACGAAGTTTGGGGCAAGCTGAGATACATCTTTAGCTCCCTATTTTCCGAACCGTCTACTTTCACAATTGACCTATTGTGCGCCTTTTCCAAGCTATCACCTTGGTCATCTGAATTTTCGTCATCTGAAATCTGTAAAAAATTAAAAAAAATAATTAGTTATATTTTTGAACAGAATTTTAATATTATTGTGAGTAAACCAATTACAGTTATTTAAGTTAATACATAATTATAATCTTTTAATTTTTGACATACCGATATTTAGATGTATTTTTGACAACCCTAAATTAAAACCAGTTTTTCACGAAAATCCTTTTGAATTTTGATTTTTCTTTCCATGACTTTTTGTTTTTGTTCATTTCCTCTATGTAGCTTGCTACATTTTAATGACGAACTTATAAGATATATGCAAAAGGTATTCAAAAAAAAAAGTATTTTTGCATGAAGATGTGAAAGACCAAGTTCAAACGGCCAAGTTATTCATCTGTGTTGGATTGGCACCACATATGTATGTACATATACAGGGGTGTCACTGAAATCGCTAACGCCCCGAAATCGGCCCAAACGCAAATGTAGGGTGTCACAGAAACCTCTTTTGACAGTTTTCCAAAGTTGCGAGTTTTGCTGCAACGTTTGGTTAATTTTGCGCTTACAGCAAATTATGTTGAAAAAAGAATGGTGTTGAAATAAACTTTGATTATTTTTCGCTGGCAATATTTGTGTTCATATATAATTTATTATTTTACGAAAACGCCTGTGAAAAATTCAAGCAAGCGTCGTTTTTGCTTAAATCACCCATAAGCAAGGCTGCCATCCTGCTGAAAACGGCAGAAACTAATTTTCGGACAAAACATTTGTGTTTCCAATTTTACTTTGTTATATGCCACAAGTAAGCACAAATTTGATAGATTACGACCAAATTTAAGAAAGTTTTTTAAATTGTGTGTAAACAGATAAATTTAATGTAAACGTCGAAAAAAATGCACCAAGTTGACGTCTCTGTTTTTATCTTGGCCAGCCAAAAAAGAAGAAGAAATGCAAACAGCTGTAAAATGAATTGAAATTTTTTGGATTTCTGATGGATAAGGTTTCTAATATGATCAAATAAACTTAATTAAATTTGCATTTGAATATGTGCAACGAATTTTAAATTATTTCACTTGTAATTGAAGATTTGTAAAAATGGAAATCGCTTGCTAAAAAGAAGCAAGAGTCTAGATTAAATAATATTCCCAACGATTTCGCTCACATTTGTTCTAAACACCTCCAGGTCTGCATCCAATGACCTGTTGAACAGAGCTAATATCTAAAAATCGCATGGACGAAATTTTATTCTGGGGTAAAACAGTTGCCATTGTTGCGAAAAAAGAATTGTGTAGAAAAGAGAATGTAGGCTTAGAAACGCAATAGTTAGCAGTTATCGATGCATTGTATTCATCTTGTTCTATTTTATTCATTGTTCTTAAATTTTTGATTAATTTCCCAAAATTTG
Organism: Drosophila sp. 14030-0761.01; assembly: GCA_018150735.1. Classification (NCBI taxonomy): domain Eukaryota; kingdom Metazoa; phylum Arthropoda; class Insecta; order Diptera; family Drosophilidae; genus Drosophila; species Drosophila sp. 14030-0761.01. The sequence goes on from JAECWO010000003.1 coordinate 3,688,024, forward strand.
TTTACAGTTACAAATTTGAAGTAAATGTAAACAAAAGGGTTGTCAAAGCAGCGACAATATTGCGCGCGATAATAATTTTAAAAATATTGGTGTTGGAGTATGTTAACTGTACCTCCAAAAAATAAGTACATTTTTTCTTGTTGTATAACATAAGCAATAATTTTTGGTTTACGAAAAATGTATAACAATTTTAATTCCAAACGTTAGTATTTTTTTTTTTAAATTGCACAACCCTATTGCACCTATCGACAATCGAAATACCGAAATAGCGGCGATCGAGTTAGCCGATGTGCCAACCGGTGGCTGTGGCTCCGAAAATGTTTCCGAAAATGAAACGTCGGAGATTTCCATGACACTAACGTTTGGTTTCGGCGTTTTACATTTCAAACGTCGCCAAAATCGCTAGCGTTTTCTGTGACACCCCTGATATAGCACTTGGCAGAAGACGACTCGCTTAAAGCATTGCAGACCTTTCCATCCACCATTGTCTGTTATAAACTATGTTTAAAGTTAATATTTCTATATATATATAGTTCCGTCGGCTTTAAAAGGTGGATTTTGTCCCTAAAATATATTTCTTCTTCTAGTGACACTTCGCTTGTTTCTTTTTATACCATGCATCCATAGGACTCGTTTAGTGTGGACGTTGATGAAGTTTGTTTTTTTTTTTGCCACGCCCCTTTCCGTCCAAGCTATTTGAGAAACAATATTTTGAACCCCTATATTTCGGGAACCATGAAAGCTAGAGCTATCATATTTTGACAGTAGATGTGTGCAGTATGCACGCAGATCAAGTTTATCCAAATTTTGCAAAATTCGAAAAATTCGATTTTCACCCGAAATATTTATCGCACCCTAATTTTTTTTTTGGACACTAATACATGTTAAGAATATCTATCTTTCCACCATATATCATAAGAATCGGAATAAAAATGGCCAAGTTATACATAGAAACCTTTTTTACTCAAAGAGGTGCAAATCAGATGCACACAAAAAAGAGCGAGATAGCATATGCTAGAGGTCACTGATTTGGTTGGGGGCGCTAAAGTACTCATGTCCACATAAGAGTGAGCGAGATAGCCTTTGAAAGAAATTTAATATATAAATTTTCGCCTGATGCATGGTATATCCAAGTCGGCCCGGCGACTTACTTCATTTAAACTGGAATCGAACTGGCCAAAAAATTTTTTGGTCAACTGTTGAAAGAGTTGCCGAGGTACAATACATACGAGGTAACAAATAAGCTTTTGTCCTCTAAGCCGTCATTTGAAAATTTTTGCTTATATTCGCTATGGCCTGTACTTCCATCAAATCCCCACTTTCCAATTAATATAAATTTATCAACCGAACCCTCACAGGCTGTTTTGACAACATCAGCTTGAAGTTGCAGTATGTTCGATGCTGTGTTGTCAAAAAGATTCTGCAACTCGACTTCGGCGTAAGATTCGTCCACAGAAATATCGTCCGGATATCTCTTTTTTCGCCGTGGCTATACTTCGATAGCTTGGAAAAAAATCAAAGGATATTTTGTTATTAACGAAGTCCCTTGTTAGCAAATATTGGCTTTTTGACATGCCGGTCTCCATTAAAAGCGAAATAACTTCGATAGGATCTGCTGGCAATACATTTGGCGTTTGATTATCATTGCGTAAAGCTGAAACAACAGATTCATCGATCTCGTTCAGCTGAGCTATACATACATACGTCTTCGCTTTGTTCTCGCTGAAGATTCTGAAAAACCGAGTCTAGGACGGCCACGTTGAGCACTTTCCGAAGTTTGCTTAGATGAATGTACTAAAATTGACTCATTTTCATTCAACAAAGCGCATTGATATTGGAGAACGGATGATTTTTTGCGGTTGTAATAAGACCAAACCGCTTCAAGCTTCTTGCATATGTAACCAATTGATTTCATTAATTGGCTTAAGTCAGCTTCGTAGCCCTCCTTCTCAATTTCAAGTTGCACAGAATTGATTAATTGTTGTTGTTTTTCGGGTTTAGTACCTATTTTTGTGCACCATAAATGAAATACATACGTGTAATCACGCAGTGATTCGTATCGCCCTCCAAAATAAAAAATTAAGAACATAAATTAAAAAATAATTAGAATTATTTAAAAATAATTAGAGTTATTTAAACAACATAAATTAAATGTCCATTTAAAATTGTAGACAAACACAATAGATGTAACAAAACACAAGAACAAGACGACACAGAGGCTTCGCTGAACAAATGTAACCTTGAAAAACAAGACGATGATGAGTTAGTATATTAAAGATTGCAAGCACATCCACAAATTTCCGCAAGTAACTTTAACACTTTCAGGGGTCAGAAACCTCTTTTGACAGTTTAGAAAAGTTGCGAGTTTTGCTCCAACGTTTGCGCTTGCAGCCAATTGTGTTGAAAAAAATATGGTGTTGAAATAAACTTTGATTATTTTTGGATGGAATTGCATTCAAATAATTGCTGACAATATTTATGTTCATATATAATTTATTATTTTACGAAAACGCCTGCGAAAAAATCATGCAAGAGTCGTTTTTGCTTAAATTGCCCATAAGCAAGGCTGCCATCCTGCTGGAAAACGATAAATGTTATTTTCGGACTAAAATTTGATGATCGCAATTTTATATTCTTATGTCCAAAACAAAGTTTTAATGAAGTAAATTAAGCCCTAATTTACAAAAAGCTGTAGAATTGTGTTTTACGGATAAATTTAACGAAAAATATCGAAAAAATGCACAAAGCTGGCAACACCGCTTTGATTTTGACCCGTCAAAAAAAGAAGAAGAAACGTAAACTGCTGTGAAAACTGTAAGTTCAATTATTTCAATTGCCGCCTTTTTCAAAAATTAAATATTTATATTGCTTATCTTATTTAGTACCGCAGAACAAGAAGCCATGTTGCTGGAGTTTATGGAGAAGCACCCCGACATAGCCAAGGGCTATGTTAAAGGTTGTGGCGAAGGCTTGGGCTCCCGCAAGCCGGATTCAATAGTATCGGTCCGCCGGTAAAAACAACGGATGAGTGGCGTCCTGTAGGTATTTGAACTATGTCCTTATTGTAACTTAATTTTTTTCTTTAATTTTGGCCCATTCCTCCAGCAAGGCTCTTTTCAACTCTTTTTTACTGGAAATCTTATGTTTCCTGACTTCCTTGTCTAAGATTGCCCATAGATTCTCTATGACGTTTATATCAGGAGACTGTGCCGGTGGTTTCATGAGATGGGGGCAGTTCCAAATAAGCCACGTTTGAATGATTCCGGCCTTGGGCTTCGGGTCGTTATCTTGATAAAAACTATAATTATCTGCTATGCCAAGTTTTTCGGCGCTTGGGAGCAGGTTATTCTTTAAAATATCGAGGTACTGCATTTTTTCCATAATTCTTTCTACGAAAACCAAATTTCCGACTCCGGCTGCGGACAAACAAGCCCAAACCATCACGTGGCCACCTCCATGTTTAAGTTCTTCTTTTGAAGCTCAGTGTTCGGCTTTCTCCACACATACGTCATCCCGTCTAAGCCAAATATATTAAATTTTGACTCGTTCGAGAAAATGACGGTATTCCAAAATGAGGAATCCTTTAAAATCATCTCCTTGGCAAAGGAGATTCGACTTTGCACGTTTTTTTTTTAAATGAATGGCTTCTTTCGAGCTACTCGACCGTTGAAGTCATGGTCGCGCAGCACACGTCGGACAGTTTCTGCGCTCGACGCCTTGCCCAGCCCATTTTCCACCTCTGCAGCCAACTTTGAAGCAGATAGCTTGGGGTTAGCCTTCAAATTTTGTCATTTTACTTACGTCAAAGTGGCTGTATCAAATAAGCTGAGAGCACTAAATTCGGCGGCTATCCGTAACTGTTGCCTTTCTCGCCAAAAACATAAATTCCCGGGAAACCCATTACTTAGAACTAGTATTTTAAATATACACTTAGTCGACTGCATTCTCAATTTATCGATAAACCTGCAAGTTTCGATATTAAAGAAATGTAAAGACAAAAAATTACCCTGTATCAAATAAGCTGTGAGCCACTGTATATATATTATTTATTTCTGAACAACGAGGATCCGGGTTCGAATCCCAGGCTTGTAAAAATTGTTAGGTTGATAGTTTACAACTATATCCTAAATTAAAATAAATAAATAAATATTATTTGTTTATTATTTATTAATATAGAAATGTTAAAAAAACTCACAAATTAATTATAATAACTCACTGCGATATACTTATCTCCAAAAAACACGTGTGCACAGCACAAGAATTTATAAAAGTGACGCGTTGCCATGCGTAAGTCAAAAGTTACACACACATGCAAATTTGCACTTGCATTTACACCAGAGCCGGCCACGCTGGGTGCTGCCAACTCTTCGGGGTTAAAAAATGCCAAATTAACTTTGTAAACCTGCTAGAAACGGCTAGATCAAATTCAAAAGCATCCATAAAAATTGCCATTTTTTTGTTTTAGTAAAATATTTTTTTATTTGAAAATTGATAGACAATTATCAAGGTCAATAAAGTCGATATTCTCCTCAAGAGTATAGGAGTTGTTTGTTCCAATTAAATTCAAATACTTTGGAGGCACTTCAAAGTTGTGGCAACATTTATTTGATCTACGCAATCCATAACTGTAAATATAATTAATTTACGTTTAATAAGAAGTCAAAATTTTTAATATTGTGTTAAAATTATTAATTACCGTATGTGTAAAATCGAATTAAGTGTGTCTATGTTCATTGAGTTCCTCAGCTTTGATTTTACAATGTTCATCTGACTAAACACTCGTTCGACTTCCGAATTTGACCACGGTAGCGATAGTAAGCTCAAGACAAAAGTAGCTAATGATTTAAATCGGTGATTACCTCCTGAATCCACATAATTGTTTGCTTCAGCCTAAAATTTCAAGGTACAATCCGTATTTTTCCATTTCAAAAGATGTATGTTGTTGTACTGCAGAACGAGCTCTTCAATCTGAGTGACAGGCAATTTGAAATGGCTTAGGATTTCAATAATAGAGCCCTTTTTGGCATTCAAAATTTTGTCAACAGAAAAAATGTCGATTTGCCTTAATATTTGGTAGTTTTCTGGTAATCTGAAAAAGAAAAGAATTGTTAGCCTATTTAATTACATTTATAGAAAATTACTTACCTCTGTTCCGTGCACTTAAATCGAATTTCCATTTCTATTTCATCGGAAAAATGTTCCTTTATTTTTTTTAGCAACATTTCGAATGCGTAACCCAAAGGCAGATCCCTCTTGACCATATCCTTTAAAATCTGTATTCAGAACGTCAACTATGTCTTCAGGAGATATTATTTTTGATTTTAAAGAATTTATTCCAAATACAAGATCTGTTAAAAGTTTGCTTGCATTTGAATTGGTGGCCTGGAAATGTTTGTTTATAGCCTGCCTTAATACTGGCTTTAAAAACGTCAAATATAACAAATTAATTTCATCTCTGTACAATTTATGCAAGCTTTGCGCTTTGAAACATTTTTCTTTTGTTGCTGCAAGACTAAAATGTAGATTAAGTTCAATCTACTGATGCAAAATTCTGGAAACTGCAGATTCAATGGATAGCCATCGTGTTTCGCAGACTTGTGGAATTTTAAGAGGTGCCTTAAATATAGTATGATAAAAAGTGTTAGAAAAAAGAGAAACGAGACTGCAAAGTAAGACAAGACTACAAACAAGACTTGACAAACACAATACAGATTAGTTATATCTGAAAAGACATATACAAATTTTAAAGAACTATGTATTGAGTACACATAAAACATATATTCTATCTTACTTTATCAATATTAATCAACTCATAATTTTGTTTGATAATCTGATTGGCGTTTACTGCTTTTCGAGAACCAATTAAAGATTTATAGCTTGTCACAGAAACCTCTTTTGACAGTTTTGAAAAGTTACAAGTTTTTCTCCAACGTTTGGTTAATTTTGCGCTTACAGCAAATTATGTTGAAAAAAGAATGGTGTTGAAATAAACTTTGATTATTTTTCGCTGGCAATATTTGTGTTCATATATAATTTATTATTTTACGAAAACGCCTGTGAAAAATTCAAGCAAGCGCCGTTTTTGCTTAAATCACCCATAAGCAAGGCTGCCATCCTGCTGAAAACGGCAGAAACTTATCTTCGGACAAAACATTTGTGTTTCCAATTTTAGTTTGTTATATGCCACAAGTAAGCACAAATTTTATGGATTACGACCAAATTTAAGAAAGTTTTTTAAATTGTGAGTAAACAGATAAATTTAATGTAAACGTCGAAAAAACGCACCAAGTTGACGTCTCTGTTGTTATCTTGGCCAGCCAAAGAAGAAGAAGAAATGTAAACAGCTGTAAAAAATGCAATTGCATTTTTTGGATTTCTAATGGATAAGGTTTCTAATATGATCGAATAAACTTAATTAAATTTGTATTTGAATATGTGCATCGAATTTTAAATTATTTTTTTATTATTTTACTTGTAATTGAAGATTTGTAAAAATGGAAATCGCTTGCTAAAAAGAAGCAAGAGTCTAGATTAAATAATATTCCCAACGATTTCGCTCACGTTTGTTCTAAACACCTCCAGGTCTGCATCCAATGACTTGTTGAACAGAGCTAATACCTAGAAATCGCATGGACGAAATTGTATTCTGGGGTAAAACAGTTGCCATTGTTGCGAAAAATGAATTGCGTAGAAAAGAGAATGTAGGCTTACAAACGCAATAGTTTGCAGTTATCGATGCATTGTATTAATCTTGTTGTATTTAATTCATTGTTCTTAAATGTTTGGTTAATTTGCCAAAATTTGTTTACAGTTACAAATTTGAAGTAAATGTAAACAATAGGGTTGCCAAAGCAGCGACAATATTGCGCGCGATAATAATTTTAAAAATATTGGTGTTGGAGTATGTTAACTGTACCTCCAAAAAATAAGTACATTTTTTCTTGTTGTATAACATAAGCAATAATTTTTGGTTTACGAAAAATGTATAACAATTTTAATTCCAAACGTTAGTATTTTTTTTTTCTTTGAATTGCACAACCCTATTGCACCTATCGACAATCGAAATACCGAAATAGCGGCGATCGAGTCAGATGCTGTGCCAACCGGTGGCTGTGGCTCCGAAAATGTTGCCGAAAATGAAACGTCGGAGATTTCCATGACACCAACGTTTGGTTTCGGCGTTTTACATTTCAAACGTCGCCAAAATCGCTAGCGTTTTCTGTGACACCCCTGATAAGCTTGCTATATAGCCAAGCTGAAAAGCAATTGCTATAACTCTGTAAAATCTCTCTACCACATATAGCTTTAAGAACATTGCATTATCAAAGAGCAATAAAGCACATTTATTAATTAATTAATTAATAATAGAAGAGTGGCAAAAAATCCCTCTGAAGTACATTAATATGTTAGTCAATTCGATGAAAAAACGTCTCCAACATGTAGCTAATGCTAAGGGGCCACACAAAGTATTTAAAATATTATAAACTATCTTAAATTCCATGAGATTTGTAGTCAATTAAGATGAAAATGAAATGTGTAAACACTTTCTTGACAGTGTCAGAAATGTGTAATTTCGTTTCGTTTTTATACCATGCATTCATAGAATGAAATGGTATATTAAAGTCGCCAAAATGTATGTAACAGGGAGAAGGAAGCTTCTCCGACCCTATAAAGTATATATATTCTTGATCAGTATCAATAGCCGAGTCGATTGAGACATGTCCGTCTGTAGGATCATCGAGATCTCAGAGACTATAAGAGCTAGAGCTACCAAACTTGGCATGTAGACCCGTTTGCTCTGCAGGCAGATCGAGTTTATTTTTTTTTCGCCCCGCCCCCTTCCGGCCCCGCTATTTGAAAAACAATATTTTGAGCCTCCATATCTCGGGAACTATAAAAGATTAAGCCAACGGATTTGGACATTGGATGAGTGCAGTATGCACGCAGACCAAGTTTGTTTCAAATTTTTGCCACGAAATTCGAAAAATTCGATTTTCACCCAAAATATTTATCGTATCGAAATTAAATTTGGCACACTAATACATGTCACGTATATCTATCATCCCACCAAATATCACAAGAATCGGAAAATGGCCGAGTTATACAGAGAAACGTTTTTCACCCATAGCGGTGCAAGGCAGATGCACGCAAAAAAGAGCGAGATAGCATATGCTGGAAATTACCGATTTGGTCGGGGGGCGCTAAAGTGCTCGTTTCCACATAAGAGTGAGCGAGATAGCATTTAAAAGAAATTTAATATACATATATCTCTTCACCTAATGCATGGTATTTCCAAGTCGGCCCGGCGACTTGATCAGCGTACACATCAAACGAGTCTACATGCCAAATTTGGTAGCGCTAGCTTGTATAGTTGCTGAGATCTAGGCACTCTATCGGACGGACGGACGGACGGACAGACAGACGGATATGTCTCAATCGACTCGACTATTGATACTGATCAAGAATATTTATTATCATTTCATTTATCAAAACAAAATACTAAAGCATAATATAACCATTAGAAAAAAAACATAACAAAAAAAGCTTTCCAAAAGTCTGCGTACATTTAAAAAGGAACAAAAAAAATCTGCATACAATGCTTTTTAGTTTTATATTAATATCTGGTTGGATAGCCTTTATTGTTTAGCACATCCGCCAGTCGTATAGGCATCGACTCTACAAGCTTGCCGGTATCCTCTGCGGTTATTTTGCTCCATTCCTCTATAATAACCTCCTTAAGCATTGCTTTTGAGGTAATAGTATGCGCTCAAGTAAATCCCAAAGATGCTCTATTGGATTCAAATCAGGTGATTGGGGTGGCGTAGGCAACTGTTTTTTTACGTTATAGAGGAGTCATGGCTTCACGTTATGAGCTGTGTGCTTCGGATCGTTGTCTTGCTGGAAGAAATAATCATCTGCAATCCCCAATTTTTCGGCACTCTGCTTCAAATTCCAATATGGCCATGTAGTCTTTGTGATCCATAGTAGACTCTATAAATGTCAAGTTACCAACACCACTAGCCGCCATACACCCCCAAACCATTACTCCATCTCCTCCATGTTTTACTGTTAGAACCAAATTTTCTTTTTCGAACGCTGCTCCTCTTTTTCTCCATATCATTTTCTTCCCCTTAATGCCAAATATGCAAAACTTGCTCTCATCCGAAAATATGACCTTGTTCCAGAAGCTAGTCGGCTTGGAAATGTGCTCATTGGCGAAGTCCATACGTTTTATTTTGCTTACCTTTGAAATATGGGGCTACCTACGGGCAACTCTTCCATTGTACCCCGCCTCCTTCCAAATGCGGGGAACAGTTTGATCGGACACTGCACAGATTTCTTTTCCTTTGGTCTCCATGGTGCAACGCGTGCCGAAAAGTGAAAAAATGTCAGAATTTTCCAGGAAATAATTAACGAAAAGAAGAAGCTGAAAAAGTTAAAGGTAATCGCGAATTCCCTCATTGTACGCAGAATTCTACGTATGTACGCAGACTTTTGGAACGTCTTTTTATACCCTTGCAAAAAGGGTATTTCAATTTTGGTTAGAAGTGTGCAAGAAGGCATCTCCGACCATATAAAGTATATATATTCTTGATCAGCGAGACAAGACGAGTTCAAATCAATTTGTCCGTCTGTCCGTCCGTCCGTCTGTCTGGATCAACAGCTTCTCCTCCTAGACCGCTATAGCTACAGAGCTACAATTTTGCACGAAGTCTTGTATATACTGCAGGCATTGCATATCTCGGATTCATCCGGATCGGACGACTATATTATATAGCTCCCATAGGAACCATCGGTCGAAAAATGAGTTTTAGATCAATAACTTTGTTGTTTTTCATCTGATTGTTATAAAACTTAACGTTTGGCTATACATCTACACGTCCTTGCCAAATTTCATCAAGATCGGACTACTATATCATATAGCTCTTATAGGAACAATCGGACCAAACATAGTTTTGCTTCTAAAAACTTTCTTGTTTCTATTACGATCATCACCAAACTTAGTAAATAACACTTGCACATAATAAATTATAATCCTGCCAAATTTGATCAAAATCGGATTACTATATGATATAGCTATCATACAAACAAATGGCAAACTGCATCTCTACATACATGCATATGCATGCGTGCCGTGCTATAGCGTGTAGATCGAGGTTTTTTCACAAAAGCCTATTCATTTCGCGAACTCCATTTAGGGTATACAAACTTCGGCATGGTCGAAGTTAGCCCGGCCTTCTGGTTTTGTTATGTTTTTTTTCTAATGGTTATATTTAGCTTTAGTTTTTTGTTTTGATAAATGAAATGATAGTAAATATTAAGTTTAATAATTAAAAAAGAAATATAAAAAGAAAAAATTCGGTATCTTGTTTCTACTGAGCGCTATTCATGGTCAAACTTAAAATACAAAAATTTTCTTGAGTGTACGCAGAGATATGTGAGCAAGTGTATGTGCTGGATCAATGGAGACTACGCAGCTGTATAGCCGCTTAATGGCAAAAGCATCTTTGTTATTGCTGGCCGGCTCCAAGTTTATAGGTTTCGAAGTATAACACCGTTATTTTTATTCCGATTTGTGTGAAATTCGGTGAATACTAACATGCATGAGTATGCCAAATTAAATAACGACACGTTAAATATTCCGGATGCATTCATAGAATGAAATGGTATATTAAAGTCGCCAAAATGTATGTAACAGGGAGAAGAAAGCTTTTCCGACCCTATAAAGTATACATGTTCTTGATCAGTATCAATAGCCGAGTCGATTGAGACATGTCCGTCTGTAGGATCATCGAGATCTCAGAGACTATAAGAGCTAGAGCTACCAAACTTGGCATGTAGACCCGTTTGCTCTGCAGGCAGATCGAGTTTATTTTTTTTCGCCCCGCCCCCTTCCGGCCCCGCTATTTGAAAAACAATATTTTGAACCTCCATATCTCGGGAACTATAAAAGATAGAGCTATCGGATTTGGACATTAGATGCGTGCAGTATGCACGCAGACCAAGTTTGTTTCAAATTTTTGCCACGCCCCCTTCCGCCCCCGAAATTCTAAAAATTAGATTTTCATATATATTTATCGTATCGTAATTTAATTTGGCACACTAATACATGTCACGTATATCTATCATCCCACCAAATATCACAAGAATCGGAATGAAAATGACCGAGTTATACATAGACACGTTTTTCACCCATAGCGGTGCAAGGCAGATGCACGCAAAAAAGAGCGAGATAGCATATGCTGGAAATCACCGATTTGGTCGGGGGGCGCTAAAGTGCTCGTTTCCACATAAGAGTGAGCGAGATAGCATTTGAAAGAAATTTAAAGTATATCTCTTCACCTGATGCATGGTATATCCAAGTCGGCCCGGCGACTTACTTACTTTATTTATCGCAACTCTAAATCACCGCTTTGACAAGCCGTCAAAAGTTAATCGTGCACCAGAAAATTTGAATCTGAACTGTCAAACTTCGAAATATAAAAAAAAGACCGTGCTAACATCGACCAAGATTATAATTTGTTATGTGCGAGTGTTATTTACCAAATTTGTTTTTAAAGGGAAAACTATTTTTTGTCCGATTTGTTACTATGGGAGCTATAGGATATAGTAGTCTGATCTTGATCAGATTGAGTACGGACGTTTAGATATATAGTAAATTATATAATAATATAATTTATAAATTATATTATTTAATTTAATTATATTAAATATGTTATTAATTAATTATATTATTTTATTTAATTATATTATTTATAATTTATAAATTATATAATATTAAGTTTCATGATAATCCCGTGAAAAACAATTAGGTTAGTGATATAAAACTCTATTTTCTACCAATGCATTGGTGATAAGCCAAACGCATAACGTTCTTCGTGGTTGTTCTTGCCTAAACATTTTTCCAAGTCGTTCATTTCTGTCGGCTTTACGTTACATATGTAACAGTTACACGACGATGTTTGGCTTAGAGCACTACAAATTTTACCGGCCACCATAGTCAGCTGCAAATTATGTTCAACTTTAGTCATAATGTCAGAAACTACACATGTTGTGGATTTCAGAAGTGAAGAACATCTGCTTGAAGTTGCACAATTCTCGATGCCGTATGATCTACCAAGCTCTGTAGCTCTACTTCAGCTTGCGATTCGCTGACACTGATGTTCTCAGGATGCTTTGGCTGCCAGAAGCTTTTCATAGCTTGGTAATAAGTTATACGACGTTTTACTATTTATAAATGTGCGTATAGTCAAATATTGATGTTTGCTCCAATTTGTCTCAACGAGAATTGATAATACTTCATCTGCACTAAATTCAGAAAACGCTGGGTGGGATGAGTTGCAGGAACGTAAGGCAGAAGCAATAGATTCGTCGGCTTTTGCTATCTCAGCAATTCTACGACGTTTTGTTCTATTAGAAGACTCGATAAAATCTATTTTCGGCCGACAAGTTTCTTTGGGTGTTAAATGGGACATCTTGTGGGCACAGCGCAATGAAATCCTCTCCTTCTCATTCAGCCAAACACCTTGATATTGAACCACTGAACATTTCTTGCGATCGTACTTTTCCCAAAAAGTTTCTATTCTTTTACATATGTACATATGTACGTGTCGGAACCTCATTGATTTGGTCCATAATTGCGTACCTAGCGAAGCGAGTTTCGGTGCTTATGCTTTCACGTTTCTTTCAGAACTGCCTGACAACGCCAGTGTTACTCCTCAGCATAGCTCCGAACCACACACTGCACACGCTGCAACGCTGTCGTCTCGCTAAAACGGTACTCCTTAAAGCGAGAAAAATGCAAAGGGCCAATCAGAGCGCAATTTGCGGCTGACGCAATATATGAAATGAAATTATGATGAAATTTAGGAATTCTGGTGAAAACCAGAATTCTCATACACAGCAACACACACACACACACACACACACACTGCGCGCACGTGCAGTACGCAGCAACAATCATATACAGTGCGTACATACAGTACGCAGCAACGATCACATACAGTGCGTACATACAGTACGCTCCGACATACGCAATTCGTTTCGACAGATCATCCAGGTCGGTAATGTAGCCTTTTTTTCAATTTCTTTGTTTACCATTTCAATCATTATCTTAACCTTTTCAGTATTGGTTCCATTATCTTTGCACCAACGATAAAACACATTTATAAATTTATAATTGTCTGCCAAATTCAAATGTAAGTCGTAGTGTAAGACGTCGTTGGTTTTTTTACGGTAGTTCAGACCTCCGCAAATTTCCGTAGCTAAACTAAACGCATTTATTATCGTAGAAGTCAGCCGATTACAATGACATACAGTGGTTCCAACGCCAAATCGGACAAGACTTTGTGTTTATTAAAATTAGTTTTTTCTTTAGTACTAAGTTACTTATTTTAAGTTTTAACATTTTTCCTTAAATTTATAAAGGCTTATCTTACTAAAATAAAAAAAAATCCTCATTTGAGTGACAGTAACATAAATTATTTTATGAAATGGGTCCACGTGGAAAGCAAACTGGTGTTGAAGCACGGCAGATCATTTTTAAGCTGCATTTTGATGAAAAAACAGTAAGGGAAATATCAGATCTGGTCGGAAGGAGCAAATCTACCGTCCATGATATTATTAAAAGGTTCCAGGAAGATGGAAGCCTGATGAACAAAAGCCAGGAAGGCAAAAGAAAGCGGTTTGACTCAAGAGAAGAGCGGTCAATTATAAGAGAATTTAAGGAGGATCCCTTTAAAACCGCTAAGGAGCTCAGGTACTCGGTTAAAAGCAAATTCGGAGAGGATGTTTGTGAAAACACTGTTCGCAATACTTTGCATCGGTATGATTTTCATGGCCGAGTTGCCCAGAAAAATCCCTATATAAGCCCTAATAACAAGGCGTTCACAGTAAAGTTTGCAAAGGAGTACTTGCTAAACCCGATTTTTGGAATCATGTATGTTGTATATCACATTAAAATTATTTTTTTTATGAATTATCTTATTTAAAGGTATTGTTTACTGATGAAAGTAAATTTAATTTACATGGGTCCGATGGTAAGGTGTATGTGTGGTGTAAACCAAACACTGAGTTTGAGCCCAAGAACACTATAGGCACTGTGAAGCATGGTGGAGGCTCTGTGATGGTTTGGGGCTGCATGTCGATTGCGGGAGTTGGCCAATTACACTTTATTGATGGTGTAATGGATAAATTTGGCTACCTTGATATTTTGAAACAAAATGTTAAGCAGAGTGCGGAGATTTTGGGGATCCTTGACGAATTTGATTTTTATCAAGATAACGACCCAAGCTCACGTCAATGGTAGCTAAGCTCTGGCTAATACATACATACATATGTAATAAAACTACTTCAAACGCCTGCCCAGAGCCCGGATATTAATGTAATTGAAAAAAAATTACATACATACATACATATGTACATATGCCAACTCCAATGTGGAAATCCTGCAGAGATTCCAAAGCAAGCTGCTCCGCAGAATCACTGGTGCGCCTGCTTATGTGCGAAACTCCGTCCTACACAGGGATCTTGACGTTCCATCAGTCAGGTCTGAAATAAGGAAATACGGTGCAAGACACTGCGCAAGGCTGGAGGAACACTCCAACCTGCTCGACAATAGCCAACATACCAGGCGCCTCAACAGATGCCATCCCTTGGATCTGCCATTTAAACCGGAGGTGGACTGGTGAGATGACCCCGGCGGCCCAAAGAAGCTGGACGCGTCACAGTGATGACCCAGCTGACGACAACCCCGTTTTAACCGGCTCTATCTCTGTTTCAGATTTGAAATTCATGATAATACTGTGTTAATATACTCTGTTCCTTAACTTATGGCTAATGCAGCCAGGTATTGATCGTATTTTCTCACGCCATGTAGAACTTCCATCAAATTTGCTCATTGTCCCCTGTGGACAGATTGCAAATAAATAAATGAAAGCAGCCTTGCAGCCCTTGACCATTACATTTTATTTCCTAAAAAATTTTTTGTTTCTTAATCCAATAAAGAAATATTTTAAATACATTGGCCGGGGGCAGCCAATCGCCAAATAGTAAGCGTGCCAAGACAATGTAGCGATTGATATTCATATTCAAATGTTATATCGTCGAAATCGGGCGTTATGTTTATTCGATTGTTTTGAAATTCACGCATATGATGTAATCCCTTTTTATTTATGTACGTGATCAGTTTGGATAAGATTGTTCAAAAAATAGAGAAGTTATTCGCATTTAACGTTTGTATTTGTATGGCAGCTATATGATATAGTTGTCCGATCTTATTCAAAATCGCAGATGTTCATGTGGCTGTATAGAAAAGCTTATTTGAATGCCATAGCTCTAAAACTGTGGGACTAGTTCGCGCAGCACCAGACAGACAGACAGACGGACATGGCTATATCAACTCGTCTTCTCTTGCTGATCAAGAATATATATACTTTATGGGGTCGGAAACGATCCCTTCTCTGCGTTACAAACATCTGACCAATTTTATAATACCCTCTGCAAGGGTATAAAAAATATGTATTCACAAAACACTTCAAAAATATTAAATCGAATAAATTAATTACACAAGAATATTTTAATTAGTTGGTTAATTATTAATATCAGAATTTAAAGTAAATACCTTCAACTTCAAAATTCATGTTGGAGAATTTAATTTGGTACACTCAATATGACATGTAAAAAGCTTACTGAGCGCTGCAGCTGCGCGAAAACGAGCACGTGTTCATGATTTTAATGCTATTTTTAGAATGTCCCGTTGTAAATCCAGATAAAACAGGTTTGCCATTCAGAAGTTTGGACATTTATTAGGCAATTAGGGGTGTCACAGAAATCGCTATTGGGGCGTTAGCGATCGCCCCAAACGCAAATGTAAGGTGTCACAGAAACCTCTTTTGACAAGTTACAAGTTTTTCTCCAAATAAACTTTAAATAAACTTTAATTATATTTGGATGGAATTGCATTCAAATAATTGCTGACAACATTTGTTATCATATAAGATTTATTTTACGAAAACGAAAAAATGAAGTGAGAGTCGTTTTTGCTCAAAACAACCATAAGCAAGGTTGCCATCCTGCTGGAAAAGGATAAATGTTATTTTCGGACAAGATTTTTGGATGCAATTTTATTTTCTTACGTGCCACAAAAGAGTATTAATTAAATAAAGTAAGCCCTAATTTACAAAAAGTTGTTGAATTGTGTTTTACGGACAAATTTAAGAAAAACACAGTTAAAATGCACCAAGATGGCATCTTTGTTTTTATATAGGCCAGCCAAAGAAGAAATTTTAACAGCTGTAAAAATTGCAATTGAAGTAGCAGCCTATTTCAAAATGAATTGAAATTTATTTGATTTCTGATGATATGATTTCTAATATGATCGAATAAAAATAATTACATTTGCATTTCAATATGCGCATGGAATTTCAAATTATTTCACTTGTAATTGAAGATTTGTAAAGAATGGAAAAAGCTTGCCAAAAAGAAAATAAAGTAAGTAAGTCGCCGGGCCGACTTGGATATACCATGCATCAGGGGAAAACAAATTTCCTTGAGTTTATAAAACTTATTTCATATATTAAATTTCTTTCGTATGCGCGATTTCTAACATATGCTATCTCGCTCATTCTTATGTGTGTGCACTTTAGCGCCCCACCGGCCAAATTCGCCCTTGCACCGCTTTGAGTGCAAAACGTTTCAATGCATAACTCGGCCATTTTTATCAAATTTGGTGGAATGATAGATGTCCATAACATATATATGTGTGCCGAATTAAATTCCGATACGATAAATATTGCGGGAGAAAATCACTTTTTATTAAATTCCGGAGGCGGAAGGGGGCGTGGCAAAAAAAAAAACATAAACTTGGTCTGCGCCAAGACTACACGAGTCTACATTCTAAATTTGGTAGCTCTATCATTTATAGTTGCTGAGATCTCTGCACTCTTACGGACGGACAGACGGACGGACGGACATGGCTCTATCAATTTCTCTTCTCATGCTGATCAAGAATATATATACTGTATAGGGTCGGAAAAGCTTCCTTCTCCCTGTTACATACATTTTGGCGACTTTAATATACCATTTCATCCTATGGATGCATGGTATAAAGAAGTCTAGATTGAATAATATACAAAATGATTTCGCTCACAGTTGTTCGAAACACTCCCAGGTCTGCATCCAATGACCTGTTGAACAGAGCTAATCAGGGGTGTCACAGAAATCGCTAACGCCCCAAAATCGCACCAAACGCCAATGTAGGGTGTCACAGAAACCTCTTTTGACAGTTTTGAAAAGTTACAAGTTTTTCTCCAACGTTTGGTTAATTTTGCGCTTACAGCAAATTATGTTGAAAAAAGAATGGTGTTGAAATAAACTTTGATTATTTTTGGATGGAATTGCATTCAAATAATCGCTGGCAATATTTGTGTTCATATATAATTTATTATTTTACGAAAACGCCTGTGAAAAAATCAAGCAAGCGTCGTTTTTGCTTAAATCACCCATAAGCAAGGCTGCCATCCTGCTGAAAACGGCAGAAACTAATTTTCGGACAAAACATTTGTGTTTCCAATTTTACTTTGTTATATGCCACAAGTAAGCACAAATTTTATAGATTACGACCAAATTTAAGAAAGTTTTTTAAATTGTGTGTAAACAGATAAATTTAATGTAAACGTCGAAAAAAAAATTTTGGCCAGCCAAAGAAGAAGAAGAAATGTAAACAGCTGAAAAATGAATGCAATTGCAGTTGCCGCCCTTTTTAAAATGAATTGAAATTTTTTGGATTTCTGATGGATATGGTTTCTAATATGATCGAATAAACTTAATTACATTTGCATTTGAATATGTGCATCGAATTTTAAATTATTTCATTTGTAGTTGAAGATTTGTAAAATGGAAATCGCTTGCTAAAAAGAAGCAAGAGTCTAGATTAAATAATATTCCCAACGATTTCGCTCACATTTGTTCTAAACACCTCCAGGTCTGCATCCAATGACCTGTTGAACAGAGCTAATACCTAGAAATCGCATGGACGAAATTGTATTCTGGGGTTCAGTTGCCATTGTTGCGAAAAAAGAATTGTGTAGAAAAGAGAATGTAGGCTTAAAAACGCAATAGTTTGCAGTTATCGATGCATTGTATTAATCTTGTTGTATTTAATTCATATAGGATATAGTAGTCTGATCTTGATCAAATTGAGTACGGACGTTTAGATATATAGTAAACTAGCTGTACCCTGCCACGTTTCGCTGTGGCCTCTGTTAAATTCTCATGTGACCACGGAACAGTAATATAATAGAGATTTCGTCTGTTTAAGGACAAAAAATAAGTATAAGTAATGTTGAAGCGTATTGAAAGCAAATAGCAAATAGCAAAGAGCGATTATGAAAAAGTTGATTATATGTTAGCTGTACCCTGTCACGTTTCGCTGTGGCCTCCCATGTGTATTGACAAAGGTGCCAATATTTTTCTTATTTTTTTACCATGCATCCATAGGATGAAATGGTATATTAAAGTCGCCAAAATGTATGTAACAGGCAGAAGGAATCTTTTCCGACCCTATAAAGTATACATATTCTTGATCTAAGACCCAGAATGTACCGGGCGGCCAAAAAAATGAAAAATATCGAAAAATCCCTAATATCTCAGCCCCTGGCAAAACTATCGGAATGTCCTTCACACAGATGATAGTTCTTGATGAAACGAATCGATTGACGATTTCGTCACTATCCTTCAAAAGACTCGCGAGATATAAGCTATTTTTGATTTAGCGAAAAAGTCCTTTTTTCTCAGCTTCCTGAAGGACTTTCAAGGATATTATAGTGTCAGTCTACGCAGCACACCAAGGACTACAATCTGGCCAAAGGACATCCGGATCGTCCTTGAAATGACTGAGTTATAAGGACATTTGTGCTTTTTTTGTGATTTTTTGGCCATTTTGTCGACCTTTACAAAAATTTCAGCATAATTTTTGGAAGGATAATCCTTGAATGCAGATCGATAGTCCTGCTTCTGGAGGACCCAGAAAAGCATGTCCTGGCGAAATCGGTCAATGTCCTGCGGAGTTGTGGCCTCGAGAAAATTGATTGAAACCTAAAAGTATGCAACACAAAATTTATGACGTTTGTATGGAATAAGGAAAAGGACTGTTTTTAAGGTTTTTCAGGCAATTATTTGGTATTTTTTCGACGTAAAAACCATTATTGAGCTTCGACGAATATTAAAAAAAAAGAATTAGTGAAATCGGTCCAGACATTCCCTCGTGATGCCGTGACCAAGGAAAACGGCTTTCATTATACCATGCATCCATAGGATGAAATGGTATATTAAAGTCGCCAAAATGTATGTAACAGGGAGAAGGAAGCTTTTCCGACCCTATAAAGTATATATATTCTTGATCAGCATGAGAAGAGAAATTGATAGAGCCATGTCCGTCTGTCCGTCCGTCCGTCTGTCCGTCCGTAAGAGTGCAGAGATCTCAGCAACTATAAATGATAGAGCTACCAAATTTAGAATGTAGACTCGTGTAGTCTTGGCGCAGACCAAGTTTATGTTTTTTTTTGCCACGCCCCCTTCCGCCTCCGGAATTTAATAAAAAGTGATTTTCTCCCGTAATATTTATCGTATCGTAATTTAATTTGGCACACTCATAGATCTTATGAACATCTATCATTCCACCAAATTTTTTTTGCCACGCCCCCTTCCGCCTCCGGAATTTAATAAAAAGTGATTTTCTCCCGCAATATTTATCGTATCGGAATTTAATTCGTCACACTTATATGTATATGTTATGGACATCTATCATTCCACCAAATTTCATAAAAATCGGAATAAAAATGGCCGAGTTATGCATTGAAACGTTTTGCACTCAAAGCGGTGCAAGTGCGAATTTGGCCGGTGGGGCGCTAAAGTGCACACACATAAGAGTGAGCGAGATAGCACATGTTAGAAATCGCGCATACGAAAGAAATTTAATATATGAAATAAGTTTTATAAACTCAAGGAAATTTGTTTTCCCCTGATGCATGGTATATCCAAGTCGAATTATATTAAATATGTTATTAATTAATTATATTATTTTATTTAATTATATTATTTATAATTTATAAATTATATAATATTAAGTTTCATGATAATCCCGTGAAAAACAATTAGGTTAGTGATATAAAACTCTATTTTCTACCAATGCATTGGTGATAAGCCAAACGCATAACGTTCTTCGTGGTTGTTCTTGCCTAAACATTTTTCCAAGTCGTTCATTTCTGTCGGCTTTACGTTACATATGTAACAGTTACACGACGATGTTTGGCTTAGAGCACTACAAATTTTACCGGCCACCATAGTCAGCTGCAAATTATGTTCAACTTTAGTCATAATGTCAGAAACTACACATGTTGTGGATTTCAGAAGTGAAGAACATCTGCTTGAAGTTGCACAATTCTCGATGACGTATGATCTACCAAGCTCTGTAGCTCTACTTCAGCTTGCGATTCGCTGACACTGATGTTCTCAGGATGCTTTGGCTGCCAGAAGCTTTTCATAGCTTGGTAATAAGTTATACGACGTTTTACTATTTATAAATGTGCGTATAGTCAAATATTGATGTTTGCTCCAATTTGTCTCAACGAGAATTGATAATACTTCATCTGCACTAAATTCAGAAAACGCTGGGTGGGATGAGTTGCAGGAACGTAAGGCAGAAGCAATAGATTCGTCGGCTTTTGCTATCTCAGCAATTCTACGACGTTTTGTTCTATTAGAAGACTCGATAAAATCTATTTTCGGCCGACAAGTTTCTTTGGGTGTTAAATGGGACATCTTGTGGGCACAGCGCAATGAAATCCTCTCCTTCTCATTCAGCCAAACACCTTGATATTGAACCACTGAACATTTCTTGCGATCGTACTTTTCCCAAAAAGTTTCTATTCTTTTACATATGTACATATGTACGTGTCGGAACCTCATTGATTTGGTCCATAATTGCGTACCTAGCGAAGCGAGTTTCGGTGCTTATGCTTTCACGTTTCTTTCAGAACTGCCTGACAACGCCAGTGTTACTCCTCAGCATAGCTCCGAACCACACACTGCACACGCTGCAACGCTGTCGTCTCGCTAAAACGGTACTCCTTAAAGCGAGAAAAATGCAAAGGGCCAATCAGAGCGCAATTTGCGGCTGACGCAATATATGAAATGAAATTATGATGAAATTTAGGAATTCTGGTGAAAACCAGAATTCTCATACACAACACACACACACACACACACACACACTGCGCGCACGTGCAGTACGCAGCAACAATCATATACAGTGCGTACATACAGTACGCAGCAACGATCACATACAGTGCGTACATACAGTACGCTCCGACATACGCAATTCGTTTCGACAGATCATCCAGGTCGGTAATGTAGCCTTTTTTTCAATTTCTTTGTTTACCATTTCAATCATTATCTTAACCTTTTCAGTATTGGTTCCATTATCTTTGCACCAACGATAAAACACATTTATAAATTTATAATTGTCTGCCAAATTCAAATGTAAGTCGTAGTGTAAGACGTCGTTGGTTTTTTTACGGTAGTTCAGGCCTCCGCAAATTTCCGTAGCTAAACTAAACGCATTTATTATCGTAGAAGTCAGCCGATTACAATGACATACAGTGGTTCCAACGCCAAATCGGACAAGACTTTGTGTTTATTAAAATTAGTTTTTTCTTTAGTACTAAGTTACTTATTTTAAGTTTTAACATTTTTCCTTAAATTTATAAAGGCTTATCTTACTAAAATAAAAAAAAATCCAAATTTCAAACATTGACATTTTTAAAAAACGAATAACAAGTCCGATTTTGAGCTTCAACGCCAAATCGGACAAATGATAATGCAAATGCAAGAAAAAGATCCGTTATTTCGCGCAATTTTTGTGCTTTGTTCTGATTATTGCGTTTCGGTATGTGCCCAAGCTCATTTGAGTGACAGTAACATAAATTATTTTATGAAATGGGTCCACGTGGAAAGCAAACTGGTGTTGAAGCACGGCAGATCATTTTTAAGCTGCATTTTGATGGAAAAACAGTAAGGGAAATATCAGATCTGGTCGGAAGGAGCAAATCTACCGTCCATGATATTATTAAAAGGTTCCAGGAAGATGGAAGCCTGATGAACAAAAGCCAGGAAGGCAAAAGAAAGCGGTTTGACTCAAGAGAAGAGCGGTCAATTATAAGAGAATTTAAGGAGGATCCCTTTAAAACCGCTAAGGAGCTCAGGTACTCGGTTAAAAGCAAATTCGGAGAGGATGTTTGTGAAAACACTGTTCGCAATACTTTGCATCGGTATGATTTTCATGGCCGAGTTGTCCAGAAAAATCCCTATATAAGCCCTAAGAACAAGGCGTTCACAGTAAAGTTTGCAAAGGAGTACTTGCTAAACCCGATTTTTGGAATCATGTATGTTGTATATCACATTAAAATTATTTTTTTTATGAATTATCTTATTTAAAGGTATTGTTTACTGATGAAAGTAAATTTAATTTACATGGGTCCGATGGTAAGGTGTATGTGTGGTGTAAACCAAACACTGAGTTTGAGCCCAAGAACACTATAGGCACTGTGAAGCATGGTGGAGGCTCTGTGATGGTTTGGGGCTGCATGTCGATTGCGGGAGTTGGCCAATTACACTTTATTGATGGTGTAATGGATAAATTTGGCTACCTTGATATTTTGAAACAAAATGTTAAGCAGAGTGCGGAGATTTTGGGGATCCTTGACGAATTTGATTTTTATCAAGATAACGACCCAAGCTCACGTCAATGGTAGCTAAGCTCTGGCTAATACATACATACATATGTAATAAAACTACTTCAAACGCCTGCCCAGAGCCCGGATATTAATGTAATTGAAAAAAAATTACATACATACATACATATGTACATATGCCAACTCCAATGTGGAAATCCTGCAGAGATTCCAAAGCAAGCTGCTCCGCAGAATCACTGGTGCGCCTGCTTATGTGCGAAACTCCGTCCTACACAGGGATCTTGACGTTCCATCAGTCAGGTCTGAAATAAGGAAATACGGTGCAAGACACTGCGCAAGGCTGGAGGAACACTCCAACCTGCTCGACAATAGCCAACATACCAGGCGCCTCAACAGATGCCATCCCTTGGATCTGCCATTTAAACCGGAGGTGGACTGGTGAGATGACCCCGGCGGCCCAAAGAAGCTGGACGCGTCACAGTGATGACCCAGCTGACGACAACCCCGTTTTAACCGGCTCTATCTCTGTTTCAGATTTGAAATTCATGATAATACTGTGTTAATATACTCTGTTCCTTAACTTATGGCTAATGCAGCCAGGTATTGATCGTATTTTCTCACGCCATGTAGAATTTCCATCAAATTTGCTCATTGTCCCCTGTGGACAGATTGCAAATAAATAAATGAAAGCAGCCTTGCAGCCCTCGACCATTACATTTTATTTCCAAAAAAATTTTTTGTTTCTTAATCCAATAAAGAAATATTTTAAATACATTGGCCGGGGGCAGCCAATCGCCAAATAGTAAGCGTGCCAAGACAATGTAGCGATTGATATTCATATTCAAATGTTATATCGTCGAAATCGGGCGTTATGTTTATTCGATTGTTTTGAAATTCACGCATATGATGTAATCCCTTTTTATTTATGTACGGAATCAGTTTGGATAAGATTGTTCAAAAAATAGAGAAGTTATTCGCATTTAACGTTTGTATTTGTATGGCAGCTATATGATATAGTTGTCCGATCTTATTCAAAATCGCAGATGTTCATGTGGCTGTATAGAAAAGCTTATTTGAATGCCATAGCTCTAAAACTGTGGGACTAGTTCGCGCAGCACCAGACAGACAGACAGACGGACATGGCTATATCAACTCGTCTTCTCTTGCTGATCAAGAATATATATACTTTATGGGGTCGGAAACGATCCCTTCTCTGCGTTACAAACATCTGACCAATTTTATAATACCCTCTGCAAGGGTATAAAAAATATGTATTCACAAAACACTTAAAAAATATTAAATCGAATAAATTAATTACACAAGAATATTTTAATTAGTTGGTTAATTATTAATATCAGAATTTAAAGTAAATACCTTCAACTTCAAAATTCATGTTGGAGAATTTAATTTGGTACACTCAATATGACATGTAAAAAGCTTACTGAGCGCTGCAGCTGCGCGAAAACGAGCACGTGTTCATGATTTTAATGCTATTTTTAGAATGTCCCGTTGTAAATCCAGATAAAACAGGTTTGCCATTCAGAAGTTTGGACATTTATTAGGCAATTAGGGGTGTCACAGAAATCGCTATTGGGGCGTTAGCGATCGCCCCAAACGCAAATGTAAGGTGTCACAGAAACCTCTTTTGACAAGTTACAAGTTTTTCTCCAAATAAACTTTAAATAAACTTTAATTATATTTGGATGGAATTGCATTCAAATAATTGCTGACAACATTTGTTATCATATAAGATTTATTTTACGAAAACGAAAAAATGAAGTGAGAGTCGTTTTTGCTCAAAACAACCATAAGCAAGGTTGCCATCCTGCTGGAAAAGGATAAATGTTATTTTCGGACAAGATTTTTGGATGCAATTTTATTTTCTTACGTGCCACAAAAGAGTATTAATTAAATAAAGTAAGCCCTAATTTACAAAAAGTTGTTGAATTGTGTTTTACGGACAAATTTAAGAAAAACACAGTTAAAATGCACCAAGATGGCATCTTTGTTTTTATATAGGCCAGCCAAAGAAGAAATTTTAACAGCTGTAAAAATTGCAATTGAAGTAGCAGCCTATTTCAAAATGAATTGAAATTTATTTGATTTCTGATGATATGATTTCTAATATGATCGAATAAAAATAATTACATTTGCATTTCAATATGCGCATGGAATTTCAAATTATTTCACTTGTAATTGAAGATTTGTAAAGAATGGAAAAAGCTTGCCAAAAAGAAAATAAAGTAAGTAAGTCGCCGGGCCGACTTGGATATACCATGCATCAGGGAAAACAAATTTCCTTGAGTTTATAAAACTTATTTCATATATTAAATTTCTTTCGTATGCGCGATTTCTAACATATGCTATCTCGCTCATTCTTATGTGTGTGCACTTTAGCGCCCCACCGGCCAAATTCGCCCTTGCACCGCTTTGAGTGCAAAACGTTTCAATGCATAACTCGGCCATTTTTATCAAATTTGGTGGAATGATAGATGTCCATAACATATATATGTGTGCCGAATTAAATTCCGATACGATAAATATTGCGGGAGAAAATCACTTTTTATTAAATTCCGGAGGCGGAAGGGGGCGTGGCAAAAAAAAAACATAAACTTGGTCTGCGCCAAGACTACACGAGTCTACATTCTAAATTTGGTAGCTCTATCATTTATAGTTGCTGAGATCTCTGCACTCTTACGGACGGACAGACGGACGGACGGACATGGCTCTATCAATTTCTCTTCTCATGCTGATCAAGAATATATATACTGTATAGGGTCGGAAAAGCTTCCTTCTCCCTGTTACATACATTTTGGCGACTTTAATATACCATTTCATCCTATGGATGCATGGTATAAAGAAGTCTAGATTGAATAATATACAAAATGATTTCGCTCACAGTTGTTCGAAAAACTCCCAGGTCTGCATCCAATGACCTGTTGAACAGAGCTAATCAGGGGTGTCACAGAAATCGCTAACGCCCCAAAATCGCACCAAACGCCAATGTAGGGTGTCACAGAAACCTCTTTTGACAGTTTTGAAAAGTTACAAGTTTTTCTCCAACGTTTGGTTAATTTTGCGCTTACAGCAAATTATGTTGAAAAAAGAATGGTGTTGAAATAAACTTTGATTATTTTTGGATGGAATTGCATTCAAATAATCGCTGGCAATATTTGTGTTCATATATAATTTATTATTTTACGAAAACGCCTGTGAAAAAATCAAGCAAGCGTCGTTTTTGCTTAAATCACCCATAAGCAAGGCTGCCATCCTGCTGAAAACGGCAGAAACTAATTTTCGGACAAAACATTTGTGTTTCCAATTTTAGTTTGTTATATGCCACAAGTAAGCACAAATTTTATAGATTACGACCAAATTTAAGAAAGTTTTTTAAATTTAATGTAAACGTCGAAAAAATGCACCAAGTTGACGTCTCTGTTTTTATCTTGGCCAGCCAAAGAAGAAGAAATGTAAACAGCTGAAAAAAATGCAATTGCAGTTGCCGCCCTTTTAAAATGAATTGAAATTTTTTGGATTTCTGATGGATATGGTTTCTAATATGATCGAATAAACTTAATTACATTTGCATTTGAATATGTGCATCGAATTTTAAATTATTTCATTTGTAGTTGAAGATTTGTAAAAATGGAAATCGCTTGCTAAAAAGAAGCAAGAGTCTAGATTAAATAATATTCCCAACGATTTCGCTCACATTTGTTCTAAACACCTCCAGGTCTGCATCCAATGACCTGTTGAACAGAGCTAATACCTAGAAATCGCATGGACGAAATTGTATTCTGGGGTTCAGTTGCCATTGTTGCGAAAAAAGAATTGTGTAGAAAAGAGAATGTAGGCTTAAAAACGCAATAGTTTGCAGTTATCGATGCATTGTATTCATCTTCTTATATTTAATTCATTGTTCTTAAATTTTTGGTTAATTTTCCAAAATTTGTTTACAGTTACAAATTTGAAGTAAATGTAAACAATAGGGTTGCCAAAGCAGCGACAATATTGCGCGCGACAATAATTTTAAAAATTTTGGTGTTGCAGTATGTTAACTGTACCTCCAAAAAATAAGTCAATTTTTTCTTGTTGAACAACATTAGCAATAATTTTTGGTTTACGAAAAATGTATAACAATTTTAATTCTAAACGTTAGTATTTTTTTTTTTTTTTTTAATTGCACAACCCTATTGCACTTATCGACAATCGAAATACCGAAATAGCGGCGATCGAGTCAGCTGCTGTGCCAACCGTTGGCTGTGGCTCCGAAAATGTTGCCGAAAATGAAACGTCGGAGATTTCCATGACACCAACTTTTGGTTTCGGCGTTTTACATATCAAACGCCGCCAAAATCGCTGGCGTTTTCTGCGACACCCCTGAATATGATTACATTTTGTCAACATATTTTGTGATTGATTTTTTGACTTTTGGCCTATGGGCGTAACCACTGGCAATGGTTCCCATGGAAGCTATTTGAAAATTCCACATAAAGTGCCTGGGATATAGAAAAGCTTATATACAAGCTTTGAAAGCCATAGGTCTAAAACTGTGGGACTAGTTTGCATAGAATTAGACAGATGTACAGAATGACATGGCTATGTCAACTCGTCTTCTCTTGCTGATCAAGAATATACATATGTATACTTTATGGGGTCGGAAACAATTCCTTCTCTGCGTTACAAACATCTCAGCAATTTTATAATGTGCTCTGGAAGGGTATAAAAAGAGTCTTCCTCGAGACGTGATTACGCTTTTACAAACACCAGATGTTGAGCTTAAAAACTCATGGGACATTGCTGACAAAGACGACGAGGATGAAGGCAGTTTTGAACTTTTCATTTATTCTATTAAATTGGAAGAAGAAAGCGAAGACAATTGAAGGTGGCAAAATTTTTGCTTTGATAATCTTACAGTAATCCAGTTAGAACACATTAAATTTTAAATTTCGAGGGAAGTTGGAAGTTCTCAAAAGAGCGCTATCCAGATAGCCTGCTCACTTTTTGTATTGCATATAATTGCTGTCCCAGCCATGGGGCCAGTTCAGTATTTGAAAGAACGAAATTCAACACTGCACTAATTCAGTAGTCGGTGATGGTTTAGCACACAAAGGTTGAACCCTCGCATTGCAATCAAAGTCTACTGATGAGAGAACTTGGTAGTCCTCGAAATAGCGCTATACAGACAGCTAAGAATGACCTCAAGTCGGTTTTGACTTTAAATCTGAAGATTGGTGGCTTAAGAAAGTCCACAACAAAAAAAAAATTACATAATAATCTATAATCTATTTTATACATGTTTCGGGCCGACATGATTTTTGGTGACTTAAGTTTGAGGAGTGTTCCTAACTAATTCGGGTACGCTAATTCTGAATGTGAACTCGGATTTTGCCCATTACATCCAGATTTTTCACAAAACCTTGTGACCCACCACTAAAGTTTGTCTTAAAATATGCACCAAAAAGTATGCTATAGAGAATCGAAAAATTCTTTTTACATTTTAAACAGTTCTTAGAATGTCCTGTATAAAAAAATGGTTCTTGTTGCGAACATTACTAATAAACAATTGGTTTTATGCAAGAGATTACAAAAATTCTTGAAAATTAAAAGAAAATTCTTTGACTCTCTATAGCATACTTTTGGTTGCTAATATCCCAAATTGTACAACTCTAGACATGCCAAAGTGTGAGATATTATGTATTAGAGCCAAAAAAGTACATCTCTGATATTTTGTAAATTCCTTTTATCTATCGATGGGCTTGAATATTAA
Source organism: Drosophila sp. 14030-0761.01 (assembly GCA_018150735.1). Classification (NCBI taxonomy): domain Eukaryota; kingdom Metazoa; phylum Arthropoda; class Insecta; order Diptera; family Drosophilidae; genus Drosophila; species Drosophila sp. 14030-0761.01. Next base: position 3,716,545 of record JAECWO010000003.1, read on the forward strand.
AGTTTTAGCGTTGAAGTGGTGGTATGGCCTGCTGATGATAGAAATTGATGGTTCTTGAAATGGCTATACAGACAGCCTGCTCACTTTTTGTCTGCTTTCAAATTAACCTAAAAGCCGGCTTTAATCAATTTCAAATCGAGGTCACAAAATTGTCAAATTATGTAATAAATAATAATAATAAACTCGTGGTCAGCATTCGCCAATTACTGTAGGACACCTATTTAACTTAAACACACGTTTCCATGACCTCAAAAATGTAGGACTGTGTAATGATTCATAAGAGTTTCCGAATAGTTAAAAACAAAGCCTAAAAGTATGCAAATGCGTCCCCGCGGTCCGCTGAATTTTGGTCCAATTGCACATTACAACAAATCGAATAGCGTTGGAACAAAGATAGCGAAATAAAGTGGACTCTGATCTCGACAGCGCTTTCATCTATGTATGTAGTATGGTTTAGTGCTTAAATTTCACCATCACAAATATGCTTTCAATTTACGATGGTTTCAATTCATGAATGGAGATCATTGTCATGGTGATGATGTTCTGTTGCTTACAGTGCACTATGGGCCAAAATCACTTTTTTTTGGCATAAACAGTTTTAATGCTAGAGATCTGAAATTTTGCAGGAACTTTAGAAGGACTAAAATAGAATTTCGTATTTTTTGTTTTTGCTATTGGATCATTTTTTTACTACGATTCGATCAAAACAATAGAATTTGACCATGTTGCATACTTTAGGCTTTATATCTAGTACTTCGGGAACTATTTTGATCCCCAAGATAGTCGCGGTGATAATAATTTGATGGTTTAAGATGTCTTATTGATTTTCATTCTTGTTTCTCTCCGCGGCAAAAATCATACTTGAAAAATAACATCCTTTAAAATATATTAGTTGTGCGATTACATTTAGATAGAAGGTATAAATTCCTTATTTTCTTGTTGATTTCAGTTTTTAAGTTAGTTTATACATCATTTAAATGCAATCCATCAATAATCAATTCAAATAGGTCCTCTTGACTTCTAATCTTAATAATTTAAGCATCTATTACGACAGAATGCCTTATTTTAAGCTTGCCTTAGATTACAAAATATGAAGAGAATGGCGAAATTGGGCAAAAACTGTTAATAACATGTTTAAAAGCACCATCTAGAGTAATAATTTGCATAATTACTTTTTGGCACAACTTGGCAGAAATTGCTTTTTCACTCTACCATACACAAACACTTCGGTCAGATTTTTTCTAAAATAAGACATCACAAAGACAAAGCACAACTGCAACACCGAAGGTACAATTCAAAATCATGTAATAACAATATATTCGACGTACCTTGACCTTTATTTACCATTTTGTCGGCAAAGATTCAGATAAACGGTGCTACCACAAGACGAGCGCAAAGCTGAGTTAAAATTCCAGTCAATTTTGTCGGAACAAACAGTTGATTAAACATGTAACTTTGGAAACGCGTCAAAAATGCAGCCCTGCCACTAAAATTTGTTCTTTTATCGATTCGATGTCTCCAATGTATTCACTTTCAAAATATTGAGTGAAATTTTAAATATGCTTTACTAAATTTTGGGACTTTATGCCAAAAAAAAGGGAATCTGGCCCAATGTGCAGTGTTTCGTTCGAAGGCCTTTGGCTGTTACAATAATTTCAAATACACGCGTTCCATAAAATGTATTTTTATTTATAACCCACGTAGGACCCTTCAGACCGCTGCCGTTACTCCACCGCTCCTCCACCACTCCTTTTTGCTGCTGTCGTCAGCCTTGTAACTATATTAAAAGCAAAAAAACGGCGGGCGTAGGCTATCAAAAAACCGAAGGGTGGCAGCAAAGTGGCGAAGCCAAAACCATCATAGGATGGGGGTGCAAGGTGTGACCCTTCAGTTTGGCAACCGACAAACCGCAGGAAAAAATCGCTTAGATAAGAAAAGACAGGAGCTACCTGACAGGTTTATACTCCCCCCTCGTACCCGTCTGCTTCTGACGGAGCGGCGAATGGGCCAAATGTGGCGGCGTTTTGTATTTCGGCTACATTTCCATAAATTGACAAATTTTATGATGCCAATAGGCTGCCTGCCACCAAAAAAAAAAAAAAGCAACCAGAAAACAAGCAAGAAAAAAATTGAACCAACAAAAAAGTGTCGAATTTCCGTCGTAGATAATTTTGATACCCAGCACTCAAAGGGTATATGTATGTCTATGAAGGGGAGGCGGGAACCATAGCAGCATATATTTTAGATCACAATCATCTTGTTTGTCCATCTGGATGCATCTTTTTCCCTATTTCGAAGTCTTCCATTTATCACAAACTTTATTACCGAATGGTTGAAAATTAATCGATTCGGAAAAGCCAGTGGGCAAAATTGAAATAGTGTGATTACACTTTTACTTGTTACAGGATATAGGAAAGTCATCGACCATATACGAAGTCCAGTATGAGTTCTGTCCTCCTCTCGCGCCGCACTCTCTCTCTCTCTCTCTCTCTCCCTATCGCTCTGTCCTTTTTCAAGAGGACGAGAGAATTTCCTTATCTAACTTGCTGTTCTCACAAAATTGTTTATGTTTGTTAATTAAAGCATAATATCGGACGACATATATATGTATGTCTAATATATATCTAAGTAGTTACCTATGCAAATATTTAAGCGCCAATGGCCTATCAAAATTTGATAAGAAAGCACAAGGGAAGCCAATTGTCAGTTTGTCAATCTAGCATTGACATGGAAGTTTGCAATGAATTCAACAAAAATCAAGGTACACATCATAACAATGACATGATTTGTGCAACAAAAAACTGATACTTTTCTTTTTGTGCCTTTAAATAAGGATTTTTATTCAGATGGTTTCATGTTTCCGAAATCAAAGAAATTGGTTCTTAAGCTACTTACATAACGTACAACTGCGACTATAAGACTTCCTTCAGGAACCATGGAAACTTACTATTGGGATTATCGATGATATTTTCAAGAACTCTCTACGTTTCTATATCTGAAAATGAATCTTTATAATAGGGTCATACTCATTCAAACAAATCGGATCGAGCCACGTTAAAATAAAACTCACAAACAATCCTCACCGCTCAAACTTCAGACCTTACACTATTTCCTTAAAATAATATTCATCAATACAATTAATTTTTATACCCTTGCAAAAAGGGTATATTAATTTTGGTCAGAAGTGTGCAATGCATAGAAGGAGGCATCTGCGACCATATAAAGTATATATATTCTTGATCAGCATGACAAGGCGAGTTCAAATCCGTTTGTCCGTCTGTTCGTCCGTCCGTCTGTCTGTCTGGATCAACAGCTTCTCCTCCTAAACCGCTAAAAGCTACAGAGCTGCAATTTTGCACGAAGTCTTGTATATAGGCATTGTATATCTCGGATTCATCCGGATCGGACGACTATATCATATAGCTCCCATAGGAACCATCGGTCGAAAAATGAGTTTTAGATCAATAACTTCTTTCTTTTTCACCCGATTACCATAAAACTTAAGATTTGGTGGTTTATTATACATCCAAACATCCATGCCATTTGATCAAGATCGGACTACTATATCATATAGCTCCCATATGAACGATCGGACCAAAAATAGTTTTTCTTCTAGAAACTTTTTTCTTTCTTGAGCGATCATCGTCAAACTTGGTAAATAACATTTTCACATAGAAAGTTACATTCTGGATGACTATATCATATAGCTGTCATACATATGAAAAAATTGCATGCTGCATGTCTACATACATGCATATGTATGCGTGCCGTGCTATGGCGTGTAAAAATGGATTTTTACACCAGGGTCCTTACATTTATTTAACTCTTTTTGAGGATCTAGTAACACAAGAGCATGACCAAACTCGATGGTTTGCCCCTATTTGAGGTCCTGCGAATCGAACTGCATCGTTACTTTATTCAGCTGTAACTATGGTTTCCTCTAAAATGTTTAAAATAAGATTTTGACCAAAGTTGCTATGATTTGAGGCATGGTACACTTTTCTTTCGTGTCTAACAGCGAAAGTGTTCGATATTTTGGATAGCTTTCTTCGGCAAAGTTTTTCAGAATAAATAAGAGAATAAGTTTCGGGAAGACACCAAGCCCCAATTTTCATGTTTTGATTACCCTTGGGTCGAAATGTAAAAAAATCTAAACCTAACCCATGTATACTGTTTTATATAAAAAATATCAAAGAAGCTAACTTCGGCTATGCCAAAGTTTGTATACCCTTGCAGCTTTTGACCATTACATTTTATTTTCTAAAAAATTTTTTGTTTCTTAATCCAATAAAGAAATATTTTAAATACATTGGCCGGGGGCAGCCAATCGCCAAATAGTAGACAATGTAGCGATTGATATTCATATTCACACACACACAATCGCAATTTTGACACATATATGTGCTTCACTGCTTATGCGTGCACTGCTTATGGCAGCAGTACTGCTGCATACTGCTGCTGCCATAAGCAGTGCACGCTATATAGGCAAATTTTATATCGTCGAAATCAGGCGTTATGTTTATCCGATTGTTTTGAAATTCACGCATATGACGTAATCCCTTTTTATTTGTGTACATAATCAGTTTGGATAAGATTGTTCAAAAAATAGAGAAGTTATTCGCATTTAACGATTGTATTTGTATGGCAGCTATATGATATAGTTGTCCGATCTTATTCAAAATCGCAGATGTGTATGTGGCTGTATAGAAAAGCTTATATACGAACTTTGAATGCGATAGCTCTAAAACTGTGGGACTAGATCGCGCAGCACCAGACAGACAGACGGACAGACGGACATGGCTATATCAACTCGTCTTCTCTTGCTGATCAAGAATATATATACTTTATGGGGTCGGAAACGATCCCTTCTCTGCGTTACAAACATCTGACCAATTTTATAATACCCTCTGCAAGGGTATAAAAAATATTTTATTTTTGTTTACAAATTTTTCTTTTTTTAAGCTAGATTGGATAAGCATAATTTCATTTCTAATGCCATTTGGCATAGAAAGATTGAGCGAGATAGCATTTAGTTTTATAAATTCGAAAAAGTTTTTTCCTTGATGCATGGTATATCCAAGTCGGCCCGGCGACTTACTTAATTTATTTATTTTTTTTTGTTTACATATTTTGAACAAATTTTTGGGGACAAATTGAAAATTTCTGGTATACGATTTCTTTTAGTTTTACTCGATGTACTTCTTTTAAGGGTCCATAGGTGTATCGTTAATATTAAAGATTCTGGAAAAATGTATATGTAATATTTGCTTAAAATACAATCAAATACACCTGGGAAAAAATGGCTAAAGCTAAGTTGAAAAATGTATGTAATATGTTTATGTGTTTGTATGAAAGCTATATCATATAGTCTTCAGATATTGATGAAATTTAGCAAGATTAAAATGCATTATGCATGAATTGTAATTACCAAGGATGATGATATTCGCATAAGAAAAAAAAAAAATTATAGAAGGAAAATTATTTTTGGAATGTTTTGCTATGGGAGCTATAGGATATAGTAATGCGATCGAGATCAAATTGTTCACGTGTCTTGGATATAGAACAAAATGACAAATATTTTTGGGGATAATGCCGTGAAAAACACAGACGTTTTTGATTCAAACCAATGGTTCTTATGTGATATAGTTGTCTGATCTGGATGATTGCGAATTATACAAGACTGCGTGCAAAATTTTAGTACTTTAACCCAATTTAATCTCGCCTTGTCATGCTGATCAAAATTACATATACTTTATATTCAGCATGATGAATATCCAATTTATTTAGAATTATTTTTTCTATTATTGATTCATTGCTTGTCTAAAAAATTTTTATTTCTTTTACATCTCAAACAAAATGAATTTTTTCCCTTTTTCTTTTGGTTAAATATGCATTTTCTTTTCTTTTAATAACTTTGTGATTAGTTTAACATATTTAAATCTTTGGCAACATGAATTCAAATTCAATTATAGGTTTATATTTGCTTCGTGTTTTCCTTTACCGATGTATACATATTTACATATGTATGTATTGTACATCTGTCAATTTTTTTCTAATGAGTTATTTGTTTTTGGTTTTGAATAATCGAACTTCGTTTTACTATTTTCAATTCTTATCAACCAACGTTATTTTTGTAGTCTTAAACGAGTAATTCAAATACACTGCTCGCCAATTGAATAAGACACCCTGTATTTTATCATATCGAGTTATGAGCATTGGTAAAGAGAACATACAGGGTGTTTTATTAAACCGTTATAAAGTTGTTTGTATTTTATGTTAGCATTCGGAAAAATTCAATAGGATTTTTGCGCCACTTGAATAGAACATGCATTTTATTTGGTCGGTATCGTTGGCATGCGTACACAAATTGTGGTTTACTTTAACTTTTTCATTTAATTAAAGTGTGTAAACTTAAAAAAAAATTAAAATGGGGCGTGGTACTTCATTATCTGAGTCGGAGAAAGGAAAAATCCAACTTTACAAGGATTCTGGCCTTTCTATTGCTGAAATAGCAAAAAAAAATGCTTATGCGTGTGTGTGTATATATGTATATGTGTATATATCGTCCAAATCAGGCGTTATGTTTATCCAATTGTCTTAAAATATGAGGCATATGATGTAATGACTTTATATTTATGTACGTAATCAGTTTGGATAAGATTCTTCAACAAATAGAGAAGTTATTCGCATTTAACGTTTGTATTTGTATGGCAGCTATAAGATATAGTCGTCCGATCTTTTGAAAATCGTAGATGTGCATTCTAGGGTATAGAAAAGCTTATGTACGAACTTTGAACGTAGCTCTAAAACTGTGAGAATAGTTTGCATAGTATTAGACAGACAGAGGGACATGGCTATATCAACTCGTCTTCTTATGCTGATATATATACTTTATGGGGTCGGAAACGATTCCTTCTCTGCGTTACAAACATCTGACTAATTTTATGATACCCTCTGCAAGGGTATAAAAATGCTCCACACCTGAAGAGACCAAAAATCAAAAAGAAGCATCATCTTAACCCGGTTCGAAAGTTACAACGCTTTGACACAAAGTTCTTCTCTTCACAAAGTTCAACTTAGAGGGCCCCGATGGATCACACCATATCAGGTCAGCAATATTGGAGCATTCCGAAACTAATTGCAGCTATAAAATTAGCATGGGGCTCGATTTCGTTGAATTATTTGGTAAAATTGTATTCATCAATACCAGACCGAATGTGTCATGTTTTGGAGAAACAAGGTGGCTCAACGCGCTATTAAAAAACGTTATTAATTATTATTTTAAGTAAATTGTTATTTGAAATGGATTGAAAAATTCTTAAATGGTTTTTAGTTACAGTGTCCTATTTAAGTGGCGAGCAGTGTATAGCAGAGGCCAATAACAGACGCCTGTTAGGCAAGCAGACTCGCTGTGAGACATTCTGTGATGCCGAATTCGCCGCAATAAAAAATGTTAAGGCGAATTTAAAAATGTTCCGGCGAATTCAAAAAATCGCCGCAGTGTTATTTTGAATTTGTTGGTAAGCGGTCGTGTCGTCGCTGTGTCGCTATCTCGCTGTCGTTGTAAACGCCGAAACAAAATGCGCGCGTGTTAACAAATTGAAGGCATAATATGAAGAAGAGTGAAGAGTAACTAAATATCTAATTAAAAGCAATTCACTTAGTCACTTTTTAACCAACAACAGAAAGTGAACAAGTGCAAAATTTTGATTGATCAAATTTCGTTTTTTTTTTGTATTTTTTTAATTGTTTTTACTGTGCAAATAATAATAATAAATAAAAGTTAAGCGAAAAGAAAGAGAGAGATGTAGAGAAAAAGGAAAAAATGTGAATTAAATTTTTAAACAAAGTTATTAAGACCAAAAAGAATCATTTACTTTTGGCAAAACATAAAAAGAGAGATATAGTGAAGAAAAGAAGCATCAGCAGCAGATCACTACAACAACAGCAACAAGAAAAGGTAAATCACAAAAACAACAGCAACAACTATAAAGTGCAACCCGTTAAACCGGTTCCTCCTCTCCACTCTTCCCTCCATCCACATACTCAACGTTTACCTGCCGAACAAAAAAAAAGTGAATCACAAGAAGAAGCAGAGAAATAAACAACAACAACGAAAAACTGCATCTGCAGCAGCAAATACATCAACAAAAAGAAAAAGAAAGAGAATGGAAGTTTGGGAGAGTGTGAGTGAGAAAGAGAGAGAGGGAGAGATAAAGTGAATTCTTATACTTTTATTAACCGTTTATCTAAAGTCAATTTATGAAATTCCATTTGTTTGTGTGCGAGTGAGAGCGTCGGTGAGTGGGGGAGTGGAGCTAGTGTGAGTGAGATAAAATGTGCAATTAATTGAAGTAAACTAGAAAAAAAAGTATTAAACAATTATACATGTACAAAACAATATAATATGAAGAACTAAACTAAAGATCAACCAATTGAAATAATGAAAAAATTCTGGCAAATTTTTCATTCAATCTAGTGCAACAAAAATAACACCAAAAACATTGAAAACTTCTTTGGAAGAAAATTATTTTAAAAAAATATCCAAAAATTCAATTTTTTGTTCTTAATCAACTAAACAATTATTATGTGTGTAAAATCATTCAAAATGAATATGTAAAAATTGAGTAAACGAACATATTTAAAATGTACTTAAAAACCCTTAAATAAAGGTAATTAATTTGTAATAATTAATAAAACAACAATTATCAATTGAATGAAAATGTTGTTCAAGTGAAATTACAGATTAGAAAAAATTAAAAATCGCATGCATAATTTAATTTGAACAAAAATTATAGTTGTGTCGTTTGAAAGTTGAAAGCTTTTTGGTATTAAACAATCAAATGAAATTCGTCAATTAAGAGTTAATTAATTTTTCATACAATATCTGAAAAATTGAAAAATCAATCAAGTGAAATGTATCAAACAGAATTTGCTACATTTTGTTAAGTTAATTGGAAAATGTATTTCATATTTCATTGTTGTCTATGGGAAGAGTTAATTTTAAAAATTGGAACAAAAATATAAAAAGGCGCAAGTTGCAACCGATTTATACATATAAACTTACTTACTTATGAACAGTAAAGGATTACCTGCAGTTACTGAAGTTCGGCAAACAAAGAAGTCCATGTGATAGATAGAACATTTCGTTATTGCAAAGAATATTTACATATAACAGATATTTAGTTGATGGGAATATTTTTGAGAGCATTTGGTATATGCTTCAGATGTTATGGGGAAATAATAGTTTTTTACATATACAGTAGAGGTCGGTTATAACGATATACCGCTTACACACAGAGAGACCTGATTGGTTTTCATACAATACAATACAATATCGGCTATAATGAATATCGGTTATAACGATAAATGGCCGGTCCCTTGAGTATCTTTATAATCGACCTCTACTAAATAGTTTTTATGTTAGTATTTTCGGGGATGATGAACCGATTACAATTTAAAACCTTGAACTTAATGTAGGTTTTCTAATATTATCTAGTAGATGTCATAGGATAGATTTTTTTCCGATACTCAGTTATTGATATATATGTGTACATACATATGTATGTTACTTTTATACATAACTATTTTTATACCATGCATTCATAGAATGAAATGGTATATTAAAGTCGCCAAAATGTATGTAACAGGGAGAAGGAAGCTTCTCCGACCCTATAAAGTATATATATTCTTGATCAGTATCAATAGCCGAGTCGATTGAGACATGTCCGTCTGTCTGTCCGTCTGTCCGTCTGAAGAATCATCGAGATCTCAGAGACTATAAGAGCTAGAGCTACCAAACTTGGCATGTAGACCCGTTTGCTCTGCAGGCAGATCGAGTTTATTTTTTTTTTTCGCCCCGCCCCCTTCCGCCCCCGCTATTTGAAAAACAATATTTTGAGCCTCCATATCTCGGGAACTATAAAAGATAGAGCTTTCGGATTTGGACATTAGATGCGTGCAGTGTGCACGCAGACCAAGTTTGTTTCAAATTTTGGCCACGCCCCCTTCCGCCCCCGAAATTCGAAAAATTCGATTTTCAGCCGAAATATTTATCGTATCGAAATTAAATTTGGCACACTAATACATGTCACGTATATCTATCATTCCACCAAATATCACAAGAATCGGAATAAAAATGGCCGAGTTATACATAGAAACGTTTTTCACCCATAGCGGTGCAAGGCAGATGCACGCGAAAAAGAGCGAGATAGCATATGCTGCAAATCACCGATTTGGTCGGGGGGCGCTAAAGTGCTCGTTTCCACAAAAGAGAGATAGCATTTGAAAGAAATTTAATATATATCTCTTATCCTAATGCATGGTATATCCAAGTCGCCCCAGCGACTTACTTACTTTATTTAAACAAAAAATACTATGTTCAAACGTTTAAACATTTTGTCAAAAATTAATAATTTTAAAATCGGCTTTGACAAAGACTAGATTTTTGTGCCTGGTTTAAAAAACTTTTTGTTTTTTTTAATTTTCGTTGATTTTTGGGGAAATTTTTTACCATGGGTGGGATGATAGATATACGTGACATGTATTAGTGTGCCAAATTAAATTACGATACGATATATATTTTGAATTCCGGAGGCGAAAGTGGGCGTGGCAAAAATTTGAAATAAACTTGAACTGCGAGCATAATGCACACATCTACTGTCAAAGTACGATAGCTCTAGCTTTTATAGTTCCCGAGATATAGGGGCTCAAAATATTGTTTCTCAAACAGCTTGGGCGGAAAGGGGCGTGGCAAAAAAAAACAAACTTTATCAGCGTACACACTAAACGAGTCTACATGCCAAATTAGGTAGCTCTAGCTTTTATAGTTGTTGAGATCTCGGCACTCAATCGGACGGACGGACAGACAGACAGACGGACATGTCTTAATCGACTCGGCTATTGATACTGATATATATATACTTTATAGGGTCGGAAAAGCATTCTTCTGCCTGTTACATACATTTTGGCGACTTTAATATACCATTTCATCCTATGGATACATGGTATAAAAATAAGTCAACTTTTTCTTATTGTATGGCATAAGCAATAATTTTTCGTTTACAAAAAAGGGATGAAAATTTGAAGTCCAAACATTGTTTTTTTTTCTTTTAGTGCACCACCCTGTTGTACTCAGCCACAATCGAAATATGTACATACATAGCTGCTATAGGCAATCGAGTAAGCTGAATTGCCAATGACACCAACGTTTCGCTTTGGCGTCTTACAAAACGAACGTAGCCAAAATCTCTGAGTTTTCTGTAACACTCCTGTATTTAGTTTTCTGAATTTGAAGTTGCGTTTTCACTTGGTGCAAGGTATATCCAAGTCGGCGCGACCTTTTAGTAAATAAGAACTTGGTCCATCATCTTGGAGTAAAGCAAAATCGAAGAACAGCAAAACTTATAGTACAGTTATTCTAGTTGGCTTTAAAGATGTGTCAAGATGTGTGTTTGTGTGTCTGTATCTGCATGTGTGCATTTTGTTTTTGAAATTATAAAAGGAGAAGTGAAGAAAAGAGAAGAAGATTAAGGACAGGTGAAACAAAAAGACGAAAGAAAAATAACTTTCAAAAAAAGGCACCTACAAATTTTAAAAGTGATTAGCAGGCAGACAGAGGTACACAGAAAAGCATCGAGAGAAAAGGAGATGAGGAAGATGATGATGATGGCCAAAGAAAAGTTTGTACCGGAAGCTGTTAAAAGTGTGTAAAGTTGTATACTGGTATATCAAAAAACCTTTCACCTGAACACAGTTTATTCATACAAAATTGATACTTCTCCGAATTGTGATATAATGGGATATAATATTTTCTGATCGGGTCTTTGTCTTACTGCCTATTGGGCATGGGTACATTCTGCAATGGACACTTTAAAATGTTGTCGTCTCCCGATAGAACCACTCTTTTAAGCAACATTTGAAGAGGGACCTTTCCATTGATCCCTACATAAAACAAGAGGACAGGAGAGTTACACTTGCCATTCACGACTCAGTTTCATATTATTTTTTAAGATTTTAGCTAATAACAATAACAATTTTCGTTACACTCGAAATTGGCAATCATTTTCGAACATTTCTTTGGCGTTTGAAAGAAGCCAAGAAAGACGAGAGACAAACTGTACTAACACAGTAACAATTGCAAATACAGTGGGCATTGCTTATAGTGAACTGAAATCGGTTATTCAAATAACAAACCAGAAGGCCGGGCGAAATTCGACCATGCCGAAGTTTGTATACCCTTGCAAGTTCTTGTGTTACTCAGTCCCTAAATAGGGATAGCTAAATATAAAGACTTTTGTGTTAACATCACGGCACGCATACATATGCATGTATGCAAGTATGTAGGAATGCATCATGCAATTTTTGATATGTTTGTATGACAGCTTTATGATATAGTCATCCGATGATAAAATTTAATTGCCAAAAGTTTTTAGAGGGAAATCTATATTTGGTCCGATCATTCCTATGGGAGCTATATGATATACGTTTGGATATGTAATAAACAAACAAATATTTTTTATGGTAATTCCGTGAAAAACGCTGAAGTTATTGAGTTAAAACTCTATTTTCTACCGATGGTTCTTATGGGAGCTATATGATATAATCGTCCGATCCGGATGAACCCGAGATATACAATGCCCGGAGTACAAACAAGACTTCGCTCTTTGGGCGGGAGAAGCTGTTAATCCAGACGGATGGACAAACAGATTTCAACTCGTCTTGGCATGCTGATCAAGAATATACATACATATATAAATATTCTATGCGTTGCACACTTCAGACCAAAACTAATATTCCCTTTTTGCAAGGGTATAAAAAAACATGACAATTCTCCAATCCAACTTCAAACTCCAAACTCTCGTGTCTGCCTTTTTGGCCTGATCGGCGGGTCTGTCCTGGCTTGGCCTGGTCCGGTCTGGCTTGGTTTGGCCTGGGTCTGGGCCTTAATCATCATTGGCAAGCGTCAAAACGAGTTTTGGTTTGCTCTGTTGTGGCTGCTCTGGCTTAACGATTAACCCCAATATCCACCAACATTACCAATACAAAGCAACGTAACACACACACACACACACACACACACATCACATGAAGCTAAAAATGTTTCTCTTTCCTCAGACTGAAAGCGCCAAAAATGGAGTTGACGAAGAAGAAGATGAAGTAAAGCGAAGTGAGTGGTGGGGTGTAGCGAAAGAGAGAGAGAGAGAGAGAGAGAGAGAGTGGGAGAGAGCGAGGTAAAGAAAGAGATAAAGAGATGCAACGACAACAAAGAGAACTGGACCTGGACCCCGTTTGGTACATAAGTGTTTCTTTCTGAGTGTGTGTGTGTATCTGTGTGTTAAAATCTGCCTCAAGTCATCAGAGACATCGGCAGATACTTCTTTTTCTTCTGCTATTTCCTTTTTTTTTTTTTTTTACTTTTATACCCTTGTAAAAATCGTTTATTAATGAAAAATGAAATGAAAGCATTTTTTATTTATATTCGTGATTCATATAAACTGTGTCCCCATCTGTACATCTATATATGTAGATGGCAGGACTTGTTTTACAAAATTCTATATCTAAATGCTTTTCGAATTATTTCTGATTGGAAGAACATACAAATTTGGCAAAGAGTATACGGCATTTCGAGACGATCCAAAGAAGTCTGCCACAAACTTCTTTTATGCCTCATTTTTTGAAATACTCCAGTTTCAATTTCTATTTTAATTCAAATACTTATAGAAGAAACCTCTTAAAATGGCTCCACTTGAAAATTCCACTTCTTTGGTATTTTATCAACCCCAAGATGAACTCTTTCAAGGTTTCCAAAATGTTTTACATATGCTTTGTCGATACGTTCCTTTAATTTGTATACCCTTGTAAAAAGGGTAAATTAATTTTGGTCGGAAGTGTGCAACGCACGAATTGTATACACTGCAACTTTTTTGTTTTGTATGCGAATATAACCAAATTTATTATTTAACAATTATACATAATTCTCGTAGATTTGATCAAAATCGGATGACTATATGACATAGCTGTCGTACAAATGTGTGCCGTGTTATGGGGTGTACATATATACGGGTTTTTACACAAAAGGTCTTTTTATTTTGCAGTCTCTACTTAGGGGCTGTGTAACACAAAACCTTGCAAGGGTATACTAACTTCGGCATGGCCGAAAATACCCAGCCTTCTGGTTATTTTTTTTTTTGCTTTATTCTCATTTCTGTTCAATCTCATAAAACATTCGATTCATCATTCGCACACATGGTAGTTGTTGTGGTTTTGTTTGCGTCTTGGTTTGTTTTTTTCTTCACACATTTGTTTTTTTAAATGTTTTTTTTTATTGTTCTCTCGCGCCCACGCTTCTCCCTCGAGTTACTTGATATCTGCCTATTTTCTGGTATTTTGTTTGCTTCTCTTCATAAATTGGTTCCTCTTTTGATTTGTTTTTGTCATCATTCTTTACATTAAACTTTACCCTTTCTGTTATATTTTCAGCTTCAATAGTAAGAGTAGTGAAACTTATAAAAGAAATCAAGTTGCAGAAGGGAATAAAGTGATCAAATGGCCTCTCCACGGGATTATTATACAGATTTACTTAACACTTGAAAGAATAAGGTGAGTAATACAAACTTTCGAATATGCCAAATTTAATACCCGGAGCAAGATAAAGGGCAACAATCACAGGCTATTTTCGATATTCAGCCAAATTATCGACAAACTTAAAAAAAGAAAGGTCATTTATTACCTGACGATTTATGTGTAGAACTACTGTCAAAATTTGATCAAGTCCCTAGTTGCCCTAGGATGCACACCGATCGCCTGAAAACTGCTTGAAACGCTACAACTCACACAACATACTTTAAATGTTAAACAAAAGGGTTGGAAAATATTTGTACATATGTATGTATGTGGGGTGTGACGCTTACAAAATACTATAATTTCCATTGTTAAATTTCATTGAAACTTTTTATTGAAATAGAATGAAATTTTCCGTCAGAGTGTTGACGGTTGTGCGTTATGAGGCACAAAGTATCGCAAATGAACAAATTCGACATTAAAAATAAGATTCAAAGATGACAAACGAAACGAATTTCATACTTACATTTAGTTTACGACTACGACTATTTCTACTAGTACTAGTACTTGTACTATCTAATTGCACCGCACTTTATGTACCTTTATGTACACACACAACACACCCATACATACATATGTACATATGTAGTAACGGACAAGCAGAAGATGATGACGATGAAGAAGATGTAGTAGTACAACTATTGTATCTCAAAGATACGTGCGCTTGTCTCTGTCTGTCTTTCTGTCTCTCTGGCTGTTTGTGTCGGCAGCAGACAGCAGTTTTTCAAGTTCGCTGGCATCTCTTCGCTTGACTTACCAACCGCCGCCGCCACTTGACATAACGGATGCTGCTAGATGCTCCATGCTCCATGCTCCGTACTCTTGTCTTTTCATCCTTCTCCCTCTCGGTCTTCTTCCTTGCACTGCACTGAAGCATTGTGGAGACAAGAGTCTCGGTAACTTCATTTCTCTACCCTTAGAGTTTCTCAGTTTGCAGTTTGGACTGTTGATTTATGGCCAAGATTTTTTGGTCAGACGACCATAACAAGAGCAGCAACAAGTGAAGTAAAGGGGGAATGCAATGTGATCACGTCAAAGAGAGAGAGAGAGAGAGACCAACAGAGAGCAATGAACTTAAAGAAAAAGAGCTAAAGGGAGAGATTGGGAATTAACTAAATTCATCTATGGTCACTTTTTTTTCATTCTTTCGCTAATTCCCCGTTGGCATTACTTTTACCTACCATGTGACCCTTTCCTTTTCCATTATTTTGAGCACGGGCTTGATTAGTGGAAAAGGTCCTTGGCGTGGGCTCGGGGTTGGTGTTGGGGGGTGGTGTTTGTTGGGACGTGTGCCAAAAAACCTAAACCTTATAATCATGACCCTCAGACACGCCAGCAAAACTCTTGCCAGATGGCTCGGTTGAACTAGTGGTAGTACATTCCACCACCACCCACTCTCCTTCCTCCCTCACTCCCTTCTCTTATGTTTGTGAGCTGCGTTTTCTCTTTCTTGAATTTGTATTGCTGTTGCTGTTGCTGTTGCTGTTCCTGTGTTTCGTGTCTAAAGTTTGTTATCATATTAAAATATTATAATGATTATTGCTTAGAGCAAGCGGAATGGTTGGCTGCTTGCTTCCTTCTTATTGTTATTGTTGTTGTTGTGTTGAGTTGAGTTGAGTCTCGGTGCCATTTCCATGTGAAAATAAATCATTTCATTTTCCTTTTCATTTCCCTACATACAAATATACACACATACATACATATGTACATACATCGAAGGCATTTCGGTTGACGCCATATTTGTCAAATGACGTTTAAATTTATGAGCAAATGATATATGAGAGTAACATTGCACACACACTCGCATGTGTGTGAGTAGGTCTGGGCACAGTGGTTACAAAGCACTTCGTGTGCATTACGACACTCTCTTCAGACAATGGCATCTGCTGAAACGGTCCAATGAACTAGTTAAAAGTAGATCCATCAATTAGATTTCTGACACAAAACATTTCTATCTAGAAAATTAAGAACAATGCCTATTGTCGCCTTAACTGTACTCAAAACAGAGACGAAAGGTGACCGTAAGAATTTATCACCCATTCGCAGATACATCCTTGTAAGAGAAAGAACTTCAAAGAAGTTGGCGCTCATTTATACGACCGCCAAATTTATTCTTATCGAAAACCACTGTGCCTGTGCGTCATATTGTTAAGCACGAGGTAGATACATACATACATAGATATTTTTTTTCAAACTAAATGCAGGCACAACCATATTACTTGCGTGTGAGTGGCTGTGTGTGTGTGTGTGTGTGTGAGATTCGAGTGTTACACACTGTGCGAGTGTGTTTACTTATTCTCAATGTGAATGTTAAGTTCAATAGCCCCCGTACCAAACACACATACATACACACACTTTGTACATTTTATATAGTAAATACTTTATCTATATGTATGTATATAAATGTATGTACAAGTGTATTCTACATACAAATATATGTATCAACATTTTTTTTGGTTCCAGACAGCAAAATTGTTTCGTCGTTTTTGGCGTTATTTGATACACTAAGCAACATGAAAACGCATTTTGGGCACCAACAAGTGCATATACAAACTGTATATGTATATACAAACACATATGTACATACATGCATATATGTATGTATCATATCGTACCATTCCGTTCTTTCGTCTCTATAACAATCTTTCACCAAGTTGCACTTGCCCTTGGTGTTATAATAAGCAATTAACGCCCCAAAAAAGCAGCGGGCAGGCATCAAGAAAATCTGAACGAAGAGGAGGACTTAAGTGTGAGGTTTGTAGTTATTGAAAGAGTTTTCTGTGTTGTTGATGGAAATGCTAAGCGGAGCAGCAGAGCGTCAATTGAGATCAGAGACGCGTGTGCAACACAGAAAGTTAAAATTGATGTAAGGCAAGAACATCATACTCAAAAAGTGTTGTTATTAGAGTCATGTTGTTGACTTATAAATACCCTTGAAATACTCCTAACCTACAGCTTAATATGTATTTTAGCCTCCGGAATTCAATAAAAACATCTATCATTCCACCAAATAAAAATACGAATAAAAAAATACGTTCAAACGTTTTGTACTTAAACCGTTGCCTTACTTACTTTGTTGATGATCTATACACTTAATCCATAACTAGTTCTATTATAATATGTTTTTGTATCATATCAATTAGATCGATCACAAAAAAAATAAAGTAAGTCGCCGGACCGACTTGGATATACCATGCATCAGGTGAAAAGATATATGTAAATTAAATATCTTTCAAATGCTATCTCGCTTACTCTTATGTGGACACGAGCACTTCATCGCCCCCCGACCAAATCGGTGATTTCCATAATACTTACATATATACATAACTCGGCTATTTTTATTCCGATTCTTATGATATTGGTGGGACGATAGATATACGTGACATGTATTAGTGTGCCAAATTAAATTACGATACGATAAATATTTCGAATTTCGGAGGCGGAAGGGCATACATTTTGGCAACTTTAATATACCATTTCATCCTATGGATGCATGGTATAAAAACAGTTTCAGTTCGAACATGGAGAACAACTTTTGAATTTCTCAAGTTATTTTGGCAAGAAACTTGGTCTTTATAGGGTTTTGGGCGTTTTTAAATAAAGTTCGACCGACTGATTGACTGCCTGCCGCAAGAGCTTTGGTTTTGCCTAAATTTCAAAACTTATTTGTCTGTTTTCTATTTTCATTTCATTCAAAAACTGCTGTTGAGCAGCTGTTTTGAATTGCATTTTCATTCCATTTTTCTTGCTTATGATTAAAGTTAGAAATGCTTGACAACTATCTTGTTTTTCTATCTACTTGTGTACTCGTATTTCCATCTCCAGCTCTTTGGCGCACAGACAAAGCCATTGCCATTGGCATTATCATCATCAGCATCAGCAGCAGCAGCAGCGAGTAGGAGTGTGTTGGGAAAGAAAAAGAAAAGCAAAGTGCTAAACTTTTAGCGCGTTGTTTGTACTTTGCGGTTCGACATGCAACTCCAAGTGTAAATGTTAACGCAGAAAACGCGACAAAGCGCAAAAAACATTGAGCAAACGCGAGCAACACAGTGTTTCCAGTGTGTCCTCACATACCACCCTGTGTGTCTGTGTGTTATTACCCCGCACTCTATTCTTTTCACTTATCAGAGAAGCAAGTGGTAACCACTGGAAAATGTAATGAGACAACATGGTCTCCATTTCTCCTCGTCCCGTCTCCATGTCTCGTTCCGTTCCGTTCCATTCCTTCCCGCCCCGTCTTCTTCTTGCCGTCATCATCAATTCTTTTCAATTTTTGTCGGCAACATAGTTGACATTTTACAGGCATTTTTATGTACTCACAGTTGTTGGTTTTCAGTTCTTCTTTACGTTGTCACTTCATTCGAACTGATAACGCACATATACAAAATCAATAAGTAATAAGATAACGGGTAACCCCAACCAGAACCCACCAATTATCTCTGCCTCTCTGTAAATGTTTGCTCTTTGATAAGCCCACTGTCGAAGCCCTCCCTTGTTTTACTACGGTGCAACGATTGCAGGGCTATGCCACAATGCGTTTCTATTGAATCGCAATGGAAATGTTATTTGGCTTACCCCAAGCAAAATATCATCATGAATATAAGAATAAACCGCGCTCACCACCTCTCACCTAACCCCCTCTTACTTCTCCCCGTTCGATACTCCAGCGGATAATTGAATCGTGCGTTTTCTGTATGCATGAGGCACACTGGTTCTTCCTGGTTTGATTTCGTTTTGTGTTTTAACGATAATTGCATAAAAATTGATTAGTCAATGAAATTTTATTGAGCTAGAAAATACTTAAGTTTTCTTCTTGATCTCACAAATCTTAAGCTAAGGTATTAACGTTGCTTGCTTAATGTAGAATCATTTATATTAGAGCTAGCAAACTATCGAAGGTACTATCGATTTTTAGAACCATCGATAGTTTTTTATGTTACCAAATTAGTCTTACGAGTGCGTTTATACCAGTTAAAAATTACTAAATCTAGAAACTTATCTTCCGTTCACCAGAAAACAGTAAAAGGAAGAAGATTTAAATTTTCTTAAATTTCGCACACCCTGAAAAATATTTTATGTTCTATTATTTTTGGAGTTTGTTGAAATAAGAGACGACTAAGTACATATAGGGTGCAAAAAAAAAAAAATACACCACAGTCGCTTAGCATGAGTTACCTAGTGTACGTAAAAGTGGATGAAAAATGTGCAAAGTGATATATTTTTTTCACCCTTGCAAAGGGTATTATAAAATTGGTCAGATGTTTGTAACGCAGAGAAGGGATCGTTTCCGACTTCATAAAGTATATATATTCTTGATCAGCAAGAAAAGACGAGTTGATATAGCCATGTCCGTCTGCCCGTCTGTCTGTCTGGTGCTACGCAAACTAGTCCCACAGTTTTAGAGCTTTGGCATTCAAAGTTCGTATATAAGCTTTTCTATACAGGCACTTGCACATCTGCGATTTTGAATCGGACAACTATATCATATAGCTGCCATACAAATACAAACGTTAAATGCGAATAACTTCTCTATTTCTTGAAGAATCTTATCCAAACTGATTACGTACATAAATATAAAGGGATTACATTAAATGCGTGAATTTCAAAACAATCGGATAAGCATAACGCCTGATTTCGACGATATAAAATTTGCCTATATACACACACACACATAAGCAGTACCGACATAAATATTTTAAAAAGGGCTGCAAGGGTATACAAACTTCGGGATAGCCGAAGTTAGCTTCTTTGATATTTTAACTTGTTTTAATACTCGTATTGTATTCAAAGAATGGCCGATATGAGAATAATTTACCATCAAAGCTTATTTGATGCGAATCTTAAACCACTGTGCCGTCATTTTGGGTTTCAATTGCAACGCATTTGCAATGCTTTCTGTTGTTAATGTTGCTGGTTGGAGGGTTGTCATTATCATCACCATCATCAGGCATTGATTGTGTGAACATTGTTCAAAAGTTGCTGTTTATGGGTTCAACACCTGGATAATTCAGCCCACCTCCATCTCGCTCTCCCGCTTGCCATGGTACGCTCATCAAATGAGATGGTGAAACACCGAGTGTTGGAAGGCAGGGGTTTGATTACATCGACGATCTTTATACACATATATTTGCCAAAAGAAATGCATAAATTGCGTGTGCAACACTTTAATCTTATCTCGAAGATAACAATTCGAAGAAACACAATTGAGTCCTCCACCTTTTTTATGGCTGCTTATTTAGCTGGTCATCCCTATAAGTGAACAAAAACAATTCAATCAATATACTTACTCAGAAAAGCGAAAAGACGAAAACAATTTTTCAACTCATTTCCAGACACACACAAACACTCATCCACACCCGTCCTTTTCGCCTTTTCACCTATCTTGTAGAGGATGCCTCCTTCGACTTCTTTGGCAAACTACATATAAATGAGACTCATCTTCATTTCCCAAACATTAAACATTGAACAGGGCCCATTAACAAATTAGCAAACTCTCAAGTCGAAATCCTTGATTGTTGTTTGGTTATTGTTTGTTCGATTGGGTTTGCTGTGGGTGAGGTCTTAGTTTTCTTTTCGTTTAATTAGTTTGAGAGGTTTGAGGTTTGATCTGACAACCTAGAAATGTATGTACATAATTATAGTTGTTGGTGCAATTGTCAGTTATCTTTTTGTTTAAAAGCCATTAAGAAAGTTATAAAGCCAAGGGGGGGCACGTCTCTTACAACTTAAAAGTCATTTGTAGAGCGACTTCACTAGGTTGGTCAGTTTTAGTCAAAACTAAATTGTAAATTTAGCTTTTTACCGCTAGCAGTAGTGTTGTTACACGTAAAACTAATGTTGGAAATGACAAATAGTAGTTTATCCAGTGCACCAAATGTGAACATTTAACAATCTTAAGTAAAAGCACTACCCTTGGTTGGCGTATTTGCTCAATATTGTCGGAAAAAGTTCTTTAGTTATAAGATCTCGATGTGGCAAATAGTTTGGCCTGAAATCTCTGAGCTGAAGTTCCTGTTTTGCCAGAAATTAACATGTAAATGCAATTATTGTTGTCATTGTAGAGCAATTAATTGGCACAAATGCCTTCAGGAATTTCGAAGGACCTTTAAATGGCTTTCGTGGAATAAAACAGGGAAAACCTACTAAATCATTGTGTGTGTGTGTGTGTTGTTCATACACATAAATAAAATATTAAAACCATACGCCTTTACGTAATTGCTCTGCCCTAGAGGGCCAGCGGCAAACCAGAGTGAGAAAAATTGCGCGACTGAGACGAAGAGAAAGAGATAGAGATAGAGAGAGAGAGAGAGAGATGAAGAATCCTGTAAGAAAAAGAAAGCGAGTGACATTTTATTGTTGTGTATATTTAATGGGATGTTCCGCTACTTGCTACAATGTGGCGGCTACTCCCCGTCACTTCCATGACTCGCCTCCTTGGCTGCCCATTTTCGATGATACAGAATGGAGATGGTGCAGTTGTGAGTGGTGGCAGATTCTTGCTCCTTGCTTCTATCTTATTTCTGGTGATTCCTCCTCATTTTGCTTCCATCTTGTTCTACCTATTTACTAGCTGCTGCTTTTAGTGGCTGTTGTTGTTATACCCTTGCAAAAAGGGTATATTAATTTTGGTCAGAAGTGTGCAACGCATAGAAGGAGGCATCTCCGACCATATAAAGTATATATATTCTTGATCAGCATGACAAGACGAGTTCAAATCCGTTTGTCCGTCTGTCTGTCTGGATCAACAGCTTCTCCTCCTAGACCGCTAAAGCAACAGAGCTACAATTTTGCACGAAGTATTGTATATCTCGGATTCATCCGGATCGGACGACTATATCATATAGCTCCCATAGGAACCATCGGTCGAAAAAGAGTTTTAGATCAATAATTTCGTTCTTTTTCACATGATTTTGCACATAATAGATTATAATCATGTTCAATTTTATAAAAATCGGATATCTATTTGATATAGCTGCCATACAAACTAATGAAAAAATTGCATGCTGCATGTCTACACACATACATGCATATGCACGCGTGCCGTGCTATAGCAAGTGGATTCAGGTTCAATACAAATTGATTGATTAACGCAAGAACTTGCAAGGGTATACAAACTTTGGCATGACCGAAGTTAGCCCGGCCTTTTGGTTTACGATTTCAACTAAATATTTTGTGTGTGTCTATGTGCCAGGACTCTCCCAGGCTGCTGTCAAGGCTCAGGAAGGAAGTGGCACAGGCACAGGCAGAGGCAGAGGCAGAAAGGAGCTGAAAAGGATGTGGGTATAGGAGGTTTCGCCCTACTACTGTCTCTGCCCCTGTTCCTACTCCCTGCTCCCTCTCTCTCTTTTCCGTTTTCTGGCTCTCTGTGCGTGTATTTTATCTATTGTCCTTTTAATTTCAATTCTCATGTGGGTTTTACGCTTAGTGCACATTATTTATGTGGCCTGTCCCCTTCATTCGTAGCCTCCTCCGTCTGGTCCTCTCTGTGTGCTCTGGGCTAATTTCGTTGCTTTTCGGTCTTTTTTTCTTCTTTTTTTTTTTGTGTTGGTTTGTTTGTTGGTTTTTCTTCTTACCGTTACTGCTGATCGCTAATCTTATGTTAATTTATCATACCGCGTGTGTGTGTGTGCGAGTGTGTGTCAGCTGTTTGGCATTTGAAACGCACCAAACATGTCAAGTAATAGACTGCCGGGACGGGGACAGGGGTTACAAAAACATAAGCAAAACACGCAGACCACGACTACTAGTTAATTTATCATAGACCAAAGTTTAAGCTTTCCATGGGCGTAGCTAAAAAAATAATAGAAAAGGCTGGAGCATGAAACAGCCCAAAAATCAATTTATCCCATGAGTTTCACTTTAAAATATATATTTATTGTCTTTGACCCATTGCCTTATTGTTAAGTTAGAAAGAAATTGAATTTACGAGAAGGTGAAATCTAATGCTTGAAAGGAACTATGTCGAAATATTACCAAACCGCTAATATTACACATTTCTCCAAGTTCCAATTGCATGCAAATTGCCTTATTTTATAAGATGGTAAATTTTAACTCAAGTAGTTTTTGAACAAATGGTTTGGTCATTGCAATTCAAGAGTCTACATTCTTAATTTGGTAGATTTAGCTTTTATAGTTCCCGAATCTTTGGTCTTTTACAGTCGGACGGAGGGACATGTCTCAATCGGCTTCTCATGCTGATCAAGAATATATATACTTTCTAGGGTCAAAAATGCTTCCTTCTGCCTGCTACATACATTTCGGCGACTTTAAGATACCACTCTGTACAAATGTCTAACAAGATAAAGAGAAAACAACAACAAGTAAATAGAAAATGGTTTTATTTACATATGATGGCGATTTGCGTGGTGCGACTGTGAGACCGACCACAGGCAAACGACAACCATGAGGACTTTGATAATATTTTTGATGATGATGGAAGTGAAAATGATGATGAGGATGGTGTCCTTTGGCCCTGCTCTTTCGCCTCCCGCTTCTCGAGTGGCGCATGCAAATGAATGAGAGGTACGAGTCGTTGCCTCAGTCTCATACATAAATATACTATCAATACCATCAACATCGGCAATGGGCATATTAAATCTGCATATGTTCAGGGTTTCCGATTTTAATTGAGTAGAAAAATTGTAAATCGTGAATAAAATTCTTTAACAATTTTTTTCGTTTTTGCGATATGTGTTAAAGCGTGGAACAAGCAACAATAAATCGAAATGAAGAAGTGAATAATTATTCAAGCAAGACAAATGATTAATGGTTAGTCTAAAAAATATA
The DNA here is from genome assembly GCA_018150735.1 of Drosophila sp. 14030-0761.01. Lineage (NCBI taxonomy): Eukaryota > Metazoa > Arthropoda > Insecta > Diptera > Drosophilidae > Drosophila > Drosophila sp. 14030-0761.01. Next base: position 3,740,953 of record JAECWO010000003.1, read on the forward strand.
CCAAACCGAGGAAAACCGACAGCTAGCACTTTGAAAGACAGATAGAGGGAGGGGAGGGCAGAGAGAGATTTTACTTCTGACAATTTAATTATATGATAAAGACTTTAAAAGCTCGAGTAGAAAAGTAATTTACTTAACTAAAGGAAATGAAAAAGCAAAATTAAAGGGAACCGAAAACAATAATTAAGTCCAAAACGTGATTGAATAAAGTTCAGAAAGAACTTCTGCGCCCATATCAGTTCTAAAGCTACCAAAGTAAAAGTATTTGACATTTACATCTGCTTAGTCTTTAACACTTGGTAATACTGATCATTTTGGGCTTATCACCGGCTTAGTCCATTCAATTTGCCTCATGCAGAGACTTAAACTAGACTGAAGCTCGTTTAAAGTCGAAAATAATATACAAAAATTCCAACCGTATTTGTTTTGAAATAAGCTGTGGTTTTTTAACTTAATGCATATTAACTGTATTAATCTAAGTTGAAACTAAACAAGAAAACCAGATAACACTTCTTTGAAATGTTTTAACGAATAATTTTATTGTGTAAGCGTCTCCAATCCATGCAATTATATAGGTTTATGGTATGTTTTGCATTATATCTATCTATTTAAACTTTCAAACAAAACAAAAATAGTTAAAAAAAATATTTTTTTTTTTAATTAATTTTTTTACCCCTGCAAAAAGCGTATATTTATTTTTGTCAGAAGTGTGCAAGGCATCTCCGACTATATAAAGTATATGTATTCTTGATCAGCATGACAAATAAATAAAATAATTTACTACAAGAAATGTGAATTAAAAATGTATTCTCGATTTATATTTTTGCGAGACCAGACTCCTCCCTTGAAAGATGTGATGTGTATAACTAAAGGAGTAGATCATACAAAGATCCATACGAGCACATCTAAAGGTTTTTTTTTTCAATATTTGAAAGTATTTTGTTTCCATGTTGACCAGTGTACCCCTAATATTTGTATGATATGTTTTGATAGCCCACATAAAAGTGCGCGTGTATGTGTTAGTGTGTCTCTGTGTGTGTGTAAATCAATTAAAAGTTTTAATTGAAAGATTTAAGTGAAAATTTAATTCTTTCGACCAAAACCAAAGGCAAACTCGCCGCTGATAATATTTTGAAGCGCTAAAATAACTTTTTAAGAGGCACTTCTCGTTCGCATTATGTCTATCTATCTATCTCTCTTCCTCGCTAGCTCTCTATCCTAGTCAAGTTGTGGCAAGGTGGCAATAGACGGGGACGAGGGGCCGTCATTAAAATTGCTATGATATAAATCAAAAATACCAAAAGATGAATAGACGGGGACGGGCTGTTCGGAAGTGGTTGATTACCTAATTTAATTAACTTGGAAATGTAAATAATATGTTTGTTGAAGGAGTTGAAATAGACGGAGGGAGAAAAGCAGTGACAGAGAGAGCGATGATGTAGAAATTATGTTGCCCAAATTATATTAAATTCTCTCAAGAGTTTTCTCTATTTGCACTCGTGTATAAGCCGCAAGACCCCCACACGTCCCTCTCCTTATCAACCACCATCGCCACCTCCTTTTTGCTGCATATAAATATTTGATTTTAAGCTACAAAAAGACAAATAATTCCTATATATACATATAGACACACATACAATACAGATACATACTTGTATATCAGCTTAACTGCAAATAATGCAAGCCAAAAGTTTTACATTTTGCCTGCCAAATGAATTAAAATCCTTCAAATGTATTTAAACAAATACATACATGAATTTCAAATTTGCCATTAAATATAACCATAAATTTTTGAAGTCGAGTTGAGTGTCCGTTTTGGGTTAATCTTCGGCAGAAGTTAGATTCTTTGATATTTTTTATACCCTTGCAAAAAGGATAAACGTATTAATTTTTGGTCAGAAGTGTGCAAGGAGGCATCTCCGACCATATGAAGTATATATATTCTTGATCAGCAGGACAAGACGATCTCAAATCCGTTTGTCCGTCTGTCTGTCTTTGTCACGAAGTCTTGTTGAGTTGTAGATCAATAACTCCGTTCTTTTTCACCTGATTATTATATACATATATAGTTTACTATACATGGCCATAGTTAGCTCAGCCTTCTGTTTTTTTTTTTTTTCTGTTTTTTTTTTTTTTTTTTTTACTATTTTCAACCAACACAATTGAATCTATTAAACGACACTGAAGCTAAAAAAAGCTTCGTATCATAGAATGATCTCTCATTGTGTGATCTCTTTAGGATCACACAAATATGTGAATAATAGTAAGTGCAAGTGAAAGCTATCCAGATTGAAAATATATGTTTTTGTTGTGTATGTATGTGTGTGTATATAGCTACTTGATAGAGATATACATAGTTGATACCACTAATTCCTAAAGAGCATTGAGAAAGGGGGGGAATAAAATTCCTACCGATACCGAACCAACTCTCTCTCTGGCTATCTCACCGTAGTTATGCACATACATATGTCTTGTTGTACTTCTAGGCTTGATTAAATTGTGGCCTAATTTTACAAGTACCTCCCAGCGTAAAGTAACGAAGTTCTTGAACACCTGGACAAAAGTTTGCGCCATGTCGCAAAGTGGCTTAATAATGAACACGCCGCTAAACATTATTAACTCAAATTGATGTTGGCCAAACTCAGTCAATAAGTTGCCATCGCACCGCACTACTGAGTCACCGCTGGGGCCAGATAGAGGTGATAGCGAGCCGCGATGCCGCGGGAGTCCAACTGCAGCAGCTTTTGGATTGCTCAAATGTGTGTGTGTGTAAGTGAGCAACAAGCTGACTGACTGAATGCATCTCGTGGATGATTGGGAGACCACTTAAAAAATCTAGCAAACAAAATTTTCTCTATCTCTATTTCTCTCTGTCGCTATTTTTGGCGCGAAAAAAGGAAATGAAGGTAGTTTGTGAGTGTTTTGCGAGTTTTTAGCATGGATACCATGCATTCAAAGGATAAAATGGTATATTAAAGCCGCCAAAATGTATGTAACAGGCAGAAGGAAGCATTTCCTATCCAATATATAATATATATACATATATATATATATATATATATTCTTGATCAGTATAAGTAGCCGAGTCGATTGAGACATGTCCGTCTGTAGGATCATATGGTAGCTAGAGCTACCAAACTTGGAAGGTGTGTGTGTGTGTGTGTGTGTGGAATAGAAATTATACATAACATCACAAAATATGTGAAAAAATACAAGCTGCATAAGTATAGAGGGGGTGTGGAATGAGAAGAAACAATCATAGAGAGAAGAGAGAAAAAAAGGAAAACCGATAACCAAGCCATAGTAAGGCAAGCCTTGGCACGCTTGGTTGGCTTCCTACCTCGTCGTTGTTGTTCCTCCTCGTTCGTGGCTTTCTCATTGGGATAGAGATGTAAACGTGACTTGATCCTGATCAAACCGAGACTGCGTTGTTCTGGGATAATATCTCAATGGAACTTCTACTAGAAATTTTAAGGACCATTCGATAAACGATTTTCCGAGTAACATATCAATAGTCCAGCGATTTTTTATCTACCATTTTGGCCAGTTTAGAAAGACTTTGCAAATAATATGATATTATCAAGATAATCCTAGGTCGTCTAGTTTATTACCCATATTTCGGCTATTTTTTGTAGCAGTTCAGTGAATGAAATATTGGTATAAATCGTCCTATTTTCGGTTGTTTCTCCCATCGCTAATGGCTTGGCAGAGACTCAGTTTCAGGTAGCCGGCAAAAGGTCACAAGACTGAGTGGGAGAGCCGCATACTCCGCAATGGCTTCAGGTAGAGGCGGACTACCATGTCCAGAATATTGAATCGTCCAGCCATCGGTCGGTGGATGAGCGGTCAACTCATTGCTTGCTGATTTGTGTTGAAATTTGATAAATGAAGCTTATAAAATATAACTAAAATATTGTTCATATAAGTACGAGTATACATAAAAATAGGTAATAGTACACATTATATATATTATATACACATTAATATTGTTGCAATAAACTAACTGTTTTTTAAAATGTTTATTTTTGAAAAGAAGATTTTTTCATTATGCTATTTTTGCTAAAACTATTTGGCATAATAATATCTCCATTTATGTAGTGGTGTCAAAAAGCCAGAAGGCCGGGATAACTTCGGCCATGCCGAAGTTTGTATACCCTTGCAATTTCTGGTGTTACTAAATCCCTGAATAGAGTTAGCTAAATGTAAAGACCTTTGAGTAAATGTACGTCACTCATACATACATATGCATGTACATATGTAGATATGCAGCATGCAATATATTCATTCATATAATTATCCGATTTTGTTAAAATTTGGCAGGACTATAACTTATATTATGTGCAAATGGTATTTAGCAGTTTAGTTTAGAGATAATCGGGTGAAAAAGAACGGAGTTATTGATCTACAACTCTTTTCGACCAATGGTTCCTATGAGAGCTATATGATATAGCCATCCGATATGGATGAATCCGAGATATACAATGCCTGCAGTATTTACAAGACTTCGTGGAAAATTGCAGCTCTGTAGCTTTAGCGGTCTAGGAGGAGAAGCTGTTGATTCAGACAGACAGAACGACGGATAAAGTGATTTGAATATATTTACTTTATGTGGTCGGAGATGCCTCCTTCAATGCATTGCATACTTCTGACCAAAATGAATATAACCTTTTTACAAGGGTATTATAATGTCACCAGTTTGCTGTATATGTACATATGTATGTGCAGGTGTGTTGTAGATTGATGTGCATACATAAATTTCAATGAATATTAAATTGCCTAACTCCGATTATTTGATTGTACGTTGATTTTAAACTTGAGCAAACCAGAAAAACTCAGAACAAAACAGAAAGTGTCCTCTACACGTATTCTAATGCCATCATGTCTAGCAATAAGTCAAATCTAACATTTTTGGTTATATGGACACGAGTCGAGTAGGGTTTGGAAAGTGCTTCACTACCTGTACGTACATAGGTTGCTTTTATATTGTAAAGCTTGGGGTTGAACAAACATATGTCTACACGTCAAGTCGTCAAGGTTTTTTGGGCAAAGTGTTTGCATTTTGTAAGCTTGCGGCTAAGATTTACATTTTCTGTTGCCTCCATTGCCATTTTATGTGGTACAAATCATATTTTCATATTTGCTTCCTATCACCAACACTCTCCCAACAGTAGCATAACTCGTTCGTATCGTCTGTGTTGTCGGAGAAGTCTTAGCTGTCTAAATTGGCTCACAGTGTGTATTTCGTGTTTTTTTCGGTTCTTTTGTTTGTTCTATATTCGTCATATAGTACATAAGGTACACTTCCTTTGGTCACAAGTTCACAGCTTCGTTGAATTATCAAAATTGAACCGCTACTTTATATCTTAGCTACACTATCTTGATCCCAACTTATGACTGAGTTTCCATCCGGGAACAAAGTAGTTTACAGGACATACCAGCTTCGAGAACGAATTACTTTACAGGATATACCAGCTTCGGTGTGGCGGTACTCTTGTGTTTTTCTTGTCTCTATCTACTCCCCCGCTTTCGCCTCCAACGCCGTTTCGTTGTCCTTTTTGTTTTTGTAAATATAATCTGGAACAAGAGTTAATCGTACTTAAAACGGTTAGAAGATTTCCTCTGTGGAGCTCCACTTAGTCTTTTGGTTTTTATACTCTTGCAGAGAGTATTATAAAATTGGTAAAATGTTTGTAACGCAGAGAAGGAATCGTTTCCGACCTCATAAAATATATATATTGTGATTTTCAAAAAGGTCGGATCACTATAAAAATACGAATTACTTCTTTTTTTCTTAAAGAATTTTATCCAAACTGTTTTTTTTTTTTGTGTTTATTACGCGAGCTTGACTCCCACGGAGGCAAATTTTTTAGAGTATTTGAAGTATTGCGTCATTGTATTACCCACAGAAAAAGCTTTTTAAAACATCATAATATGTAATAGTCATGGACCGCATCTTAGATGGAGGCAAAAGGATTTGCCACTTTTGAGCTTTTAATTGTCGTTAGTCAGAAAATAACCAAAGACAAATTTTGAATCTTTTAGCAATTTTTTGTTTTAAATTGAAAGTTGAATTAAAAATAAAATGAGAATAAATATAATTTTGTTTGAAAATTGTTGTTGGCTTAAAAACAGAAAATTTTTTCTGAATATTTAACTAATTCTGTCCACAAATTCAAAGAACTTTAATTTGCCAAGCTTAAAGAATGATTATAATTAAAGAATATTAGAAATAATAAGTAATCAGAATAAAATCTAAGTTTTATTTTCTTAAATTCGTGGAATATTGTCTTACGCATTTGTCTTTTTCTCTTCTTGCAGGTAATCACTTGGTTATTGGATCAACTTCTATATAAGTATATATAAATCGTACATATCCACATATCGATTGCAAAAATCTTGGCTCATTTCTTATAATCACACACACATGATGCTATTTTGTTGTTGTTTTTGTTGTGTTTTTCGCTTTTCTCTTCGTGCGATGTAAACCATGTAAACATTTTTAAATTTGGATTACGTGCTTCAAATGTTAAATTTTTGGGCTGATTTTTTTTTATACCATGCATCTATAGGATGAAATGGTATATTAAAGTCGACAAAATTTACGTAACAATGAGAAGGAAGCTTTTCCGACCCTATAAAGCATATATATTCTTGATCAGTATCAATAGCCGATTGAGACATGTCCGTCTGTAGAATCATCGAGATCTCGGAGACTGTAAGAGCTAGAGCTACCAAACTTGGCATGCAGACTCGTTTGTTCTGCTGGTAGCTCGGTTTTATTTTTTTTTTGACACGCCCCCTTCCGCCCCCGCAAATTGAAAAACAATATTTTGAGCCCCCATATCTCGGGAACTATAAAAGCTAGAGCTATCGCAGTAGATACGTGCAGTATGCACGCAGACCAAGTCTGTTTCAAATTTTTGCCACGCCCCTTTCCGCCTCCAAAATTCGCCAAATTCGATTTTCACCCGAAATATTTATCGTATCTTAATTTAATTTGGCACACTAATACATGTTACGAATATCTATCATCCATCATGTCATAAGAATCGGAATAAAAATGGCCGAGTTATACTTAGAAACGTTTTTTCCTCAAAGCGGTGCAAGGGCGGATACGACCGGTGGGGCGCTAAAGTGCACACACATAAGAGTGAGCAAGATAGCATATGTTAGAAATCACCGATTTGGTCGGGGGCGCTAAAGTGCCCAAGCCCACATAAGAGTGAGCAAGATAGCATTTGAAAGAAATTTAATATATATCTTTTCACTTGATGCATGGTATATTCAAGTCGGCCCGGCGACTTACTTTATTTTTATACCCTTGCAAAAAGGGTATATTAATTTTGGTCAGAAGTGTGCAACGCATAGAAGGAGTCATCTCCGACCATATAAAGTATATATATTCTTGATCAGCATGACAAGACGAGTTCAAATCCGTTTGTCCGTCTGTCTGTCCGTCTGTCCGGCTGTCCGTCTGTCCGTCTGTCTGGATCAACAGCTTCTCCTCCTAAACCGCTATAGCTACAGAGCTGCAATTTTGCACGAAGTCTTGTATATACTGCAGGCATTGTATATCTCGGATTCATCCGGATCGGACAACTATATCATATAGCTCCCATAGAACCCGACGGTCGAAAATAGAGTTTTAGATCAATAACTTTGTTGTTTTTCATCTGATTGTTATAAAACTTAACATTTGACAGTTTATTATACATCTATACGTCCGTGCCAAATTTGATCAAGATCGGACTACTATATCATATAGCTCCCATAGGAACAATCGGACCAAATATAATTTTGCTTCTAAAAACTTTTTTGTTTCTATTGCGATTATCATCAAACTTAGCAAATAACATTTGCACATAATAAATTATAATCCTGTCAAATTTGATCAAAATCGGATTACTATTTGATATAGCTGTCATACAAACAGATGGAAAAATTGCATGCTGCAGCATACATATATCTACATACATACATGCATATGTGTGCGTGTTTACACAAAAACCCTTTCCATTTTGCGATCTCCATTTAGGGATTGAGTAACGCATGAACTTGCAAGGGTATACAAACTTCGGCATGGTCGAAGTTAGCCCGGCCTTCTGGTTTTTTTTGCTTTTGTTATCGAGAAATATATTTTGAAACTTTCACTTGACAGCAGAAGATGATGCAAAAAGCAACAAGCTCATACAAAAAACCAAAAAGAAGTTGGTACGTCGCCGGGCCGACTCGGATATACCATGCATCAAGTGAAAATTCATACATATATTTAATTTCTTTAACACATACTATCTCGCTCACTCTTATGAGCGCTCGTGCACTTTAGCGACCCACCGTCTAAGTCCGCACCACTTTGAGTACAAAACGATTCTACGTATAACTCGGTTATTATACCATGCATCCATAGGATGAAATGGTATATTTCATATACCATTTTATATTATGGATGCATAGTATAACAACGATAACAACAACAACACCAGAAGAAAGAGGAGCCACAGCGGTTGAGTCAGCGAAAGAGATGGAGAGGGGAGGCAGGCAGGGAGCAGCAGAAGCAACTCACGAGATTTTCCTTAAAGGGCCTCGAGGATCCCTGAAACATGTACTTGGCGGGAATGAAAGAATAGTGGATGGGAGTTAGCCGAGGAGCTAAGATGGTGAGGAAGTCGGATTGCCGAGCGGCTGGCTGGTTAGCCTTTTGATGGCAATGCCTTAAGGCACTTGAGAATTTGTAGCCGCCGAAAAAAGAAAAATTACAAAATTTATTAAAGTGTTACCCAACACACGGCGAATGGGATGGACGAAGATGAAGTCGAGCAGCAGCAGCAGCAACAACAACAACAAGACATTGGAAATGGCATTGAGACAAATATCACCACCACAACCCAGGACTGCCTGGAGCAACGAAAGATGAAGACTATAAGGGGAGAGAAAAGCGAAGGATTAAGCTCATGCCTCACAAGGAGAACAAAAAAAAAAAAACAAAACTCAAAAAATAAAGTAAGTCGCCGGGCCGACTTGGATATACCATACATCTAGTCAAAATTCATATATTGAATTTTTTCACACGCTGTATCGCTCACTCTTATGTGCACACAAGCACTTTAGCGCCCCAACGGGCAAATCCGCGACTTCTAGCACATGCTATCTCGCTCACTTGTCTCACATGTCTCAATCGACTCGGCTATTGATACTGATCAAGAATACATAAATATTTTTTATAGGGTCGGAAATGCTTCCTTTTGCCTGTTACATAATTTTGGTGTCTTTAATATACCATTTCATCCAATGGATGCATGGTAGTATAAAAACATACTAAATGTATTGACTTGGAAATGCAAGACAAATGTGCGAAAAAAGAAAGAGAAAGGAAGAGACAGAGCAGAAAGAAATGTATATAAATGTTGACGTCCGTGTGCCTCCATGTATCCTCCATGTACGTGCATACACTGAGACAAAAGTAGCACCACAAATTAGTTTTTTTTTTTAAAATTTGCCTAATTTTGCCTAAAGTTATTCGGATTTAACGTTTTTATTTGTATGGCAGCTATATGATATATTTGTCCGATCTTTTTCAAAATCGCAGATGTGCATGTGGCTGTATAGAAAAGCTTATATACGAACTTTGAATGCCATAGCTCTAAAACTGTGGGACTAGTTTGCGCAGCACCAGACAGACAGACGGACATGGCTATATTAACTCGTCTTCTCTTGCTGATCAAGAATATATATACTTTATGGGGTCGGAAACGATCCCTTCTCTGCGTTACAAACATCTGACCAATTTTATAATACCCTCTGCAAGGGTATAAAAAGGTCGCCCCAAGTTGGACCCTGTTTAAACCCTTGTAGGCTTAATAGAGTCTCAAATGTTTGCTTTTGGAATTTTTAGTTTCGCTAAGATCTTAAAAAAGATTTCAGTCAGATCCAAGGATAGAGGAATAATCACGAAAAGTTAGACATTTAGACGAGTATAAAATCAAATGGAAATATACAACTTTGATTAATATTGCCATATGCGGCATCCATAGGATGCAATGGTACATTAAAGTCGCCTAAATGTATGTAACTGGCAGAAGGAAGTATTTCCGACCCTATAAAGTATATGTATTCTTGATCAGTCCGTCTGTCTCTCTGTATGTCCGTCTGCAGGATCATCGCGATCTCAGGAACTATAAAAGCTAGAGCTACCAAATTTGAAATTCACCTGATGCATGGTGTATCCAAGTCGGCCCGTCGACTTACTTACTTTATTTTTATCTAAGTTTTAAGCAGAAAATATAAATTTTTCATTGCTTGAACATTTTAGGGAGTTGTGCAATAAACTAGACAAAAGCAATGAAATTTACGAAATTTGTAAATTATTTATTACGTCAGATGGAAAATTAGAAAAATAGGAATAAACAGTTTCAAATGCAATCCACGATTTTATACATGGCATTTTTTTTGTCTCTGACTTTAAATTTGAGATTAAATTTTGATATCTACCATGAAACGTGTGTGTGTGCGTGTGTGTGTGTGTGCGTGTGTGTGTGGGTGCGTTTGGAAGTTTCAATGCGAGAACAATCTCAACGAATGGATGGATGAGGGCAATTGCAATGCAAATCAAAAGGCCATGGAGTGGGAGTGCGTGCAAACGATGGGGTGAAACTCAACTACACCAACGTGTTTCCTATATCTCCCCCTCATCCCCATATCTCCATATACCCGGGGCACGACTTCATTACACCCCTACAAGAACAATCGATGTCGAGGCCGAAGCTAATGTGAAATTTGTATGCAGGCCAAACAAGAGAGCCACTTCTTTCGTTTTGCATTTTCGTTCTCCGAAGCCCTTAACTCCATCCCTCATCCCAGTATCCATCCATGTAGGAATCTACATTCCCGTAGCTTCCCTTTCTCTCTTGTTCACTAAGGCACTTGGCGCAAAAAAGAAATAACAATCAAATTAAATGGGCCTCCAGCCCTCAGGAAATTAGAAATGCTTCAATATTGCCTATATAACTGGACTCTGGGATAAAAAGTGAGTCTGGTTTCTTCTCCTTCTTCTCCTTTCCTTTCATTTCTTTTCATTTGGCTTTTTTCGTTGTTGTTCTCAAACACTTTTTTTTCTTAGTTTATAAAAATTTCTTTATTGGCTTAATTTGTAGGGCGTGAACAACCCAAAAAAAAGGGAAACCCGAAGAAAATGTTTTCAGAGTTGATAGCTGAATTTACAATCAAGAGTAGTGGGAAGAGATTCGGGAACCAGAGTACATAAAAAAGGGTGCAAAAGTCAACAATAAACATCATCACATTTAAATAAAAGGACAATTTAGAAAAACGCCCAAACAGGAAAATGAGATTAAGTGCGTTAAGAATTTATGAAAATAAATTACAGTCTCTAAAAAAATAAAGTAAGTGAGTCACGAAATTATAAAACTAAATTCAAATATTAAATTTCTTTCGCATAACGCGATTTCTAGCACATGCTATCTCGCTCACTCTTATGTGTGTGCCAAGAAAAGTTTCTAATTTATTGAATCGATCGAAGATCGCATTATACGATGCACCATATGATGAAATTAAAGTCGCCAAAATGTATGTAACAGGCAGAAGGAAGCATTTCCGACCCTATAAAGAATATATATTCCTGATCAGCATGAGAAGAGAAATTGATATAGCCATTTCTGTCTGTTCGTCCGTTTACTACATTCAAATGGATTTCGATATAGACTGATTGGCTAATGCCATATTTATGCAGAAATATCTCTTATTTGCTTATCATTGAAACTGAAAATTGAACAAATTCGTTTAAATACAAATTCTATTAAATCATTTCTAAATTTGATAAGCAGAATGCTTAATGTATTTACTATGTGAAACCTAGTAGATAAGGCATATCTTATTTAGTACATCAACACAATAACTGGTAAAACCAAATGTAGTAATGATGAAACGGTTTCTGCTCAATAGAAGCTTTCGGAATGACTGTAGCCCAAATGTTTGATAACTTGAACACTTGAAGTGAAAGTGGCACTGTATCCATTTAATGGTTTTTCTATTATTTAATATGGTCCGTTGTGCTTTGTATAAAAAAGACCGGTTGTTGTTAAAATGGCAAAGCCATTCATTTTTCCAAGTGTACAAAAATATTTCATTATATTGGATTTTTTTGCTTATGAAAATTTTATAATATATTACTTATTTATTAAAATTTTTCATATGATTTTTTATAGATATAATTATCTATCTAACTGACATTGGTGACATTTAACATTTTTTTTATGTTATGGTTTTTTTCTTTTGTTTTTCCTTTCTTTTTTTTGGGACAAAAAAAAAAACAATGCGATTTTTATGCGCACAAAATTACAAAAGGCAGCTGTGTGCCGTTGCTACCTCGTCTAGCGTCTAGCATCTAGCATCCACCCTCGAACTCTGGAGGCAAACTCCATTCTCTTCAGCCTTGCCTCCAAACTCCTGGAGACCTAAGGACGTGTTCGCCTCTTCTGTGGTTGTCAGCTTGCAATCAAAAACCAGTCAAAAAACTGGGTTCCTCATCTCTAGGTACTTCTTACGTACTGCGAGATGTTTGCGACTTGGGATGCGATTCGTTGCCTGAGATAAGCTTGAAGAAATGAAGAAAAATCGCATTATTATGGCATGCGTTTAATTTTGATACAAACACAAAATAAAGCAGAAAAACTGAGCGACTGAGAAAGAGAATGTGGAATATAGGGGGCGAACTGAGACACGTGATTGTTCTGCGTTGATTGCGTTCAAGTGGCCGGTGTGTGGAGCTCCAGCTTCAGCTCCCCAGTGTTTCCCCCAGGAGCTTCCAAAACTGTTCTGAATGCTGCTTCATTATGCTCGACATGCTTGTCGTTTGCGCCCCCTAATCCAACTTCCTTTCTCTCTCTTTGTTGTATGATTTGGCTTTTGGCATTCATTTATTTATTCAACTTTACTCATCTTGCTCTCATACACTATTCCTTATAGAGAAATTTAATTTACCTAGTCGATGAAGGGAAATCAAAAAAGTTGACGAAAATTACGAATGAGATTGATAAATTTACATAGTTCGTTTTTGGAAATTTATATACTTATAATATATATCAGTATGAGAAGAGAAATTTTTATAGCCATGTCTGTCCGTAAGAGTGCACAGATCTTAGAAACTCTAAATCATATAGCTACGAAATTTAAAATGTAGATTCGTGTTCTATATACGCTTGTCCAGTTTAATTCTTTTTTAGCATACTAATACATGATATGACTATCTATCGTTCCACCAAATTTTTATTTAAATTGGAATAAAAATTACCGAATTATAAGTAGAAACGTTTTGTACTGAAAACGGTGCAAGGGCGGATTGGGCTCTAAAGTGCTTTAATATATGAATTGAGTTTTATAAATTCAAAGTGGATTTTTCGCTTGATGCTGCATTGTACTATATGTCCAAGTCGGTCCGGCGACTTACTTAATTTTTTTTTTTTTTCTATTTTGTATTAGAGTACCTCTAGTTCGTTTTGGGTGGTTTCCATTTCATTTTGAAATATATTTCGCATTTCATTTTTCTGATGAGCGCCACAGCGGCGCACGTGTACATACATACATACGCAGACACACAAAGAGATGTGGTACCTACATATGGGTGTACCGCCTGTCGGTTGTGTATATATTTTTGCACTTTCCCTTTTCATTATGTTAAAGGAGGAGGAGTTTCCCTTAGTTTCAATGTGCATGAGTGCTTGCGTGTGTGTGCCTTCTCCCCTTTTAAACAAAAGTTTGAAATAGGAACTGGCAGCTGAGAGCTGAAGTGTTGGATGGAGTCTCTTAGATGGCAGCTTAATGAAGATCATTAAACACACGGTGTGTATATGTGTGAGTGTGTTTTGTGGGGTGTCTAGACTTTTATTTTGATTTCGTTGATTGACAGCTGGATGCCCACAACCCCCCCCACACACACACACAACCCTACCGAACCTCCAACTCCAATATTTTGAACCTTTCTCAAAGTTTATTTGCCCGTTTGCTACCTACCTCTGCGTTGGGGTAAAACGATTTTGCACGCGCTCAGCAACATAAACCACAGAGAAACCAAACAAAAAACCAGAACGCCGGGCTAACTTCGGCCATGCCGAAGTTTGTATACCCTTACAAGCTCTTGTGTTACTAGATTCCTAAAAAGAGTTATCTAAATGTAAAGACCCTGGTGTAAAAATCCGATTTTCCTATGGGAGCTATACGATATAGTCGTCCGATCCGGATGAATCCGAGATATACAATGCCTGCAGTATATACAAGAGTTCGTGCAAAATTGCAGCTCTGTAGCTTTAGCGGTCTAGGAGGAGAAGCTGTTGATCCAGACAGACAGACGGACAAACGGACTTGCTGATCAAGAATATATATACTTTATATGGTCGGAGATGCCTCCTTCTATGCGTTGCATACTTCTGACCAAAATGAATATACCCTTTTTGCAAGGGTATAAAAAACCGTTCATTGAAATTTAATTACGGTATTTAGATTTACCATATCTATGCGACATTTCTATGCCGCCTACACACAATAATTTTCTCTTGTAGCCACAAAAAAAAAGTAAGTCGCCGGGGCCGACTTGGATATACCATGCATCAAGTGAAAATTCATATATTTAATTTCTTTTGCATGCGGTTTTTCTAACACATGCCATCTCTCGCACTTTTGTGAGCAGACGAGAGCACTTTGGCGCCCCACCGGTCAAATCAGCCTTGCGGCCATTGGAGTACAAAACGTTTCTAAGTGTAAATCGACTCGGCTTCTTATGCTGATAAAGAGACACTTTATAGGATCGGGAACTCTTCCTTTTGCCATTTATACATATACCATTTCATCCTACGGATGCATGATAAATGACTCAAGTAGTAGGATTTAAATGTTAAAATACATAGAAAGAACTATAGAGAACGACAGAGAACCGATTCGTTCACCCAATATTCTATGAGTCAACATATTTACGTAGGAAAGGAAAAGGAGTCCTTTGTTGACACTTTTCTATTTTATTTCTGGTCCCTGCAAATATTTGCGACAGTTAATAATAAACGCAACGACGAATACCAAAAATATACATGTATATTCCACAAATGATTTTTTTCCCTCACATTCCATGAGGACGAATAAAAGATTTCGGTTGACTAAAGTTGTATGTACATAAAATATACGACACATTTCATGCTATCAACACATAAATATTATTATTGAATTCATGTATATACTTAAGCGTGCCACCAACTCTTCGCTCTCTTATAATCGCTCCTTCTCTTTATTTATATGTATGTATACAAATATAGTTCGCCCGGCGCTTATTCTACTCGTACTTACCCTTGCCAAAGTGGTTATATTCGTTCATTCGTTCTGTATACATGCTTTATATGGTTGGAGATGACTCCTTCTATGCGTTGCACACTTCTGACCAAAATTAATATACACTTTTTGCAAGGGTATAAAAAACGAATAATTTGGTTAAAAAATATACTTATCATTTCATCAAACTTTCTAAAAATCGGAACGAAAATAGCCGAGATATACATAGTTCTATTGAAAGTAAACTCGACTCCTGTGTTGAGCACTGTCAAATCGAGATTTCCAAAGACCTCTGGTATGGTGCCGCCTCTGGCAGTTGACCGAACAGCAACGTGTCCGAAGTGAAGACATTTATTGCATCTTTGCTGGGCTTCTATTTCCCTGATTTGACAGCTGGACCAGCCTACTTTTCTGCAGGAGAAGCGCCGGGGTAGTCTGTGGCAGACATATGATCGCCATATGCGTCTCGTTGTAAGTTGCACATAGTGTTTTCACTGCTTTTTGGTTTGTTTCTCAGCCGATTTTGTCTGATGTGGACGCAATGATATCTTCTTCTGTGGCAAGACAATCCAAGTTTCCAAGTTTCAATCCAAGAGGGCCTAGGACCGAGTCCTGTGGCACTAATGCTAAAAAACCATGACTACGAAAGCCGTCCGCTGACCCGAATCACTGAGCGTCAGACGATTGCCCGTAAATATGGAAGGTCGCTGAGATTTTGAATGGCATCCAAGGTGACTCCCCAGTCCGCTGTGTTGAACGCCTTTTTCACATCTAGGGTGACTGCCAAATTCAGTCTGGAGTAAATGAGGCTCTCCAAGACTTTTCCCATGGTGTCGATTAGGCAAATCGGGCTATACGACGAAGCGGCTCTAATGGCTTGCCCAGTTTTGGTAGTAGACGCAACCTCTGAAATTTCCATTGTGTAGGAATCACAGCTTCTCGCGGGCAGACGCTGATTCTACGGGAGTGTGTTGCCTACTAGAATGAATCTATTTGACTACAATTTTGTCGTGCTCTGCCAAGTCACATAGCCTCAGAAAAACGTCTCTTTTCGATGACTATATGGCTTTTTTTAGGGTTGTTGATCTGCCAGTCTCCCATAAAATGCCATAGTGTTAAGCGAATCCGCTTTGTATGTTACACCGGCGGATCGGGGATCCGACTGAGGGCGCGACGTATCGCCTATGGAAAAGAAAATGGTCTCGTGATCACTAGCTGTGTAGCAGGACGATGAGCGCACCACGGTGCTGCTCACATATGTTAGATCAATAATAGAGCCTCTGCCAGCTCTATTGAAAGTATTTCTGACACCGTTGTTTAGGAGGGCTAAGTCCAAAGACGCGAAAGCTTCTAACAGAGTTCTGCCTTTAGCATTCGTTACGGCGCTGCACCATTTGTGGACCCACGCATTAAAGTTTCCTGCTATTATTGGACGGGCTGTGACTCCTAGAGTCAGCAGTCAGCTCATTGAGAGAGTTGCTTTACTCGTTGAGGCTTAGACTGGGCGGTAGATAGCAACTGTATATCCACTTACCGCTTATTTGGACTCGTACGAAGTGTTTGACATGACCAAATCGCCGCCTTGCCTGAATGGCTAGCTTTTTTCGAGATGGCTCGCTGATAATGGATACGTCCGATAGGGTCCGATAGTGTACCGACTGCATGAGCAGCTCTTGAGCCGCTTCGCAATGATTGAGATTTAATTGTGTGAATTTAATCATGTGTGTGTGTGTATATGGGGGATAAAGGCGAAATTGAAAAGAAGCTTGGTTTCATTTTAAATGGGAAGGGGTTTCAGGAGAAGGTTGGCATTGGTTCGGGTCAACCGCAAAGTATAAAATCCGTGTTGCATACATAAATTCGTTGTGAGAGGGTTTTGCGCACTTTTTTTTTTCATCTGCTGCTGCACAATATAAATCGTTGACAGAACTGACAACTACAACAATATGGAGTGACCCCTCACAGTGGGCGTTTGCTACGAGCAACAACAAAACAAGGGAAAAAATGGAAAGGAAAACAAGAATACTTGCAATGCCAATGGCTTTTCTATCGCATACACACATATACAATTGAGGTAACCCTGACAAAATGGCTAGGGACGAGACGACGAACGACAAAGCTTGACTATGACAACGATGGGGAGACTTCGACGACGACGACGACGACGATGACAAAAAGCGGAAAACCAAAATCAATTTGAGTCGATAAACCACAAACAGAGTGGGTCGGGTCGGTCCTCCTCCTCCCTCACTTGGTTTGCTGATGTTGGAGTTTTGCAAGTCTTGGGGGGAGGGTGGAGTGGCAACACAAACGGAAGCTCAAGTTCAACGCAATAACGGGCGGTTGTACCTACGTATTCGTGTGTCTGTGTGTGTGTGTAAAGTTTGATTTAGCCTGAGCTTTGGTTCTCTGATATTTTCTCTTCTTTCCTTTATGATGCTTCCTCATGTGAGGTTATGTGTGTGCTTGTTTATGTGTGCGGCACATTAATACAAATGACTGTCACATGAGCGCTATAAAAATGATGAAGAGGCTAACCCCAACGTTTAAAGACAGCAAAAAGGCGTCTGATCGGCTTCATCAAAATGATGATGAAATGCACGAGCACGAACTGAGACTGAATGAAAACTTTGGCATAGAAAGGGAAACGAGTCTTAAGTTATTAGAGATGGAAACATCTCTAAGTTGAAATGATTGCGACGCAAAAGTATCGTATATCGTATATGGTATAATTTGTACTTTTCGGAAATTACTATCATTGTAAATATGTTTTTTTTAAGGTTTTCTACGGTTTTTATTCTCTCGAAAGTATTGAAATTGGTATTGTAAATTTCGTTGAATCTGTGACCAAGTTATACCCCATTCTCTTTGGTCTTCCTAACGATATATCATTGATTGTGTCCACTAAAACGGTTGATAACATGACACTCACTTAAGCAGGACATCTGAAGTTTTCAAAAGTGTGATATGGGTAGAATGACAAAGCTGTACCGAGAATTTTTAATACATAATAGTTCACCATAGAAAAGTTAGATTGTAGTATTTAACAACCAATTCAGTTTCGTATTTATTTAATATAGAAATTGTCGAAATTATAGTTTTCGCTCTGATATTTAAGTTTTGTCTATTGATTTAGTCTAGGGCAATATTCCAGTACGGAACTGTATGGGGACTTTTTATCAAAATACTTCCCATCAGCTCACGCGTGGATCCATCACATCACATCGCAGACGTATGTGGCATACAATAAAAAGCGGAAACAGCGGCTCGACTATGTATGTATGTGTGGTGTGTGTGTGTCTCCTCTTCCAGCAATAGAATTGAAAGTTGAACTTTGGCAATTTAGGCAACAAAAGGAAAGCGAAAGTGACAGGCGATGAAGTGATACAATGCCATCCACCACCATTTCCAAAAAACATTTTCGTGCTATTAATTCGTCAATAAGAAAATACACGTTTTCTAGTGTGCAAACGGTAAAAGTTTGTGTGTCCCTTGTACGATGGGTATCTAAAAGCAAGAAGCTCTTAATTTTATTAGGGAGTAAAGAAAATGGTAGTGAAAACGTGGGAGAAGGAGGGAAAGTCGCCTAGTAACTTTTTATTGCCTAGTGGAGAACCTTAAAAAAAGTTTTCAAAACAAAAATTGAAGCAATAGTTGAATAACTTTTTAGGCCAGCAAAAACTTTTTACCATACTCCTGGAAGTTTGCTTTGAGGTTTGAATTCTACTAATAGGCTCCGCTACACATCGGTATAGTTGTGCTCAAGAATATGAAAATGGTTGGTTTAAAAAAATCTAAGAAGCTAACTTCGGGTATGCCGAAGTTTGTATACCTTTGCAACCCTTCACCATTACATTTTATGTTTAAAAAAACTTTCTGTGTTAATCAAATTAGGTAATATTTTAAATGCACTAATAAATTTGTCGTCAAATGGTAATAAACAAAAAAAAAAAAACTCTTTTCCACGAAAGTGATTCGAACCCACATCTTTCGTTTCATATGCAAGACCTCTATCTAATAATCGCCAAATACTAAGCATGCCAAGTCGCTGCAGCGATTTACATATTTACACACACACACACAATCATAATTTTGGCATATGTATGTGTACTATACTTGTACTTTGCTGCTTATGTATTGTTTGTACAGGTTGGGTAAGAGTCGCCACGAAAAGAGAAGTCGCATTTAAAGGTTGTGTTTGTATGTGATATAGTAGTCCGTTCCTTCTGAAAATTGCAGATAATGCCATAGCTCCGAAACTCTGGGACTAGTTGGTATACGTTCAGACAGACAGACGGACGTGGGTATATCAACTCGTCTTCTGATGCTAGTCAAGAATATATATACTTTATGGAGTCGGAAACGATTTCTTCTCTGCAAGGGTAGACAAAAATACACCACCCTTGCAATAAGTAACAAGTAAAGGAGATAGATTGAGAAAATAGTGAAAATTGTATCTCTACTAGCTGGTTTTAGATGTTCCTTCTTGTCATTGTTTTTTTTCCGTCCCAAAAAATTGAAAGCTAGACGAGGCGAATCGAAATGAAACGAAACGTAAAGCAAAACTGTTGCCAAAAGCTGACAAGTCGGCTAATCTTTACGACATGAAAGTTTGTCAACGCATGACGCCCGCCGACTACTGACAGAATGACAGACAGACGACTTCCAATTTCACATCCCCTCTGCCCACCAGCCACTCCCACTTCATCTCGTATCATTTTGGTAGCTGAAATTGCTTGTGACTTTGGTATCGAGTGCGGCAAGCGGCGCCCACAGAAACGGAAAACATAAATCGTAAAAGCAAAGAACAGAGAAAAACGAGTAAATAGGGAGAGAGGAAGAAAAAGACGGCGAGAAAACCAAAGGCACAAGAGTCTGTTTTTCTTTCTTGGCCCGAATGATGCGCTTTTCATACACTGCCATGGTCCTGTGGATGGTTGGACTGTTGGATGGCTGGATGCATATGTACGTGTATCCTGGCCGAAGGCATTCTTAATAGATTTTGGGTTTCGTCGTTTGGCATTTGACTGATAAGTTCTTTTTGTTGTGCTCGAATGTCGGTGGTATGTCAACGCTGTATTTTCCGTTCGTTTTTACGCCTTTCTGTGAGAGACAAATGTGTGTCAACCCAATGATATCATATGATTGAATCAAAAAAAAAAAAAAACACAGAGAGCAGATGAAGAAGAAAAACAGCGGTGAGACGAAAACCCCTTGAGTAGTTAACTATTAATGAAATGTGACATTTTTTAATGAAAGTTGACAAATACATATGATTTAATCTGATATTTGACTAAAATTTGTTGAGTTGAGATCGGTTTGTTACACGAATCGTGACTCTACGAGTATTAATTACAATTCGTCATGGATTCAGATTAGAGTAAAATTGGGCAACAATGCGTAAACTGAAAATTTATTAGGCCTATTCATCTATATCCAATACTTATGGCTATGAATGAATGTATCTTGAATTCGATTTGTAACTGCCAATGACATTTATGAGCTACATTTCAACACACGCACGCACACGCAGAGAGGAGAGTATGTGATTGAGTAGGGGTGTGTGTGTGTGGGGGGATGCTAAACCAGCCTAAAATCAAAGATGTTGCTAATAGGCCCCCCCCCACATACACCTCCAACTCTCATAACAATATAAATATGTATTATTCATGTGTAAATGAGACAATGTGACATCAGAGAACAACGAGCATCGAGTGTTGCATGTGTAGGCGGAATAAATCGAAGGGGATTCGATTCGATTGGTTTAGATAGGCATGGAGAGGAGTGGCAATGGCGGTGGCAGTGGCAGTGGCACATTGAAAGCGATTAAGATAACCAATTTTCAGTATTCTTGCTTTAATGGAGCGACGCAAGGATAAAAATCGTAAGAGACTATTTCTAATATCGACAACGATAAGCTAGGAAAAAAAATGCAAGAAGAAGGAAACAAGAAGAAGAAGAGAAGCCATAAAAAAATACTAAAAACATTAATTTATTTAAATGAGCTTTACGTGTAATGACTAGAACAGGCGAACAACGACAAGGGAATGACAGGATAAAAGGGGCGGGGCGGGGCGGTGGGAGTGTGGGGGTGAGGGTGGGTAGTGGTTTCAGGTGTCAAAAGGTGGTCCACCTGCCTAATTACACCCCAGCCTCCCTTTCTCCATCCCTAGCCATCTATATCTGTATGTGTCTTCGATAGCAATTGATAAAGAGACGAAACCTGTATACAATTTGCTTTCGAAAAACGTTTTGCTACCTTGGAAGAAAATATCTGTATTAGAGTATATCGCTCAAGTTCTCAGATATACACGAATTTTTCAATTCAAATAATGTAATAAATTTAGATTTTTTCTGTAGATTTTATACCATGCATCCAAAGGATGGAAGTCGCCACAATGTGTATACAGCAAGACCTATAAAGAATATAGTAAATAAAGTGGGGCAAAAGTAATCACACTATTGGTGAACAGCGATAGAATATCGGGTGATTACTTTTGGTAAGGGTATATTCTTGATCATCACGGAAAGGATGTTGACGTGGCCATATCCGTCTGTCCGTCCGCAAAAGTGCACAGATTTCAGGAAGTATAAATAACAGAGCTACCAAATTTAAAATGTAGACTCGTATAGTATATACGCTTGTCAGGTTTTTTTTTGCCAGCCCTCTTCTGCCGCCGGAATTAGTTAAGAAGTGATTTTTTCCCGCAATATTTATCGTATCGTAATTTAATTTGGCAAACTAATATGTGTTATAAACACCATATTATTTCATAAAAATCGGAATAAAAATGATTGAGTTACACTGATAAATTTCTTTTCTCAAAGAACATTCAATTTTGTCTTCTTAAGTCATATAATTGGTATTTTCTATATAGATTACAATTAGTTATCTTTTGTCTTTGTAGTTTTGCACAAAATGATTATAATTTAATTGTTAAAAGACATCAAAATTGGTTGAATTTATAAATTATCAATAGGGTGTTTATAAAACGGGTGTAAATAAAACGTGGATTAATATAAAGATTTGGCAAAGTGAACACACGACAGAAGTAGAAGAACACGATAACGAAAGAACATAAGAAATTTAAACAAAATAATTAAACTAAACTTAAATGAAATGGGGTGGGAGTTACACTTTTCGTGCAGAGTGACACACATTCGATGATAGGTTATTTCTTTTTCTTTTGTGCTACTATGGAGTCCATTAGGGGACCACTCAATTCTGGTCTTTGGGCGATTTTCTGAAACTTATTCTCTTGATATTTTTGATAAATGGAACGCAGCTTGGCCTGCGGAGCAGAGCGTGCCAATTTGGCAATCAGTCGAGCGATCGGCCTCAAATATGTGGCCGTATAGCGTGAATAATGGACCAATGTGGGAGTCCAGTGTTTGTCATTAAGACCCACTCTAGAATGATAATTACCATTCAACAAGTTCAGCGACAAAAACAAAGATCCAGCGGCAATTTCAGAGGGCTTATAGCTAGCCAATTCGTAATCGACCATGGATAATTCCACAAAATATTTAGACATGGCATGATGTTTATCTTCTGCCCCAGCTGCTTTGGAGTAACGTCTTAGGAAATGTATGGGCAAGGGACGTGACAAATTGAAATCGATTGCCTTTAGAATTTGCACCTCCATCATACGTATTTGCTTGGCTGTATATGTATCATCGGTTATATATACAAAATCAGCAGTAGTCGGTGGGAAAAGCTCCTCGTATTTGGTGGCTATGGAGAGGGCAGTCACTCCCACTAATTGCAAATAGTTGCGTTTGGTATTCTTGACCACTTGCAAATAGCGATCAATAATTGCCACTGCCATTTGGAAGGTCTCGGCAGCCATATGGAATTGCAAATGCACCTCATTGATCCAATCGATCAGAACAGATCGCATTCTCTGCGATACCTCCAATTGGCCATCCAAATGATCCGGATATATGGGTTGCTCTTCCTCCAACTGGTAGAGATAATCATAAATATCATTGACGTATTCAGAGACGAGTACTAAATTCTCTTTGTCATTGGCATCAATGTCCTCAATTTTGGACAGCAGCTTGCTGGACAAGGACAAGGAGTTGGTAATGGTGGAACTGCTGCTGCTTTTGGCCTGGGCTGATGCTACCTGTGGCTTGGCTATACGAGTCAGTGTCAATGTTGAAGCAGAAGTGGTCTCTTTTTTGATCACTTCCTTTTTGATCACCTCCTTCTTGATCAATCCAACTGGTGCAGCTGCTGCTGCTACAGCATTGCGCAAGGAATTGGCCCGTAGCAAGGGACCACCATTTGGAGCTACTGCAGCAGCGCCATTTGTTGCATTTGGAGCAAGGCTTGTCAAGGGCTGCTTCTTCCAGAAGGTATCCACGCGGGGCTTAGCATTGCGCACAGCATTTGTCAATTTCACATCTTTCAATTCTTTCTGGGCCGCATCCTTGGCGTTGACCTTTGAAGTCAATCCACGATGGAGACCACGATTTTGTAGATAGCCCAAAGCTGCACGTTTGGTGGTTGCCTCGTTTTGGGAAGGCACTGTCATTGTTTTCACCTGAACAGGATTAACATTCTCCATGGCGTTCTCGTCCATAAGCATTTTCAGTGTGGTGCCCACCATTTTCCTTGCTTTTGGTTTTAATTATTTGAGACAATTAAACAATTTAAAATATTTAATATAAAATGCGATTTTTCACTATTTTTTCGAAGCGTCGGTTTAGATTCAAACGGAGGCGCTATTTGCTCGTAAATTTATATTTTTTGTGGCATTTGCTTGATTTGAATTGCACAACGTATGCGATAATAGTATACAAATATTATTAAGTCGAATGTGAAGTTATAGAATTTTTACAATTTATCCTTAATTTTTATTTTTTTTGCGAAGCCAAGCGCGCTGCCGCCGTTGAGTTTGAAATTTAAGTGAAAAAAAAAAAATGAAAAAATAATAATAAAAAAAAAACGTTTTATACTCAAAGCGGTGCAAAGCCGATGCCCACAAAAGTGAGCGAGATAGCATGTGCGAGAAATAACCGATTTGTCTGGGGATGAACTTTCACCTGATCCATGGTAGGAGTATATCCAAGTCGGCCCGGCGACTTACTTACTTTATTTCGTTTTATTCTGCCCACAACTTAGTTTTAGCGCGTAAGATATAGTATTCTGTAATCTTTAGCAAAGTCTGTCTTGATGGGTCTGGTAACAGCTAAACAGACAACTGTCTCACCTTTTTGCGTGATTTTTAGATCGTACTTATTGGATTGACCTCGACCCGGCTAATACCCAATGTTTGATTTTTAATTTTGACTAGATTTCAAGTTTCAGAGTGTGTAATGTTTTATGAACAGTAATTATAATGTCTATGCGGTACGAATGTCCGAATGTTCCAATTTGAGAGCGCATACTGGTACTACTTTCGGGCAATGTTTTGTTTTTGATCAATTGAGTATGACCCTGTAAGTCTGAGCATAAATCATTACGCTTCGTTTCCCTTTATTTCTCGATGTATTCGCATTGCTTTAATTAAATTTCGTTTTGCCATTTGATTGTTTGTTTCCTTCGACGACAACGACTACGACGAAAGGGAAGACGACGTCGACGACTTGCAACAGTTTTTGTACGCACGACTTGCTGCCTTTTTGCCTTCGCCTTCTTCTTCCTTTGGATGTTGTTTCTTTCTTTGCTTTTTTCGGCCGTGGTCCATGGAGCACGACGACAACTATGACGAGCAGCACGTGCTTAAAATTGCATTCATTCTGCCGTCATCGCTGTCGTCATGTCGCGGGGCGTTGCGGCGCACAGTTGGGCCTCTGCTTGTAAAGCGTTGCAAACATCTTTTGTTCATGAACGCGTTTGCCAAAAGTGAAATATGCAATCGATAGAGAATACTTCAAAGATTATGGATCCAAAAGAGTTTGAATAATAATAATTTTAGGTGCTAGAGCTCCTCAAAGTTGGCAAATTTTTAGTGAATACGAGTAAATTATAATTTTTACGAAAATTCGCCACTTGCAAACTGAATATTGGGCGAACCAATCGATCTTCGATCTTTTTATTTTATCTGAAAAGTATGTTCAATCTTGATATTCTGTTGGACAAATTTTAAATATAACTAAATTACCTCAAAGGACCACATGCATGTGATAGATGAAATATTTACCTTTCATATGTACATATATAGTCTAAATGTGTGCACCAGTGCGTTAAACATTAAAACTTAAGCCAAAAACTAGGGATATCTCGCCATAAGAACACGCATGCATGAAGAAGAAGAAATTTCTCGATTGAATACTATTTTCCAAATGAATACTATTCACGAAATTTTAATTTAAAGACACAATAATGCATTTAAAAAATTCAAGGTTTTTTGAATTTTTCGTACCTCGAAAAATATAAATGACTTTGACGTGATGAACTTTGAGGAGATAGGCGTTTTACTTGAAAACGTTAGTAATGTACACTCACACTAACTTCAAGAGATTCAGAAGAGAAAGAAGTTTACCCATCGACTATCCTAGAAGGGTAGCATAAAAGTATGGAAGAGTGTACAGCTATTACAAGGACACGTAAGCTTGAGGATGCAAAGCGCATACAAACCAATTATACAAATTATTTCTGCTGAAAACATGTTTTTGGCTTCTGTAGTTCCCTTACGTCTGTGAGTGAAACTTCTGAACATTCGAGAAATCTTCGACCATCATCGATTCAATATGATGCGAAAAAATTGAAATATGCGAAGGAGTCCTCTGAAATGATCAAGTCAAATGTAAGCGACATAAATCAAATTAGCCAACTGAAACCCACTGGTTGATTGATGACAATGATTGATGAAAAGTCTTAAATGTAATTGCAAACACCTCCTCAACTCTGAGGTGTCCTATATTTAAAAAAAATCGAAAAAAAGACTTTCACAATTTAGACGGCTCAATAGGTGAGGAGAACTGCTACGAATATAGAATTTCTCCGTTGAATTGTAGAATAAAGTGTATGGAATTTATTCTGAAGCTAGCCTACGAGGAGAAACAAAAACGGATTGTACACCTCGTGAGAATATACAGAGTAGAAAGGAAGTTATACAAACAGAATTCTCTTCGAAGGTAGAATTAAACTGTAAGGATGTATTTAATGGTCAAAAAAAAAAAACCGTTCAACTTTTGACTGAATTGTTTACTCAAGAAAAACTTTCTCATAGAACTGACTTGATGGAGTATCTGAAAAAGCACATCAATGTAAAAACAAGGACTACAAAAGGTTGAGATACAATAAACCCAACGAAATATCTTAAGTTTATTAGACAACAATAACCTTATTGTTGATGACTACTTTCAGGGAAATCTGTCATCAACAGCAAATATTAAAAATTGACCTTTAAAAATCACCCAAAAATGTAAATTTAAATGTATTTAAGTTAGAATATCGAATAAAAACAACTAAAAATGTGATACAGTTATTGAAATTACAAAGAAAATAAACAAAGGCCCCAATCTGCTGCGTCAGTGTAGTTCCTTATGCCACTCCTAAAGCCTCGTCTAGCATGTGTATGTCGAAGTGATGTGCAAGAAAAACGATCACGAGAAGTAACGCAACGTTCGATTTAACGCCGATAACCGGTTAACCTTTGCACGCTTGCAACGCAATAGAAATCTGTCGGGGTTAAGACACTTCCAAGAGTGCGGTGGTGCCTCGGGAGAAATCCCACTTAGTCAGACCTTGGACCTATGACAGCTAAAAATTTGCATGACCGGTGATCGACCATCCATGGAAACGGCGGAAAAATCGATGGTTTTTCGTCATTTTTATACCATGCATCCATAGAGTGAAATGGTATATTAAAGTTGCCATAATGTATGTAACAGGCAGAAGGAAGCTTTTCCGACCCTATAAACTATATATATTCTTGATCAGTATCAATAGCCGAGTCCGTCCGAAAGAGTGCCTAGATCTCAGCAACTATAAAAGCTAGAGCTACCAAATTTGAATGTAGACTCGTGTGGTGTGTAACTTGATGCATCGTATATCCAAGTCGACCGGCGACTTTTTATTTTCTCTTTTATTTGTTTCGGTTTTGGATAGTTGTGCAAATTGTATGGAAATGCGTGCTCATCTGTAGAAAAATGCTGCTGCTTAATTCCAACTTTTTGTTCAGTTATTCAACTGTGCAGTAAACGAGTGTATTCGTTTCATCAATTCTTTCATTCGCTCATTCAGTCATTCACGCCACTATGCGCCGTCGTTTCATCGCGTCGTTACAATTTTCTTTTCACTTGCATATTTCCTGTTCCTGTTGTTGTTTCTGCTGCAGCTGCCGCTTTTGTTGTTGTTGTTGTTGTTGCTTGCCGCACTGCAACTGAAATATTTATACACCCAACGCGCCAAGCTCCCTAAGGGCAGCATAACATTACTTATGAGTAATTAATTATGCTTGCAGTACCTACACATTCCTTTTCACCCTCTCCTTCCCTCTCTCTCACTCACTCACTCTCTCACTCTCTCACTCTCTCTCTCTCTCTCTCTCTCTCTCTCTATTTCCCCGCACTATTTTCGTAAATTGAGTTGCATCTGCAGCAGACCTTGAGTTACATTTTATTTTCAGGCCATGTTTTTTTCTGTGACTTTTGCGACCATTTCGTGGGCGCATTTTTTCGTTCTTTACTTGGATAATGCTGAAATCGGGCAACGTTGCCATAAAATATAATAAAAGAAAGAAGAAAAATGAGAAGGTCGGCCTAACTTCGGCCATGCCGAAGTTTGTATACCCTTGCTAGTTCTTGTGTTATATTGAAATGAAGCATCGTGTGGTGTGTACGCTGGTCACCTTTTTTTTTTGCCCCGCCCCCTTTCGCCCACGATATTTGAAGAACAATATTTTTCAAAATTATATCTCGGCAAGTATAAAAACTAGATCTATCGTATTAAAACAGTAGATCAAGTACATCCGGCCCGGCGACTTCCTTACCTTATTTCATATGTTTTTATGAGAGCTGTATCATTTTGATCAAATTTATAAGACATTAATTTTAACTGGATTTTACCAAGTTTGGCAATGTTCGTATAAGAAGCAAAACAGTTTAGGAGCATAACTATTTTTGGTCCGATCGTTCCTATGGGAACTATATTATGTAGTAGTCCGATCTGGATGAATCCGAGATATGCCTGCAGTATATTCAAACTTTTGTGCATTTCATCACTGAAGGTTCAGCGGAGGTAAATCTGTTCATCCAGACAGACAGACTTATTTGAACATGTCTTGTCATTCGGATCAAGAGTTTATATATTTGTTATTTCTTTTATGCGTTGCACACTTCCGACTAAAATTAATGTATCCTTTTTGCAAGGGTATAAAAAAGCAGCAACGTTGCCAGACAAATGTATGCATGTCTATGATTAAAGCCAAATTTAAATGCAAGGGCCTTGCATATTATTTTACGGAGTTGATCAAATGTTTGCCATACTATACCATGCACAGTGTGGAAAAGCATATTTTGGTGAGAGTCGCGATCGCGACTCCGATGCAACGTCAAGTGAGACGAAGGTACGCAGAAATACAGACCAGGAAAAGTGGGGAAAGCACAATTTGAAATCTCGTCATTTTTCGGAATCTGACCCTCCCACTTTGCCCGCTCTGTGTGTCTACAAGCGTATATGACCTCTTCCAGTAAACCATCGAAAAGAAGTCCATGACCGCCGTGAGCCAAAGATTTTACACATATTCAATAGATCAGTGTTAATTTTATTCAATGCAAGTTCGAATGGGATAGACGCAAACATTCCCAGAGCATGAGTTGGGATCGGAAAGCTAAGTATATTATTTACATACATAACTCACAATGAAATAAATGAATAGATAATCAAGAAACTCAACCCTTGCACTAAGTTAAATTTTAAAATGGCCTTCTTTTCTTGTTGCACTTAGTCTAAAGCAAATTTTTATTTCTTCTTATTCTTTCAATTTCAGGTAAGACGATGACTTTTTGATGAAAACTCGAACAAAAGAAAGAAGAGAAAAAGAATACTACCAGAATATTTGAACGAACAAAACAATTGGTTTGTAATCTTTCCATTTGTAGAAACATAAATATCTTTCGATGAAGAACTCTTCCGCAGTTTTCCCACTTATAAATAGATATGATATATGACCCAAGACTCAGTCTATGAAAAAACTACACACACACACACACACACACACACACACACACGCACACAGATGTGACACATTCAAATTCCAAAAAACTGTTTCTGGTCTACCAAGACATTCCAACACCAAGCAACAACTTCTCCATTTACTCCTCCTCCTCCTCCTTGAACAAAAAGTAATAATTTATACATACATCGCCAAGATACTTTTTTTTTGTGTTGTTTGTTGCTGTTCTCTGTCTTTTCGGTTTATTTCCTACTTAAAGTGTGCGTTTGTTGCTGTGAGCTATTTTTGGTATTTTTCCCAACTCGCAATGAAAATGACTGCTTCTTTTGCATTGTTTAGATGCGAACAGCGGCAGCAGCAGTCCACACACTCCACTCTACTCCACTCTATGCTCTACGCCACTCCATTCCGAGCTACTCTACACCACACTGTACACTGGTTCAGTCCTCATGCGGCACCCCCATCCCACCGAAAAAACACTTGATGTTTGGGTCAAATGAAGTGAACAGAGTGCCGCCGGGTGGCCTTCGGCCCCTACGAATAGTATATATACAATCATATAGCACAATTGAGCTCGTAATTGTTAATCTAAATTGACTGCAGACTTCATTCGAACCACACTCATGCAAGGAGTGGAATATGTTTACCTCTCCCCCACTCCCGCACTCTCACACTCTCTGTATGAGTACAGTGAATGCTAAAAGTTGACATTTAAAATATGGGTTAACAGTTGCCTTTTCATCAGATGTACACTGTGCATTATAACAACTGTAACTTAATTCATTTGTCCCAAATTTTGTTAATTGCTTCGATTAAATTATTATCGATAATGAAAAAAGCTTGTTTAAGACCATTTGCAATCACTGCAAATATCTGTATATTAGTGGTTAATGTTGTTGCTTCATTCACTCAGTCGAATAGCATGATATTGTTAGAATTCAGCAATTAAAGTTGTCTTCAATGGATCTAACCAGGGAGAATAAAAAAGTTTTAGATCTCATTAACAAAACATTTCATTATAAATTAATTTCAGTGTATATGATTCTGTTCTAGGTCTGATTTCTGACTTTGTTTTTTAACCAAATGGATTGAGTATACACATGTAGCATGAATGCATTCAAGACATTCAGACATTCAGTACCTATTTGGATATTGAGTTGGACTTTAGAGTAATCCAAGTATTCTATGAATATTTTCATTCAACCGGTTTGACGAGTACTCAGCTAACTTAAATTTTGAATGCATTCATGTAGATATATATTTCTAGTTATCTACATAGATTGATTTTAAAAATGCTTCGGATCAAAAAATTGTTTAATTGGGAAAGTGTGTTATGCTTTTAAATGAAGAAACCAAAACTGAGTATTCAATAATCGATCAAATTGTTGTCGAAATCGAATGGAAGTATCACATAGTTAATGGATTGCTTTACCTGAAAAGAAGGAAGAAGTCCAAGTGAAACATATATCTATTAGGTACATGGAACTTTAGCACTTACTGTAACGATAAGCTATGAACTATTGACATGCAATACGAAGGATGGAAGAACCAAACAGACAGAAATAGAACAATAAAGATAGCGGGAGAGAGAGTGAGAGCGAGAGGGAGAGGTAGAAACTTCTTTCTAGAGGAGAGGAGAGAAAAGAAAATAAAGTAAGTAAGTCGCCAGGCCGACTTGGATATACCATGCATCAAGTGAAAGTTCATTTATTACATTTCTTTCGCATGCCGCTATTTCTAGCACATGCTATCTCGCTCTCTTCTATGTGCACACGAGCCGCCCTTGAACCGCTTTTATTCCAATTTTTATGAGATTTGGTGGAATGATAGATGTTTATAACATGTTTGAGTGGCAAATTAAATTTCGATACGATAAATATTGCGGGAAAAAATCACTTCTTATTAAATTCCGGGGCGGAAGGGGCGTGGTAAAAAAAAAGTTCACCAGCGTACACACCACACGAGGCTTCATTCCAACTTTGGTAGCTCTAGCTCTTATAGTCTCCGAGATCTCGATTATCCTACAGACGGACATGTCTCAATCGACTTGGCTTTTGAAACTGATCAAGAATACATAGTATAAGCTTCATAGGGTCTCAAATACTTCCTTCCTCCTGTTACACACATTTTGGCCGCTCTAATATACCATTTCATCCTATGAATGCATGGTATAAAAAGGGGCAACTCTGCTGAGTTTTCCTCTTTTTGTTATGATTATAGTAATTGACCCAATTTTTGGAAACATTTTTCTTCTCTTTTTTTTTGTTTTGTTTTGAAGTTGTTATTTTTTATTGTTTGCCGAAGTTTTTTTTTCTTGTTTCATTTGTGCTTGTCTTGTTTTTTTTCTCACCTTCTTTTTTGGTTTAGCGGAAAAGTGTCAAAAGAAAAGCTCATTAAACTAAACATTAAAAACAAAGAAATACTAAAAAACAAAGTGCAAATCTGCCAATTCCAATTCCATTTCGTCCTGGCGGTTTCTCTCTGCCCTTTTATAGCCTTGCAAAAAGTGTATATGCACTTTTATCAACTATACATTCTTGGTCATCTATCGGAAATACTGCAGCCTGATGACAAAAAGAAATGATGTTCAGTCAGAGCTGTGTAAGACTGGAGGACATACCTTATCGGTTTCCGTAGAATAGCCGATTTCTCCTAGGATGTATTGATCGTCTCTTAAGCACTAACCCATTGGTAACGTGTAGTTCTTAGGGTATGCAAACTTTCGACATTGCTGCAGCTAAGGTGGCGCTCTAGTTTCTTTTTATTTTCTGGGTTCTGTTTTATACCCTTGCAAAGGGTATATAAAATTTGTCAGAAAACAAATCATTTCCGACCTTAAAATGTATATTCTTAATCAGCATAAAAAAACGAGTTGATATCTCCATGTCCGTCTGTCTGTCTCAACGTATGCTAACTAGTCCCACAGTTATAGTTCCTACTTATATAACATTTTGTGTACTCCAGGCATATTATCTATGACATAGCTGTCATACAAAAAAAAAAATGCGAATAACTTCTTTTTTTCGGACGGCACGACAACGGTGGCTTCTGTACAATATGAAACGAACGGTAGTGGGTTCGATCACGCTCGTGGCATAGTGTTTTTTTTTGGTTGTTTATTAAAGGACAAATTTTTAGTGTATTTTAAGTATTGCGTTATTGTGTTAACACGCAGAAAAAGGTTTTTTAAAACATCATAAAATGTAATAGACAAGGATTGCAAGGGTATACGAACTTTGGCATAGGCGAAGGTAGCTTCTGTGATATTTTGTTTTGTTTCATATATATATTTTTTGTGTTGTGTGTTATTTTTCTCTCCTTTTAGCCTATGTATTTTCATTTGCATTTTCTGCGCACTTTACATTGTCCTTTGACGGTCGTTTAGTCCTTTTCTTTTCTCTTGCTTTCCATTCGTCGTTTCGTTTCGTTTTTGGTTTGAGCGAAATGCAAAGTAAACAACAATTTGTAATTTCCGTTGTTTTCCAGAGACAGAATGAAAAAGAAGGAGGAAAAAAAGAGACATATGCAAAGCGTCGAGAAGGGAGTGTAGGTGAAGGGATGGTTGAGGGCTGGGTATTGGGTACCATGCGTGGGGCGTGTTTTCCGAGTGGTAAGTGGGAAGAGGGGTGCAAAACTTTTCCTACGGCTTGTTACGTGCAATTTTCTGCTTCAACTGGATGAAATAAATCTCCAACAGCGGCCAAAAACCCAACCCGAAAGGCAACCAAAGCCCATTTCAAGTTCAAGCCAACGCCAAAGTCATTTGCCATGCATTTTTCTCTCTGTGTATGTGTGTGTGTGTATATATGCGTGTGTATGTGTGTGTGCGGTGAGGGGCGTCTGAGGATATGACAAACATGTTTGTTTTACGCTTTCATCTCTGCGTCCTTCGGCTTTTGCTTTGAAAATGAGAAACCAGAAGAGGTCAATGATAAGCTCGGGCAAAAGCTAGTTTCGTTACGTTACGAGTTCCCACTCTCTTCCAATACATGGATATATTCATTTAAGATAGCATATTTACAGCTACTGAGGAATTTTTTCGAAAGAAATCGACGGTAAAATTTGTAACAAACCTTTCTTTCGTTTTCCACTCTTTATACCATGCATCAATAGGATGAAATGGTATATTAAAGTTGCCAAAATGTATGTAACAGGCAGATGGAAGGATTTTCGACCCTATAAAGTATCAATAGTCGACTCGATTGAGATATGTCTGTCTGATCGGTCTTTAGGACCATCGAGATCTCGGAGACTATTAAGATAGAGCTATTAAATTTGGAGTGTAGTCTCGAGTGGTGTGTGAGCAAGTTAATTTTTTTTTGCCACGCCCCCTTCCGCCAACGATATTAACATATTGCATCTAATAATATAGTATTTTCAGGACGATTAAATTAAAGTTTACCTGTAGAGCCTTCAAAACCACGGTTCTCCACGCTTATCTTTTGCGACACAAATGGCTTATTATTTTTATACCCTTGCAAAAAGGGTATTACAATTTTGCACGAAGTCTTGTATATACTGCAGGCATTGTATATCTCGGATTCATCCGGATCGGACGACTATATCATATAGCTCCCATAGGAACCATCGGTCGATCAAATCAGTCAAATCAGTTTTAGATCAATAACTTCGTTGTTTTTCATCTGATTGTTATAAAACTTAACGTTTGGCAGTTTACTATACATCTATACGTCCTTGCAAAATTTCATCAAGATGGGACTACTCTCATAGGAACAATCGGACCAAACATAGTTTTGCTTCTAAAAACTTTCTTGTTTCTATTACGATCATCACCAAACTTAGTAAATAGCACATAATAAATTATAATCCTGCCAAATTTGATCAAAATCGGATTACTATATGATATAGCTGTCATACAAACAAATGGCATGGCAAACTGCATGCTTCTCTACATACATGCATATGCATGCGTGCCGTGCTATAGCGTGTAGATTGAGGTTTTTTCACAAAAGCCTATTCATTTTGGGATCTCCATTTAGGGACTGAGTAACGCAAGAACTTGCAAGGGTATACAATCTTTGGCATGGTCGAAGTTAGCCCGGCCTTCTGGTTTTTTTTATCTGATTGTTACAACATTTGACAGTTTACTATACATTCAAACGTACGTGCCAAATTTGATCGAGATCGGACTACTATATCATATAGCTCCCATAGGAACAATCGGACCAAAAATAGTTTTACTTCTAAAAACTTTTTTGTTTCTTTTGCGATCATCACCAAATTTGGTAAATAACGTTTGCACATAACAAATTATAATTTTGCCAAATTTAGCCCGGCCTTCTGTTTTTTTTTTTCGCGCGAGTCCCAGGCGTTCCGTCCACCTCTCTCCCAACCGACCGAGGGGCGCAGTCGCATAACGTACGACACGTTATCGCGTGGACGAAGACAAGAAACATAAAATCGAATAACTAATGCTAATTACGAGAGTCGTTTTTAGTATAGGAAGAGAGGACTCTGTGCTGATCGTTCGGTACAACCTATAGTAGTCAGCACAAAGTAAGGGAAGGAAGGTTAATCAAAAGAAGTCTACTGGAGTACAAAGACAAATTGACATTGCGATTCCGTTTAAGCCACGAAGAGCAAAAAGCAGAAATTGCTTCTGTACAGATTCGATTCTAGTTTGGTGCGTTTCATACTGGGGCGACCATACACAAAAACCGTACTCTAGAATTGGACGTACAAGTGAGATAAAGAGAATCGTGGTTATATGTCCATAAAATTGTACAGATAAGACCAATCAGTAGAAAGAATGATATCATTAAGTCTAGAAAAATCTGTTTTACGAAAGCAGCGGGTTCGAGGTATCATATTAGCACAAAGTAATGGTGGTACAAAAGGTAGATCAATTGTTAAATTTATCTCCGACAAACTCAATCTCGTGATTATAAGGAGGCTGAATCTGTTCAGATGATAAAGCAGCATCAATAGCAATCAAAACTCCTCCACCCACGCGAGGAGTTCGATCACATCTAAATAACGAAAATTTTGAAGCAAAAACAGATGCATCAGCAATATCAGGTTATAGCCACGTCTCCGTAAAAGCTAAAATGTTATTCGTAAAAGAAAGGCTATCTACATAGAGATTAGTAAGTTTTGATTTCACTCATCTCACATTCTGGTAGCCCAGATTGAGGGACGAATCCAGTTTTTTGACACACCAGCAGATGCTGGTGTGCCCGAAACAGTGTTAGTAGCTTGAGCAGCAGTTGGCAGGCGAATCTATTGCATTAGATGTGAGGTTACTACCAAACGATATGGAAGTAACCTCAATGCCCGGAATTACCGGGCTTTTAAACGATATTAGGCGCTGATTACTGGGTAAAGATAAGGCATGAGACCCGACAGGGATGAGAAGAGACGCCGGCGGAGCATGAGATACACTTCGAGGAGTGGTCTTTTTCCGTTTAGGAGATTTAGGCTACTAAACTGAGCCTCCAATGACATAAACTCCGCTTAGAGTTTATTTAAACCAGCCCTCAGAGTGGTAAAACCATCTCTAGTCCGCTTCATAAATGTCCTCATCTCGTTCTCAATACAGCGGCAAGAATCACATCCATACTTCAAGCCTCCACCGATTTTAATAGTGCCTTGAATCTTCGGTGTGAGACCCGCACACTTCACATGTACGGGATTCTCACACAACCAACAGAAGATATAATCATGACATTCTTTAGCCTCGGTGGAAACTTTGCAGTTTCCTTTAGAGCAGACAGCCATTATTATATTTTAAATATAAATTGCAGAAAATAATATAAAATAAAGTAAGTAAGTCGCCGGGCCGACTTGGATATACCATGCATCAGGGGAAAACAAATTACCTTGAGTTTATAAAACTTATTTCATATATTAAATTTCTTTCGTATGCGCGATTTCTAACATACATATGCTATCTCGCTCATTCTTATGTGTTTGCACTTTAGCGCCCCACCGGCCAAATTCGCCCTTGCACCGCTTTGAGTGCAAAACGTTTCAATGCATAACTCGGCCATTTTTATTCCGATTTTGATGAAACTTGGTGGAATGATAGATGTCCATAACATATATATGTGTGCCGAATTAAATTTCGATACGATAAATATTGCGGGAGAAAATCACTTTTTATTAAATTCCGGAGGCGGAAGGGGGCGTGGCAAAAAAAAACATAAACTTGGTCTGCGCCAAGACTACACGAGTCTACATTCTAAATTTGGTAACTCTAACATTTGTAGTTGCTGAGATCTCTGCACTCTTACGGACGGACGGACAGAAGGACAGACGGACATGGCTATATCAATTTCTCTTCTCATGCTGATCAAAAATATATATACTTTATAGGGTCGGAAAAGCTTCCTTCTCCCTGTTACATACATTTTGGCGACTGTAATATACCATTTCATCCTATGGATGCATGGTATAAATATAAATACTATACTGACCAGATCTGAGCACAAGGGTTAACGAAAGCACGTATCACTGAGACGCGAGAAAAGGAATAGACGAGAGCGCGAACGATAAGTAATAGGAAAGAGCGGGAGAGCGCGTCAAATTGAACGCATGCAACAACAATTTGTACGCGTAGGCGCGAGAGTAAGTTATAGCGGGAAGATGTAAGAACGCAAGAGCAAGAGAACTAACAAAAACAACAACACAAAAATAACAACAAAATAAAACAAAATAAAAGTTTATAAGCCTCAAAAAAACACGTAAATATGTGTGATGGGATTTTATTGGAAACAGAGACCAATGTACTTGTTTATTCAAGCTTCATTCATATGTATTATTTGTGCGTTTCCGAATGTAACGAGAATCCCACCAACATTTTCTCTTTCATCTTTCGTCTGAATGGTACCCAACAAGAAGAGTTCACGTTGGCATGGGCGTGGAGTTGCTTGAAGATGTCCAAAGACAATTTTACAACCCGACTTAAAACCATCGGGAGAAATTTACAAAGGTTCTTGTCTATTTTGCAATTAGTTTTCCTTAACATGGAATAGTTAAACTGTTAATTCTTATGAATTCTAGATTCTTTTCGAACTTTATTTACTTTTAAAAATATTGCTTTGTCTTCTTCATTTGACTTGTCACGGCATTTGGTACATAAATGTTGCCACTGGTAAATCTAAACACCCTGTATATATGTGTGTTTATTCATATAATTATGCCATTATATTTAATTGGATTTAAATGCTTGAACGGCGGCACGTGCATTCAATTTTCAATAACTAAAAAAAAGTAGACTAAAAATTGCAATTTTATGAGCTTTGCAGTTCATTAACTCAACTTTAATTCATTCACCCTTCTTACTGCCCAAGGATAGCCACACTCAGTTGTAGCTGTCGGTCTGATGGCGATTAAGGGGTATGGACCCTTTTGTTGGCGGCGTAGACTTAGCGAAATGTAAATTAATTGCTAAATCAAGTAATAATGAGAGTGACAGAAAACAGAAGGCACAGGGAAAGGACAATTAAGTTATGTGTAACACGTGCCCGAAAAAAACCGAAGGGTTTTTTGCTTGAAGTAAGGTGATAAAGAGAGCCCGAGACCGGGACCGGGACCGAGACCGAGCGCGAAGGGTGACAAAAGGGGCGGCAAAGAAGTAAACAAACAAATAAACGAACAGACATAACAAAACAAAAAAAAAAAAACGAAAGAAAAACAAAACCAACTATTTTTGGTTGTTGTTACAACTCATTAGTTTCACGTGGCCCATACCCGACCAAAAGAACCATTGAAAATCCTTTGATGCAGTCGTAAACTTTACTGCTCTCTTAAGAGAGAAATAGAGAGACAGAGACAGAGACAGAGATGGGGATGGAGATGGAGAGTGAGAACTGAGAAGCGAAAAAAGCTATGTAGAACATGTATTCACTTGGGTTTTTTTCTCTGTCCGTGTCGGTGTCCCCGTCTGTGTGTCAACGTGTTGATGACGAGGAGGGACAAACTTGAAAGCAGAAAGGAAAACAAGTCAAGGGTCGCTGCCAGACATGTCCAAACCAACGAAGCAACCAACGGACCAACGACCCACCTACCGCCTTCTTAACCATCTCTTGACTCTCACTCCCACTCCCACTCCCTCTCCAATTTCCACTTAAAGGACAGCAACTTTTATGTGAAATGTTAAGAAATCAGTTAGATAGTCGGCCGTTTCCCTGCTTAAAAAAAAGAAAAGAGAATCATGACAAAATTTTGTGTTTTTTTTTTTTTTTTTTTGCCTTCATTGCTTGTCTTGCATTTCTCTCAGTGTAACAATACTTGAACCCAATGCGACTGACTTGGTCCTTTGCCTTTTGTCTCGTGTGTACAATTTTCTACTTGGTGGCTCCAAGTAAACCTATGACCACCGCCCCAAGCCTGTTTTTCTTTCTACATATTTTATGATCTCTCAGCATATATCTCTAGTGTAAGAAGGTCCCCCAAGGTAGCCCCCAGAGATTGAGAAAACTGGCTGGGGTTAAAGTTTACCCCTTTCTTCTCCCACTCTTTCTCTTTCTCTTGGTCTGAGTGTTTGCCGCAATTAGCCAAGCCTGAGGGGAAAAAAAGAAATATTTAAAAAGACATCTCTGCATAATAGACACAGAATCAGAAATTAAATTAATCAGTTAATCTCTGTTAAGGGCCCTTTTTCATTTGCTATGAAATGGTTTTCAGTTGTTCCACAAATTAGGCAAATCATTTGCCCATTTCCGCCCTATTCCCATCCTATGTTAGATACACAGAGCTCTTGGAACGCAATCATAAATTACTTAAGTGTAAGCTAAAAAGTTTAAAATCTAGCCTTGAAATAGGTTTTCTAGATTTTCATTATTCAATGAAAAGGGATCAGGACAGCCTCGGTACAATTAGAATCTTATAGTCTCCGAGATCTCGACGGACAGTCGGGCGGACATGTCTCAATCGACTCGGCTATGAACGGACGGATCGTGCTGATCAAGAATATATATTCTTTATACGGTCGGAAATGCTTCCTTTTTCCTGTTTCATTAAGTTTCATGATAATCCCGTAAAAACACAGAAGTTATTGATCTAAAACTCTAAATTCGACCGATGGTATTTTTGGGTGCTCTGGATGAATCCTAGATATACGATGCCGGCAGTTTATGTAAGCCTTGATGCAGAATATGTTGAATATATAAATGCTTAAAAGTTGGTTTTTTTTTCTCTCATATTTTTGTTAAAGCTAAATGCTAACGTTAGAATCTTTAAGCTAAGTGAAAATCTATGGTCATGGAGAAGCAACAACTTGTTACCGAGATCCCCTCACACACTGCTGGCGTTCATTTCTGTCCGAATACTTTACTAGTCAACCAAAATCAAATAACTTCACTAAAATGTAAGCTTGTCCAACTTAATATATGTGCTCACTCCCAGCTGCCTATCCCCCAAAGCAACACCCCTTACCAACCAGTGGGAGCAGTCAGTGGTAAAGTGCGGTGAGGTGAGGCGAATTGGTAAAGGGATGCCTTAATGGCAATGCTCACCTGTAAAAAGCCAATAAAAATGCTGGGGCCAAAACAACAATAACATATTATGCTACAGCATGCCTGCTCCATAACAATGAACCCTTCAATGGTAATGGATGGCTAAAGGGCGATGGCTGGGAGGGGGGGGATGGAAAGTAAGGGAAACGGGATGAAAAGTGTCTGACATATGTGTGGGTGTGTGTTGGTGCTGTTGGGGTGTGCCCCTTCGTGCGTGACCTTCAGAGGCCAATGTGAAAATGTCAATAAAAGGTCGTCGCATGGTAATACCAGAAACCCAAGAAAAAGAAAACACAGAACATTCAAAAAGCATACAAAACCATACACCACGAGTAGTACTACATACAAAAGAAAGAAAAGTTACGCATTTTGTGCCAAGTTTCAGTCTCGCACCTTCAGCTGCTTCAGCTTTCGGAGCTGAGTGGCTCGTGGAAGTGACAATATATTGACCCCCGATACTAACGAAACTAGTCAATGCTCCTCCTGCTTGTTTGGCATCCCTTTCTTGTTCCTGTGGTCGTTCTTGCCTTAGTCCTTTATTTATTGCTTTTTTCCCACTAATTGACAGCAATTTACCAGCTGAAGAAGTCTTTCCCGAACAGTTGAGAAAATAATAAAAATATATTTTGTATGTATAGGAGCTCCTCTACCTATACCTGTATACATATCTATATAAATATCTATTTATATATAGATGTACATACATTTATATATATTGTAAGTATATGTACATAGATATGTATGTATTGTATAGTGAAAGCCATTGCGTGCTTGGTGGCATCA
Organism: Drosophila sp. 14030-0761.01; assembly: GCA_018150735.1. Taxonomy (NCBI): domain Eukaryota; kingdom Metazoa; phylum Arthropoda; class Insecta; order Diptera; family Drosophilidae; genus Drosophila; species Drosophila sp. 14030-0761.01. The sequence goes on from JAECWO010000003.1 coordinate 3,781,670, forward strand.
TCTATGCTTCTGTTCTTACTTCATAATTGACAGCTAATTTTGTGCCTTTATTGCTTCCATCGTGTAATTTACTTAATTTATTAATATTTATATGCCCAAATGGCCCGGATGTCTAGTCTTAGTCTGTAGGACTAGTCACTAGTGTCCATGACTCCCTCTCTCTCTCTCTCTCTCTCTCTCTCTGTTTCTGTAGTGACTTGTTTACTTTTTCTAGCTGGCAACCACGCAATGAAAACGTCAAAACTAAACCCCATTGATGACCCTTAAATTAGACGGGTGGTTGGTCTATGTGGGTGGTAAGTGCTTTCAGTGCGCTATTGGAACTGATACACATTGTTTCTTAAGCACCAAGTGTGTTAAAATGCCACCGAGAGCAAACTAATACTTAAGACACACGAAGTTAGAAGCAAAGATTGAGCCTTGCCACCTTTCGGTCGACTTTCTAATGCCAATTAGTATCAGAAAAGTATTGCAGTTAGGTCAGTAGACAGGGACGGAATTCGATTCAAAGCAGTCGATCAACAGCAATCATACAATTCATTTATAATTGATTTACTCAATTTACTAAATTGGTCATTTGTCCCATATAATAGTTTGTACTGAAATGAGCCCCCAATAATTTGACGTTAAGCGCGTCATGTGAAACCCCATCGATTCTATGGCAAGTCCTTTTGCTAGTGCATGTAGTTCGACGTTCTAGAAGTGACGCAAGCCGAATCACTCATCTTTTATATAAAAATCAATAGTTTTCATCGCCAAAAAAGAACCTACATCGATTATCGCATACACTAAAAAGGACAAAGTGAGAGATTGAGCTAGAAATGCAATTGTCAAAAAGATCAGCTTCATAGCGCTTTTCATGGTGGCTTCTTAAAACAGAACTGCTTAAATAATATGCAAAACGGTTATCGACAAGTGTTCACTTCGATAGCACTTGATAATCGATAAACGACTTCGATTGCTCTTTTCTTAAACTAGAATTGTTCAAATACATATTAAACAAAATGGTTATCGGTTAAAATTATTATATTAAACAAAATGTTTTACTCAATCCCCTTCTTTTTTTTTTTTGGGGTATTTATTTACAATCTGTCCACAGGGGCTTATTGTCCCCTGGGTGAATAATATTACTTAACATGAAGTAAAGGAAACAAAAGATTTAAATTTGAATATGAAATTTCTTTCATGATAATCCCGGGAAAAACAACCAAGTTATTGAAACTTGGAAGCAGCGAAACTTACATCAAATGAATCTCACAGGAAGTATGAGTCAGAAGAATATCTTTTATTGTATGAAGACCTTTATTATAAGATAAATTTTGATTGAAGTCTCTTAATAAATCTTTGCTCATATCATCTTTAAATCGTTCCATAAAGCTAAAGCAACAATGCTAACGGTAAACGGGTTTTATACCATTTATCCATAGAAAACGTATGTAATAGGCAGAAGGAAAACATACATGATTGTGAAAAAAAGCGAGTAAGACACACTTGCTCCCTCGCCACTTTGCGGAAGAAACAAGCAAAGCTAACGAACACATACATGAAACTAACGAACAACAACAACTTACTGGCCTTACTAATTAAGATATCTTAATCAATATAGGTACAGGTCATCTATAGTCCTATACTTACAGGATATTACAATTTTAGTTAAAAAGTTAAAAATTGAAGGCTCTAGAGCTGTCACATTTGCCGTTTAATTATATATGTAGATACGTATGTACGTTTGTGTATATGCATACAAATGTGTACCGATATAACGAAATCAAAAAGACTTCTTTTTATGGCTTTTCTCTTGTGAAAACACTAGGGAACGTTGAGACATAGCGGCACAGAGGAAGCAATAACAGCGTAAAACGAAGGCTGTGGCGAAAATTTCCTTTTAATGATTATACCATGCATCCATAGGATGAAATGGTATATGTCAGTCGCCAAAATGTATGTAACAGGCAGAAGGAAGCTTTTCCAACCCTATAAAGTACATATATTATTGATCAGCATGAAAAGAGAAATTGATATAGCCATGTCCGTCTGTCCGTCCGTCCGTAAGATTGCAGAGATCTCAGCAACTATAAATGATAGAGCTACCAAATTTAGAATGTAGACTAGTGTAGTATAGACGCTGACCAAGTTTATTTTTTTCCCGAAATACTTGTCGTATCGGAATTTAATTCGGCACACTCATACATGTTATGGACATCTATCATTCCACCAAGTTTCATAAAATCCGAATCAAAATGGCCGAGTTATACGTTAAAATGTTTTGCACTCAAAGCGGTGCAAGGGCGAATTTGGCCGGTGGAGCGCTAGAGTGCACACACATAAGAGTGAGCGAGATAGCATGAAAGAAATTTAATATATGAATTTAGTTTTATAAACTCGATGTAGTTTTTTTTCCCCTGATGCATGGTATATCCAAGTCGGCCCGGCGACTTACTTACTCTATTTTATTATGGGTATAATTTTACTTCAACTTGACTTTATGTAAACATACAAATAGCAAAATATATGTATGTATGTACATACATATGTATATCTAAATTTATATCTATGTAGTTCATGCTTCATATGTATGTATATATGGCGGCTTATATGTTTCCTGTTTGATAGATGTAAATGACAACTGAAGGTCTATAAATTATGCAGAATTCCAATGGCCAATGATGATGGCAACTAGAAAAAAGGCTCGCGTTTCCGCTCCTTCTTCTGGTCACTGACTCGCGCTCTCTCCCTCTCTCCTTTTCCCTTAAATTGTTTTTCACATTTCGCAGGGGGCAATTGAAAATAACGAATACAGAAACAACATTGAAATTGTATTCGCCATGGACACGGACGTGGACATGTCTGAGAACATAAACGACTGGATGGAGAGGAGGACGAGACAAGAGCGAATCATTTTCACGAAATGACATTTGCAAAAATTTTAATGACAAGACAAGATTAATCAATACCCGAGGAGGTCCATTTCCACTTTATCTTCCTTCTCTATGAAAGTTTTTATTTTCTCTATTTCGTTTTTGGCTTTTATACCACGCATCCATAGGATGAAATAATATATTAAAGTCGCCAAAAAGGATGTAAGAAGAAAAAGGAAGAATTTCCGGCCCCATATAGTATATATATTTTTAATCAGTATCAATAGCCGAGCCGATTGAGACCTGTCCGTCTGTCGGATCATCAAGATCTCGGAGCCTATTAGAGCTAGAGCTAGCAAATTTGGAATATAGACTCGTGTGGTGTGTGCGCATATCAAGTTAATTTTTTTTTACCCCGCCCCAAGAATTTGATAGAGAGTGATTTTCTCTCACAATATATATCGTATCGTAAATTATTTGGCACACTCTTACATGCTATAAACATCTTTCATTCCACTAAATTTCATTAAAATCGGAATAAAAATGGAATTATAAATTATACATAGAAACGTTTTGTACTCAAAGCGGTGCAAGGCCGATTTAATATATGAATATTTACATAATGCATGGTATATTCAAGTCGGCCCGGCGACTTACTTACTTTATTTTTTCTGCTGGCAAACAGAAAAATAGGCTGAAAAAAAAACAGAAAAGAATGTGAAACACGCACGCATACAAAATGTCTAGTGAAATGATGATAAAAGGGCAAGAAGCGATGTTGAGGAGCCCAAGTTTTCAACTGGAACACGTATGGAGCGACACGTTGTAACCAAAAAGTGCCAAAAACCGAAATAAAACAACGCTGTTTTTATACCCTTGCAGTGGGTATTATAAAATTGGTCAGATGTTTGCAACGCAGAGAACAAATAGTTTCCGACCCCAAAAAGTATATGCTTATGTTTTTGATTAGCATGGAAAGACATGTTTACATTAAACTAAATGCGAAAAACTTTTTTTCTTCAAGAATCTTTTGCAATCTAATTATATACCTATGTAAATACATATATACACAATACATCAAATTCCTGGATTTCAAGAGAATCGGATGAACATAACTACTGATTTTGTCAATAAAAGATTTACCTGAATAAACACACACACATAAGCACTAAAACGCATGTGGATATGTCAATCGCTGCAGCGTTTTGGCATGCTTAGTATTTGGCGACTGGCTGGACAGCACAAGGGCTTAGTAGATAGAGGTCTTGCCTATGAAACGAAAGATGCGGGCTCGAATCCCATTCTTTGTTTTTTTGTTTATTAAGCGAATAGGAGCGGGTTCGAATCACACGGAGGCCGATGAGAAATTTTGTAGTGTATTGAAAGTATTGCGTCATTGAATTAACACACAGAAAAAGTTTTTTGAAACATAAAATGTAATGGTCAAGGGCTGCAAGGGTATACAAACTTCGGCATAGCCACAGTTAGCTTCTTTGATATTTGTTTTTTCTGTTTAATTTTCTAACTTTCGACATCTTCCATTCTTTGCCTGTCTGAGGGATGAGCAAGTGATGACCAATCGGTGTTTTAACCAAGTCTGAAATAAAGACAATCTACAGACTTCTTTGAGCAAAGTACTTTGGAAAGTTTAAATCGATAACACGGAATGGCAAAGTTTCAAAACATTGCAGAAAAATCTACTAGGAATTTCCGGGACTTGGACATCCCCAAAATACTCTTTTGGGGAAAACAATTTTTATTTTTGTGAATCTTTGCTGACCCGAAAATTTATTTATCCGACTTACAAAATGTTTTTTTCAATTTCAACGTTGCCCTATCCCAATTTCTTCGAGTTTGATGCCGTTTTGCAACACTTTTTTACATTGTGTTATAGTGTTGACTAGAATATGTCGTTATTATTATGTCTAAAACTTTCTCCAACAAGATTTATGAAATTTTTCCTATGGAACCCAAACACATATCGTGACTGACCCACACATCTCTAGTTACTTTGTTTATTGGTTTTTCCCATTTTGTTGTATTTTTTTTCGCCTTTGTTTTACACTAGCAATTGTTTAAAGGCCTGTCACAGGACAAAATTAAATGGGCTAACAACAAAAACGACAGAAAAACAAAAAGAGAAAGAAACATAAAACAGTAGGCCAAAAGTCTACGCGTGGGACACATCAACTGAATAACGGGTTTTTCTTCCCTCTTCATGTGTGTGTTTATCTACTCGTAGATTGAGCAGCACCTCCTCCGTCATGAGCCCTGGACATAGACTTTAACTGCTTGGCAATTTACTACACACTGACCTGCAAAACATAATAATATTATTATCTGACAATTTGGTTTCTGAGTTGATAATGTTAGCCGAACCATAAGCACATAAGAACTAGGTTAAAGCTGGTGCCTCAAATGGGTGGAAATCGTTCAAAAGGCGAACAGATATTAAAGTTTATCTACGAAAAACTTATGTTGGCCTAGTATAAAAGCTACGAATGTTTACCAGAATGAACTATTTAAATCGATAATTATAATCTATAAAAATAATACAAAAAACTACTTTTTATTGAATTCCGGAGGCGGAAGGAGGCGTGGCAAAAAAAGTAAATAAACTTGATCAGCGTATATAATACACAAGTCTACATTCTAAATTTGGTGGCTCTATCATTTATATTTGCTGAGATCTGTGCACTCTTACAGACGGACGGACGGTCAGACAGACTGTATCAATTCCCCTTTTTTCATGCTGATCAAAAATATATATACTTTATAGAGGCGGAAATTCTTTCATCTTCCTGTTACATTCACTTTGGCGACTTTAATATACCACTTCATCGTATGGTTGCATGCTATAACTACTCAAGAATAAATTAATTAATATATCCTGCAAGTTTAACGAATTTTACATTTCCAAATTAAAGAAACGAATGGGAACAAGTTTATAAGCTGTTACTTACCACCTCGTAAGAACTTAGCTATAAATTTCAGTGTGGAAATTTGCCAAAGTTCAATGAGAAACAATGAAACAAAAGTCATTCATCAAAGGACAATTTTGTGCTACTCTTTTGTCATTCTTTGGTTTTCTTTTCCATCTCAGTCTTCAGCTCTCCAGTACTTATCCTCCGAAAAATAAGTAACCACAAGGAAAAGAATGTTTTGTGAATTATGCACTTTAACATGCGTTTTTGTAATGAACTTCACCCCATGCCGCCGTTCACCAAGCCACCATCCATTTTTCGTCCACCATTCTTATGCCCTGCAGTTGTGGGCCAAAACCCTTCTCAACCCTCAACCCCTAAAAAAGCAAACCCTAACAAAAGGCACGCTTTGTGGTCATTTGTCCGAATACGCGAACAAAAGCCATCAGGAAAAAAAGCAGTAAAAGCTTAATAATAAAACACTTCAAGCAAGGAGAACAAGGCGAAGGCGAAACATGCTAGAGAGAGAGAGAGAGAGAAAGTGAATGGGAAAGCCTGCACTCTTGAACTTAATTTTTGTTATTGTGTAGAAGTAGTTAGTTCTCCCTTTCATGATGTAAAGATTAGAAGAAACATGACCAAAAGAAAGGCAAAACTGAAAAAAAAAGATTATTAACAAAACTCGTGTGCATAGTTCAGCCCATTCGAATATTGCATAACCCTACGTTTACCCTTAGCAGAGCCATGTCTCCAGTGAAAATGGTGTATTAAAGTCGCCACAATGTATGTAACAGGCAGAAGGAAGCTTTTCCGACCCTATAAAGTATGTATATTCTTGATCAGTATCAATAGCCGAGACGATTGAGGCATGTCCGTCTGTAGAATCATCGCGATCTCGGAGACTATAAGAGATAGAGCTGCCAAATTCGGAATGTAGACTCATGTGGTGTGTACGCTGATCAAGTTTATTTTATTTATATTTGCCACATGGGGAGTGTCCTTCAAAATTCGATTTTCACCCGCAATATTTATCGTATAGTAATTTAATTTGGCATACTAATACAACATCTATCATTCCAGCAAATAAGTTAAAGTGAGCAAGATAGTATATGTTAGAATTCGCGATATGCGAAAGAAATTTAATATATGAATTTTCATTTCATGCATGGTATATTAAAGTCGGCTCGGCGGCTTGCTTTATTTGAAGCCAATTTTAGGCTAGCCATTTGAAAGTGTTCTAAACTCTACTAATCGTTTCCATGTTGTGCCTGTTAGGAGGTATATAATATTGTCCCATTAATACATATATATCTGACACTTACGTAAGGTTTTTCTGCCACCCACTTTCTCTTGGTAAACGATGAACGCAAAGCGTTGCCACCTTGTTAGTTTTGACTAAATAGCATTAGCCCACTGTTGGGACTCCATTATACTCTATATCTTTTGCAAAAGTATCAAACATTGTCATTTTATGCGAGATTTGTCGGTTCTTTCGCTGTTCATTCGCCGCACGACCCCAAAACTTTGTCATCTTGATCTTTGGTGCAGGACAACAATGACAGCGAATACATTTTGAACTCGGAAGGAAAGCGAAAAACAAAATGAGACACATACACATACCAAGAGTGTGTGAGAGAGAGAGATAGAGGAGGAATAGTAAGATACATATGAAATAATTTTTTATTAGTCCAGAGGAAAAAAGGGGAGAAGAAAAATCCACAAGGTAGAGACTAGAGACTGAAATGAAATGGAATGGAAGTGGACAACGTGGGGCGCTGCTTGTTAGTTCAGCAAATTACTCAGAAAACACAGGGACAGGACTGCAAGTGAGTGGAGTGGAGTGGTGTGGAAAGGGGTGAGTAGAGATGGGGAGGAAAGAGAGGGCGAGAAAGAGACAAAGCTATATAGTTGGGGTTCATATGAATGCTTTCCCGTTGACCAAATGACTAAGAAAATTGCTTAGTCAAGCACTTTGCAGGCGTCACTTTTATGTTTTATGACATTTCTGGCTGACTGTCAGTTGTTTCCCTCTTGGCCTCTCGCCCTCCTTCTCGTTGTTGTTGCTCCCTGGGAGGACCCACAGTTGGCCGATTTAAAACTTTGCCGCAATTTGGCAAAGGGCAAGTCGGACCGCCACTGGACACCATCAACCACCAAAATGAGCCACCATGGAAGCTTTGTAAGAACTTGCGACTTAAACAAAGAAAAATGTGCTTCCGAAAGCAAGATACCGAATAACATTAACCAACAAGACCAATTAAAGTCATATTACACTGGAGCCATAATTTTTCAACAACTCTAGTTCTATGAATAATCAGTCTAATTATTAGACTGTAGATACTAATAAGGAATATAGACTCGAACCCCATCAAAGATTCCATATACATAGGCCTTCAAATAAATGGATAAATTACTGATAGATGTTGCAGTTAGAGTGCTGCATGAGTGACAAAAATATCGAATTCGAATTAACAATTGTCAAAATAAATAAAATGGATTGAGTGAGAAGCCGAACTAGTTTGAATGAATAAATCAGCTGACGTCAAACTCACTCGCACAACATTTAAACGAAACACAAATGAATCGAATGAATGGGAATGCGAATTATTGGGATGCTATGATTCGAATGCATTCGAATGCTCAAGCAAAAATAAAGAAAAACGAAAGTCAATGTAAAATGTTTCCGTATTTATCCATACCAAATATTTAATATATATTACACCGCTAGGGGAACTAACATTTATGCTTGACTAGGTTAGATGTGCTTCCCGACAAACACATCTTACAGGCTACTAGCCCTATTTGAATTATTCGAGTAGTTCGAATGTTATAGTCAAATATTTCATTCACATTTCACAGTCATATTGGACAAGATGATTTTGTGAATGGATTGTTTGTCGAATCTTATTTAATTCGCATAGGAATACGTTATACCGTTCATCCATAGGATGCAATGGTATATTAACGTCGCCAAAATGTATGTAACAGACAGAAGGAAGCATAACCCGATCATATAAAGTATTTATATTCTTGATCTTGAATAGCCGAGTCGATTGAGACATGTCCGTCTGTCTGTCCGTCCAAAAGAGTGCAGAGATCTCAAGAACTACAAAAGCTAACGAACACATAGAACATCAAAATAGAGTTAAAAATTGTAGGCTCTAGGGCTGTCACAAGAAAAGTGTTTGCCGTTTAATTATATAAAATATATACATAAGTAGATGCGCCCAAGTAAAAATATTTCAAAAAGTCAAGCACATATTTGGATTTGTAAAGACAAATCCTTGTTGGCAATTCCAATGGCATTGGTGTCATATGTATATAGGTGTACAATCCCTGACCCAGATCCCGACCCCGACCACAAAGTCCATCTGTCATCTTTCACCCAGAACACACCTTACTTACGTACTTGCCGCTCTATATTTCTTTCCGCCTTCTGCCTATTACATTATGCACAATCTGTGTCCATTTGTACATAGCCCATAAGTATAACTGTCATCACCTTAAAAGGAAATACATACGTATGTATGCACATACATATAAGCTTGTATCTAACCCAAAGAAGATGAATTTGATTTTGCTCCTTCTGCTCCTGCTGATGCTTCAGGAATTCAATTTGACTACATGTGCATACTACATAAAATGAAAACGAAACGAAAACCTTTTTTGCCAAGCAAAACCATTTTCACACGTGAAGAAGTAGAAGTTGTTTCCGAGAGGCAACGCTTTGCTTTTTGCATTTTAAATGTGCACGAAGTTGGTTTATGAACATAACACACACAAAAACACACAAACCGCAGACACACACTCTCACACGCATATTACATATAAGTGGCAAGAATACCCCCAACAACATTTACGCATTTTCTGTGCTTGAATAAATAAAAATCAAATGCGTTATGAAAATTCATTCCTTCTTTTTTTTTTTACCGTGCACCGACCCTCATCTGAGTTGAAAAGGTATATACATGAATTGTGGTACCGCAGAAAAACACTTTTTTTATCTGAAAGCCCATTTAAGAACTGTTAAAAATGAATTATTAAATGTAAAACGATATTTCGATTAACCGAAACCGTCCGAGTTGGAATTTAGAGCTATTTAAACACAATTAGATTGTGAACTTTAGCGATTTTACAATCCATATGCGCCAAAAGTCGGTTTAAAATCAAAGCTGAATCAAAATTTGCTACGAAACGGAAAACGTTTTACTTTTCATTAGACAGGTATATGAAATTGACATATTTCCCGCTTTCCTTTATTTAGTTTGATAAGATTGAGACTAAATATTCGTGATAATGATAAAATTTAAACTGTGTTCCGAAAAACCGAAGGTCGCTGGGCCGACTTGGATATACCAAAATAAAATTCATATAATAAATTTCTTTCGCAAGTCGCGATTTGTAATGGAAGGAATGGGAAAATATACCGGTAGACTATGTCCGAAACCTCATCAAATCGATGAATGATGAAAGAAAATTGGGAGCAGTTATATGTATTGTAGATGTCCACCAGATATTAATTTTGATTACTAAGTAATCAAATCGATAGAATAGTATATGAAAACTTTAAATTGTGTAAAGACTTTCTTGGTAGCTGAATCTTGTTTTGGTTTTTGTTAGTTTGTTCGTTAATGGAAACATATTTTTATTTTTTCTCCTCTTTTCGGTAAGATTATGGTTTAATTTATCTATTTTAATCTAAAAAAAAAAATTGGATAACCATATTCTTAGTGTTTTTATTTCCCGTTAAAGAAAAAAATACAATTTTTTTGCCAGTGTGTAAACATTTTCTTGCCAAACTGTACTTACTCTTTGTTTTTTTTTTTGCCAAAGCAGCTGGCGAGTTAAAAAGAGTCTTGTGCGTGATTTCCATAGAGTATCACAACGATTCCATCCCGTTAAACCGTCACTCGCTTTTTCATTGTTCTCTCATCTCTCTCATCGGGTAACCTCCATCTTCAGAAGCTGTGCATTTGAGCGTATTTTTCTAAGCTGCTTGCTAGGGATGAAAAATTTTCAATATGATCGGGATGCAACATAAGATTTAAGAAACTGCAAATACCTCACTTTAAATTGGGAAACTTTTTGTATCTAATCATATACATACATATATGTAAATAGAATATTTTTACTTGCAAAATTGTATGCACAATTAATACCAACTTTCTTGCTATTCCAATGCCAACCTAATCTAATTGTAATCTCCCACAACTAGTTGAATCCTAAGCTAATCCCTCCTTCTACTCTAGCACAATCTCATATTTTTTGACTACATTTTCGTTAAATCTATGATATACTTTAAAGTATATCAAGATTTGTAGTCCTTCTAAACCTTACCTACTCCTTTTGTCCTGTTAAAGTGAAATGTCATCGTGGGTTGAATACATAGATCTGACAGAATCCAAGATTTTACCTAAAGTTCCACCCTTACCTTTGCAGTCTTTTTCAATTTCTTTTTATACCCTTGCAGAAGGTATTATAAAATTGGACAGATGTTTGTAACGCAGAGAAGGAATCTTTTTTCGACCCTATAAAGTATATATATTCTTTATCAACATGAGAAGTCGAGTTGATATACCCATGTCCGTCTGTCTGTCTGAACGTATGCTAACTAGTCCCACAGTTTTGGAGCTATGGCTTTTATAGTTCGTATATAAGCTTTTTAGTCACATTATCTTTGATTTTCAGAAGGATCGGACCACTATATCATATAGCTGCCATACAATGGAGTTTTTTTTTTGTGTTTATTAAGCGAATAGACACACAAAATGTAATGGTCAACGGCTGCAAGGGTATACAAACTTCGGCATAGCTGAAGTTAGCTTTTTTGGTATTTTACTTTAGTTTTGTTTTATTATCCTTTAGCTCAGTTAGACTAAAGTTCGCCCTTTTCCGCCTTACTTGTTCTTATGAAGCACATGCCACTGGCCGTGTTTTCTCCACTGAATCCTGACCTTACCCATCTAAAAGTGGGTTAAATGCATTTGGGCCCCATCTCTAATCGTTGCGTACCTTAAAACAGACTAACTCACTTACAGACAAATTATTCAGCCATCTCTCTTGCTCACTTGAAAGCCGCTTTCATTAAGCCGCAGCTCAATTTCTTCTTGTGATTTCGTCGTAGCTCTTCTCCTGTCCTTGTCCACCCTGTCCCTCACTTTTCAGTTGCACGTCATGGATTTTAACAATTTTTATTTACAAAATTTCGTTTTGGCTTCGTGTGTTATTTCCATATCACTCACACTCACACACAAAATCTCTTTTTTCCAGTTTTTAACGCTGAAATATAAACTTTTAATTGCAAAGTCTCTCTCTCTTTAAAAACCCAAAAAAAAAACGCCAGAAAAATTAATGAAAAACCAGAAGGCCGAGCTAACTTCAACCATGCCGAAGTTTGTATACCCTTGCAAGCTTTTGTGTTACTAGATCCCTAAAAAGAGTTATCTAAATGTAAGGACCCTGGTGTAGAAATCAGTTTTTCTTTGATATAGTCGTCCGATCCGGATGAATCCGAGGTATACAATGCCTGCAGTATATACAAGACTTCGTGCAAAATTGCAGCTTTGTTGCTTCAGCGGTCTAGGAGGGGAAGCTGTTGATCCAGACAGACAGACAGACGGACAAACGGATTTGAACCTTCTATGCGTTGCACACTTCTGACCACAATTAATATACCCCTTTTGCAAGGGTATAAAAACATCAGCAGGCAAATATCTACATATACATATACCTCAGTGAAATAAGTATATATGAATTGTCATTTTGGAAAAAAAATCAATGAAAAAGCAAATAAAAATTTTTGGTTTTTTAAAATTATTTAGTGTACATACATATAGTGCTTAAGAAATATAATTTTTTTTTTTTAATTATCCTTAAGAAACTTAAAATATTTAATTAACAAAGTTTATTGCATATGAAATAAGTATAAGTATGTGCAAAATGATAAAAGTGAAGAAAAAATAAATAGTTTGTTGTACTTTCCAATAATTTTTGTTATTTAATAGTTAATATGTTTTCCCTTATTAACAAGCATTTGATTCTACTTGGCATAGAATTTGAATTTTGCCTTTTTAAGGTCCTTTACAGTGTCAAACTGGCGGTTATTTTTGTAGTCCTTGCGTGATAATATTCCCCAAAGATCTTCAATCGGGTTTAGGTCCGGACTGATCGCAGGCCATTCCAAAATAGGTATTTTCCTATCCTCAAAAAAACTCCTCCTATGCCACACGTATTTTGGTCCTGCATCCATTAAAATCCATTGGCCTGACCAAGTTTGCAGTTGGAACGATACTGTAACGAAACATTGAGAATCGAAGCCACATTGTTGGTTTATATGGTTTATATGTATCAAATGGTGTTTTTTAATTATGTAGTGTCAAAATAATATAAAACATTAAGAGTTTCATTAAGCGTGCTGAAAGCATAATTGGAAAAATAAATGTGTATTATTTGAACCATCGTTAGGCGGTTTTTGTTGTTGTTTGCATTTTGCACACCAATTTGCTGGTTAATTTAGCAGTTAACTGGAAGATAAATACACAAATTGGTGAGAAATCTAGCTAAAAGCTCGGATAAGTTGAAAATTTATTCAAAGAATAGGTTAACTACACTTAACTGGTGTATTCAATCTGAACAAAACGAATTTTCCAGTTGGATTAGTTCAAGACCTTAACATCACCTTATCTTTGATAAACCGTTATCCTACCGCAATTGACCCTATGCTTGCAAAAGCTCTAACTTGGTACAACTTTATGCGATCTTTATGTAAGGTCAACTGAAGCGATCAAATGTCATTAAAGAGATTTCATTTAACGCCTTAACACTTTTACCCTAGATATTTCGCAAAATAACAATGAAATCTCCACTAAATTTTGGACGAACAAAACACAAACGCAAATCCAATAAGAAAAGTGCCAAGTGACCCAAGAGACAAACCATATCCCCCCTCTCATTCACACACACATTCACTGCCAAAATCCGACTAAGACTCAAGTGGTAGCCACAAGGACTTTCGGCCACGTCCGGCCTACGGGTTTCAATTCAATTGAGTGAAGCAGGCAGATGATGTTCATGTCGATGTCTATGTGGATGTCTGGGATAGCCGTCCGAGAACCTCAAGCTTTCACTTTGTCATGCGTCGTCGTCGTCGTCGTCGTCGTCGACATCGTCTTGGATGTCGTCTGCCCAAAAATCGCTGCCACCAAAGACCCTGGCACGTACGTTTGCAGTATAAATGTAGTACGATATGTACAAAATGTCAGTAGTTTGGAATCCCAAAACTCGTTAAAAGTGAATTTTTGTGTGCCTTCTGTGCGTTCTGTCCCAGCTGGTGCTGCTGTTCCTTCTCTTCCTTTCTCCCTGTCGCCGTTGTGTCTAATTTAATTGAATAATATGAAGAAAGCGCAATGATTTCTTACTGGCGCTTGCACTTTTTCTCGCAGTTTTCGTCATAATTTTTTTGGCAAGCCAAAACCAAGATGCAATTGGCAGCCGATAGTTTGGTGTGTGCCAAAAAATAATTGACATATAACCAAACAGAAAAAACCCATGAATTACAGGCCAAAGAACAAAAGAAATCCATATCCTTTGCTAAAAAAGAAACAAGTTTTTCTCAAATATTTGAGCCAAAAGAAATGTCGATTGTAATGTAGTGAACACTAATTTCGTCGAAACAGGGAAAGGGGACAGAGTCCACGATCTTCTGTATACCCGGTACACTTAGTACGAAAGCTACTTCAAATTCATATGGAAAATGCATACGTTACATCTTGCTCACTTCTTGTAGAACATAATCTTTAGCGCACCTATCGGTCAACTATGGTAGTACTTACAGTGTTACGGAATTTTGATCAAGGACGGTAAATAATGATTATTATGTTTTTTTTTTTTAATTAAAAAAATCATAAATAGACCAATGTTCTTGTCTATGCATAAATTATAATTTTTAAAAATCGGTGATTTTTAATCAATTAAAACTCACAACATAAATATTATATTTGAGCATAAAAATAGAAATAAAAAATTATAATTATTTCTTGAGTTTTATTTTTCGCTCAAAAATAAAACTCAACATGATTTTCTGGTCCCCTAGGTAAATTCTTCTTGTGAAAATTTGAGTTGGAATTTTGTCTTTATCCTCCAATTTTTCATTGAATTTTTCGAGCTATCAATTCAATTGCTTTCGGTGAGATTCATACCGAAACAGATTTTAAAACATTTGCGTAAAGCTTCATTCAAATCATTTTTAAAGTGCCATCAAATTTACAAAAAGAGTTAATAAAAAAAGAACAAAACTGTTGCAATTTGAGCTGTATTTGAAAAACATTGCATGCAATTTTCATGAATTATTTGTGAAATTATAACTACAGACCAGAATGAGTATGTGTAAGTGTGTGTGCGTAGATGCCTGATAGCATCTGTGTGTGTATTTATCCATTAAATGACTAAAATGTCAAATGTTAATGAGTTTTATGTTGATTTTTTTTTCCATCAACTCACACATACCGTGAAGCTAACAAATTAAAGAGCGTTTTAAGGCGATTATAAGTTCTAGAATATACATTTTGAAAGTATTTCAATTCCTGATCAATTTTTGGCAAGTAGGTTAGGTCATTGGAAATCTTAAGTGGCTCCCTTGCCGATTATCTATGCGAGATTACTACTCCATTTGTATAGCCCGTTCCATCGTGTAAAACACTTAATAAGTTATAAATATAAATAGTCTGTGTCTTCCAAAGTAATAAATTACAAAAATTTCATATCTCATTATTTGTAAATAAACGTTAATGAATTTTTAGTTCGATACACGAAATCTCGGTGCTGCTACTTTATGTTGAGTATTCACACATATATATTTTTTTTAAGTTTTTTGTTTTTGCTATTTTCAATAGACGTAATTATTATGGCAAATTAAATATGAAATTTTCAGTGCACCATGGGCCAGAAGCACTTTTTTTTTACATAAACTACAGTTTTAATGCTAGAGTACTGAAATTTTGTATGCAGAAGGTTTTTTTTTGTGCACTTGGATCACGTTTTGACTACGATCCGATAAAAACTATAGAAATTGACCATTTATTTCTAATTGTTTTATTCTGATCCCCAAAGTACTATCATTGGAAGACAGTCGCGGTGATAATACTTAGTTTGATGATTTGGGAAGTCTCGTTTTTCGTTTTCTTATTGCGACAAAAATCATGCTTGACAAAAACTTCCTTTTAAATATCTTAGTTGTGTCTAGACTCTAGAGATAGAGTAACCAACCATTCGCATAATTACTTGGCAGAATTCCTTTTTCACTCTAAATGAAATATTTTCTGAATTAAGACACCACAAAGGCAAACGTCAACTGCAACACGGTAGATGTAATTCAAAATCATGTAATATCAATATATTTGACATACTTTGCTACCGCAAGACAATTTTGTCGAAACAAACAGTTGATTTTTTGCAGCGCTGCCACGAAAATTATTTCTTTTGTCAATTCGATGTGTCCGATGTATTCACTTTCAAAATATTGAGTGAAATTTTTAATACGCTTAACCAAGTTGTTGGACTTTAAAAGGGAAGCTGACCCAGTGTACATTGTCCAATAAGACCCAAGTACGTTTTCTTTATTTTTCCACAATTTCCACTTAATCAGGTGACTTTTTATACCAAGCATTCGTAGGATAAAATGGTGTATTAAACCCGCCAAACTGTATGTAAAAGGGTGAGCGGGGTAAGAAATCGCGCATGCGAAAGATATTTAATACTTATATTAATTTAGTTTTATAAATTCGAAGTAGTTTTTTCATTTGAAATTTCAGTCGGCGACTTACTTTATTTTTTTACTTACTTTATTTTACACGGTTGATCTCCCACCATTTTGCGTAAGAAACGAACACACACATACAGGGCTAACTAACACATAAATAAAACTAAAGAACAACAACAACAGCTCCCTCTGCGCACGCAATAGGCAATTCTATGTGGTTGTTGTAGCTAACTTTAATCGCTTCTCCTGACCTTACTAATTAAGATATCTTAATCAAAATTGATACAGGTCATCTAGAGTCCAATGCCTACATCATTAGAATTTTAGAAAGTGTTTGCCGTTTAATTAAATAGAGTCTATGGTAAGATGCATGTTATAACAAATGAATCTGGCCCAATGTGAAATGGTCAAGCACAAAAAAAGCCGAAATCAGTTAAGGCCAAATGCAAATTATTAAAGAACAAATAGGGATACAATACACACGCTTCATATTGTACATACCAACACTTAAAATGAATTCACAATAAAATAAATTTGTAATCTAATTACATGTTCAAGTATTCGACTGACTGAGCTCGTATTTAATTGCTTGTAGGAGAATTTTCATTCAAAGCACTTAATTTGAAAAGTAATATGATTACAACAGCATACTTTTGGGGTTCAAAGAAGCTCTTTTGACGAAGTAGTAGGATACTAGTAAGAAAGTAGGATTAGGAAATTTTTAATTGTTGTTGTAGTATGTACATATGTAATACATACTATGTATGTACATAAATTTTGGTTTATTTCAACAATTGCATTTGTTCCTTATATCTTATACATGCATACATACATATGTATGTATGTATATAAGATATATTTAAATTCCCCTTCTTTTTTGTTATATTCAAATTTTCATTAATTTGCAGCGTTTCGCACTACGCGCACTGATTCATAATTGAAACTGTCAACGAATTTGCACATTTTCAAAGAAATATCAATGAAATTTTTATAGAGCTAACCCCGGAGTCCAGTGCAGACCATGGTGAACCGACCCTTCCACTAAATAATAATAAAAAAAACTATATTAAATACAAAATTCCAGACAACAACCCTGTATCACCGACATTGAGATACCCTGTGAAAGTAGAGAAAAATATTAACTATTGTCACCCAACTAGAAGGCGGAATGAGAATCGGAAAGTTCTTTCAGTGCTTAAAAGGAGATCAAGCATAGAACAACAATTGGATTACCAAACTTACTGGCTATTTCAGTATACTCTTTTGACCGCTGCATGGCTGGGATACAGGGTATAAAAAATGCTGACACAAGTCTTTAACAAAGTTTCCCCATTTTGTCTTCCCTTTGCCTGCTTCCTCCAGTTAAAGTCTCTAGCGCCATAAAGGCAAAAGAAAAAGCAAAAAAAAAAAAAACAAAAAAATCATAACAACAACATTTTCATGACTTTGTTTACATCGTCTTTGGGTTTTTATTCCTTTTGCGCTTCAGTTGCTCTTGTTGTTTTTTCGCTGTTGTTTGCACATGCCAAGACAAGTTCAATATCCGCTGGTCTCTTCTGCCTCCTCCGCCTTCTCCAAATATCATGGGTGTATTGTTGATTTTATCTGATGGGGCAACACTCAATTAAGTTTCAACTAAGAGAAAGCCCCAAAACTGCTACAGAACGAAGAGATAATCTGATGTACCCGGAATTCTACAGGATCGATAGTCGAGAGAGGAGGGATCTACCCTTTAACAATTTCCTCAAAATTTAAATTGACAAAGTCTCAGAGAGAGATCAAAAAATAATATAATCTTCTAATATATTATAATCTTCTACAACTAGTGCAAGATCTAGGGCTGATCTAGGGTTGAACTAGGATGAAAGGAACTTTTTATTAACCTCGTTTTAAGCATCTCAAAATGGCATGGGCTTGGAGTTCGATTCGATCTGCGCCTTTCTTTTGTGGCGCCCATGGCGAAATCCCGCACGACCAGCGCCCAAGCATGTTAGTTCTGCCTACTCCCTGCGATCTCTTCTCTTTGCCTTTGTCTTTCTTTTGATTGAGCTAGCCAATCATCATCAGTCCGCGGCGTTTAATTATCCACTTGAAAGGCTTTGTTCATAAACACACACACACACACGCACACACGCACACACACCCAGAGTAGTAACTTTTGCTATTGCCTTTGTTGCTGCTTCTTCATCTTCATTTAGTTTTCGTTTTTTCTGCCTCTTTCCCTTTTTATTCATTTTGCTGTTGTTGTTGACTTTGTATTTTGTTTATCAAAATGCACTGCGGTCTCATCTCTGCCATCTATTCGTTGCACAGAGCTTTCAATTAGAGCTCATTAATATTGCGGAGCAGTCAGCTATGGATGAAGCAGCAGCACGAGGGCGATGGCGATGTCGATGGCTATAGCTCCATAGACATACACACATACATACATACATACCATAGATGGAGATGGCTGGTGGAGGAGCTTAAAGGTGAAACAGTTGGGGTCATTGTTTATAATTGGCGGCAAAGAGGCGAAGGATGTGCAGTCGTGTGCATTGGTCATTGAAATTGCTTTTTATACCATGCATCCATAGGATGAAATGGTATATTAAAGTCGCCAAAATGTATGTAACAGGGAGAAGGAAGCTTTTCCGACCCTATAAAGTATATATATTCTTGATCAGCATGAGAAGAGAAATTGATAGAGCCATGTCCGTCTGTCCGTCTGTCCGTCCGTCCGTCTGTCCGTCTGTCCGTCCGTCCGTCCGTAAGAGTGCAGAGATCTCAGCAACTATAAATGATAGAGCTACCAAATTTAGAATGTAGACTCGTGTAGTCTTGGCGCAGACCAAGTTTAGGTTTTTTTTTTGCCACGCCCCCTTCCGCCTCCGGAATTTAATAAAAAGTGATTTTCTCCCGTAATATTTATCGTATCGTAATTTAATTTGGCACACTCATAGATCTTTTGAACATCTATCATTCCACTAAATTTTTTTTGCCACGCCCCCTTCCGCCTCCGGAATTTAATAAAAAGTGATTTTCTCCCGCAATATTTATCGTATCGGAATTTAATTCGGCACACTTATATATGTTATAGACATCTATCATTCCATCAAATTTCATAAAAATCGGAATAAAAATGGCCGAGTTATGCATTGAAACGTTTTGCACTCAAAGCGGTGCAAGGGCGAATTTGGCCGGTGGGGCGCTAAAGTGCACACACATAAGAGTGAGCGAGATAGCATATGTTAGAAATCGCGCATACGAAAGAAATTTAATATATGAAATAAGTTTTATAAACTCAAGGAAATTTGTTTTCCCCTGATGCATGGTATATCCAAGTCGGCCCGGCGACTTACTTACTTTATTAATGTACAACTCACCGCCTCGTGCAAACAAATCAACAAAGACTCGTCGATTCTTTGCAAACATAGTACACACACACACACACACACACACATACATATGTATGTATGTACATACATACATACGTGGATAGCCGTTTCTTATAATAACGGGTGTTCTTTTAAGAGGTTTAGAACTTCTTTTGAAAATAAAACACAGAAAATCAATGAAATTAACACAATTTTGACTTTATTTACTTACGAATTCAATGGCATTTAGTGTTTGAATACAATTTCGGGCATTTGACCAACCAGTCCAATTTTTTCCAAGCACAAAAAAATAATCTAATGGAGTCAAATCACATGACCTAGGCGGCCAGTTCACGGGACCATTTCTTGAGATTATTTGCTCACCAAACGTTTGACTCAATAAATCGATTGTTTCGCGCGATGTATGGCTTGTTACACCGTCCTGTTGAAACCATTTGCCTTGGAGTTTATTGGCATCGCGAATCACGAATCATAAGCCAATAACGCTCTCCATTAACGGTTACAAACAGTCATTTTTCCCCGCAATATTTACCGCATCGTAATTTAATTTGGCACACTCATACATATTTTAAACATCTATTACTCAACCAAATTTCATAAAAAAGGTTTTTAAAACATCATAAAATGCAAGGGTATACAAAGGGCATAGCCAAAGTTAAATTCTTTGATATTTTTTGTTTATTTGTGTATGTAAATTTGCGTTGGTTACATTGATAACTTATTGAGAACTGCTTGAGGATTCAATTTACGCCTCAAAACAAACTGTGCATATAAACATTCATATATGTATGCAGATCCAATCCTATGTCCTCCCTATCATCAAATTTTCAATTGCTCTTGTTCTAAACACTTTGAGCGTTATCAATCTATATAAGAAGGTGTGTATGTATGTGTTAGTTGTAGGTGTGTATGTATGTGTGGCTTTTCCATTTAACATATTACGCATACGTCGTGTATGTTTGCCATTATTTGTATGTATATGCATATGTACATGTAGATGAGGAGGAGGATTTATAATAGAGAACTGAACTGAAGCCAAATAAACAACAGCAAGAACAAAAAGTGACATAAACGACCCTGCAGCCGCAGCACTGCAGAGCTCAAAGGCAATCAATGAAATGCATGTTCATTGGACTGAACTGAAAGTGGACTAAAACTGGGCGAGTTTCTGTCCTGGCCTGGTCTCGACTTGAGAAGCAAAAGAGTTGGAATGCAGTTGCCCTTTACCCAAACATATGAGTCACTTGAGAGATTTTGAGTTAGAACTACAATGAATTCAACAGAAATGTGACAGCTGGGGGCAAGGCTTACATACACTCAATAAGCGAGTGTGTGCGACACACACACACACCCTTGGCCATTTTTCTTTTAATTAATTTATGCATTTTACTTATAGGGGCTTAGCTTTTGATCATTCGGAAATCGAAATGAAAATTGCATATTTCCATGACAAACACAAAAACCAGTGAGGATAAACTTTAAGTGTACCTTCACTTAGTTTCACTTAATTATACAGTCGGAAATGGTTCACTCTGTGTGTTACATACATTTTGGCGACTTTAATATACCATTACATTCTATGTGGTATGCTTTTCTTGTCGTAGTATATATTGTATATTCAGCTAAATTGTCTTGGATGAATCAATAGCATAAGTGGCATGCAGCAGTTAAAATTTCACAGCTACTTCCAGTTTAACAAAAGTAAAAACCTCGGGAAAACTCTATCTCTCTATATATATTTCTGTCTCACTTCATCGAGTACACACACAAACACACACTTTTCAATGCTAACAATAGCTTTACCGCATTCACTGAGGCATCACTAAAAGCTAAACAAAACATGGAAAATAGCCAAATGTATCTGTATCTGCTCTATCTGCCGATGTTGATGTTGATGTATCTGCATCTTTACACATGCTTTGGCCATGCTTAGTGAGCCGCTCGCTCACTCACTCGCTCGTTCGCTTGTTCGCTCAGGCAACACAATGTAAAATGCCAGCAAATATTAACAAAGGCATCAAACGATGATACTCAGCCTCAGTCTGAATGGATAAGAGGGAGATAGAGCCAGTTGAGAGAGAGAGAGAGAGAGAGAGAGGAAGAGACATATATGTTTGTATTGTATGTCGTCCTCTTTTCAGCTCGTTGCATGTTTGATGGCCGCTTTATTTGATTTCGTTCTACTCAAGCGATTCGAATGGACAACACCAACAGTCCAAACTGGACAAAGTAACCAAACCTAAGAGCAACAGCAGCAACAGCAACAGCAACAGCAGCAGCAGCAGCAGCGGCACTCAGTGTAAGAGATATGCATAAATAATTATTAAATGGGTCTAAATGAAACCACAAATATGTATGTAGAGTATAAAGTAAACCCATAGCAAATACCAATGTGAATGGCAAACAGCAAACAGCAAATACCCCATGAAAGATTCTGACATTTGAGCATATGGCTAAAACCAGCCAACCAACCAGCCAACCAACCAACCAACTAACCATCTAACTACCACTCATGCACTTATGTATGCACTCGGTGAAGTATCTCGGCTTTGACATAATGGCTGACATGATTCAGTTCAATAGTGCCGCAATTTGAGAGTCGCTTTTCGTTAAGTTAAACCAAGTCATTACCATAACCGTTACCATTTTGTAATTGACCAACAAGAAACACGCCCAAAAAAAGGAAAAGGCGATAAACAATTAATGGCAAACTGTGTAGATGACTCCCCCCCTCTACTTTGCCGATTTGATGATTGCCCCTTCTCAAAAAAAGAAAACTGCTTCCCATGGCCATTTGGCTTTGGGGTTTTCGGGGGCCTGTGGGCGGAAAAGGATGCGAGGCCATAAAAAAGCACTTTCAAAAGCATAAATTGATAAATTGATAATATAAATTAACCAATACGAGGATATTACACTTGTCTGCTGGGTGTGTCTGCGTACGTGAACGTGTGTCTGTGTGCGCGAGTGTTGGTAATAACAAAAGGACATCACAGGAATGAGAATGAGGACACACACACTGACACACATCAGACCTAAGAACGTGCTACCCGAATGGGACAGGTGTTATATGTATGTACCTACAGACCTACACTTTCTGGATTGGTTTAATGATGTTGTGGAATCGTAAAAAAAAAACAGTCATGAGGGGGTTGGGGCAAGGTTATCGTTCTCTATTAAATTGTGGGAATTCTTAGTGGTTTATTTTGAAATTAGTTTGCACTGCAAACCATTGCACAGTGGTTGCGCTTGTGTGGAGAGAGGGGTCACAATTAGTTCCACTGTACGCCCAAAAATGTTTCTTCTGAAAACATAATGTAAAAAAAAGAAATAAAAATCAATACAATTCAAGACAACAATAGCAAAGTTATTTGCTTACTTCTTCATTAAACTAATCTTCTAATAAATCAATTGAAGAATTCATTAATTTCGATTTTGCTTGGCACGGCAAATCTCTCTGCTCAGTAATAAATGGATTGGAACTCAAGAGCCATTTGTTGATCAAATCTGTGTTTGTTGCAATGGGTGATATTTTTCGGGTGTGCTGACTTTTTAACACTTTAATATCCTTATTTCGTGATTTTGCGACTTCTTCAGATAATTCCCCATAATTTATGATGTCAGCAGAATGAATTAAAAATTTGTACACGGTAGGTGGAAGATAATACCAAGGATATTTGTGCAAAAGTTCTTTGGCATTCTTTTGAAATTACTGAACGTTAATTTTATATGCAAATAACATAACTTGAAGCAATCTACCACTTCGGACTATAAGGGCTATAATTAGATATTGGTGTTTCCACAAATTGATCAGTTATCAGCGATACAACTTCGATGATGTTTACTGTAAAAGTCGCTTCAGGTAGTACCGTGGCCGATCTTAAAGTCTTGAGTTTGTTGGCATTTCATTGAGCCTATTTTTTTTCCAACCATGTGCGTAGGAGCTTTAAAAATTTATTTTGGTTACGCTTGTATTTTATCCAATACGCAGCGATTTTTTTACATTCGTACGTAACGAAATTTTTTAGTTCACATAAATCGGTGGTGAAGCCTTTGTTCTCAATATGTTTTTGCACTAAAGAATCTTATCCAAACTGATTATATACATAAATATAAGTATACACAATACATCAAATTCCTGAATTTCAAGAAAATCTAATACACATAACGCCTGATTTTGTCACACACACACATAAGCAGTAAAGCTGCAGCGATTTGGCATGTTTAATCAAGGTCTGCAAGGGTCTCCAAACTTCGGCATAGCCGAAGTTACCTTCTTTAATATTTTGTTTGTAGGTGCTTTCGTCCTTGTTGTGGTCTCCGCTTAAAGTGAAACATTTTTTACACATTTTATTTTAGACAAATATATGTATTTATTTGCCGTGAAAATAGGATTTACACCCACATGTGCGAATGCGTGAGTGTGTGTGTGTGTGTGTATGGGCGTAGAGCAAGCATTTTTAAGCCTCTGTAAATCAAAAATAATGGGACACAAACCGAGAGCAGAGAGAGACAGAGAGAGAGAGAGAGAGTTTCAGTGAGGACAGCTGTGAATGTTGTGGGGAACGGAGACCCTCATCCTGTCTCTGCCCACACGCTTGAATAACTGAGTCGCAGGCACTCACTATATGGCAAGAAGAGACCGTGGGTTGCATGAAAGAGATGCGGATGCTTAGATGACGATTATGATGATGATGATGATGATGATGATGATGATGATGATGATGATGATGATGATGATGATGATGATGACGATGACGATGATGATGATGACGATAATGATGCTGTGCACCCAGCGTCACCGACTGAGACTATTTAATAGTGTACTCGTACGAGGGAAAATGCAAAGAAAGAAAAGTGATTGCACCATTAGTCAGGCGTGCAAGTTATTCTATATTATATATGTATAATACACATGGATTTAAATATATGTCCATTCATATACATATTCTTGAAAATTTCGTTTGTATGTCTCTCTCTTTATACCACGCATCCATAGAGTAAAATGGTATATTAAAGCCGCTAAAATGTATGTAACAGGCAGAAGGAAGCTTTTCCGACCCTATAAAGTGTATATATTCTTGATCAGCATGAAAGGAGAAATTGATAGATCCATGTCTGTCTGTCCGTCCGTCCGTAAGAGTGCAGAGATCTCAGCAACTATAAATGATAGACCTACCAAATTTAGAATGTAGACTCGTGTAGAATAGACGCTGACCAAGTTTATTTTTTTTTTGCCACGCCCCCTTCCGTCTCCGGAATTTAATAAAAAGTGATTTTCTCCCGTAATATTTATTGTATCGTAATTTATATATTTGGCACACTCATAGATCTTATGAACATCTATCATTCCACCAAGTTTCTTACTACTTTATTTCTATTTGCAGGTATGTCCACCAACAAATGCATCGGGTACTTTTCAAAAGTCATTCACAACTATCGAATAACAAAATGTAACGAAATTGAAAATGTTGTAGGTATTCACAATACATTAAGTTAAAATACATATTTCTTAAGCGTAATATACATACATACTATATGATATACAGTTTGTATATGTATTTGCATTAATTTATAATACAGACTTTGAGATACCCGGTAGTTCTTACTTAATTTTACACTGACTTTGAGTTAGTTTCTCTAAAATCTATTGATAAGTCATAGTAATTTATCTAAAACGGAATCTATCTAAAACGAACTTCGAATTAAAAGTTCAATTTGATTTAATATAAATTATAGGAAATTTTATAGATTTTTTACTTGAATGAAATTTAAGATATGAAGATTTGAAGATTTCTTTATTGCGTAACAAAAGTTTTAAAGAACAAAAAAAAAAGTAATAAGTCCAGTTAAAATTTATTCTAAAATTGAATTCCCCTGAGAGTCTGGCAACCTTGTAGACTAAGAAGCAATTAACTCAATAGAATAGAATACTTGAAATGCATCGGAAACTTCTAACATCGACTGGCAAACAACCACGGAGAACGCCTTTTCCTTCACTTCTTCAACAGATGTTGCCGCATTGCTTGGGCAGACAATTGGAGCGGGGCAGGGACATGGGGGTTGGGAGGAAAATAGGCGTGAAGAAGAAACAAATGCTTGTCAACTTATGTTAGCTATTCTGTTTTTTTTTTTCTTGAGACTCCCCCATATCAGTGTGAAAAAAGAAAAATCATTGCTTGTTTCCCTCATTTCCATTTGCGTTTCCATGTATGTACATACACATATGTATATGTGTGTACATTTTGTTCATTCCTTGCTTTCGTGTCCCGAACATGAGTCATTGGATGATGCAGTTGCAGTGGCATTAAAAAATTACAACAATCAACGAAAAGTTGAAATGTTGTCAGCGCCATGGAATTTTGACAGTGAGAATAATTTCAATTCGCTTCTCTTCATATTTTCCACATGAAACTAATTCAAATTGATTTCTTGGGAAGCTGACGAATTTTATTCCATGGGAAACTGCTAAGAGAAGTAGTTACTGACTGATAAGAGATCTCTGTAGTTCTCATCTTTTTCATCCACTTTGACCACCATAAATTGTAGTCCATAAATCTCCGTTATTTCTTATTATGTTTTTTTTTTTTAACCTTGTTCCACATATGAATGGAACACGCACCGGCACTGCATCGCCATGGTCTAATCAAGCCAACCACTTAAAAGTCTGGCCACAAAAGCCACAGCAAGCTGCCACTCCTCTTCGACTTGCCCACCTTCCCTTTCGCCCACTCATTCTCGTTTGGCTTTAGCTCCGGTGCTTAAAAGCTGAAAATATTGTGGCACAAAATTTCATTTATGAAAATCCAAAACCAAATAAAGTCAGTAAGTCGTTGGGCCGACTTGGATATACCATGCATCAGGTGAAAATTCATACATTAAATTTCTATCACATGCTATCTCGCTCACGAGCACTTTAGCGCCCCGGACAAATCGGTGAGTTCTCGCACATGCTATCTCACTCACTTTTGTGTGCATCCGCCTTGCGCCGCTTTGAGTACAAAACGTTTCTATATATAACTCGGTCATTTTTATTCAGATTTTTATGAAATTTTGTGGAATGATAGATGTTCATACGATAAATAGAAAGGCGGAAGGGGACGTGGCAAAAAATTAAAATAAACTTGGTCATCGGGCAATAGCACGCATCTACAGTCTAAATACGATAGGTCTAGCTTTTTTACATTCCAAATTTGTTAGCACTAGATTTCATAAATTCTGAGATCTCTGCACTCTTTCGGGCGGACAGACAGACGGACATGGCTCAATCGACGCGGCTATAGATACTGATCAAGAATATATATATTTTATAGGGTCGGAAATGCTTCTATTCGCTTGTTCCATACATTTTGGCGACTTTAATATACCATTTCATCCTATGTATGCATGGTATAAAAAGGAACAGCGAAAAAAATAAAAGCAAGACGCCAGCCGGAGCACAACACGAGGCACACATAGAGCAGGAGATACAAGTATGATAAAGCATTGTCTCATGTGCATAAAACTGACGGCCAAATACAAAGAAAAACTTCCTAGATTAAATTGCCGCGTCGATTTCTTAATACCCTATATAAAATAAAGTAAGTAAGTCGCCGGGCCGACTTGGATATACCCTGCATCTGGTTAAAATTTATATATTAAATTTTTGTAGCGTGCCGCGATTGCTAACACATGCTGTCTCGCTCACTCTGCACAACACGAGCACCTTATTTTTTTTTAACGTTTCTCGAACATCTGCATTAGCTGATAACAATTTGGTAAACTATCGGTGGTCGAAAAATACTATCCAGGTATCGCCAATTCGTACCACATACATATATTTATATATATATATATATTTAACCGAATTATTGCGAAAAATAATCAAATATCGATCCGATGCTATGACTGATCCCCTCGATAGAATGTCAATAGTTTCTTCTTTTTTTTTTTTTTTTGCTGACAATCGGTATATGTTTATAAAGATACCCCATGACTTATAAGGTATGCGAAAAAAAGTGTAGAATCAAAAGTCGGGAGTCGCGGCGAGGGGGTTCAATGGCAAAGACGTGAAAAGCGACAGAGCGAGAATGATGAGTGGCGGGGGAGTGCTAGGGGGTGGGGCAACTCTTGTTATAAGTAGAAAAATGACAAACAGCCGCGACAACAGCAACAAGAACTTAAGCAGCGCCCAAGGGTGCGACAACAATATTTCTTCCTGAACTTCTCTTCCCTCCCTTTCTCACTCTCACAAGCTAATGTAGGCAAATTTCTCTCCTCCCTAGTTAAGTGAGGGGCGTGGTCATAAAGAAGAGAACCAAAAAAAAAAAAATTACTATATATGTACGTATGTATGTATATAATTTAATACTTGCTAAGTATGAAAGTCACGCATTGTAATTAATTAAAAAATGCAAACACTCGCAGAGCTAATACCCAACCATAGATAAAGAACCAGTGGAGGAAAAGAAAGCTACAACAACAACAACAAGAGAAAAAGGCAAGTCAGGGTACAATGCGTAATGCAAAAAAAAAAAAAAATATATCAAAGAAGCTAACTTCGGCTATGCCGAAGATTGTATATCCTTGCAGTCCTTGACCATTACATTTTATTTCCTAAAAAATTGTTTGTGTGTCAATCCAATAAAGAAATACTTTAAATACACTAAAAAATTTGTCATCGACTTTCGTGGGTTTCGAACTCGCTTAATAAAAAAAAAAAATCAAGATCTAAAAAAGCTCTATGCCACGAACGGAATTCGAACCCCTGCAAGGGGTATACAAAATTCTGCTTAACCGAAATTAGCCTCTTTAATTTTTATAAATTAACTTCGCATTTGATTATATCAGACGCATGTGTCTTGTGCGCACAGATGATCCGACATAGTGATTCCATATGTTGCGTGTTTGATATCACATTTCGCTCACTTAATCGAATTAATTTGGCTTACTAGGCTTTGATGCGGATATAGGTACCAATACTTACCGATATTTACAATAATTTAACTGAATTATATTGGGAAATGGAAGTCTGGGGGACATCGCATTGAAATGAGCTGAAAAAACAAACATTACAACAAAATGTAATGCGACTTCCCTTCGTACCAAAGAAACGAGAAACAATGGAAAATATTTTCTGATTGACTTATTGAATGCATATACATATGTATGTACATACATACATATACATATGTATAAGCGCGTTACGGAATTCATTACACAAGCTTCGATCGATAAATTTTTTGTGGTAAACAATTAGTAAATGTAAATGTAATAGTGAAAAATGCAATAGAAAGCGCAAGAACGAAAAATACAAAAGATAAATATGGTCATGTGGCTTTTCCTTTCAGTTGCTATTGCTTCCTTGCATGTATTGCCCATAAAGCGTGGGTTCCCCCCGCCTCCGCCTTCGCCTTTCTCCTTCCCCATCCCATTGCCATTCTATCGAATGCCCGTCAACTTCATCCACATCCAACCAACGAAAAAACAATGCAGAATGGAGAGACCATGTAAAAATTGACATCAACTTTCGGTCGGACTTTATCCTTGTTGTTATTATTATGATGAGAGCTACAGACATTCGCGTGGATTGAGGGAATATCTTGTGGGTTATAGCTTGTAGGTACACCCATCGGCCAGATATGAATGTATGATTAAAATATGGCAGAGAAGTGCAAATAAATAACAAGTGCAACTTTATACATACATGTATCTACATGTATCACTTTTATCTGGTGACAATAAAATCCCACAATATGCCACAGACGTATGTCAGTACATCCTCCTACTACTCTTTATCTACCTTTTCCCAAACTACTTTTGCCTCTTTCACCAACATCACACAAAACATTTTCATAATTTAGTATACATAAGTATACGTATATGTATGTACGTCATGCATATGGGTTATATATACTTGTATAGTGCGTGTGTGCCCCACAACTGGCTTTTATTTGTCAAGGTTGAAGCTGAAAGCAACGAGTCGTCGTTGTCCTCGTCGTCCTCGTCGTGTGTCACGTGACTTATTCAAATTAGCAAATTTTATGTTTGCACTTTTACCGTTTCAGATGAGGCCAGTGTTTTTCTACCTCTTTGATTTTGTTTCCCCCCCATTCAACTTGGAATGTTGAGCAAGAACTTTGAATATTCTTAGAATGATTAACATGGCTCCTTCAACTTTTACTTTACCCCATTCATTTTGCTAATTTATATTGTTGTTTTAGATTAAGTTTATGGAGAAAATGTGTAAACTGGCAGCACTTGAATAGAGAGAATGAATATAGAATAGATATAGAATCTAGAATCTAGATCTACTAGTTATGCAGTTTGATTTTAAGGATCAAGCCAAAACGAAAATAATCAATCAATCCCTTATCTATAGTTTTTCTTAATGGTGGCTACATTCGGGTTCAATATCTAGTTTGTAGTGCGGCAGAAAGACAAACGATGATTAGGAATACTCGTACATACGATTATGCGGACTCTACAGAAAAGCAGAGCCATTTTTAGGAAATGTTAACCAAAGTACTTTGTCTCAAGACCTAACTTTGCTATAACTTTCGACAAATTCTACAATAAACTGAGACTTGGATAACTTCTATCAGTCGATTGTTAAGCTGTACGCCAAGAATTCGTGACTAGATATGTGACTTGAAATCAGAGGGAGAGAGACCTTTTTTTCTCTATATTCATATTCAGACCTGAGTTTATCCAATAATGTTTAGAAATATTTATAACAAATAAAATATTTAGAAGATGCAACTTTTATAAGAAAATTTGAAACTATTTTTCATTCCACTGGCATTAGGCATTAGCAAACGATTTGGATCCGAGTAATTTGGCCTAAATCGGAATTGATACCTGTTCTCACTGTTTATTCCGAGCCGAGTCGCTCGAATTCAAATCGAAAGAATATATGTACATATTATAATTTTCGGTTGCAGGTTTTGCACATAAGAACGTTAAGCTAGAACTAGCTGACAAATTTGAATCGAATATTACGAGATACGCTTTAATATTACTGCGCACTGGTCTGGTCTTTGTGGACTAAATTCAAACTCCACACTAGACACTCAAATGGGTTACATTTTGGGACATAACAAAACAGTACGAATAAAAAGATTTTGCAGTATTTATATTTAACATACCTTGGTTAATATATTCCATTTGCTGGATATATTAAAAATATCTTCCCTTTTAGAATTGTACACGCAACCAAATGTCCTTTAATTTTTGCCTCAACTTCATTATGTCAACTATTGGGCGTGCATATTTGGAGGACACTTCTTGGGTCTGATATTTTGGTTTTGGCAGAACAAAAATATACTCGTAAATACAAATACTTTGCCGTTTGGTTAAGACTCACTCTGTTTTTATACCATGCATCCATAGGATAAAATGGTATATTAAAGTGATCAGCATGAGAGGCCGAGTCGATTGAGACATGACCGTTTATCCGTCCGACCAACAAAAGAGACCGATTTCCTTGCTCAATTTTTATCGTTTCGCAATTTAATTTGATCACGGGTACATGTCATTAATATAACATGTATGAGGGTGCCAAATAAAATTCCGATACGATAAATATTACGGGAGAAAATCACTTTTTATTAAATTCCAGAGGCGGAAGTGGCGTGGCAAAAATAAAAAATAAACTTGGTCTGCGCCAATACTACACGAGTCTACATTCTAAATTTGGTAGCTCAATCACTTAGAGTTGCTGAGATCTTTGCACTCTTACGGACGGACAGACGGACGGACTATATCAATTTCTCTTCTCATGCTGATCAAGAATCTATGTATATACTTTATAGGGTCGGAAAAGCTTCCTTCTGCCTGTTACATACATTTTGGCGACTTTAATATACCATTTCATCCTATGGATGCATGGTATAAAAAGGGCGAACAAATAGGACCACGTGAGCAAAAAATAACAAGTGAAGTGAAGTTGCTCAGTTTAGTGAATAACTCCTTTGTCATGAGCCAACCCAACACTTCTCTTGGCTAAATATATATACATATATATACAAACATACATATATATGTAAAAAACTGTGTGTGTGTGTGTCAGTATATGTATCTGCACACATTTTTGAATGTTTGCCTGTTTGCTAGCCTTCGTGTTGAATCTGCTAATAACAGGCACATGCCCATGAAGTTTGTTGTGGTGGCTGTTGGGTTGTTGGAGTGTTGGGCTGTCGGGTTGTCGGTTGCTTCCACTTCATTTTCACTTGCTCGACCATTTTGGCTTTTGCCTCATTTTGAAATCAGTTTTCGTTGGTCATTAGATTGTGCTCTTGCAGCACTTAAAGTTATATGTATATGTATGTATGTAAGATATTTATCTAGGTCACTAAGTTGGCCATTTTGAAATCCGCTACAAGTGCAGCTAATTAATCGGGTCGGTTTGAGTTTGCTTGGCTTGGCTCATAAACAAAATGCGGAAGTGCAAACAGAATAAAACAGAACCAACGAAGCAACGCCCAGCAGCCCGCAGAAGGAGAGGGAAAAACCAAAAATCAAGACACGTTGAAAATTAAACTAAAAGAGTCATGAATTCCTTCGGAAAACAGTGAATCAAGAATAAAGAAAGTTTTTTCTTGTTGACCTAGGTCAAACCAATCACATTTGCTGTGTGTGCGTGTGTGAGGCCCAAAAATCAAAAAACGGTAATTTACGGTCAAGTTACACAAAAAGAGCGAGGGAAATGGCAGCCAATGACCGCACTTCCGTTGTCGTTGCCGTTGCCGTTGCCGTTGATGTGACACAAAATATTACAAAAATCATACATCATGGAGCTGTCACATGCTGTTCACATGCACATGGAGACAAACACGAGCCCAACGGACAGACCGCCTCATCGGCTTGTCTTCCCAGTCCTAGATATATCCTACACGATATATTCGCACATTTTTCCTAGTCCTCCTCCTCCTCCTCCTCCTCCTACTCATCTCCATTCGTCGTTTGTCCAACTCTCTGACTGTCTGACTGTTTGTCTCTCAAAAAGGAAAGCGCCCATGACGATGACGTCGACGTCAACATCGAATCTTGTTGGAGGAGCATACATACGTCGTATGTACATACATACACACATATATGTTTGTATGTATGTATATAGATGTTCCATATATATTGACTTTTCCACTCCGCCTGACACGTCTGCGACCACGTGATTGCCTTGGAGTGCCTTGTACAACACTTTATGGGGTTTATGGGAAAGAAGGCTTACGCCTCATAAGGACATTAGGAATTTATCGCCACAGTAAAAGATGATCCGATACCAAATAAACCAAAATTTCAACTCTAAGTTTTAATAAAATATGTTGAGACATTACACTAGTTTTTAGAGCATCAGAAATAGGTCTCTTCCCCTAAGTATTATACCCTTGCAGTCCTTGACCATTACATATTATGATGTTTTAAAAAACTTTTTCTGTGTGTTAATACAGTGACGCAATACAAACAAAAACAAAAACCAGAAGAACCAGAATCACCTTTTATCGAACTTCGGGGCTGAAGGAGTCGTGGATTAAAAATAGACTTGACCAACGTATATACTACACGAGTCTACACTTTAAATTTGGTAACTCTAGCTATTATAGTTCCTCAGATCTTTGCACTCTTACAGACGGACACACATGCTGATCAAGAATATATTTCATAGGGTCAGAAATGCATTCTTCTGCTTGTTTGGCTACTTCAATATACCATTTCATGGTACTATATAATTATGGGCATATTCTATTCCTGGGCTATGTCAGATGCGACCCAACGGGTTTTTTATCTATTATTTCAAATAATGAAATACATTTTTAATGTTCGTTGACGATATTCTTACCAAAAATATTGATTTTGTATATAGATAAGGTACATATAGCAAAGTCCAAATCATTCAACTAAAAGTTTTGACATCAAATTTCACAACCGATCACACTATAGTAATCCAGTTCGATTAGTCTTAGGTTCAGAGAAGGATTTTGTTAAGCAAGTAGTGCGAATATATTAAGCAGTAGATTAAGATTAATAAATAGTTGTTTAATTTTCAGTTTTATCCATTCACCGTTCAGTCAGTTCATAACAAGGCCGTTTTAAAATTTTTGGTGAGGTTGTCGCTATAAAATTTGTGTGAAATAATTTGCAAATATCCAGTTGGTGCAATTCCTAAGATTGTCGAAGTGCCTATCGAATGTGGAAAGTGCAGGCAAATGGAAGTTGGGGCATAGTTTAGGATGCCAGCATCCTGAATCTGGAAGCTAAAGCTTTTTGTGTTCATCAGCTCTTTTACCGAGCATGCTGGGTATTTGCGAGTGAAAATCTCTTTTCATCTCTGGGCCACATACAAAATACACAAATGTATTGGAAAAAGTCAACTTGAATGCATATTATAGTTTAGTTACAGATACATATTCGGACGAGAAGTGCGAGGCGCAGGGACAAGGGCGAGTGCAAGCAGGAGTACGAGTATCTCATGGATACGCATGGCTACACGTTTATGTTTTGCCGCTCATGCTCGTTTGCCTGCCAGTCCTATCTGTCCGTCGTATTCATGTTGTTGGCGTCCTTGGACAGGACAGAGCAGGACCAAACGAAAGTGCACAGCAATTCAAGTTTGGTTTGGTCTCGTTTGGTTCGCTTCGGTTCGGTTTGGTTTGGTTTGGTTTGGTCGGTGTCCTGGCCAGTCCTTAAATTTGGTAACTTGTTCTTGTTGTTCTGTTCCAACTGTTTGGTTTTTGTTTGTTTGTTTGTTTATTTATTTGCTGTTTTTTCGATTTTTTTTTGTTTTTAATATTTATTTTGCTTTCCCATCACCAAAATTTGTTGCATATTTAATGGATAACTTTCCGTTCTCAGGAGAGGGAGGCATGGGCAATGTAATTGACAATGGCATATGGATGGCATTAAAAATTTAAATAAAAGTTTACAAAATAACATTGTATAAAGTCTTCTGTACGCTTTTCGTTCCTATGATGGCATATGGCAATTGGAACTACTGCATTTGGGTGTGATGAGAGCGAATAAGCGCGAAACGCTGCATTTGCATTTAACGATCCAATCGAAAAGACCAAACAGTAGAGACCAAGTAAAAAGCCTATCGGCTGTGGCGACAAAGAGAATTTATGAGAAACTATCCTTAAAACTATCACACAATAAGGAATCTATCTATGTCGAGAAGGAATCTATTTTCACCATGTAGCTGTATTTCGTAGAAAAGTTCAAAAAAGTCATAACTTGATTGCCTTGAAATGAACAAAAGTTAAAATTCATTTGCGAACTTGCTCACTGCATTGTGATTCGTGATTATACAAACGAATAAGAAAGTAGCGAGTGTTGCATTCGTTGCGAGTTAGGTAATGTTGCTCTAATTCACTTTGCAATGGCTTACAATTTCGTTCAGCGAGTATCTGCTAGCGAGTCTAAAAGCTAACCAACGAGTAATTGTCTAGGTTAAATTAGAAGATGCTAGAAATGCTTGAGAATTTAAATAACATGAAAACGCGATCAAAACTTAAATTCGTGACAGAGAAGCAAAGATAGAAATATAAAAGGCAAAAGTAAAATATACACAATATATCCTAAGAGTAAAATATAATTTCAAGGCTCTTTGCATTAGCCGAAATGCAGACAGACAGGATGGGTCTCTCTTTGTGAACACAAGAGGGGAGGAGGGTAACAAAAAAAAAAGCAAAAGCAAAAGCAAAAGTATGAGGTATTAAAGAAAAGGGAGACTGAGGGAAGCTGTGAATGGAAGACGGAGGGGTCGGATAAGCAGCCTCTGTTCAGAAGGTTATTTGCCTGCCAAAATGGCCAACGTTGCTTGGACTCTTGGACTAAACTTTGTTCCCTCTTTCCTGTCCATAGCTCGTTTGGCATTATCCATTATTACGATATCTGTCTGTGTGTGCGTGTCTCTCTTTCTGTATGTATGTTGCTGTGTGTGTGTGTGTGTGTGTGTATGTGTGTGCGTGTGCGGAGGACGCATTTGTTGCCTCGTCTTGCTTCTGCTTTTTTGGCTCATTTCATTTTCTCTCTCTATCTCTCTTTCTGTCCCCGTCCCCGTCCCGGTCACCGTCCTCCCCCCCGTCCATGGCTCTTTTTCGGTTCTTTTTTTACAGTTTTGTTAAGCATTTTTCATATTTTATATTGTTTAAACTTTTGATTAAGGGTTTTCCAAATAAAGGCTCTGCTCTGGCTGCTGCTCTCATGCATTTTCTGTGTTTTTATGCAAATTTTTCGTACTGCTTTTGACCAAACGAACAACAAGAAGCCAAAAAAAAGTATATATGTATGTACATACATATATATTCTAAACAAACAAATAAATGACAAACATGGGATAAAAGGGACTTGTGGTGGATACGCATGACCATAGCCAGGATGATGATGGGAAGCAGCAGCAGCATCCTTACACTCACACCCTTCCCAGCACCATGCTCAGCATCGTGTAGAGTAGAGTGGGTTGCCTGTTGGAGGGGTTTTTTTTTTGTTGGGGTTATTATCATTTTAATAATAATAACCCAAAAACAAATTCTTCAACCATTCCTCCGCTCGTGCTCCCCATCCCTTTTGCATGCTCCCTGAAACTGCGTCAACCTCTCAAAAATTCATTTTGCTGTTTTGCTGGGGGGTTTTTAATTAGAAAGTTTTTGTTATTTCTGCGGCATTGAAATGAAATGCTATATTGTAACGAGCACTCGTACGAGTGTTACTAGTAACAGTCTCTAAATTTTACTCACTCTATCTTTCAATTGCTAAATATTTGTGCAAATTAAAATGCATTTCTCTGTGCCGTTTTTATATAACCATCCCCACCCAATCACATAATTGCTATTTTAGTCGACATCGCCAAATATTATATTTAACTAGGATACCAAAAGTTTTGGAAAAAAGAGAAGGAGAAGGCTGGTTTGGATTTGTTGTTAGAATGTGTAGAAACTAAAATAAAATACATAAATAAAGTTCAGTAACTAACGAATAAACCACTGGTTAAATCAGCGATTGGCCACCTCAAGTAAATCACGTTAAAGACTAGCGAATAGCTCAGTGTAACGAGAAGCGATAGCAGCAACAAGTAAAACGACAAGATACAAATCAAATTGCCCTAATGGTCAATTTTCATATACTCATTTGCCTGCATAACGGACACACTACCTATGCCATGACACCCCATCCCCATCCCCATCCCCACCTATTCCATCGTTATATCCTTTACAGCCCCCAAAGTGGGGCTGAGGTCGATCGATTATAAACGAACACCAACAAATTGCTCGCGTTGAACTCAACCCAAACTCAGACCACCGACTGTCCAATGCAATTATACGTCATTACTTTCCATAACCAGTTGGCGTAAGTTGGCTTTCGGATCAGGCCGCAAGCACACGAGGGCACACCATCACCACACGACACTACGCCATAATAACAATACGTAACTAGATCCACACTTATCTATGCACACATACATACTTCGAACATACATACATACATATGTATCTAATCCCAATTGGACTTTGCACGTGTGCATTACAGATATCGCAATAAAGAGAGTTTATAATTACATTTGATTGATGGCATTATGCATTCATTTAGACGCGCACACTCATTTACTTGCTCACTCGCTCGCTCACTCACTCGCTCACTCACTCGCTCATTCACTCTCTCGCTCGACTGGCTAAGGGCCGAGCCAGTCAGTCGTTTAGTCGTCGACTTAGTCGGATGAGTGCTTGGCGGCGGCTGGCGAATTGACTGCTTGGTTGGTTTGGTACCAATCAATCGGTTCATCGTTACCCAATGCCCATTAAACAGATTAATTAATCGCGATTAGAAGAAAAAAACAAAAACACAAATACAGAAAATTCGAAAAAAGGGCAACACAGCACAAACAGACATCCAAGAAATTGATACCCTCATTGACCGTCCCAAATACCAAATATATGTATGTACATATATGTATAAATATACGTAGAGAGAGGAAGAGAGAGTGAGAATGGACGATCGTAAATCGAAACACCATAGTCCGATACAATTAGCACCCCACTTTAGATGCGATAAAGTTCACATAACCAGACATTTGGTCTATGGGAGTTCCTTTTTTGTCGCTCCTCTAAAAGCTTTTTCTAATTTTCAAAATGCTTATGGATATCACATTTAATTATGACAATTGACACTTAACACGCAACTAATAATCAGTCAGTCAGATGGTCTGTCGGTCTGTCGGTCTGCCGGTTTTTCGGTCAGTCAACGGTTGTTGTGGGTCCCAAAGTATTTCCGTCGTTCATTAATATGAGCTTCCGTTCTTAGTATATTGCTCCTTTCCGCACTGAGAAGTATCTTCTAGCGTAAATTAGGTATAACTAGACGGCCGGGCTAACTTCGGTCATGCCGAAGTTTGTATACCCTTGCAAGTTCTTTTGGTACTCAATCCCTAAATAGAGTTATCTCTCTATCTATATGTGCAAATGTTATTTAGAAGCTATATGATATAGTAGTCCGATCTTGATCAAATTTGTCGTTTGCATATATGTATAATAAACTGCCAAATATTAAGTTTCCCGTAAAAAACACTAAAGTTATTGGTCTAAAACTCGTTCTTTGACCGATGTTTTCCTAAGGGTGCTATATGATATAGTCGTCGACAGACAGACGGACATACGGACAAACGTATTTGAACTTGACTTGTCGTGCTGATCAAGAATATATATGTTTTATATGGTCGAAAATGCGTTGCACACTTCTGACCAAAATCAATATACCCTTTTTGCAAGGGTATACAAATAGCAACACTGTTAAGAGCAACGTATGAAAGTGAAAAAGCCGAAAACCAAGGTATCGCTCAATTAGTTAAAGATGAATAAATTTCGATAA
The DNA here is from genome assembly GCA_018150735.1 of Drosophila sp. 14030-0761.01. Taxonomy (NCBI): domain Eukaryota; kingdom Metazoa; phylum Arthropoda; class Insecta; order Diptera; family Drosophilidae; genus Drosophila; species Drosophila sp. 14030-0761.01. The sequence goes on from JAECWO010000003.1 coordinate 3,820,419, forward strand.
ATCGGCTCAAGGCTGAAATTTGCTTTATCCACATTGGTCGAACATCAAGGAATCGCTGAGTAGAGAGTAGCGAATCGAAAAGGTTAAATTTTATAGTTGAATAAATTTCGGTTTATCGTCTTAAGATTGAAGTTTTATTGTTGAAAATTATGTTACTCTTCGTTTTCGAGTGCTATTAAGTTATTAATATGATTCGTCGGCAACAAAGTCTAATTATACAGTCCTATTGGTTACGCCTTCTGTTCATGTTATTTGCTGGTTTTGATGACAACTTTGGTGCTAGAAAACCTTCTTCAAAATATATGTCAGAGTTCATTACGCTTGTGGGGTTCATGGACTGTTTTTCCCATAGTCCCTTGAGTAATTGGAAGATAATTATTCTTGGTGAAAGCCAACAGTGCCCCTTGTCGGCAAAGGTTAGGTACATGCATATAATTAGCGAGAAATATGACGAGTGGCTTAAGACGATAAGTGATTTTAAAGCCCTTAATACACATAATAGGAAACTCTTCTATGAAGTGCGATGACATTATACAACATTTGCCCATAAATACCTTTACGTCACAGCTTCTTGGCCTAAGACACATGTAATCCCTTCTCTATACATAGGGATAGTGTGAAGCAACAAGAGAATGGACACGGATACGGACAGAGACACGGACGCAGACACGGATACGTTATACCGACAACAACGACGACCGCGCTTAACCCAACTTAGCCGCTGTAATCACTTCAATAACTTGAAAAAAAAAAACGAAACAGAAACGAAAAAGCAAAACAAGTGGGGAAAAAAAGGACACGCTTAGTTCAAACTGGAAAAGCTTGAAAATTAATTGCCTAAACTGGGATAGTGTATTGTGCCCCAGGGCGGTGGCAACCCTCGACGACGCACCCAAACAAAGCCGCATAAGTAGTTGGCATATAAATAGATTTGCATACACAAAAACTTGTGCGTGTGTGAAGGAGGAACTCGCTGAATGTTTGTGTGTGTGTGTGTGTGTAAGTGTGTGTGTGCTGGAATTTCTTGTCGTGAAAAGGGGGTATCGGCCTGATGACGACGATAATGATGGAAAAGACTATGTCGGCGGCGACGAAGTACATGATGATGATAATGACAGGGAAAGGCCGGGCCAGGCGAAAGAGGCCAATGACTTTTTAAGGATAATCACATCAAAATGCGCATAACAAATTCGTTTGAAATCCTTTTCAACTTGCTTTTCCCACATTTTACTCCTCATCCACATGATGCGATGCTCTTCTACCTCTCACTACTCTCCTGCTGTTCCTCATACTTCTCAGCTCAAAAGCATTTATGACGCACAATGAGCACCAAAAATAAATACATATATGTATGTACATATACATGTATAAAAATAAAGTAAGTAAGTCGCCGGGCCGACTTGGATATACCATGCATCAAGTGAAAATTCATATATTAAAATTCTTTCGCATGCCACGATGCTATCACACATGCTATCTCTCTCACTCATGCACACGAGCACGACTGAATATGACACACATTTAACAAGAAAATCCCCTTGTATCGAATTCCGGGCGCGGAAAGGGGCGTGGCAATAAACTTGATCAGCGTATATACTACACAAATCTCCATTTCAATTTCGGTAGCTCTATCATTTATAGTTCCAGAGATCTGTACACTCTTACGGACGGACAAACGGATCAATTTCTCTTCTCATGCTGATCAAGAATATATATAATTTTTAGGGTTGCAAGTGCTTCCTTCTGCCTGTTATACCCACGTTGAATACTTTCGCACACCATTTTGTATCCTATGGATGCATGGTATAAAAAGAGAAAGAAATACGATTTTGAAGCTCAAGACAGGCGTAAAAAGGCGACCCCCTGGGGGTTTCTGCTGCTTTTTCCACTTTTTTTCCCAGCAAGTTTTCTTCTCTTTCCTTTCCTTTTTCCTTTGGTTCTCATATCTGTCAGAGACTGCTGGCAAACAAAGCAACAACGAATAAGAGGAAAATATGTAAGTTATGTGAAAAACGACCAACAGAGACAACAGCACCAAACACAATAACAACAAACGTACAGCAAGAATTTGTCATAAATGAATTCAGCTAGCCAAGCAACAAATTTTTTCTTCCCTTCCTTCCATTTGTTCAACCAGATTACCATTTAAGTCCACCAAGCAAAATCAAAGAATGCACATAAATAACAAAAAAAACAAAAACAACAGTGGAAGAGCATCGGCTTTCCTGGATATGAACGTTATGGGCGATTCCATTCTCGCGGGTGCATCATTTAGGCGCACTTAAAGGCTCATAGCAATAAGAGTAAAGATATTTTTGATGAAATTTAACCCGTCCAAGAAGACTGTAGAGAAGTAAATCAACATATTTGGCCCAACCATTAAGTCTCATATTTCAAAATTACAAAATTCTGTTAGTGTATAAGCATATTTTTCACAAGATAATAAGTCAATAAAGTGACATGACACTACATTCGATTTAATTGATTAATTAATCATTTAATTAATTATTATTTTCATTCAAAACATAAGAAAGGACTAAATAAGGGAGTAAATTATGTAATTCACTAATCAAAACACTTTTTTAACAATTATGTTTATTATTTTGTTAGAAATACGTCAATAGTGGATGCAACCTCTAGGATTATATTTTTTTTGCTTCAAAAGTAAAAAAAGACGCCAACGTCTTTATAACTAGGCCATTTTTAAGACGATTTGGATGTCCTTTGGTCAGATTAAATCGAATTGATTGACATGGGCAGGTCCAGAAATAACCTTCAGGAACCTAGCAAGAAGCACCACATGAAAAAAAGATGTCCTGCATTCTTAGAAGACACATACTTCCTTTGATGCCAATCGATGCGGATCATCAAAGACATCCCAGAAATTTATTTGCTTTCGTTCTGCGCCGGAAATGCGGAATTTCGAGCTCAAAACTAAAAACTAGAACGAATAATTTTCCCTTGGCTATGACTCTGCAGGAGATTCATCGATTTTAGCGGGTCATGGTTTTTGGAGGTCCTCACAAACATAAGGCATACAACGAAGAAGAAACAATGTGGCTTCAGCAAACGGAATATTTGATTTAGGAATAAAGTTACCTTTGCTCTAGAGTCTAGACTCCCGAGTGGAATGGGGTTCCATTGATTAACCCAGTTCGAAGAGGTGACCCAATATAGCTTCCCATTTCATTTCTTAGCCACTTTAGGCATAAATCTCGACTCCTATGCTCAACTCGCTGCTCACATCGGTTTTCTATAAGCACAACACACATGCTAAATATTTATTTACCAGGCCAACCAGCTAAAGTGTTAATTATGTGGGCGTATGTTGTGTGTGTGTGTGTAAATTGTGGTTGCATACGTGTGTGGTATGGGTGTTTTATACCCTTGCAAAGTGTATTATAAAATTGGTCAGATGTTTGTGACGCAAGAATATCCGTCTGTCTGTCTGAACGTATGCCAACTAGTCCCACAGTTTTGGAGCTATGGCTTTCAAAGTTCGCTTCTTTAGACCCCAGGCAACATATCTGCGATATGGTCGGACCACTATATCATAAAAACGACCATTAAATGCGAATAACTTCTCTATTTCTTGTACAATCTTATCCAAATGGTAATGGTCAAGGGCTGCAAGAGTATACAAAGTTCGGCATATCCGAAGTTAGCTTCTTTGTAGTGTGCATGTGTGTGTGTGTGTTTGCCGTGCTGAGCTCATCAAATTCTCCAGGGAGACTACTGTTGCCGCCGCCATGTAGCTAGCTGCTCGTATTTTTAGCCTTCGTCCGTCTGATTCTACACGAAAAGTAACTTTTGTTTTGCCAGTTACTCTGGAATCCCCAAGAGTTTCGATTCGGTATAAATGGCAGGGTAAATCGTTTTGAATTGCATTATATTTACGATATACAACACAATTGTTATAGCGATGTTTGAGTAGGTAATTATAGCCACAACAATCAATCAATAACTAATTAATGTCGCTCACGCCCATCGCTGTTGCTAGATAGCATTCTTATTCCACATTGGCATCTTTATTAGACAAAGGCAGTAAAGTATCCTCCTGGGCTAGCTATGGATAATGTTATCATGCCATATCAAAAATGTTATTTTTACTCAATCTGCTCTGACTTAATGCGTTTTACGATTTGGCGGACTTGTGCTTTTCCACCAAGACTAAGTCAACTCGATACGAGCCCAGATCAATGAAATGTATTTCACGAATATCTAGAATCACCTAGATTGGACATCTAAATTTATTCATTCACACACTTGCTGCCCAACTCTCATCAATTCCTTTTCAAATTTATATCTTTGGATAGATTTTTATTAAATTATGCAATTATTGATTTCAATATTCGAATATGCATCATCCTCTCTGTAACGTTGCAAAGTGCGAGTGCGAAACTCCAGAAAATTGCATTTTCATTCTAATTTGATTATTATTCAGTGTTGATTCTAGCTTGTTTATGGGCAAGGTCAAAAACCGCCCACTAGTTCCCTTTGCTCCCTCTCCCTCTCTATCTCACACTCTCATTTCCAGTCGCTCTACACACACTCGGAATAGCCAATTTACACGACACTGCAAAATGTAAAAAAGTTCTGTTTCGATACTGTAATTTATTGCCTCAACAATTTACAGCAGAAAATTAAAATTTTCCTTTTATTATACCATGCATCCGTAGGATGAAATGGTATATTAAAGTCGCCAAAATGTATGTAACACACAAAGAAAGCATTTCCGACTCTATAAAATATATCAAAAGCCGAGTCGATTAAGTCATGTCCGTCTGTTTGTCCGTTTGTTTTTTTTTTTTGCCACGCCGCCTTCCGCCCACGATCCTACATAACTCCTATATCTCGGAAATTATAAAAACTAGAGCTATCGCATTTGGACACTAGATGCGTGCAAGTTTAATTTCCTGCCACTCCCCCTTCTGCCTCCGAAATTCGATTTTGTCTGGCAATATTTATCGGATCGTTATGAGCATTTTTCATTGAAATCGGAATAAAATCGAGTTATACATAAAAACATTTTGTACTCAAATGGCAGTAAGGCAGATTTGGCCAATAGAGGGCGATAAAGTGCACGTGTGCTCATAAAAGTGAGCGAGATAGCATGTGTAAGAAATCGTGGCATGCGAAAGAAATTAAATATATGAATTTTCACTATGCAGGGAGAAGAGAGAGAAAAGTGAATAGGCCAGGCCAACGTTTGATGGAAAAGTGGGAGCCAGCTGGCTGAGCCGCATTTTGTGGGCGTGGCATGGCGTGACTACAGCAAAAGCAACAACAACATCGACAACGACGACATTCGCGTGAACCTTTTTGTGAGCTACACCAATCCCAAATGCCGCCTCAAAACCGTAGACCACCGACCCTTACCAGCACATCCAAAACCTAAATCCAAACCCATCCCAACCCATACCATCTAGCCAATAAATGCCCATCAACTGATAACCTAGTTACATATGGTACCCGGTTAGTAAACCGCCTGCCCACCGCCCGCTCTCTTGCTTCTTTTGTCTGTTATACCCTTGCAGAAAGGGTATATTCATTTTGGTCAGAAGTGTGCAACCCATAGAAGGAGGCATCTCCAACCATGGAAAGTATATATATTCTTGATCAGCATGACAAGACGAGTTCAAATCCGTTTGTCCGTCTGGATCAACAGTTTCTTGTCCTAAACCGCTAAAACTACAGGGTTCAAATTTTGCACGAAGTCGTGAATATACTGCAGGCGTTGTATATCTCAGATTCATCTGGATCGAACGTATATATCATACAGCTCCCATAGGAACCATCGGTCGAAAAGAGAATTTTAGATCAAAAACTTTGTTTTTTTACGCGATTATCATGAAACTTAACATTTGGCAGTTCAATATACATATATCTATATATCTTTATGGGGTGGGAAACGATTCCATGTCTGCGTTACCAACATCTGACCAATTTTATAATACCCTCTGCAAGGGTATAAAAAATGAGAGCGAAAACTTTTACGCTGTGCCGCCGCCCTGGCATAGATTAAATTATTTTCCAATTTAACAATTTGAAACGATATTAAAACCCTAGACCAATGCCGTCGCGCCTACCCTACCCTCCCCTCCCCTCACCGCTTACCCTTTTTCCATTTATTCATATTAAATAATTCTTAATTTTTGTTCACTTGTTCTCTTTTTTCATTGCAGGTTCGTTACAACAATATTTTTCGACCGATTAAGTATGTCAGCATGCAATAGTCTGTCTCTGTCCATATTCGGTAGCATATGCACAGACATATTCGAGTATCGTAAGTAGATATTCATGTGGATTCTATTATATAGTTTTCATAATACATGAGCATACATACATATACATATATTCATTTACGTCTATGCCTGACTCAGTGGTTGACCTTCACCTCGGACAAAAAAACATATTGTAACAATATTCTGTTATGAATAAATAAGTCGGGGCGCCGCCACAGCAGCTGCATGCACTTGATTCGTGTTCGATTAAATTAGAAAATAAAGTAAGTAAGTCGCCGGGCCGACTTGGATATACCATGCATCAAGTGAAAATTCATTTATTCTATTTCTGCGATTTCCAACACATGCTATCTCGCTCACATTGCTACATCAATTTCTCCTCTCATGCTGATCAAGAATATATATACTTTATAGGGTCGGAAAAGCTTCCTTCTGCCTGTTACATACATTTTGGCGACCTTAATATGCCATTTCATCCTATGGATGCATGGTATAAAATACAGAGTGAGGGAAAAACTTTGAAAATCTGTGCTCAATGACCTATATGGTTGGATTTTTATATATTCTTATCGATCATGCTTGTGCAACGATTTGTGATGAAACTAAAACCTAATCAAACCGAGCTGAAATATGCTACTCTTAAATGTAATTCATGACGGGAAGAGAGGTTTGGTGACCTTTGGTTCTTACAGCCGACCCTTGACTTTATCAACGCTAAAACTAGTTAGGAATTACAACTTCATTAACCAAAAAGCAAGTGCAAGTAATCAGAGTAGAGCCTACGCATTTTTAATCACCAGAAAGTGTCAAGTTTACAGTTTTCAGTTGAAATGACGTAAGTAGGTCGCCGGTCCGACTTGAATATACCATGCACCAACTACTACTGAGTACTTTAACGCCCCAATTTCGCCCTTGAGGCGTTCAGAGTAAAAACTTTTCTACGTAGAATTCGGTTTGTTTCGATTTTTATGAAATTGCAGGGAATGATATGTATACATAATATACATATAATAGTCTGCGTAATATGTATAAAATTACGATACAATAAATATTACGGGGGAAAATCACCTTTTATCAAATTAATTTAGTATTCTTAATTTTCCTAACTCTTAAATCTATAAGTCATATACTATCAAATTTCATTGCATTTCATGGATTTCGACTACAATTGCCGTCTTTGAAGGTCGCCAGAGAGAGAGAGAGAGAGAGCGATTGCCAAAGTTTGATACCCTTGCAAGTTCTTGCGTTAATCAATCCCTAAATGGAGATCGTAAAGTGAAAGTCATTAGTTTGTATGACAACTATATCATATAGTTATCCGATTTGGATAAAATTTAACAGGATTATAATCTATTATGTACAAATGTTATTTACTTCACTATTTAGCAAGTTTGGTGATGATCGCATAAGAATCACAAAAGTTTTATAAAGCAAAACTATTTTTGGTCCGATCGTTCCTGTGGGAGCTATATGATATAGTAGTCCTATCTTGATCAATTTTGGCACGGATGTTTGAAACAAAATCACTCTGTATATCGTATATATTACATTGGTATAGGCCGAAACACAATCTTCTTACCCTTGCAGAGGATATCATAAAATTGGTCAGATGTTTGTGACGCAGAGAAGGAATCGTTTCCGACCCCTTAAAATATATACATATATATTATATACCCATGTCCGTCTGTCTGTCTGAACGTATGCCAACTAGTCCCAGAGTTTTGGAGCTATGGCTTTCAAAGTTCGCTTCTTTAGACCCCAGGCAACATATCTGCGATATGGTCGGACCACTATATCATATAGCTGTCCAACAAAAACTACCATTAAATGCAAATAACTTCTCTATTTCTTGAAGAATCGTATCGGTGGCTTAGTAGATTAAGGTCTTGCGTGTGAAACGAGAGATGTGGGTTCGAATCCTGTTCGTGGCATGGCTTCTTTTTTGTTTACTAGGCAAATAGGCGCGAGTCCGAGTCCCACAGAGGCCGAAGACAAATTAGTTAGTGTATTTAAAGTGTTGCGTCATTGTATTAGCACATTAAATGTAATAAGATGGGCTGCAAGGGTATACAAACTTCGGCATAGCCTTTGACATTTTTCTATATTTTCCACTTTTTTGTCATTAGTTGCGACTCTTCAAAGCAAATTATTTATGCCTGTCATCTAATTGTATTATCAGAGAATTCCAAATACAATTGAATTTTGTTTTCTATTATATTCTTCGCTCAGTGTTCTTATATCATTAAATCCATTAGATAGCAATGTGTAATCGGTTCTATGTGGTCACATTTAATGGTCGGTAAATTATGCATAATGAGACCCATTTCCATGAGCCTGACCAATCCCAACACACAAACTTCTTCTTCGCCCACCTCAGTCCACCTCTGCTGTCAATGAAAATGAAGTTAGTCATGACGCAGACGGAGAAGTTCATGGGTCACGCATGCGTGAAAAGAACATAAAGCAACAATTTATACTACAACTTTAAGTGCAAATGTGTGAACAATTTTGTTGGTTTTTCTCTTTAGTCATTAACCGTTAATAGGTCCCATTGCAAGCAATTAAAATCATTAACAAAGAATCGATTGAGCGGCTAAGCATGACATCGCTCGCTCTCTCTCTCTCTCTGTGTGTGTGTGTGTGTGGGTGTGGGAGCGTGTTGGGACTGGGGGAATCAACAATAATCAAAGTGACGACTTTCATCATAACAAATCAATTTTTGTCTTGTTTTTGACTTGCTGCCATGTTGTTTATACAAAATATACGTGGATAGAAGCAAATGAACTCAGCTGAACAAGTCAGTTTCCCACTGTTTGTACTAAAAGGCCATTTCATCTAGATACCCTTGCCAAGACGGGTATATTCCTAATAGATTGCAGTTTGATGTCCTTCAAAATGATGGCTTAGAAGTCGGTAAACGACTTGTAGGAAATTCCATTGGTATCTGTACCAACAGTCGCATCATCAAAAAGGAGACGACGATGGGTTCGGGAGATCAGAACTAACTGAGTGTTGGGAGACTCCGTAAGCAATTCGTTTACATTACATTTTATTGCCAATAGTTTGTTTCTTTTGCGATCTTTTAGATCTTTTCTAGAAAGGACTTTAAAATTGGTCTAGCCCAATATGAAATCATTTAAATTTGCATAACTCGAACACAATTTCCCCTCGCTCTGTCCCTTGCACTATTTAATGGTAAACCTAATATACCCCCTGACTGATTTTTCACAGGGTAACAATATCCATTCCGTATTGAACGACTAAATAATACAGCTCCCATTGGAACCATCAGGCGAATTGAATAACCGGCTCATTCGGACTCAAGATCGGACTACTATATCATATACCTGACCTAGGAACGATCGGCCCGAAAAAGTTCTGGTTATATAAACTTTTTGTTTCTCGATTATCATCTAACTTGCCAATTAAAAGATTCAACTATTAAGTTATAATTCTGTTAAATTTGGTCCAAATCGGATGAGCTACATGAAATCGCATGCTAAATACATAAATGTGTCACGTCAGACCTGACGTCAGGTCCTTTTACTGTTACTTTTGATTACACACACATCATTATCACTTTATATTTTAGACCTCAATTTTATGTCGTTTGCTGCATATTATATAGTCATTATGTTGATCATAATCAGCTTTCATCATCTTTTTGCGACTTTTCACAGTCAAGTTGATTCTGTTTCTGGCCGTCGCTTTCCTCGGCCCAATCATCTTTCAAATTAGCTTAAGCAACTTTGCCTTATTGGCAAGGGACAAGCCAAAAGCACGATGATGAGCACGATAATGATGATGCTGATGACAACGACAATGTTGTTTGTAGAGAAAAAGTTGTCCTGCAAAATCTCTTTCCATGCAACCACGCTCTAAGATACACTGCAAGCAAAATCTCTCAAGAGATATCAAAACCGAATCAAAATGAACCACAAAAACATGAAATTCGAAACGATTGATTGTAAATGGTTTGGACTATACAAAAAATATATTTCTTTTGGAATCGAAAAACTTTGTTCTTAACCCATTCTAAAAGTTAAAATCGAAATGGCAAGGTTGTTACATGTGGACGTCTGTCCTCGTATCGGTTTCGTTTCGGTTATTGTTGATGAAAATACTTTTATTATAGCTCCATTTTCGCTAAGTGTATGCTAGCGAAGATGTTGCCTCTAGTGTATTAAATTGGCTGAAATTTGTGGGACTTACTTTTTCGCCATCTTCTTCTTCTTCATTCTGCGTTACTCCTCCACACTCCACACTCCCGACTCACCACTCCCCCTTCTGACACTTTCTTATTATTTAATGTAATTACATTAAAATGCGTCGAATCTATGAGATTTTCTTTGACATTCGGGAGTATCAAGGAAAGATGAAGGAAGGCAACTAAAGCTTCTATGTTTCTGATTGCTCTATATAATGCTTGGGTTTCCCTAATTTTCCTTCATTGCAGCTCTCAAAAATTGCACTTTTATACCACGCATCCATAGAGTGAAATGGTATATTAAAGTCGCCAAAATGTATGTAACAGGAAAAAGGGAGCATTTCCGACCCTATAAAGTATATAAAATCTTGATCAGCATGAGAAGAGAAATTGATATAGCCATGTCCGTCTGTCCGTCCGTTCGTCAGTCCGTCCGTAATAGTGCAGAGATCTCAGCAACTTTAAATGATAGAGCTTCCAAATTTAGAATGTAGACTCGTGTGGTATATACGCTAACCAAGTTAATTGTTTTTCAACGCCCCCTTCCGCCCCCGGAATTCAATAAAAATTCAATGATTTTCTCCCGTAATACTTATTTATCGTATCGTAATTTAATTTGGCACACTCATACATACATCTATCATTCTAGCAAATGTCATAAGACACGGAAAATACCCGAGTTATACGAGTAGAAACGTATTCTACTCAAATCGGTGCAAAGGGCGGATTTTCCCGGTGTTGGGCTAAAGTGCACATACGAGTGAGCGAGATAGCATGTGTTAGAAATCGCGGCATTTAGTTTTATAAATTGGAAGTAGTTTCCTCACTTGATACTTGGTATATCCAAGTCGGCCCGGCGACTTATTTACTTTATTCTTTTGCGGAGGGGTTTTTGTTTTCGTTTTGTATTCTTTTTTGGGTGAAAAACGAAAACTACGGAAAACAAAAAGTTAGTTGCTCCCCACATGTTTTTCTAACTTACAAAGAATTTTTGTGCAATTTACTGACAGCTTCGAGTAAGAGGTGAGCGGACCGAGACAGAGAGAGGTGGATGGGAAACAAACTTTTCGTTGTTTTTCTTCGAAAGAAAAACTTACGTGTACATTACAATGTCTGGCCATTTGATTGACGTGGCGCTCTTAGCGGTTTTGTTTGCCATAACGGGTGTGGGGCAAATAATGGGGCGGTGCGGATCAAGAAGGTAAAAAACCAAAATATTTAGGTGTGCCGCCTTATACCCTTATAAGGAATTTTCTTGGATTATGAAAGATGTTTCAAAGTTTCCGCCGAATTTACGAAAATAACACCTAAACAGCAGGGATCGTAACAGTACTTAAAAACTAAGACTAATAACGGTTAAGTTGTGACTTCTAGTACTTTACTCAACAGGCTAGTTTGAGAATGTTTTTCAATTGGTTCAACATTATCCATAACACATTGAATTTAAAATCGAATATCTGTTTATCAATTTTTTCCCAGCCATTATTGCTCCAAAAAGTAAATCGATATCGCTTATAAATAATGGCTAAAGATTTGGCATAATTTTAGGCTCGTTTGATCTTCAGATAGCTATCGGGGATATATTTATATAATAGTCTATATGTAGATCTACAAAGATGGAGCGGCACTCACTGGAAAAAAGTGAATATACCCTCTGCTTGTTAGGTCAATGGGAAACTTTTTCATTGCTCAGAGTGTTTTTTGTTTTTCTGTTCAGAATTTTAGAGAGAGAGAAAAATGAAGCAAAATATTAACAGCAAAGTCCAATCTCATCTTCGTTATGGTAGTTAAAAATGCAAAACTTGTTAGTGAAATGGGGGAATCCTCAGAATTCTGGTCCTGGGTCTCTGTCTATGGCGCGATAGTCCTTAGGCTGACAATTTAAAATTATTTGCTTGTTTTTGAAAGCCCACCCCACCCCGTATTCTCTCACGCTAAGATTTCCCGAATCTTCAGAAATCAGAATCGAAATCGTTTTCGACGTCTCGAAAGTCCAAAATAAATACAACTTCTCACACTTAACACTAAATAGGCTGAGATTTTTTATGGTTCCCAAACGACTATCTAAATCAACATAAATTAGACAATTTTGATGACTTCTTTCTCTCCCCCTCCTTCTATCTTCTCCTCCCTCTGCACTTTGTGCACGTGCCTGTGACTCCTACGAAATGTAAGATACAAAATAGTCAACAAGAAATAATATAATTAGCTTATTGTTCGAGGCGCAACGAAATAGAAACATAAACATAAAGAAGACGAAAAACAGAAAAACCAGAAGGCCGGGCTAACTTCGGCCAGGCCGAAGTTTGTATACCCTTGCAAGTTCTTGTGTTACTTAATCCCTGAATACACTTATCTAATTGTAAAGAACTTTGTGTAAAAACCAGTGTCTACACGCCATAGATATGTATGCATCAAGAATATATATACTTTATGGGATCGGAGATGCTTCTGACCTAAATTAATATACCCTTCTTGCAGGGGTATAACAGTTATACAAAATAGCGAAAAAATTCTGCAAAGGTTGATCAAAATCGAATGATTATAGCATATATGTAGCTGTCATACAAAATTTGTATTACAAACATATGATAAAATTGCTTGCTGCAGGCATACATACATATGTTTAATTTCCGACCCTATATATGTATATTCTTGATCAGTAACAATAGCCGAGTCGATTGAGACATGTCCGTCTGTAGGAACATCGAGATCTCGGACACTATAAGAGCTAGAGCTACCAAACTTGGCATGTAGACTCGGTTGCTCTGCAGGTAGATCGAGTTTATTTTTTTTTTTTTTTGATTTAAACTCCGTCCTGTTATGCTGATCAAGAATATATATACTTTATGCCATAAAGTTTATAGGAACATGAACATCTATCATTCCACCAAATTTCATTAAAATCGGAAATCAAATGACCGAGTTATACGTATAAACGTTTCGGAGTCATAGCGGTGCAAGGGCGGATTTGGCCGGTGGAGGGCGCTAAAGTGCTCGTATGCAGCGAGAAAGCATGTTTCGGATATCGCGGCATGCGATAGAAATTTAATACATGAATTTTTACTGGATGCATGGTCGGCCCGGCGACTTACTTTATTTTTATTTAATTTTTGAGCAACTTTGACAGATTTATGCGTTGTTGTGGCGTAAATTATTGCATCTTTTGTTGTTCCCACTTTGCCGTCTCCTCCTCCTCCTCCGCCTCCGCCTTCTTGACATTTTTCACCCACCACCTAGCCGTGCCTTTGTGTTGGTTGGGTGGAGAGAATGGATGAGGGGGAAGCGGCTTAAGTGGAAATCAGCCGAATTTTTGTTAGGTGACGGTGAGTCGTATGTTTATTATAAATATGTGAAATAGACAAACAATACGTGTAAGAGGGAATGTGTTTTGAATGCTTCTTCTTTGCTTTTCCTTTTGCTTAAATTGAATTCACTTGCTCGCGCTAGGAGGAGAGGGAGGAGCAGGAGAGTGCAGGTGCCAGAGTGGGAGTGGGAGTGGAGGGGGGAGCAGAGACTGCTGGAGATTTCTCCTTCTGAGGGGTTATTAAATCGAGTATGTATTGTTTTCGAGCGCAGTTACCGTCATAAAGCGTAGTTTTCTTGCTCTCTCACGTAATGCATAGAATCGGCAGCAGGTGGGCGTGTCAGCATCTTTAAATGCACCAGCACCGGCACCAGCTGCTGCTCCTTTTGTGCTCTAGTGTACCTTAGATTTTCTCCACTATTTTATTGGTGTTCCTGGTTATGATTAGTATGTATGTTACCACACACAGAGAGCAATCGAAAGAGAGAGGCAGAAACGCCGAACAAGTTAGGTCTCCGGCAAAACATTTTACGATGTTAACCAACATAAAAAGCCAAAAGACTTTCCGTCTTTTTTCTGCCAGAAGGAAGAGCCAAAAAGGACCTCAGAATCAATATATTTGCACAGCACTCAGGGGTCAAGTCGTCGTCGTCGACGTCGACGCCATCGGCAATAAAAATGCATGGCCACAGACACAAGTTATGCGCCGAAAAAAATAAGAAGAAAACCGACAACAAAAACAAACCTCCGACCATCCATGAATATAGTATAGAGATGGGAGGTACATCCATACATTTGTGAATAAAAACCCGTCGAAACTCTTATTGAAATTGCATTTTGTCCGCACACAACCGATACAAACTTGCATTGGAATTGGGAATGTATAAGAAAAATGAAGTAAGTCGCCGGGCCGACTTGGATATACCAAGCATCAGGGAAAAAAAACTACATCGAGTTTATAAAACTAAATTCATATATTGAATTTCTTTCTAACATATGCTATCTCGCTCACTCTTATGTGTGTGCACTTTAGCGCTCCACCGACCAAATTCGCCCTTGCACCGTTTTGAGTGCCAAACATTTCAACGTGTAACTCGGCCATTTTTATTCCGATTTTTATGAAACTTGGTGGAATGAAATTAAATTTCGATACGATAAATATTGCGGGAGAAAATCACTTTTTATTAAACTACGGAGGCGGAAGGGAGCGTGGCAAAAAAAATAAACTTGGTCAGCGTCGATACCACACGAGTCCACATTCTAAATTTGGTAGCTCTATCACTTATAGTTGCTGAGATTTCTGCACTCTTACGGACGGACAGGCGGACATGGCGATATCAATTTCTCTTCTCATATATAATAATATATATACTTTATAGGGTCGGAAAAGCTTCCTTCTCCCTGTTGCATACATTTTGGCGACTTTAATATACCATTTCATCCTATGGATGCCTGGTATAAAAATATATATTTTTTGCATTTTTCTTCAAAAAATTCCCATACACAGTGCACAAAAACTCAACAAGCACCAAGAAGCCTAAAAACAACCACAAGGGCTGTTTGAGAAGTAAATATCCCTAATCAGTTCACCAGAAATTCATCGAATATATGTAGAGACAACGGCAAGCAAAAGTATCTATTGTTAATTTTAATCGGTTTCATTTGTAATCGTAATCCATTCATCATTATTATAACGAAAAACGATTTGCGACAGGTTAGGTCCGTCTAGGTACTTGTCGTACGACCCTCGTTATGTCTGAGGAAGATGTTTCTTCTGCTCTCCAAATCCATCTCCGAACACTCTGACTCTTTGCACCCGTACCCATGCAAACTGCACAACTCGTTTTTCGCAGGAAACAACCGTTTCATCCAAAGGAAATGAAATATGCGCATAAATTTCATATCGTTTTTATGATTTTCTTTCTTGTTGCTGTTTTTGTTATAGTTTTCCTTCAGGTTCGTTTTTTATTTATTTTTGTTTCTTTGGTTTTTCTTACACTTTTATTGGTTTTGCTACGATGTTTCAGCATTTCCTCGCCAGTATCCCCAAAACAGAGAAGGGCTGCAAAATCCACAGAACAAAGAGTACAGAGAGGAGGTAGTCACTCCATGGGTAAGAAATCTGCCCCCTAAGATCAATGCGACTTTGAAGTGCTTTAAACGTATCTATCAAGTTTTTTACTTGAATGACTGATTAATTTAGATTTGCTCCGAAAGATGGAGAGAGAGAGAGTGAGAGAGATCCCAAAACTACGAGTGGAAATCAATGAGGGAAGTCCACAAAGAGAAAGCTCTCAATTTGCCAATAACAAATATATCCCAAAACTCACACAGACAAACAAAATTGATAATCGATTATCGAGAGAGCAAGCAACAATTCCAATGACTCAATAGACAGCAGTCAAAGTGAGATACATTTGTATCTTGGATGTGGAGAAACCTGCAACGAGACCTTATGATTTATCTTGTTGGTGGAGGAGGGATGAGGACCAAACCCAACTTGTATACTATATGGTACCCGAAACTTTTACGACTAATACGCCATGGCAAATGGACATTGGTCAGTTGAAAATGGTAAAATTGAGAGGAGAAGGACAGGGCAGTGAAGGTAGGAGGGTAGGAGGGTTGGAGGGTAGGAGAGAGATGTTATTAAAAGGCGGAAAAGTTGATGTAGTTTCTGTTTTTCTGAATGAATGAAAGGGCATAGCATTGCAAGCAGAAAAGTTAGTAATAGACCGGGGAATGTATAGTCTGCTGGAATGCAGTAGAGTGTGGGGGGGGTGGACCAGGGGTATTATGTAAAAGGAATTTTTCATTTACGCATTCGTTTGAATGATAGCACATAAAATGGACAAGGCGAAAGGTTTCTGGCTTCCATTTTATGCTTGCTTTTTGTGCAAAAGGTACAAGTTTTTGCCAAATGGAACATTTGTCACTAATTAGAGCAAAATCTGCAAAATGTATACACATGTTCATGTGTGTGTGTGTGTGCGTGTGTGTGTGTGTGTGTGTGTGTGTGAATGCTCTCATACACCTTTTGCTTCCTTCCCACACGAATCAATCAAATGAGAGAAAAGTTTCGTTCCCCTAATATGTTTTTCCAGTATGTTTAGCAATTTCCGTAAATGACAGCTGATATGGGTGCCTGGACTTGCCGCACACACGCCATGCCCATGCCCATGCCCATGCCCCAATTGAAAATTTCAGTTTTTTTTTTTTCGAAGGTATCAATAATTTATGCCCTTCATTTATTTGATATGATTAAGCGGTTATTTTCGTAGCCACGCAAAAGTTCATTTTGTTGAAAAAGTTTAACAAAATCAAAGCGAGCGAAAACAGTTCTCCAACATTGGGTGCAACTGAAACTTTTGCGGGTAACTGTTTATACATCAAATATTTATGGCTTGATGAGAAATCACGGACTCCTTTTCATTTCCAAAGTGTATCGCAGTGAACAACTGCACTTGCCCCGTCTAGGCATCGATAACAGGTTTCCATTCGATGCGAGGAACGTGCGAGAATCAAGGTTTTCAATAAATATGTGCATAATGGGCATATCAAAGAATATAAGTTCACCCTTGCCCTTGCAGTCATTGATCATTATATCATTTTCAATACTATGACGTCATACAAATAAATGACTCTTACTCATCTTCTCTCAAGACCTCTATTCATAAAGCCATCAAGCTTCAGTGCGAAGTCGACTCATCCGAGGATTGTACAAAACATTCGTAAATCTGGCACCACACCAACACGTTCTCGTCGAAAAATACTACGTAAAACCCATAGATAATTCCTGGTTTCAGAAACCCACTCGTTGGTTTGGTTTTTGTATGTTACAGTAGTCTGATCAGTCTGACTCCGATGAAAGTGCTGAGTATATCAACAAAAAGCTTAAATACGAAGGTTCATACAAATATTGCAAACACTGGGAGATTAGTTTGCATAGAAACAGACGGACATGGCTCAGTCGACTCGGCTAAATATACTGATCAAAAATGTACTTTATGGTGTCGAGATTCTCGACTTGAGAACACTTCCTTCTCTGCATGGTATAGAAGGAGACGCACAATATAAAATTGGGCCAGAAATGGCGAAATTAGAGTTACTTGTGTGTTTCTCATATGCTAAGGGCTAAAATTTTAATCAGATGGAGTCATTGGACAGGAGAAGCGATTAAAGTTACCACATAGAATTGTCCATTGTGTACGCAGAGAGACCACGTTCTTTATTATACCATGCATCCAAACTATGAAATGGTCTATTTAGGTCGCCAAAATGTATGTAACCGGCAAAAGGAAGCTTTTCCGACCCTACAAAGTATATACTATATTCTTGATCAGCATGAGAAGAGAAATTGATATAGCCATGTCCGTCCGTCCGTCTGTCCGTCCGTAAGAGTGCAGAGATCCAAGTCAACCCAGCGAATTTAACTTAATTTATTTTTATTAAAAAATACTTTTGTTGCCCTTACTTTGAAAGTAGAAATGCGAAATGCAGAAAATATTAATTAAAAGTGTGTACAATATACTATGCAGAAAAGGTGAGACATGGGGGCTGGAGTCAGAATAGATGTGGGGAAGTGGGAAAATAGATGGGTGGTGTACTGCGTGTGGTAATATGAGGTGAAATGTGGGGGAATGGGTTGAAACACAGCTCGCGGGGTGTGTGGTAAGCACTAAGTAAGCCAGCAACTACTGCTACAAAAACCTCTGGCAATGAATGTGAATCTAAATTGTTAAATTAAAACCCAGAAATGGAAAGGAAGACCCATATACATAGAAGTAGTAGTGCGATAAGTGCACGCACTAAGGTAGCCCATGCCAAAACTAAGCGAGAGCTGGTTCCAATCCAATTCCAACAATAAAATAAAGTAAGTCGCCGGGTCGATTTGAATATACAAGTGCATGAGCGATTTGTAGCATATGCTATCTCGTATAGTTCCTCAAGATATTGTTTTTCAAATACCGCAAAAAAACTTGATCAGCGTACACACCACACGAGTCTACATTCCAAATTTGGTAGCTCTATCTTTTATAGTTCCTGAGATATCTGCACTCTTTCGGACGGACAGACAGACGGACACGTCTCAATCGATTCGGCTATTGATTCTGATCAAGAATATATATATACTTTATAGGATCGCAAAACCTTCCTTCTGCATGTTATATATGTACGCTTGATTGGGTGAGAAATTATCTATTCCTTCTTTTATTCTGTCATTGTTTTGGGTCTTCACTTGGTGGTATCTTCCACAGTTAGACCTGCCTGCAATACTTTGCATAAACCTAAAATATAAACAGCCCTCGTAGCATGAAGGTGGGTAACGACGCTGCCATGGCAATTTGATGAAAGTTTTAAAAATTAGATAAAATATGCATAAAATGACGAAGCTAGAGAGTGACTTTATTTTCCACGGCGCCCACTTTCGGTGCACGTTCATTTTGCCAAAATGCGTGACTGTACCATCTCGAGTTTCTGCTTCAGTTTCTGTCGTTTCGCTTCCCTTCATGACACATTTTCGCTGTCAATTTATGTCATGTTAATGGAGCTGATACTTCCACTTCGCGAAGGTCGGTATCAGATGTAGTTGCAGCTGCGGCTGCGTCTGCCTTTTTGGCATAGCCATTTCCTTTTAGTATGTACTACTTAGTAGTAGGTTGCCTCACTTTATTCCAATTTAAGTAACAATTCTAATAAGCACTCATCCGCCAACATCAATTCATTAGATCATATAGGAGTCGAGTGCATGCGAAATGCATGTCTTAAATTGGTGACAAATTCCACTTCTGTCCTTCCTTCTCCCCCTCTCTCTATCTATTTATGCCACACTGTGTCGCATCATTTCTCTAATGAATATGAAAAGGGCTCGTTTGAATATGCATTCCTCGGTCGGTATTCCTTGGTATGTATCTATGTATGTATGTATGTATGTATGTAGGTGTTGACAGCATTTAAAATAAAGTAAATAAGTCGCCGGGTCGACTTGGATATACCGTGCATCAAGTGAAAATTCATATATTATTTACTTATCCTTTGGCCAGTCATTTGAAATGCCATATTTAAGGACTGATTTATGCACTTTAAACTCCAAATAGTGGTCAGATCTGTGTAAGATATATACTAAACAGATCTACACTAGTTATTTCTCATTAGGTGCATTGGTCCAATTGAATGGTAATCCCGATGAAATGTTTATTACCTATAAATCAAAAGTTGTTGTTACTATTTTTTAATGCCGGATATATACCATGCATCCATAGGATTAAATGGTATATTAAAGTCGCCAAAATCTATGTAAGAAATAAGAATTTTAGACCATATAAAGACCCAATAGCCGAGTCGATTGAGAGATGTCCGTCTGTCCGTCCGAAAGAGTGCAGAGATCTCAGGAACTATAAAAGCTAGAGCTACCAAATTTGGAATGTAGACTCATGTGGTGTGTACGAGGATCAAGTTTATTTTAAATTTTTATTCACGACCGCGAAATTCGAGATATTCGATTTTTGGCACACTAATACATATTATGAACATCTAAGTATCATTCCACCAAATTTCATTCAAATGGGAATAAAAAGTCATAAAGGTCATACGTAGAAAAGTTTTGTACTCAAATGACCGCAAGACAGATCTGGCCGGTGCAGGGCGCCAAACTGCTCGTGTGCACATCAGAGTAAGCGAGATAGCATGTGTTGGAAGTCGTGGGAGACGAAAGAAATTGAATTTTGACTTGATGCACGGTATATCCAAGTCGGCCCGGCGACTTACTTACTTTATTGCATTTAATTTTAATGCATTTTTTGGCTGCATTATGCACTTATTTTATTTTACTATTCTCCATGCCAATTTCATTTGATGATTATATTGATTTACATTTGTTTTATTTATTTAGTTTTGTGTCTACCTCAACCCCCATATCCAAGCCTACTCGACCACCAGTTTTAGTCATCAAACTAAGTATAAAATGCATTTAGTCTTGTTTTTTTTCTGGGTTTCCATTTCGTTTTTTGGTTTTTTTTTTCATGTTTGATGATTTATTCATTTGCACATTTCCTATGCAAATTAAGTGCGGTGGGTTGCACAATGGTCAGGCTAGTGGTAAGGGGGCGGGGCAGTGATGGGCGGTGAGTAAGGGTTATTCACTTATTTAGAATTTTTTGCCATTTGATTCATCTCGAATATATCTGCATCATTATTATTTTCAATCCACAGTGAAAAAAACTCATGGAGAACGCAAAAAAGTTTAAGAGAAAGAGAGTAATAAAAAT
This sequence comes from Drosophila sp. 14030-0761.01, assembly GCA_018150735.1. Taxonomy (NCBI): domain Eukaryota; kingdom Metazoa; phylum Arthropoda; class Insecta; order Diptera; family Drosophilidae; genus Drosophila; species Drosophila sp. 14030-0761.01. The sequence goes on from JAECWO010000003.1 coordinate 3,841,446, forward strand.
TACACGAAATTTAAAAATTTCTTTTTAAAGTTATTTACCGCCAAAATAAAATTTTTTTGATGAACTTTCAATTAACAAACGTTTTTTCTTTACTTTCAGGTAAACTTAAAAACCGATTTCATTTTGGTAAGCAAAGTAATCGAAATTTGGTTTCGCGGTTTTCTGTTTCGTTATAAGATTATTCGCTGATTATTGATCGAATATGAGACAATATCATGTTAATTTTAATATGATCCGATCATTATTTGCATTAAAGCTTTTTGTCGATTTGGAAGGAATTATCTCTGAGTTTATGGTTTCCTGAGTAAAGAAAGAACACTTTACAACTCCGTGAACTTATCTCGGATTTCACTTGGGCTAATTGAACTAAACTTTATATTTATTAGATTTCGAGCGTTTAGAAGCCACGGGCATTGGCTTCGGCATGGGCAGGCAAAGTGGCTTGTGGTGGCATGTATATTAGTCTGTCATTTGGGCTTCTTTGTTATCGAGTGTCGACTGTCATTAATTGGCTTGATTTTGGAAATGGTGCGTTTAATTTGGTTTTAATTAACCTTTAGGCAATTTGTGCGCAAATTTGTATTAAATGGCATTAAAAATGTTTGCGGCTTAAGCTAATTTTAAACGTTGCCCGGAGGGTCGGTACCCGTGACAGACCAACTAACCAGCCAAAACCCAAAATTTAATTATGAAATTAAATTAATTGAAAATTTATAAGTGGACCTATAACACACACAACGGTAAAGGCAAAGGAAAGGCAACAACAACACAATAACAAGGGGCGAGCAAACATTAAAACGTTAAATATTGATAGCCACAGAGCCAGAGCCTATAAATAAAAAAAAGGGGAGGCAAATCACCACCCATCCATCCACGTATCGAGCCACCGACCCAAAGAAGTCGAAAGCCAGTAAATAATGGTTATACAACAACAACAACAAGCACGAAAACCAAAAATTTAAAAAAAGAACCAACACACACACACACACACACACACACACACACACACACACACACACAAATTTATTGCAACCGCAGAAATTAATTTAAATAACCTCTTGAGAGTCAACCAACTTGGCGACAAAAATGGTTGAAAAACGAACACCCGAGCCAAAAGCAAAAATCTGGCACAGCAACAAGGACAACATGCCACATGAACAACAGCAACAACCAACAACCAACAAGAACAACAAAAGGTGCCCACTGAGCGAGTTAAGTGAACAAACCGAAAGGCCCACGCCCATGCCAACGCCCACTTACCGATATACCAAGATAAGGCACGACGTCGCAGCATCAGCAGAAAGCAGGAAAACCCTACCAGCACCCTCCAACCACCCCAGCAACCATCCCCCCCAACCTCCAAACCTTCGCCACCCGTTCCATCCAAAAAAAAAAAGCAAAAAGAAATCAAAAAGGAAAAGTTTTACGCGCCGGGCAGAAACTTTCGTACCAGATTGAAAGATTGGGCTCGCGTTTGGAGTCGAAGTTGGGGTTCGGGCATCGGTTTCTGGATGCGTATTGGGTATGGGTTTTGGGTTATTTCTGTCGTGGCAGCATCCATAAATAAAACACTAATGTTACATAAGTAAGACAATAATATGCACAAATCGTATCGAAAATGGGGCCATACGAATACACCGCCAAACGTCTCGGCAAAATGGTTCGATGAATTGTGCGACATACTTAGTTGGGAATACTTAGATCATGTTTGCCCCCATGCTTGTATGCGGCTTGTTGTCTGTCGGTTGAGTGACTCATAAGACCATTTTTATGGGCGCACACATACGTTCTGTCTTATGTATGATCAATTGAAAGGTCACTGTAAACTTTTCACATGAGCATAACATGTACTATTACTAAAAGTATAAATATGTTTGGATTTCGATCTGTGGGATCCATCAAATTACAGTTTAAAATATCTTGTCTACGTTTTAACCAATGGGGGCGTTATGTGATTCCGTTTTCGACGGCAATTTCGTATTCTTTTTGAGCTGGGTTTTGTACTTTCGACTGAAAAGTTAATAACTTTTCAATACTTTTCGATATTAAGAGCGACCGGGTTGCCAGATTGCATTCTAATAATATTTGATTTGTCTATTAAGCGTAAATCGGAATACTGCTTACAAAGCAGTACAAATTTTTAAAACTTATTTTAATTAATTGCACTGAAAAATATTAATTTCATATACATATGTACTACATACTTTATAGAGTCTGAAATCCTTCATTCTGCCTGCTACATTTTGGCGACTTTTGTACTTACATATGTATCATTTTATACTATACTATAGATACATATAGATAAAAAATACCGATAAAAGCTTCTCAAGAAATTTGGTGTTGCTTATAAAAGGACAACAATTTTCAACTTAAAAATATAAACTTTTAGTTTTTTCACTAAAATTAATAATACATATAATACAAGCCTACTCTTAAGTGTTATTATAGAGAGATAACATTTATTCGAATTTAAATTCATTTGCATAAAATTCATCACGTGTATTTTTTATTCTGCTTAATAGATAAACAAAAAATATTTTAAAACTGTAACAAATTTATCGATAACTTTGTAAAAATTGGTTATTATATTCTTCATTTATACTGACTAAAGAGGAAAATGTTTTAAACTCAGGCAGGATTACAATCGAAAAAATAACAGAGTATCGTTAGTAACTTCAAATTTACCAAAAGGTGGCGCTCATGTGCTGGTAAAACTGCATTGATTTTAATTCGCTGATAATTTCGAATGTTTCTGCTATGTAATGGGTTTCTTAAAGATCTCCCAGAAGTTATTACTTAACAACTTTGCAGATATTTATAGATCTAGCCCATTGTGCCCTAATGGCGATATTGTAAGATGTGATATTTAACCATTTAAAATATGCAGTCACACTAAATGCGAGTGCAAAGAAAAAGGTCTGGCTGTAAACAGCTTAGAGCGTCTGCGAGTACCATTCGAAATCCTTCAAAAGAAACCAAACGCAAGGAAAAGAAATGTATATAAGGGAAAAAGATGGAGAAAAGAACTTGATTTTATTGACATTTAAGACACTGAGCAAAGCTGAGCCGGCACACCCACCGTTTCGTCTCCCTCACCAATCAATAGCAACAACAAAGCACTCAATGAACACAAAAGAGTGACGAAGGCAAAGGTCTAATAGAGGAGAGCCTCAAACATAAGCTGCAATAAGAAGCAATTGGGAAAATATATATGTATATACATAAAGAAGGATTGAAAGTTCAAAGACGATGACGAGAAAGCGCATTGTCCGTGGCATTTTTGGCATTGACTCAAAACTCAAGATAAGTCACGGGACAGGCCTTCCTAGAGCAATAGAAAACCATTGTAAGCCTCTGGCTGCAATTTCTGCGGTTTCTTAAATATCAATACAAGCAGAAGAAGAACAAAAACTATAAGTTACGATGACGATTTCTGTTGCCCATTTGAATTTTGAGAGCGACTTTAATTAGCCAAACGGAAACCCGAACTAACAATAACTTGAACCCTTCATAGAGGACCAGCGGACGAGCAGCGAGTAACGAACTGATTGATGGATTGATTGCTTCAAATTGAGATTCGGACAGTTTGCCTTAGTTAAGAGTGGCAGTTAAAATATTTGAGAATTGTTTGTCGCCATTCAGAGTCAAAGTCTCAAAGTCCACAGTCCATAAAGGAGCCAAAGGAAGAGAGGAGCCCAGCAGCCATCAGCCCGTCATCTCAACTGAGTCATTCAAAATATTCCCTTTCTTTTCTCCTGTTTCCTTTCCTTTCGGTTTTACTTCTCTCATCCTCATCTTCATCTAAATTCTGTTCTGCTTTTCGTTTTTCTCTTCTCTTTTTGGTTTTTTTCTGTTGTGGCTGATTTATTATGCGTTAAAACACACAGATTTACTTGAGACTACAGATTGACGATTGGCCAGTCCAGACGCAGGCCGTTGATGAGTAGGATGAGAAGGATGATTGGTGAGGAATGGGTAGGGGAAGGGGAAGGGGATGGGGATGGGTGGAAGTGAAAACTGTTGACAGCAAGATTTGGTCTATGAATAAAGTGAGGAAGTTAAATGAAATGAAAGGAAATTAAGTATAAAGTGATGCCAAAGCCAGACATAAATAGGCCAAGTGAGAATATTTAAGAATTTAAGCCGGGACTGAGTCAACAATTTGTCAGGCAATGCAACCGTAACTAATAATGTTACCCAGACTGTAAGACATCATGCGAAACCTTTGAGTTGGAACTTTGTGTTTTCTTTTTGAGCTCAAACGATTATTCAGTTTCAATGGAAATATACCCTAATAATAACCGTTATCTGTTTTATCAATTACGTGGCCTCACCAATCCCCAAGACCATTATGGCGTTTAACGGCTTTTAATCTAACCCGCAAATATTTTCCAACACTGAACAAAGTTTCAAGAATTCGGATGGCCAAAGTCCAGTTTTAAATCGAAGTGTTAACTTAAAAATTTGATCACCACTACACAGAAAATATAATATATTTTGCTCTTCCGCTTCTTACCGCCGACACCACTCCCTCCACTTCAACTTCCACCTCTGTCCGTTCGACCGTCCGCTCACCTAACCGCCCCATAATATTTTGGCAAAAGTTTCTTATTTTCAGAATTGGAAAAGTAGCAAAGTAGACAGAGAGCGTGAGGTCGAGAGAGAGAGTGTGGGAGAGGGAGGGCGAGTGGAAGATAAAGAGAGAGTGAAGGCAAAAGTCTCTCACAAGTCCACTTGACACTAATAACAGATTTTGTGGTCGCTGGCAAAAGTTGTGTAAACACTGCAACAGCAGCAACTACAATTGCCCCTTCTTCATCTTTTACTTCTACTAGTTCCTCGTTTCCGCTTCGCCCGTCTTCGGTTTCGCCCTTTGCCATACATACATACATAGATATACTGCTGCTGCTGCCCCTTCCAGAAGTCTCATTTGCGGGCAGGCCAGTGCGGAGGAGGACTGAGACTGTCCATCAAAGGGTTAAGTGGCTTGTGGGCCATACACTTGGCTTCATGGGGTGGTGGGATGGGGGAGGAAGTGCCGTGCTCGTTTCGCACAGTTTGAGTGACCGACCGAAAAAGAAAAAAAAACGAAAACTATTTTAAGAATTATGATTGCACTTCCTAACTGGCAACTTAAAACGTAAGAAACGATGTAGACGAATTGAAACGATGTAGCCGAAAACGAATTTCAAGCAAAAGTGGTCAAAAGCGAAAGTAACGAAGTGGGACGAAGCAAAAAGGAACTTTTGGCTCCAAAGTTATCCAACATATTTTCGCTCAATCAGCGAAATGATGCAAACTAATGTGAAAAGCCGATGATAGGTTCTTTTTTCTAATACTAAGTATGATCTCGAAGCACTTTGTAAGCACTACATTTTAATTTTATATACCATGCATCTTTAGGATGAAATGGTATATTAAAGTCGCCAAAATGTATGTAAAAGGGAGAAGGAAGCTTTTTCGACCCTATAAAGTATATATATTCTTGATCAGCATGACAAGATGTCTGTCTGGTGCAATATAAACTAGTCCCACAGTTTTAGAGCTAAGGTATTCAAAGTTCGGATATAAGATCTTTTTTTTTTTGTTTGTTAAGCGAATAAACGAATCCCAGGAAATCCGATGACAAATTTTTTAGTGTGGTTAAAGTATTGCGTCATTGCATTAACACACAGAAACATAAAATGTAATGGTCAAGGGCTGCAAGGGTATACAACTAACTTAACTTCTTTGATATATACGAGTAATATATGAGTTTTCACTTGATGCTTGGTATATCCAAGTCGGCCCGGCGGTTTACCTACTTTATTATATTTTATTTGTTCTGTACTAACTTGGGCTATAAACTCATAACTTTAACTTTACGAGTAAAATTTTTGATGGTTCTGCCCCTCTCTTTCTCTCTTGCTTTTTCCCGCGCTTTCTAATAATTTAAATTCCAACAACAATTGACCTTGAGCAAAAGTTTTTACATAAAAATACAAAAATACACAAAAATAAGTCCAAAAGTATATCAAGGAAATTACTTATATAATTTAGAAGAACAAGCATAATTTACAAAAATGAAACCAAAAGTCTATAACTCATATGGTTCAAGTGTGGGGGTGGGTGGGGTGGTGATGCGATGTGGGGACGTCGGCCAAGGACCGGAAATGTGTAGAAGGGTGGGGCTACGATAGGGCGGGGCGGGGGTGGGGGAGGCGCCACAAAAAGCAGCTAAATTATTTTTTATTGCGTGACACAAAATCGGATGTAAAGGAAGAGCAGCAGGACAGGATGAGGATGAGGATGAGGAGGGAAAGGATGATGATGAGGAGGAGGAGAAGGATGACATGGACCTGAGTAAGGGAATAGGAATGACAGTAAGCGTTAAGTATGTACAAAGTGAAAAGTATTGCCAACGGGCGGAAAGTTTTGCCGCCGACGTCGTTGTCGTCCTGGCCGTCCTTCCCGTTGCCATTGCGACTGCCGCCCAACGACGTCAAACAAAGGTAAGGCGGTGGCAGTGGCAGTGGCAGTGGCAGTGGCAGTGGCAGTGGCAGCAACACTTGAAAGTGGAAACTTTTGCCTTGCCTTGGCTTTTGTCGCGTTTTTGTCTTTACTTAACTCGGCTGCAGCAGTTTTGCAGTTTGCAGTTTCAACAGAACAAAAAAAAAAAAAAAAAAATACTACTCAAGTCATCGCTTTGTTTTTCCGCAACTTTACACCTGCCCCCAAACTGGCGCCCATCCTTTGCAAAATGCAAACATCATCTTGGCATTATTACATTCCGCCTTCGGTTTTACCTGAAATAAGCATAAGTATAAGAAAAACGAAAAGTTCTGTTGGTTTGCCAACTTTTGCCTTAAGTACAGTCACCACCATCACCGCCATCACCGCCATCACCGCCAACACCGCCATTGCCGACATAGAAAGCCAAAAGACAGTGAGGGAAAACTCAGTGGGGAAAACTCGCTGGAATGAGTTACTTAATTTGCTTGTTTGTGGCTTCTTTTACGCACTGAACTGGAGAGCTGAGCTTGAGAAGCATTCTTACACACATACAAGGCGATAGGCTGACTAACGTCTCCTATTGGCTCCGACTGGTATGAGGCTCACTTCATCATCCGCATCATCATCATCATGTTGTCTAAGAGGATTTTATGTTCTGTTTTTTTATTTACTCATATCTATCTATTTATCCTTACCCATCCATCCATCGACAATGACCATAGACGGTCTTTTTTATCTTCATATTTCGTATACCCTGCATCCATAGGATGAAATGGTATATTGAAGTCTCCAAAATGTATGTAACAGGCAGAAGGAAGCATTTCGGACCCTATAAAGTATATATATTCTTGATCAGCATGAGAAGAGAAAATGATATAAGTAGATATGTCCGTCCGTCCGTCTTTAAGGGTGCACAGATCTCCGGGACTATAAATGCTAGGGCTACCAAATTTAGAATGTAGACTCGTGTAGTATATACGCTGGTCAAGTTTCTTTTTCTTTTTGCCACGCCCCATTTCGCCCCCGGAATTCAATAATAAATAAAATCGGATTGAAAATAACCGAGTTATAGGCGGATTTGTGGGGCGAGGGCGCTAAAGTGCTCTTGTGCACATAAGAGTGAGCGAGGTAGCATGTTTTATGAGTCCCTTCATGCGAGAGAAGTTTAATATACGAATTTTCACTTGATGCATGGTATATCGAAGTCGGCCCGGCGACTGACTTATTTTATTAATGATAATCTCACCTTCGGTTTGCGAAGACACTCTCTTTGCGCTCTGGTCTTGCTTCCTTCACTTCGCTTTGTTGATTGTTGACGGACATGGCAAAAATTTAAGAAGCTTTCGGGTAAACTAATAAAATCACTATAAAAGTTATAGTGGATTATGAAAGTTTTATTACGAGCATAACAAAATTGTATGAATAATGAAAAGTTTTTTTTTGCAAAATGGATGCCGACGCGTCTGTCCATAATAATTATCATAAATTTCAACCAGTGATTATTTTCAAAACAATTTTTTGAATATTGAAATATGACTTTAGAATGAGCAGGCTAGAGGTCATAGTATTAGAGGCAAACTACAAATTGTGCAGGTTGCCAGCCAACTTCACAAGAATCGTAATGTCACTGGTCAACGTTAAAACTAGTTGGGAATTACAACATGATAAAGTAACGCAAGAAGGCACGGCTCACAATGCTGGAGTTCACTTCTTCTTTGCTTACCCAATAAAAGACCTCGAGCGTGCTTATTCTAAAGTGATAGTAAAAATTTGATGTGTTAGGTATGATATTTAATTATACGAATGCTGACGAATCTAGGGACTCATATAACATTTAATTTAATACCTACTTATGTTTAAGATTCATCTCTTTATGTCTGCATTTAAATTTTTAAAAATTTCTTAAACTCTCCTCGTAAAACATTCGAAGCCAATCAATTTGAAATGCAATCGCTAACCATAAATCAAGAGACCATAAAAATGCTAACCGAAATGTTGCAATCGCGGGTGCCAAGTGACTTGACTATCTCCGACTCTAAATATAAACCCGAAAAGCAAGAGTGACACTGAGATACACCCTCTCTCTCTCCCCCTTTGGGGGTGTGTGTGTTTGCCTGATAGAAGGAGATAGAAAGAACAGAAAAGGCCGACAAAATCAGCAAAACGAACATAAATCAAAAACCAAATGGCTGAGCCCCTCGCGATACGACACTATCGACTGCTCCATGCCCTATCAGCATAGTTACAACTACTCGTATAGTTTGGGGCGATTGCACAGCACGTACACTAGTTGCACTCCTGCAAAGTTGTACTATCGTTTGATTCCAAACGACTCAGAGGGTTGTCTCATCGAGAATATAAAGAAAGAAGGCATTATATATGTATATACATACATATAATCGGTTATGTAAAGTATTAGTTCCCTCGCTTTTGCACAGTGTATGTGTGAAAGTGGATGACAAAGGCAAACCAAGTGAATGACTAATTGGGAGGGTGCCGGGAAGAGAGGGCGTCCATGAGGAGCGTGTGGGGAATTTAGATTGCATGCAGGGCTCGGGACTCCAATTAAAGAGGCATTAACAAGCCTGCAAAAAATTAAATGAAAATAAAGTAAGTGAGTCGCCGAGCCGACTTGGATATACCATGCATATATACCGCTGGAATGGAGTAAGGAAAGGAGTAAGGAGTAACTTTTTATCGAATTCCGGTCGCCGAAGGGGGCGTGCGAAAAGAAAAGAAAACTTGACCAGCGTACATACTAAACGAGTCTACATTCTAAATTTGGTAGCTCTGTCATTTATAGTGCCTGAGATCTGTGCACTCTTACAGACGGACATGGTAAAACCAATTTCTCTTCTCATGCTAATCGAGAATATATGTACATATATACTTTTTCAAGGTCGGAAATTCCTTCCTTCTTCCGATTACATACATTTTGACGACTTTAATATACCATTTCATCCCATGGATGCAGGGTATAAAAGTAAATGACATGAACAATTTGTTGTACATTCTTGTAGATAGAAACAAAGTATGTTTATTTAAGACTTGGACTCGTACATATATATAATTATCATAAACCTAGTGAAGCACTAAATCAGTTAGTCAATAAGTTGGACAATCTGTTGAAAAGGGCAAAGTGTCGGACTTCTTGCAGAGAGTTTCGACCCCTCTGAACTCAGCTCACCAATCTTTTGCAATGATTCCCATTTGATTTTTAATTATTTCCATATATCTGACGTACAAAAAATTGCATTTCGATCTGCGTTTCTTGGGATAGCTTCTCACGCCATAGACCATTTCGCTCTGCCAGTAAATAATGCTATGGAGAATTTCATTTACTTCTTTATCAAAGTCTTTTATAAAATGCCCTTCAAATGTATGGCAACATCGAGCATTAGCAAGTTTCTATGAAATGACAGTTGTTGTTGTTGTTGTTGTTGCTGGGGCAGGCAACAAAGTATTTTGCATCCGCAGCAGGGGAAAAAGTCAAGTGAAGGGGGGCGGTGGAAAGGTGTCAGTTAAGGGAATGCAATTTCTATGTTTGTCAGCGCCAACAACTATAAATAAAAACTACTACAACTGAGTTCAACTGGCATCTTGGAGATGCAGGCGTGTCGTGGAGGGGATTGGGGTGGGTAGAGGGAAAGGTGAATGGTGTTGCTGCTGACAATTGCTTTAACAATTTCTTCATTGATTTCATTTTTTGACACGGCAACAACGACGACTTTTTTGGACCCTGCATGATAATATTAATGAACATCTTCTCGCTAGAACTTTTGAACTGTAATAAAGCCAGTGAGTCGCCAGGCCGACTTCGATATACCATGCATCAGGTGAAAATTCGTACATTAAAGTGTTTTCGCATGCCGAGACTTCTAAAACACTCTGTCTCGCTCACTCTTATGTGTAGCCCTAAAACTTGCGCATTTTTATTCCGATTTTCATTGAATTTGGTCGATTGATAGATAATTACGATACGATACAAATGGAGTAAGAAACAAAATTAAAATAAAGTAAGTAAAACATTTAAATTAATTTGGTCTGCGTGCATACTGACCAAATACGATAGCTCTAGCTTTTATAGTTCCCGACAATATAGGGGGCGTGGCAAAGAAAATAAACTTAATCAGCATACACATCGCACGAGTCTACATTCCAAATTTGGTAGCTTTAGCTTTTATAGTTCCCGAGTTCTCTGCACTCTTTCGGACGGACAGGCGAACAGACATTTTGGCGACTTTAATATACCATTTCATCCTTTGAATGCATGGTATAAAAATGGAGTGCAGTTCAACGATGTTGCCGCTGCTGCCATTATTGCTGCTGCTGCTGCTACTGCTACTGCTACTGATGTTGCCGTTGTTGCTTTGTGTTGCCCATTGCAATTGAATTGTAAAGGCAAAAGCAAAGCAGTGCCAGCAGCGACCCCGGCATCAGCAATCTTTTGATAGATTGCGAAGAGTCAGAAATCAATTTATTTATGAAACTCAAGCTCAACCGAATGCAATCCAAAAACTTACTAGCAAGCTGCGCAGATTGCTTGAGATATTTTCTAAAAGGAAAAACCAAAAGATTAAATAATATATTAAGTAAACTGAAGTGCAAACCCATTTATTTCAATTAATTGAAGGCCAGATAGAAGAGAGAGCAACCCAATCAACTTGTTGGTAATAATTTATTATCAAATTGCTGCTGCTGTTGCAACATTAGCAACATTAATGAAAATCTCTTGTGGGCAAATGGATTGGACTCTTACCGATTCTCTACTCTGTCCCCGTTTGGACTAAAAAGGGATATTAACATTACAGACATTAGACATTACATTAGCTTCGAATTTTACAAGATAAGCACTTTATATGTCAAATTTCTTACCAAATTCCTCCTCTTAGAAGTTCTGAAGGGGAACCTTTTCTTGGATAAAATTAGTATCTGTCCGAATCAGATGATCAAGAATGTACTATATATGATCTGCGCTGTATTCATTCCACCCAATGGGCTAAGTACAGGGCATAAACAGAAGGAATGAGGAATTCGATTTGAATCAAAATTACATTGTGAGGTATTTGCATGCATAGGATGAAATGGTATTTTAAAGTCGCCAAAATGTATGTAACAGGCAGAAGAAAGCATTTTCTAATAACCAAGTCAAAGCGGTGCAAGGGCGGAGTTGGCCGGTGGGGCGCTAATGTGCACACACCTAAGAGTGAGCGAGATAGCATGTGTTACAAATGGCGGCACGTGAAAGTCGACCCGGCGACTTATTTATTGTGTACATATTCTGTTTGTATGTCATTTGAAAGAACTTTACCTTGAAGTTTGAACAATTTCACTTGACATAAATTAAAAGACTCAAGTAAAATGTTTGGCATGTTGGCATTGCCAGCAGAAATCACCTCATTTGAAGTTCTCGCATGTTGCGAGCAGCTTTAATTGTTTTTTAAACGCATTTTAAGTACTTTCAATTAAGAAAGAGTGACACAGAGAAATAGATAGAAGAAGAAAAAAACGCAACTTCGACAATAAACAAACAACGAACAAACAACACAAACAAAAGTGTGAGAAAAGCAACTTCAAGTTGTTGATGACGATGAAGGCGATGAGCAACATCATTGAAATGTGCCATGCAAAAGGCTTAGAAATGGGACGCTTAAGTGTCACACACATACTTAAAGTCAGAGATTTACCTAAAAGTGAGCAGCTTTTTAACGCTTTTACTTTTTCCAAGAGACAAAAAAAAAAAAGGCAAACGACAGCAGCGGCAGCTCATTTAATTTGTTGCTTCCCCAACAATCCCCCACTCCCCCAATCCCCCAACCCCGCAACGTTAGCCTAATTGTCGACTATCTCAAGTCAACAGCCTACCCACCCAAAGGCAACCCCCGTAGTCCCAGTCCCAGTCCGCCCCCCTCATTCCCTTTCACTTTACAACCAATCTCCATCTTCTGGCGCGCAATTTTTGCTTGCTTCTCTTCATCTGTTTGCTGTCTCAGCGTATAAATTTGTTGCTGTTGCTGCTGCTCTAATTAGAATGAAACGATTTTCATTTCATTTTGCATTTTCATAGTGTCGTCGTCGTCGCCGTCGTCGTCGTCGTCGCTGCTCATTCTCATTCCGATTCGCATTGCTGCTGCCCGGTTTGGCCCAAAATGAATAATTTACGCTGCTTGCTCGTTGCTGCTGCCGTTGGTGTTGGTGTTGGTGCTGCGTTTGTTGATGATGTTGCTGCTGAGGCAAGCAAAATTCATAGAAAATTATAAGCCGGCGATTGTGCAAGTAGATTTTCCCGCCATTTCCCCCCTTAGCCGGTTTACTTTTAATGTAATCGTAACTATAATCGCCCAGCCATAGTCTCATTTATACATACCGACAAATATACTTATGTACGTATGTATATATGTATGTATGTATGTATGTATGTATATGTAGTTAACACATAACCATGAGAATGAGAGAAAATGTGTTTAGATTTAATTGTTAGCAACGACAGCAACATTAAGACATTTCATTTAAAATGTGTTTGAAATGAACTAAATCTGTTGAGCATATGACCTGCATTATCTTTCACAGATAAGAGAGAGAGAGAGGGAGAGAGAGAACGAGAGAGGGAGAGTGAAAAGGAGTGGCAGAGTGCAGAGGACTGGCAAGAATCCTAATTACTAACTATGGATTACTAACGCTGGATGCAACTAAAATGTTGTGAAGTGTGAAGCTATTGCCCAAAAGTCATGTCAAACCCAAAACAAATTGTTGGAGAAATATTAGAATTGTCTACTATGCAATTTCCTTTGGCGAATGACAAAAAACTTTGCTTTGTTTTTATACCCTTGCGAAAAGGGTATATTCATTTTGGTCAGAAGTGGAGGAGTATTACAAAAACTTGCAAGGGTATACAAACTTCGGCATGGCCGTCCCTCTTTTTATACCATGCATTCATAGAATGAAATGGTATATTAAAGTCGCCAAAATGTATGTAACAGGGAGAAGGAAGCTTTTCCGACCCTATAAAGTATATATATTCTTGATCAGTATCAATAGCCGAGTCGATTGAGACATGTCCGTCTGTCTGTCCGTCCGTCCGTCCGTCCGTCCGTCCGTCCGATAGAGTGCCTAGATCTCAGCAACTATAAAAGCTAGAGCTACCAAATTTGGCATGTAGACTCGTTTGGAGTGTACGCTGATCGAGTTTATTTTTTTTTTTCGCCCCGCCCCCTTCCGCCCACGCTATTCGAAAAACAATATTTTGAGCCCCCATATTTCGGGAACTATAAAAGATAGAGCTATCGGATTTGGACATTAGATGCGTGCAGTATGCACGCAGACCAAGTTTGTTTCAAATTTTTGCCACGCCCCCTTCCGCCCCCGAAATTCGAAAAATTCGATTTTCACCCGAAATATTTATCGTATCGAAATTAAATTTGGCACACTAATACATGTCACGTATATCTATCATCCCACCAAATATCACAAGAATCGGAATAAAAATGGCCGAGTTATACATAGAAACGTTTTTCACCCATTGCGGTGCAAGCCAGATGCACGCAAAAAAGAGCGAGATAGCATATGTACTCGTTTCCACATAAGAGTGAGCGAGATAGCATTTAAAAGAAATTTAATATATATCTCTTCAACTAATGCATGGTATATCCAAGTCGGCCCGGCGACTTACTTACTTTTTTTTTTTTGGTTAGAATAAAATTGAACTTCTTGTGTTTGCGGTTGGTTTGTCAGAAGACCAACAACAGAAAGCAAATATTAATAATAATAAGTCAACAACTATTCTACACTCTGCAATGTTTTTATACTCTACACGCAAAAAAAAGAACTTCTATTACAGCCTTCATTTTGTCGTATCTATCCATTATATGATAGGAGTGAGTGATAAGGGGGTTTGGATACATATATTCTTGGCACACAAAATCGGCGGGATTTATACTCCTTTGGTACATCAACCTGTTTGTTCCATTCGCCTCCAATTTGTAGAATATTGAAGGGTATAAAGCCATTTATATATGGCTTACGCAATAGTCTCTGATTTCGATTTGGTGCTCTGACCTAATGGCTTAATTTACATTAAATTACCACAGAATTGATGTCAACATAATTCTCTGATTTTTTTGCTGCCGTTGTTAACAACAAAAATCAGCAATAAAATGGCCAAACCGCAACATTATCGTCATCGTCATCAGCAGCACTATCATGATGTTGATAATGATGTTGATAATGATGATGATGAGGAGGTTGATGAGGTTGATGTGAGTGAACCAGAAAGAGCTTGGCCAATTCATACATATATGTATGCTATGTAGATGTTAGTTGCTATTGTTCTTGTTGTTGCTGCTGTCACAATTATTCAATGAAAAGCAAATTTGCGTCTACATGTTGATAATGGTGAATGGCCATGCCAACAACAATTTCAAGAATGTAATGCAATCTTCTGGTCAGATTACGAAACAAAAAACGCAAATTGAATATGAACTAATTGATACTACAAATTGGAATGATTTAAATTTACAGATGCATGCGGCAAACGGTTTGCTGAATTGTTCGAGTTCGATTTTTTTCTTCTCCTTTTTAAACTGAAGTCAATAAAGAAATTACATAAAATTCGTCTTGAAATTAATTTCATTCTACGTCTCAAGTTAATGCTTAATAGTTTTTGCGGCTTAAAAAATAACCAAATATCTATTGAAACGAAAAAGCAACAAATTGAGCAAATTAAATTATCAAAGTTTTTCTTCTCAAACTTAATTAAATATTAAAGAAGCTAACCGAAGTTTGTATACCCTTTTGCAGCCCTTGATCATTACATTTTGTGTTTTAACATAAGTTTTTCTGTTAATCTAAGTAACTCAAACTCGCTTAATAAACAAAAAAATCATAATTTTTACTTATACATTTGCTTTACTGCTCATGTGTGTGACATCAGAAGTTATGTTTATCCGATTTTCTTGAAATCCAGGAATATGATGATGTATTGTCTATATATTTATGTGCATAATCAGTTTGGATAAGATTCTCCAAGAAAAAGAGAAATTACTCGTACTAAACGGTCGTTTTTGTATGGCAGCTTTATGATATTTTACGCCGATTTTTTTGAAAATCGCAGATAATTTGCCTGGGATCTAAAAGAGCTTAAATACGAATTTTGAAAGCCATAGCTCCAAAACTGGTTAGCATACGTTCAGACAGAGAGACGGACAGACGAACATGGGTATATAAACTCGTCTTCCCATGCTGATCAAAAGTATATACATATACTTTTATGGGGTCGGAAACATCTGACCATTTTTATAATACCCTTTGCAAGGGTATAAAAACTCTTCTTCTGAGCGACGTAGCTTGGGGGTTTCGGTGGCAAAGTGGCTTGAAGTCGATTGTTTGCCATTTTTGGCACGATTGTGCCACGTAACATGAAATTAAGTAAAATACACGAATTACATTTGTACTTTGCGTGCCATGCGCCATTTGTTGCAAACGTGACAATCGCTGCTGCTACTGCTGTGACTCCGATACTGACTCCAACTCCGAACTTTTAGACGGAGTCTGAGTCTTGATGGTTTGGAAACTGCGGCCGCATACCTGCAAACGTAGGACCCAATACGTTTGTCCCCCATCACATTTTCCACCTCTAATGGGTCTAGTCTGAGCAATCAAAATGCTTCTTGGACTTTTCCGGCTTATCACACTTTTCGTTTTCTGTGTGAAGGAACTTTGAATTGGAAAAGTTTGCACTTTTTGTTGATGGTATGACAAAGTTTTCTTTTGGAAAACAATTACCCAGAGTTCCATTCGAAAGGTTTTCCCATGATAAAGTATCACTGCCAATTTCAAATTTTTATACTTGAATCAAACACAAAACTGCTAGCCAATCATTAAGAATTCATGCAGACTTTAATGCAGTTTTTAGCAACACTTTGACAGCAAAATGGGATTAGCCATTATAGTGACAAATTTAGTGGACGTTCGCAATTCGTAAAATTTAAATCCCCTAATATTTCTTCAGACTAAAAAAGTGGACATAATTATTTTTCAGTTCTGGCCTCTGATGGTTAAAATATTCTTTATATATTTCTTCTCATATTGTATTATTTAATTCGTATAACAAAATCAACGTAAACGGAAATGTTTCTTACAAATGTATATTTGATATCTGAACTTTTTTAGTTATTCAATTTTTCAATTTAATTCAATTTTGCTTTATTTTCTTGGTATTCTAGTTTCTTAAGCTTATGACCTTTTTATTTAAAGTTCAGGCTAACTTTTGCCTTTTCATTCGGTGTAATACATTATGTTAGTTGTGTTTTTTTTTTAAATTATGTTTTGCCATTCAAATACTAGTCTAACACTAAATCCTCCACAACTCCAAGTTTTTCGCTAGTTTAGGATCGAAATGCGTATTCTTATAAGAACATTTAATATTTCTAGCCTCGTCAAGATCGGACACAGTTTCAAGTCTTGCCCATAATTACAGCTTATATAAGAATTTTGATTCCGGAGAATATTACTATAATATGGTTAAGAAGTTCTGGTGGTTCAAAATTCAAAAGAGCTAAAAAATTTCAAATGTAGACTCGTGTATAATATACGCTGATCAAGTTTATTTATTTTTTTCGCCAGTCAACGTGAATTTAGGATAAAATATTTGCAAAAAGGGGAGATTAAGTTTGGTCAGAAGAGTGCACCGCATAGAAGGTGGCATCTCATCCTATGACGTGTAGGTTCCCGTTTTTACACAAAAGGTGATTTCATTTTGCTATCTCTATCACAATCTCTATGAGTAACACAAGAACTTGTGAGGTTATACAAACTTTGGAATGGCCGAAGTTAACCCGGCCTTTTGGTTTTTAAATCGTTATTGCTTAGTTAAAAATGTTGATATTTCTTAATAACAAAATATAATCCGACTTGTCGAAAAATTCCATCTACGTAGGTTAGATTTTTCGCAAAATTATTTGTGTCGGATTTAAGACACTATTGTCAGAAGAAATATATATGTATACATATGTATCTTGTTTGTATTTTGTTTATGTATTTACCCAATACTTGACAAGATGATGAGGAAGATGATAATGATGATGATGTTGAGGGCAATGATGCCCTGCGAATTGTTGGATGCACAGTAAAGGGCGAAAAAGAAGAGTTCTGCCAACACTTGGCCCTAAAAGGCAGCTAGACTAGTACAACAGCAGCAACACTAAGTGGAAATCTCGTTGCTGTTGCTGTTGCTGTTG
This sequence comes from Drosophila sp. 14030-0761.01, assembly GCA_018150735.1. Lineage (NCBI taxonomy): Eukaryota > Metazoa > Arthropoda > Insecta > Diptera > Drosophilidae > Drosophila > Drosophila sp. 14030-0761.01. The sequence goes on from JAECWO010000003.1 coordinate 3,859,172, forward strand.
CTGTTGCCGTTGTTCTCGGTGTCATTGCCGTGGCTTTTAACGTTGCCGTTCCCGTTGCCGTTGCCTTTGCTGTTGTCATGGGCAACACAAAAATTGCATTTTGAAAAATGTTGCATATCATAAATAAATGTTAACGCAAATAAATCAACTTTGCTGACATTTGTCAGTTGTCGTCTCGTTGCCTATATCTCTGTATAGGTATATATATTTTTGATGTCTTCAGCTTTCTGGTTTAGATTTGTGTTGCAACTTTTGCTTTTAGCGAGTGATTCCTGTATCTCGTTGCCATTGCCCTTGCTTTTTCCACAGCTTGGGAAATGTCAAGCGCACTTGGATCTCTGCCTGCCTCTGTCTGTCCAATGTCGCCTGACAAAATGCTTTACAAATTGCATATTATTACCTCCCCCTATTTCCTCTCTATGCCCCATCCACCATATGATAAGTGAGTCGAGTGGAGTGCGAATAGAAACAAAAACAATAACCATTAGCAAACGCTTCAAAGGACATAAAACAGTTGTGCAAATAAAAGACAAACAGAGCTACATACATACATAAATGTGGCGGTGGATAAGGAGCATAAGCAAATGCCGATACACGAAGAGAAAATAAAATGCACCTCCTGGTGAAAATTCAGTCCAAGCCCTACACTGGAAATCTATGTATTCTTTTCTTGTGACAGCTCTAGAGCCTTCAATTTCTAACTTAAAGATGGCCTGTGCCTATTTTGATTAAGATATCCTAATTGGTAAGGCCAGGAGAAGCGATTCAAGTTAGCTACAAAAACCACAAAGAAATGCTTATTGGGTAAAGTGTTGCCAGAATTCGAGCGTAAAAATTAAAGCTAGAATAAGCTATCAGGGGTGTCACAGAAAACGCTAGCGGTTTTGGCGACGTTTGAAATGTAAAACGCCGAAACCAAACGTTGGTGTCATGGAAATCTCCGACGTTTCATTTTCGGCAACATTTTCGGAGCCACAGCCACCGGTTGGCACAGCAGCTGACTCGATCGCCGCTATTTCGGTATTTCGATTATCGATAAGTGAAATAGGGTTGTGCAATTCAAAAAAAAAATACTAACGTTTGGAATTAAAATGTTATACATTTTTCGTAAACCAAAAATTATTGCTAATGTTATACAACAAGAAAAAATTTACTTATTTTTTGGAGGTACAGTTAACATACTGCAACACCAAAATTTTTAAAATTATTATCGCGCGCATTATTGTCGCTGCTTTGGCAACCCTGTTGTTTACATTTACTTCAAATTTGTAACTGTAAACAAATTTTGGCAAATTAACCAAAAATTTAAGAACAATTAATTAAATACAACAAGATGAATAGAATGCTTCGATAACTGCAAACTATTGCGTTTGTAAGCCTACATTCTCTTTTCTACACAATTCTTTTTTCGCAACAAAATGCAATATCGTTGGGAATATTATTTAATCTAGACTCTTGCTTCTTTTTAGCAAGCGATTTCCATTTTTACAAATCTTCAATTACAAATGAAATAATTTAAAATTCGATGAACATATTCAAATGCAAATGTAATTAAGTTTATTCGATCATATTAGAAACCATATCCATCAGAAATCCAAAAAATTTCAATTCATTTTAAAAGGGCGGCAACTGCAATTGCATTTTTTTCAGCTGTTTACATTTCTTCTTCTTCTTTGGCTGGCCAAGATAAAAACAGAGACGTCAACTTGGTGTATTTTTTCGACGTTTACATTAAATTTATGCGTGTACACACAATTTAAAAAACTTTCTTAAATTTGGTCGTAATCTATAAAATTTGTGCTTACTTGTGGCATATAACAAAGTAAAATTGGAAACACAAATGTTTTGTCCGAAAATTAGTTTCTGCCGTTTTCAGCAGGATGGCAGCCTTGCTTATGGGTGATTTAAGCAAAAACGACGCTTGCTTGATTTTTCACAGGCGTTTTCGTAAAATAATAAATTATATATGAACACAAATATTGCCAGCGATTATTTGAATGCAATTCCATCCAAAAATAATCAAAGTTTATTTCAACACCATTCTTTTTTCAACATAATTTGCTGTAAGCGCAAAATTAACCAAACGTTGGAGAAAAACTTGTAACTTTTCAAAACTGTCAAAAGAGGTTTCTGTGACACCCTACATTTGTGTTTGGGGCGATTTTAGGGCGTTAGCGATTTCTGTGACACCCCTGTATATGTAAGTTAAGAAAAAAAATAAGGTAACCCAGAAAACATCTTATAAACATGAATTTTAATTATATAATTATTATATAAATTATATTAAATTCCTTTGAATCTTCATATTTTTTTAGAGGATTCAACTAAAATTAGATATTTTGAGAAAGTATTTGCCATGGCACAATATGTATCAAGCAGTTAAATTTAAAATTTACCATATAAATTTGGTTTTATAAATTCGAAGTCGTTTTTTCACTTGGTATATCCAAGTCGGCACAGCGACTTAATTTATTTCATATTATAGTGTTTCCAGATTTTCCCTATTCAAGAAAAACGTTAGTAGTATTGGCATACGTATAAATCTCTCTTATAAAAACAGTTTAAATTTAAGTAAGTCCGTCATACTCTTGTGTGGGGCGTTCAAATCTCTTTTATCCCGTCTAGTGTGCGGGGTATTGGATGATAGGAAGTGAAATGTGTTAGTTATTGTTGTTGCCATGCCATATTTTCGTTTTCGTTTATGTAATTTTGAAAACGGATTATGTTATTTTCGCTCGGCATCAACATCAGCAGCAGCAACACCAACAACGGCAACAGAATCGGCAGCATCATCAACCAAAAAGTTTCATGCATTGCAATTTTCTCCATCCACTTTATCCATCTCATTCTCCTTTTCTTTCTCTGTGTGTGTGTGTGTGGTGTGTGTGTGTGTTGAAAACAGTTTTGGCAAAAGGCCATTATAATTAAGTATGTGTATGTGTATATGTATGTATGTATATGGGTCTATATAGTTGCGATATGTATTAGAGTCGGACTGTCTGTTTATGTTTTCCCTTCCATTGTTGTTACCTCCCATAACGCAAATAAATCAAATTGCTTTTTAAATGGTTTGAAAAACAACTCTAGAAACCCCCGAAACCCCTACATCACGCCTCCCCAACCCACCTCCAATGATCCATACATCCATCCATCCTCCCAAATAGCACTCGCAGTCCCAAAAATTGGGGAAATATCCCAGAAGAAAATTATCTATGTCGATTTCGACATACCCTAGAGTCTAGGAAATTTTACTGGTCTACCTGGACTCTCTGCTTCTTTTTCTATCCAAATATAGACCCCTAACTAAACTAATTAATAAAAGAACAACCCAAAAACTGATTGCAATTAACTGTCGTTAGCAATGAAAACATTTCCATTTGGTTGGGATACAAAATATATTAAGTTTGTTTTCCTTCTGCCTGTAGTATATGTCTCATACTCTTTTCAGGTAAAGGGTATTAAAACCGGAAAAAACAAGTACATACATATGTATATAAAACTTGCAACCGAATTTTGTGTCTGTTTGAGTTTTGTCAAAATGCAAAGCAAATGACCTCGCTTCGACTGGCATCTGTCATACCTTTCTACAGTATCTATGAAAAAATTTTTAGCATTCTTTTGTCACCTGTACTAACCGAAAAGTCGAAATCATTATCCATATTAAATCGCTAAACATTTTGAGATGATTCTGTTGATCATTTCTATGAAACCCATAGAGATGGGGCAACCCCATATTTATCGATTGTTACGATAACACATAACAACAAAATCGACCTTTTTTTTGATGCATGGAGTTTTTCTACTGTTGTTTAGTGATTTAAGAGTTCTGATTTTGATACCATCAGATTTCTTGTAGCTAATTTCTTCACGAGAATATATTTTTAATGAAAATGAAAAAATGTTGAAAATGTCGTCCTTTCTGACAATGTATTGCGTTTTTTCTCAAAACCGAAACTGGCGAAAGCCAAATATAATTTTTTCTTTCAAATTTGTCGACTTTGATGTCATTTTACAACACTAATTTATATGGATGACCTATTTTATTCTTACAAGTATAGTTCTTTTTTGACAGTCCTCGGTATATGAGTTGTTATAAATGTAACTGAAAAACGAGGATCCGGGTTCGAATCCCAGAATAGTGTATGGATTTAGTTATCACTTTTAGTTTAAGAGTTTAAGAAATTGCATGTTTCATTTTCGAATTCAGGCTGATTTAAAAAGACTGATTAGTCCATAGAAAGCCACGCGATTAACAGCAACTGAAATTCAGTAAAATTCCTTAAACAGTTTAAACAGTCCTGATTGTTTTTGTGTTATCTGTAGAGGATACATGTACAAAAACTTCCGTTTGAATGCGTCGGACTTCGTGGAAAAAGCACACTTTGTTCAAAGTGGGGAAATCAACTGTGATGAGATCGAGGAAGAAGAGGCTGTCGAAAAAATCGTGGCTAGATATAATCATCTCAATGTGTTCACTTGAGTAAATGGAACCGATCAATGTAGTCAGCGATAACTAAAAGATATATTATTTATACGACTTATCGCAGCTTTCCCCTTCCTATACATACACACCCATTTTTCTTGTCTCTTAATCTTTTTTAATAATCAAACTTTTACTTCCTCATTATGCCAATTTTTAATTTGGCAGACAAAAGCTGCGTGACGGCAACAACGACAGCAAAACTCACCCACATTGACTCCAGCATTGCTTGGCTGGCCATTGTGTTTCCATTGTTTGACTCTCTAAAACACATAGACCCAATTCCCACACATTGTTTAATTGCTCACAAAAACGCAGCCGCTATAAAAATTCCTACTCTTCCAACTTCCAACTTACCAGACATGTAGATATACATACATATATATGTATGTACATAATAGATGGCAAACACTTTTCTTGTATATAGTATTACGACATTTACATGAATTTTGCTCTGCTTATTAATTGGCAGAGTTTCGTTGAAGCATTTAAATCAGGAATAGGCAGCCATAGCCCCATAGTGCGGGCACTTTTGTTCGGCAACTCACGCAGCGAGTCTCGTGTGCAGCCGAAGATAACACGAAGTAGACGTGAGGCATGTCGAAGTCGCTTCGCTCCGTCGCGACACATGAAAAATTTGATCCTTGCTTCGTTTTCTCTTTCTTTCTCTTGCATTTAATCGTCGACTGCGCTTGTTGTCTTCATTGCGGCAAAATTTGTTCACTTTTTAGTTTGCGCAGTGTAAAGTGGCTTACGCACACAAGCAACCGCACGCATACAATGATATTGTACCTTTTCTAAGCTCTCTTTGTGCCTGTACAGCAGAGATCGGCACAAAGAGAGCCGAGAAAAAATATATGATCAACTGTTTGTTTCGACAAAATTGACGGGAATTTTAACTCAACTTTGCGCTCGTCTTGTGGTAGCACCGTTTATCTGAATCTCTGCAGACAAAATGCATTGTTATTACATGATTTTGAATTATACGTTCAGTTTTGCAAACAGTAGTTACGCAAATGGTTTCTCAATACTGGGCTTTTAAATTTGATTTTTGATGGATTGCATTAAAATGATGTATAAACTTACTTAGAAGCTAAAACCAATAAGAAAATAATCTACCTAAGGAATTATTATCACCGCGACTATCTTGGGTATCAAGACAGTTCCCGAACAATTTAAAACAAAGCCTAAAGGTATGCAAAATGGTGGTAAAAACGTGATCCAATTGCACACAAAAAACACAAATTTTATTTTAGTCCCTCAATATTTCAAAATTTCTGTTCTCTAGCTTTAAAACTGTAGTTTAAAGTGATTCTGGCCCATAGTGCTGTCTGATTTAAAGAAACGCACAAAAAGAGAGAGAGAGATGGAGAGGGGGAGTCACGTTAAGTTTGCGTTGATTGCAGTAATACTAATTCTTTACCTCGCTTTGCCTCTGCCACTTTCTAGTCCACTCCTTTGCTGTAAGCTCTCTTTTTGGCTTCCTTTTCATCAAGGACGTTGAGCTTATCCACACGCAACTTGTTTGATTAAATCGTATGCTAAAATCCATCCACACGATACTATACGACATTGTATAATGCCCATAAAGCTCCATTAGCTTGCCACTGGTCGTTTGATCATAATCTATGCACTATATAGCCATCAGGTACAAACAGTGTTGAGCAATGCCCCAAACTGGTGGCGGTGGAGCAATCGATTTGAAGATTACTCTTTGTCCCACCAGTGACGATAGTCGCTCTAGTAGGCCCCCGACCCGACCGATTCAGGTCTACTAATGAAATTTTCTTGACTTTTTTGCACACACTTTTCACTCAATAGATTTTTCCTTGCCGTTTTCCTTGCAAGCAATAGCCGGGTGTTTTTTGTGGGCGTCAACATGCTAATGTTTCTAGGGGCGGGGCATTAGTTCAAGCCATGAACGAAACAGAGAAGCAAAAGCCTTTGTGGTCATTTGTATGCATACGTACGACAAAGGCAGAAATAGCGAGTGAGCGAGCGAGGGAAAGAGAGAGGGAAAGAGAGTGCGTGCTAATGAAAGAGAAAGAAAAGGAGGAAAGTGGCCTGAGTGGGCGAGAAATATGTATGTCCAAGTGAGAAATGTTTAAAGTGTCGACTATACACGTAATAACCATATCATAAATACTAAGAGTTCTCCACATTTACTCTACTATTGAGTAAGCTAAACTTTTTCCACATTCTACACATTGCTCCTCCAACTCTATTCCTTCCACTTCCACTCCCACCCCGCTCCTGCTCCGTTATACACTTTTGGCCCGGTTTGTGTATAGATTTTTTTTTAACGGCTTGGAAGCACAAAATCCGGGCGTAAAGCTCTAGGGATCTTAGAACCTTCCCCCTTTTCCGCACCCCGAGTCTCGCTCTTACGGTACCAATTGCGTGAAGGGTCTCTCCTCCGGCTCCGTTGCTTTTCCGCATGCCATTTTGTCTCTCAGTTGCAATTTTTTTTTTATGAGCCAAATTTTTATTGTTTTAAACTTTGTGTCACAATCTTTTTACTGTTCCCGCAAGTCGGCTCTTCGTCCCTTTGCTTTGTCTCGATTCTATCCAATTGCTTTAGAACTAAAACATTTTCGCCATATAAAGTCACTGAGAGTATATGTAGTTTCGCTTGCCAAAGCCTGAACACTAAAACTGAACGTGCCCAGCGGACTTAGAGACATAAACGACTACTCAGTCCTCTGAAAGTCTGAAAGTTGTATACTACACTGGCGTCTGATCGATATATCTACATATACAGTGGTGGCCATTTATTTGGCACATATTTTTTCGTTGTTCAATTTAGATTTTCTAGAGTGTTAAACAATTTTTTAAACAATTTTTTTGCAATGTGTTTGTCAATATATTGAGATGATGCACCGTAAATTTTGTTAAGTTGGCTTTAGCCGTTTTTCCCCATGTGCATTTGATTGGAAAAACCCCCATTTTTGTGGACAAATATTTGGCACACTTTTCCAGAAATACGCCTTTGGACCCTTAGAAGAAGTTAAAGAACTAGTAAAACTAAGAAAAACTGCATACCAGAAATTTTGAATTTATCCCCAAATTGAGTTTTGGAGCGAGTTGAAGTTGCGATTTTTGCTCCTAAATTTGGGTCTTTTCACTTGGCGCCGTTTTACGGCACTAATTAATGCTAAAATACTATTTCCTTCAAAGAGCGGATTAGAGGAGATAAAATTTCCCGTCTAATGAGGTATTTTGCATTAAAATCGGATGACGAATTAATAAATGACTCGCCTCGCAATAAGTGTATTTTTATGCGAAATGCCTTATTCCTTATAACCCAATCTTCCATCTCTTTCTTTTCGTGCATGCAAGGACGCTACTTAGGCAATAAGAGACAATGCCCGCAGGTACCTGGGTGTCATAGCCAAATAATGCGCCCACAAGCCGTCAAAACATTTTTTCACGATAAAGGAAAGATGCGTCGCTTTGGTATCCGACTAAATATTAAATAGTTTAAATAAAATAACTGTTTAGAAAACGTTGCATTAATTGATTAATATCATTAATTGATTAATATCATTAAAAAAGTATTTAATATTTAGTCGGATATCCTCTATTTTTTAATGCAACCAAGCATCTGCTCATTGGATTTCATCCCATAATATATTTAGGTTGCTTGGTTTGGAAAAAAACGTTGCATTAATTTATTATATTATAAGTATTTAATATTTAGTCGGATACCAAAGCGACGCATCTTTCCTTTATCGTGAAAAAATGTTTTGACGGCTTGTGGGCGCATTATTTGGCTATGACACCCAGGTACCTGCGGGCATTGTCTCTTATTGCCTAAGTAGCGTCCTTGCATGCACGAAAAGAAAGAGATGGAAGATTGGGTTATAAGGAATAAGGCATTTCGCATAAAAAATACACTTATTGCGAGGCGAGTCATTTATTAATTCGTCATCCGATTTTAATGCAAAATACCTCATTAGACGGGAAATTTTATCTCCTCTAATCCGCTCTTTGAAGGAAATAGTATTTTAGCATTAATTAGTGCCGTAAAACGGCGCCATGAAAAGACCCAAATTTAGGAGCAAAAATCGCAACTTCAACTCGCTCCAAAACTCAATTTGGGGATAAATTCAAAATTTCTGGTATGCAGTTTTTCTTAGTTTTACTAGTTCTTTAACTTCTTCTTAGGGTCCAAAGGTGTATCTTTAATATTAACGATTCTGGAAAAGTGTGCCAAATATTTGTCCACAAAAATGGGGGTTTTTCCAATCAAATGCACATGGGGAAAAAACGGCTGAAGCCAACTTAACAAAATTTACGGTGCATCATCTCAATATATTGACAAACACATTGCAAAAAAAATTGTTTCAAAAAATTGTTTAACACTCGAGAAAATCTAAATTGAACAACGAAAAAAAATATGTGCCAAATAAATGGCCACCACTGTAAGTATAGCAGCTTGAAAACTTGTTCCATCATATTTTCTTTGATTGCCAGCAAGTTAATTGGCACTGTCATTCGGATCACGCCCCCATCAAGTGCCTTAAATGGGCATCATAATTAATATCACTTAATATCAATAAATAATTTGCCATAAGAAACAGGTGTAAAACCCAAACCCCAAAACCTCCTACAAATCCTACTGAACTGAACTGAACCTCAACCTCAATTGACCCCACCGCAAAATTTTCCAAATGGATAAAAACACTCATCTGCCCCATCCCCCCACATCCCCAACAGCAACAACAGCAACAACAGCAACAACAACAACAACTTTCACCTCAAGCAGCTGTTATTGCCGCTCAATAAGACAGACACGCCCCTTGCCTCCTTCTGCCCCGAACCCCAGACGAATTTGAAATTTGCAATTTACATCGCTGGAAGGTAGAAATTTCGACACTCAACCCCAAAGCCCTCTAGTCCCATTTTCGTTGAAAGAGGCCATCAAGTGTTTTAATTAGCCAACCGACCAAAAAGGCCCAACCACCAGCCAGCCACCAGGACCCAGGCACCGACCCCGACCCCGACCCAGACCCGGACCAGAAGCAGGAGCAGGAGCAGGACCCTGCCTGTCGGTTATTTATGTATTATTTATGCACAGACATTGAGCGCTTGGTTCCTACTCCTATGAGGCGAAAGCGCCAAGGTGCGGAAGTTAGCGGCCAGCGACCAGCGACCAGCGGGCAATGGGCGAGTGAAGGGTTCCACACATTGATTGGAGTTGGTATACCTGGAGGTAAATCTAGAGGCGTGTTAATATGCAACATCGTTCCAACTGATTGCAACGCATATGATGCACGCTCATCCACAGAGCCCTCATTTAAGGGTTGTCGCCCACTCTGCCTTATTTACACAACAGTCTGTACCAAATATGTATGTACAACGCACCATTCTCCGCTGATTAAATTGATGTATAGCAGATAAAACTCATTATTTTACGAAATTGATCGAAAGAAATGATCAATTATCTCACTTAATCGATAACTGTTGATACACTGTTGCCACCTTTCCTCTAGTTGGATAGGCTAGCGTTGCCAGACCCAATTCTAAGTTTATTCGTTAGCTAATATCAATGGGGCTCACTGTATGTGGCTAGGTGTGCGAATTGCAGTCTTTTGGCTAATTTTCTATGCAATCATGGTTAGGAATCTTCTACCCATGGCATTCATTATTTGCCAGTTATGACATTGTTGGCACAGTGGGGCGAGATCACAGAAAAATGGCGGCAATAACTTTGTTCCCATCTTCATTTTTAGATGTACCTGAAACTAGCTTGCTTGAACGCACTGTACTTATGTAGATCGAATTGGTCTTGACACTTTGATCTTGTCGGTGATATATTTTTCCTTTTTAGTTGATCAGCATAATCACACAATTTTGCATTCCAATGTCCGATATGCAACAACTTTAAAATATAAATATATGTATATAGCTCATATTCCGGAACTAGACTCCAAACTCTGGCTGCCTACGGCCCTTCTCACACTCCACATCTCGCCACTCTTTGGCTTAGATTGGATTGCATAAAGTCATGAAAGGTAGCCACTCGGCAGGCAAAGAGCATAGCAGAGAAAGAAGGGAGCAAAAATAATAAAGTAAAAATATCAAAGAAGCTAACTTCGTCCATGCCGAAGTGTGAATACCCTTCCAGTCCTTGACCATTTCATGTAATAATGTTTTAAGAAACTAAAAAATTTATCAAATCGCGTCCATTCGGCTAATAAAAAAAACAAAACCAAATAGATGTTTAGCCGATTTTCCTGAAATCCGGGAATTGTGTATATATTTAAATACATAATCAATTTGGATAAGATTCTTAAGACGGAAGAAGTTATTCGTGGTCCAAAATCGCAGAGAATATTCTTGGGGTATAAAAAAGGTTATATACGAACTTTGAAAGCCATAGCGCCAAAACTGTGGAATTAGTTTGCATATGTTCAGACAGACAGACGGACAACTTAACTCGTCTTCTCATGCTGATCAAGAATATATATATATACTTTATGGGGTCGGAAACGATTCGTTCTCTGCGTTACAAACATCTGACCAATTTCATAATACCCTCTTCGAGGGTATAAAGAAAACCACCCTCTGGCCATAAATCAAGCAAACTCTGGACGGACGTCCTTGCATTGCCACGCCTCTGCTCGCCACCTCGCTCCCCTCTGCCATATCCTATCTTGCCCCATCGTGCACACACACAAAGAACAAATAAAATTGCCGCTAGGCATATAAAACAAACAGGCAAATGAAATAAAAGCCAAGCTAAATGAAAGAAAGAACCATGGCCGAAGAATGAGTGAAGAAACAGGAGGATAGAAATGGAGTAGAATGGAGTAGGGACTGGAGTGCAGTGGTCCGGGGTGAAGTGAAGGATGACTGCAATTTTAATCGCAATTGGTTCAGCCAAATCAAATGTATGGCTCTCAAACTGTTTTGGCCAACAGATGGGTGGCATGAATGTGGGTTTGAGAGTCATTGGCTCTTGGTTTTTTTTTAACCAAGATCAAGCCTAGACTCTCAAAACGCAAGAAGAACATACCAAATGCATGGCCCACACTTGCATAGTTTATTATGCAAATTTCGGGCTGGTAACCACCCATCCTGCCCGCCTCCCCGCCATCTCTTCCCACCAACTACTAAAACCATTTTCTCACTGCTTTGTACATTTAGCATATTGCAGAAATTTATTCAATTATTTTGGTATTTGCTTTATTTTATTTCCATTTGTTTTACACATTAAATTATTCAGGCAAATTTTCTATTTATAAAATCTGGAGTCTTGTTTATCCGATTTTCTTGAAATCCAGGAATATGATGTATTGTGTATATATTTTTGTACATAATGAGTTTGAATAAGATTGTTGAAGAAATAGAGAAGTTATTCGCATTTAACGGTCGTTCTTGTATGGCAGATATATGATGTAGTTGGCCGATCCGATTGTCCAATCGCAGATAATGCTCCTGGAGTCTGAAGAAGCTTACATACAAACTTTGAAAGCCATAACTAGTTGTCATATGTTCAGACAGGCAGACGGGCATAGGTATATCATCAGGAATATATATACTTTATGGGGTCGGCAAAGATTCGTTCAGCTTTATAATACCCTCTGCAAGGGTATAAAAATGGCTGAGAGTACAACAGACGAGGAATCGGTAAGTGGTAAGGGAAGGGGGATAGACAAAGTGTACTTACTGGGTACAAACGAAAAAACGAATGGGGATGTGGTCGCCACCTCCGACTCCTCCACAATGACAATGAAAATGCGCGTTGCATGGGTTAAAACTTAGATAGAACTGACGAGCCTTATGCGGGCTATAGGAGACAGAAGTAGTCGGACGGAAACGGGCAACGCTTGAGCGCGGAATATTTGTAAGTACATATATATTTGTTGGGTGTTCTGCTAGTGGTAAAAGTGTGTGTAAAGGCAACAAAGTAAACTTTAGTTACCAGCAAAAATTTCAACCAAAATTTCATCCAAAACAACAACGAAGAACAAAAAAACGAGGACAAAAGCTCAAAAAACAATTGCTATACCCTTCGCCTTCTACTCGAACAATGAATAAGGGAATTCCACAAATATGTAAGGCAGGCACGTACTGGCTGGGGTCCTGGTGCGATTTGCACTCGATACACCGAATGGTCCCGATATTAACGAATTACCTGACAATAATCAAAACGTCAATGAACGAAAAGTCGATAGAATTTTAATTTTGAAAGTCTTAGAACAATGGAAGAAGACTTTTATGAACCTCGCGAGACTTTTCTTTAACGATTTCTACGGATTGAAATCGTTTAAGTCGATGTATCGCAAAGAATCAATAAACACTAAAAAAATATCGATATATTTTTGTTCCAGTTTTAGTTCGTAGAGCTTAAGGGCCAAGAACTTGGGAAGGGCAAAAGATGTGTAAAAGGCGAAATTGGAGAGCTAAGCTTTTCCGATTGCTGGGTCAAATGACGTTCAATTTGAGAAGAACTTAAGAATCGGCTTGATATTATTAATTTAAATGCCCAAGTTGGCGAGAGCTTGGCCTCGGGATGGAAGCTAAATGCCACCTCTGTATGTACCTGTGTGTAATAGAAAATGGTGGAAATTACCCAGTTGCAAGTAACGAACGGCTGTTTGTGCTGTGCCGGAGAAAGAGTATTAAATGCAGGAACAGCAGGATGAGAGCAAGCAGCAACAGCAGCACCAAACTCATATAGAGGAGCCAAAAAAGCAGTGGCTGGTAACTCGTCCCCCTACTCCCCAACCCTATTCGCATCCCCTCGTCTCATCCACTCGATTCTCTCTTCTCTGTTGCCTTCGTTTGCTATATGAAAAGCTGCAACGAAATTTGCATAAGCAATTACGAAAACGCTGCCGAGTGAGGGATGGGCAAACATTGTCGCCTGTTGGTCTGTCACCCCCCCTCCACCCTTCCCTCAACCACCTCCTCTTTGGCTGTTGTCCTTTTCCTCGACATCATTTGAAGGCCTCTCAGTTGTGCTACCTCTATGTATCTCGCTCTCTCTCTCTCTCTCTCGCTCTGTGGTTCTCTCACTCTCTCTCTCTCTCTCTCTCTCTCTTTCTCTGTCTCTTTGGTTGCATTTTGAGTCTAAGTGCGTTGTATTAAAAATTTGCATTGCATCACGCAGCAACAGCAGCAACAACAACAAAAGTGGGCAGCACCCGGAGGAAACTTTGTTGCACTTAAGCTGAAAGGTGGAAAAAAGCTTCAGGAGAGTGCAACAAGCAAGGATGAAGAAGAAAGGGAAAGAAAACGATGGAAAGAAGAACTAAAACAGCCTTTGGGGCATCTTAGAGCTAAGTCATGCAAATTGACTTAGTCGTCTTCCTCTCCCTCTCCCTCTCTCTCTGGCTTCTGCTCCTGCTCCTTGTCCGCCTTCTTACTTTTTTTGTTTCTTCATTTTGCTTACCTAAAAATTCATCGGTATTTTAATAGTAAAAATCAAAAAAGACGCACTTCATTGTGAGACTTTTTGCCATGGAAATTTCGTGATCTCAACCTCGATCTAGGATTAGGTAATTTGTAGGTAATTCGAAGGATGGAATGGTATATTGAAGTCGCCAAAATGTATGTAACAGGCAGAAGGAAGCTTTTCCGACCCTATAACATATACATATATATATAATCTTGATCAATATCAGTAGCCGAGTCGATTGAGACATGTCCGTCTGTCTGTCCGTCCGAAGGAGTGCAGAGATCTCAAGAACTATAAAAGCTAGACCTACCAAATGTGGAATGTAGACTCGTGTGGTGTGTACGCTGATCAAGTTTATTTTTTTTTGCCACGCCCCCTTCTGCCCGCGAAATTTGAAATCAATATTTTGAGCCCCTATGTACATATATATCGGAAACTATAAAATCTAGAGCTATTTTATTTGAACAGCAGATGTCCTGTGGTCCTGTGGAAACCAAATATCATCCAAGTCTTTCTCTAGCCCGTGCATGGTTTAGTTTATCCACCAGCACGAATTGATTCAGAAAATAGGGTTTTCCAAACCTTTTTTTTCTACCACTTTCAGTAGAGCGCCCTCACCACGTTGAAAATATGTTTTTATCACTTAGTAAATTTCAAACTTAGTAAATTAGTTTTGTGGTTCGAACTCGAATCGTTAAATGGTTCAACCAGTCAACAAATCACTTTAAGACGGCAAAAATGTTTTGATTCTTGAATCAATTTGACTTGATTTAAACTTAATAGTTATACATAGATATAGAAATACATAGATGGTTGATATACATAAACATTGTCAAATTTTGCCCACTTTGTCTCTAAATTGCGTTTGAAATTCAAAATCGACAGAGTCTAAAAAGATTTCTCTATGCAGTTATATCGATGGCGAATATAAAGAAAGACATAATGATGAAATATGCAACAGTTTTTTTTTGTTTTTTGTACTTTTGCGATTTGTTGATTGTTCATGAAAATCACAAACGGAATATTTCCATTCAAATCTAAGCTGACAATCAAATTTCAACTGTTTTTCTCCAGTTTCCGTCTCTTTCTCCCTCTCTCTCACTGTTTCGCTTTTCCTCTCGTGATGCAATATTTTTGGTGAAAAAAGAATGGAAAATTTTGTTGATATTTATTTTCTGTGAAAACTAAACGACACATCGACGAGAGAAGCGAAAGAGTAGGAGGAGGAGAAGTCGATGGCAGGGGGTATGAAGGAGAGGGGAAGGCTGACCATCATGCATTTTTTTTTATTGCTGCCGTTGTTGTTGTTGTTGTTTCTGTTGCTGATGTTAGTGTTTGACATTGCAGCTGGCGAAACTGCAGCAGCTGGCCTGGGGCAAGGGACGGATACATAGGTAGAACCATCCCCTGTTGCAAAAAAAAAAGGAAGAAGGAGAATGGGAGGAAAAAACTGCAGCTGTTCAGAAACTGTTTGGAATTGTATTGCATCAACACTTTTGGCAATCGAATCGCAAATCAAAGATACTCGGACAATATATTTTAGTGTTGTTGTTAGTTGAACATTGGCAGCACTCTCAGGCACATCGGGAGCAACACCATTAGCATCAGCATCACATTGGCATATTGGCACATCAGCAGCAGCAGCAGCAACACCAACATCCTAATGAAAATGAGAGACTGACTAGTTAATTGGCTGTGGTTGCCAATAAGCACGCGTCCACGTGTCCATGTTGTCGATGTTGCCCTTCTCCCTAGTCCATTCCACTCCACTCCACTCTGGTCCCTCCGTAACCAGCATTTGCTCTGCCAAATGCGTTTAGTTGTTGCTCCACATGCAATGTGTTGGCTAAGCTGAAAGGTGCCGAGGCTTTAAGTCTATTGTGTTAAATGAGCTGACAGCCGAGCTGGGTGGAGCCGAGGAGGAGCTGGTGGCCGAACTGGTGGTAAAGCAGAGGAAACGTGCACTAGGTAAGTGCACAATGTGAGTAAATCATTAAGGCAATAGCAACAAGTGGAAGCGAATTCGAAAGCATCCTTAAGTCGATTAAATCGCGTAAATTAAATATCATTAAGTCATCTCAAGCATACATATATATTGCGGAATTACGACTGTTGAAGTCTAGTAATACTACTAGAACACTATTTTGTTCCTTTAACCACATATATATTATCCATTTGTAGTACACTATTTCTCTTAAATAGAACATTTTCATGAGTCCAAAGTCTTTGGTTTAAACAAGTTGGTTTAGGCACAGATGGAATGAGCTCTTGGTGGATAATTGGTCGCAAGTAAGCCGTTGGGGATGCCACTAAATGGACCTCATCACATGTCTTAATAAGCAGAATATTCTAACTTCCCATGACTCACTCCACTCCACTCGAAGCCATTTGTTCCAATTAGTTATCGATATCGACATATGCACATATCTATATGTATAATTAAACGGCAAACACTTTTCTTGTGATAATTTTTAGCTTAAATGGATATTGGATGACCTGTACCTATTTTGATTAGAATATCTCAATTAGTAAGGCCAAAAGAAGAATTAAAGTTAGCTACAACAACCACATGGAATTGCCTATTGTTGTTGTTGTTCTTTAGTTTCATGTATGTATTCGTTAGCTCTGTATGTGTGTGTGTTCGTTTCTTACGCAAAGTGGCGAGAGATCAACCGTTTCTCTTTCACCTGCTCTCTTTTCACTCCGCGTAAAAAAGAGTTGTTGGCGAAAAGAGAAATGTTGTTGTTTTTGTTTTTTTTTGTTCCTTAGCTTTGCATGTGTTCGTTTGCTTGGATGTATGTATGTGTTCGTTTCTAACTCAAAGTGGCGAGGGAGCAAGTTTGTCTGTTTTCGTTCGTTCTTTTTTCACTTTCTGTTCTTGTTGTTCGACTTAAGCGTGCCTCTACCTTGTGTGTGCTCAGTGCCTTAATGAAAAAACCGTTAACCGTTAACATAGCTTTATGAAACGATTTTAAAGATGACATGAGCGAAGAGACTTCGCTCAAAGTATCGCTTATCTCTTCTGACTCAAATACTTCCTGTGAGAAATCTCCAGATTCTGTTTTGGATGTAAATTTCGCTGAAGATCGAGTTATTTTTGAAGAAATGTATGAGAGTGCTAATAATGAGCGTGTAATTATAGATAGAATTTTGCGCCAAATTTTGCATTAAGATACTACTGATACCGGAATACCTGTTTAACGGCTCGCGCAGGGTGTGGCGAAACTTTTGTACAAACAGAAATTAGCCGTGGAAGTAATTCGTGAAATCTTCGTTGTATACACACAGCTATTTGTGGGATTACTTCTAGTCTCTTAGTTAGTGGCATGACCTTACACAATCTTTTCAAATTCCCAATAGCAATTTTAGAAAGCTCAGTTTCTAATCAGTCTATCAGTCCTAACAGTAATCAAGGTAGATTTCTCAATTCTTCATCACTGATTACAACTGACGAAGTTTCTAATGTTTAAAAATAAATTAATAGGTTGCTTAGTGATATTATTTTCGAAGACAATAAAGAAAGAATATTTGGGGCAAAAACTATTGTATCTATTTTTTCTCGAATTTTAATTCCCCGCATTCATATAACATTTTACCCTTCTTATTTCAGTGAACCCAATTTGCAGTCATTCCTGCTTTTGCGATGACTAGTATAAATAATTCAGGGTCAAACATTTCAAAGAGCGGGAATTTTATTGTTTTTAGTCACGGACAAATGTATGTTGTCCGATCATTTGACGGATGGTACATATATCCGAGTCGGCCCGGTGACTTACTTTATTTTATTTACATTAAGTTAGTCAAATGGAAAGCTGGGGGAAATGTTTTAAATCTTTAAACTGTGAAAAACTACACAATATTTAACTAGAGATTTGGGGGGCAACGAAAAGACGAGGGTCGTGCAAGAGGGGTTGGGGGGACGGTGGGGTGGTTGGTGTAAGTTGGCAAACATTGTGTTAATGGTTATTGTTATGGGTCTTCGGTTGCTTTGGGCTTTCGGCTGCTTAACGGCTCGCCATTTGACTTCAATCGAATATCCAAAAGCTAATTAAAAACACTCGCAATAAAACGCAATTTGCCAACTGCAATTTAATGCCAATTTCCCTGTTTTCTGCTTCAATTTCTTTTTCTTTCTTTTTTTATTAAAAAATATATTTTTATTTTGCCATTTTCTTGCAGGGTCCTCGCCTTGTCCCTGTCGTTGTCAAAGTTCAAAGTGAAAGACAGCAACAAACGAGAGAAAAAATAGAAGAAAAATACAAAAAAAAAAAAGAAACCCAAACGGAAGGAAGAAGAAAAATTTTGCAAGCAAATAATTGGTAAGTTTTTCTGTCTATAGATTTTCTTTTTAGCTGGACTTTTAATTGCTTCAAGAAAAACTTCAAAAAACTTGAAAATTCCATTCGGCAAACAGGAGGGAAGTAGACTCGGAATGTAAAGTTCGGCACACCCACCTTTAAATACCCTTGCGAATAGTGTAATTGTCAGAGAATTTGAACGATCCTATGCATTCAATCGACTTTGATATATTTTGGGGTTATCTACATCGATCGGTTCGGGATGGTTGAGTGTTTTCAAAGTTCTGATCAAATTTGATGGAATCTCTTTTGAAAGGGTATTACAAATTTCTTCAATAATTATTCTTTTATCATTTTGTATTTGTCTCCGCCATCTCTGTCTATTCTTACTTTGACACTCTTTATATCCTTAGGGCCAATCTCAATGTCTTGTTATAAATATTTTGTATTTCATTTTGAGCTTTAAATTAATTTATGCCCTCAAGGTTAGCGCCTTCCTTTTGCATAGTTTTTTGTGTCAAACCAAGAGAAAAGGGAAGGAAAAAAACCACCGAAAAAAGGGAAGGAAAGAAGGAATAAAAATGCTTTGATGTTTTTGTGGGGGATTGAAAATATATATGTGAGGAAATTTATGTTCGTTGATTGACTGATTTCTAAAATAATTGGAGACCGATTTATAGTGAATTTTATCGGCCATATTTCTGAAACTCCCACTCGCGATTATCCAATGGGCAGACTTGTCGCGTCTTCAGCCAGCGCGAAATGCAGTGGAAGTGAAAGGCATGATTGCACATACCCCAGGCCACGGTGCACTCATCAAAGGAATTCAGATTCGGATTGGCCTGACACTCGATGCACAGGTCCATTATGTGATTGCGGCAAATGGCACAATTATCGACGGCAATGTCCCAGGACCATAGTGCCACAGCATTCCACTTCTTAATGCCAAATCGTTTGTCGCTTGCCTGGCAGTACTTACTGCAAGTTGGTATATCATCCAATAGCTTCACCGCCCTCAGTTTCTCCTCCTCCTCCTCCTCCGTGACGTGATTCATCCGGCCATTCGAATCGGAATCCTGTGCAGCATCGGCGAGCCCATCAGCCCCAGCATTAGCCTTCTCCTCACCCTCGTCGGCTATGTAAAGTTCGGCAGAACTCTGATCGCTCTGTTCTTCCATAATAATAGTGTTTGGATTTTGAATAAGATGCTGTGTTCAAAATGTTTGTTCAGATGTAAAAACGATGAACAGAATAATTCTGGCCAACTTGTCGACTTGTTTCCTAAACTACACTTAAACTACTGAATCTATCTATGAATATGATCAACTATATACATACTAGTATATAGCTCACATAGGTCACTTCAAACGCCCTCAACAGAATTTTTAAGTAAAAAATAAAAGCCAAATATCAAATCAATTTGCAGTTCTTGGACCATTAAGGCAAATGGTGTTCCAATACCATGACGTCATATACGACCAGAATTGTTTTCTACCTCTCTCTGTCGCACAAATTAACAGTTTATAGAAACAATTGTTATCCATCTCGTTTGCACCCATCAACGTAATGGATAACGCCGATTCCTGTCCTTTTTCGCTAACTTTAACAAAAGCCAAATGATTGTTCAGATCCATCTGAAGCTCGACGAACCCACATCCTTCTGTTTCGTATGCAGATCTTCATCTACTCGATCCGCCGGGAGCCATCAAACCAAGTGACAACCACTAAATGAAGACGTGGCTATATCGAATCGGCCATACTGATCGGGATGAGATACTTATATGAGAAACAATTGATTGGACCATGGAGAAGACCATGCAGCTCCTTTAAGATTACATTTGTGTTTTTACTGTGCTGCATGGTGTGGTTATATTGGGAGCTGACTGTACATTAGGCAAATTTAAAGTTAGGGCTTCAAGTAAATGAAATGAATGTCCAGTTATCTGGTCCTTTTTCACTTAAATTTACGACTATCTCACATCACATCAATCGGTCGAATGACCTTGTCATGCCTGGCGAACCCTATCTTAAGTCAAATCTCACACACACATAGAGACACACCCAAACACAGACACACACACACACACACATGTGAAATGTGAAATGTTTTCATGTCTACCCAAATTATTGTAAAAGCAAAGTTTCCAAGGTCAGAATGCCTAAATTACGCTCATTTTCAGATTTATTTGAATGGCGATGAGAGGGGGAGTGGCACACGCCCAAATTATTGTTGTTGCAGCTGAAAAAGGATCAGAAGCGAGCCCAAATGGCTGCCCGCTGCCTGTTTCGGTGCGTGGCATGCATTTAAAATATGCTCATTACAAAAATGTTTTCTGGCCTTTTTCACCACCGCCATCGCCGCTATCATGGTGGAACTCAGCAGATCAGAACCTTTCTTCCCTTTTTGCCCTGGCAAGAAATTGTTGGCATTTTATTAGTAAATTCAGTACAGTCAGACAGTAAGGCAGTGAGACAGTGAGACAGTCAGATATACATACAAACGAACAAACAGACAAACCCACTAACAGACATCCATTAAGACCCTCAGATTGTTGGACCCTCAGACAAACGAAAGCAGAGCAAAACGGAGTCGCCCGTAGTCTGTAGGCAAAGCTTGGAAAAACTATTTCCGGCATTAAATTGTCTCCACCCACCTCGTTTTGATTTTGATTTTTTTTCTGCCATAGGCCCTTCCCATGCTCGTCCCTTCCCTTCCTCTGCGCTCCCATTTCAATTGCAATTGGGTTCTCCTCTCCTCGATTTTTTCTCCTTTGCTTGTTTGTTGTTTTTCTGCGAATTCCTTTTCCGATTTCGTTTTACGTATTTGATTCCGTTGTGCATTTAATTGGAATTGAAATTGGAACAGTTATTCGTTCACTCGTTGCCTTTTCGTCAATTTGCGATTACACAAAGTGCAACACAATAAAGTAAGTTTGAAAAACAAAAACGAAACAAAGCATTTTAACTAGACTAGACGTTGAGTGAATCAACTCGTGTTATACCCCTCGAATTTGCTCTCTAAACGAACATCTGACTGTTGTGTGGCCAGTGTGACCCATAAACTGCATTAAAATGGCAGCACTGACTGTCCATGCAACCCTGAATGTGACAGTGGTTGAAGTTATCCGACATTTGAATAGAGTTTACGAACCTAATAATATTATTTTCTTCTATTCAGCTTGAAGATTAATTTGATTTATTAGTACAGCCGACAAATTGATACCTGGTGAATTGCTTGCTACATTTTGTTCTACTACCTTGCCATGCTCGCTCCCCCAGGGTGTAATCCATAGTCAGGTTCCACTTGAGCCCTTGCGTTTCAATGTTTTTTATTTCCCATTACTTGTTCTCTAGTTTCCTTGGTCCTTCCAACTTCTCTCGCTCTTTCTCCTTTTTTTTTTTGCTTTTATCAGACAATCGAAATCAGAAAGAAATTTTATTGTTGTGGTTTGAAATCGAGGAGAGTTCATGGAATAATGGGTTTCCCCATATAAGCATGTTCATATATACATACACATACATATAGCATAATTTATTTAAGGCATGCCACGTGTATTAAGGGAACTGGGTAGTTAAATAGGTTGACAGATAATTGCAGCCTGCCTGCGACCCAATCCATATACCACAAATAGCCGCCTTCTGGGAGAGATTTGCACCCAAAAAAGAGAAAACATAAACTACCAGAGCATTCGAACTTTGTGAAATTGTTGATACCCTCCCTAAGGGTGCTTTTTGATTTAGTCTTTGGATTAGACATCAGCTGCTTAGGACTTTCACTATTTTCTTTGCTTGGCAATTAAAATTCTTTGCATACTTTTAGGCTTCTATTTGAAGTGTTGTTTATTATGTAGTTTGAGATACAAATATCGATATCTGTCACATTGAACCAAAAATATTTTGAAATGAAACTCAAGAGTCGCTCTCGGAACGTTGTTGTTGCTGTTGTAAGGGTTGGGAATGCTCCTGGCGCCATTGCTCCAGGATCCGCTTCTTCTGATTGAAGCAATGTTGCGGATGAGCGCTATTTTCGATAGCAGTTGGGGCTTTGGCTACGTGCGATGATGAGGATTGAGGAGATGGCAGCAGGTTGCCATCCATCGAAAAGTCATCCTCCCCATGATGATGTTTGTGATGCCGACGATGATGCCGACGATGATGATGATGGTGATGATGACGATGTTTATGATGATGGTTCTGGAGGTGCTGATGATGGTGGTGGTGGTGATGATGATGATGATGTCGGTGTTTCATCTTTGTCGGAGCCAAATGTTGCCCATCACTTGTTTTCTCTATCTGCACATCATTGACCGCAACCTCTAGCTGTTGATGCCCCACAAGGTGTTGCAGCTGCAGCTGATCATCTGCCTCCTCTTCCTCCGCCGCCGTGGCGTGTGCAATGAACATCTCAGCCTCCGCCTCGATTGCCTGGATCACATCATCCTCCCCCTCCTCCTCCTCCTCTTCCTCATCCACTTGTCCTGTTTTGTTTCGCTTTGAATGTTTTTTGGATTTTTTTGACTTTTTAGATTTGCGTTTATGTCGCGTTTCTGTATTATTGATCGGTTGACCGAAAGTCTCTGACAATTGCATAGAACCAGCTTCGGTTAGCACTGGAATGGTGATAATAGAATCCGCCTCCAAATTCACAAGCAGATCCTCGGCATTATCCATTCGCTGACGCTTCCTCTTACTCCCTCCACATGATGTGGAAGAATTTCGTTTGCCAGCAGCAAGTTCGCTTTTCTGCCCATTTTCAACTGGGTCCACGTCTGTTATAACGTTCAATAAATATATAAATATTTATGCATGGAGCCATATTAGATGACGAACTTACCACTTCCACTTCCAGCTGCAGCTTTTTCCATATTGGGCGATTCCATTTCTCTCTTTTGTTGACTTCCAGAACAACTGCCAGGTACGAGCTTAGACAAGCAAATGCCGTCCCCCTACCCTTTATGATTTGGCTTTGTTTCTTGATTCAAACTCAAAAGCCTACTATTCCAGACACTTTCTCTCTCTGTCTCTGTCTCTCTCTCTCTATCAATTTGTTGTGTTTAAGGTTTTCGAACTGAATCATGAAATTCTATCCTAGCGTCCAGACCATTCATTGTTTACGCGTCTTCCACAGAAAACTGCATAAATATACATAAAAATACGTACTCATGATTGAAACTCATACCCCATACTCCCATACTCATCATTGAAACATCAGCTAATTCGATTTCGAAGGGGCTTCATCCAAGTCTTATCACCCCTCGTCATATATTCGATCCACACCTATGCGAAATATGCATTGCTTTGTTTGCAGCGTTTCATTTGGTTAGTCCAAAGCACTAAACAGTTCCGAAATAACCAGCCATGGCGGCAATTGTGGTTGGCTATCATCTGTAATACGTATGTACATAAAATTGGCTCTGATAAATTAATTGCAAAGCACACAGAATTAAGAAATTCGAGGGGAGTCAAAATATATCAAGTCAACTGAGACTGACAAGAATAGGAGAATCGAAACTGAAGTCTCAACAGATGATGAGACATTTAAAATACGCTATAGTGTCCGGACGGAACGCGTTTTAGGACATGTCCGTCCGAAAGAGTGCAGAGATCTCAGGAACTATAAAAGCTAGAGACTCGTGTAGTAGTTTTTTTTATACCCTTGCAAAAAGGGTATATTAATTTTGGTCAGAAGTGTGCAACGCATAGAAGGAGGCATCTCCGACCATATAAAGTATATATATTCTTGATCAGCATGACAAGACGAGTTCAAATCCGTCTGTCCGTCTGTCTGTCTGTCTGTCTGTCTGTCCGTCTGTCTGGATCAACAGCTTCTCCTCCTAGACCGCTATAGCTATAGAGCTGCAATTTTGCACGAAGTCTTGTATATATTGCAGGCATTGTATATCTCGGATTCATCTGGATCGGACGACTATATCATATAGCTCCCATAGGAACCGTCGGTCGAAAATAGAGTTTTAGATCAATAACTTCGTTGTTTTTCATCTGATTGTTATAAAACTTAACATTTGGCAGTTTACTATACATCTTTACGTCCTTGCCAAATTTGATCAAGATCGGACTACTATATCATATAGCTCACATAGGAACAATCGGAACAAATATAGTTTTGCTTCTAAAAACTTTTTTGTTTCTATTGCGATTATCACCAAACTTAGCAAATAACATTTGCACATAATTAATTATAATCCTGCCAAATTTGATCAAAATCGGATTACTATATGATATAGCTGTCATACAAACAGATGGAAAAATTGCATGCTGCAGCATACATATATCTACATACATGCATATGTGTGCGTGCCGTGCTATACCGTGTAGATAAGGGTTTTCACACAAAAACCCTTTCCATTTTGCGATCTCCATTTAGGGATTGAGTAACGCATGAACTTGCAAGGGTATACAAACTTCGGCATGGTCGAAGTTAGCCCGGCCTTCTGGTTTTGTGTAATTTTCACTTGATTATATCCAAGTTGGCCCGGCGACATACTTCCCTTTTTCGTACCAAAAAAAATGCTAGAATAAAAACCCCTTAATTAAACAACGTTTCCTTTTTTTGGATCAAAAAAATATGCTATTCATTATTAGCTTGTTTCTTTTTGTTAAGAAGTTCCAAATTGATTGAAAAAATGTTGTCCCTAGTCAGGTGTATGGCGGTGTATGTATGTATATCATATTGTTGAAACCAATTAGACGTTTAAGCGTCTCCGAGTTGAGTTGAGTTGCTCTTTTTTTTTTTGCAGCATGTACATACATACATACATAGTTACAACCTGCCGAGTCGGCTCCAAAGTGAGCAATCAAGCAAGTATTGATGCACACAACGAACACACACACTTTGGCTACTCCCTTAGAACTAAAAACAAAAAGGCAATAGTCGTGTGTTTGTGCGAGGTATGTTTTAAGAGTACTCTTACCGCTGAAAAGTTACCACCAGCGAACTAGTGTAAGCTCTTAACATTCGAAACTCTTGGAACACCTCGTAGGATTAGATCATGTTGCACACATATTGCACTGTCTCCTTAACTGTCAATGTTGTTCGCTTTCAGCCGGAATGTTGCATGGCCATCAAAATGTTTGACGTGATGTGGGCGTGGAGTGATGGAGTGTGCTGTGAAATAAAAATATAATCAATTTCTTAAAGTATTTGAAGAGTCAGTCCGGTTCTTGGCATTTCATTGTTAAGAATATGCAGCCACACTTTTTTAGTGCTCCATATCTAATTATCGCTAACACTGGCGCGGCTGCCCAATTGAAAGAAAGTAAGTGAAAGAGTGTTCATTCTAAATTTGGTAGCTCTATCATTTATGGTTGCTGAGATCTTTGGTCTCTTGGACGGAACATGGCTATATCTATTTTACTTCTCATACTGATATATACTTATAGGGCGAGAAATGCTTCCTTCTGCCTGTTACATACATTTTGGCGACTTTAATATACCATTTCATCCTATGGATGCATTGTGTAGAAAGTGTCATTTCGCCGCATTCCCAAGGGGCAAAAGAGCTGGCCTAATCGTCTGCCCTTCCACCCGCCACTCGCTTGCTCGACACTCTCTTGAATCTGCCAACAATCAGTTCTAACATTTCTTAGATCCAGGACCAGGTTGTTGTGTCTAAACACGCACACACACTGCCCACACCTCACATCCGTCAGGGGAAGAAGAACTGTCAGGGGGTTCGGCAGAGGGTGGCAACGGGGATGCAGACAGAGCGGAGTGTAGCGTGTGATAAAGAAACAAAGAGGCGACCGTTGACAGCAACTCAGAGGACCCAAACACACGTATAACACACAGTTTTCCCAGTGGCTTTCGGAATGGTGTCTGTATTTTATGTTTTTTTTCCGGCCTGTGGTAAGCCGTCTCTCAGTTGTTCTTTCTCTCTCTCTCTCTCGTTCAGTCTGTCTCTTTCTATCTCTCCTTTTCGCATCATGCCTGTCTCTTTTTTTCTCAGGGGTTTTTCCAAACTTCCTGTCAAAATTCATTTGCACTTCTTCCGGCTTTAATAATATTTGTTTTGTGTGGGTGACGACGCTTGCTCTTTTTTTCTTCCTTTCTTCACGTTTTTGTGTTTTTTTCTCAGCTTTTTCTTTTTGGCTCATACTTAATCACCGTGCTGGAATTTAATAATTTTAAGTGAAAAGCCAGGGTCCCTGCTATTATTTTTTTTCGCCCGCTTTTCTCTTTCTCTCCCGTTTTTACCAATTATCCATAGGATGAAGTGGTATATTAAAGTCGCCAAAATGTATGTAACAGGAAGAAGGAAGTATTTTCGATCCTACAAAGTATATATATTCTTGATCAGCATGAGAAGCCGAGTCGACTAAAACATGTCCGTCTGTTTGTCCGTAATAGATCACAGAAACTATAAAAGCTAGAGCTACCAATTTTAGAATGTAGACTCGTGTAGTATATACGCTGGTCAAGTTTATGTTTTTTTTTGCTACTTCCTCTTTTACCCCTGGAATTCGATAAAAGAAGAAATTTAATATATGAATATTCACTTGATGCATGGTATACACAAGTCGGCTTGCCGACCCACTTACTTTGTTATGTCTGCTTTTCAACAATTTTTACACCTGTTTGTCACTTTTGTTGTTGCTCTTGTTGCTGAGTGAATAAGTGGCGAGAGATGCTCTGCTTGCTCGCCCCCTCCTGCCCCCACTACTGCTGCTCTTCATTGTTCACTCATGCCTATAATTATATTAGGGCTAAGAGCAGTTCTCTCACGCCCTTCCTTGCGTTCCCTGGTCCTGCCTTTGATCCTTTTTTCTTATACTTGGCTCAGCTTTGACTGTCCTTGACTCCTCCCCACGTCTCGATGGCCTCTTATTTGTTTGGAGCATTCGCCTTCGTGTTTCTTTAATATTTATATTTCAATTCAAGAAGCCACCTTTGTTTGTCCACCAAAAGTGGACATGTCCGCAATGTTTGCCCATGTTCTGCTTATACAACGCATTCGCGCGGCCATAAACAAGAGTAAATCTATCGAAAAGTTATCCCAGCATGAAGGAGGGCTGCTTGATAAGTTTTTATTCATGGTATATCCAAGTCGGCCCGGCGACTTACCTACTTTATTTTTTCTGACAAGAACATAATATTTTCTCCCTATTGGCATGAACTATGGATTGAGTAAGTCGATGGTTGGTAGGGCTACTTTTTGCGCGCAATTGTATGGCATGTATGTACATATGAAGGTCTCTATAATGGAAGACAGACGTTGTTCTTTAATTTCCCCCGAAAAGTGGTTCGTACTTAAGAGCTCAATCTTATTATCATACAACAAGTAGTGTGGGCACAATACCAATTTGAATTATTTTGAAACTAGCTCCTGATTTAGGGTCAATGGCCATAATAACCAGAAGCTACTTTACGCCACATATTCCTTGACCCCGGAATAACTTTTTCCCCTTCTTTGATAGGCTCTCTTAAGGACTTTGATTCGATTTTACTAGATGACGAACTCAAGTGTTTTTAAAATGACCTTCCCCTGTTTCCCAACCGAGCACCCTGTATGAAAATAAATAATATGCCATCAAATTAATATGAAATTAGTTGTTTAAGCGGTTGTCAAGAGGTCGCCAGTTCAGCTCCCCAATGACCTTTGACATAGAAACGCAATGCTGAAGGTGCTAAGTTCAACACTGGAGATCCAGAGGCCATTTGCCCCATGCAGTAGCTATCATTAGCTCCATAAACAACACCACACACACACACGCACACACACACACATATACTATATATGTATACACACATATATTTACAGCATTTTATTATAGTTGGCATATCAGCTTTTTCTATATTTGTTTCGCATTCGTATCAAATGGCATTTGCACATTCGTGGAATTGTTTTTATTACTCCACACACACACACACACACACACACACACACACATACTACACATAAGCTAGGCAATGCGTTTGTTTGTTTGTCCGTTTGTTGGTTATTCTTTTCTATAGAGAAATCGCTGATATAGCGCAAATAAATGGCTCGACATGGTGGATATATGTATGTATGTAGTAGTCACATACATAGATACATACACACATACTCGTACATATACCTGACAATAAGTATTAACCTTCCGGTGCCCCACGTTGGGCGCCAACTTTTCGTTCGGTTTGAGTTAAGGGGCATTCCTGTTCTGGCTCTACTGCATTTTTATATCATGCATCCAGAGGATCAAATACTTACTTTATTTTGCGTACTTACGTCTCTATCGTACATGCAAACATGTGTATGTACTCGTGTGTGTGTGTGTGTGTGTGTGTACTTTGTCGATATTGTTGGCATCGTTTCCTTCGATATTGGCTTCAGCCTTAGCAGCATTGGTGTTGGCTTTTATCTGCTTACCAGTTTTGCTGTCCATGCTTTTGGCCCTGTCGCTGTTCTTACCAGTGCAGTTGTTGCATTTCATTTTACCCATTTATAGTTAGACAAAGCTTGCACCATTACTCTTTACCCTACCTACTACCCCGTCATCCTTTCCTTGCCCTCACTTCCTATCTTCCTTCCTTCCAATGACATGTCGTTCATTTGTTCGCTCGTTCGTTCGTTCGTTTATTTTGCAAAAATCTATCGATAATTTGTCAATGTGAATTATACCATTAGAAGGAACAAACCGTGGATTAAGTTGCCATGGCGAAATGCAATGCATGTACAAATAAAGGAACTTAATCGCCGGGCCGACTTGCAGATACCATGCATCAAGTGCCATCTCGCTCTCACTTATGTGCACATTTTTATTCCGATTTTTTATGAAATTTGGTAGATTGATTTATTTAACGAAAAATTAAAAAAACAAATAAACTTGATAAGCGTACACACCACATGAGTCTACATTCTAAATTTAGTAGCTGTAGCTTTAGCATATGCTAGAAATCACCGATTTGGTCGGGAAGAAAATTTAATATAAGAATTTTCCCTTGATGTATGGTATATCCAAGTCGTACCGGCGACTTACTTACTTCATTTTTGTTGTTTATGCGATTGCGGCGGAATTGCAAACATTCAACTCATGAAATATGCATATTAAGCAATAACTATAGATATTACTTCGATAACGAAGTACCATATCAGAGCCAGGAGTAATAGACTCGGCCAGATCGTTCTCACTATGACATCTTTCATATTTTGATTAAAGTTCTTTCGGAATCGTGTGGATACTTTGAAATCGGCTGCATTCCAATGAAAAGAGTGAAATGGAATCCGTAACCAGCGATATAAGTACATACATAGTTGAGTTCCAATAATCAGTTAAGCGTTGCCATATCGTTCGCAAATATTTAATTTCTCACGTTGTGCAATTGTTAAAGATAATTTGCCTCATCCGGGCATAAGTAAACTTCTTCAGAGTAGACAAATGGCCCATTGATAAGGCTTCACTGTGATAAATTTAGCTCATTATCAATGCGACAATCTGAACCTCAGTCTATAAATGTATGTATATAAATACACATATGTAGTATCCCATTACAAAGAAAGATAAAGTTAAAGCCAAGGATAAAGCTAAAGTCATGTCATTGACACGCACAGCGTAAAATCGAATGTAAACTCCAATGAAACTGACTGAAATAATATTTCAAATCACTTCGAGTGCACACCGAAAATAAAAAGAAAACTGATAATAAAAATAAAGTAAGTAAGTCGCCGCGCCGACTTGGATATACCGTGCATCAGGGGAAAAAAAACTACATCGAGTTTATAAAACTAAATTCATATATTAAACTTCTTTCTAATGCGCGATTTCTAATACTTGCTATCTCGCTCACTCTTATGTGTGTGCACTTTAGCGCTCCACAGGCCAAATTCGCCCTTTGCACCGCTTTGAGTGCAAAACATTCCGATTTTTATGAAACTTAGTGGAATGATAGATGTATGAGTGTGCCAAATTAAAGAAATCACTTTCTATTAAATTCCGGAGGCGGAAGGGGGCGTGGCAAAAAAAAATAAACTTGGTCAGCGTCTAGACTATACGAGTCTACATTCTAAATTTGGTAGCTCTATCATTTATAATTACTGAGATCTCTGCACTCTTACGGACGGACAGACGGACGGGCGAACAGACGGACATGGCTATATCAATTTCTCTTGTCATGCTGATCAAGAATATATATGTATACTTTATAGGGTCAGAAAGCTTCCTTCTGCCAGTTACATACTTTTTGGCGACTTCAATATACCATTTCATCCTATGGATGCATGGTATAATAAGTTAAGTGCAAAAACAAAAAAAAGAACGACAGCACACAAAATGGGAATCAGAAAAGTTTTTCAGTTCACACACACACACACATACATATACTTGGGAGAGAGGGGCAAATTAAAATACCCCACAAAACAGTTTGAGAGGCATCTAAATGAGCTTACTGGTTGGGAGAACAAAAAAAAATATACATATATAAAATAACACACACACTCATATAAAGAAGATTTATTGTTTGATTGTAACACAGTCACGCCCTTCCCTACCCTCCCCCCCCTCTATAGCCTTAGCCGTGGCGAACCGCCCCCCCAAACTGCCTGTCGATTTTATGAATTTTATTTCCAGTTTGAAGCCATAAAACATTCAAATACCCCAAATGCCGCCAAGTTGAGTAACAAATTTCGTGCGATTGTATCCTTTTTGGGTGAGAATTGAATTCTTTTTTTATGATTATAAAGCCAACATCAATTTGCCCGGAGCCAGCAGCACCCTGCCCCTCCGCACCCCTCTTCCATTCATCCTTCTACTACCCACTTTTATTGTACCATGCATCTATAGAATGAAATGGTATATTAAAATCGCCATAATGTATGTAACAGGCAGAAGGTAGCTTTTCCGAACCTATAAATTTTGCATATTCTTGATCAGTATCAATAGCCGAGTGGAATGAGACATGTCCATCTGTCGGATCATCGAGATCTCGGAGACTATAAGAACTAAGTAGAGCTCCCAAATTCGGAATGTAGACTCGTGTCGCTGATCAAGTTTTCTTTTTTTTTTTGCCACGCCCCTTGCCACCCAAGAAATTCGCTAATGAGTTATTTTCTCCCGCAATATTTATTGTATTTTATTTGGCACACTCATAAGTATTTGCTATAATCATCTATAATTCCACCAAATTTCCTTCAAATCGGAATAAAAATGGACGAATTATACGAAGAAACATTTTGTACTCGGCGCCTCGCATGTGCTACAAAGCGCGGCATGCGAAAGAAATTTAGTATATGAATTTTCACTTGATGCATGGTATATCCAAGTCGTCCCGGCGACTTACTTTATTTTTATTACAATTTTCGCAATTGTTCAACTGAAAAAAAGAAATGTCGATGAAGAAAAAAACCAATTGGTGCCTGCAATTTAAGGCGTAGCCGACCTCAGCATACCTAGTAATAACCCAATTCAATTGCCAACTCAACTCACCCCTATCCTATGCCAATCGATCCAACTCCATGGCACCCTCAACGGTTCTTTTACGTCTGTGGAGGATAATAGCCATTATCCACTTTTTATTTTATTTAAATTTTTAAAAAACCTAATACGATTTGTTGTGTTTTGTCCCGTGCTTATTGCGCTGTGACAGTTATTCTGGCAACACTAACAAAGAAGATCTGGCAACACTAACAGCGATAACATATCGATCTCTATAAAACCGTTTTAATTCTCAGATAGTTCCCTTTGAGCAAGTAATGCTGAGCAAGTAAATAATTTAAATCAAATGCGTTATTTTATATAAGAACATCCTGGGGCCATTTATTGGCTAATGTTTTCGGCTGTTTGCAATCCAATTGACAGATAAAATGTACAGGCGGAGGGTCGAAGCAGTTCTTGGTATCGATATTTTTTCGGAATCGATATGCGAATCCATATGTGAAATGGTTTCTTTGCGGTTCCTTTCGTGGCTGTCACATTTTGGCAATCTTTAGCTACCCTTTCATCGGTCGATACTGGGCATGAAAATGAAAGGAAAGGAAACATTTTAGCCCAACCAATGCACACATAAAATGCGCATTATATATATTGTATATATACATTTCTATGTAATGTTTTGTAATAACATTTACATTTTTATTTATTTGCAGTTTAACATGTTTACGCTGGACAACGGGTAAGTTGAACCCCAACTCGCTCCCCCCTTAGCCCTAGAGAAAGTTGCATTGTTCTTGATTTTGGAAATGCTTAAAAGCCGGTCGACTTTTGTTAATCGAGGACTTAGCGTTTCGACCAAATGCCACACCCCTCTCCCTTCCCCACCAAGTCCATTGTTCAAAGTGTGTGTGTTTATCTGTGTGTTGTTGCAGGGTCCCGCCGCCCTTCCCCGACCTCAATTGGAACAATAAACCCAACTACTTAACTCATTATCTCAATTCTGCTTTAACCATTTAGGCATTTAGTGTTGGTTTTGTAGTCAGTTTGTGTTACAACAATGGCCAAGTAAACATGACTGTTAAGTGCAGTTTTCATAAATATTTTGAAGAATATTTGAAGTGCTCATCATTCTCAAATTTAAATTCGATTAAGCCTTGCTTTGGACCATTTAAAAATGCATGATCTAGCCCAGAGTTTGGATAATGGGAAGATCTGGGATTATGATTCCAGTCCTACTATCAAAAAGAGAGTTTACGAAGTAGACTGATGCGTTAGTGGTTCAAGTTCATTAGAATGCCGTCGTTGGATAGAAATTTGGTACTCTAGGGCTGGTTTTATTATGTTCTCTACAAATTGCTTAAAACATCGTGTTTATTTTAACGCACACCATTCAACGACTTTGCTTGGTGCGCTTATCATAAGTCTATCATTAGTTAGTTAAAAGGAAACATTTCACACTTCATGTAACACTTTCGTTGAGCTTTTTATACCTCGCATCCAAAGAATGAAATGGTATATTTAGAATCGCCAAAAGCATTTCCGACCCTGTAAAGTATATATATTCTTGATCAGTATCAATAGCCGCGTCGGTGGAGACATGTCTGTCTGTCTGTCCGTCTGTAGGATTATCGAGATCTCAGGAACTGTAAAAGCTAGACCTACCAAATTTAGCATGTAGACTCATGTGGTCTGATCAAGTTTGTTTTTCGCCACGCCCCCTACCGCACACGAAAACAATATTTTGAGCCCCTATATCTCGGAAACTAAAAATGCTATAGCTATCGTATTTGGACAATTATTTAATAAATTTAATTTGGCACGCTAATACATGTTATAAACATCCATTCAAATCGAAATAAAAATGACCAAAGTTACCAAAGCGGTGCAAGGCCGATACACATAAGAGTGAGCGAGGTAGCATGCGAAAGAAATTTAATATATGAACTTTCATGCATGGTATATCCAAGTCGGTCCGGCGACTTATGTACTTACTTTATTTTTTCTTCCCTTTGGTTTCTTAAACAGAACAGAAGAGAACAAAATAAAATGTGCATAAAAATTGCCCAATTTTCATCTTATAAATATAAACATTTCATTTGCCACTTTTTCCGGTTCCCTCCGTTTCGTGTTTGTGGGAAAAATAATTAACATGTTAGTTTGAGTTTGAGTCATAAAACACTCACACACAGCTACTTCCGCCCTTATAAATTTATACACATATACATACATACATATATATATATACATACATAGATGTTGTCTCAAGACTTGAGCGAGAGAGCGCAGAATTCCGTTGAAAATTTTCTGATTCATCCTTTTTCTCTCTTCCCTTGGATTTCTTTGCTGCTTTCTATACCATTCATTCATAGGATGAAAAGGTATATCAAAGTCGCCAAAATGTATGTAAGACATGTTCTTGATCAGTATTAATAGCGGGAACTATAAGAGCTAAAGCTGTCTAATACATCTAATGACCATCTATAATTCCACCAAATTCAAATCGGAATAAAATGTTTTCTGAAGTGCACTTAAGATTGAGCAAGATATTATGTATAGATATAGCATGGTATATCCAAGTCGGCCCGGCGAATTACTTACTTTATTTTTTTTTTTGTAAGAGCATTTTCTGCTTTTTAATGGCAAAAATGTGTAAGAAATCAAAACATGCCACAAGGAGAGGAATGAAAAAGAATAAAATTGGAAAGCAGGCAAACAGTATGTATGTATGCAAGACGACCTTGGGATACCCTGTAAAATTCGCCACTCTATTCCGTGATAGATTCTCTAATTAGCATTTTGGTAAGCATTTTGCCATTTTGCTATTTTATTTTGCTTTCTTCAAACCAATTTGAGTCATACTTAAAGGAGTGATTCTAGTCGATATGCCCCTGTTTGGCAAGGGTATGCAAACAGTAAGAAAAGCAAGAAAAGGAAGCCGGAGCAAGCGTCAGGCAACAAGAAACAAGTTGGCTAAAAAGCAAAAGCGGCAACAGCAAGAGAACTACTCTGCAACAGCAGCAGCAGCATGAACAATAAGTGACGTATACAAATAGTCGTAAATATACGTAAACATACAATATATATGTACATACATGTGTATGTGTGTTTGCACTTGTGTGTGTACAATAGTTATACACTATACTTTCTATATATTTAATGGAAGAAACTTAAATCCCTCACACACTCGTATACATTTTTTTTGAAAGCAGACAAAGTTAGTTAATAATGCTAAAATAAGATTTTATTTAGTTTTTATACCATGCATCCATAAGATGAAATGGTATACCAAAGGCACCAAAATGTATGTAACAGGAAGAAGGAAGCCTTTCCGATCCTATGTAGAATATTGTATTGAGCATTGGGAAGATGTCAAAAGCTTGTCTTGGAATAAGTTCACCAACGACATTAAAGACATCAAAATAAAGAGAATATTCTGGATCAGCTGGATTCTACTGGCGGAGAGGACGAAAAGAGCGTGCTCTTTCCTTCTGCCTGTCGCATTCGATTTTCTCTGTCTCCAAAAATCTAATGAGCCGAACTAGCACGCCAATATCGGAAATGTCAACGGCATTGTTCGGTTTCATTCGCCTCACTTTTATTCGCCGGAGTCAGCTTTTTCTTCCCCATTTCTTCTCTCTCTCTCTCCCAATCGCTGGCTCTCTTGGCGGCACTTTGTATGCAAATTCCACTCGATTTGCATACTTTTCGTATGCAGTGTACACTTCTACATACAAGTGTGTGTGTGTGTGTGTGTGTGTGTTTGTCAATGTCTCTATATGAAAAGTCCCCACGAGCAGAAGCTAAAGCAACACACCCAGACCAGGTCCTATCTGCATGCAACCTTTGCTTCGGCATCTCCACTGCTGCAATCTCCATCTCCATGGCTAGCCCATTCTACTGCCCTCCTTCTGCTCCTTTTGACAACGAATCAAATTTAAAATGAAATCAATTCTCGGTGCTCACTCAGAGCCAGAAGCGGCGGATACGCAAACAAATAGACCAAACAAAGGATTGCCATTCACATGACTGGCTTATTGATATTTATGCATAATGCAAACAACACAAAAACAACAAAAACAGCAAAAACAAAAAACGGCACAAGAACTTGCAACAGCATTGCAGAACCAGAAGGTCGGGTTAACTTCGGCCATGCCTAACTTCGCAAATAGAGTTATCTAAAAATGTGAAGACCTTTGTATAAAAATCCGTATCTACACGGCACGCGTGCCTATGCATTTACATGTAGATAAGCAGCATGCAGTTTTATCAGTTGTGTGTACGACAGCTATGTCATATAATTATCCGATTTGGATCAAATTTACCAGAATTATAACTTTCTTACTAATGGTACTTATCAAGTTTGGCGATGATGCATGGTATATTCAATTCAATTTGAAATCAATTTAAATAAGCAAACTAACATAAGTCCATCCATTCTTATTATGGACTTATTGATTAATCTTCGTAATCTTCTGCAGAACTTTTGCCATTTGTATAGCGTCACCCAATGGTTCGCGGAACCCATCGAGATCGTGGTAGAGTAAAGAAAATTTAAAGTGGAATGCTCTCACATTCCATTCGTTTGGGCTAACTTTGTTATTCCACATGCATTTTTATTGCTCGTTCACTATAACTAATTAGTATGGAGTTGGTAGATGGGTCAAGTCAAAGCTCAGGCCAACGAGAATGCATTTATCCTTGTATCTGTTAATTTCCGCATTACGGCTAGCGTGTGGCCCAAAAAGGCCGAAACCAAAGAAAACCCCTTTAATTTTCATTAGAGAGACAGAAGCAGAGAGTTAGACACTAAAATAATTTACCAGCAAAGCGCCGAGCAAAAAAAAGAGAGAGATAACAACTAAAATAGGCAAGACTCTTCTCTGTGTAATTAAGATTAGAATCTAATCTAATCATTAGATTCGAGCGCTTTCTGTAAGGCCTTGAGCATCATGCATTTTGCGATTGATAGTAAAACTAGAATTAAGTGCACCATTTAGATAAGATATTAACCAATTTGTTGTCAGCTTATCATAATTCGTTTGCCTCAATGGATTTAAAATTTTTGTCGTGCCTCGAAAACTGTATAAAATATATTCGAATAATTTATCGAAATTACTTTGGTTTAATTCGTTTGGTTTTTACTGACTAATTGTCTATGTGCAGTCACAAGCACAAGGACACCTTAAAGCAGTTGCCATACCAACGTTTGTGAAGAGACAAAGTTGAGTACAACACTGTGAAGCCATGGCCGAACTCGAGGGTTTCAGGTAACATGCAAAGGTAGAATCTCCGACCATATAATGGCCTAGTTATACGTAAAAACGCTTTGTACTAAAAGCGGTGCAAGGGAGAGCGAGATAGCATGTGTTAGAAATCTAATACATATATGAATTTAGCATTATAAATTCGAAGTAGTTTTTTCACTTGACGCATGGTATATCCAAGTCGGTCCGGCGACTTACTTACTTTATTTCCTACAGGCTACTAAAATATACTTTTAGTACTAAATACTTCTATATAAAGGGAGATATTATTATACCAAATAGTTTTAGCGAAAATAGCATGCTGATAAAATCTCCCTTTCAAAAATAAACATTTTAAAGGATTTAAGTCATTTTATAAGTAATCGCCTGTTTAATTCTGAGAAACTTGGCTGAAGAAATCTAGTTCAACTATTGGACATCTCTCAAGTTAGAAACGGAAGAAAATCGTGTTCGGTCTTGTCTTATTTTATTCCCTTGTAACGCACAAAAGGACTCGTTTCCGATACCATAAAGTATATATATTCTTGATCAGCATGAGAAGAGAAATTGATATAGCCATACCCGTTTATCTGTCGAATCCCACGGCGGCGGAAGACCAATTTTTTAGTGTATTTTAAGTATTTGAAATAGTCAAGAGTCTTTGATAGTTTTTTCCTTAAGCTATCACAGTGTCATTGATCAACACTGGCCAATTTGCCAGGGTAAGGCAATGACGTCATAGAGACATCTTTCTCTTTCCCATCAATTTCGCATTCGCCTTCGCATTGTTGAGTTGTGGGCGAACCTGAATAAGCAGACGAACTAACGGTTTAGTTTTACTTGGATGGCGAACAAGAATGGGGAGAAATGAAATTTGTAAACAGCTCAGACTCCGTTTTGAAATGGTTTTCTTTTTTTCTTTCTATTCCTCAAACATTTTGTTGTTGTTTTGCTCTGCACAACATCAAAGGAGTCGACGCCTTGGCGGTCTAGACGCGACAAATGGCTCTGCTCTGCTTCTGGTCTGGGGGTTCCCTCTTGCTGTCGCCAAATGTATTTGTACACTGTGCGAAAAACTGTGTGTATGCGTAATAAACTCATTCCCCTAACGGCAGTAAAAAAAAAAAAAATTGATTAGAAAAGAAAAATGGCAATTTATTTTTTTTCCTGGGTGGTTTCTCTCATATTTTCCTCATCTTTTTTTCCACTGAGCGACAAGAAAAACAAGGCTAAAGTAAAAGAAAACTATAAAAACCAGAACTAAAATGTTATGCCATTTTATTTGTTTCCCGAGACTTGAGAGCAGAAAGACCAAGAGAAAACAAAAAGGAAAGGGTTGCAAAATGCTTTTCCGGTGTTACTCACTGGTCTTTAGCTTTAGCCAAAAAGAAAGTGCGCCAAATGGCAGCAAGTGACTTGGGGAAGACAAGGGGAACGACAGGGGACGACAGGAAAATCAGAAATTATTACTGATTGAGAGCCACCAGGCAAATGTTAGGGACATTCAGGCAACAGAAGCTCAACACTCTGCACAGCTACCTTACGTTTTAATGGGTATTAATAATATGGAATCTTCTGCCAGAAGTAATTTCTCAAGCTCAACCACAGCTGCTGGCCAAAACTGGTTCTGTAAACAACAACAAATTGATTGTTTAATGGCACAAATAACTCATCAACAGAACAGTCGAGAGGTAGCAGCCAAGACCCTCAAGAGCTAAAACAGAATAAATATTGCACGAGGGACGAGGGGCGTAATGGCGTAAGACAAGAAGCAAACCTTATTTAGCCGGGCTTATGACTTTCTGTCACTTGCTTTCTACTTCGTATATGCACTGCAAAAAATTCTTTGCCTCTCTCTCTGTAACTGTTGTTCCTCTGCTCAGCTTGCTACGTTGCTCATACGCCGCATTGGCCATACAACAGCAGCAGCAGCAACAACAATCCTCACAGGCAAAGTGAGGTCAAAGCCCACATCCGGTCTGGCTAGACTAGAGACCAGACCACACAGAATTGGGCTAGACAAAACGAAAACGAAACGGCCGAAAGGAAACACAAGGCAAAATCCAAAAAATACCTCAAAACGAAACAATTAAAAACAAAGCCAAACCAAAAGCGTTAAAATATTAATTTTATTTCCATTTGTTGGGAGCTTTTCAAACAATTTCCAGTGGTTGTTCCTTCGAATAGGTCAAAGCCCTACGATTAACTTGGACCTACATATATTTTCGAGCTTTATTTGCGACTTAAAGTTACATGTATAATAATCCCATTGAGATCAATGTTAATCAAGCGCCTTCATGGACATGGAATGCGGTTAAATGCTGAGCAGACACGTTTACAAAACCTTTGAAGACTCCTTGAGAATAGATGTCAAACGAAAATCGTTGCCTACTTATCAGTTGGTTGAATCGTAAATCTTTAACTGACGATGAATTGCAGCTAACATTTGCATTGGCCTGTTTCTGTCTCTGTGTGTGTGAGAGTGTGTATTTGCATGGTCGAGAGAACATTTAAGTTACACACACATTGATTCTCTTGCCCACTTGCTGCCCCGCCGCCTCAAGCTAGTCATTACAAACACATGTGTCTTTATGCCCATGAATGTGTGTGTGTGTGTGTGCGTGTGTGTGTGTGTGCCTCGCGTTTTGTATCTCATGCATATTGAACGAGATTGCTTGTAAACAAAGCCTAAGCATTGTAACCACAACGCAACCACACCCCCACACCTTCTGCCACGGCTCGGCTCGGCTCGTCTCGTCTCCCCTCCTCTCGTCTCTTCTTTGCGCCCCACTGCCATTTGATGGTGTCCCCGTCTTGTGTGCTGTGTCTCAATCTCCGTGCTATTAATACAACGACTTGACAAGGCTGGCAACCTGTTAGTTGCACATGCCGCCACATCGCATTAGGCATTAGGCATTGGCCATTGGCCATTGGCCATTCCCATACCCTTGAGGAGCCGGGCCGGCTGATGCGGCTAGAATGGAGCCAACATTTACACTGTCAACATTCTTGCATTGTGTTGGTGTTGGTGGTGGTGGTGGACAATTTTCCACTTTGTCGTTGCTAACAGCAATTTGTGGTTTGGTTTCTTTGAATTTTCTTTTGACTTGATGATGCAATGGAATTTATACCCACCCGCATATATGTATGTACATAGATACATCCATGCAAACATATGCACATACATATTTGGGCCCGTTCCCTCCACTTGCCACTTGCCACATCAAGTTAGATTTACGACGGGGTCAGCAACAACAAAAATTGTTCGAATTTTGCAGTTTACTATGTGCCGCACTAGAAGAAATTTGCTATCTCAAATATGTTTAAGAAAGAAGCCTCCCATGAATAATGAAAACCATCTGGCAACGCTTGAATGTTCCAGCCAACTACCCTGAAGTAGTTTTCAAGATATTTGAATCCCCATCAACAATTCAATTTCGTACGAATGATATTTTAAAATGTAGTTCTGCATACTTATAAGTAAATTTATCATAACCATGCATCCATTGGATGAAATGGTATATTAAAGTCACCAAAATGTATGTAACAGGCAGATGGTAGCTTTTCCCAACCTATAAATTTTACATATTCTTGATCACTATCAATAGCCGAGTCGAATGGAGCATATCCGTCCGCCTGTCCGTCTGTAGGATCATCGAGATCTCGGAGACTATAAGAACTAGAGCTCCCAAATTTGGAATGTAGACTCTTGTCGTGTGTGCGCTGATCAAGTTTTCTTCCTGTTTTGCCACGCCTCCTTCCGCCTCAGAAATTCGATAAAGAGTCATTTTTTCGCGCAATATTTATCGTATTTTATGTGGTAAACTCATATCTGCTACAATCATCTATCAATTCACCATTTCCATTTCCTTCAAATCGGAACAAAAATGCCCAAATTCGTAGAAACGTTTTGTACTCAAGTGTGAGCGAGATACCATGTGCTGGAAATCACGGCATGCGAAAGAAATTTAAGTTATGCTTTTGGTATTATAAATTCAAAGAAGTTTAACCTTTTGATGCATGGTTTATCCAAGTGGGCCGGCGAGTTTCTTACTTTATTTATTTCAATTTTGGTTTCGATTATTTGAATATGTTTTCATGTACAACCAAAGTCACAGTTTCGATCAGGAAATACAATAAACTATTTAAGTTAAATGTTTATGCTCTTACTGAAAGGAAGAAGAATGAATTGTCCCCGACCATAGAAAGTGTAAATATTCTTCATATTTCCCTGTCTGGATCAACGACATTTCCCGCTAGACCTGAAAATTTATTATGAAAGCATAGAGAGCATCGGTCGAAGCTAGAGTTTTTGCCCGATTTCATTTTTTTACCAACAATATCATATACGTCCAATGGAAACAATCGCTAAAAAAAATAGTTTTGGTTTTAAAAAAGTTATAATTCAGCTAAAAATGATCACAATTAAATAACTACAATAAAGATAGGGATCGAGTAACACAAGAAGTGGCAAGGGTATACAAGCTTCGGCACGTTTCTCTCATTAAATTTGACGTTGGTTCGTTCGAATACCCTTTAATCATTTGGGGTGTAGTAAATTGTTTTTTCCCTTTAGCCGAATACTTCACTAGAAGAGTATCTCCAGGTCCATGCAACTAGTTCATTTTGACTTCTTATCACATATCTATGCAACTTTATTTTATATGCAGTCCAACCACTTTTCACTTTGGTTTTAAAATTTTTTTGCGGAAATTTCCATTTGACATACTCGAATTTGCATATTTTCTTTTGGTTTTCTAGGTTTTCTTTCTGTTCCTATGATTTTTAGTTAGAAATTTTTTCTGTCAGCTTTTTCTGATTTATTTGCAGCTTTCAGTCGTGGCAGAGTGTCAAAGGCGGGAATAGTGGGTCGTAGGCGAACAGAGCGTGGGGGGGGGGCTAGGGGGTTAAAAACAGTTATTTTATTTGCTTTAGCCTTTACGGCTGTTAGTCCTATTGTTTCTCTCTCCCTTCAACTCCAACTTCAACTGTTTCGCTCTCGCTCTCCCTCTCTCGCTCTCTTTCTCTTGTCCTCACATATTTTGTTTTTGACAAAGTTTTGGGCGCCAGAGTTTAGGCAGCTTTTTAGTTGTTGTTTGACTTTTTTTGGTCATAGACAAGTTTCAAGCGCTCATTTGTTAAGTTTGTTGGCAGGCCAAGTGCTGCAGCTATTGAGTGTGGGGGCGGGGGGGGAGTGCCTTGGGGGCAGGGGGGAAGCAGTCATATATGTATGTATGAACACACATGGCAGATAAGGCAAATGCCTTCTTTTTCTACTTCATCTTTTGCTACTGCTAGACAATCTGCCATATGTTAATGCATATGCACATAAATTTCAGGACAAAAGTGGAACAAAACGACAAAAAAAAGAAGCAAAGGATTGTCATATATCCTCGGAAGCCTCAAAGTTATGAATTATGGCATTTAATTTAACAAAAAGAACGGGCCAACAACGAGAAAATTCAGAAAAGTGCTTTCAATAGAACAGGTCAATTCTTAAACTATCCAACTATCTCTTTAACATTAAAGCATGTATTTGTATTTAAAATATTTATAACTGTATGGAAACTAATATTAGGCTCCATA
Organism: Drosophila sp. 14030-0761.01; assembly: GCA_018150735.1. Taxonomy (NCBI): domain Eukaryota; kingdom Metazoa; phylum Arthropoda; class Insecta; order Diptera; family Drosophilidae; genus Drosophila; species Drosophila sp. 14030-0761.01. The sequence continues at coordinate 3,901,553 of JAECWO010000003.1, forward strand.
AAACTCTTCGGATGGAAGAAAAAAGTAGAAATAAGGTCGAACAAAGAGTTTAAACTGTTTGGGAAAATGCAGAAACAATGTAATCTGAAAACAATGTGAAGGGACCTATCTAAAGACACTTGCCCAAATTGCCTCGAAACTAAAAGCTACAAATTTCAATGTATGTTTTCTTCCAAATTTGGTCAAATTTAAATATACAATCGAGTTTTAACCCAGTACGTAGAATTATACATACGTAAAACTGAGTATGTAAACTGAATATACATACAGATATGTATGTATACTACGATATTGTATATAAAGAATGAAACCAGACAAAATAAAGTAATTCAGTTCAGTTCAGTAAAGTAATTTAGTTTTATAAATTCGAAATAGGTTTTTCACTTGATGCATGGGATATGCAAGTCCAATTATGGTTGATCTTCTTCTTCTTCTTTTATGTTTTTTGTTACGGAAAAACAAACATGAGTTTTTCAGTCATCCGAGCGTTGCCAGATGTTCGTGTTTGTTTGGAGTGAACATTTTCGATTATGTTGAGTTTTGCCATCAAAATGATTGATTGATTGATCTGTTCTACACTGTTCTACAGACGCTTAATGTGCCAACAGTTCCCCCTTCCCCTATCTATGATGCATTTCACACTGTGCCTATGGCTATTGCTTGTTCCCGCTAACCCGAATGCTACATACATGTACATACATGAAGAAAATAGCGCGCGTTGGCCATTTTGCGACAACATTTTGGCATTTCGTGTTGTTGTTGTTATTGTTGGTCGGACGTGCACTTAATGCGACGCATATATGTATGTATGTGTGAATACATCGTGTGTGTGGGGTGTGTGTTTGTGTGTATACGAGTTTGAGCACCAGGGCGGAGGCACTCACGTAATGACATTTGGTTAATATGCATAATAATAAAAATAAAGTAAGTAAGTCGCCGGGCCGACGTGGATATACCATGCATCAAGTTAAAATTTATACATTTATACATATATTACATTTTCTTTTGCATGCCGCGATTTGTGACACATGCTATCTCGCTCACTCTTATGTGCCCACGAGCACTCAAGCGCCCCACTTTGAGTAGAAAACGTTTCTACGTATAATTCGGTTATTTTTATTACGATTTTTATGAAATTTGTTGGAATGATAGACAGGGCCAAATTACGATGCGATAAAAATTGAGCAAGAAAATCACCTTTTATCAAAATTCATTGGGCGAAAAGGGACGTGGCAAAATTAAAGTAAACTTGACCAGCGTATATACTACACGAGTCCACAATTTAAATTGGGTAGTTTGATCTTTTATAATTCCTGAGATCTGTGCGCTCTTACCGACGGACATCTTCTCTCATGCTGATAGATGTACTTTATAGAGTGGGAAATTTGTCGGACATTTTGGCGACTTTAATATACCATTTCATCCTATGGATGCATGGTATGAAAACTCTGGTTGAAATACATGGAGAAACGGAAGGAAGCTAGGAGGACCAAAAGTAACTTAACGATGGGGCAATACAGGAGACGAGGGATTGAAGTTGATCGCTCTTTATATGTATGTTCTAGCATATATGTAGGTTGTTCTCTGTAGGAGGTTGCATATGTCAAAAAGTTCATCAATCATATCATATACCAAAATGGACAATATAATTTACACACCATATTCCAGAACACAATTCGTACAGTGGGCATATATCGGTGTGATTTCACACAAAATGTGAAATGAAGGATCCTTCTTCTGGAGTACGATTTCTTAATTAATTTCATTTGAATTTAATTAGTCTAAACACATTTAATGACTTCTTTTTCAACAATAAGTAGGCAGAACAGATGGAAGACCACTCAAGTTCTTGTTCTGCATGTCGCGATGTGCTTCTTGCGATTGGTCCAACTATTTTCGGGCCTTTGAGCAACTCACTGAATTTGTCACATTTCCCATAGTTCGACAAACCGACATCATTCACCCCCCCCCATGGGCTGTGGGGATACATCATATATAAGTCCGCCGAATGTGCTTTATTTATGCTTTCGAAATGACCGGTCATCAATGGTCAGTTGGTTGGTATCCACTTCACTTATTAATGGGTCAGGCGTGTGGCCAATGTTATGTCCGTCGACTCTCGACTCTTTCTCCCGTATGCGCTCCTCTGTCCCGTCCTAACCTTGACTTGCCTAGGGAGGAGAAGAAACCCCCCCACCTCCCCAACCAAACGACGTGAATTTCATCGCCTATTTTTAACTATTATTGACATGTTCACTTTACTTTTATGTTTGGTCATTGTGTCCGTTCAGGCAAAAAGTTCATTAATGCTAAACATTTTCCTTGCCTTTTTTTCGTTTTCTCTCCCTCTCTCTCTCTATCGGTCTCTGTCTATCTTGCTTTTTGTTTCGTTTGTATTTGTATTTGTTTTTACGAATGTGTCAAATGTGCGACCATTACATAACCAATTTGCATTTGGTCGGGACGATTGAAATCGACGGCAACATGTGTCCAGATATCGTACAATATACTTATAAAGTACATATGTATATGCATATATGTGTGTGTGTGTGTGTGCTTGTGTATTTAGATATCATTATTATTATGTTCATATGGATCTAGATTAGAGACATGGAGAAATTCATACCAGAAATTTGACGTAATTATGGAAGGCGAAGAATCGAAACTTATCGGTTGTGTGATCTAATATGCTCATGTCACTCAAATGGCCATAATATCGTTTAAACAGTTGATCATTCAATCGATTGTTAAATCAGTTAACAGGAGGTAACCGAGTGTTAGCTCTTAATACATAGTTGGAATCTTCTCGTCTACGAAAAATTAATTGCCCTTGCTTCACCTGCATCCGGTCTGTGGGGTCAATCACCATCTATCTGTCCAGTTTGGCTGTGGTGGTTTTTGCTAGCTACACCCTGGCCTCAGATGGCGATACCTAAAATAGTTAGCCCAAGAGCGTCAAGAGTGGCAGAACCAGCAGCAGCAATCAAGTTTCCCCTAACTCAACTCAAACTGTGAACACAATTCCAATCAAGTCGAACCACGTAGTTGTGGGTGAAGTGTCTAGACTACTGGCGTTCAAATTAAATTCAAACTTTGCCAGCCAAGAAAATGAATTTTTAGCTAAACGGGGAAAGGATGAAGGACCACTGAAAGGACCGCTCCAATTGCTCTTCCTCTAGCCGGTGCCGGCTAACTTGAAACGAAAGAATGTTTTCGATTTTTTTGTATAAACGGCAATCAACTCAATCTCATCCCGCACCCCCCACACCCCCCACCTGTCTCTGTCTCTGTCTCAGTGAAAGTTTTGACATCTTATAGAAGGATTAGGTCAAAAGAAAAACAATAATAATACTACATATTGTATGTGTATATGCAATGCTTGGGAAACAGGGAAACAGTCCCCGCTGTTGTTCAATTCGAAGTTAATCGAAAATTGAAAATGGAATATTTGATTAATCGAAGAAGAAGAGGCGGTTAAATTTTTGATTGCATTGCATCCCTCATTACCAAGAGACACATGTCAGGCAGCGTCTGTCTCACGATACAGATACTCAGATGCATACTCAACCCTTAGAAGTCTGGCAACCCCATCCAAACGTCCATGCGATTGGAAAAAGTGAGTCTCCTCTTTCACTTGCTGTACTTGTGGCATAGCTGTTGCAATTTTCCTTGGCATCTGCTACATGCAATGGCAAAGAGAGTCAAAGTCGAGTCTTTTGCATCGATTGAATTTCCGTTTAAGTATGTATTTTGGCATACCTCTGACTTTGACATGCGAAAACTTCATCCCTAAAATCCAAGTTAGTTGGATGAGCTTCACTCAAAATCAGAAACAGATATCTTGCATGAGCAAGAGCAGATTGCTATTAACGAAATATTCAATCACTTTGAATAAATGCAAGAGATGCGAAAGACTTCATGCCAAAAGTGGAAAACATAATAATCTGAGTACGAAACTTGATGTTTGTTGTCCGCCCTCTCTTTCCAAGCTATTTTCATAGCTAACAATTTACACAAATCTAATTGGTATCAATGGATAAAAGAGAGAGAGAAACCAAAAAATTGTTTCTTTTTTGAGTGTGTTGAAGCATTTTCTTTTGCTCATTTATACCATGATTGATATGGCCAAGTTCGTCCGTCTGTAAGAGCGCACAGATCTCAGTAATTATAATGGATAGAGCTACCAAATTTAGAATGTAGACTCGTGTAGTATATACGCTGATCAAGTTATTTTTGCCACGCCCACTTCCGCCCCAGGAATGCAATAAAAAGTGAATATCGTATCGTAATTTAATTTGCATCGCGGCATTTAGTTTTATAAATTCGAAGTAGTTTTTTCACTTGATGCACGGTACGTACATATATCCAAATCGGCCCGGCGACTTACTTACTTTATTTTATTTGTATTTAGATTCTCAATATTTACATAAGATCCTGGATATAGAAACCTTTCTGGGCCTACCCAATGTCAGTTTCATTAGTATCCTATCTATCTATAGAAAAAACTGACTAACCATGACTAACCGAGCAGGCAAACGTTTGTTTGATACTTCAAAAACTTAAATGGAACATGAAAACAATTTGCAAATAGGCTTTCAATTTGTTCTAACAAATGTAAAAAAACAAAAGTAACAAACAAGAAATGCGCTTCATTTAGCAACAAATTGTTGTGACGACGACGACAACGACGACGGCAACGAGTGGAAATTGTTGTCCATTTTTTGACGGTTCAACAACTTTTGTCGCACACAAAAATAGGAAAGAAGTGAGAGACAGAGCGAGAGAGTGAAACACGAAACACACTTAAAAAGCGATTGCCAATTGGAATACGACGGAAAAAAAGAGCTAAAAACAAAAAGCGCATAAAAATCGAACCCAAAAAACAAAAAAATGGAAATGGGTAGCGGCAGCGGCAGCGGCAGCGGCAGCGGCTGCGGCAGCGACAGCGACAGCAGCAACCAAACCAAAGCAATTAAATTTGTTCAAATCGATTTAAGCTGACAATAGACACAACGGGCTAGCTAAATGGTCAGAGGGCAAAGGGGCAAGGCGGCCGGGAGATAAGGGGGTGTGGCACTTCTCTCTATATAGCAATTACAACCGCAAATGGCAATAAAATGACAGCAGCACCAACAGCAGCAAAAACAAACGAATTGGTACATTAAAGCAGGATGCCAGTGCCGAGATACCCTCGACTCGGCTGAGTCGAAGTGCCACTACCTTACTCGAGGCATATGTATGTGGGTCTCAGTAGCTAGAGTCCTTAGCAGAGAAACCAAATGTCCTTGATCTTGATATGCCTTGTTCGCAAAATGGATATACAGGGTATATCACCTAGGGTCACCTAGGCGCAGGAATGGCAGCGATTGATGATAATGGGAAAGAGCGAACCAAAGGATATGAACACAAATATAGTTGTATGCCTCGAGGGCTAAACACAAATACAAGTTGACAGCCATTTAAGTGTTCTCTCCGATCATGGGATCTCGTTATCTAACGATGGGGGGAGCGGTCCCAAATGTTTATTTTATGTGGGAGGACTCCTAAGAGAGGAAATGTTCCCACGAAAGTGCAATTAACTATAAAATTAATTTTCGATCTTTATCCCATCTGTTTTGAATTCCCCTCATCCTGCCTTCCTTCCGCACCTCAATCCCCTACTCTACCACTCCACATCACATCACATCACATCACTTCACATCGCAGCTATTCTTCTCCTCTTATATCGTCTCCTCCACGCTCAGTAAACAATGCAAATGGTAAAAACCCATTGAGCAAATATTTAACAAAGCGCAAAATTGCAGCATTTTTCTTTCCTTTTTATTTGCATATTTAATTTGTTTTGAGGTTTTTTTCACTTGCCAACGAACAAAAACCGCTGACACAGCAACAACAAAAGCAACGGGCGCAAAATGTGCACAAACAAATGCACACACACACCAAAGGAGAAAAAAAAACAGGAGCAACAACAATAACAACAAGAAAATACATAGAAAAACCCCATCGAACCGCGTTTTGTGGGTCGATTGTGAGCTGGAAAATGGCTCGGGTGGGATGGATTGACTTAGGGAAAAGAAAAATGGGTGGAGGAGGAGGAGGCAGAGCTACGTCAGTGCTTAGCAACGTGAAAACTTCAAAATGCCGGCAAGAGATATCAGTGCTGACGTCGAAATTCCATTGCTATCGAAGACAGAGTCTAAATCTATTTTAATGGCAACTAAAATTGTTTACTTATCATAGGATTATCAAGCGAATTAACAAAACCATACTCTAACATTCCTAACAAATGTAACAATTGGTTTTCAAATTCCAATACAATCCATCCAATATAGTTTGCTTTTAGGTTCGTCTTCTAAACAGAAACCATGCCAACCTCATTACAAAAGTTTACAACGTTTATACATAAGTATAATCTCTTACGAGGGTCACACTAAACGATTCGCTTGCTGTGGCAACCCTATCAGAAGAAGCTAGTGACAGTGTTGCTCAAGACCGATCATTAGGTCATGACTCGCAATCAATCGGGATCAATCCACTATGTGATTATTAAAGAGATGTGTGATCAAAGCTAGAAATTAGCCAAATTGCCATCACTGATTGTCGCTGTTGCTGCTGCATTGGGCAACCTAAATTTGATTGCTGATGTCTTTGTTGTTGTTGTTATTGCTGACACTGACTGCAATTGTTATTAATTTGTAAATAATTCATTGTTGGGGTCTAAACTTTGCGATGATAATGCGCGTGTTTTATTTGTGTTTTCCATTATTTGGGGATGAGGAGGTTGAGTGGGTGGTTCTGGGTACACCAACTATTTGCGGCCGCCTGCACTGACTGAAAGCTGTGTATGGGATAACTGTGGCACAAACAGGATAAAGGGACGAGCCAGGCGCTGGGTCTGGGTCTGGGTCCGGGATGGATAGATCAGGGGCGGGGAAGGATGAGACGAAGAACATCAGTATTTAATTAAAATTGCAACCGAAACAACCGAAAAGAAAACCTCAGCTTGAGTTTTCGTTAACAAAGAATTTTGTCATGTTGCTTGTTCACACTTTTTTCTTTATTTTGTGCTTCTTATCCTTCACGTTCCTCTCTTTTTTTCTTGTTCTTGTTATATCGGGTAACGCAGAGCGCACAGCAGGTGGGCGTGTCAAAAGTTGCCAGTTAGACAGCCGCAAACTGCTGTCAGACTTTAACAACATTTTCATTAATCAAGTCCCACCTGACGACAACCACAACCCCCTACACCCCTTCACCACACCTTGTTAAGCCAGAAATGAGGCAAAGGAAAAACGCAAAAGGAAAACCATTCTGTGTTTGTGTGTGTGTGTGCGGTTATTCTTTTTGTTTCTCTGGTCTGTCACTTTTTTTTTATTCATCCGTTTGACAATTATTCGACAAAGAGAGTCCTTAAAAGGACTATTTGTTTTAAAAACTAAATCATATCGATCTCTCATTTGTAAGTCGAGTTATCCTGAGATATGGCCACATCCATGCAAAAGTGCATGATCGATCCTAAGATCGCAGAGTGGTTAAGTGCCTTCGACTAGTCTTAAGAAGTAGCTGAAATAGGTTCCGAATGAACGATAATAACACTGAAAATTGGTTAAGTATCCAGCAACATCAATAACAGTCAGATCCAGTCTGATTTAATCATATTCTTTTGTTTTAATTTTTATTTTTTGCTTTAGAAAAAAGACCTATTTAATTCAAGAGACACCAAAAAAAAAGAACTTTGCTAAGGCCACACAATATCTTCAAATAAAACTAGTTGGAATTACAACTACATAAATTAAGGGGGAAAAAGATCTTGAAATAGCTATACAAACAATAATTATTTTTGTGTAAACTCAATAACAAATAGTTTTTAACTTTTGCGGTTCCTTGTTAAAATGTCTGATTTTCATTTGGGCGAATTGATTCATATAATTTTCATATTTTCCATTTAAAATGCTGCAATTGGGCCCAAAAATGTATAAGTTCTTCTCTTTAACTTTTTGATTTCCTTTGCCAACCTATTTAATTTAAAAGAATACCAAACATACATATATCTCCGAACAATCTCTTTGTATAATTGAAACTTGAAAACCGCTAAGGTAGCGGCAAATCAGCGTTCGCAGAATTACTAGGACACTCTAAGGACACAATTCAATAGATTAGAAATAAGCCCCTATGGACCATATTCCTAAATGATGAGGTAATAGTGTTAGTTGGGCATCCAGAGACTCGGGCAACGAACGTTGTGTTACATCAATGATTTTCAATCAGGTCGTTTGAACTTCTCCCTAAATGTTGGTTTTTCTTTCTTGCTGGTTAACTTTTAACTAATCTACGCACTTTTGTTTTCTTTGTGATTCTTTTCAGCTGGAAATGCTGTGCGGCTACTAATTGCGAAGGACAATAACAACGAGCGAGGAGCAACGACGACGAAAAAAAGGGTCTCTAAAGGGACATTAATTATTCACAGCCTTGTCTATCGAACCGACACACACCAGAAACGCCAGAAACGGAGAGCTGGAAGGAAAGAAAAAAATCAAATTAACAAAGCGTCAAAAGGATTAACAAAACCCATCGAAAACAGTGGGCTTACTCTTACCACCCCTCCCCCCCAACCTGGACGGTTCTAAGCAAAGGAGAGGGGGAGCGGTTTAAAAAATACGTGACACGCAACGCACGCAAAGAGCGCAGGGAGAGGGCGTAAAGAAAGCGGAAAAACGGAGCAGAACTGGAGCAGGATTAGGTAGCTTCAACACGTTGCGAACGCTGGAACGTGTTGGGATTATCTAAAAACAAAAAAGGACGAACAAAAGGAACCAATCACATGAAAATGGTACTGAAAGTGCAAAAAAATCAACGGCTATTTGGCCGTCTAATGGGCATCCATCTAGTACTGCTTGTGGTTCTTCTCCACGAGTCCTTGGCCCACACGGATTGGATGCAGAACTGCAGCAGCTGCCATTGCCATTGGAATTCGGGCAAGAAGTCGGCGGACTGTAAGAATAAGAAGCTCGCCAAGATCCCACAGAATATGAGCAATGAAATGCAAGTGGTTGATTTCTCCTTCAATCAGATACCCGAGCTCCGGAGCGAAGAGTTCCTACGGGCCGATCTGCCCAATTTGCATAAGATCTATTTGCGCAATTGCACCATCCAGGAAGTGCATCGTGAGGCATTTCGCGGCTTGCAGATACTGATTGAATTGGATATATCGAACAATTACATTCGCGAACTGCATCCGGGCACGTTTGCGGGACTGGAGAAGCTGCGCAATGTCCTTATCAATAATAACGAGATTGAAGCACTGCAGAATGATCTGTTTGTGAACCTGAGTTTTCTGTCGCGTGTCGAGTTTCGCAATAATCGACTCAAGCAGGTGCAGTTGCGCGTCTTTGTTGGATCACTGCCCCTGTCGAGCATTGCCCTGGATCAAAATCGATTGACCCACTTGCACAAGGAGACGTTCAAGGACCTGCAGAAGCTGACCTCGCTATCTCTGCAGAGCAATCAATGGAACTGCAGCTGTGAGCTGCAAGAGTTTCGCGACTATGCCATATCGAAGAGATTGTATACGCCGCCAACCGATTGCCAGGAGCCGCCACAGCTGAGGGGAAAGCTCTGGAGCGATGTGCCCACTGAGAATTTCGCCTGCCGGCCCCGCATTTTGGGCTCGGTGCGCTCATTTGTCGAGGCGAATCACGATAACATCACATTGCCATGTCAAATTGTTGGCACTCCCAGGCCAAATGTCACTTGGGTCTATAACAAGAGGCCGATCAATCTGAATGATCAAAGGATCCGAGTCCTGAACACCATCGAGCAGGGCTATCGCCATGCCATGACCTCGGAGCTGAGAATTTCCGGAGTGCGACCATCCGACAAGGGTTCCTACATCTGCATAGCCGATAATCGTGGCGGCAAGGCCGAGGCGGAGTTTCAACTGTTGGTGAATGGTGACTACGGCGGAGTTGCCGGCGGCGACGGACTGGGACTCAATTTGGGCGGCATGAGTGGTTCGATTGGCGCTTCGACCAGCGACCCGCAGACCAATGTCATTCTCATCATGTGCCTTATAGCCACTTCGATTCTCCTGTTGCTCATTGTCTCCGTACTGACCCTGTTCTGGTATTGTCGACGCATCAAGACCTACCAAAAGGACAACACCATGATGAGTAACGATGGTTTGATCTCGTCCAAATTGGAGAAAACTCACAACGGCTCAATGCTCGAGGGTTCGGTCATAATGGAAATGCAAAAGAGTTTGCTCAACGAGGTTAATCCGGTGGAGAAGCCGCCAAGGCGTACCGACATCGAGAGTGTCGATGGTGGTGACGATGGGCATGAGATTAAGAAAACCTTGCTGGACGAAACAGTTTATGGTGAGTGCCAGTTTTTAATAGTGTGTGTGCTCCACCCTTTGGGCGAATAATATCGCATATGAAAACACAAAATGTATGCATACTTTTAGGCTTTATTTTGTATTCGTTCGAATATACAGATAAACACGGTCAACAAAAAACAAAAATTGGGAAAAACACTCATAGGGCGTGATATTTGTCTAAAAGAGAACTTCACAAACTTGTTTCGCTAGAAGTTGGAATTGATTTCCACACTGAATACTTTCGAATGCAACTTTTAATCAACTGATTGTAAATGAAAGATTGCCAGATCTTTAGAAGGGATAAAATGATTGAACTAAAGGCCAGATTAACACAATTTTGTCGTGAAACAATCGTTGATCGTTATTTTTATATATTTCTAAACCCAAATTCATTTATACATTTAACATTATCTGCTGGCTGGAATTTTTGCCATAATGCGATACGACTTTGGCACATTTCAACGAATGCTCCATCTGCCAGCCCCACTCGCCCCTCTTGACTCATAAAAGGAATAGTAACAGCAACGAGAGCAAGCTGCATCAATTGCATTCAATTGGCTTTTCAATTGTCATTGGCAATTCAATTGCCATCTGCAGCAATTGGCAATTCGAAAATTTCAAAACAAACATCCGTTGGCTTTCGTTCGGGTCTGTATTGGCTTCGTGCTGTGTGTATTGCGTGTGTGTGTGTGTGTGTGTGCGATTAAGGGGGCGCCTAGTGTTGGCTAATGCAGTGGAAATAACAAGTGTGCCGAGGATGGGACGCGGCTAAATTGTTTAAGTGTTCTGGTTGTATTTATTAGATAAATAGATCAAATTGAAGTGACATTTTTCCACTCTCTCTTCTTGTAAGCACACACTCAACTTACACACGTGAGTTTAGACTAGAGGGGGGTCAAGCGATTGGAAACACTTTTCGTGGCTGATTTTAGGTGTTGAATTGAAAATGCACTGAAACTCCTATGATCGATTGCCAAGACTTATCGTAATTCTCGTTTATTTGCTTGCAGTGGCCAATCATTCTCGCGACGATGAGACTCACTCGGTGGCCCTTTCGGACACAACGACCACTCCGCGCTCTCGCCACACCTATGTGGACGATACGTATGGCAACAGTTTGCCACCTGATCTTCTGGCCTTCCCCGCACGAGTGCCTCCCACTTCGCCATCGATGCAATCGTCGCAATCCAATATACCCGATCAGGTGATCTATGGGATACGTTCGCCACCGCCGTTAACCAGTCCCGTTTATGCTCACATGACCCCGCATGGTATCTATGGGACAACAACCCTGACGGCGGCCCACACACACAACGGTTTTATGACGCTGCAACATCCCAAGACTCGCAATCTGGCACTGATAGCAAATCTGGCAAACAGCCGGCAGCAGCAGCAACAGCAGTTGGCCGTCTTGCAGCAACATCAGCAATCCTCGCAAGCATCACCCTTTCTGCCAGCTCCAGTGGTCTATTCACCCGCCGCAACGGCTGTGGTTATGAAACAGGGATACATGACCATACCGCGAAAACCCCGTGTGCCCAGTTGGGCCCCAAGCACTTCGGGAGCAGCGGCCGCCGCCGCAACTCATTTGAGTGAATTCCAATCGCCCACTTCACCCAATCCCAGTGAGACGGGAACGGCCACCACGGCCGAGTTGCAGGCCGAACCGGTCTATGATAATTTAGGTTTGCGTACAACAGCCGGAGGCAATTCTACCCTCAATTTGAATAAGGTAAATGGCGGCGGTGCAGGAGTACAGCAGCAGCAGCAGCAGCAGCAACAACAACAGCAGCAACAACAACAACAGCGGGAGCAACAACAGTATACAATGCGTGATCGACCATTGCCGGCCACGCCCAGTCTCACGTCGGTGGCCTCAGCGGCGAATAATAGCAAGATCTACGAGCCGATACATGAATTAATACAACAGCAGCAGCTGCAACAGCAGCAACAACAACAACAGCAGCAACAACAACTTCTCTTTGCTTCCGATTTGGAGCCATTGTATGGTGGCGGCAGGCATCATCATGGGCATGGCATTACCATATTGCCAGCAAATACAATTAGTGGGGCAGGGTCATCGGCGTCGCCGACACACGGCGCTGCCGCGAATATCGGTGATTCGCCCAAAGTGGCCAAAATACCACCGCGCCCACCACCGAAACCCAAAAAAAAAATGTCCGTAACGACAACTCTACGCGGTCAGGGCAGTACAAGTCAACTCTTTGACGATGAGGGCGAAGATGGCACCGAGGTTTAAGCGCTAATTGCTACAAATTCAAAAAACAACAGAAACAAAAAAAAAACGACAATTCAATTGCCTTTAAATTTAAAAAAGAAAACAACAAGGATAAAATATTTCAACTCCCATTTCCGACGAAGAAAAGAGCAGAAGACGCGGAACGGAATGGAACGGATCGGAACAGACCGCGAAACGGATGTGAAAATGCAATACTGCATAAACATATACATATAAGAGGCACGGCGTTGCCACCCTGGTTGCATGAATCGATAGCGTGTGTGTGTGCCAAACGACTGAATTGTAGATTTTTAGAGAAATTCTATTTGCAAAAACGAAACCCGATAAGTTCGACAAGAAAATTATGTAAAAAAACAACAAAAAAACAGGAAAGTAAGAGAGAACAGCAGTTAAAAGAAAACAGATTAGAAGAAGGAAAGAGAGCAACAAAGAGGAATTCAAGATTCAATACTAGCATCTATTAAACTACTCCCGATTATCTATCTTTTTTTTTTTTTTTTAACAGAAAATGATTATATAGATTTAGAAATATATAAACCCATATACTTATAGCGATAACTAGGTACTACAAATGCATAAAGAAAGGAATATTAGCCTTAACCGAAAATCAAATTTGAAATTAAAAAACAATATATCCCCTCCCAAAACAATTAAAAAAGAAGAAAAACAAAACAAAAGACGCAAGAAATCTGTACCAATCCCAACCCACATCAAGCAAAGTGTTTTACATACTTATCTATATACATACATATATATACACCCTTATATATACATACATATTATATAGTATAAATTGTAAATTATGTTAGAAAGGAATTTTTTTTTCTTTTTTAATCAATTCAATTTTTTTAATGAATGAATGTAATTGCAAAACGATATTGTGTAAGGCGTGTGTAGAGCGGAGTTCTGTCGAATTCTCAAAGGTTATATCGCCGGTATGTTGGTTCTCCCAACCGATCTAACGGCCCTAACCGATTCAAGAATTCAATGGTGGCCTATAATTACATATATACATTAAGATTTGCATTCGCAACTAAAAAAACAAAAAAAAAAAAAGAAAAAAAAACAAGAAAGGAGAGGAGAAAATATTAATAGTTAATATAATTCGTATATATATATATATTTAAATTGTCTACTAGCTATTACAAACAAACAATTATATTAAATCAAATTTACATAAATATATATGTATATGAATGTATTTTACCAATTAAAAGCGAAAAACCAACTAAAAAAAACAACAGCATGTTAACCAGCATAAGAAGATTATTTGTAAGCGAAAGCAAAAGGCGAAGAAGCGCCAAAATATAAAATGATATGTAATACGATGAAGAAAAAAGTGTATTGAATCGATCTACATATATATATATATATATATACATATGTTTTATTTGTATGATTAGATGTACGTACTACTCACACAAACACACACATTTCAAATCGTAATCTGAAAATTGTAAACAAATTAAACATTGAGCAAAAAAAACATAAAATAGTTAGATATACTTGCATACCTACAAACATACTACGATATACATATACAGGCTAAAGGTAGTAACAGACATTTTTCGACACAGACCTAAGGATTACCGCAATTCCTGTTTCTCAAATGATTATTCAAGAGTGGCAACGCTTTTCGCTTTGACTGATGTGGATATTATACGGATAACCGATTAATATCCAATATGTAGTTAATTATGTGACATGTAACTGCCCAATCAGATAAATATGTTTCAAGTTATCCCATCGAAGTTTCCAAATAAATGTTTCTCAATGGTTTATAAGTAGTATTTCGATGATGATTCTTTTTAATATATTTCTCATTTTGATCAGAAACTCTAAGCGAATGGCAGATAGTGAAGATCATAATTTCCCATTATTAAAACAATGTTTTCCCCACTATTTATGAGTGCTCACATACTTGATCATACATACATAGTTAGCATAGCAGACAGAGAGAAAGTCAGATTCAAGAAGCTTGCATGGGAGATATGTCTTTGAGGTGAAATATGAGCATTTTGTTTTAGAAATGAACGAGAAAAAATGAATAAATGAAAATGTAAGCACAAATGTAGGAAAACGGAACACTGAAAGTTGATAAACCATTTCACTAGAAGATTCATAAATGTTCTGACATCATGAGGAAGGGAAAGGAGAAAAATCAATTTGAAATGAGCTTAAACCATTCATACAACCACACAGCAATATCCACCCCCACACCCACGCCACCCCACACACAAACACAAATTAAATATACATTATAATTTAAAAAATTTAATTTTAAATTAAACACTTCTTCGGCGAGGCACACGCAAAGCTCAGTTTATATTTAGTTTTAAAAAACAAACAAAAAAGCCCCAAACTTGCCCCTGCAACGAGGCAACCAAAACGAAACAAAAAGATCAATACCTAAAAATTATTTTGCAAAGTATTAAAATTACATATATATACATATATATATATATATACATTTTTTTGTCGTGCTCGTTTTTTTTATACACATTTACATATAAGTATATTTAAGGTTTGCTTCTTTATTTTATACGACAAGCGCCACATAAATCGAAAATAAACAACAAAACATTAAAAAGGATCTCGAAAAAAGCTAAAACAAAAAATGAGAAAAATAATGAAAGTATATACATATAAAACAAATTGCCAGCATCAGAAAACAAAAAGAAAAATCTGTTCACATTAGCACAAAAATCAAATAAAGAAAAAAAAAACGAAAACCAATTAAATGTAGCTAACTAACTGTAACTGTAAAAGGGTTCTCTATATAAGTACATAAGTTTCATACCATATAATTTTTTGCATTGTTTTCCTAACACCTTTCAAGCAACAAAACAAAACAAAAAAAAAATATATATAAAAAAAAAAACGAAAAACAACCAACAAAAATACATACATATATTACGAAAATAAAGAAAATCATTAAAACAAAAACCAATCTAAGTTAATTTCAAGCGTTCAAATGGATCCAAAAATAAATCCTTACAAAACCCACCGCCCAAAAATTAAATGGATGTCACATTCCTCTCATTACCATGGACCACTTCAGATCCTTTTTATCTGTCCACCAATCCATTTGGCAGACAGCGATGCCAACTGTAAAGTCATTTGTGTAAAAACCCGTATCTACACGGCATAGCACGGAACGCATACATATGCGTTTATATGATACATATAGTCATCAGATTTTGTGTAAATTAAATTCTACGATAATCGCATAAGCAACAAAAAAGCTTTTAGAAGCAAAACCATTCTTGGTCCGATTGTTCGTATGGGTATATATACTATATAATATAGTAGTCCGATCTTGATCAAATTTGGCACGGACGTTTGAATACATAATAGACTACCAAATATTAAGATTAATTTATAATCTTAGAAAATACACTGAAGTTATTGATCTACCGATGGCTCCTAGGGGCGATATATGATATAGTCGTCCGATCCGGATGAATCCGAGATATACAATGCCTGCAGTATATACAAGACTAAGTGCAAAAGTTCAGCTCTGTACCTTTAGCGGTTTACATGGAGATGCTATTCATCTAGACAGACGGACAAACCGATTTGATTATTAATATACATATATACTTCACATGGTCGGAGATGACTCCTATGCGTTGCACACTTCTGACCAAAATGAATATACCCTGTTGCAAGGGGAAAAAAATAACCCACATAATAGAGATCAACACACTCGATAATTGTTTGGAAAGCAATCGTCCCTCCATCATCCAGAGCTTCTTCTTCGATGGAGTGACATCTAGCCACCACTTACACTTGAAATGACAGTAATTTATTGATCTTTAGTTACATCAAATTAAGAATGAACAACAAATAAGTTAGGAATACGGCTTAGAGTCGAAAGTGAGCGGGGGCTGGTCGTCGAAAGTCTTGAAACGGTCGTGCAAGACCGTAGAATCTGTTTTTGAGATAAACTTCCAACCATCCTTAGTGACGTGATAAACGCGCACAGATCCTCCCGTATAAATGTCCCTATAGGTGGCATAGTAAAGGGAACGCTCCGCCAACTCGAAGGCCTGCTCATTTGTCATGTCAAACCTGAAATTGGTGTCCAGCACCCCTAGAGCAGTCCCTAAACCACTTCCCACCACGAAATTAGTGCCGTACAAGCGCAAGCCGTCAGAGTCGACATAGGAAAGCTGGGGACCATTCGGACCCCAACCAGCCAGCATCATGCCCATGGAAATGCCCATTCCCCGGAACTGGTAAGCTGCATTGCAGATCATTCGAGTGGCCGACTGGACGGGCAGGCGTTCCTTGAAGCGCAGCTCATGGAGACGGCACTCACGCTTCACAACCCGATCCCAGTAGCAGCAATCGCCGGCACATCCGGCCATGGTGCCCAGCATGTAGTCATTGAGTTCGATAATTTTCTCCATCTCATGGGAGGCAATAAAGCCGCCAGAGTTGCCGCGGGAATCGGCGCACAACACGATGCCGCCCTGGAATATAAACCCAAGCGTGGTGGTGCCATGAGTGAGATTTATCTTTGTATTGCTGTTCGCGACCAGCTTGTTTATTCCTTCCAAGGGCTAACCGCAAAAGCAAAAACTGAATTAGGATAACATCAATTCAAATGCATCACTCACATATGGAGATGGCGGCATCATCAATTTGAGTGGATTCTGAAAGTTGAGAGTGCTCATTTCCATTTGCTGGCACTGTCCGAAGTGGAGAACATCATACGGCTGTGCATATTCCCGTTTGTTCATTCCGCAAATCCACTCCAATGCCATATTGAAAAAAAAATATAAAAATTCTTGGAAAATACATTTAATAAAATGTTGGAGCTATTTGGAAGGCTTGGAAAAACAACTGCTCGACTGTGGAGAGAAATGTAACTTACAGCTTTGAACTAGTTTGCTTATCCCTTGAAATACAAATCTAAAATATACACTAGTGTTGGGTAAACATTGCTCATTTTGGTGAACATGTTCACTTGTTCTTTTTTTATAAGTAGTGAGTCAACTCACTCATTTTTTCACTTGCTCACTTCACTGCTCAGTTTCTCACTACATTGCTCAGTTGTTTATTTGCTCACTTACTCAGCACAAGCCTTCTACATCTCACATCTTAAGCATTGTTGATAGGTGATTTTTATGCAAAACTCGAAAATAATGCTTATTTTTAAAGCTGTATTTACTACTCAAAAATACAACTTACTGCTTCAATTTTAAATTATTTACAAAATTTTTTTTTTTTAAAAACAAAAATAAACAAAGTTATCAAAAAAGAACAATTGGAAAAGAACATGTTCAGCTCAGTGAACGACTCTTTTTTGTTCACTCACAACCCAGCACTATTATACACACACCGTGACACACATACACGTGGATGTGTGTATATGTATGTATATTCGATCGCAAAGAACTTTCCAGAAATTATTCAATACTCGTCCTAGTTATAGTTCATTAATCCTTGATATGGAAATAGCAGTATCTATTTGAAGCTTATTTTCATCCGACTGTGGGAATCGCTGATATACATAGATTAAGCTTAACAGCGAACTGTAGTATTTGTCCATCTCTATCAATCTCTATGTTGTTCTTTCTCCCGTCACTTTTGAACAGAGAGAAAGTAAAGCTATTGTGAATTCCGCCGGCTTCCTTTCTCGTCTACCTTTGCTAATTCCTTCTATTAATTTTGTCGGTCAGCGAGAACACATAATTCTACTGTAATCTACAAACATATATGAATAGAAACCGAAAGTAAATTAATTGAAAAATGATAAACAAACTGAAACTTGCAAACTTGTGTATTTGTTGAAAGGCGAAAAAAAAATAAACTCGATCTACCTGCAGAGTAAACGGGTCTACATGCCAAGTTTAGTAGCTCTAGCTCTTATAGTCTCCGAGATCTCGATGATCCTACAGACGGACATGTCTCAATCGACTCGGCTATTGATACTGATCAAGAATAAATATACTTTATAGGGTCGGAAAAGCTTCCTTCTCCCTGTTACATACATTTTGGCGACTTTAATATACCATTTTATCCTATGGATGCGCGGTATAAAAAGGCTTATCTAGCATCGAATCATAAACTCCATTGAGGGCTCTATTTCAAATCATAAACTCTCCGCATACATATGTACATGTGTATGTATGTATATACATATATGTACATATATGTTTTTATCAGCCTAAGATATGGCTAGATCGGCTCGACTATTGATGCTGATGAAAAATATATATGTATGTAGTGGGTAGTGGGTAACATTAATATTCGTTTTTTTTTTTTCAACTTCAAACGCCTGTAAAAAGTTTAAAATTAGTGCAAATTCAAAAATTTAAAATTTTAAACTAAACAGGGATTTATTGTTTTTCTAAAACTGTGAACACATTTATGGTTTATTTAATACTAATATTAAAAATACAGCAAACAAAAAAAAAACTCAAAATTTCACGTTACATTAATATATATATAATATATTATATGTATATGCCCCACATTTTTCGGTGACTTCAAACCTATTTGTATCGCATTTCTTCGTCATCGCAAAAAGTAAAAGTTGATCGGATGAAGTGGCTTAAGGAGTTGGCCACAACACTTCGCTACATATTCAACGCAATTTTATCGGACATCTCTTAGACTTGGCAAACGCAGTTTCACCTGCTTTCTTTACTCACTATCGACACTACGGATGTGTATGTACGAGTATAAGCCTGTAGTTATTCGTTAGACCTAGCATAATTGAATCAATCAATCTAGTATGATCATCTTAAAGTGCCATCCATACATACATACACTACTTTTCGTTAAACTGAGTGCCACTTATGAGTTTTGTAGCCACATTAGTTCATTGGCATAACATAAAAGTTGCAAAATATATGTACATATGTACGTAGACTATGGAAGATGTTCACTATAAAGCGCAACATTTGTTAATGTTAATTCATTTTTATATCTTTCACTGTGACCCCTTTTTATGCCGCCGCAGCAGAGGGTCATTGCGTTTTGGCGTAACGTTTGCAAAGCTCTGGTAAATGGTTTCATCACTTTAAGTTGAAACCAACGCCATTTGGCTTAGATCAGTGACGAAACGATTTTGCATATTTAAGCCATTTAAAGTAGTTTGCCAATTCTGTGCAAAAATCTGCATAATAATATCAAAACCCATAAACCGGTTCAAAGAAACAAAAATTCGCCTGAAAAGTTGTCGATTGCTTTGGTTTTACTTTGGTGGGTCTCAAATGCTGCAAATGAAACAGCTGATCTATTAATCAGCTGATTAACTAGCGGTACCCCCGCTCGAACCATCTCGAACTCGAACACAAACTCGAATCCCCAATGTAGCTTTCGATATAAATAGCTGCCCTCTCGGCAATCGTAACTAAGTTTGAACTTCATCCAACAAGAGCTCCCAATTAACCCAAGCACAACCGACAACAAAAATGAAGGTGATCTTGGGCTTTGAATTGGATCCTTTTGTGAATTCAGTATTAATTTTGCTTCATTGGTTTCCATAGGTTTTAGTTTGCTTTATCGCCTGTGTGAGCCTGGCCCAAGCCGGATTTATTGGTGGTGGTGGATCGAGTGGTTGGTCATCAGGAGGCGGCGGTGCCATTTCGGTAGGACCACCCACCATTGTCAAGGTGATTAGTGAACAGGATGGTGGTCATGGTCATGGTGGCTATGAATATGGACATGGACACGCTGCTGCCGAGGAAGTGAAAATCATCAAGGTGATCAGCGAAGATGGAGGCCACTCTGGCGGCTTCTCTGGTGGTTACTCTGGCGGCTTCTCTGGTGGTTACTCTGGTGGCTTCTCTGGTGGTTACTCTGGCGGTCACTCTGATGGCGATACCAGCATTGTCAAGGTTATCCACGAGGAAAGTGCCCCAATTGAGCTGGGTCATGACCATCATCATCACCATCATGAACATCACGACCATCACAACGAAGAAGTAAAGATCATCAAACTGATTAGCTCTGGTGGTGATCATTCACATTACGGCGGCGGCGGCGGCAGCGGTTGGTCTTCCGGCGGCGGTTGGTCCTCCGGCGGCAGCGGTTGGTCTTCCGGCGGCGGCAGCGCTGGCTGGGATTAAGTTCCATACGGCATTTTTGGCTTGACTCATATGTTTCTGTTGTCGGGTTGAGTCATTTCGCCTTTATGAAATATGTATGTATACAAATAATATACTTAAGAAGAAAATACAAACTAAACAAATCAACTTTTGTCTTTGTCTCGGTAAAATAAATACCGATTGATTCAGTATCAAAACTCAATTAATTTAATGCACATTTGCTTTAGACCAATCATAACCTAAAACAAATTTTGGTCTAATAGATGATTTAAATATCCTCAAATGACTGCTTTCTTTGGCCATGATTACTCATCTAATGGAGAAAGGTCGACCACTTTTGTTTAATCATATTTACTGAAAGTCATAAAGAACCCTTTGACTTATACGAACAAACAGTCGCATCATAATGGTCAAGGATCTTTCCGTTTAGGTTCAGGGTCATGGCTGAGGGGGAGATTTGAGCTAACAGTTAAATTTGAAGGAAATAACATAAGCACGATTCACTTCTAATTCCAATAGGAATCAACATAATCGTAAATAAAACATACAAAATATAACAGGGTTGAGACTGGTTAATCTGGTGACTCTTTTCGGGTATGCCAACTAGAAGTGAACTCTGCAGTTGTAAGCTGTGCCTTCCTTTTTTGCTTAATCAAGTTGTAATTCCCAACTTGTTTTGGCGTTTAAGTAAAGGTATGATATTACAATTCTAGGGTCGTTGGCGTGGGTCTTTATCTGCCGATAAGAGAAATTGATAGCTCTGGAAATAGCCGTATGCAGACAACCTGCTTGTATTTGGATTGTTTCTAATATGAACTCGTGCCTGCTCATTCCATGAAACAGTATATTGGTATATAAAATGGTATATTAAAGTCGCCAAAATATATGTAATAGGCAGAATTCCTTTTCCGACCCTATAAAGTATATATGTTCTTGATCAGCATGAGAAGAGAAATTGATATAGCCATGTCCGTCCGTCCGTAAGAGTGCAGAGATCTCAGCAACTATAAATGATAGAGCTACCAAATTTAGAATGTAGACTCGTGTAGTGCAGACGCTGACCAAGTTTATGTTTTTTTTTTTGCCACGCCCCCTTCCGCCTCCGAAATTTAATAAAAAGATTTTCTCTCGCAATATTCATCGTATCGTTATTTAATTTGGCACACTCATACATGTTATGGACATCTATCATTCCACTAAGTTTCATAAAAATCGGAGTTATAAATGGTCGAGTTATACGTTGAAATGTTTTGCACTCAAAGCAGTGCAAGGGCGAATTTGGGCGGTGGAGCGCTAAAGTGCACACACATAAGAGTGAG
The DNA here is from genome assembly GCA_018150735.1 of Drosophila sp. 14030-0761.01. Lineage (NCBI taxonomy): Eukaryota > Metazoa > Arthropoda > Insecta > Diptera > Drosophilidae > Drosophila > Drosophila sp. 14030-0761.01. The sequence continues at coordinate 3,923,573 of JAECWO010000003.1, forward strand.
CGAGAAGGCATATGTTAGAAATAGCGCATACGAAAGAAATTTAATATATGAATTTGGTTTTATAAACTCGATGTAGTTTTTTTTCCCCTGATGCATGGGATATCCAAGTCGGCCCGGCGACTTACTTACTTTATTTTGTACTTCATTCATAATTATTTTTTTCTTAATTATACAAATTGATAAATTACAACTTTATGTATGTATTCTTAAACTTTGATTATAAATTAAAACCAAGTTAATAGTATAAAGAGTTTTGACATGGCAGAACGAATAAAAGCAAGTTTGGGGTGTTCTTATTCAAGTGGCTGGCAGTGTATATCATATCTCAAGAGCAGATCGTTCAAATGTGTAATAAGATGTAAATGCATACACAACAATAGTCCTCCACCTTGTCTGTTATAACGTTGCACAATTTCACTTGTCTTGAAGCAATTCATATGTTTATACTACGCATCCATAGGAAGAGAAATTGATATAGCCATGTCCGTTCGTAAGTGACCAAAGATCTCAGGAACTATAAAAGCTAGAGCCAAATTAAAAATTTCGACTCGTGTAGTATACGCTGGTCAATTTTTTTTTTTTTTTCACCTTTCCCCTCCAGAATTCGAAATTAGGTGATATTCTTGTCGCATCGTAATTTAAGCTAACGCACTAGTACATGATATGAGTATCTGTCATTCTACCAAATTTCATAAAAATCGGAATAAAAATAGCCGAGTTATACGTAGAAACGGACAAAGTGTTCGTGTGCACACAAGGGTGAGCGAGATAGCATGTGTTAGAAATCGAATGAATGAATTTTCACTTGATGCGTGGTATATCCAAGTCCGCGCGGCAACTAACTTTATTTTCTAGTCCTCCTTCGCCCAAACATAGATATTTTAATGGGGTGGATAGAGATCGATTGATATGTATGTATGTAATTGATGAAATACCATTATATAATAAAATAAAGTAAGTAAGTCGCCGGGCTGACTTGGATATACCATGCATCAGGTGAAGAGATATATGTATATTAAATTTCTTTCAAATGCTATCTCGCTCACTCTTATGTGGAAACGGGCACTTTAGCGCCCACCGACCAAGTCGGTGATTTCCAGCATATGCTATCTCGCTCTTTTTTGCGTGCATCTGCCTTGCACCGCTACGTATAACTCGGCCATTTTTATTCCGATTCTTGTGATATTTGGTGGGATGATAGATATTAGTGTGCCAAATTAAATTACGATACGATAAATATTTCGGATCGAATTTCGGAGGCGGAAGGGGGCGTGGCCATAATTTGAAACAAACTAGGTCTGCGTGCATACTGCACGCATCTAATGTCCAAATCCGATAGCTCTTTCTTTTATAGTTCCCGAGATATGGAGGCTCAAAATATTGTTTTTCAAATAGCGGGGGCGGAAGGTGGCGGGGCGAAAAAAAAATAAACTCGATCTGCCTGCAGAGCAAACGGGTCTACATGCCAAGTTTGGTAACTCTAGCTCTTATAGTCTCAGAGATCTCGATGATCCTACAGACGGACATGTCTTAATCGACTCGGCTATTGATACTGATCAAGAATATATATACTTTATAGGGTCGGAAAAGATTCGTTCTCCCTGTTACATACATTTTGGCGACTTTAATATACCATTTCATTCTATGAATGCATGGTATAAAAAAGCTGTTGAAATAAACTTTGATTATTTTTGGATGGAATTGCTGAAAATGTGCGTTTCCATATTAATTTTATTATTTTACGAAAACGCCTGTGAAAAAATCAAGCAAGAGTGGCAATTCCTCCAAAGAAAGCTGGGTACAACGATATCGTTGCCTCAACAATGGGATTCAGGATTTTGAATTTTTTCAATAAGTTCTTTGGGCGTCGAAACTTCAAAGTATTCTGCGTAGCCCGCAAAAGTAGGCAACAAAACCGAAATAAACACAGTTTCGGAGAGGAAGAGGAAGAGCGGCCCAAAGCCAGAGCCAAAATGGATGAAGCAAGTGAGAGAGAACTTTGCATATTTTGTTGCTGCGGCTTCTACTGCCGTTTAACTTTTCCAAAAACACTTTGGCCAAGTAATAATTACCGTTCTGTGTATGTGAGACACACATACACACACTAAGAGAGAGAGAGAAAGGGGAGGAGCTAAATCTTTTGCACTCGTTAGCCTGCGGCCTGTTTTGGTGGTGTTGGTGGCACATCAACAAATTAAAGGCACTAAACTTTGATTATCAGGCTCCCAACTCACACACATACACACTCGCACACACACACACACTCACACTCGCACGCATGCATATATGTATGGATAGGTAGCTATGTATATATTTTAACAACAGTTCTGTTGTTGTCTGAGCGGCTATTTGGGGCGTTACAGTCATAAAATTTGTGTCATGTAAAATATGGATTCCGAAAATGAATTTATGAGAGTTTGTTGCGGTTGGATACCCCCTTTCCCCCTTTACCATTCACCCCTTCGCTACAATCTGTGTGCGTGTGTGTGTGTCTTGGCTTTCCGCATTTTCACAACCAATTCGCCTACATTGGTTGGAGGCAAATAGATTTACATATTTATCCAAATTTTCATGGGTTATTAGCGGAAACAAAAGAGTAAAAATTAGTGCAATTTATGCACATACATATTTGTATGGTATATGGGCATGTACCTTAGCTAAAGCCGACCAATGCGAACGGAAGCTCATTAAGGCTTAGCAAGTAAAAATTTCCAAGTGATCTCTTTTCTCTCTTCTGCGAGAGACAGACGACCAGTTCTGCTAGAATCTTTTAAGCTAAAATTGCTAGATTTGGGAAGAAAAGTTGCCAAAAATTGCTAAACAAATTTCTGAAAATTGCCAAAAAAAAAAATAGCTAAACCCTAATGGGTTAACAAATTAAGATATCCAAAAATAAAAATCAAAATTCAAAACTCTTCTTAAAATACTATCTAGTTCGTCGGCTTCTTGACATACATGGGTGTACTTCTGATTGCCAGTAATTTGTGTCAAGTACTCATATGGTAGAGAATAATTATGGCAACCTTTTTCGTGTCTTTGTAGTCCATACCTATTAGCTACTTTAGTAAGACTAAAGGGGACATTTTTAGGCCTCGAGCAAATCGATGCTGGAGATGCTATTTCTATAGCAGATGCTGTGAAAAAAAGAGTGCTTACACCGAGTTGAGAAAGTCAGTTCCCTCTCTCAAACTGCTAAAATGTGTATGTCATTCGATTCAGCTAGCCGTTACAAAGTCTTGTGAAGTGATACCTGAAAACCTGGAGTTTTTTGTGCACGAAACTTACTCGTCGTTTTCAAAAAGTTGTAGTCGACAATTGAATTATAAAAAAATATATCAATGTTCCAATGATTACCAGGTACACATACAAATATATGTATTAATAAAAATAATCCGAATTGTGATTGTCTTTTACTAATGAATTAACAATTTATAGATTGAATTATACATTGAAGCTTACAGTTGTTTTGTGTGTGTAACAATCAAATGTAAATTTTCTAAGATTTTCCAAATTTAAACTGATCGAGTAGAACCACTATTAATCGGAATTTTGCAGTCGATGACAAAAAGGTAAACAAAATGCAAAAACCCTGGAGGAAAATATAAAAATTGCTATTTTTATAATAAAATTGCTAAAATTGCTAAAAAAAAAAAAAAATAATTAAAATTGCTAGATATGTGGGTAATAGCATTTAAAAAAAAAAAGTTGCAAATTTTTTTTATAGTTGCCAGATCTCGCAACTAAATTGCTAAACTGGCAGCACTGCAGACGATTGACAAAACTAATGAGTTAAGAAGTAAGTACATAGTAGATACTTATATAAGTATATCTACTTCGATTGGCATAATGAAATCGTTTTGGCACAATTTATGTAAATATTTCCCCTATTACCTCCCTCCCTCCATTCCACTCTCTCTCTCTCTCTCTTTCTTTCTCTCTGTAAGAGATAAGTACTGCTCCAGATGTTTTCCTTTTTTTATACACCAAAAGTTATAAATCTATAAAATTTGCTTCTTCGCCTTTTCCTCTCTCGTTATACCCTAGCTAAACAGGGTAGGGTATACGCATTTTGTTCAGAAGTTTGCAGCGCTTTGATGACACAACGAAAAGAGTTCATATAGCCATGTCTGTCTGGATCAGTCTTCTCAATCCTAAGTACTGAAACTTTTCATATATAATTTTACTGCTTCAGTTGTATTCAGAACCATTTCGAATCGAAAAACAAAAAAAAGGCGCTGACAAAAGTGTACATACGTTATATTAAGACACTTATTTTGCTTTTCTTTTCTGGGAAAACTTAACTGAAAAGTACCGTTTGTTTTAGAATGTGGTTCTGCTTTGCATTTTTCCAAAAATTTATGGCATTCTGTCTTTTCAAAAAGTGTACGATCGGAATAATGTCGGCCCGCAAAGAAATCTCTACTGATTTGAGAGTTGTTGAGCATAGAAATAATAAGAAATCCTTTGGCGAAATTGCTGAATTATTACATTTAAGTAAGTCCACGGTACAAACCATTTGTAAAAACTTCCAAACATCCAATTCGGAGATTCGGAAGCACCCAATTACTAGTGCTCCAATCCTAAAAGAAAAGTTGCAGAAGGAAAGGCAGAATATCTCGAAGGAGGAGCTTGAAAATCTAGCAGCTTCCATGCCCAGGCGCTTGCAAGCAGTCATTGATGCTTGTGGTGGCCCAACCAAATATTAATTTCCTTGTGGAAATTTGTATTTAATTAGTTTTCCTACATATTCTAAGTTCGTATGTACACTTTTGTCAGTGCCTTTTTAAACCACATACTGAAAATAAATTTTGTTTTAAGAAAAAGGGGGTCGTACGGAGAGTTTTGTCCGCCACTGTAGCTGTACTAAAACTTGTACAAGACGATTTCGTTGAGAAATCTGAAAATAGTTGGGGATCAGACCAAGAACTTACAAGTGTATACAAGGTTCGGCACGGCCAAAGTTATCCAGGGCTTTTGATTTTTATACCATGCATTCATAGGATGAAATGGTATATTGAAGTCGCCAAAATGTATGTAACAACCAGAAAAAGGCATTTCCGACCCTATTTCAGACATGTCCGTCAGTCTGTAGGATCATCGAGATCTCGGAGACTATAAGAGTAAGAGCTACCAAACTTGAAGTGTATACAAGTTTGTTCTGCAGACAGATACATTTGTTTTGGAACGCCCCCTTTCCGCCTTCAAAATTTAATAGATTCGATCGAACGTTTTGTACTCAAAGCTCTGCAAGGCCGAGATGCACACAAAAGTAAGCGAGATAGCATGTGCTAAAAATCACCGATTTGTCCGTGGGGCGCTAAAGTGGTCGCGTGCACATAAGAGTGAGCGAGAGAGCATTTGAAAGAAATTTAATAAATGAATTTTCACATGATGCATGGTATATCCAAGTCGTCCCGACGACTTACTTACTTTATTGTTGTTACTTCTGTGTGTTTTTCATTTTGAAGAGCAAAAAAGTTGGTCGGTAGTTTATGAAAAAGACTTTTGGGCTGTCAAACTGTCCAATTTGTAGATAAAGTTGCCAGAAGTCTTCTTCATTGCACATTTGCAGCTTTAAAGGAGACGAAAAAATAATGAATGAAACTTCTGGGAGTCACACAAACCGTAGACTCGAAAAGTTTGATGAAGTCGACAACTCTGTTTCAGATACACATACATATATTGTATATATTAGTACATATGATGTGAGGTGGCATGTTACCAGGTCTGGACACATACATGTATGTACGCCCATCCCTGGTACTAGAGAGGGAGAGAGAGACAGAGCGAGTTGAAGATCGAGAGTTGGAAGTCAGTTGGAAGTTGCCATCGTTTTTGCATCAGTTGAACTTTGTCGTAATTACTTATTTTGCCGTTGCCTTAATTATTTAAGTGTCATCTTAGTCAGCTCGGACCTTCATATATTACATCGATATAAACTTTACATATGTACATACAATATATAGGCAACTAATTAACTGTTTCTAAGGCCATAAATTGGCAATCTGTAATCAATATTTCCTTAGACCTCGATGCATATACTGACAAACAGAAGGCAGAAACATGGGAACGATAAATCAACAGATTGTTAAGAAGAGAATTGAATAAAGGTACGAGTAAGCATTTTGGCTAGTCATTTGCAAAAAGAAAACAATCGACAATGACTATAGCGTATAGCTGTTATACAAACATGGAATAATTTCGATACATTTTGCTATCTCCATTTAAGGACTGAGTAACACAAGCACCTGCAAGGATATACAAACTTCGGCAAGGACGAAGTTAGCCCGGTTAAATTTAGCTTTACAGGCTTTCGTCTCATGCCTTATCTTATTACATACATTCTGACATCCCATCATACTGATCCTTCAAATCATACATTCATTGGTTTCGATCCATTTGTTATCTACAGCTGCGAGCACATACTTTAGAGAAATCCTTTTGAATTAAAAACTAAAGTTGGACGCAGACGTAGAGAGCGAGGGGAACAGGTGGCCAAAGAGTGGCCGGGAATGTGCACCGAGAGAAAACTTATCATGAATAATTACCAAAGGTGTCTTGCGATTCCATGTACTCTCTCTCTGAAGTCGATCGTACGCAACTCTTACAAAATTGGCACACTTTTGGCAGTTCTTAAAACATTCATAAGGGTTTCCGGGCCAATTTGTCGCAGTTTTTCACGTTGTCCAGTTGAAGTATGAGTTCGTGCTCGGAACTCAAGATAAGTTGTTGTGTGCCTTTCCAAAATATGAAGATAGTCTTCTTCTTTCTTCAATATTCCACTGTATTGTCTAGTTAGACAATGTCTAATAGACATTCCCATTCCCACCCATTGTTCTTAGTAGCCGATTTGAAATTTGTCAGAGGCAGCAATCCTTTCTTGGCCTTTTCTTGCTACTCTCTGCCTACTTCCTCTATTTCGAAATGGCTCTGCCTGTGAAATCTATCAACAAACTTTCGTTTGTATGTTCTTCGACATTTCCACAGTTTTCGAAACATTTTTTTGACAACGTGACAATGACGATGACGCCGGCTGCCAATTATGGATCAAATTTCCAAGTGGACGTTGCTGATTCGTTCATAATTTTTTTTTTTTTTTCTACTTTTCGTTTCGTTGCCACTTTACCCTATAATCCCCTCTGCCTTCTGTTTGCCATTGTCCCTTTCCTTTGGTCTCTCTCGCTCTCTCTGTCGTCGGGGGCAGCAATTAAAGCACACTATAAAAAAAACATGCGAAAGGCGGCAAAGTGCAGGCGGCAGACAGCGAGTCCCAGTCTCCTCACATTTGCCCACATTTCCGGACTTTTCCAGGCGCAAAAATTAAGTGCCATAGTCGGCACACGGAAGTGTGAATTCGGTTTAACACAGAAAGAAAGAGAAAGTGAGGGAAACAGGTGCCCAAAGAGTGACCGGGAATGTGCACCGAGAGAAAACTTATCATGAATAATTACCAAAAGTGTCTTGCAATTTCATGTACTCTCTCTCTGAGGTCGATCGGACTCAGCTCTCACAAATGGGACCACTTCCTTACCTATGTACATATAGTATACCCCTGTATATGTACAGAAAACTTTAGAGATCGTCGCGACATTTGAATTGTAAAACGCCGAAACGAAGCGTTGGTGTAATGGAAATACACCGCTACCTTAGCTGATTCGATTGCCATTAGCAGCTATGTATTTCGATTGTGGCTGAGTGCAACACGGTTGTGCATTTAAAACAAAATAAACCAATGTTTGGATTTTAATATTTTATATGTACGTTTTTCGTTAATTGAGAAAACAACAAGAAAAAGTGTACTTATTTTTAGGAGGTACAGTTATTGGACTGCAACAACACAGTATTTTAAAATAAATTCGTATTGACAACTCTGTTGTTCAGTTGAAAGCAATTTTGCAACTGCAAACAAATTTAGGTAAATTAACCAAAAATTTAAGAACAATGGATCAAATACAACAAAAAATATCGAAGAAGCTAATTTCGACCATCCCGAAGTTTGTATACCCTTACAAGTTCTCGTGTTACTCAATCCCTTAATAGAGTTAGCTAAGTGTAAAAACCCCTCATGTATGTGTGCAAGCAGCATGCAATTGTTTTATATGTTTGTTTGACAGCTATATAATATAGTTATCCGATTTTGATTAAATTTAGAACAATTTTACCAAGTTTGGCGATGTTCGCATAAGAAACAAAAAATTTTTTAGAAGCAAAACTATTTTTGATCCGATTGTTCCTATGGGAGCTATACGATATAGTAGTCCGATTTTGATCAAATTTGGCAATGACGTTTGGATGTGTAGTATACGTTAAGTTTCATGATATTCGGGTGAAAAAGAACATAGTTATTGATCTAAAACTCTTTTTTCGACCGATGGTTCCTATGGGAGCTATATGATATAGTGGTCCGATCCTTTCGAAAATCGTATATAATTTGGGGTATAGACAAGCTTATATACAAATTTTGAAAGCCATAACTCTAAAACTGTGGTTTAGTTTGCACAGCAACAGACAGACAGACGGACTTAGCTATATCAACTCGTCTTCTCTTTCTGATCAAGAATATATATGCATTTTGGGGGGTCGGAAACGATTCTTTTTCTGCGTTACAAACATCTGACCAATTTTATTATATCCTCTGCAAGGGTATAAAAAGACAAAAGGGTATAAGAAAACATATGTAAGTAACATATGTAGATGTTTCCTTTTAAAAACATTTTCTAGCTCTAGTATGAGCCTCAAACGGCTGCATCCATAAGATGTGAGAGCTCAAACACGTGCGCGCAATGCGCCTTCCATACGATAAATGCGATGACTAAAAATAAGGTACATGCAATTATAAATTTGTTAAACTAAGTAGTAATACTTAGAATAATGTCAAAATTCGTTGTAAAAGCTGTAAGAAGCTGAACCAACAATATGAAAAGAAATTGAATGAAAAAATAGCCAATAGATGCGCATCAAAAACAAGTTCTTTTTTCATCTTTTTTTTTTCTGTAAATTTGCGACAATTTTTATTCATCCATTACCCCCATTAAGGCAGGGTATACAAATTTACAAGTGCTTTTGTGAGGGCAGCTGGCTCGCTCCTCATAGGCAAAATAATTATACCATGCATTCATAGGATGAAATGGTATATTAAAGTCGCCATAATGTAGGTAACAACCAGAAATAAGCATTTCCGACCCTATAAAGTATATACATATATTCTTGATCAGCATGAGAAGAGAATTTCATATAGCCATGCCCTTCCGTCCGTCTGTAAGAGACCAAAGATCTCGGGAACTATGAAAGCTAGACCTACCAAATTAAGAATGTACACTTTTTTTTTGCCACGCCCCGGCGTGTTTCGTGCTCACACATATAAGTGAGCGAGATACCATGGGTTAGAAATCGCGGCATGCGAAAGAAATTTAATTTACTTATGAATTTGGTTTTATAAATTCAAAGTATTTTTTCACTTGATGCAGGGTATATCCAAGTCGGCCCGGCGATTTACACACTTTATTTTTTTGTTACCGTTGAGTGGCACTTGCATTATGCACACATACATACACACACCGATACATACATACATATTTTAAATATATGCAGAAAATGTGTATGCATATGTATGTGTGTGTATGTATTCGCATGGCGCGTGGCTTTAGACACACACACAAACAGCCACACGGCACTTGAGTTCTTTAAAAATGAGTAAAAGCTCAAAAAAAAACACAGACACACACACACGCACAAAGAACGCAGAGCACAAATTATACACTCGAAGTGGATGAGACGGCCAGACCAGACCTGGGTGAGAGCAGGAGTGGGTGCCGGACTCCAAACCGCTTCTGAAGCAAAATTAATTCATAAGGGCATAAGCACAGCTGATCGCGGACAATGGGCGAAAAGACACAAGGTTATGGATTACGATGTTTTAGCACTAAGGACAATTGTTTCAGTTAAGTTCCCATTAAATTTCGGGTATTAGTCGGCTCGGTGGCAGGACTGTACATCTCTTTCAAGAACCATCAAGTTCCATAATCAAAGACTCCAGAATTGCATTATCTTCAACGATAACTAGTTGAATTAAGCCTAAATGAAGCGGAAAGAGATGCAAAGCGAAGTAATCTCACGGTAATTGGTTATTATTGTTCGAATATCTCCGGAAAACATTTGATATTTTACGATTTGGATGGCGTCTGTGCAGCTAACGGTTCCTCCTACTCCTCGGCCACTGGCACTTTCTAAAGAGCTGACACTAGAGCAAGTGATGGAAGTGTCAAAACATATCATTCTGAACCATCATTTGGGCCACATCCTCAGCATGGATGCTAACATAGAAATGCTTTTTTCACTCCACTATGACTCCAGCCTCGGTGCAGGTCTTTAATGATTCGAGCAGCTGCGTGACCACCTTTACACGCTAAATAGCATCATCAAAGTGGGCCACTATATTGCGCAAGCGGATCGGCTCCAACTAATCGTTCAGGTAACTTAAAAGTTTATCAGTATCCACTAAAATTTCCGACATGATAATAATAAAATCAATAATCAAAATTGGAAAAAACCGAGAAACAGACGACTAATTCAACGAGAACTAAATATCGAATGAGAGCTAAACCTGAAAATGTAACGTCGTTGAACTCTGTGAAGGCGCAACCAATCCAAATGCCTTTCGTTTGTATTCCACTGTGCTACTTTGATTTTCTTTTTCGTTGGAGAATTTAATTTTATGTTTTTGTATAAGGATTAACATATGAAATTCATGCTCCTCCTACTTTAGTTGATTTGTTTTTTTTTTAAGCACTTGGCACTTGTCTCGAGTAAACACAGCTGTCATGTGGACGCTCTCCTTGACGGGTATGTATCTCAACACACACATACATTTGTATGTACATATGTTAATTTATATCCCGAGAAAGCTCAATAACAATTAGGCTTGGTTTGGAGAGCTTCTTTCGGCGTTTGTCAATTTAATTTAAATTTACAAATAGTTTCTCTACGTATCTAAAATTTTTTCTTCTAACAGTGTCCTACAAGTATCAATTTAAATTAAATTGACAAACGCCGAAAGAAGCTCTCCAAACCAAGCATAAGTTTAGGGTTGTCGAAAATTCTTAAAATATCGTATTGATATATTTTCGACAACCCTACTTATAAGCGTATTTTAGCATTTTAATTTTTGGTTGTCATGCAACATAAAACATTGTTAGAAAAAAATAGAAAAATAATACATGTTGGAAATGTTATAATGAGTGAGTGGAGTAGAGCAGAATATCGTAGATTAGAGTGGAGTGTGTGGACTGCTGCTGCCGCTGTAAGTTGCCGGGCCGACTTGGATATACCATGCATCAAGGGAAAAAAACCACCTTAAGTTTATAAAACTAAATTCATACATATATTAAATTTCTTTCTTATGCTCGATGTCTAACATATGCTATCTCGCTCACTCTTATGTGTGTGCACTTTACACTTGCACCGCTTTGATTCTTTATTTGATTTTTTTTGATTTTTTATTCCGATTTTTATAAAATTTGGCGAAATTATAGATGTTTATAACATATATAACTGTGCCGAATTAAATTCCGATACGATAAATATTACGGGAGAAAATCACTTTTTATTAAATTCCGGAGGCGTAAGGGGGCGTGGCAAAAAAAAGCATAAACTTGGTCAGCGCCAAGACTACACGAGTCTACATTCTAAATTTGGTAGCTCATTTATAGTTGCTGAGATCTCTGCACTCTTATGGACGGACAGACGGAAAGACGGACATGGCTCTATCAATTTCCCTTCTCATGCTGATCAAGAATATATATACTTTATAGGGTCGGAAATGCTTCCTTCTCCCTGTTACATACATTTTGGCGACTTTAATATACCATTTCATCCTATGGATGCATGGTATAAAAATATTACTTTTTGTTCAAGGAGGAGGAGGATAAAGAAGAGGAGTAGATGGAGAAGTTGTTGCTTGGTGTTCGAATGTCTTGGTAGACCAGAAACAGTTTTTTGGAATTTTAATTGGGAAAACACAGAATTCGAATGTGTCACATCTGTGTGTTTGTAGTTGTTTCATAGACTGAGTCTTGGGTCATATATCATATCTATTTATAAGTGGGAAAACTGCGGAAGAGTTCTTCATCGAAAGAGATTTTTGTTTCTACAAATGGAAAGATTACAAACCAATTGTTTTGTTCGTTCAAATCATGATAGTATTCCTTTTCTCTTCTTTCTTTTGTTCGAGTTTTCATCGTCTTACCTGAAATTGAAAGAATGAAAAGAAATAAAAATTTTCTTTAGATTAAATTTTAAAATTTAACTTAGTGCAAGGGTTGAGTTTCTTAATTATCTATTCATTTACTTCATTGTGATTTATGTGTGTAAATAATAAAGCTTTCCGATCCCAAATCATGCTCATAAGAGCGTATTCCATTCCAACTTGCATTCAATAAAATTAATACTGATCTATTGAATTTGTGTAAAATGAAAGCAAATGTTGATTTTGGATAAGCGAACATTCCACGCCTTCATATGCGTATGATAATATTTTATCTGTCGAGAATGCATGAGATGAGACCTTGAGATAGAACATGGATAGAACCGAAGCAGAACTGTGTTCTGATGCCTGACTAGAAACTAGACACATATACATATGTACATATGTACATAGACACATAATTATTCGAACAATAACAACCAATATGAAAACTTTTAAACTAATGAAGCGATTTAAAAAATCTAAGAAGCAATTCATGGAAAATTTCTCAAGCTTCAAGATTAATGTTCGTGCCAGGTATCCGTAATGTTTAATATTCAAGGTCACAATGGAGAAATATTTTCGAGCATATTTTTCCTTTAAAATTCAAATTAAAAACATTTTTTTTAATCATAAGTGAACATTTTTTTATATATTCGATGTTCTAACTTAAATATATACATAAAATTTTAGTTGTTATTTTTGTGTGATTTTTGGAGGTTAATTTTTAATATTTGCTATTGATGACTGATTTTCCTGAAAATAATCATCAACATTAAGGTTAATATCTAATAAACTTAAGAAAATTTCGTATTAGTGTATCTGAACCCTTTGTACATTCATGCGCTTCTATCAAGTCGTTTCTATAAGCCAAAATCTTATGTACCGGGGGGGAAAAGTTTTTCTTGAGGATACAATTCAGTCAGAAGTGGAGCTGTTTATACCATGCATCCATAGGATGAAATGGTACATATATTAAAGTCGCCAAAATGTATGTAACAGGGAGAAGGAAGCTTTTCCGACCCTATAAAGTATATATATTCTTGATCAGCATGAGAAGAGAAATTGATAGAGCCATGTCCGTCTTTCCGTCTGTCCGTCCGTAAGAGTGCAGAGATCTCAGCAACTATAAATGATAGAGCTACCAAATTTAGAAAGTAGACTCGTGTAGTCTTGGCGCTGACCAAGTTTATGTTTTTTTTTGCCACGCCCCCTTACGCCTCCGGAATTTAATAAAAAGTGATTTTCTCCCGTAATATTTATCGTATCGAAATTTAATTTGGCACGCTCATAGATCTTATGAACATCTATCATTCCACCAAATTTTTTTTGCCACGCCCCCTTCCGCCTATGGAATTCAATAAAAATCGTTTTTCTCCCGCAATATTTATCGTATGGGAATTTACATACACTCATACATGGTATGGATATCTATCAATCCACCAAATTTGATAAAAATCGGAATAAAAATAACCAAGTTATACATTGAAAGGTTTTGCACTCAAAGCAGTGCAAGGCGAATTTGGCCGGTGGATACGCGCATACGAAAAAAATTTAATATATGAATTTAGTTTTATAAACTCGATGTAGTTTTTTTTCCCCCTAATGCATGGTATATCCAAGTCGGCCCGGCGACTTACTTACGTTATTAAATTAAAATTTCGTGAGTTATATTGAATGAAGTAAGAAATTCGCCGGGTCGACTTGCATATACAATGCATCAGGTGAAAATTTATATATTACATTTCTTCCAAATGCTATCTTGCTCACTCTTATGTGGACACGAGCACTTTACCGCCCCCCGACCAAATCTGTATTTGTTCTTTTATAGTTCCCGCGATATAGGAGCTCAAAATATTGTTTCTCAAATAGCGTGGACGGAAGGGGGCGTGGCAAAAAAAAAAAAACTATTTCGATTAGCGTACACACCAAACGAGTCTACATTCCAAATTTGGTGGCTCTAGCTTTTATAGTTTATATAGTTTATACTGATCAAGAATATACATATATACTTTATAGGGTCGGAAAAGCTTCCTTGTGCCTGCTGCATACATTTTGGCGACTTTAATATACTATTTCATCCTATGGATACATGGTATCAAAATAGTATTCAATCGGGTAATTTCTTATAGTGTTTTCTTTTATGAAGTTAATAAATAACTGTCGCAACCAAGTGAAAGATGAAAACCAACCAAAAAAAAAAAAACGTGTAGTTTGCGCAATTTTCCGTCAACCAAAATTATATTTACCTGTCTCCTCACCCCCTTTCCAAGCATATAATTAGAAATTCAACATTTCGTAAAGGGATACTAAATAATAAAATAATAGCACCAAAAATATTGCATAATTCAAAGTGTCAAAAGTTTAAAAACAACTAAATTTGGCCATGTAAAATTATTTCAATTAATTAATTATTTTATGAACATATCTGTAATATTTTTTGCATATTTCAAAATATATTTTCTTTTCAAGTTATTTTGGTAAAAATAAGGCGGTACAAAAATAGCAATTGCAATAATTACAATAAGGAAAACAAAGTGTTAACTTGAAACTGTAAAACTGAACTGATTAATTCATTAATATGGGATTAAACTAGTGTGTTAATTCTTTCTCGCACACCGCCTTGGCATAGAATCCACTAAATCCTGGCATCTACCACTCGGAATTTATTCCCCATTTTCTTTTACAACCATCCAAAGGGCTTCATTGCATGTTGGATTGCGAGTGTGAACTGCCTTATTGACGTCAGTCCACAAATGCTCAATTGGGTTGAGATCTGGAGACTGTGGAGGCCATTCCATGATGTTGTTGGTATTGTCCGAAAACCACTTTTTAGCTGTTTTGCTCGTATGCTTGGGGTTATTGTCCTGCTGGAAGACCCAAAATAGTGGCATTTCATTCTCTGCATATGGTAGCATTACATTCTGGAGAATATCGACATAAACGTGTTGATCTATGATCGCTTTAATCCAATGTATCGGACCCACTTCATAATAGGAAAAGCACGCCCATATCATTATGCTGGAACCCCCGTGCTTGATCGTTTTTTTTGTATATGTCTATCGATCTAAATTCTTCATTTGGTGGCTTCCTTATGTAACTACGAGATCCTGTTCCTCCATACAATACAATTTTGCTTTCATCTCTCCACATTTCTCCACTTTTCAGTTGGCCAATTGGCGTTTTGGTTAGCAAACTTCATGTGTTTAGCTGCGTGTTTTATGGTCAAAAGTGAAACTTTTCTCGGACTACAAGCGTTAAAATTATTTTCCCTTAGTCGAGTACGGACGCATCAATTTTTACTTCCTTTTTAAGCTCCATTGCTGGCTTAAATGGCACCTTTTTGCTCTGCCGGACTAATCGTTTGACAAGTAGCGGCGACATAATCGGTTTTCGTCCACGAAACTCCACTTTGGGATAAATTTCTTGGCATTACTGATCATCCTACTTGAGTAGCCCAGTAATCGACTTACATATATATGTATGTATTTCAGCATAGGTTTTGCCCTTCATGCATTTTTTAATGATTATCATTTTTTCTCCACTGCAGTGCTTTCCGCGACCCATATTTAAGCTATGAAATTGATATTTTTGCTTTTTGTTCTTTCAAGATAATCACTAATTCTAACAAATTTGGGAGTTTCCCAATATTAATTTGCGCTCAAATGTTTTTTTTTTTTCGACAAAAACATGTGCTTGGTGCTATTATTTTTATCGCGCTATATTTTGAGAAGAATCGTTATCATTTTAGCCATTTTTATACCATGCATCCATAGGATGAAATGGTATATTAAAGTCGCCAAAATGTATGTAACAGGCAGAAGGAAGCTTTTCCGACCCTATAAAGTATATATATTCTTGATCAGCATGAGAAGAGAAATTGATATAGCCATGTCCGTCTGTCCGTCCGTCCGTCTGTCCGTCCGTCCGTCTGTCCGTCTGTCCGTCCGTCCGTAAGAGTGCAGAGATCTCAGCAACTATAAATGATAGAGCTACCAAATTTAGAATGTAGACTCGTGTAGTATAGACGCTGACCAAGTTTATTTATTTTTTTTGCCACGCCCCCTTACGCCTCCGGAATTTAATAAAAAGTGATTTTCTCCCGTAATATTTATCGTATCGAAATTTAATTTGGCACGCTCATAGATCTTATGAACATCTATCATTCCACCAAATTTTTTTTGCCACGCCCCCTTCCGCCTATGGAATTCAATAAAAATCGTTTTTCTCCCGCAATATTTATCGTATGGGAATTTACATACACTCATACATGGTATGGATATCTATCAATCCACCAAATTTGATAAAAATCGGAATAAAAATAACCAAGTTATACATTGAAAGGTTTTGCACTCAAAGCAGTGCAAGGCGAATTTGGCCGGTGGATACGCGCATACGAAAAAAATTTAATATATGAATTTAGTTTTATAAACTCGATGTAGTTTTTTTTCCCCTAATGCATGGTATATCCAAGTCGGCCCGGCGACTTACTTACGTTATTAAATTAAAATTTCGTGAGTTATATTGAATGAAGTAAGAAATTCGCCGGGTCGACTTGCATATACAATGCATCAGGTGAAAATTTATATATTACATTTCTTCCAAATGCTATCTTGCTCACTCTTATGTGGACACGAGCACTTTACCGCCCCCCGACCAAATCTGTATTTGTTCTTTTATAGTTCCCGCGATATAGGAGCTCAAAATATTGTTTCTCAAATAGCGTGGACGGAAGGGGGCGTGGCAAAAAAAAAACTATTTCGATTAGCGTACACACCAAACGAGTCTACATTCCAAATTTGGTGGCTCTAGCTTTTATAGTTTATATAGTTTATACTGATCAAGAATATACATATATACTTTATAGGGTCGGAAAAGCTTCCTTGTGCCTGCTGCATACATTTTGGCGACTTTAATATACTATATCATCCTATGGATACATGGTATCAAAATAGTATTCAATCGGGTAATTTCTTATAGTGTTTTCTTTTATGAAGTTAATAAATAACTGTCGCAACCAAGTGAAAGATGAAAACCAAAAAAAAAAAAACGTGTAGTTTGCGCAATTTTCCGTCAACCAAAATTATATTTACCTGTCTCCTCACCCCCTTTCCAAGCATATAATTAGAAATTCAACATTTCGTAAAGGGATAATAAATAATAAAATAATAGCACCAAAAAATATTGCATAATTCAAAGTGTCAAAAGTTTAAAAACAACTAAATTTGGCCATGTAAAATTATTTCAATTAATTAATTATTTTATGAACATATTTGTAATATGAAAAGACCCCATATTTTTTGCATATTTCAAAATATATTCACTTTTCAAGTTATTTTGGTAAAAATAAGGCGGTACAAAAATAGCAATTGCAATAATTACAATAAGGAAAACAAAGTGTTAACTTGAAACTGTAAAACTTAACTGATTAATTCATTAATATGGGATTAAACTAGTGTGTTAATTCTTTCTCGCACACCGCCTTGGCATAGAATCCACTAAATCCTGGCATCTACCACTCGGAATTTATTCCCCATTTTCTTTTACAACCATCCAAAGGGCTTCATTACATGTTGGATTGCGAGTGTGAACTGCCTTATTGACGTCAGTCCACAAATGATCAATTGGGTTAAGATCTGGAGACTGTGGAGGCCATTCCATGATGTTGTTGGTATTGTCCGAAAACCACTTTTTAGCTGTTTTGCTCGTATGCCTGCTGGAAGACCCAAATTAGTGGCATTTCATTCTCTGCATATGGTAGCATTACATTCTGGAGAATATCGACATAAACGTGTTGACCTATGATCGCTTTAATCCAATGTATCGGACCCACTTCATAATAGGAAAAGCACGCCCATATCATTATGCTGGAACCCCCGTGCTTGATCGTTTTTTTTGTATACTATGTCTATCGATCTAAATTCTTCATTTGGTGGCTTCCTTATGTAACTACGAGATCCTGTTCCTCCATACAATACAATTTTGCTTTCATCTCTCCACATTTCTCCACTTTTCAGTTGGCCAATTGGCGTGTTGGTTAGCAAACTTCATGTGTTTAGCTGCGTGTTTTATGGTCAAAAGTGAAACTTTTCTCGGACTACAAGCGTTAAAATTATTTTCCCTTAGTCGAGTACGGACGCATCAATTTTTACGTCCTTTTTAAGCTCCGTTGCTGGCTTAAATGGCACCTTTTTGCTCTGCCGGACTAATCGTTTGACAAGTAGCGGCGACATAATCGGTTTTCGTCCACGAGACTCCACTTTGGGATAAATTTCTTGGCATTACTGATCATCCTACTTGAGTAGCCCAGTAATCGACTTACATATATATGTACGTATTTCAGCATAGGTTTTGCCCTTCATGCATTTTTTTTTTGATTATCATTTTTTCTCCACTGCAGTGCTTTCCGCGACCCATATTTAAGAAATAGCTATGAAATTGATATTTTTGCTTTTTGTTCTTTCTTTAATCACTAATTCTAACAAATTTGGGAGTTTCCCAATATTAATTTGCGCTCAAATGTTTTTTTTTTTCGACAAAAACATGTGCTTGGTGCTATTATTTTTATCGCGCTATATTTTGAGAAGAATCGTTTTCATTTTACCTATTTTTATACCATGCATTCATAGAATGAAATGGTATATTAAAGTCGCCAAAATGTATGTAACAGGGAGAAGGAAGCTTCTCCGACCCTATAAAGTATATATATTCTTGATCAGTATCAATAGCCGAGTCGATTGAGACATGTCCGTCTGTCTGTCCGTCTGTCCGTCTGAAGAATCATCGAGATCTCGGAGACTATAAGAGCTAGAGCTACCAAACTTGGCATGTAGACCCGTTTGCTCTGCAGGCAGATCGAGTTTATTTTTTTTTTCGCCCCGCCCCCTTCCGCCCCCGCTATTTGAAAAACAATATTTTGAGCCTCCATATCTCGGGAACTATAAAAGATAGAGCTTTCGGATTTGGACATTAGATGCGTGCAGTGTGCACGCAGACCAAGTTTGTTTCAAATTTTGGCCACGCCCCCTTCCGCCCCCGAAATTCGAAAAATTCGATTTTCAGCCGAAATATTTATCGTATCGAAATTAAATTTGGCACACTAATACATGTCACGTATATCTATCATCCCACCAAATATCACAAGAATCGGAATAAAAATAGCCGAGTTATACATAGAAACGTTTTTGACCCATAGCGGTGCAAGGCAGATGCACGCGAAAAAGAGCGAGATAGCATATGCTGCAAATCACCGATTTCGTCGGGGGGCGCTAAAGTGCTCGTTTCCACAAAAGAGAGATAGCATTTGAAAGAAATTTAATATATATCTCTTCACCTAATGCATGGTATATCCAAGTCGGCCCGGCGACTTACTTACTTTATTTTTTTTTGCTCTCCCAAATCGAAGAGAGACAAGAGTAAGTAAGACAAGAGAAAAGTAACTGTAAACTAAATTTTCTTTAAGTCAAGTTTAATTCTGAAATATAGTGTTTTTTTTGGTACTATTTTGTTCACCGGCAGGGTAAACTAGGGTATCCCTAGTTTTTTGGCTTTAGTTTTAATTACGCACATTTCGACTATATACATACATACATATGTATATACATATGTATGTATGTATGTACTTAATAAGTACTACTTATGAACATGAAAGGTAAGTATTTTATCCATCACGTGTCATGCGTTAAAACTTTTTGAAACTTCCGAGTTCTATTCCACGAAAGCGCAAAAAATATAAAAATTTTATTGATCTACCACTGTGAGCTGACCATGAGACGGGTTGTTTCCTTGACCGGCAGTAATTAAACCTGATCGGTGTCAAAACCCATCATGAATCTTAAAGTTGTAAATTCCATTTAAAACTCGCTCATCTAATGAAAATTCGGAGTTAATCGTGGCAAAAGAAGCATTGTATAAGCAGATATTATTAAAGTAATTCTCAGAACGTTGTTTAATGATAACGTCATGCGAAGACAAACCTTCACATACATTTTTATACCCTTGCAAAAAGAGTATATTAATTTTGGTCAGAAGTGTGCAACGCATAGAAGGAGGCATCTCCAACCATGGAAAGTATATATATTCTTGATCAGCATGACAAGACGAGTTCAAATCTTTTTTACCGTCTGTCTGGATCAACAGCTTTTCCTCCTAGACCGCTGAAGCTGCAGAGCTAAAATTTTGCGCGAGTCTTGTATACTTATACTGCAGGCATTGTATGTGTCGGACTCATCCGGATCGGGCGACTATATCATATAGCTCCTATAGGAATCAGAGTTTTTTTTTAAAGAGTTCAAAGA
Source organism: Drosophila sp. 14030-0761.01 (assembly GCA_018150735.1). Classification (NCBI taxonomy): domain Eukaryota; kingdom Metazoa; phylum Arthropoda; class Insecta; order Diptera; family Drosophilidae; genus Drosophila; species Drosophila sp. 14030-0761.01. The sequence continues at coordinate 3,944,111 of JAECWO010000003.1, forward strand.
AATAACTTTGTTCTTTTTCACCCGATTATCATGAAACTTAATATTTGGCAGTTAACTATATATCTAAACGTCCATACCCAATTTGATCAAGATCAGACTACTATATCATATAGCTCCCATAGGAAATATTGGACCAAAAAATAGTTTTGCTTCTAAAAACATTTTTGGTTCTTTTGCGATAATAATATATAATCCATAATAATATATAATCCTACCTCAGATTATCAAAATCGAATAACTATATGTATTTCGTTATAACTGTCATACAAACATATACATATAACATAACATGCATATGTAGTACATATATGTAGTACATATTGTGTACTATGGGTTTTCACACAAATGTTTTTACATTTAGCTAACTCTATTTAGGGATTGTGTTACACAAGAATTTGCAAGGGTATACAAAATTCGGCATGGCCGAAGTTCGCTTCGTTGATGGTGCTTGGCTTTTCGTATAAATTCTCGTGGACCCTTGGGTCTAGCAAATATTAATTTTAAATCAGCATTGTAAAAATCTAGAATTTCGAAGAAATTCTCATTTCGACTTCAGTACGATCTACTACTATGTAATTGGATTTTAACATATCAATTGGGTCCAAAATCAAAGTTAAATCTACGAATAAAACAGTTTCATAGTGTTTGATGTTGCTATTAGGTGCCAAAGAAGAGAAAAAAAGAGCAGACCAGCTGCTCTCCAACACAGTGTTAACAAGTATGCCCTGGCCAAGATATCGACTGAATTAGCAGAGTGCTCTCAAGGACTATATATGTACATTTATGTATATCTCGTATGTAAATATCCTCGCATAATTCTACATATGAGGAATCACATACATACATAATATGTATGTTCCATGAATATATTATAGACGCCACGCCCCTAGCCCATATCATTAATTTTTTATTAGTTTTGTTTTCTTTCAGTTTGTCAACAAAAAGAAAAGAACGAAAAAAATGATAATAAATATGTATGTACGTACTATATATACATTGTTATATATATATATATATGAGCAGATGCCTCCTTCCATCTGAGGGATTCGTTCTTGTAGAATATAATGTTCGATATGAGGTGGTAGATGGTGCTTACAGCATGTAACATAAATGTTATTATAATTAAGGTTTTATTTCTCTTTCAATTGGCGTAGAATTAATTACGACTTTATATGTACATACAATAAAACAAAAAAGAAGGCATTCTGAATAAGGAAAATGCTTACAAAATGGGCTAGAAAAATTTTGAAGAATGAACAACTTAAGAACAAAATAGAGGAGAAAAAGGAAATCCCAGACAACGACGAGGACCACGACAAAGTGATGAAATGATGGGCTATGGTTTGTGCTTTATAAATGTTAGAAGTTTCTCTTTTCTTTTTTTTTTGTTTTTTTGGTGTTTTTTTTTTGTTGTTGTTTATTGAATTGAAGCTTTTTGCTGTTCATATTGATTGAATGATTGATTGATGTTTCATTTTGTTAAGTTGGTTGATTTGTTGTTGTAATTATTGTTGGTTGTTGGTGTTAGTGCTGGTAGCCAGTCTCTCACATTCCATTTTAGGATGCCCCAGCGGCCACTGAGTGGGGTTTACTCGAGTCCAAATGATTCAACTGCTGCTGCTGCTGCTGTTCCTGCTGCTGGTGGTGGTGTTGTTGCTGCTGCTGCTGCTCATCCTCCGTTTCGGCATGCAATTTGGCAGCAGCAGCAGCAGCCGCTGCCTTCTCCTTTTCCTGCAACTGAGCCTCGAGCTCTTCAATGTTGCGGAAAATGCGAGCATATTGAAAACGCTGATGACAAGCCTGTTGATAGTCATTAGCCTCTGTCTCGCAATCGCCAAACACATCGCCGTCCCGCAACGCTGTGTAGATTTGAATGGCCTCCTGCAACAAAAAAACAAAAACAAAAAAGATAAGAAATAAAACAAAAATTAGTTTGAAAAGAATTAAAGAAGTTAAGGGCTCATTTCAAATTTACTCTTGTATCACAAGACGAAACTACGAATAAATGGATGGCTACAGAAATGAGGTAGACAGAAGGTTTTTCTTCCGACGACTCAATAAATCATATCAAAATTCTACTGGGAAACTGTAATCATAGCAGTGCAACGATAATGAAACGTGTTTTCAAATCGCCGACTAGGTAAACCGGTTTCGAGAGAATCGCAATAAGTCCAAGGCAATGCGAGATAAGGGCGCGTCCGATAGCCTCTTGCTTAAAACTATTTCGATCTAATGTTGAGCGGATTTGTTAAAAATAAATGACTGATAATGATTTTACAAGATCTTGAAGAAATATTTAAAAGACTACTATTGATAACACGGTCGATCTCACTCTACAGGGACATCGGTTTTTAATTCTTTGTTTTACACTGACCTCTAATCTTAGCTTGCTCAGATCGTAGCTGGTTATCAATTTAACGGCCTGCTTCTTTTTACTGGGATCCAATTCGTATAATCCTCGAGCTCCCTCGTATAAATGCAATATGGAAGCGTTATGCTTTGCTATAAACTCATCATTCAATTGCTGTGGCGTCTTTTGGCCTATCAGTTCTTTGGTGGCCTTATCCAGCACCTGCTGGACATATCCATTGAATGGAGGGCCCTGCTTGGTTCTCTCCCGCAGGGCCTTTATGAAACGTATTATGCAACTATGGAGCACCGGATGATTTGAGTCCAGCGAACGGGCCCGTCGGATCGATTGCATCATTAGAAGCAATTTATTTTTACGATAATAAACCTCAAAGGCCAGTAAATGCGTCTCGATGCGCTCTTTGGCTAACTGCTGCAGCGGTTTAAGGAATTCGGTGGCCTTATCAAGCGGATCATCGGGACGTTCCAATTTCTCGGCAATAAGTTCATCCAGTTGCGGGGCATCTGGATCAGTTTCCTGATTCGCCTGCTGTTTGGATTTTTGATGCTGCTCTCGCTTCACTTGGGCCTGAGCCGCTTGGGCACTTTCCAATTCGGCTTTCTTTTTGGCCTTGCGCTGTTTGCTGCGCAGTTTCTTCAGCTCGGAAGGTGGCAGATTTTCTGCAAGAATAAAATTTGAATTTATTTAATGCAAGAAATATTAAATAAGACCATTGATATGCATAATGGTATACCAGAATCAATTTATGTACATATCTATCTGTATATTTACCTATATCGATTTCTTCAATGGTTGTCTCGGCTTTGAGTGGCTTGTCGTATAACCGAATGTAAACCTCAATGGCACATTTGGCTGCTTTAAAGTAGAATGGATGCCGCCTGAGCACGTCCTCGAGACGCAACAGTCCAACATAGGCGCGCAGGGTCATTTTACGCATGCAATACGTATGGAAATCGAACTGATCCTCAATGATCTCAGCGAAATGACGCTCCACTTCAAAGCATTTCTTTAGGGCGTCACCCCAGCGACCCATACGCTGATATGCCCGTGCGCATTCGGTTTGAAACCACATGCATTGCATCTCGTTTAGATTATCCATGGCGGAGACACCTTCACGAGTGAATTTCGAGCATATCTCTTCAGCCTCTTGAACCATATTTGCTCGCAGCATATACTTGGCGCATTTGGAGTTGATGTACCTGGGTCAAATAGAAACAAAAAAGAACCAGCAATGTGGAAGAGCTCTTCAACTAAAAACTAATTCACTTAATTTTACACTTACCGATCTGCCGTATCCATGCTCTGGGCCTCCTCCAACCAGACATACGCCTCAACAGGATCACCAGCATGCTTGAAAATCCTACCCTTGGTTATAAGCAGCTCAATTAGAGTAGGCGTATGATCTATGGCAGCATTTATATATTCCAAGGCTCGATCCGTATCCCGCATATAATCATAATGTTGGGCCAGGAACAAAGCAGTCCAAACCAAAGCTGAAGCCGGCTCCACAGCAACACCATTGTCGGCATCCTCGCGTGAAAAATGACCAGAGCGAGTCAAATTCTCAAAGTACTGAAGCGTCAATTTCTCTATAGTCGAAGCCCTTTCCGAATTTTGATGCAAGCTGCGCACATTCACAAACAACGGGGGTATGCCCTTCCTTAGTCCCCGGCGGAGATATTCATCGGCCACCTGGCGGAATTCATCACCTTCGGCTATATTCAAGGGCAATCGCCGTGGACACAGGGCATATGGATATTGAGCTTGATATTCACGATATGCAGCCACTATGGAGCTAGATTCAGTCAGCTTTCTTGCTTTCAACAGCTGCTCATAGTACAACACGTTTTCGGGATTGCGTTTGATCAACGCCTCGAAAATAGGCACTGCCTTCTCCTCTTGATTCAATTTAATATACAAATCTCCCATATTTTCGCGAACAGCCAATTTATCCACAATCTGTGACTCATATTTAATAAGATGATCCAAGGCTTTCTGCAGATCTGATGATTCAATGAGTATCTGATTTTGATAGAGCAACAATTCGGAGTGGCGATAGTCATGGGCCTCCTAAAATCACAAGACAGAGACACACAAAGAGAATTACATATATGGTAAGGTGCGGCAAAGATTTTGACTAGAATTTCTTAATTTTCAACTATGATGTCGAGGCACCAGATTGTATTAATTTAGAGATTATTGGCAAAGATTTTAATTTGAAGACGGAGTTCTAGACTGAATAGACCCAACTATTGCCAAGGAAACTATTTGACTTCATCTTACTGGCGGAGTTAAGATTCAGTTTTAGCATTGACAATCAATCCGGGAACCAAATTGGGTCTATGATATATTTTAATACATTTTAAATGATCTGCAGCCTGTTTCACACCTATCAATTTGCCATTGGGCTACTCACAATCGATGTCTGGGATTGACTGAATGTCTCAAGAATATTATTGGCCATCTCATAGTCGCCCAGCAGGTGATAGCTCATCGAGAAGCCAATCCAGGAGGCGTGCTGCGATGGTCGCAGGGTGAACAAATGATGCCGTGTCTCCTTGTAGCCCTCCAGATCACGCATTTGTATCTGCAGCAATGATAAGTCCTTCAGGATCTGTAAATTGTCCTTCTCCCATTTGAGGGCATTGCGATAGCATTTGATTGCCTCATCGTATTTCTTATCGCTGCGCTGCAGCAGCCCGTAGACATGCCAACAAACATGGGAGCGCAAATCGTTTCGCAGACCCAAACGGACATATTTATAGGCCTCATCGCGACGGCCCAAACCATTGAGGGTTAGACCCTTCATGGCCAGGGTTTCGCCATGCTCCGTGTATCTGGGATTTGATAGAATTTGCTTGGCCAACTTCAGGCCATTTTTGTATTGCTTCAGTTCGTAGCATTTCTGCAGAAGATTTACAAAATATATAAATTAAAAATATAATCATTTTCCTTCTCTTTTGTTTTGCCGCAAAAAAAAGAAGTATAAAAACAATTTGAGGTTAGGTTCACATGCTCCACACACACACGCACACCTCAGGCGCACACACGCACTCCATTTGCCAAATTGTTGGTTGTGATTTTTAGAGCCCGGCCACTTACCAGCAGCTTACGGAACAGGGCCCCCTCCTTAGGCGGCAATGGATCACTGGAAGGCATCTTCTCTCACGATTTTCGACTTCTGCTGTTTCCTGTCTGCTTCTTCCACTTCGGCTCGAATTTGTGATTTGCAGGCGGCAACTGGCGGGCAAATGAAGGGGGACGAGGTGGAAAATGTAAATTAGTTTGTCTTGTTCAATTCGTTTCGTTCTCTCAAATGCTATTTCATTTAGTTTCCCCTTAATTTGTAATTTTTTTCTTTTCGTTCTTTATAACTTTTGGTATTACATTTGCTTTCTAATCGGTTCGCTACTGGGGTGAAAAAAATCGTCAGTGAGGAGAAGAGAAGGGTTCGGGTTCCCACTTAGAGCCGATACACACATGCACATGAAACTTGGGGCAAAGCAAAGCAGAACAAAAATTATATTTAACATCGATACTTGCCCCATTCAAACACGCGACATGTCAACGTGCCCGTGTGAGTGGCAAATAACTCGTTACTTTTAAGTGAATCAGCATTAGTGGTGGCAAATGAAAAGGCTAAATGTACGATTCGATTTCCATTAAATTCCTCGAAAAGTTGTAGATATTATACATTATTTTACAGTAGTTGCTTTTGAAATACATTTGTGTATCAATTTTAATGACAATTTGACAGAATTAAATTTTGTTAATGCAAAATTAGTCACATGGTTGTCATGTTATGATGTTTGTATACATCAAAAACTGATCCCCCAGCACTGCATTTAGTGCAGGGATGTTATAAATTAAAATTAAACTATCGGTACATATGTACCTACATACATTTGTATATATATAAGTAAGTTTTTTATATAGTTTTATATGCGCATAGATAAATATATATGTTTTTGCACATTGCCTAAAAATATCGTCTTACCTATAGATTTGTATAAATATATTTTACTACTAAATAAAGCAAACAACTCACACACACAAACAGAGTGAACACTTATTATGTAAAACGCGTATTTATTAATTAAAACTGCAATAATTCAGACAGCTATCGCAGAAAAAACATTTCATTTAGGAATAGAGGCAAGCAGAGAGGCTTTCTTTATCATTATCTTTATCACATTTAATTTTGAACTAGCATAAAATTTAATTGTAAAAAGTGGACTACTCAAGAAATAGCAGTTCACACGGAAAACAGACACAGTGCAAACGGAATCAGCTGATCTGCTATCGATTTAAATACTTTAAAATATCGATACCACTGCCAATCAGATTTACATTGAAGTAAATTTAAGGAAAACAATTCAACAAGCCATGAATTCCCTGAGCCGTATTGGTGGATTTGTCAATCAAACCATACAAATTGCCGGCTGCGGTGTAAGTATAATAGACATGTGAACTGAACTTTTGTCGATTCAAGAATCTATACTTCAGATGCAGCAAGTCCGGACGAAATATGCCGATTGGAGAATGATACGCGATGTCAAGCGCCGGAAATGTGTGAGCGAACATGCCAAGGAGCGTTTGCGTGTGAATTCGCTGCGCAAGAATGATATATTGCCCGTGGAGTTGCGTGAAGTTGCGGATGCGGAGATTGCCGCATTTCCAAGGGATTCTTCGTTGGTACGCGTACGGGAGCGGTGCGCACTTACGTCACGGCCACGCGGTGTTGTCCACAAATATCGGCTTAGTCGTATAGTTTGGCGTCATCTGGCTGACTATAATAAGCTCTCGGGAGTACAACGGGCTATGTGGTAGACCTACAATTGCAGAATAATTAAGGCTTTTTGTAGATCAATATACATTTAAATAGATATTGTAAAAAGTACTCGATACTCTTAACAGCTGTTCACTGCTCTTCGATAATATTACCGGCTGTTTGCATCTATCGAAAAGAAGCATTTGTCGCTTTTAAATCTTGATTAGAAAATGTCTTCAAAAAGCAGGAAAAAAAGTGTTTCCATCAACCTAATCAACTTTAGCTTCCTGGACCATAAATCGCAGCTAAGTTCCCTTTTGCAGCATGCCCAAAAACGCCAATCGTGTAGTTTGGTGGAAAATGAAACAGACTTCTGGAAGTTTGTTCAAAAATATGAATCAATGCTGCGTTCCATGGGCCAGCCAGAGCTACCTTCTCTTCTCAATGAATCTGAATATAATGAAGTGAAATCATACCACAAAGGAAAACATTTGGCCATGATAATAAAAGAGAAACCGGACAAAAAAGATAGGACTACCGAAATTGAAGCCCAGTTTCTGCAGTTAGTGCTGATTTATATGGACTTCAACCAGAAGGAGAAATTCCAGAAAATTAAGAAACTGAGAGAAGCGCAAAAACAATTGCCCATAGCTAGGTACAAAGAAGATTTAAAAGGGGCGTTGGATTCCCCTTCCTCGAGAGTAATCATAGTGGCCGGAGATACTGGATGTGGGAAATCTACCCAGGTACCACAATTTCTCTATGAATTTGGTTATAAGAGCATAGGTAAGCATGAAGAAAGATTCACTAGCTAGCAAAGATGCTAACTCTCATGCGTTTCAACCTTTAGCCTGCACGCAACCACGCCGCCTGGCCTGTGTATCTCTCTCAAAACGTGTCGCCCACGAGCTGCTGGATGACTATGGCTCCAAAGTGGGCTTTCAGATACGTTTCGAGCGAAGTAAAACCCAACACACCAATATTATTTTCATTACTGAAGGTCTCTTGCTGCGACAATTGGCCACGGCAGCTAATCTGGAGCAATATGATGTTCTCATTCTCGACGAGATTCATGAGCGAAATCTCTTTGGCGACTTTTTGTTGGGTGTGTCCAAATGCCTTTTAAGAGCCAAGCCCGATCTGAAATTGATTTTGATGTCCGCGACAATAAATGTGGAACTTTTTCACAATTTTTTTCGAGATGAAGGAGCCAAGTTGGTGCAAGTTCCAGGTCGACTGTTTCCAATAAAATTACGCTACATGCCGCCGCCTGCTTTGGAGCTAAAGGCTGGTCAGTCAAGTGCCAAAACCAAACGGATGCAGGGCTCACGTCTTGATCCGGCACCATTTGTACAGATTTTGAGTCTAATTGATCAACAGTATCCACGTGGGTAATAGATGTGCAAATCTCCATATTCCCTTCATGCCTATCTTCATTATTTTTCCAGTTACTGAACGAGGCGACGTCCTCATTTTTGTTAGCGGCGTCAATGAAATCGATACGGTCTGCGAGGCCATTAAGGAATATGCCAGGGAACAGTCCCATTGGATGGTGTTGCCCCTGCACAGCGGCTTGGCCTTGTCCGAGCAGGACAAAGTGTTCGATTATGCTCCCGAGGGCAATCGCAAATGCATTGTCTCCACCAATATTGCCGAGACCTCACTCACTGTGGATGGTGTACGTTTTGTGGTTGACTCTGGCAAAGTGAAGGAAATGAGTTACGACGCCATCTGCAAGGGCCAGCGGTTAAAGGAGTTTTGGGTCTCTAAATCATCGGCCGAACAGCGCAAGGGTCGAGCTGGGCGAACTGGACCTGGAGTAAGTTGACAGAAAATTGCCGTATTGCGGATCGATTATGGATATCAACTGATCTGTTTGTTGTTTTAGGTCTGCTTTCGTCTCTATCCCCAACAGCAATTCGATGCTTTCGAGGCGTACCCAGCTCCCGAGATCTATCGTGTCCCCTTGGACACAATGTTACTACAAATGGTATCTATGGGTTTGCCAAATGTTCGGTGTTTTCCCTTTATCGAAGCGCCAGAAGCTGAACGCATAGAGCAAACAATTCTGGGCTTAAAGCAGCATGTAAGCAACATATGTATGCACATAGTGTCCTCAAAATGAAATTCTTCCATTTCCTCTTCTTTTTTTGCAGAGCGCTCTTAGTGTGGAAGAGAAGATAACACCCTTGGGCAGATCATTATCGAATCTACCGGTGGATTTAACCATTGGCAAAATGCTGCTAATGGGTTGTGTTTTTCCCAAAGTAGAGCAATTGCTTACACTGGCTGCCATGCTAAGTGTGCAAAATCCATTGACCACTCGCGCGCATCAGGATCAGCGCTGTGAGCGACAGCGTCAGCCATTGGAGTCGGATCAGGGTGACCTGTTCACTTTGATACGCATCTATCGCGAATGGCTGTTGCTTAAGATGAGACGAGAGAACACCAGAAAATGGTGTCATGGCTTAGGGATTGAGGAGCAACGTTTCTACGAGGTCACAAAGCTGCGTCAACAGTTTCAGCGCATTTTGGAAAGCTGCAACATGGCTCAGCCTCAATCGAACGCCGCCCTAAGCAGCTCAGAGCGGGCCACTCGCCATGGTGAACTGCGTCAGTTGAAGGCATTGAAGCGGCGTCAACGCTTCGAGCAACCTAGGCAACGAAAAATGCTGAAAAAACATCATCACATTCACACAAATGGAGAGCTGGATGAGCAGCAGGATGAGGATGACCATAGCGAAGATATACGTGATGTGGATTTTCGCCTTCAAAATGATCACCGGCAACTGGCCACCCTTGAGCACTCAGCCCGTTTGGAGAGACATCGGGATGTGGTATTGCTGAAGATTCTTTTGGTTAGCGGCTTCTATCCCCAATTGGCATTGCCAGATGAGTTTAACTATTGCAAAGGCGGCTCCCAGCAGTTTTTCCATACTAGCCTAAAGCCATTTCTCTCTCAACATCCTAATTCACATTTTGCAAAGTATTTCGATCTCCTCAAACTAAATGAGAGCGATTTCGAGACTAAACCGGACTACTATACATCAAAGCAGGTGCTGAGTCGGCGGCACCAATTGATTTGCTATCAGTAAGTGTCCAATTTCCCATTTAGCCCAGATCCCTAGGCGGACAATAGAGAGTGTTTCTTATAGCTCTTCTGGTATACACTTTCAGATCCCTGCTGGAAACGGCCAAGCCCTATTTAATGAACTGCATTCGTTTGCCAGCTGCTCAGACGTTGCTGCTGTTCGGCTATAGCATTGATACCAATTTAGGGCTCAGCCGCATTGTGTGCGATGGTTGGCTGGCCTTGGATCTGCCCATGCCGGGAAGTGGGTTACAGTTACTAACAAAAGCCATCGAATTGCGTGGCAAATGGCATAGACAGCTCTACGACAAATTAGACGGTAAGTGATCTTCAAGCTTTTATTACGCCACTTAATTCGATCTTTCTCGTGGTAGAACTCAATTGTACCGACTCGACGAAGGTCCTAACAAATGATCGTCAGAAGGAAAAGAGTCATAGTCTTTGGGAGGATATTTTAGATTTCATGTCCCTGAATATCACTTATGGTCTAAAGCGGCTTTTGCCTGCCGATTTGAAAAGGCTTTACAACCATAGTTCGGATATTATGGGACTTGATGTAAATCCGTTTAACACGGATTATCAGATGAATCCGAATTTGGAGAAGGGCGGCCTAAATGTTACCGAAAATGTGGTTTATGGTTGTCTAGCTGAATCCAATTGGACCCTGGCGATGGAAGACTATTTGCAGAAGATGCCCTGGAAATGTGGCAATTGTGACTTTGAATCAGACAAATATGATGTTGTCGAGCAGCTGAAGCATCGCACAAAGTGTATTCATAAAAAGGACAGGCAAAAGAAAAATGAAGCAAAAGACAAAGACGTCTCATCAACGTTCGAGGCGACGAAGCCAAACCAATCCAAAGAACCGACGGGCAACAATTATTATTGTGAAAGTTGTAAATCTGAACATAAGCTAAGCAAAGTCGATATTTTGCGCCATCGAAAACAATGTAACAAAGAAAAATAAATCTGAGCAAAGCAATTGCTTCAGTTCCATTTGTATGCTTTTCCCGTCTTTCCAGAGAGGACTGTCGTCCCCATACTTACACATTGGGCAATTATCCATGCAGCACTGAGGTAGATTCCAGTTCTGATCGTTTCATTTTTGTCTAAATTAACATTTATTTATGTTTTGTTTTTGTCTTTGTTGTTCTACTCTAAATATTTATGATTCTGTTTTCTGTTCATAGATTTGTTTTTGTGCTTTTTTTTCTAAAATACACACATACAAAGGTAGATATAATTAGCATGCAATAGTGTGGTGTAATGTACAGTCGAGCTTAGTAGTACAATTTATACAATCATTTAGGCTTTGATTTTTCATTGTTTAATTACATTGTAATAGTTAAAAAAAAGGTATGACCGAAATCGATGGTTTTCCCGTATTTCGGGTCCTACGAATCGAACTGCATCATTAGTTTTTTGAGTTACAGCGATTTTATAATACCACCTACAAGGGTATAAAAAGAAAAGGAAAATGGAAAAGAAAACTTAAATGAACTGCATTCAAAAGTAAAATTCACTGTTATGCTTATGTTTCTATATATTATTATTTAGAATAAATATTATAAATTTTCGTGAAAATTCACAAAAGCTGCCTGAATGAACATTGGCTATTTTAATTGAGTATATAGTCAAAATCAAATTTAGCTCCAATCCGTGGCACACGCTGCTTACGCTGGGGCATTATCTTGAACAAGAAGGAGATAGAAAGAGAGATATGAGCACAAATACTTACAGATTGTGAGGGCAGTGAGCGTAGGGTGAGACGGGACTGATCCGTTTTTCTCGACTTACCTTACTGGTGTTCATTCCCGATGATGTGGATCCTTCCTGCTCATCAACTTTCGAGCCCTTGGCCTGTTCTGGCTCACTCTTAATAATTTTGTCATTTTCTTTACGGCTTTCATTTGGTGGTGATTGTCTGCTCGATATTGGTGGATCGTGCTCCTTCTTCCTACGCTGAGTGTTCTCCTTAACGGCTGTCTACGATAGCATAAGAGAATTTAAAGTGAACGAATATGGAATTCAAATGGAGAACTTACCACATTGCTTTCGCCATCTTTGCGTTGATTTTTTCGTGGACGGTATGCCTGAATGGGCACAAAATCCTGTATAGATGAGTAGCGGGGTGTTTGCTGCTCCTGCGCCTGATGTTGTTGTTGTTGTAATTGTTGCGGATACTGCGAATGGTTGTTGTTAGAGATGAAAAATGGGATTCCTAAATTTTGACGAAACGGCGCCGTAGTACTATTGTTGTTGCTGCTATAGAATTGTTGTTGGTGTTGTAGATGATGCTGTTGTGCTTGATATTGTAGTTGTTGCAGTTGCTGCTGTTGTTGTTGTTGTTGTGCCGACTGATGCATCATTGGCGGCTTTTCATTTTGTGGTTTGCGATACCATTCTTGGCTCTGGATACGTTCAGCCTGCGCCTCCTGCTGCCAAAATAGCGGAGGCTGTGGCAATTTCTAAAATGCAATAAAGGCATCAAAAGAAGTCAAAATAAACCAATAAGAAAAAACTCACGGGCATTTGTTGTGGTAGCGGTGGTAAAGGAGCTAGAGGAGGCTCCGGTGTGGGATTCTGTTCAAATTTCTGTATACCCAAGAGGTTCTTCAGAGCCACCGTTTGATCTTGAGGATTGGAGCCACCATGCTGGCGATTTGATGTCTTTCCATCTTTATACTGTTGCGTTTCAGGCCGACGCTGATAATTTTTGGCCAGATCCCGCCAGTTGGCAGCATCACTAGTGGGTGGCGATGTGGACTTCAACTGCTGCAAATGGTTTTGATCCTGGGAAGGTGTATCTTTCGTCTGTTCTCGCCAGTTGGCAGCGGCACCACCAGTCGGTGGCGATGTAGCCTGCAAGCGTTGATCCTGGGAAGCTCCTCCACCAATCTTGCCGCGATCATTGGCTCTATCTGGCTGCCGATCTGGTTTTGCAACTGGCTTATACTGCTTGATTTGCTGTTGTCGACGCTGAGTATCTTTGGCGTCGTCTCGCCAATTTGCACCACCACCACCAGATGCTGGGTTGTTCTTCACTGGCTTGACGAACTCATCGGCTATGTCTGTCTTCATTGTGATCTGATTCGTTTTGTTGCCCGCAGCAGTGATATACCGCCTGCTAGAGCTCGGGACGACAGCTTGATGTTGTTGTCGTTGCACCGACTCCTGTTGCCTTTGCTGTAGCTGTTGGGGTTTCTGTGTTTTTCCATCTGTCCGAAATGAATTTAAAATTGAATTCAATGAAAACTAATTTTAACAATCCTTCTGCCCCACTTACCATTTGAATTGAATATCACGACGAGAGCACTTTCTGGAACTCTGTAGACCCGCTCCTCGGCTATGCCGTGTATATCATTGCAATTTGGCACAGTTTTGTCAAATAGAATGTCACAGAATGTATCGACAGCATTGACACACTCCAAACGCACTGGATTCGGATCGCTTACCAGATGTATACCAATCACAGTGCCCTTCGTGCCTAGTGGCACCATGTAAATTGTGCGCACTATAATGACACGATCAAACAGACGAACGGGTCGACGCGCTTTGTATACGTCGGGTAACGTAATATTCGGTTTAATTAACAAATGCGGCTTCACTTGCAATTTCACGTCTTTCACGGGCAGCGAGCGCAACTCATCGACGGTCGTTAGGAGGAGCTCTACTGTTTCTTTGCAAACGGTCTTGGAGCCACAGGTATTGCGCTCCACTTTCATGTGGGGTTGCTGGCGCACCCAATTGGCCAGATCCTCAATATTATGTTGGCCCACGGCATCTGGGTATATATCCTCTTCGTAGATGAAATCATTGCGATCATTGGCAATGGCAAAGTAGGCGACAACGTTCGGATATCGCTCGCAGTAGCTCTGCATTAGCTCCAGAGCCAGAGTCGAGAAGAACCATTGGTTATTCGAGCGCTGACAGTAGCCGGCACGTTCTTCATTTTGCCGCGGATACTTTAGTTGGAGGCCAATGTTGTGTTTGGCAACATTTTCCATTTTCTCGCGCCGCGGCCCAAGAACAACCCAAACGGTGCCCGAAAGACGACCCAGGGCCTTGGTATTGATATTAAGATAACGGCAAGCCTCATAGCTATTCATATAGTCATTTTCCCGTTCCTCCTGAAGCAAACGAGCGGCCTGAAGATCCGGTTCTGGGTGGACCCGTATATTGACTAAGAACAAAAAACGAGTAAAGCGCAGTTTGTGAAAATGAAAATGTTCTTCAGTGGATTCAAGAGATGAAGCACTCACCTTGCACTCGACCGCACGAGTAAACCAAAAGGGGATCTAGTATAGTGCCCTCACTGCCATAATACGGATTGCCAATGAAAAACACTTGACTTCCCACTGGGAAAATTTCTTCAATTTTCTGAAACTGATTTTTCATATTCTCGTGTACGGCCAGATTGGTAACTAATCCTTGGGCTGGGTAAACAGTGAGTGAGCTGCTCCACGCATCCTTCATATAGACTGAGCAATTTTTGCCAAATTCTACAGAACTACCAGCATAGGTGCGTACATAGACTAGAACATCATAGTTATCAAATTTGATGCCCATGCGTGTGCAGAAGCTAGAAGAATGCAAAACAAATCAAAGAGTTAAAAAAAACTTCAGTCAGAAATTGGCAATAACTCAACTGTTCCTGCAGCGATTTGCTCTCCGAATCAAAACGTCGTGATTCGTTAGCCGACAGCCCGGTTTCATCTACACGCTGATCTCTTGTGGCGACCTTAACCACTTTTCCCTTAATCAAATGAGGCCAGCCAATGTGAACCACTTGCTCTAGATACTGTCCAGCGACTGCAGTCAGAGTGTCCTCCAATGAGCGCTTCAATGGCATTAGCACCATATTCTGATTGCGACTAACTTGCTCGAAGACCTTAACGCGATCATTGCGTAGCTCAAACTAATATTAAGGATGATATTCAAAATATAGTTCAATGGTTCGATTTTCTGATAAATACATACATTAAAGGTCAAATGCTTCATGGTGGGGAATCCCGGGAAGAACACATGCCGTGCCTTATTTGGCAGCTCCACACAGACGCTCTCTGGCAGATTCAAAGCAATCTCACTGGCCCACCTGGCCTTCTCCGTGCAAAAGACATGCTGTAGGCCCTTGACTGGACCCAGAGCTGGCATCGAGCCCACAGATTGTTCGCTATAATCATATTGATACATGGGTCCATGTTGATTCCGTGTTCGCTCGGCTGTTGTTAAAAGATCCTCGCACGGCCGCATAGCCTCGAGTAGGCGTCGCTCATCTATGAAGGGTATCAAAACGACTGCTTCCCAATCATGTTTCTTGCCATTTAAATCACTCTCAAAATCAGTGGGATAAAACTCAGCCAATACGCTGTCTGAATTTAACATCAGATCATGATAGGCTATTGGCAAAAGCTTGGAACTGGCCGCTGGCAGCACAGCTAGGAGCTGTGGAAAAAACAAAACAAATGAATCTCAAATCAACAACTCAATAGGACTTTGGTTAGGACTTACCTGCTGGAAGGGTAGAAACGGTTTGCCCAATTGAAAATTGATCTTCACGTCGTCAATATTTCTGAGATCACTTATAAATGGCGCATAATGAAAGGGATAATACCAAACCCAAGACTGAACACCACGATAATAATAATCTAGAATCCATTGCAGTGCAGTAATATAATGATACGTTAGCTCTTCGATAAGATCGCCCTTCATTTCACGCTTGAACTTATTCCTATAATAGTTGCGTTTGTAGTTTTGGAATTCGTGTCGCAGGGCAGCTGCCTCATCGGTTAGATCCTCCGAGTGCTCCTCTTCGTCGCTGTCGTAGTCATAGAGCTAAAATGTAGACACACAAAAATATACATATATGATAATATACGATAAAGATCAAGCCATGTCCGTCCGTTGGTCTGTTTCAATCATTCTCAGTTTAAGAGCTATTTAGATAAAACTTGTTATTTATGCCATAGGGAGAAATTATATATTGACAGACGTATAAAGAATATACATACATACATATGTACATACATATCTGATCTGCGCTTTAGGTAAATTTCCTTTGCTTAAATCCATAACACATACATATATGTATATATATATATATACATATGTACATACATACATATGAATGTATGTATGTTGTTATTGCGGTTTCTCGCATTTCAGGTACGAAGAACGGTTTTTTAACCGTTATGATTAAATTGCTCGCCACTTACCTTCATACTACTGTCAATCAATGCAACCAAATCGGAATTAAAACTCTCTCCATTGGCACTCTTAATCTCTCTGACATCAACATCAAAGGCTTCTGTTTTGGCATTCATATACTTGAGATCATCGAAATGCTCGTCAAACTGCTGCAGCTCCACCTCGGATAGGGCCGTCATGAATAGTTGCAGTCGCTGCAAATTCAATTTGCCACGTTCGTTGATGTTGCCGCCCAATTGAGGATAGATCTGAATGTAAGTCTTATAAAGCAATGGAAGGGCATTGGAAGAGATGTGCAAACATGGTAGATTTGGAATGAAATCGTTGCCAACCATAAAGCCCATTAGGACCCAATCGTCAATCAATTGAGCTACGTCTAGTTTCTTTTCTTTTGTGGACAATTCATTGAATTCCAATTCCAAATATTCTCGCAATAAGCCCAAATGGAGGAGATAGAATCGTGTTTCCTCTAGGGTGGCACGTTTAACATTCCTTCCGAATTTCACTTCCTCGCGTAGGACAACGAAATGCAATTCGTGTGTGCAGAGTCCCAAAATAATCAGATCTGCATCGAGACCATACAGACAGTGGCGCGTGTTGGGATCGAAATTTGGCTGCGATTTCAAATATCGAATATAATCCATGATTTTATGTTCTCCCTCGCCCGGCGTCTCCTCGCCACTTAGGATGACCCGGCACTTTTGCCAAAGGGGATCCAATGAGATTTTAGTACGTAGAAATGAACGTAGCGCCAGTTGCAAGCGCTCCATGAATACCGTGCCCGGAGTAATGCAATTCGAATCGAAACGTTCGTGTTGCCGCTTCTCACCCCTCTGCGAGGCCTTGGCCTCGAGCTGTTCTGCTTCGCGGGCAGTTCGAAACCGTCGACTACGCTGCTGGTTCATTTTGGCACGTGGAGCCACTCCGTCAACGGACAGAAAGAACAGCTTTTGGGGCTTGATTAAATGAAAAAGCTTCTCCACATAGTTGAAAATGTCCTGGAAAATTTGATCCTCCTCAAGGTGGAAATGGATGTTATTATCATCGGGATGAGAGCAATTGTGTACTATACCGTTCATATCCAGGTAGAGATTATCAAATTCTGGTATCTGTGGGCAGAGGGGAGAAGGTGATGGTAAAGGGATTAATGCTGTTATGGCAAATGCATATGAGACTGCGAGTACTCACACAATGCTCCCGAGCCAATTCCGATAAGCACGGATACCGCTCACTGATATAACGAAAGAATTTAGGTACTCCCATGGTTCAAACACAGTATGCGTACTTGTTATAGTTTACTTTGACCACCTCGGGATTTCAGTACTGGATAGCACGAAAAGCGGGGAAAAGGCTAGATTTCAAAGCCAGAGTTGGTAAACTGGTAAAATTGAGGAAAAGAGTTGCCAGATCGTTGTTTTTTGGCTGGTTTTTTAAACCTATAAGTATGCAAAGAAAAGAGTCTTATAAAAATTGGCACTAAGTTTTATAAGACGAGCAGAATGAGGTTACTGAGTTGGCAATTGATGCTGATCAAGAATACTTGTATATATGTATAGTATATGGTGTCTGTTACGTTTATTTTGACGATTTTAATATACCCTTTTCATTCTACGAATGCAGGATATTAAAATGATTGTAAAATAATTGCATTTTTTTTTGATTTTCTTCGGGATTACACAATTTAATTTAATACAATTTACACAATTTAATTTAATACAATTTCAGGCGTTGTTTGATGCTCAATAACAAAAAAAGCCACCGTATCATACTATGTTCATTCGATTTTGATTAAATTTTGCAGCATCATAACCTAAATGTACTTATGTGCAGCAATGTATACTCTTGTTATATTTTTGTAATTTCTATATAAAATTTGAGTATTTAATTAATTTAATTTTGTAATTGTGGAAAAACTATATGAGGTACCAAGATTGTGTTCGTGGAATTTTTCAGTTTCGTTTGATACCAAATTCGTTGCAATAGTGCAGTTTTGGTCGCAAGGTAGTAAGTAAAGTAAACAATTACAAACAATGCGCAAAGGCATATCGAAAAGCGTAATCAAGGCTCACCAAGGGGGTTTGGGTTAACACCAACCTCCATTAGCAAAATCTGATATATATTTGCGCTGTTCATTATTCTTTTCATATGCAGTCCTCGGTAGATGAGTTGTCCAAGTGGGCCTGTCATAAAGGCAACTGAACAACGAGGATCGGGGCTCGATGTAGTTATCGCTAAGCCGATGGCCATAGTTCCTAGTGGTTGTAAAAATTATTAGGTTGATAGTTTACAACTATATCCTAAACTAAATAAACAAATTCTTTTCATTTGTGCAAACAAATTTTTTGGTTTTTGGAAAAAAAAAATTTCAGACATAATTGTTCGGAAGTAAAATGTATGTATATGTACAATGTACATATTGATAATATTATCACTAGAATAAATAAAATGTTTGTTCTCTCGAGCGTATGTATGTAGCTGTATTTATTGGATCCGGCCCAGCTTCTTTTTTGTATAAATAAAAATATTAAAGAAGCTAACTTCGGCCATGCCGATATAGCTATACGATATAGTCATCCCATTTTGATAATCGGAGGTAGGGTTATATTTTATTATGTGCAATTTACCACGTTTAGTGATGATCGCACAAGAAACAATAAAGTTTTTAAAAGCAAAACTATTTTTGGTTTTATAGTTCCTATGGTAGCTATTTGATATAGTAGTCTGATATTGATCAAATTGGGTAAGAACGTTTAGATGTATAGTTAACTACCAAATATTATGATTTCATGATAATCTTGTAAAAGTTTCAAGCCATAGCTCTTAAATAGACAGATGTACATGGCTATATCAAATCGTCTTCTCTTGCTGATCAAGAATATATGTATGTATATACCCTGCACTACGCGTCGACGGAGACTCTCCGCGGAGTTTACGGGGACATGTCGACTGTCTTGAGGGACAAAGCGGCGACACGTCCATTTAAGTTGCGGCGACATTTAACATTGGACGTCCTAGGGACAATCGGGACAACTGAGCGACAAACTCGCCGGTATGTCCGGAGGTGGTTTTTCGAAAATGTTTCAAGGGACATTTGCAAAGAAATTTCCTCTGAATGTCGATCGTTTGTCGCCCAGATTTTTTGCATGCGCGTCAGAGGACTTTCTATCGACATTTGCTTTGAATGTCGATGGTGTTGTCCATAGAAATTCCTCGGCAATTTCGTACAAAATATGACAAAAATAAAAAACAAAATTTCCTTTCAATTAATTTATTCATTTATTAAGTTTCTATTTTACAGGTTTTTTTACATTCTAAGGCCATTTAACATTCAAGGGTTCTCCAAAAGATCAATTCGTAATTTTTTATTTAATCATTTAAAATTTAAATTTTAAATTAATTTTATTTGCCTTTACAGTCTTCATGACTCTTCTCGCCAATCCTCGAGCTTGTGTCCCCTAGTAGTCTATCTCAATCGCCTCTGAAAAAAAATAATAAATAAATCTGTAATAGGTACAATAAAAATACAATAATTTGTATACTTACCCAGCAAACTGTGTAGATAATGCAGCGCGTTCTGAATAACCTGTTCATTTTTTTAAAGTTATAGTATAACAATTTATTATGTTTAATAAGTTAAATACAGACTTACCTCAAATATTTGGAAGAAACAACAACGCAAGTTCCGCCTTGCTTTGTCTTTTTTTGTCCTCCGTCTTCCTTTTTTTTCTGCTGCTTCCTTTTTGCCTATTTTATTTTCCAAATTACTGAAAAAATTTTGTTTGCTGAAGTCTTTTCGGTAGCCGAAAGTGTTTCAACGGCCATTTTCTTATGCCTATGTATTTCATTATGCGTATATATTTATTTTCATTGCCTTGCATAAAATTTTTTTTAAAAACCTAAAAATTTGTTTAAACAAATGTAATATATATGAAGAATAATTTGCAAAGAATAATGCACAACACAAATACATTTCAGATTTTTCCAGTGGGGGTTGATGTTAACCCAAAACGCTCTTGGTGATTACCCCTCTCTCTATGCCTCTGTGCGAAGTATCGATATCTAAAAGTTGCGAAGGGCTGCCACCTTCTTTACAAATATGTATGTAATTTCATTATCGATATCTACTTGCGAGCTCATTAATCAAATGCAAAGTCTGTGAAACTGTTCGAATACTGATACTAAAATTTGCATGGAATATACATATATTAAATTATTCTTAGTCTAATGCACTGCCGAGGCATCCACATAATTTTTAGCATTTTTCTTGAAAACTGTTTGAATACTTGGGTATTAAACTATCAGGAAATACTCTTGAAAGTCTTCCGAATGTTTTGATATGCGAGGCGCTAACTCCATGTTGAGTATTTAGCCAGCAAAGTCAAGGGTTATTTTGCAAATTTTGTATGCGACAAAACTTTATTTCAAGCTTAATATCGTTTCTATTTTGACGGACACTTACAAATCAATAAACGGCGGGATGCTTGAAAAATTGTCATGTCACCCGAAACAAGAGACATATGTACATACATACATACATAAGTTAATGAAACTTAAGTGTTCTGTTGGAAATATTGATGGTTCAAAGTTTTCTTCTCGTCTTGATGTAGCAAGGGGCTACGCACATGATACTTGTGAAAAAGAAAGTGAGAGGCACAACAGCGGCAGTGTTGGGGTTGCAAGGGATAAAGCCGAAGTTAGTTTCTACAATAGTTTTCAATTACCATCTTCTTTGTATAATTATAATTCAGTGATAATATTTTAATTCAATTTATAAAAGAATAACATTTTTCATCAATTAATTAAAGCAGGCTTTTAGGTCAATTTTGAAAGCAAACAAAAAGTGAGCAGGTTGTCCGTATAGCTCTTTTTTGAGAACCACCAAGTTCTATCATCAGCAGACATCGCTAACGAGCCTAGAATTTGCAAGGCCATACCACTACTTCAACGCTAAAATTAGCTGGGAATTACAACTAGATGAAACGAAAAAAGGATCTCCAGAGTTCCCTTCTTGTTTGCAATCAAAATTGACCTAAAAGCCTGCTTTAATTAATTTTGAAAACAAATCATGGTCACAAAATTGTCCAATTTTTCAATATTTTTTGTAATGCCATACCACGTTTATATGGCGTAAGCCGGCTTTAGATATAACCAATTTTTTTCTTTCTTTTTCATTCTCAATTTACTTTTGCTCCTTTTGTTTTGTTGATGGAGCTTTTCTTGGGTCTTAAAAAATAATGAGATCACTGTTGCAAAGAACCGTGGGCCAAGAGCAATCGATAGTATCGATTCGATACTATTGATGGTTTCGATTATAACTACATACTTATAAACTGTCGCGGGGTTTTTTTGGGGGTTTCACATAAGTACCACAATATTATGTTTTAATTATAACTGGCAAAGCACGTTTAATACAAACCTCTAACTTCTGGATATAGCAAGAGAGTTTTCTCAAAACCAGAAAATATTCTAGGTAAATGTCAAATTGGCAAAATGCCAAAAGAACAGAGACTTTGTGCAATTATGTATCTTGCATATTTTATAAAGCAAACACAATCATGTATATTTTCTTTAGTGTTCTTTTTTTGTATCTTCTTGTTGTTTCTTTTTTTCATTTAATATATAGGTACACAAGTTTATTCACTAATACATTAGTTTAATAGTAATTAAGATAAAAAAAAAACAAATGCATAACAAACATTCAACAGAGTTTTCTCTTTTACATCGATTCTATTAGTTTATATTATATAGCACTGTATATGTATGTAATAGGTATATATACCGATTTTTATGTATCTGTAGTTGTATATACATATATATATATATATATCTTTATGTAAATTGTACTTGGCGCACACAACTCGCTGGTAGGATTTCTAACTATGTATGTTTTTGCGCCTTAAAAATCATTCAAAGAGTAACATGCTTCAATTTCTTCCTGATTTGCTTACTTTTTAGGACAATTAACATTTCTGCAAAAAATTTACTGACTAAAAAATGTGAGTGTGTGTTTGTATGTGTGTTTGGTTGTGTATGTATGTGTGTGTGTACTGGTAAAATTGGTTTAACTACATTTTTAAACATATATTTTTATGTATATACTTTTATATCAAATTAAGTTTAAGTTTTTGTATCTATTTATGTATGTATATATAGTATGTAGTAGTTGGTAACAGTCTTTTATCACGTTTAGTTTTGGGTTTTTTGTTTGTTTTGTTTTAGGGCATATGATTATATGCCTCATCCAACTTCCAGTCATATGTTCATATGCCCTGTATGTATGGTACATAGTAAGTAAGCTAATAATTGTTTAATCCATCCATGCATCTATCGACCCATCTATCCATCCTCGACCATCTAAGACTTCTTTCTATGTTCATTCTGTGGTTCCTTTAGGTTCTGTGACTAAAATTTGTTTTTTATGTTATATAAAAATGAATGTAACAAACACATATACATAAATGCATGCGTGAGTGTGTGTGTGTATTGATATACATATATACATTCATATACATATATATATATATATATCTTACTTATCTATGTATGTATATTTTCACTATCATAATAAAACATTAAAACAACGAAAAAACTTTGAACAAACAGCATAAAGTACATTTTCCATGCTCACTCATCAGTTAGTTGGTTTTTCATTCTCTTTTTCCTTCTCTAGCTCACATTATCATTATATAGTATTATATACATCTATGTATGTATGTAAATATAGTAGTAGTAACTATTTTTTTGCCATCAGAGTGGAACTTTTGTTTTGTTTTGAGCTCGAGTGTTGTTTTTGTTGCTGTAATGCTGCCACAAGATTATTATCACATCGCTGAAACCCATAATCGAATCCAGTGAAATCTGGTTTATTATCGTGGCGCCAATTGCCCACCGCCCATGCCACTCCCACTGCCATGTGTCTCACTCTCTGACTTCATGCTGGAGTTATTGGCTTTATTTTGGAGTTGCACTTCATATTCACTCTTAATGTTTACATAGAGTTCACTTTGCTTCTGGTGTTCCTCCTGAAATATATACATTTATCAGATAAGCAATTTATCAAACAGAAATCAACTTGAGATCCTCCTCCTCCTTACCATAATCTCATCAATACGCTGAGTGGCTAGTGGCAGTTCATAGCGATTACCTTGATCCCTCAAATTCCTTGCCACATTTAGCTGCTGATGCAGCTTACGTCCAATATGCACCAAAGATGTGTTCAACACATGTTCAATTTCTGCAGAGACGAAGATAGACAACATTTAGATAGACACATTTTAGGACTGATAAGACTCACCTGTGCTTTGAATGTAAAGACGTTTATTCATTTTGACAACATTGTCGTCATCGTCATCATCATCATCGTCGTCACCGGCGGCGGTTAGAGCTGCCGCTCCGCTGCTGCGTTTCAAAGATGCAGCTGGTATTGTGTCTGGCGTGAGAGGATTTTGACAATAGTCACAATCATTACCAGTTCCAGTTCGAGTTGATGATGAGCAGGTGCAACCACCACTAGCTAACTTCACTGCCTGCATTGGGTCGGTGTTATTAGGCGATTTAACGGGATTTGAGTGAACGCCACGCAAATGCTTGGCTGCCGTCACATTCACCACACTGACACTTTTCGAAATGGATGACTTAACAGATGAT
This sequence comes from Drosophila sp. 14030-0761.01, assembly GCA_018150735.1. Lineage (NCBI taxonomy): Eukaryota > Metazoa > Arthropoda > Insecta > Diptera > Drosophilidae > Drosophila > Drosophila sp. 14030-0761.01. The sequence continues at coordinate 3,968,198 of JAECWO010000003.1, forward strand.
GTTTCTGGTGGCACCAAAGCCAATGGTGGCGTCTTGGAGCTACCCATACTATGGTGTGTTGCTGCACTCAGACGGCTCTGTGACATGGAACTGCTGCTTCCGGCATGATGATGTTGCTGCTGATGATGATGATGATGCTGATGCTGGTGATGGTGTCGCTGATGAAAGTTTGGTGTTGTTGTTTCGGTAAACTCAGTAATACTTAGATTCATGCCATCTTCATTAACGTCTTCATTATCATCATCATTATCATCATCAATATCGTAGTCATCGTCGTCGTCGTTGTCGCCGGCATCATCATCATCGCAATTGACATCATCTGGATCATGTTGATCTGCATCGTCATCCGAGGCAGATTTCTGTAGATTCTGTATTAAGCGGAGCACAGCCTTCTCCAGTTGAGCTGGATGCTCAGATGCTGGTACATCAATTGCCGATTGTGTAGGTATTTGAGTTTTAATGATCACTGAGAATTTCTTTTTCATTTCCTGAACACGGCGCTTGCCCTCCTCTTCATCTAGCAAAGTATTAACACAGACAAACGAGTGCACTTTGTTGGTTTCCTTGTCGATCTCCAGATAACCCTTCGATTGCAGGTAAATAATATTGCCATTCCGTGTGAAGAGTCTATAAGTCGACTCGCCATATGAGCTATTGCAGTCGTACACTAAGAAGAGAGAACAAGACGATAGTCACTCGTCAGCAACATCAAATGTTTGAAAACTCACTTTGTCGAAGGGCCACAATCACCCAGCGTACATCATCATTGTGCATGAACGTAAATGGACTCAAATTGCGCACCTCATCCGTCATATAGCCGGCCACAATGCCAATTCTCTGGTCGCAATCGATGATGCGACCATCGATTAAATGACGTGTACGATATTCTAATGTATTGGCATCGACCAGACGGCTGACGATCTTTGGAGGACGTATAATTCGAGCGCATGCTGTTAGCACCTGCCAAAAAAGATCCATAGATGAGTGTGACAAACCGAGCAAAGGTGGAACTAACTAAATTGTATCCCACTTACAATGTCATTGCCACTGATCGTATGCAAAGGGATGGCATCGTCCCGACCACGAGTTCTTCGTATCAATTGCAGACTAGAGCTAAAAGTATTTGAGCGTACACCACGCGGTGCTTCATCACTGCGTCGAAAGCAGCCATCGATCTTGACAACCTCATAGGCCGTGGGCTCTGATCTCGGTCCAGCACGAGCCAATCTGTTGAAAACACATAGATGTTAGTTAACGTGTGATTCCGATCGTATTGCTAAACTTCTTCCTTCTTACCTCACTCGAAAACTACGCCTATCCTCACGCAGCTTGCGATCAATGTAATCCTCTTCTGTTTTGCTACGCTGGCGCGGCTCACCGTCTACATCCGAATCGGTATGGGCATCAAAGAGATTTTCCAGCTCTGTCGGTATCAACTGTTGCTTAAGCATATTCTGATCTTCGGGATGGGTTATCTGCATTATGCTCTGGCCATACAAATCCGTCTGACAATGACCCAAATGCTGTTCAATACTCGACGATATCAAAAGTATCTGGCCATGACAGGTCAATGTAAGAAAGAAGCTATCCAGCATATTCATAAGAGTGTCCGTTATCTGAGGTCGCTGTTGGTGCAAAGTTTTTCCAAATGCTGCAAATTAACACAGGAGGTGGCGTGAGAAGACGAGAGATAGGAGTGCGAGCAAGTTCATCATTTACCGTACTTTAACCTCAGGCCATGGGCAGCAAAGCGTAGAACTGCTGTTTTATCTACACGACGCGGTGACTCTGCCACATGGGGCACCATTGTCGATAGCTCTTGTATGGAGCCATTCAATTTATCGCGACGATTCTTCTCTGCGCGATTTCTGGCCTCGCGACCACTGGAAACACAAAGAAATCGGAAGGTTCATGTAAAACTTGTGAAAATCAAAGCTATCCGCTAGATGGGCGCCGACATTTCTTCTAAAGAAGTGGTAAGACGGGATTCCGAATGAATGTGATTTCGACATTACTTGAATTAGATTTGATAAATAAGCAGTTTTCAAGGTTCAATGAGATTCATTGAGAGATATTGTGTGGGATTCAATATTTCATATGATTGAAGATTACGTTTTGAATGTGATTGAAGATTGAATGGTATTTAAAATGGGAATTAAGATTAAAAGAAATTGAAAATTAAATTGTATTCAGAATTCAGTGAGATTAGATAGGACGAAGGGTTCGGGATCAATATGATTCAGAGATTCAATCGATTCGAATCTCATTGTTATACATATATTTAAATTTGGTTATTAAACTATACTTCTATGGTTCTAGTATGAATTGGTGGAGCCTTCTGAGCCTACTTCGCGCAGCATTGTTAAAACTAAAGATAGAGTTCTCAATGAAGAAATTCAGTTCATGTATGTACTATATGTACAATATATGTGATTTCCTAAATTTATTTTTGATGGCGACCACAATTTTTATATTTATAGAAAGGAAATTGAATGTTTATCGGAAGTAGAAGCCTACATACATACATATGTATATACAAAGTTCGATTGATTAATTAAAATGTTATGAAAAGATCGGTCACCTTTAATTCTCATACATACATATGTACTTATGTATGTACATACGTGGAATAGATACATATTTTTTATTTTAAGGAGAGAATTACTTTGGAAGAAGAATATCTTTTGGAATTATATAATCCCTACATTGTATTTCACCATCAACTAAGTAGTTAGTTAAACTGTTGAGGACATTCCGGACATGACATTGGTTTATATTTATAGAAGAAAAAACAACCACTTGAATCCAAGTGTAAACAATGTTGTGTGAAATGGCGGCAGCACATACATATGTACATACATACATACATATATATAGAGAGAGGGTCTATGTCTGGGTCTGGGTCTGTTTGTATAACTTCCTATATACAGCAGCACGACAAGGCAAATTTTGTTCTTTTTTTTGGACTGTAATCAGATACATATGTATGTACATGCAGTTATACATATGTATGTATGTATGTATATATGCACTATTGCATAGTGAATGGCCAGATTATGACAACAACAGCACCCAAATGGCTCCAACAATTATCAGCTGGTTTCGACAGCAGCAGCAACTGCCGCTAGAAGTGATCCAAGTGCAATGCTAGGCCATCGTCATAGTTGTCGTACTCTTTCTTTCTTTCTCTCTCTCTCTCTCTCACACTCTCTGTAACATGATCAGAATTAATAATTCAATGAACCTAAAACGAACTGTAAATACACTTTCATATTCAAATTTCTCTGGATGTCTGGGAAAATGACCATTTTCGATGACCATCGATCATATTTTCTTTCGAGTGACGTTTCTCTACACTACTCTCGCGATCTTTCTCTCTCTCCTACTCTCGCTCTCTCTCGTTGTTAAACAGTTTTCTTGACCCAGGTCTCAAATAGGCCGCGTCTGAGTAATTCATACGGAAATATGAGAAATGAGTATATTGAGTTCGATTAGCAATGGCTGCCACAATGCCCGCCCGCCTCCTAGTGCTGCCTGCCCTTCCATCTCTTAACCCCCCTCCCTCCCTCTCTCGTCCCCTGACAAGCAAGCTATGTATCGATTGATGTAATTTATTTTAAAACGCAATTGCAAAATAAGTTCGCAATACACCCATACATGCGCATATGTATGTACATGTATACATACATACCCGGCAATGTAAACAACAAAAACAAACACATGCGAAAAAAGGAACAGGCGCAAAAACTATGTATGTATGTAAGCACGCACACATACACACACACATACACACACACATACACCCACTCATCTATACATAATTGTAAATAGGAACTAGCTCTTTGTAAACACCACCACAAAAAAAAATGAAGAAAGTACATAAGTCGCCGGGCCGACTTGGATACACCATGCATCAGGTGAAAAGATATTCTACAATTAAATTTCTTTCAAATGCTATCTCGCTCACTCTTATGTGGACACGAGCACTTTAGCGCCCCCCGACCAAATCGGTGATTTGCAGCATATGCTATCTCGCTCCTTTTTGTGTGCATCTGCCTTGCACCGCTTTGAGGGAAAAACGTTTCTATGTATAACTCTGCCATTTTTATTCCGATTCTTATGATATTTGGTGGTAGATATACGTGACATGTATTAGTGTGGCAAATTAAATTACGATACGATACGATATTTCGGGTGAAAGCCAAATTCATCGAATTTCGGAGGCGGAAGGGGGCGTGCAAAAATTTGAAACAAACTTGGTCAGCGTACACACCAACCGAGTCTACATTCCAAATTTGGTGGCTCTAGCTTTTATAGTTGCTGAGATCTAGGCAATCTTTCGGACGGACAGACAGACGGACATGTCTCAATCGACTTGGCTATTGATACTGATCAAGTATATACATATATACTTTATAGAGTCGGAAAAGCTTCCTTCTCCCTGTTACATACATTTTGGCGACTTCAATATACCATTTCATCCTATGGATGCATGGTATAAAAATATATTGGAGAGAGAGAGATTGCAACAAATGGCATCCACAACGGTTCACACTGAAATCTGACAACGGCTCTCAAATGGATGCAAGTAAATGTCAATCAAGGAGCACAGCAATGCAATCACAATAAAAAGTTTTCAATTTATTTGCAAATCCAAGTCTTAATGGGTTAGAAAGGATCTCGAAGAATGCAACGACAAGGTAGAAATGGAAAAACATTCCCCCCAGTTCATTGCGTTATATTGATTCGTAATTGTGTAACATTTCGTCAACTCACTGAAGAACAACAAAACATAGAGTAACATGCATATATGTATGTACATACATATGTACATATGTATGTATATGTGTGTACATATATGTTTTTATGTACATACATATGTACGTACATAAGTAAGTCAATAATTGGTGAGCAAAATGCCCAGTCAAAACCATCATCAACCGAGGCTAGCTATTGCAATCACGTACACACACTTCTATGTACATATACCTGGCTATTAAATCGCAATAACATCCCGTCGCAGCGTCTTGAAGTTCCGTATACAGTGGAGGACAAAACTAAAGGTACACTAGAAAACTTTTCGCAATTATTACTTCAATCGTGTGTGGAATTAAGAATAATTTGACTCAATTAACAATACCCTACAGCTTACAGCTTGCTGTAAGCTATTTCACATTTCTGCGCCGAGAAAAATAATTCAATAATTTACTTGCCCTGACTATTCGTACTGTAAATCCATAACTGATAGAGATACAATCATGTCCTCATTACTCAATATTACAATGGAATAACATTTTTGGCGAAATGCATTTTGATTAATCGGGAAGATTTTAAACACGAAGGTTTTGTCGATGGAATCTTTAGTTTGTTACAAATTGTTCGATTTGGCGGTTTTAAAAATTGTCACCGTGTTCGACTCTATGTGTGTATGTGGATGGACTTTCACAATTCTAAGACGATTGGAGGTAGTCAAATTATAAAGTAGACATGAACTCACATTATGTGTATTGTCGTTATCCTGCTGAATTTATTTCATATATCTTACAGGATATCTTCAAATAGTGTGCCCGAAAGTGTTAATGGGTAAAATTGTAAGTAATTTGGCCACTCGATGCGCCAACTTTTTAGTCGATTGTAAGTGCTTTTGGGGTGGCGGTCCGTTCTACTGTCTGTGCATTCGTCATTTCATGTACATATGTATGTATGTAGTGCACACACATATATATACTTACATATACATATGTATATGTACATATGTATGTATTCGTCTATGTGATGTGTGCTTTGGTTGTTTGTTTACTCAACTTGTTGCATTTTCAATTGCAATTGGAAAGCGAGCCAGACCCACGTTCGATAATAACAGCAATACCTCACCACCTTCCTCCACCGTCGCCACCACCACCAGACCTCACCATACTCTTCTTTAGCTGTCTCTCAACCCTAAAACAAACCCCCGCCCACCCACTTAATACCTCTTGTCGAGCTTGTTTCGTTCCGTTTTTGCTTGCGTTTGTGTGTGTTGTTGTTGCGCTACAATGTAACGATTTGCTATCGATAACTGTACATATTATATTTGAACGGCGATACTTTCTCTCTCATTCTCTCTCTTTCCTTTGGCGACGCCGCGACCTTGATGCCTTGCAGAAAATCGCGAAATTGAATTTGAATTGGGTTTGGAGGGGTTTCTAAAATACATACACACACATACAGTGAGTGTCACTGAAAATCGTACACCTTCATTGGATTTACAATTTGTTTTATAACTTTTAAAGTATTTATTATATTTACTGTGACAACGCTTCGAAAATTGTACAGCTGACTTTTTTATGCAAAATATAAAAATTATCAGTAAAGTACGATATTTAATACTTTCTTGAAGAACCTTGGGTATTTTTGAATGTACTAACACTTTTTAGCAAAGATTCCACAAGTTTTTGGCATGTCCTCAAGCTGATTTACTGCCACTTCTTTTGAAGAGCTTTTTCGAGGTCTTTTTTTTAAATGTTGTATGTTTTCGGATTCTTTAGATTCAAAATATGCTATAGATGTTCGAGGATATTCATATCGGATCATTATGCCAAATTTTCAAAATATTTTGGGCAGTTATAAATATATTGTCCACTTTATGATCCGTGCCTGGGTCCTTGTTTGCATATAACTTAAAAGTGCTTCGGGTTCTTTATTTTTCGGAAATGGTTATAAATTTTATAGTAACCATAATAGTTAATAATTTTACCAATAATTAGCAAATTGCCGACTCTATTGGCTATCATACACCCTCGTACCATAACAAAGGACTTTTCGTCATGTCGAATGAATGACATCCTTTAGCAAGTAAATGTAATTTCTGTAACTTATTCTTAACTATTGTCCTTATAATGAATGCAAATTGCCAATTCTCACTCTTTTAGAATTGATTGCTGATTCATTTAAAAAAAGAAAAATAAAAACAAAAGCTCCGAAAACCTTCCAAAAATGATTTAAAACTATAACGAATATCATAAAGATATCCTAAAAATTTCCTAAGAAGTATCAGCTGTACGATTTTTGGTGAAAGTGTATATTTGTATATTTCGGAGCGTTGGCACATTAAAAAAAAAATGGGAGTGGCAACACCATTTTTCTGAACATATTATTAAAGCATATTGTTTAACCTTTGTTTATGCCATATGTTGTGCGAAAACATAGTTTACTTTAAAAGTTATTAAACAAATTGTCAATCCAAAGTAGGTGTACGATTTTCAGTGACACTCACTGTGTCTACCTACCTACATACATACATACATACATATATGTATGTATGTGCAAATGGGTGAAAAAATGTTGGTGCGAATATTGTAACGTAAATAAGGAAATAAATTTTCCGTATTTGAATTCGGGGGACGGGAGTCAATTGGGTCGCGGTTTGGGGGTAGCATTTTGCGGGTGGGGGGTGCATACGCGTGGCATAAACAAGCAACTGGTAAATGCATCCACCTATCTCTTGCTGCAATGGTGAGGGCAGTGGGGTGTCTTGGTCACCAAATTGATATAAATTTGTTTGTCTCGTCGTCCTGTTGGCCAAAAATAAACTTTACCCTAATCAGCTGGAGAGGATTGGATTGGATTGGATTGAAATTGAAATTGGCAACCGACGTCATTAGCTAATTTTGTTGTTGTGGTTGCTCTTGTTGTTATTGGTGTAATCAGGGCACACAGACTGGATGATCACTGCGGGTGACCGAACCATCCATGTAGTTTCATGAATGACCCACAAATTGCTTGGAGGTAGGGGGTGGAGGAGACCTCCCATGTGGCCACGGGTGAATTGGCTTCCGCCATTAGCACAGTTGGACTTACCTATTTGAGAGCTGGAACATCTCCATCATGGTCTCGTGCGGGTGGTGGCCGTGCGGATGTGGATGCGAATGATGGGGATGGCTATGAGGATGAGAATGATGTGGATGTAGAGGCGTTGGCGGCCCGTGATGATGATGATGTGATGATGAATGATGATGATGTTGCGGATGAAGTGCATGTGGATGCAAATGTGATGAACCAAATGGCCCAGCACCTTGTCCAGTGCCATAATAACGTCCGTATGGTCCAGATCCTCCTCCGGCACCAGCACTAGAAGTACCACCTCCTCCGCCTGTTCCATAGGGTGCATTGGGATACCACATATTTGGATAGAATGCTGGCGGCGGAGGACCTAATTGTCCTGGGGAATGTGTAAAGGGCCCATGTAGACGACTATTGCCCACGCCTCCACCCATTGGTCCAGCCAATTGTTGCATTTGCAGGGGCATTGGTAATCCATTGGAGCTACTCTCTCCCCCAGACGCCGCCGAAGCCGATGCCGATGCCGCTCCAGTTGTGGAGCCTGGCGATGGATAACTGTAATGGAAATTTGAGTTCGATGGCGGCCTAAGCATTAGGTCACTATTGGAGGGTGTTGGCGATTGATAGTAACTATTGGCGGCACTTCCGCTGGCCGCATATTCGGATCCAACAGCTGAACCATTATCATCTGTATAGTTCTCATCGGCATCTTGGTTATCAGCATCGACCTCAGCCCATCCAGTCGGCGTATATTCATCCATATCGCATTCGGTTTTGCTCTGTAGCGGGTATAGTAAAGATGGATCAAAGCCATCGTCATTATTGTGTCGTCGCCCAGATACCTTTTCCTTAGATGCTTCTGATGGCCTAGGCGACGAATCGTCAAAGTAGGGAATGTCTGTTTTGAGATCTTTGGCGTTCGTCGTAGTCGTCGTCGACGTCGACGTCGATGCCGCATTCTCTGTGCCGCCGCTGCTGGTTTTAATATAAGCATCCATTTTATACTCTCTAAAAAAAAGCGAAGACAGAGAGAGAGAGGAAAAAGAGAATAAGCTTAAATACTCAAATCTTTTTTATTTACATTTAGAAGAGTTTTTAACAAAAATATAGTAACGAATAATTATTAGTAATAATAAATAATTATCGGCAATCAAATTTGGGTCTCAATACATTGAGAAATAATAATGGAAATTTTCCTTAATTTCTAGACTGATTATTTCAATAGAATCTGAGTGATATAATCATCGGATCAGACTTAGATACAATCATACAATCAGCACAAAACTTTGCAAGGGTATTTTAAAACCAAATAGTCGACAATGTTGTAGGAACAAATTCAGTTGAATATTAACAAAATAAGAATTTGTAAATAATATTAAATGGTGTTATGTTATGCTTTCCCCCCTCTTCACCACCGCCCATTTTTTGTAAAAGAGATACCGCCTCTACTATTTAAAATTGATATTTTGTTTTTGTTACTAATTCAAATACTTGAAATTCAATTAAGTTTCTTAATAATTATTGTATTTTTTATTACTTTATTTTCCTGTTTATAGTAAATTGCTTATTTTGTTTGTCTTTCGTTGTTGTTGTTGTTGTGATTTATTATGATTGTTGTGGTCGTGTCACTATTGCCTAACCACATTAACTATAAGCATACAAATACAACTACTATACATATATAGAAATCTATATATGTACACACATTAGACTGGTTTCTTTATTGTATACAAATATAAATTTTTCATATTTTATGCTATTCTTTTGTTTCGATTACCATATCTCAGCTTGAAAACTAACTATGAAATCTTTAATAAAGTTTTGATATGACATAATGGTCGAAGCGATCAAATGTTAGTGTCTTATCTGCCTGTTTGTATCACAGATAAAGTTAGTTCACTCAAAAAATCCTAAATTATACTATAGTTATACATACTTAATAACAAATAAACTAATGATTACATACTTGTCGTATGCGTAATATTTTCATTTCAAATCTTTTAAGTCTCTAGTCTAACTAGTTTTTTTTTGTCAGTTACGCGTAATTTAATATCACCATGTATCCACGCGGACTTCATTCTAGCCAAAGTTATGTAAATGTTTCAATTGTTACAACTTCATATATTTGAAACAGTATTGCTGCAAAAGATATTAAAAATCTTTTTTTATGTGTAAACATGTCGTATGATAGATATTTTGTTTTAACCAATAGTTGGCTACTTTTCGTATGGGTAATATGATGCCAGAAAAAAGATTAATTGATTGAAAGAGGTCAAAATTCTTACTTCCCGCTACTATTCTACGTATTTCGTAATCACGCATGAAGACAACGCCAGATCCAAAGCAACGATAACAGGTGCAAATGGCACCAAGGGCCGTATGAGTGATATTTTCTGATTAAACTTTCTTAAACTTTTCACAGGTCAGTTCAATTGCATTTAAAAGCTTGACGATTTTATGATTTAATACTAACAAATAGTAGAATTAGTTAAAGAAGTTGGCGTTCTGCTAAAGTGAAAGTAATGGGCGGATAGTAGGGAAATAGTTCGACGCAAGGTTTTGCGATTTGCAAATAAGAAAAAAAACTGCTGCCATTACTCTTTCAAAATGTTTGAAGCATTTTCGGATTTGCAGTTCGGACATGCAGTAAAAATCCAGTCTAATATACCTAAATAATACTCATACATATAAATTGTATATTTATATGTTTGTATGTATCTATATTGAAGTAAATTGTTTATTTTTAATTTCGATTTTTTTTATTTGGCTTCCTTTCAATTTACTTTCGTGCAAGGTTTGGAAATTAAAAATAGATAAAAAATAAATGCTAACATCAACTAAAACTACCAAAAAACTACAAAAAAAAAGAAACAAAAATTGGCCACATCAAGTTAATTGGGTTTTAACAACATTGGTGTTGTTGTTCTTCTCGTAGATGTTTTTTTTTTTGCAGATTTTTATGATTGAACTCATAAAATACTCAAAATATGCTTAACGAACACACAAATTTGTTTCTTTTTTTTTAGTGAGTGAGCGAGCGAGTGAGGGCTGAGTGAGTCAGCAGCAAATGGGCCAAGGGGCGGGGCGGAAGACAAAAGTATGAAATATCTTTAAGGCAAAAAACATAGATATATATATATATATATGTACGATATATACTATATATCTATAGTTATTATAAGTAGATATCTACATATATAAATGTCATTTGGACATTTCTGCCTATAAATAATACTACATACATACGAAAAATACATAAACAACAGATACAGATACATTTATATACATTTTATGGCATATCTCTCTATATCTCTCTACATATATATTTATCTTATACATATGGGATGTATATATTCATGACAGATCTTTGAACTATATTTACTTTCGCACTTTTTTCTGTTGTTTTCTTTTTTTTTTGTATTGTTGTTGTGGGTGCCATTTTCTTTTGTCATACAAATCTAAAAACACACAACTAAAATTTCGATGGCTCAACACAAAGGGGCTAACGGGGCGATTGGGGAGGGGTAGAGGTATTTGTGATGAATCTCATTTGCCCTTCGCAAACAATCTATAAAAAAAAAACCACAATAAGTGCGTCTCTATAATGTCCCCCAAAGTATCCCTAAATATTTCGAGAATCATCAAAGAACAAAATTAATCTACGGAACACCTGATTGCGATTAGAATTGGCGGGAAACCCCACAACAAGTATCTGTCAGATGTCTCCTAAGTTTGCGTAAATTGTGGATAAACTTAAATCTGTATATAAAAGAATATAAAAAGATAATGCTAAGGATTTGGACTTCCAATGTTTTTCTGTGATTTTCTGCAGAGTATCTTCCAGTCGGTTTACGTTTGTTTTTTGGTGTTGTTTAATTTGAAGTAGTTTTTATACAATGCATCCATAGGATGCAATGGTATATTAAAGTCGCCAAAAAGTGTCTGTAACAGGAAGAACCAATAAAGTATATATATTCTTGATCCCTATGAGAAGAGAAATTGATATAGCCGTGTCTCAGGAACTATAAAAGCTCGAGCTACCAAATTTAGACTGTAGACTCGTGTAGTATATGCGCTAATCAAGTTTCCCTTTCGCCCCGATTCGATTTTCTCAATTTTTATCGTATCACAACTTAATTTGGCACACTAGTACATGATATGAGTATCTATTATTCCACCAATCTTCGGGTGAAAATAACCGAGTTATACGTAGAAACATTAAAGCGGCGCAAGGGCGGATTTGGCCTGTGGGGCGCTAAAATGCTCGTGCCCACTTAAGAATTTTCGCTTGATGCATGGTATATCTAAGTCGGCCCGGCGACCTACTTACTTTATTACATTTGGTAGTAATATTTGTTTATCTCCCCCCATCGAGCTTTTGACAATGCAAAACAATTACCAGTAACAACTAAATTATAAATTAATTATTAACAATTACCTTGCAAATGTCAACGAATTAAATGAGAAATGAAATAAATTATACAGAATTTTGGAAAGTTGATGCCGACATTTCGAATGCATTTTTAAACACTATAAGAATATGTTAACACTCTCGCGAGTGTTCCCATTTGTTTTCCATTGTTAATCTAGGAAAGCAAATGACTTAAGTGGTTAAAAAAATGCAAAGAAATGCTTTTTAAATCACCAGCTAGTGAGCAGTATTGGGAGTATTCGCCAATTATAAGTAGTATATATATAACTTACAACGCTGACCACTGAAATTCGGGAGATAAATGAATCGTAGGAAAATCTTTCGTATCCCTGGTAGTATCCGAAAATCACTGGCTATCGACAGAGCTTAGCGGCAAATTTAGTGTGAAGAGTTCTCCCAAAATTTAGTCACTTTACAAGTCTTTGGCTAGAATTAGTTGAATATTTTTTGCCAAAAATATATTTGTTTTTTTTTCTCCAAATTGATACAACATTGTAGAATGTCAAAAGCATTGATATTTATATTTTTATGATCTTTGGACTAATATTTTGAACTCGACATTCAATCAAATAATCGATACAATATTTCGATATATTGTAGCTTTTAGATATATATTTTTATTAGTGAGCAGCCCAAATTTTGAATAAAAATCCTGTAGTCACTATCTGAATAGAGACGACTGTAGGACCTTTTCTTAAATATAAAGGTCAATATTTGTTATTGACTCAGGGTTGATTATTTCCTTGGAGGTTCTTTAGTTCAGTTCAATGCAGATTCAATTTAGTATATACAAGTTTTGAATGTACCCACATTCGACATTTCATTTAAACTGCAATCGGGGCAACCTATGGAAACTACAATATTATGTATTTACACTAGAACCCGGTGTCAGCCTCTTGGCCAGTTAAAGAATCTTTATTGGTATAATGTTGATTAATTTGCATGGATTTATCATCTAGAACATGCTCGACTGTAGTACAGAGCTGCCAGAGATACAAAGAGAAAGAGGGAGAGAGATTCATTTCAATTTGTTTGTTTTCATCATCATCATCAGCATCGTGCCCCTACTCTACCCTGCTGTCGTCTTCGTTTATCATCAACAAGACTCAAAAGTGCAAACAAAAAACAGACACAACAGACAAATACTTAAAATAAGGAATATGCAATCCAAGTGCTCTTTATTATCAACATGAGAACGAACCGACCAGCGGTTCGCTGTAATATTTGCTAATATTATTATTTTTTTCCCTCCCATATTCTCTACTTTGTTTCGTAATTATTTTCAAGTGCAAAATAAACATTCGCCAAAGTAGCAGCAACACCAATAATGTCGATTTCGGGCATAAAAAAAAAACAAAAGAAAAAGCAAAAAACTTCTTAAATTGTTTAGGGGGCGTATACGTAATGTAACATGATGAAGCCGAGAGAATGCTAACGAGAATGTTAATAATTATTTACCATTTCGAAGCCAAAATTTGAACTAATAGGCTTTTGTTTTTGTGATGGTCATGGAAAAATTCCGCATGCTGTTCGGCATCATTAGTCAACCGAGCGAAATTAGTCTATCAATTTGCATTCAAAGTTGGTGGAACTCATATTAAACGTGTGCTCAAAAAAAAAAGTACTCTGACCTCCCGAGTTAGCAGAATCTTGACATTTGATCAAATATGGGCTTGCAAACTTATAAAACACGCCTCGTATATATTCAGGTACATTTGGGCAATTATAATCTTTATACGCGTGCGTACAGATATTTCAAATAAAAATTGCTTTGATAACCCGCAGACGTTTGTTTTATATACACACACAGTATGTGTGTGTGCGTGTGTGTGTATGTAGGTAGACATGATTTCTCTGCTTTTGTTTGGTCTTTTGATAAAGTGGCCATGGCCATGGCCAGACACCCACCAGATTCTTGCTGCTGCTGCTGGAGCCTAGCAGACTGTAAAGACAACGCTGCGTATAAGCAATGTTGAGGCCGCAGATGAGAGAGTAAAAGATACAAATACGTGGGCAGACAGTCTTGTCACATATGTATGTATGTATACATTTTTATAGAATAGGAGTAATTTATGCCCTGATTGTATTATGATATACGGCACTCGATATGACAGAATTATGCAAATGGTGACCCCGATGTTTAAATTAGTTATAGAATCATTGAACAGCTACTTGAACTGTAGTAATTGTTAGATAAAGAACTTTCAAAGAACTTTTAACACACATGGGAACACTGTGGGAAGTGAAGGGCGGGCTTAAATTATAGTAATTGGGAAAGACGTTCTTTTCGAATATTACGAACTTTCACGAACCCCAAAAAAAAAGTTTTTAAATTGTTACTTTTCGTCAAGCCACTTGCCAAAGTCATCATCAAAACATTATCTCATTTCGGATCGCCTTGCGTATTTCTCTCTTGCTTTTAATGATAATGCAATTTACCAATTTACAGTGACAACTTTTAAAATACCCCGTTAATATCAATTAATTGATGAAAGTACAAACCAGTTTTTTGTACCACTTAAGTTTCTGATGATAGCTTTAATCTTTAATTCATAAATAATCTTTCAAACAAATATCTCAAAAAATCGCAGAAACTCATCTTAAATCGAATACAATCGTTCTTGAATGATGCCCAAAATACCCAATAACTAAGTATATACATACATATGTATGTAAGAAAATCAATTTTACTTACATATTTTGCGCTGTTTTTTATTATTTTGTTGTTGCTGCTGCTGCATAAAGCTCTTTGCTCTCTTTCTCTGTGTTTTCTGGTATGTTTAGCTTCGACTCTCTCCGTTTTTTCTCTGTTTGTCTCTATTCTTGGCTTTGTGTTTACTTCTTCTCCCACTCTCGCTTGCTCTCTCTGTCTCGCTCTCTTGCAGTGTGGTGGTGGTGCTACTCCTCCTTCTTCGACTACTGCGGGAGAGTGGTGATGGTTGGTGAAGTGGCGGTTGGCAATTGTTAATATTTATTACTTTGTTGTCTGCTCTGCCCAGCTACTTATCAGCTAATGCAAGTTGCAACTGCGTTTTTTCTTATATTTGTTGCTGTTGTTTTTTTGTTTTGTTTTGTGGTTCTTTGTACTTTTATTTTGAGTTTTTAACAAACACAAACCAAAAAAAAAATATTTAAAAAAAGTAAAAAAAATTTATGAAATACGCAAATTCATGCACTTTTCTTCTTGCTGTTGTTTCTTTTCAATTTGGCTAAAAATTTATTGAGGTTTTTGTTGTTGTTGCGGCATTTTGTTTTGTTTTGTTTTGCATTTATTTATTTATGTTTTATTACTTAAAATTTTCGTTTTGTTTTTTGTTGTTGCTGTTGTTTATCAATATTTGTACAGCTGGAGGTATAACGTTGTTCTTGTTGTAGTTGTTGCAATTGTTGTCTCTCTTTTAGAGCTCATTGCTGCTGCTGTTGCTGCTGCTGCCGCTGTCGCTACTGTTGCTGAGCAATACGAAGAAGATCGAGAACGAAAAGAAAATGAAATTGCATTTAATAAAAAATATTGCAAAAACATGCATTTCTTTTATTTGTTTATTTTTTTCAACCAATTCTTCCTCTTAGGGTTCAAATCAACTTAAGATCAAATCTAAAATTAAAAAAATGTAATTTTTCATTTGTTGGCCATTACTTGATAAATAGCTTCTGATATGGACGACTCCCATAAATATATTTAACCATATTACTTTGTATGGACAAAAAGTTAATTTAGGCTACTAAATCAAATTTGTTTGACTCTCTGGAAATTTGTTTCATGCCACAAACGGTTAAAATAGTTTACTATAATTCTCTATATGTATGTATGTAACATGCAAACATTAAGATTGTATTTATGTACATAATCATCAATCTGGACATGCCTAGTGGAATACTGGCATATGGCAAATGATTTATTCAGAACCGATCTCACTACATTCCGTTCCTATGCCATTATGTTCCAATGTTATTCCTAGCTGTCGTTCTTATCAATCAGGAACGAGTGATTAAAAGGACCAACTTGATCGTTTGTTGTGCTTTCTCGCCACATTACGTTCTTATGCCATTATGTTCGAATGTTATTCACATCAATCGGGACCGTCTGGTTCAAAGGACCAATTTGTTCGTTCCTTAGGGTTTCTTACCACATTCCCTTCCTAAGCCATTTCGATGTTAATCCTAGCTCTTGATCTTATCACTTGGAAACGATATTTTCGAAGTATCAACTTGTTCGTTTTTTGTGATTTCAACGCTATTATTCCTAGACAGTGGCGAGAGTACCCTGTGTATACTCTGTTTCTAGAACGAATCGACGTTGTCATCTCGATAAAGGGTGTTCTATTTTCAAAGCGAATGACTTCAAATTAATAAATAAAAGGTAATTGAGTAACATAAAAGGGCAGTCCGCAAATAAGCAGAATTGATACTTGCTAATTCGTGCCTCTACTTGACTAACGGATAAAGAGAACCTCAAATTGAAACACGTGTACACGTCATTCCCGCCCATTGATGGTTAATATATGTATGTATGTATTTTATATTTATGTATGTATATTTGTATATGTATGTACATATGTATGTATGTACATACATACGTACAATATATTGTAAATCATTTTTGTACTCCAACTTTTTTAATGGCTTAAATTTTGCGCGTTTTATTGTTGTTTATTAATTAAATAAATATATATTATATTTATATATATGTGCATACATATGTATGTATTTTATTCTTGGTGTTGTTAAGAATTTCATCAGTAAATGTTAATGTTGGAATTTTTTTTTTTGTCACCTGTTGCTAATGTTTTTGTATTTTGTTAACAAAATTTTGTTTTCATTATTTTTTCGGTGTTTTGTGAAAATTTAAACCGGTTAAAGCTGCGTCGCTTCTTCAGCTCACGCTAGCGGGGAGATGAGGTGCCCGTTGGCTGAGAGGGTTCGCGAGGCGCTTTGGGGTGTAGCGTACAGAGGGGTTAAGTGTCTGTAATAGCTATGTACATACGTACATACATATGTATGTATGTCTGAGACAGATATTCGCATTTTGGATACCAAAAAAATTAAGTGAAACACGAACGTGCAAAAATAATTTTTGTTTCTTTCGGTCTTGTTTCGAGTTTGCTTTTTTTATCTCTCTCATTTACTCTCGCTATCTTTTTTTCTCTCTTGGTTTTCAGTGTGCTTTTATTGTCGTTTACAAATACAAACGAATATTTTGTATGCGTATACTGTACATACATACATACATACATACATATGTACATAGTTAAATTAAACTCAAGTGCTGCTTGACAGTTGGAAATCAAAATGTGTAAGAGCCTGAAATGTTGCCTCTGCTTTCATATTATTTCCCTTTTTTCTTTTTAGCTGTTTGGAAAAGCTCACACAGACACAAACACACACGCACGCACAAACACATACATATATATATGTATAAGTATATATACATACATATATACATACAACAAGGACAACGGCATCATGAAAAATTGATGTCTACGCTGCAGGGGGCGGGCTTAGTATGCTGAGACTAGAGCACTGCCCAGAGTTAGGGGGTGTTTGTAAGAAAGAGGGGATGTGTTGTGGGTGCTGAAAGCGTGGGCTAAAGCCATTCAAAAAGCAAAGCAACATACAACACTACAAGATGAACTCAACATTCTGTTACATTTCAAATACAGTGGAACATGGCTATGCCGCACTTAATTATGTACATATGTTGGAGCAGCATTTGCAGTTCTGTGAACTTGGATGTTTAGATAGAGTGGAAGTAGGCTGATAAATATGTTTGCAATATTACACATAAAAGATGACATCTGGATCGCAAAGATTGGCTTTTGGCTATCATAGTTTTTTGTTATCGTTGCAAAAGGACACTTGAAAAATTCCATTATATCCCTGAATGTACTGTAGTCCTTTTCGTATTTACTTTGTTTTGTTTGTGAGGGAACTTTTTTCAATTCGCTGTTTTCTTTTTCTGTTTTTTGCTGCTCCTTCTGTTTACAGCACGCACGCACAGCAAGCAAGCAAGCAGAGAAAAGTAGCAAAAAAAAGGAAAAATATAAAGAAAATGTTGTTGCCACATAAATGTGTTGTTTGTGTTGTGTGCGGTTGACATAAGCGACACACGCCAAACCCACAGCTAGCCAGCGAAATCACCGAATCCAACCCATCCAACGACCAGCCAGCCAGCCAACCTATGTCACCCACTCGCATTGGCACTGGATGCACTGGGTCTGAACCTGAACTTCGGTAGTTAGTTTTTGTCTTAAATCGAATGGTGTTCATTTAGAAAGCTCTAAGGCAAGCTAAATTAACACGCAATTGGGCATATTATCTTTAAGTGGATCGAAGGCTCGAGCAGAACATACATTGGTGTGTGCAAAAATCCAGTGAATACATAAGTCAGACCACAAATCCGAAGTTAACTATGCTTGAATCAAACCATTGGCCAACTACCCGATGTGATCAAGTGAAGTGTATTGTTTTATAATGAAGAATGAGCTTTGAAATAGAGTAAAACTGATCGTTAATCCTAGAGCGGTATTCGGATTTAGGATCATGGTAGGGTGGTACATACATACATATGTAGAGAGCGCGACTATTACAACATATTAATAGTTGAAATCACTCTTATTTCTCTTTATGCTTTTCTTTCCTTGCTATATATACCCGATTTTAGTGTAAGGACTTTTTTTTGAGGTGTTAGAGTGTAAGTGGGTTGGAGATCATCCCCTACCAAGCCGACTGTTTTGCTAGATGCAATAAGGGTCACACTTTTGAGCCTAGCCGAATATTTTCCGAATATAAACCTAATTGGGGCTCGGTACATTACAGTCAGTCACCCCAAATCGCGAATTGGCAGCAGTTTAAAACCTACAGCAACAGACGAAAAAACCTTTTCGCACTCTCGCTCTCAGTGTTAAACGCTGCTTTTTGGATTATTTGCATATCAGGCGCGATGTAAAAATAAGTCAAATATGTATATCAGACGGCGTATGAGCTATCTTAGAGATTCGACTGCTTAATACCCTACATAGGAATGAGTAATCGCTGACTAGAACGACATTAGCTGAGGGACATTTGTATATACATACATAAGTATAATTGCACAACATGTTCGTGACCAACATCAAGATGTTTACATACTAGATTTATCTAATTATATATGTTAATACATATTATATTAACAATGAGGAGAGCTAAAAAGTAGCAGGACTCTGATATACCCTTTGCGGCAGTAAGTGTGAGCAAAAGGCAAAAAAGCAATTGTCAGACGACGGAGATTATCAAAAAGAACAACAGCGAGAGAAAGAAAAATAGGCAAACAAAAAGAAACGTAGCACAATAAAATGAAATAAAAAAAAAAAGGCGAAAGTTGCCCATAGACAGAGGGAGGCAGACATGCAAAGACAGAGAGGCAGGGAGAGAGACAGAGAATCAGTCAACGAGAGAGAGAGAGAGAGAGAAAAAGAGAGCAAAATAAATAAATTATATAATTTGCTTTAACGTTTTTGTATTCTACCAGTTTTGCTGCCCCCGCAAGCAATCTTATCCACGCTTAGACTTAACCTCCCCGGACCGACATATGTATGCTTGTTTGTTTACAGTTGCAATAGTAAGTTGATGTTGTTCGTTTTTGCCTAGATTACAACCCCAAACTGTGAACTTAAATGAACTCAGTTAAATGACACAATAATTTTTAGTACGCTCATATAAACACAATGTGGAAATCAAAAATTTTCCACTTAACGCAAAAGAGGAAACTTTTAAAAGCAGAATTTATGGTTTCTCTTCTTGAATTTCGCTTGAATCATTTAGGAGTTACACCATTCGATACAAGTTCAAGACGATACAACTTCAAACGAAGTACAATAAACAGTTAGGCGCGACACCTCCCCCTCCGACTCAATCTTCACATTTGCTACCTACCACACCTAACACCTGTTTCGGTTTATTTCTTCATTCAGGACGTCCTTCACCTAACGGAAATTGCGCGCTATGCCGAAGCTTGTTCTCTTTCTTTCCCTCTCTCTCTCTTAGTCTCAGCTGCTCCATCTCAGCTGCAACCTGCCTCGACCTGGCCTAACGTCGTTCGCGACACAGTTCAGTGTTTTTGTTGTGGACGTCTTTGTGAGAAACACCAACAACAAAAAAATAACCAAAAATAGCTTTACCAAATACACCGAAGAGAGAAGGAGAAGGCAAAGGCGAGAGCGAGAGCAAGAGCTAGCGAGAGAGATTACGAGAAGCGACCAACAAGAACAAAGTCGAAGCGACTAGAACGTGGCTATTTAGTTTCCTCGGTTCGTCGTTGAGCACGTTCTATCATCAAGTTTAATTGTATTTGTATGTATGTTTGTACATATATGCATATTGTAGATACATACATATGTACATTATTAGACTGGTTCTATCATGAGTATTTTCCAAGTTGTTAAAAGTATGAAATTTTCGATATAATCGATTTTTCAAAGTTGTAATAATACTAAATAATTATTTTTACGAGTATTATGTTTGATTTATGTAAATACAATTAATAATTTCAAAAAAATTTTTTTTGTAAATATTACTCATACGCCAAAGGATTCAAAGATATAGTAACTAGCAATCGAACAACAATATTGAACAGGACATACAGGTGAAAATTTAAGTTGTAGTGTTTGCCGGCTCCTAGAGAGATAAGATCGATAATAGCTACAACTAAATAGATTTCGATAACTAATCATTTGATTTACATCCCAAATTAAAGATAAGATCTTGTCCACATGTCGTATAAGTGATATAATATAAAACAAACACTATGTTTGGAGTTCTGTTTAGCGGTTAATTGTTTTGATTAGTTATAAATTATTAAAAAAAAGACCACTCTAATATGAGTACATGTGTGTGTATGTATACGTATATTCTGTATATGTATGTACATACATACATATGTATGTATGTATATAGTTTTTAGTTCATTCTTGGTATTTTTGTTGTTAGTGCACTTTGCATAACATTATTATTGTCGCTTTTAACTGTTTTCATTGCCTAGCTATACTTCCTACCCTCACACAACATTTAGCAGCATGGCGTATGCGTAATATCTGTAAAGAGCAATAAAAACTAAACACACAGAAATACTTATAAAAAATATATATGTAAACATAATCGAGAAACCGGCAAACTCTTGTTAATCGCTTAACATTATAAAAATTGTATTGTTGTTTCTCTATCGACCGATGTATTGTCTGAAAGTTTATTTTACAGGCGGATTGTTTATGTTAACCTTGATCAATTGTCACTGTTAGGTCAATATATCCGTCTCTCTCGCTGTATCACACAAATTAATTGGAGAGACTTTAAGCGATAAAGTTAACGTTTATCGTAAACAAAGTAGGAGATTTAAATCGGTGGACTATATTTTAAATGTATAATGTGGAAGAAACTTATAATTTAAGATCAGATAATCAGATTAATTGCAGTTTTAAAAAATATTACCAAATAAATTAAGCCAGAATATGCTAATTTGTTGTTTATCGATTGTAAACAAAATCGACAGACAAGTAGAATTTGCAAGAGTCTAAATGCTTGTCTAATCTAGGTTAAGATATATGTACTATATAAGTGTAGCCCTTTGGCTTTGCATACATACTGTTAATGTTAATGCAAATGTTTAGCTCTAGCCTCGTCGAGTTATGGGGAGAAGAAGCTAACCCACCACCACCGCCACCACCAATATCATTTCCACCTCCACCACTTTTGTCTCTTTTGCCTAGCGGCAGCAGCATTTCCACTTCCATTTCGTGATGAAGCTGTTGTTGTTGTTCTGCTTTCAGTTTGTCTAAGCTGTATGCGTCTGTGTGTGAGTTTTGTTTCATGCTCTTCTACATTTGCTTTCTGCTTTCAGACGCGACGTCAGCAAAAAAAAAAAAAAAACAAGAAGGAGAGCAAAAAAATCTTCATGCAGCCCGCAAACGGCGGCGGCAAATTAATAAAAACACAAACAACAACAAACATTAAAAGAAAATACAAATGCACATATGTATATACATATGTATGTATATATGTACATATGTATGTACATAAATAAAGCCGAAAAACTAAAAGCAATTTGGCGGCTTCGAGATACATTTGTTTAATTCAAATTGGCGCTATTGCCGATTGCTGATATGCAATTTAGTATTGTATAATTGTTAACAACTTTAAAAACAAACATTGACGACGCAATTGAAGGGGGTGGTAAGTAGGCAGGTGCAAAGCGAAACGGGGGGAGGTGGGCGCCAAAAAGTGGGGGTGAGCTTGGAGTTAACGTCGAACCTGAAGCTGAAGCATGCATCGTCGTCAGCGACGAAATTAAGTATTAAATATTGTGTATACATATACATATGTATGTATGTATATACATACATATACATTTTAATACATACATAAGTATGTATACAACAACAAATATCGTTAGATATTCAAAGTAACAACAAAAAAATAATAAAATAAAATAGCAACAAACATACACACACAAGCGCCACACACACGTACAACACCATCAACCAAAACCTTGAAAACGACAAAAAAAAATCGGAAAACAACTGAAAAAATTTGTTTTTATTTGTATTGAGCGTAATTTTTTGTATTTGGCTTTATGAGCGGCAACTACATAAAATAGCAACAAAAAAAAAAAAACGAAAAAAAAGATTGAAATAAAAGCCTAATTGGAAATTTTATTTTGAAAACTGGAAATTCACTAATATGTTAATTTGTTGGCACTGTGTGTGTGTGTGTATGTGTATGGAATTTCGGTGTAGAGGTCGGGGACGGGGGTATAAACTGAATACATTTCGTTGGCAATATCTTTAAAAGATCTACAAATCTACAGTTCTCAAATTTCAAGATTGTTAAATCACCTTTTTTTCTCTTTTTTGATTGGGAACTTTTTGAATTTTTGCACCGTTTTTTTCGATCTTACACTTTATTTTTTGTTTTTACATACATATATTAGCAATAATCAATTTCTTGGGCGGCAACTGTTGTTGTTGTTGTTGTAGCACTCGATTTTCCAGCTCTTTCCACTGATTAATCCGGTTTTTTGTATATCAATTTTGAGCGTATTATTTTGCATTTTCTTGGCGGGTAAAACAAAAACCAATCCAACAAAAAAAAGAGAACAAAAACCAAAAAAAATATTTTTTATATCAAATATAACAAAAATTAACACAGAGAAATTTTGAATTTCGTTTTATCCTCTTGTTTTTTTTTTTTCTTATGTTGTTGCTTTTTTATTGTATTTTTTTTTTTTTGGAATCGTGTTTTTGTATTTTAAGTTTGTGTGTGTATTTTTTCGTTTCGTTTGGTATTATTTTTTGTTGTTCTTGTTGTTTTTTTTTTTTTTGGTGAGCGAAAACGTCGCGACGCGTCCGTCCCTACCCGCGACAGAAACAGTTAATTACATATATTGAAATCAGAAAACTAAACTAATCAACCAGGGCCAAAGCTAGCAAGCGAGCGAGTGAGCGGAATCAGCTGCCAGCGGGCCGAAAGCTTTCGCAACGAGAGGCAAACGATTCGAGCCGAACCGAAATGCCGAGCAACAACCTGCGCTGCGAGAAAAGACCTTGACTCTGCCTGCCACTGCTCACCACCGCTCCGTCACCAAAACATATAGCCGACCCCTCTTATCAGCACCTCCACCCGCCCACCAACCCACATACGAGAATAGAATCAAATCGAGAGAGCGCAGAGGGAGAGTGCTTTTTCCTGTGCTGAAATGGCCTCGAGATGCGCGGGAGCAGCTTCAGCCGTTTCATTACATGGGCCTCTGCATCCTTCTAGCCGATTTTCGAGAATTTCCACTGGGCCGCCGACACCTTGCTCTCTTGCAAGTCGACCAGAAGAGACAGTACGTGATTGAAAATTCCTGTTGGCTCATTTCAATTAATTGAATTTATTTTCAATTCCTTTCATCTGACAGTATTCGCAATCACAAACGAATTGAAATATTTACAAATTATGAATTAAAAAATCGAAATTTGTTCCCATTCGCGAATGGCGCCAAAATTCGTTTATAAATTTTATTTGACGAATTCGCCCTCGCGGCCAATGATGCCATTATTTTGGGAGCAAAAAAAGCCAGACCGAGCAAAAAAAATGGTAATTAAACAACACTCAAAAAAACTAATTTTGTTAAAGCAATGTTCTTTGCTCAAATGCATATATTTTAGGTATTTTTAATGTTTCTATGTTCTAATGAGACGCTGCTTTTCGAGATTGTATTACTTTCTGCCGACTAAATCCATATAATTTATCATGTTTCCATATAATAATTGAATGGAATTTGTACTAGTCGTATACGTTATGTCACTAAACCATGTCATCGAAGATTATCTGAGCGAAGGTTTCTAAAATGGTGAACTGGGGTAATTTCAGTATGCTGGCGTACAAAATGCCAACACAATTTTCAGTGTCCTACTTAAAATCATCAGAAAAATAGTTTATTTTGAAAAAAGCAAAATCGTATTTTAAAGAAGTCAGAATTTTTCCCCCAATCAGACATTTAAAAAATCCAGATCTCAGAAAATAGCCGAAATGACATCACTGCTTGCGGCCACTTTGGGCTTTTTTCATAACACGCGCTCTAGCACGCTCAATCGCTCGCCCGCTCTCTCGCAGTGCGCAGTGGCACTCCTGTCCCTGTGCCGCCACCTGGATTTTTTTTAGAAAGCTGAAGTTTAGCTGCGGGTGTTGGCAAAGAGCCGACACGCTCATTCAGTAGCGCTCCGGCAAATTTTTGTCGCAGGGTCCAGTGCTGCCACACATTTTTCGCATTTGACCGCCGTTTGGGCCTTTTCCGAAATACATATATATTGGCTGAAACACTTGGTATAATCCGAATGCTTTTAATTATTTCAATTATTTTGCGAGTTCGGCATAAGTACATAACATATACGTCGCTTGGGAACACGAATCCGCAACGGAAGCAGCAGTAGTGGTGTTCAGCCGCCGCACAGTGCAACGCATTCTCAAATAAATCATGGGACACAAAATGCATGCAGACCATCTATATTTTCTCATTCCTTCCTTAACGATCTACTTTTAAGTAAAATTTTGCACTATTGAGAGGAAAGTTGGCTAACACGTCTGGTATGTCCGGGACCTCCTGGCTCCACCTCCTGCTCCTGCTCCTCCTCGATCAGGGAGTATCTGGCTGAACGCATTGACGTTTCGGCAATGGGAGAATCGGAAATTCCAAAAGCTGCTGGGCTTGGAAATTGGTGATTCAGTTCTGGAATTCCCAAATCCAAATCCATTGGCCGATGGCCAGTAAGCTGCTCACCAGATCCTGTAGCTAATTAGAGAAGTATAACTCAGACTGAGCGAGATAGCATGTTTTGGAAATGAATGTAAGAGTATCAGGGGTGTCACAGAAATCGCTAACGCCCCAAAATCGCCCCAAACGCAAATGTAGGGTGTCACAGAAACCTCTTTTGACAGTTTTGAAAAGTTACAAGTTTTTCTCAAATGTTTGGTTAATGTTGCGCTTACAGCAAATTATGTAGAAAAAAGAATGGTGATAAAATAAACTTTGATTATTTTTGGATGGAATTGCATTCAAATAATCGCTGGCAATATTTGTGTTCATATATAATTTTTTATTTTACGAAAAAGCCTGCTAAAAAATCAAGCAAACGTCGAAGAAGAAATGTAAACAGCTGAAAAAAATGCATTTGCAGTTGCCGCCCTCTTTAAAATGAATTGAAGTTTTTATACCATGCATCCATAGGATGAAATGGTATATTAAAGTCGCCAAAATGTATGTAACAGGGAGAAGGAAGCTTTTCCGACCCTATAAAGTATATATATTCTTGATCAGCATGAGAAGAGAAATTGATAGAGCCATGTCCGTCTGTCCGTCCGTCCGTCTGTCCGTCTGTCCGTCCGTAAGAGTGCAGAGATCTCAGCAACTATAAATGATAGAGCTACCAAATTTAGAATGTAGACTGGTGTAGTCTTGGCGCAGACCAAGTTTATTATTTTTTTTTTTGCCACGCCCCCCTTCCGCCTCCGGAATTTAATAAAAAGTGATTTTCTCCCGTAATATTTTTCGTATCGTAATTTAATTTGGCACACTCATAGATCTTATGAACATCTATCATTCCACCAAATTTTTTTTGGCCACGCCCCCTTCCGCCTCCGGAATTTAATTAAAAGTGATTTTCTCCCGCAATATTTATCGTATCGGAATTTAATTCGGCACACTTATATATGTTATGGACATCTATCATTCCACCAAATTTGATAAAAATCGGAATAAAAATGACCGAGTTATACGTTGAAATGTTTCGCACTCAAAGAGGTGCAAGGGCAAAATTGGCCGGTGGGGCGCTAAAGTGCACACACATAAGAATGATCGAGATAGCATATGTTAGAAATCGCGCATACGAAAGAAATTTAATATATGAAATAAGTTTTATAAACTCAAGGAAATTTGTTTTCCCCTGATGCATGGTATATCCAAGTCGGCCCGGCGACTTACTTACTTTATTTTGATTTCTGATGGATAAGGTTTCTAATATGATCGAATAAACTTAATTAAATTTGTATTTGAATATGTGCATCGAATTTTAAATTATTCCACTTGTAATTGAAGGTTTGTAAAAATGGAAATCGCTTGCTTAAAAGAAGCAAGAGTCTAGATTAAATAATATTCCCAACGATTTCGCTCACATTTGTTCTAAACACCTCCAGGTCTGCATCCAATGACCTGTTGAACAGAGCTAATACCTAGAAATCGCATGGACGAAATTTTATTCTGGGGTAAAACAGTTGCCATTGTTGCGAAAAAAGAATTGTGTAGAAAAGAGAATGTAGGCTTACAAACGCAATAGTTTGCAGTTATCGATGCATTGTATTCATCTTGTTGTATTTAATTCATTGTTCTTAAATTTTTGGTTAATTTGCCAAAATTTGTTTACAGTTACAAATTTGAAGTAAATGTAAACAATAGGGTTGTCAAAGCACCGACAATATTGCGCGCGATAATAATTTTAAAAATTTTGGTGTTGCAGTATGTTAACTGTACCTCCAAAATATAAGTACATTTTTTCTTGTTGTATAATACATATTATCAATAATTTTTGGTTTACGAAAAATGTATAACAATTTTAATTCCAAACGTTAGTATATTTTTTTTTTTTAATTGCACAACCCTATTGCACTTATCGACAATCGAAATACCGAAATAGCGGCGATCGAGTTAGCCGATGTGCCAACCGGTGGCTGTGGCTCCGAAAATGTTGCCGAAAATGAAACGTCGGAGATTTCCATGACACCAACGTTTGGTTTCGGCGTTTTACATTTCAAACGTCGCCAAAATCGCTAGCCTTTTCTGTGACACCCCTGTATAGGAGAAAGAGTGAGAGTGTTAGGATCCACTGTGGTATATAATGTATGTAAATAGGTACATATGTGTGAGTTACTAGATAACTACAACTCGGCCATCCTGACCGAAGAGGTTCTGATCTCGCAGCCGTTGGAATTACTTATTACCAGCTTCATCACCATGTGTACGGTCATTTTCATTCCTTCAACACCTGTACGACTATTTCGTTTGCTATTACTATCATTACTATCGCTATCATTTTCTTCAACTCGATCACTTTGTTTCTATCAATTTGTATGCTATCATTTTCTTAGGCTTCGGCCACGCATTGAGCGATGAGCGACGTAAAATATTAAAGCTTATGAGAGGGCATTGGAGTGGCCACGCAGCTGCTGAGCGACTAGCGAATTTCGTGAGCGTCAAACCGACGTCGCTCAGAGCTAGAATTGATTCTAATTTTTAGTTCATCGCTGAGCGACGAATTGCAAACAACGAAAAAAATCTGCGCAGAATCTTGAAATTCGGCTATTCAAAGCCGAACCGTTTCATGGAACGACACTCAATCTTAATATCTGAAATCCGAAAAATAATCAGGTAAAGAATTTCTAACGTTCTGAGTGACTGCTTCTATTGCAATGTGACTGTTCTTCAAAAATATCCACATATTTTGAAGCAACTATTCCATTATTAATTTTGGCTGTCGTATTGATGAAGTCCAGATCACTGTCCCCATCACGTTCTCTTACATAGCGCATTTTATAATGTGAATAATGGCTGTGCTAGGCTTTGTCTCAATCAGGGGTGTCACAGAAAACGCTAGCGATTTTGGCGACGTTTGAAATGTAAAACGCCGAAACCAAACGTTGGTGTCATGGAAATCTCCGACGTTTCATTTTCGGCAACATTTTCGGAGCCACAGCCACAGGTTGGCACATCGGCTAACTCGATCGCCGCTATTTCGGTATTTCGATTGTCGATAAGTGAAATAGGGTTGTGCAATTCAAAAAAAAAAATACTAACGTTTGGAATTAAAATTATTATACATTTTTCGTAAACCAAAAATTATTGCTTATGTTATACAACAAGAAAAAGTGCACTTATTTTTTGGAGGTACAGTTAACACACTGCAACAGCAAAATTTTTAAAATTATTATCGCGCGCAATATTGTCGCTGCTTTGGCAACCCTGTTGTTTACATTTACTTCAAAATTGTAACTGTAAACAATATTTGGCAAATTAACCAAAAATTTAAGAACAATGAATTAAATACAACAAGATGAATACAATGCATCGATAACTGCTAACTATTGCGTTTGTAAGCCTACATTCTCTTTTCTACGCAATTCTTTTTTCGCAACAATGGCAACTGTTTTACCCCAGAATAAAATTTCGTCCATGCGATTTCTAGGTATTATCTCTGTTCAACAAGTCATTGGATGCAGACCTGAAAGTGTTTAAAACAAATGTGAGCGAAATCGTTGGAAATATTATTTAATCTAGACCCTTGCTTCTTTTTAGCAAGCATTTTCCATTCTTTACAAATCTTCAATTACAAGTGAAATAATTTAAAATTCGATGCACATATTCAAATGCAAATTTAATTAAGTTTATTCGATCATATTAGAAACCATGTCCATCAGAAATCCAAAAAATTTTAATTCATTTTAAAAAGGGCGGCAACTGCAATTGCATTTTTTCAGCTGTTTACATTTCTTCTTCTTCTTTGGCTGGCCAAGATAAAAACAGAGACGTCAACTTGGTGCATTTTTTCGACGTTTACATTAAATTTATCTGTGTACACACAATTTAAAAAACTTTCTTAAATTTGGTCGTAATCCATAAAATTTGTGCTTACTTGTGGCATATAACAAACTAAAATTGGAAACACAAATGTTTTGTCCGAAAATTAGTTTCTGCCGTTTTCAGCAGGATGGCAGCCTTGCTTATGGGTGATTTAAGCAAAAACGACGCTTGCTTGATTTTTTCACAGGCGTTTTCGTAAAATAATAAATTATATATGAACACAAATATTGCCAGCCATTATTTGAATGCAATTCCATCCAAAAATAATCAAAGTTTATTTCAACACCATTCTTTTTTCAACATAATTTGCTGTAAACGCAAAATTAACCAAACGTTGCAGCAAAACTCGCAACTTTTGAAAACTGTCAAAAGAGGTTTCTGTGACACCCTACATTTGCGTTTGGGGCGATTTTGGGGCGTTAGCGATTTCTGTGACACCCCTGAATATCTTTTTGTAAAATTCGCCATTTCTTAGTTAAAATACCAAAAGCACATTCAATGCACTTCCTGGCGATTGATAATCTTTCGATGTATTTTCCAGTATTGGCATTTAACTTTTTTTAAAGATTTTGTTCTCAATAAAAATTTTTTTAAGTGGGTAGGCTACATCTCCTATTAAAAAGTTTGGCAAAATGATATTTGAGCCTGGTAATGCTTGTGGTGGTGGAGCATTGACCTTGCCTGCTTCCAGCAAACTAAACAACGTGGATCCAGAAAATGTGCCGCAATCGCTTTGCTTTCCTCTGCCACCCACTTCAAATGCTATAAATTTTTTGTCAGTATCTGCTACACCCTTGTCAAACAATTGAAAAATAATGCAAATAATTAAAATAATCCAGTATGAGGCTATATTTGCTAAAACGGTTTTTAAGCAGATTTCGTAGAACTTTTCTAGAATAAGTCATTTTTACAACTAATCAACTCGAGCGCTGTTGCTCAATGCGTGGTCACCTCACTCAACACGATCGCTCATTAACGTCGCTCATCTCTTAATGCGTGGCCGAAGCCCTTTGCGATCATCTCCCTCACCATGACCAGGAGAAAGTTTTTCGCCACCAATAAGTTTGTGTTTTCGATGTCCATTTCATTTGTGGCAACATTGTCTTCTTCAGTGTTCAAAACACTGCTTCGATCCTTGTTGGTAAACTTATCATTTTCAATATTGGCAACCTGGTTTGGGAATGTGAGTTTTTCCAAAGGCACGGTCACACTTTTAGTATTCAACCCGTTTGCTTTGAGCGACGTATTTTACGTCTGACAATTTGAAATGAAAGTCCGTATATGGTGCACGCAAATGAGGTTTGTTTCAAAATTTTGCCACGCCCCCTACCGCTCACGCTATTTGAAAAACAATATTTTGAGCCCCTATATCTCGGCAACTATAAAATGTAGAGCAATCGTATTAAGACAGTAGATCAGTGATCGGCACCCATAGCGCGTGCGGTCAGTTTTGTTCGGCAGCTCACACAGCCATGTTCGTGTTGCTATTTGTGTGCAGCCGAAGTCAACACGAAGCAGTCTTTTTGAGTACAAAAAATCAATCAGTGACTTTTGTCGCGAGGCTTTTCAGATCTGGAGCATTATTAATAACAAGTCGTATGGTTGTCAAGTTTGCTCTAACGTTGCATTTTTCCCTTATCTTGGCCAAAGAGTCGTGGGAATTGGAGGCTTCTCTTAATATAAGTCGCTTGTCCGCAATGTGTAAGCACACTGTGGGTGCGCCCTTTCATGTTTTTACAACGTCGATATTCGATCGTTCGGGGACCGTCGGCTGATCTTTGCTTGAAAACGCTGGCAGAATTCTTTTCTTTGCCGACGTCGGTGTTAAGGACAATCTGGCCACATTTCGACCAGGGACATTTGGTACTGGAGGGTATCTACAGTATTTACTTATCAAACTTGCGCATCGCCACCTGTGCATGAAGGCTTTCCCGCATGCATTGCAGGTGTGACGGTTCCGTTCCTCCTTGCGCATGTGCACCTGTTTATGCCGCTCGAAACTGTCATTGCTGCGCATTTTTTTTCCCACACAAAGAACATTCTGACGAGTTTGACTTACTTTAGCCATTGCACCACGATCAGTTGTGCAAATTCGATTTTTTGCAATTTCAATTTTGGCATTTGCTGAGGTAAAAACTAAAATTATATATATTCCTTTTATGGTAGCATTACATTCTGAAGGATATCGACATAAATATGTTGATTCATGATCGTTTTAATCCAATGTATCGGACCAACTCCATAAAAGGAAAATCTTCTTTTGGGATAGATTTCTTGGCATTACTGATCATCTTATTTGAGCATCCCAGTAACCGACTTATTAGATGTAATTAGAATAGATGTAATTGATATTTTTGCTTTTTATTCTTTCAAGATAATCACTAATTCTAACAAATTTGCGAGACTGAGATAGCTGTTGCTGAACGTAATCCCTGGATGAGAACGGGCTCTCTAATTATCCAGCGCCTTGGGAATTCGTTATTTGAGTAGCTATCTGAGTGAAAAATTACACTGAATTTAAATTGGAAAGTGAAAATATAATTATTTACCCGATATATGTTTACATATATGTTACAGAGCACTTACAAATATGAGTGAATCCATTATATCCACAATATACGGTGTTGAAAAGCACGAGCTGGAATGCTTCGACCGTATAAGCCAAGAAATCAACTTCTGACGGCGTCTTCAAGCAAAGGTTAGCCGATGTCGTCATCGAAACACTACCGTCGGCTACCAAAAAGAATTCAGCAGACACAATTTAATAATTGTGTGAAATAATTGTAATAAGGAATGGGCAAACATAGGAAAAATGCAGCAGCAATTAATATTTACTTTCATGACGACTTTTCCATAACCTTGTTACTTAAGCATGAGGAAAAAATTTAAACATTATTTCGATAAACATATTACTCTTAATAAACGGACCGGTCGACTCGGCATGTTCTTTTGATGTAAAACATATGTAAATTGTACATAATTGTGCACTTCAATAAAATGATAAAATGATTTTCTCCCGCAATATTTATTGTATCGGAATTTAATTTGGCATTCCACCAAGTTTCATCAAAATCGGAATGAAAATGGCCGAGTTATAAGTACGTTGAAATGTTTTGCACTCAAAGCAGTGCAAGGGCGAATTTGGCCGGTGGGGCGCTAAAGTGCACACACATAAAAGTGAGCGAGATAGCATATGTTAGAAATCGCGCATACGAAAGAAATTTAATATACTTATGAATTTAGTTTTATAAACTCGATGTAGTTATTTTTCCCCTGATGCATGGTGTATCCAAGTCTTACTTTATTTCATTTAGAATGGTGTAAACTTTGACGCACCAGAATCGAGTTAGTGTAACAACGATTTTCTAAAAATTTTCCATTATTCTAATAAATTTTATTTGAGAAACCATCGGTGGCCATGATCCAAGTAATTATTTGAATGATATACCCAAATAGTCAAATTGTTTTATAATTTGATTTCAAATTTATTTTACGCAACGCCGATCTTTTGAAAAAGATTGAAGAGATGCAGGCCGATTTTGGCCGAAAATGGATGAGATGAGGACTGAGTTCAACGATGCTATGGCTATATAAATTTGTATAAATACCTTTAGCGAATCCGTGTTAATATCAATCAATTTGTGTTCAGAAGTAGTATTATTCACAGATATTAACATGGATTCGCTAAAGGTATTTATAGGGCCACGTATATTAGCAAATTTGAGCTGTTTACTGGGTAAGAAATACAATTTGTTCTATTTCTATTATTTTGCCTATTCATAATATTTTTCTTTTCAGAAGCGATTCAGATGTCTGATGGAGGACAGCCGGCGGAGAAGGTGCTCCGAAACGTTATAGACTGCGCAAAAAATACCGTCAATAAAATGAAAAATCGGCGAAATGGGAGAAAGTTAAATTATTCTAAATTTAACCTTATTGTACATTCAATTATTTAAAAATGAATAATATTAATGAAATTGATTTTTCTAATAATCAAAAATATAATAAAATTCCTGTAAAATACAAAGGATATGAAAGACACAGGAGCGACATTCAAGAATGTCCTCTGACGCGCTTGCAAAGAAGACACGTTGAAAAACGTGGACCACATTTTTCAGATGGGCCAGGAGTAGCAAACTTTGAGCCATCAAATTATGAGGTAAGTGATCTGAAAGAATCTCCATCTAATTCAGATAATTTCCTTACCCAGACTCGTAACTCGACTGCAGTTCTGGGCAGCAACATCGTGCGGATTAGCAAGGGGCAGAGAGACCTCCACCAATAGAAAGGCGAGGGCCCAGGAGGTGG
The DNA here is from genome assembly GCA_018150735.1 of Drosophila sp. 14030-0761.01. Taxonomy (NCBI): domain Eukaryota; kingdom Metazoa; phylum Arthropoda; class Insecta; order Diptera; family Drosophilidae; genus Drosophila; species Drosophila sp. 14030-0761.01. The sequence goes on from JAECWO010000003.1 coordinate 4,001,899, forward strand.
TAGACGCCCCCATAAGGGCGAGTGAACTGGCCTACAGTGTAAGAACTGAAGGTTTGATTGCACAGTTCCGCGTTCAGTCTTTACCTTGTCCTCTGACGCGCTTGCAAAGAATACCCGCCGACAAACGAGCGACATTTAGAGGAAATTTCTTTGCAAATGTCCCTTGACACATTTTCAAAAATAACCCCGGACATACCGGGGGCTCAGTTGTCCCGATTGTTCGGACGCCCAATGTTAAATGTCGCCGCAAGATAAATAGTCGTGTCGCCGGTTTGTCCCTAGGGACAAGGGACATGTCTCCGCGGAGAGTTTTCGCCGTCGCATTCTGCAGGACATATATGTATGTAAGAGTATGAGGATCTTATCTTACATATGTATCTAAGTATATGTGAGAGTGTTAAGATCCACTGTGGTATATAACGTATGTACATATGTATGTATTACTACATACTATGTAGGTATGTGTAAGTGATTAGATACCCCACATGCAATCATTTTTGCGAGGTTGTAAGGACCCATTTGGACATTTTGAGAGGACAATTGATGCGGGGTGCCACCAAAATGATCCTGGATTTTTTCCAAAATTGTGGCATGTTACGCCACTTGGTGTGCTTCGTGGTCAACGCCAATCCCGTGAATAATGTCGCCTGGAGAATATGGAGCTCATCACTTCCACAGGATACTCTGAAATGATTTGGTTTTTGTGGGAGATGCAGCACTTGGTGAAAAGGTTGTCGGCCCATCACCAACACTTGGATAATGTGCTCACAAATGCATACTCGGCCAGCCACAGAGTTGAAATTCCTGTGGAATTTTACTGAATTATCCATATACACTGCTCGCCACTTGAATAGGACATCTCTAAAGTCGGGTTTCTGCAGTTCATTGCTGCTAAACCAAGACATCTAGGAAAATAATTTTTGTTTGTTTTCTTTAAAGTTTATTAAAATGTTGTAATTTGACGTAAATAACAAAATTATTCAAAAGTTTTAACCCTCTAACGCTCAAAAGTGTATTCAGACACTTATTTTATTATTTAATTTAGAAAAAAACTTGGAGCTTTTTGGCCATTCAAATATTTTTTGATCGTTAAAAAATCACACCACAATATTTAGAAAAAATCTTTAAAAACTCTCCAAAGCTTTTAACGGTACTTTTTTTCTTAATAAACAAAAAACATGTGTTTTTTCGCGCGTGTAATTTGATCTGCTGCATGTAGTGTTTTGTAGAAATTTAAATAAAAAATATATTAAAACAAACCAGCTCAATATTTTTTTGTTGAAAGGTATGTTTGCTTACAGCTAAAATTCGTTTATAAAAATGTAAATATGTAAAAAATGTATAATGTAACTTAAAAACAGTGATAAGTGTCTTGAGACACTTTTGGGGCTCCAAGCCATTTTTTTTTTTTGCCAGCAGCTACGTCACAACTGCTTGCAATTTTGTGTGTACATTTATTTATTCTATGGATTCTTTTACTATTATTTATTCTATGGATTCTTTTACTAGAAAGTGTCATATTATAAAGATGGCAACCTGGTTCGATTCAAGTTATCCGATTTAACTGATGAACAGTTATTAGAATTGTTTGAGACAGTCCCTTCCGATGGAGAAATGTCGGATATTGAGTTAAGTGACGACGACGAAGATCATCTAAATGTGGTAGAAACTCTTATGGCTGCTGTAGAGAATGTTAGCACAATATCATTTGCTTGCAATGATGAAGAAAATGTGCAAAATAATGACCAACAGCCTGAGCCTGTTAGGAAGTCCCTAAAAAGCCCACGATCGCCACTACCAACTATTGAAGGTATAGTAGGCGTGGCTTTGCCATCTTCTGGTGGCTTTACTGGTACTGGTAAGAAGGCAACATTGCGATAAGTTATTATATATTATGTGATTAGTTAACTAATATCTTATACATAGGTATTGAATCAATAGCAAAGGAGCCGAGCAAAATTATGTGGCGTCCATTTGCTGCGGAAAGTTTAAATGAAAGTTCACTTAAGACTGGCCGTTATGACAAGAAGACAAAGCTACATATAGAAATTGATTGCCCGCAAATTATTCGGGAGTATAACGCACATATGGGTGGCGTCGATCTTATGGATGGACTTATGGGCCGTTATCACATCAAAGCTAAAACCAGAGATGCTGCTACTAGAATTTATTTACCATTGGATTTATTTACTTATATTCTTTAAAGGCGAATCCAAAAACAAAACGGGATCAGTGACAAATTGATGCAACTTCCCGATTTTCGCGAGTCTATTGCTGAAGGATTGGTGGCGTTTAAAAATAAAAACCGGACAGGTCGTCCAGTCAGCATCCTATCTGAACAGGGCCAGATACAGTCACCATCTTTGCGAACAGACCGGTCACCTTTTTCCCAAACAAAACAATTAATTCAGACTCCACGGGCACGACCAACACAGCTTGGGCTTAAACTTGGGGAGAAAAACTTTACATCCAATAGCGGAATTACGTTTTGACCAAGTCAACCACTTCCCGAGTTGGTTGGATCGGGAAAGTAAAAGACGGTGCAAGCTCTGTAAATCATCACAAACTCAATGCATTTGTGAAAAATGTAATTTACATTTATGCTGCACAAAATATTTACCATATGAAAATTGAATTTTTCGAATTTCGGGGGCGTGGCAAAAATTTGAAACAAACTTGGTCTGCGTGCATATTGCACGCATCTAATGTCCAAATCCGATAACTCTATCTTTTATAGTTCCCGAGATATGGAGGCTCAAAATATTGTTTTTCAAATAGCGGAGGCGGAAGGAGGCGGGGCGAAAAAAAAAATAAACTTGATCAGCGTACACACCAAATGAGTCTACATGCCAAATTTGGTAGCTCTAGCTTGTATAGTTGCTGAGATATAGGCACTCTATCGGACAGACGGACATGTCTCAATCGACTCGGCTATTGATCAAGAATATATATATACTTTATAGGGTCGGAAATGCTTCCTTCTCCCTGTTACATACATTTTGGCGACTTTAATATACCATTTCATCCTATGGATGCATGGTATAAAATTTGTTCTTATTTTTCTCCAATAGTTTAGAAAACAGCATTAGAGGGTTAAGTCCACAAAATACATTGTTAACCAGTATGTAACGAATTGTGTGGTGTTAAATTTGCGCCACTTGAATAGGACATGCATTTTATTTGGTCTGTATCGTTGGTATGCGTACACAAATTGTGGTTTACTTGAACTTGAACTAAAACCAAAGGTTTGAAAACTTTAAATCTAATATAGATTTTAATCCAAAAAAACTATATAAAAAACTCGATGGATTTGGCTATATTTATTTTAGAATTATGGTGCTTTAGATTTGTGTCGAAGGATAACATTTACGATGAAAAGGAAAATGATTTTCAGACTCCTAAAAAGAATAATTTTCGAAATAAATATGTCCATGTCCACTTTGGATTTACGTGTTATGTTGATATTTAATTAAAAGGGTATATCTGTTTATGTGTGGAGACACAAAACCTGATCGAAATAAGGATATGTTTGGTTGTGTGAATTTATAGTCCTGTTCTTAGAACATCGAGTTCTTCCGGCAGAGCATAGATACGCAAACCCTTTTCGGTCATAACATCTTGCAGATGATCAAATTCCTGCGGCACATAGACAGCCCCATCCATGTATAGAGCCTTGTCCCAGGGACACTCATCCAAGGCGCTGAGTAGGCACCTATAACTCGATTCAAAGCTGGTCAGTTTATCCGAAAGGCAATGCAGGTAGCAACGCCAGTAGAGTGAATTCCGCCGCAGAATCTGATATTGCTGGGCCTGCGAGTCCGAGCGATGTGGATTACTGGGCAGAAATGCTTGGAACATGTTAAGGATGCGATGACGAAATACAGACTCCATGTAATCACGCTGTAATTTCTGAAGCATTTGATCCTCGGGACTGATGTTGCTGGATGCCTCTGAGGGTAAGATTAAACGACAACGAGCCGCAATGATCATGTGCAGTAGAGACAAAATGCCAGAGCTGGTGCGAATGAGAACGGCACGCAGCCTAAACCATGGCAATGTGGATAAGGTGGCCCAGCGGCGTAGCAGGTAATGATTCCTTGGAAATTCAATGAGTGCTTCCTCCAATATGGGCAACAATTGTCCACTCGGACTGACTGGAGCGGCAGTCACTTCAGTCGAGTCGAGGGGGGGCAGTTGCATTATAATCAGTCTCAATTCTTGAATCTGCTCACGCATATACGTCTTTCGCTCATGTGGATCATGGGGGTCCAACTTAAGGTGACTTTGGACAAGCTTTTGCAATAGATTAACTGCCTCCTTTTCTTTACCGATCAGGTGGAAGAGCAGGCAGCGAACACGCAACAAAATGAGCCATTTGTGGCTATCAAAATACTCCTCCAGTTTCATTTCTCTTGGTTGCTCCAGAAATTTTTGAAACTCCTTCTTCACCATTTGTTCGCCTTCACTGAGGGCCACTCCCACCTGCGTGTTGGTTGTGTTGAAATGCTGCTCCAAAGCTATGCAGGTTAACAATTCGAGCGCCTGATCCCTTTGACTCCGAGAGATGAGCATCTCCGCATAGATCATATATACATATAGCAAGTCTCCTTGCTCAAAATCCGTATGGGAATCAGCATGCGACGAAATTATATTTCTAAATATGCGAGATACCGATTCGATATCGTCTTTGGGCGCAATCAATTCGAACTCGAACATGGCCATTTCCGCATAGAAGCGGGACGATTCACGATTCGCCTCCTGGCGCAGCAATTGGCGTATCCTTTGACGCGCCTCCTTGATATATTGTGGCGACAATTTGTTGCTCAATTTCTGTAAGTTTAAACGTACACGCTCAAAGCGAAACCACAATATAATGAAAATGCGACGTTTCTTTTCATCCTCGGGGAATGCTTGAGCGGATCTACAAAGCAATTCGCTTACCATTTTGGCATACAACTCGTGACCAATTGTATGGGGCATGAAGGTGGGAGTGACGCTCATCTCTTTGGCAAGCTCCATAAGAGCATTGGCATAATCCTCTTCGCCTGCTTGGATGGTTAGAGCATAGCTTAGGCGATCGCCCATGCCAGCCATTAACATTTCGATGGCATCCGAGTCACCGATTTGATCGATTTTGGCACAAAGTCTCTGGGCCAAACCATTGCAACGGATGAAGGGCATCTTGATCAGTTGTGCGGTCAAGAGTAGCAAATGCAAGCGATTGCTCTCCGATTTCAACGGATACATCAGTTGGCATATATCACTGCTATAGACATAACGCTGGGGATCCAAACCTCCGCCATATAGATCATCATTTGGCACTCGCTGCATTTGCGGATATGGCAGGAAATGATACGATTGACGCAACCGTTCGATACGTGTCCAAATCTGTGGCATGGGCAAGCCCGATTGCAAAACCAACTCCTCATACTCGACCAATGTCTCTTCATCTGCCGCTCGGGCTGTAAAACATTCGAACTGCAGCCCAGGCACATTCAGCTCCAAACCTAATTTAAGCAGGGCAAACATTTGGTTGCTGTTCGATGATTGGCGCAAGAATAGGACACAATTGTGAAAGAGCTTTAGCATATGATCGTCAGTATCCACCAAATCGATGGATTTCGTTGACTTGAAGCCACGCTCGCTGTGGCCAAGATGCATGCGTTGCATGCTCCGTTCGTAGATCTTCAGGACATCAGGAGCATTGCAACGGGCCATGGTGCCCTGGGTGGCCATTATTAAAGCGGTCCATAGTGAATAGCTGAAGGGATTCGTTTCCAGCATACGTTCAATGAGTGTGGCTACCTGCGAAAAAAAAACCAAAATATACATACATATGTATTCAATATATGTTGACCCAAATGCAGGTAGATGGGATCTCACATGACTGGCTGGATAGGTGGCATTTGCCGTATTGATATAACATTTCAGCAGTTGCTCATTGTCCCCATGAACTTGCAATGCCATATCTAAATACCGCATTTGCTGCTCCGACTTGGCGAAATGTGTTAATCTCTCCAAATTCATGTCGAGCAGCTTATGCAATTCCAACCACGAATCGACACAAGCCTTCTCCTCAGTGGTCACGAGTGTGATCAAGTCCCTCATTTTCGTTAGTGCATCGTCCATCTCTCTGTCAGAGAATTGCTTATCCAGTGAATCTTTCAAACTCTGTGCCGAACGTTTTGAGCTCAAAGTGTGTTGTCTATCTCGTCGATGGTTTTGCGGACGCCATTCGCCTCCAACCGTTTTGAGTTTACGTCTGGTCACCCTGTAGTTGGGACGGGATAGTCGTGGTATACTTGTCCATTCCCGGTAAATGTGATTCCATTTTTTGTCCACAAAGAACTCATCTTTGCCATCGAATTCCAAACGTGGCCATACTACGGTTGGACTCAAGGTTTCAGCCTCCTGGATTTCTACATCGGATGGTTCAGAGTCAGAGCAATCGGAGTCAGAGTGATAGATCTCCTTAGCAGGAACTGTTGCAGTCGACTCATTGTAGCTCTGGTTCGTTTTCCAAGCACCATTCTCTGACTGTTTGCTTGTTTCCTCTTCTGCTGGCAAAGCCTTTTCCTCCCGGGCAGCATTCCCATATGCTGGAAAAAGAGACATATGATTAAGCGCAGATTTGTTTTGATTTAAATTTAAACATTAAACGTTTCAAATAGAAATCAGCTGCTGTGTTTACACTCCCATAACCCAGCAAACATTTTCGAAAATCAGACGAAAGCATAAACCACCAGAGAGCACCACAGTGAACATCCTTGAGACGCCATCTACAAACGGTTGATCGCATTTTTCGAAACTGAAGGGTAACCACACTAAACTACTAGATGGCGCTGCAGTTGAACGCAGATGGCGCTTTTTCAACAACGATGGAAAATCGTTAATGCAAGTAAATTTATTGCCATAAAATTTAATGTAGTAATTACGATTATTAAGATTTTTCCTTAATTTTAAGGGAGCGTCGGAATTACATATACGTCGAAATGGATATTGTTTGGACTACAGCAGAAACTAAGAGAGCCTAGTGACATGAGAGAGTGGCTTAAGAGAACGCGACGAGACGAGCAGTTAACTGAAGAACTTTGATCAACCGCTTTTGCTGGCGTGCCTTAGGCCCCGTTATTTTGGTTATTCTTTATGCGTCTATGGAATAATTTGAGAGTTTTGAATTTTTATTGCTTGTTTACCATTCATTTGTCACTCTGTTAAAATCAGTACAGCTAGTCACATGCACCTACTGTTCTCTTATAATATGGTAAACTCTACTTAGGTTAAGTCTGATAAAAGTGTAAGCTAAAATAGAACACACTGGACGCCATTGTGACTGGGAATTCATTATTCTCTCCATTCCTTCATTTTGTCCAAGAACCTTAAAGCCGCCTCGGTTGGATTGCAATCCAAAGGCCGCAGTTTGTGGCTCCGCAACGGGCGCAGCCGAGATCCAAAAGATACATATGAATGTATGTATGTACATATGTATGTTGTTGAATGCCTGCCCTGGACAAAAGGTGGGTGGTCTTAATTTTGCAAAGGATTGGCTTAAAGTGCAAAAAGCTGCTTACACCTGATAGTTCTGTGCGCCTGCCTCTGCCTCCTTAATGGCAATTTTAATAATGTGGATATGCAGTTGGTCCTCATATAACATTCCCAATCCAGTGTTGGACAATACAAAGTGATAGACTGTATTCAGCGAGATTGATCTCTAATCACTTAGTACATTCGCAGGGCTTAACTGTACCACTCTATTGAATTGCATTTGCTCGCTCAATTCAATAAAACCAACAAAAATGAATTACAGAATATTCCAAATATGCACTTTTGGTGTTTATGGGAATAGCTCAAGCAACTTTTATGAACTTTATTAATGAGTTATTTGTTGGCGTTTTCAATTGAAATTATGTATATATGCAGGGGAATTGGGGAGAGTCGTTAGTTAGCTTCAGCCTCTTGTTATATCTTTAAATTTTTCCTTTTTTATTTATTTTTGTGGCATTTTTAAGTACCTGAAAGTGAGACGCCAACTGAGCTGAGACGCTGTAAAATGCGCTCGTTTACACCTCAAGTAGCAATCATTTGCCATCACCCCCAGTCCCGGTCCCAGTGACGTTATCGTTACCTCGCATCCTTCCCACCCACGAAAAGCTCTGTCAGTCATCCTTCGAGCCTTGGCACTAATCACCAGACGCTAATGGAGTTAAGACTAGAGGTGGAGACGGATTGAGGAAAAGAATGTGCGGGGGCTCTTCGTGATGACGATGAAGTGGCAACAATGTGACAGCTACAGGAAGATGAAAGAATGAAATGGAATCCAAAATACGATGGCGGAGACAATGCAAGCCAACAATACAATTTTTATGTATCTACTGATGGGTCCAATCGCATATAATAAAGAAAATGACAAGGATGAAAAAAATAGTGAAAGAACAAGGAGGAGAAACCGAACAGAACTAAAGAAATGACAAACAAAAAATATATTGTAGGCCAAAAACACAGCTATAGGCTGGAAAGGTGTCTTGATTAATCTAAAACGTAATTTTGGTCATAATTAATTAATTAATATTGCAATGGTAAAGTAGTGCTCGTAAGTGCTCGAAGCTTCATTTAATCAGTTCACGTTTATTATGCCTCGAATACACATTTTTATACTGATCAAAGTAAATCATGAATTTATAAAATGTTGGCTTGAGCATTTTTAACATTATGCCTGATCAAAAGAAATAAAGTAAGTAAGTCCCCGGGCCGACTTGGATATACCATGCATCAGGGGGAAAAAAACTACATCGAGTTTATATTTCGTATGTGCGATTTCTAACATATGCTATCTCGCTCACTCTTATGTGTGTGCTCTTTAGCGCCACACCGGCCGAATTCGCCCTTGAGTGCAAAACATTTCAACGTATAACTCGGCCATTTTTATTCCGATTTTTATTAAATTTGGTGGAATGATAGATGTTCATAACATATATGAGTGTGCTAAATTCCGATACGATAAGTATTGTGGGAGAAAATCACTTTTTATTAAATTCCGGAGGCGGAAGGGGGCGTGGAAAAAAAAACATAAACTTGGTCTACGTCTATACTACACGAGTCTACATTCTAAATTTGGTAGCTCTATCATTTATAGTTGCTGAGATCTCTGCACTCTTACGGACGGACGGACAGACGGACATGGCTATATCAATTTCTCTTCTCATGCTGATCAAGAATATATATACTTTATAGGGTCGGAAAAGCTTCCTTCTCCCTGTTACATACATTTTGGCGACTTTAATATACCATTTCATCCTATGGATGCATGGTATAAAAAGTAAGTATGTAAGTCGCCGGGCCGCCATTGACCAACCTAAATTAGCACATTCTATCTCGCTCACTTTTATGAGCGCATGAGCACTCTAGCGCCCCTCATCGGTCAACGCCGCCTTGCGTCCTTTTGAGTACAAAACGTTTCCACTTATACCTCGACCATTTTTATTCCGATTTTTATGTACTACATGCTACATACATTTTGGCGACTGTAATTTACCATACCATAACAATTTACAAGTCGATATCCCATTCCTAAATTGTTCAGTGAGTGCGGTGGAGGATACACAAATCGCAGGACTTTTGAAATAATCCACCACATGATCAATGTCGATGAACCCATCGGAACCCATCGTTCTGGTATGGTTTTCGAAAAATGCAAATTTGAATATAGATTTTTGAAGGATTTTATTTGGAATTATTCAATCTAGAGATGATAATGGCGTTTACTAAGTTATCGCAAGAAACTCTTCAAATCAAAAATGGACGAAAAAGCGCCATTAGAACGTTTCGAGCCCATCGATGAAAGTCTAGTGAAGTGAGTTTGTATTTACGGTCACTTATTGTAATTGGTAATTGTTTGAGTTTCTTATAGAGTAGAATGAAATGATTGATTGACGAAATGCAGAAAGTTTCCCAACTAACCATAGTGACCATTTGTATCATTGGGCCAAAAATGAGGCAATCATTTTAATATTAATTCCATTTTTGGTGGCTTTGCCTCTCATAATTTGAGTGGTTGTGTGTGTGTGCGTGTTTGTGGTGAGAGGAGGGGGGGAGAATATGTGTGGGTTGTGTGTGGGTGGGGTGGGGTGCATCTGTCATCCTGTCTGAGAGTGTTGAAAACCTCTCACACCGCGTCTCCAAGGAATTGAACTGTAATTACTTTAGCGTTTTGGGGCCTTTACTCCTCGGCAGAAGAAACAGAAACAATATATACATACGTACGTACAATATAAATCTTCAAAATTATTATACATACTTTAAAGGGGCAGTTAAAGACTAAAGGAAGGACGCTGAAGCGAGACGGGATAGGAGAGAATCTGTCGCCATATATTTACAGCTACTAAACTGTAATCGGGGCCACGCACCGGAAGTTGAAATGACTTGAAAATTTATTGCATTTGGCTGTCGACTGTTGGTTATACGTACGATGACATTGTTGTTGCTGGTCATGTTGTTGCTATGCATTCAGCAACGAGAAACGCTTGACTGCCTTTAGTATGTGGACCACCAACGACCCATTCTGGTCGTCTTCGCCATTGCCATTGCCATCGCCATCGCCCTTGCCGGCGTCGGAAGTGACACGGCAGTCAATTGAAGAGAGCCAGAGATTCGGCAAACGCTTGGGCGCTTTGTGAAATTGAATAAGCCCATAACAGAATTCACATCCTTCCGCCACCAATACAGTTTCTCCCCCCCTCCCAAAATCCCGATAGGTACGAATTCAAGAATACTCCACATTCTTATCCAAAAACATGGAATAGGAAGAAAACGCTGCTAATCGGCTCGAATATAAAAGCTGAATTTAAAGTTGCTTCAGTCAGTTTCTTATTATTGTTGAGGCTTTATTTTCCATTCCCGTGCCACAAATTTACGGAGATTTTTGCAGTGCAACGGTGCAGGACATTTGCTGGTTCTGGCAGAAGTCATTCGACATACACCTTGCTGCTGGTTCTGCCCTGCTCTGCCGTGACAGGACTTGGGGTTCAGTTGGCGCTTCGGCTTGGGCTTCACGAATTTTACTGCACATAAAAATCCATTAAATTATTCCAATTGCATGGCAAACACACACAGACACATCTACATACATACATATATACATACACGCGAAGTTTTGTTTGGGTTTGGTTCCTCCTCTCTGACCTCTTTATAGAATGTTCAGAGCTCTCATCTTTAAGCGGTTTTGTTTTGCTTCCCATTTGATTTTATGAAATTTATTTTCAGATTTTTTGTTGTTGTTATTCTTCCGCGTTGCCTGCTTAAAATAAAAGACATCCAGCGACCTTAATCAGGATCGGGAAGGTGCAGGGCCGCAGGCAGGCCAGGAACCACTCAGGCATGCAAGAGCAGCATCAATGTGGAGTTGGAGTTAGAGCCAGAGCTGGAGCTGGAGCCTGGATACCCAAAGCGCCGCAACAAACCAGATTCAGACCAGAACAGGCAGAGAATCGGTATCACATCGAAAAGTTGAAGCTGGCAGAAGGACATGCTGACATGCAGTTCTATATGAAGTACAGTGGGCGTGGCCAAAGGAAAAGTGTCGGATATTTAATGCTAATGCAGATAAGGCTAACCACAGGCTAACTTAAGCTAGAGTTAAGATAAATAAAACATGAGATTTCATTAAGCTACGATCAAGATAGGATTGAGAAAAGTCTGAGAAGAGAAAAGTTACGATCAGATAAAGTTAGTATGAAATAAAGACACGGTGAGGTTGAGAAACTTTGTGATAATAAAATATATACTTAGATACAGATAAGAAAAGCTTAGAATAAGGATATGATTGGGTTAGCGTCATTTTGAGACAAGATAGCTTGAGATAAGGATAAGATTCAGGATAAATTGGGGTAAGGTCTAAGATCAGATTAAACACAGTTGAGAAAAGCTTTCGGAACCGTTTCGTTAAGTGAAAGTTGTAGATCAAGTTTCTTTAGATAAAAATTAGTATTATAAGGTTTGCTTAAAGGTTAAAATATCAAAGAAGCTAACTTCGACCGATGTTTGTATACCCTTGCAACCCTTGACCATTACATTTTATTTCCTAAAAAATTTGTTGTGTGTTAATCCAATAAAGAAATACTTTAAATACACTAAAAAAAATTGTCATCGACTTTAGTAGGATTCAAACTCGCGTCTATTCGCTTAATAAACAAAAAAAAAAGAAAAAAAAATACTTATGTCGCGAACGAGATTCGAACCCGCACCTTTCGTTTCATAAGCAAGACCTCTATCCACTAAGGCCCCGCCCCTTCCGTTGCTCGGGCCACCCAATCGCCAAATAGTAAGCGTGCCAAGCCAATGTAGCGATTGAAATACATATGCACACACACACACACAATCGCAATTTTGACACATATATGTGCCTATATGGGCAAATTTTATATCGTCGAAATCAGGCGTTATGTTTATCCGATTGTTTTGAAATTCACGCATATGATGTAATCCCTTTTTGTTTATGTACGTAATCAGTTTGGATAAGATTGGTCAAAAAATAGAGAAGTTATTCGCATTTTGTATTTGTAATAAAAACCTCTATCTACTAAGCCAACGCGCTTCGTTGCAAAACGCGGCAGCGATTGACATATTTACACACACATGCATATTTATGCATGTGGTTTACTGTTTATGTGTGTGTGTGTATTCAGGTAAATTTTGTATTGACAAAATCAGGCTTATGTATACCCGATTTGCGAGGAATATGATATATTGTGTATATATTTATGTATATAATCAGTTTGGAGAGGATTCTTCAAGAAAAAAAGAAGTTTTTCGCATTTTACCTTTTTTTGGACATATATGATATAGTGGGCCGATCCTTTTCCAAATCGTATTTAAAAAAGCTTATATACGAACTTTTGAAAGAAATAACTTTAAAACTGTAGGACTAGTTAGCGTCAGACAGACAGACGGACATGGGCTTCTCATTCTGATCCAGAATATATACACTTTTTGGGTTCGGCAACGATTCCTTCTCTGCGTTACAAACGCTACCGTTTTGGGGTATTTGGACAAATTTATGAGCATTTAATTCAATTTTTAAAAGTGTATGAATTCGAAAATTTTTGATGCCGAACAATAGTTGAAACATAAAGGCACATTGCATACTAGTTTTTTTTCAAACTTGTCCAACACTGGTGAGAAAACAGCTGATGAAAAGAAGTGTTTGCAACACAACTAAATTCCTTCAATATGGAGAAAAATGTTGCTCGACTTTGAGTGTATTTTTCTACCATGCATCCATAGGATGAAATGGTATATTAAAGTCGCCGAAATGTATGTAACAAGCATACATACAGCATGAGAAGAGAAATTGATATAGCCATGTCCGTTTGTCTGTCCGTCCGTCTGTCTGTCTGACTTACTTACTTTATTTGATTTAAAAAAGTTTTTGATTAAACTCAACATGGATTTAAACATGGTCGGGTTTGTAGTAAGTGTTGGCAAATTTGTGTTGTAGAAATTAAAAGAGGAAAAATGTTCACTTTGAGGAGTGTTTCATAAAAATCCAGTCTAAAACTTGTAGTACTAACCTCAATGAATTTGGTAGTTTTAAGCCTTAATTTCGTTCATTGGCGAGAAGAATTGAAATTCCTCTGTCGCCTCCTTTTAGGCGTTGGTAATGGCGATGATAATGATATTGACCAATGTTAAGAACATTTTCTAGAGTTTTCAATGAATCTTGAACTTGTCGAGTAACGCAAGAATGGCAAACAAATTGAGATTGTATAGCATAATTATGTGCATAAAATTCAGTTTTCTGGGCGTGGGGGATTCGCCACTCCAATTCGCCAACGGGAATCAGTTTGTTGGCTCGAAAAGTGACTTTTGGTTTGAGTAATGCATAAGGCATTACGTAATTTGGCTAATGCATTAAGCAATTATGCGAGTGCGTGATGAATATGAAAGAATGTTGTTTCAAGGGCGCGGTCCAACCATTTCACCCACCGTCATCATCCGCACCGCACTCTCCTCTACCTGTTCAACATGAGATGAAATGTAAAAACTTGTTTCCTCTTGTTTCAGCGTAAATGCAAAAAAAGAGAGTGGAAAGATGTCGAGTGGAAATGGCAGCGATGATTACTTCCCTTTTGCTCATGTGTACATAATGATGTATACATATGTGGCAAAAGCTCGACTCTTACATACCCATTACTCATATTTCTATTGAGGATAAGTTTGGTCTTTTAGATATTGTGAATATTGTAAAGCAGTCTCAGAGCTTTCCATTTTCCTTTTCATTTCTATATGTATATGCATAATAGCATCATATTCAAACTAATAGAACCATTTAATCTATTATCAATGAGAACGGCGTTAGGCAAATGATAATGTGTGTGTGTGTGTGACTCAATGCCGAGCCGTCCGTGTCTATCTATTCAAATGGCAACTGGTGAATGGGCGAGTCGGAGCCTAAAAATAGGCAACTAGAACAACACGTTGAATTAACAAACAAAAACCCAAAAGCGAACAAATATAGGAAAAACCGAAATAAAACCTTTGCCTCACTGTTTGCCCGACGAAATGGCATGAGGATTAGGGGGCGGTAGGTGGGTAGGAGAAGGGGACTACAGCCATGGGTCTCTATGGGTGAAATTGGCATCCAACAAATTGCAAAAACGCAACAAAACATAAACAAAGAAAGGCAGACAAACAGAAATGAATGAGGTGCGTGCCAATTGAAACGGTTGTGCATTGTCAATTGTCTTGGTTTTTGACGTGATTTTGTGACATTTTGTTGTCGCTGTTGCCGTTGCCGTTGCAGTTGCTGTTGCAGTTTATTTGCCTTGATTCGGAGTGGCGTGTCACATTCATTAGGCGTGGCTGTTGTCATTACTGATGAACGATATTGGCCAGACTTTTTGGTATGTATGCTGATTCGTTTAAAGAGTTCATTTATTGCTTTTCATTTGATTCGATTTCGCTTACTCTTTCAAATTGGCACTCAATCTCTATAAAATAAATGTCCATGCGTGGAGGATGTAGAAACTCTATATATATATTGAATTTTTCCACTCGAATTCCATTATAATTAATTTGAATTCAATTGATTTGACAGTGTATATGGAAACATTTGCAAATTAAAAATAAAATAAATTAATCAGACAGATGACTTTAATACATATTTGTATGCCTTTCATGCGGTTAAAGGGTATATTAAAGTCGACAAGTCGTTGACAATCAAGTCGATCTAGCCATGTCCGTCTATATCAACACGTATTTTTATTTAATGCATTAAATTATATAATCAACATCTTTCGGCTTATTAAACTTCATCGAATTCGGAATAATCGGAATCGATTTGTAGGTAAAAAAACAGCCGCTAGGTGCGCCGAATTGCGAGTGAGTGAGAGCGAGATGGCAATAGTTGTGCTCATGATTTAGAGGGAGCTTTCCTACTTAGTGCAGGGTATACGCAAGTCGGTGCGACGACTTACTTACTTCATTTATTTTTTGTTTCTCTGTGCGCATTGCTAAGTAAATCTAGTACGACAGGGCAAGGATATTAACAACGATTCGGCTGCAGAGGCCGCATCATCAGCAGCAGTAACAGAACCAGCTGACCAGATGACCGCATTGACATGCACGTTCATATCAAAGGCAGCAGCAGCTTTTGCCGAACTCTATCACTATCTCTCTCATTCGGACAGTTGGTCTCTCCTACTTGAAAAAAGCCAAACAAAAGCAGCCAAATGATGAATGGCTTCCAAATGAACATACAATGAGATTTTGCGGGAAATAGAGCCATGAAAATAAGCTATTCAGCGAAGTCTATCAATAATATCATCCAGCAACGGGTCAAATGTTTGTCAACTATTACACATGTGGGAGAACAAGCAGCAGTGAATAGAAAATTATGTTTTCCAGCACTGGCATTAACTGTAACAAACGTCTCTAATCTAAATGCTTAGAGAAAGCAGAAGATAAACATGAAATAAATTTGAAAAAGTATTAGATGGATGAGACTTCAATCAACTATATGTAGTTGAGAAATAATAGTAATAAATACAATATTATGCACATATTTCATAAAAATTGCGTATTCAGAAAGATTATGTTAATTTGAGACCGAAATCAAACACAGGATTTTATTTACGGGACCTGAAGCCGGGACAACATGATGGTTTAATTAAACTCGAAAGAGAGATTTTAAGCTATTATATGTTTAAATTGCAGTAGAGAACAAATACAGTTAAGTTATCGATGGTAGTTAAGATATACACGATATCGAGATAAGAATAGGCAACCCTGTTTGATGTTCTTCCAAAAAGATAAACTGAAAAAACGCATTACAAGTCTCGAAAATCCCTGTGTGAGCTTTGTTAATATTGAGATTTCTTCAAATCTGGCAACCTTAAAGGTTTCTGGGGCATATCCGATGGCATTTTTTATTTTGTTAAGCATTCCATGTACTTATCCGATGCCTTTGCCTTTGCCAACAGCAAGCTATACATGAGCGAACGAATTCTTAGCTACAGGATTAGCTAAGTGACATTGCTGCTATCGAGAGTTGAGGGTGTCAGTCACGTGAAAATTGATGGCACTCTGCCAAATGCTGATGATTTCGCACACACATACACCCATACATGTCCACACCCATGCACACAGTGAGTTTGAGAAACTTTTGTTGCATACTTAGTGAGGCAAGCAGAAGCAAGCACAATGAGCCACTGATTGAATTGCATGTAAATTAACTTGGTGATCCGATTAGAGTCAGGACTAAAACTTCAACAATCAAACTATACGAACATGTATTTGTGTGTCTGCCTGTGTGTGTGTGTGTGTGTGTGTTAGCTCGTTTGTACATTTACCTGCTAGCATTCATTTCAAACTTCTATCACACACACAGTCATATGTATGCATAAGCCGCATTTCCCAGCTCTGTCTCTCTCTCTATCTCTCTCTTTTCAGTTTGCTTTGTTTCGTTGCGTAATTCTTTCGTTCACACACACACACACACACACACATGCTTTGCGGGCAATTTCATTTTCCGCTTTGCTTTCGCTTACAAAATTGAAAATTTTTGTTGCATACTTTTAAGCAATTTATTTGCATCTCATCTTAACCCTTCCACCAAACGCTCTCTTTCTATCTCTCGCTCTCTCTCGCTCTCTCTGTCTGTCTGTAGCTTCTGTTTCTCTCTCTTTAAGCACTTGGTTTCGATTTATTTTGATGTTGCTGCATTTCTTTTTTTTTGCTTATATTTCTGGTTTTTCAGTTTCTTTTTTCATTCTTTTTGTTGAATTGAAAAAACTTGCGCATACTTTGGTTGAAATATTTTTCATATACATACATATATACTTATCCCAGATCCATTCCGTTCCGTTATGAAAGCAGCGTCTGGCTGGCGACCACAGCGCTGCCATCTACTCAACTTCATTCGACCCAATCAACTTGCCTCAGCTATCTCTTGACCAACGAAAACAAGGAAGAAAAAGTTACAAATTGTAGACAAACTTTTTTAGAGCCTTTTTCGAGTATCTACGAAAGTGTGTGTGTGCATATTTTCTTTTGCTCATGTTTATACCATGCATCCCTAGGATGAAATGGTATATTATCTATATCCAACCCTATAAAGTATTATATATTCCTGATCAGTATGGCCGTGGTCAAAACGCTCGTGTGCTCAGAGAAGTGAGCGAGATAGCATGTGCTAACTAAAAGAAAGGAGATTATTATATGAATTTAGTTTTATAAAATTCGAAACAGCATTTTTCCTTGATGCATGGTATATCCAAGTCGGTGCGGCGACGTACTTACTTTATTTTTCTTGTTGTTGTTCTTTTTGTGCTGCAAAATTGCGCGAAAAATCTTTAATTAAAATCCCCGAGACGACTATCTCTGAGGATAATAAATAAACTGCCTGAATATCTTACCAGTCATGGTTCATTAACATAATCGCCAATTTATAATCTGCCTATGACATGGCAAAAGTAGAGAGAGACCAAATCGAACATAAAACACACTAAAAATCCCAATTCCAATTCCAATTCCAAAATTCGTTTTCATCGATTAGAATCAGATGAGATTTTCGCCAGCTTCTTGTATGAAAAAGTCAAAGTGAATATCAGAATAGAGTAATTTTGGGAACACATATGTGGGTGTGGGTGTGACTGTGTGTGTGCGTGTGTGTGTGCGTGTGTGTGTGTTGGGCAATCGAAGCGTGGTCCCGCAAATGAATTCAGTCATTCAGTTCAGTTGTCCTTGACGTTTTCGCTGTCGTCGTCAGGAACGCCGCTGGTTGCCTCGACATTTTTTTTTTCGGCTAACAAGAAGAAGGTCATGGAGAGCAGTGAAGCTGTGGCGAGAGGATGAAACTCTTGGACAGGCAGTGACTTTAATGGCAACTCGTTGCCAGTGGTTGGTTGGTCTGTCAACCATTGGAGAGTTAGGGTATGCATTGATTAATTTTAGCTATTCAGTTCAGATCTTTCAATATGGTGGTTTTAGTGTTGTAAAGTGTACTTCCATAGATGGCAGGTCAAAACAGAGTGGTTTCAGTGCTGTAAATGGGTTAAAATAAAAGAAGGGTGTAAAAGTAAAGTCTTAACTGGATAGAAAATAGATAGCTAGAGATAAATAGTGCTGAAAAAATAGTTTAAGTTGTGATTTGTTGTTTTAGAGTGGTTTTTAACAGATGAAAGGGGATAAAGAACAGTCACTGGTGTGGTTTCAGCATATCTACATATATTTCTAACAGTTTGAGTGTAAAAAGTAGCTTTAACTTTTACAGCTAGATAGCCACCAAGTGTTGGTTAGCGCATGAAAATGTCATTTCAATATTAAATTTGAATAGAGTATTTTTCGAGTTAACTTTAAGCCGGAAAAGTAGAGAAAACGATAGAGGAAACACAAGGCAGACAAGCAAAATAAAACGGTTTCGCCTTTCTGCCAACTGATTATTTTTGGCTGTTCGTTCTGCGGTTCTGTTCTGGCTATTTGGCTGCCTGCCCGACTGCCTATCTTTCTCTGTCTGCCTACATCCTGTTCCCTATCTATGCCGTGTCGCATCAATTATACAGATTGTGTGTGTGTGAGTGTGTGTGTGCCTAGTATAGTACAGACGATTCAAGAATAGATGACAGCACTTTTTGCCTTGAGTAGAGTTGCATAATCAGTGCCGAATGGGAGAAAACTCATGAAATTTATGAAGCACATACTCCAAATGCGAAATGAACTTTACAAGGTCCTGGTCTTGGCTATCTGACTGGCTTATGGGACATTTAAGCCATCTGGCATTAATACTATTTGTGGTCCTTCCACTTCTCCGCTCCTCCTCTACATATTTTCCTATTTCATTTTACACACTTTCTAAAACAAATGAAATTGTTTTCCAGGCTTGATTTCATTTTGTAGTTAACAAATTCATAAAATGAATTCCTTTTTGTCTCTTCTTGTTTTGCATAAAATTTAACCCGAATGTTTTTCACAAGCGGAGGAGTCCAGCGCAGCAGCAGGAGCTGGACGAAGGCCGGAGGAGGCGTTCCCAGCGGCTGACCGCACGAAACTCATTTCGAAGTCAGAAATTACCAACAAAAATAGAATGAAAGCGACAAACAAACTGAAAAATAGGCTTAACCCAAACAAAAAGAAGAAAACAAAAGGGGGATAACAACATGGCATTCAGAGTGACGACACGCCCACTTGACTACGCCCCGTATAGAGCAACAGAATAAATGGGAGGCCACGCTAACGCATGCGGAATGCGCTCATGGGCTTAGTATAAGGGGGATTAGCACCTAGTTGGGATTTCACATTGATCCTAAAACGAAGCATTGACTTAAAACCCGAAATCTGAAAACTACATTATGTACATAGTGGTGGATTGTGTTTGGTTTAGATGTTCTAGCTGTGTAGCTGGTCAAAATATTATGCAGGTTTCTGTCCCATTTTTCTCTTGGCCTTCATTTCCCCCCCACCCCTCCCTTCCTTTGTTTTTCCTGTTTTTCATGCAAACACAAAGAAAAAAAGCCAACACATAGAAAAAACTAGACAACTAAAAAGTCCCCGAAAAAAATGGCAAAGGACGAAAAAATGGTGTAAAAAACGTTACAGATACTTACAGATGTTAAATTTAAGAACTATCTTCGTCAGCTAGAAAAATTCAGTAATAGTTCACTTAGAGAAAATATATCGATAGTTCTTCATTCCAAAATCCTACTCAAACGAATGTTGTTTTAGAAAGTGTTTACAACTGTACAACATTTTCCATTCCTTTGGTCGTACGATACATAAAATAACGTCAATGCATAGAATGATCGAAATGTACTGAAATACGATAGTAAATAAGATTTATCGATATTTTATATGATGTCTATGATCACTTAAAATATAACTCTGATACAATCTTTCTTCTAAAAACAATTAAACAAATCTTAACTTAAAATGTTTGTATTGTTGGTCGCCTCCATGCGTCACCATTCGCTTAGCGTTGCCAGTCGTCTCAAAAGCAACTTGTTTGGCCTTGCCACTTCTTCAGTGCTCAGAGTTGCTTTCGTGATCGGCAGTTACTTATGCAAATTTGGCATGAGTAGCGGTTAGAATTTTGAAACTCAAATGGATAGATCATTTAGGAGAAATGAGATCAAAAAATGTAAGCTTTCAAAGATTCAAGGGCATAATTTGATTATTTCTTGCCCAGTAAGTCAGTCTATGGTCCACATTTTTAGTTATGGTAAAAACCGAGAGCGGCTTTTGTACGTCTCTTACCATTTGCTGCAACTAATTACAACAAAATGGTTGGAAGTGTTTTCTTTAAGCAATATAAACTAAAGATGAACATCAACACCTCAAGAAAATTTTTCTTAACTTTAAATTTTATATATTACGAATCGATAAACAAAGAAATTGAATAGGAAATCACACTGCTGTTATTATTCATTATTCAGAGAATCTGGTGATAGTTTTGAGCCATTTATATCAGACCCTTAGGATTTTGTGGGTCTCGAGGCTTTCTTGCTTTAAGACTGGGACGGAGTCCGCACGAAAATTCACCATTCGCGACTTTAAGGCACAAAGCCCATGAGTTTTTGGCCCTCTCATCTCTAAAATAAGTTAACATTATGAAAATCCCACAATCGAAAAAAGAAATGTTCGAGAGTTGGGTTAGTCGACAGGAATGGATGATTAGGAAAATAAAGCAAATAACTGGCTTGCCGACTTGGATATACCATCAAGTGAAAAAACTACTTCAAAATTATAACACTAAATTCCTAACTTCTAGCACGTGCTATCGCCTTTGCCGAACTAAAACCGACTTCCATGTAAATCAAATTTAAACAAGAACCAAACTCCTTTGCTCAATGATTTCTCTTCTCTAGGATAAAAGTATGAAGTTAATTTTGGTGAAATTTCAGAATTTTACAAAATTTTTGTTTCCAAATTTAAACTTTTGTATGATTATTTATGGATTTTTGTTTCGGGTTGCTTGAAACTGATTTAAAATGATTTTGAAGAATTTAAAATTTTATCATATTTTTGTGGCATTAAACCAAAGATTTTAAGTGAAACAAAGCTTTAACAATTTGCTTAAAGTACATTTCGAATTTTGGTGTGTTATTAAAGTGACAATTTTCAAACTAAAACACAAAAAAAAGAACCTCGAAAATTCAAGTAAAAAGTTTGTAGTCACAAAAAGTGTTGCCTACATTTGTGCTGATAATTTCTTGCACACCGGACAACGGAAAAGGGCTTAAAAGGAGGGGGCAAAACATAGAAAGGGAGACAAATTATCATCAGGATGTAACCACAAGCTGGCCAAGTCAACGTCAGAAAATGTGCGATGAGCTGTTGTTGTTGTTATTACTCTCTCATCTCATCTCTCTTTCGTCCTTTTTTATACCATGCATCCATGGGATAAAATGGTAAATTAAAGTCGCCAAAATGTACGTAACAGGCAGAAGGAAGCATTACCGACCCCATAAACTATATATATTCTTAATCAGTATCAACAGCCGAGTCGATTGAGACTAATACATGCTATGAACAACCATAATTCCACCAAATTTCATACAAATTTCGGAATAAAAATGACCCAGTTATACATAAATAGAAACGTGCTGTACTCAAAGCGGCGCAAGGTCTCGATGCACGGAAGAGTGAGCGAGATAGCATGTGAAAGAAGTTTAATATAAGAATTCTCACATGATGTATGGTATATCGAAGTCGTTCCGACGACTTACTTACTTTATTTTGTTGTTGTGTTGGTTGCGCCAAAACTTGTAGTTCTTTTTGTTGTTGCCACTAAAATTTTGACACAATTTTTGATGAATGTCAAAATCTGAACCGTAACAAGTGGATACACACACACACACAGATACAGAGACAAAGTTGCAGGGACTGTGGGGAAGGGAAAGGCGAATACTCGTAGCAGGCAAACGATGTTGTTTGGTAAAGACTAAAGACAAACACGACGACGAAAATGTCAGGCAAATAAACCAGCGAACCAACAAACCAGCAAACCAGCGAGAGATGCCATGGGAAAAGCAGAAGGAGATAGAGTGATGAGGAGAAGGTGGTACTGAGCCGGAAACCCGCATCAACGCAAATGTCATTTGATGGATAAGTTTTGAGCCGACCGGATGGTCGTCCGGCCGAACAGGAATAACTATGTTATTTTAATTATTCATGAGGCGGCAGAAGTGTTAGACAGAGAAAAGGAGAGAGAGAGAGAGAAGGGGAGAGAGAGACAGACGCACAGAGCAGAGCGCAGAGAGCGAGAGCGAGACAAAACTCAGTGTTTCCCTTGGTAGTACCTTTGGCTTGCTCGTCGGATGATTCAACTCCGAGTCTTTTGATTAATGAAGCAGCTGAGACAATCAAATTAATTTCAGTTACATGAGCGGATTATACAAAAAAAAAAAAAAAAACAAAGAAAAACACAAAACAAAAAACCGAGTGGACAGACTGAGTCCTGACATCGACTTTGTGATACTCTGAACGGATCTGCAATCCCTGATTTTCAACTAGGTGCAATATTTCTCTTAAATTTTGATTTAAGTTTTAATATATTTAATTAATTTCATTTCCTTTTCGTTGGTTTATTAAACAGGATTCCAACAAAAATTCTACAAAATTCTCTCTATCAATCATAAAAGCTTCTAAATAATATTTATTTGAATTATACAATGATTGCTTCCAATTCGTTTTCGAAAACCGATTTTTGGCGCAGTGATTATGGGGTGTTGGCTTCGATGGTCTCATTTTGAAGGGGATTCTAGTCATAGATGTGCGGCAAAATAAAGGGGATTCTGGATAGCAATTTATATAATAAGGCAGTGCAACAGCACACTATCCCACATCCCGGACATGGACAAACTGTCTACCATAACGGTCCAAGCCTTTGAAGAGGGGGCCTAACATTCCACAGGTCAGCATTTACTTTAGTCACGAACGACAGAAAAGAAAATTGAATAATTCAAGCCGTTTGGATTCGCCATTTTGAATTCACCATTTCAACTTTGTCATTTGTAGCTCCGACATTTTGATAAAAAGTTATGCTAGTTAAAAACCATTTAAGTACAAAATCCATCTACATTTTTCGGATGCAAACGTGTGTTTTCTTTTTATACCATGCATCCATAGGATGAAATGGTATAGTAAAGTCGCCAAAATGAAGAATTCCCGACCCTATAAAGTATATAGATTCTTAATCAGCATGATAGGAGAATGTGATATAGTCATGTCCGTCTGTCCGTCCGTAAGAGTGCACAATTCGCAGGAACTATAAATGATAGAGCCACCAAATTTAGAATGTAGATTCGTGAAGTATATACGCTGATGACGTTAATTTTTTTTCTTGTCACGCCCCCTTCCGCCCCTGGAATTCAATAAAAAGTGATTTTCTCCCACAATTTTAAATATAAATGCCCGAGCTATACGTAAAAACGTACTCAAAGCGATGCAAGGGCGGATTTGGACTGGTGCTGGTGGGGCGCTAATGTGCTAAGAGCGAGCGAGATAGCATGTATTAAAAATCGCGGCATGCGAAAGAAATTTAATTTAATATATGAATTTAGTAGTTTTCACTTGATGCAGGGTAAATCCTAGTCGGCCCGACGACTTACTTACTCTATTTAATTATATATGTAGTTTGGATCAGTTTTGCCTTCCATAATTCTTGGTACCCTACAGAAAAAAAGGGGACCTAAAAACAGAACAAAAAACAAACACAAAAACAAATTGCTTTGGGGTAGACAAAAGATGTAACAACGAGCAAACATTTCTCACAAAACTTAATGAAGTAATTTAAAATAATTATCAATGCTAATTTAATGAGGCAAGGGCCAAGGCTTCTCTCTCTGTCCCCCTGGACAGAGGAAAAAAAGAGAAAGCCAAAAAGAAAAGAGAACCCAAAAGTAAGTATGTACATTTATACGTTTGTTTCTATCTATGTCTCTCTCTCTCTCTCTCCCTCTCTTCCTTTTTCTCTCTTATTTTTTTTGTCTTTCTTTTTCGTTTACTTCGCTTTGTTGACATGGCCACGGCCAGTTTGTGCAGCCCACAAAATTGTGTGCAAAAAAACTTTCTATACCCTAGCAAAAAGTGTATATTAATTTTGGTCAGAAGTGTGCAACGCATAGAAGGAGGCATCTCCGACCATATAAAGTATATATATTCTTGATCGGCATGACAAGACGAGTTCAAATCTTTTGCGATCATCACCAAACTTGGTAAATAACATTTGCACATAATAAAATATAATCCTACCTCCGATTATCAAAATCGGATGACTATATTTCGATATGTCTGTCAAACAATCATATACATATAACACTTTCACGCTGCTTGCATACATCCACCCAAATGCACTATGGGTTTTTACACAAAGGTTTTTACATTTAGCTAACACAAGAACTTGCAAGGGTATACAAAATTCGGCATGGGCGAAGTTAGCTCGGCCTTCTGGTATTTTTATACCATGCATCCCTAGGATGAAATGGTATATTGAAGTCGCCAAAATGTATGTAACAGACAGAAGGAAGAATATCCGACTCTATAGAGTGTATATATTCTTAATCAGCATGGGTCCGTCCGTTAGAGTGCACAAATCTCAGGAACTATAAATGATAGAGCTACCAAATTTAGAATGTAGACTCCTGTAGTATATACGATGATCAAGTTTTGTGATTTTCTCCCACAATATTTATCGTCTAGCACACTCGTACATGTTATGAACATCTATCTTTCCACAAAATGTCATACAAATCGAAATATAAATGGACGAAGTAGTTTTTACACTTAATGCATGGTATATCCTAGTCACCCCGGCGAATTACTTACTTTATTTTAATTCATAGTTTACTTTTCGCATGTTCTTTGCTTAATATTTAAATTGAAATGCATTAAGTGCTATGTGCGCGCAAGTAGGCGTGGCAATCTACGTCTAGACTCTAGGCGCACACACAGTGAGTGGGGAGGATTGGGAGAGGGGTTGATATCCGTAAAATTAGCCAAGTAATATTCGTCTGCCACTTGACGACATTGCCGAAATCCATTCAAAACCCAACGAAGACTAGATGAAATGCATTTGCCGTGTCTAAACGTATCTATGTATCACCGCAAACATATACTTATGTACGAGGTGTGCACCAAAAGTGGAGATGATTGCTCCGAGTTTGACTATCCGGTAGACTCGCTCGTATGTTGGTAAAACCACTTTAATATAGGATGTGGCACATCAGCCGTAAATAGGGAGCCAATACTGAATTGTGGACAACATTAAAGCTCTAGAACTCTAGAAGCATTAAGGTGGGACTTAGGGTGTTTATTAAGTTGAGTCGTTTGTTAGGCCAAAAATTGAAATATCAAAATTATTAAATGTTTGTGTTTGATAAGTGCAAAGTTGCTTTTTACGGCTGTTTTTCCTCAAGTTGCAAAGTCCTTAAGTATACTTTTAAATGTATTGTTAGGCGCTGTAGTATTTTTAATACCACAGAAAGGGGCGATCCTTGAGAGCGTCTGGTTTACTCTAACGCGGATGGAGTGCTTTGTCATGAAAGCCTACACCATGTGAAGATCGGACGACCTATTCCCTATCGGGAGAGTCGATCCAGTACCATTGCACCCCAGCGCGGTCGAAATCTCTTATGAAATCAGTTCCCAAGATAGTAACGTGATTTTTAGTCGACGTCCCGTTTGGCGCGTAACGATGAAGATGCCGAAGTTAATCTACTATGATATGTTGTTGTTTAAAGACAGTTTGCTGAAGGCTGATTAACTTTCTTTTAGTAATAAACCATATGAGCCACTATGCCAGCATTTTTCAAGGGACTTACTAAGGCATGAGAGTAGCTATGTTTATGTGATCCTTTGCGAATTCAAGGCGGCGCTGTCGGTTGGTCTTATTAATAGATGGGGTCTTCTGTGCGATTCTTCCATGTAGGTCGTTATTTCTCAGAACTCTTCGTATAGTTTCAGCAGAGCACGATTTACCCAGCGTTTCCTCCACCTCAACTGCCATTTTTGGAGCCGAAGTCTTTGGATTTTCTTTAATTTTACGAACAATGATCCGTTCGTCTGTGGCATTTAAAATTTTATTTGGAGCTTTTCTTCCTTTATTTTCCACTCTATTTTCGAGAACGAAACGAAGGAAAGAAATGTTTACAAATTCGGCTATTTTTCGACGAGAATGTCCTTCTTTAAAGTGTTTAAGGACCAATTCCCGTTTTTCAATAGATGTTCGCTTTCCCATTGCTGCAAGACTTGCTTCTCTGACGAAATCGTATCAAAAGTGCAAGATCTAAGTAGTTGCGTATATAATAACTAAAATATTTGCGAAAAAATTAACGTTACTCTAGGAACTGGATAACCGCAGCTGTTCAAAAAAGTTATTGGGTCGAATAAGCTGTGACATAAAATTGTTGAATTTTTTAGTTTTTGTTACATTATTCTTACAATTCAAATATCAATAATCAAAATATCAAAATAAATGAATATTGAATCTTTTAGTTTAAACAAATAATAAACAAATAAGTAAATAATTCTGCATTTGTTTTTTGAAAATATTTCTATTGGAAAAAAGTTATTCTGATTTTAAACTTAAAATACGAGTTGGGTCGAATAAGCTGTGAGCCACTGTACATACATACATACATATGTACATACATATGTTGTGTAAAAGATTCTGGCTCATGGGACAAATTGTTAGGTGTAGGGCTCCTACATGGCGTCAAACATTGCGTTATACATGTCCAACTGATAATCATTTAACTGCCTAGTATGACTGTTAAAGTCGATTTCGCCTATTTTATTCTCAATTATATTGTGTGGTTTGAGGACCGTACAGGTTGACGGAAGCAGAAAGATTAACAAAGTTAGAAAAGGGCTGACAAAGAATTAACTGCCTAGTATGACTGTTAAAGGCGATCCCGCCGATTTATTATTTGGCAATTTGGGGGTTGAGAACTGTGCACAGTGACGGAAACGGAAAGAAAAGAACAGACCGGAAAAAGGGTTGAGTCGAGCTTGCTGTCAAGCTCACCGTGAGATCGAGTCTTATATCGATATTCGATATATGATTGACAGTGTGACCTTGCAGATCGATACCCGATTAGGTATGCCAGTATGACATTACATTGGGGATGACAATATTACACTACATATCGATATGCTTAACTTAGATTAACATTTCATATTCTTACGCGCTATTAGATGAGATTTCAAGTTAATAATTATAATTATACAGATGATGCTCCAAACTCCATTCGTTCAGAACCATACCGGCCCCCGCTGAACAATTCGTTCAGTAAATAGGGAGGACGGCCAATTTAGCGATAGGGCGTTTGTATGATCCATGCGCAGTAGTAACCGTAATGACTCTTTGCCCCGAATCCGCTCAATGAACCGGTAACAGTAACTAGTTACCCTCAAGAGACGAGTCCAGGACGATATTTTGTTGATTAACTCCTCATGCATGCTTTCATCAGGTAAAACATGAAGGGCAGTAATAGGCTGACGTTTTTCTTCGGATTCGATAGACGAGTAGACCACTTCGTTTGATGCGAGCTTCGGTAATGGCCATTTAGATTGGGGTTGTGCCAGCCAAGAAGGTCCACTCCACCATAAATCGTGATCCAGCAGCTTGGATGGGGAAAGCCCACGAGAGACGCAGTCAGCAGGGTTCTCTTCTTTAAACGGGTATTCCACAACATAAGTTCCATTTGGTAACCGAGTATGAGTGGTTGCGAAGTGCTGTTCTGATGGATCGACGAAGTCCAACAACGGAGACTTAACTTGAATGCTGTCCATCTCCATAAACGATCGGACAAGCGCATCCAGATCCAGACCAGCATGATACGTCATCGCGGGTGGCACGGGGTCATAAGAAGTGGCAAGGGACCCTGCAATGGTCCATCCAAAAATAGTATTTAATGCGATAGGAAAATGATCACCAAATGTTTTCTTTTCTCCGGTACAAAACTTCCACAGTTGGTCTGATCCGAAAATAACGTCGATGGCACCAACTGTGCTAAACGATGGGTCAGCTAAGGGTAAATTTAAGATCTGCCTCCATCGGGGGGATCTCGTGTCCACGTCCTGGGTTGGGATCGATGATGTGAGGGAACCTAGGATGTAAGTTTCGACCACAGCGCTGTCCTCAGAGTTGCGAGAACAGAGTCGAAACGTTACACGTCCTCGAGTCACGCCAGCCCTATTTGCTGCGAGACCAAGGACCGAAATTGTTGCATGCGTCCGTCGCATGCCAATCCTCTGGACAAATGATTCCGTCGCCAATGATACTGTCGATCCAGTGTCGAGGAGCGCTCGGCAAGTGAAGGTATTGCCCCAGGCGTCGACCACTGATGCGAGGATGGTTGGCAAAAGGGTTTGCGAACCTACGAGCGGAGCATTTTCCAGAGGGTGGTGGGAAACACCACTGTTGGGACGATTAACTTGAACATGATGATTAACTGCAGTCGGGTAGTCCTCTTCCGCAGGACTGAGCACCGCACTGCCTCTGAAAGCATGGCCAGCCATTTGCTGGACACCATGGATCAGGGTATGATGCTTCCGATGACAAACTCGACACGTGAAATTCGACGTACACCGTGCGACTCCATGCGCACGGCTCAAACAATTGAAACACAACTTCTCAGCCCGAAGAAACGCGTGGCGCGCAGCACCATCAAGAGCTTTAAACTGTTCACAGGATGATAGAGGGTGATGCTGGTGACACGATGGGCATTGTCCGTTTGATCCGTACGGCTCTGTACTGACATGATGGGTGGTTGCTGAGCGCCGATTGTGGCCCATCCGAGAATGTTGGCTAGCCTCCAGTGTATCTCCTCGAGATAGCAGGAATCGGATGAACTGGTCAATTGTTGCAGTGAGGGACTCAGCCTCCCTCCGCTCTGCGGTATGGTAGGCCCGGGTGATTTGGCTTTTACAAAACCCACGCTGATGTATCACGGTCTGCATCGTGATTTAGGTTAACCACGGCTTCGAATAAATATTCACAAAAAAAACTGAACAAACTGGTACCACTCAACCACACAAATTGTCGAAATAAATGTGCAGCTGGGATCCGGCTCGAAGGACCAATTTTATGACAAAGAATTAACTGCCTAGTATGACTGTTAAAGGCGATCCCGCCGATTTATTATTTGGCAATTTGGGGGTTGAGAACTGTGCACAGTGACGGAAACGGAAAGAAAAGAACAGACCGGAAAAAGGGTTGAGTCGAGCTTGCTGTCAAGCTCACCGTGAGATCGAGTCTTATATCGATATTCGATATATGATTGACAGTGTGACCTTGCAGATCGATACCCGATTAGGTATGCCAGTATGACATTACATTGGGGATGACAATATTACACTACATATCGATATGCTTAACTTAGATTAACATTTCATATTCTTACGCGCTATTAGATGAGATTTCAAGTTAATAATTATAATTATACAGATGATGCTCCAAACTCCATTCGTTCAGAACCAAGGGCTGAGTCGAGATTACTACGCTGAAAGCTCATCGTGGGATCGAGTAACATATCGATATTGGCGTGAGGATGGCAGTATGACATTACATATCGATATTTTTCCTATGTGCTAAGTATGACATTTCAATTCAAACTAGTTAATTATTGTAATGCTTTAAAGTTTAAACTTATTATCCAAACTGCATTCGTTCAGAAGCACTAACAGTTTACTTTTAGCTTCGAAAGGTAGACTTTTGAGCATCGGTCAATACATGGACCTTTTCCTTTGGCATTATACTTTACTTTATTTGTTTTCGGGATTGTTAAATTTGCAAAAGCAAATATGGCTCTTGCTATTTTCGCAGTGAAAAAATTCAGGTCGTTAGACGAAAGATACTGATATTTTGAATAGAAAAGCTCTCAGTTCGCCTGAATTTTATGCATGCAGGAGTTTTTTTTGGCCCTAAATTGGGTATAATGATCACTAGCATTTAGGTCATGGTCGATGGACCATGTGTAGGAGGGAAGCAATTAGATCAGATTTGTTAATTGATTCTATCTGATACCCTTGAGCCCCAAAGTCCCCTGCATACACAGAGGGAAAAGGTGATAGGATGAAACCATTGCGTATTACACTGCGATCTATGTATATGAATTAAATATTGTGATATCTGGATGCTTCAGAAACTCAAGTCCAATAGAAGATGTGTTGCTATTTTAAAGCTATTTAAAGAAACCGGTTGTTCCTGATCAGAACACCAACACCTTATTATACCATGCATCCATAAGATGCAAAATATATGTATATAACAGGTAGAAGGAAGAAAAGAGATAGCAAGTGTTAGAAATCGCGCATGCGAAAGAAATTTGATATAAGAATTTGCTTTCAGTAGTAGTTTTTTCACTTGATACATGGTACAACCTTCAATATGCGGGATGGCATCGAATTTATTAAGTTTTAAAGCATTTGGATGTCCAATTTTTGCCATTACTCAACTATGGCTTCTTTAAGGTCCTTCAGATTTCCAAATTGTTTGCCATTGGCATAAACTCGCCGAGTCAAGATGCCCCAGAGGTTTTCAATCGGATTGAAATCCGGGCTGCGTGCTGGCCAGTCTAAAACAGGAATTTGGCACACCTTAAAATATTGTTTTGTCACCTTTGCTGTATGGATGGGTGCATTATCCTGCTGGAAAGTCCAATCGTCATCATAAACATCCTCTCCAAAAGGCACTAAAACTGTCTCCAACAACTCGATATAATTTTGTGCATTCATTTCGGGGCTCTAACATGGCGATAGTTATAGCGATAGCCATCAGGGCCATCTAAATGAAATTTTTTTTCATCACTGAAAATAATATTTTTCCATTCATTGTTCCAAAATTTGTATTTGTTCGCCAACTGTATTCGAGCAACTTTATGCCTAGGCAATAACTCCGGTTTCAACAGTTTTTTTTCATACGAAACATAGTCCGAGCTCTTCAAAATTTGCTGAATACGTCTGGTGGATATCGGTAAAGACAAAGCACTACGAATTTGACATGCGCTGATGTTGTCCTTTACCGCTAGATTTTTTATTTGCCTTTTGTCGCGGTTGTTAACCAATGGTGGGCGTCCAGAACGGTGTTTTTTCCGTAATTTTCCGGGTCTTTGAGTAATTTTTCCACCGTGTTTTCTACCAACATTTTCTGAAATTTTCCGGATTGACATCCCCATATCACGCAGTGCCACGATCCTTCCACGTTCTTTATCAGACAATTCGCAAGATTGGCCATTTGATTTTTTTTCTTTATGGAAATAACTCCTTTTTTGTCAGTTTTAATAGTTTACACAAAATTTTAATGTAAAAGTTCTATGTAATTAAACGTGCTTATCTATCGAAAAATGAAAGCAAAGTAATCTGTCCCATTTACTTATTTCGTTCGCGGAACTGAACGTTGGCATCTAAAAATAAATTTAACGGGAAAACCTTGCGGTACTTTTCCAAATCTTTTTGCTCATCGCTCAAGCACGCTACAACCAAAATAAAACAGTAAGAGAGAAAACGAAAATCGGAGTTTTCTGGACAAAATAATGTTTTAAGTCTTTGTCCCACTTACTTTTTTCGCACACCTTATATCCAAGTCGGCCCGGCGACTTACTTACTTTATTTTGTATTGATAATGCGAGTGGGTTGTAAAAATAACCAATAACTGAGGTGAATTAAGAATCACTCAATAACTCACTTGAGGAGCTATTGAGATTTCTTTTGGAACAGTTTAGTTTATGTTTCGATGAAATTTGTAGGGTAAGAATAGTTGAATTCTGCTTGATTGTTTGATGTTTTGTTCTGCTGCATTATTTTCGAGATGATGCCGTTTGATTTTGCTGAAATGACAGCGGTAAAGAGGGGAAGAAGGTTGGTTTGATGGATTTTTGTTTCGATTTGCATAATAGCTTCGCTTTTTACCAAATTTTAATGACAGAGGAATAGGAGGTGGAGTGGACCGGTTGCCGATTTTAGATGGAAGGTTATAGAGCTCAGATGTGAGTAAGAGAACTTCGGCAGGCTTGGATGTACCTACTGAGGTTTTCGTGAACTTGTCATTAGACGTGACCTCTTGCGAGAGCAATTTCTTTGTCGGGAATATGGGATAGGTGCGGGGCGTATACTGCGACTTGATCAGCATAAGCAAGTTACGGTAACTTGAGAATTTGAGATGCAGCATGCAAGCCGATTGCTCTTCAAACTGTCTGAGCACACCTCGGCCATGTGTTTATGTATGTATGTATGTATATACATAATTGCAAATGCAACATAAATTGCACAAGTCACTAACGGTAATTGTCGTGCCTTATGTCCGCCCACCGCCCACCTATTTTCAACATGATGTACATATGTATGTGCGATATTTGCCTAGATATAAATTGGTCTCTCTCTGTCTCTCCCACTTATTTTCGGTTTGACGTTGTGCTCAAGCGCCTGGAAAATGCCACTAACGATGTTGTTACCGCCGTTTTACCGTTATCGTTAGCATTTATCGCAGTCGCCTCTAAATGCTGGCGAAAATTTAGATTTTCTGCATGCATTTACAATTTGGTCAAGTGCTTCACAGGGGACACAAAACATATTTGCCAAAAATTAGAAATAGTGCGTTGAATAGTTGATTCATGATTCTTGATGAAGAGCTGCATTGTTCAAGGTTCATTTGGGGTTCGAGTGAGAGAACGGTTTGTGAGTGGTTACTTCAAAATAATTGAACACAGTAGATGTGCGTTGAAAGCCATCAATTCTCCTTTATTTACTTTCTAGCTGGAACTTACTTGTCGTCCTTCGTTTTCAATTAACCCTCAGTTGTAGTTTTACATTAGATACATTTTTAAGAATGGCTTTCTCAACCATCTTTCAAATGCAATTTTCTGTGAGAGTTCGTAAAGTTGCATTTACTTATTAAAAGTTATCCGCATCCCTTTCAAAACAATCAAGGAGAGAAGGAGCAGCAGCATTTGCTAACTAAAATGCAACTGGCCAAAAAGTTCAAGTGGAGCCCCACTCATCGGTGCCATGGGAATGCATGAAATTTTATCTACAATATGTAAGTAAGCAAGCAGACAGATACCATGTATTGTACATACATACATACACACTGTACGTATGTATGTGGCAATATGCCATGAACATTCGTTGTGGATCCCTTTCGCTGATTGAAATGTTTTGCCAGCGCTTAGCATTTAAAGTTTAATGCAATGGTTGCCACAGGAAACGGAAACGGAACGATGTGTGCAATAAATTGGACGTACAGACTAGTGTAACGCAAATGCAGCAAGCGATGAAGTACCACACTGGACTGGAGGGTCGCTTACAGTCTCTCAGGGAGAGACAGAGAGGGAGAGGCACTTGGACTTACAATCGGACACAGCAGCAGCAACAGCAGGAGCATCACCAGTACTCACATTAAAAGTTCAAATGCCACGAGAGAGGAAGAAAAAGACAAACCAACCAACGAATTAACGAACGAACGAACGGAGGAAAGAAGCAAAAATAAAATTCCGCTTAAAAATTAGTACATAAGTGCTTTAAGCGAAAGTAGAGACAAAGAAAGAATACTGCAAATAAAAGATACACTAGTCATTGCACAAGAATCTGTGAATGTGTGAAAAGAGAACATTTCAGCAAGCAAAAATGACAAGACGAACAGGAACAGCAGAAATAGGAACACGGGATGAGAACAAGCTGGTCGTTAAGATCCAACTATCACGCCTACTCAGTGTTGCCGAAACTTTTTCAGCAAAAGTAGCTAAAGCAAGGTCTAAAAGTAGCTAACTTTCTTAAAAAATAGCTGAAAAAGTAGCTAAAATGAGAACAGTTTTTTTTTAATACAAATTCAACTTATTTAATTCAATGTTGTTATTATTTCATCGATGACCACCAAATCATCGCTTTCATCGCTTTTATAATTCGCCTTTCTAAAACACTTTGCCGGAACGTCATACTCGAAACAACATTTTCCCTGTCGGCGTAATCCATATCTATAAGTCAAATCTCATCTTAATATGTATATCAATATTTGAAATAGTTTTTTCTTACCTTATGGCCAAAATAGAGCTTAGCACCGTGCAGTTCATTCTGTTTCTTAATTAAGTTTTAATTAAGTTCACCTGACTGAAAAGGCGCTCTACTTCACGGAAGAGGCAAAATTTTTAGTGCGAGGCAAGCTATCTCCTTGTATGGATTGGTAAAGGTCGAGTCTTTAGAATTAAACACTTCGGGCCAGAACTTCTCCGTATTTTCAACATTTTGCCTGGTGTTATTGCAAGTTATCATATTGCCTTTTTAAGTTGTCTACGTCTTCCACTTTAAAAAAAGGTTAAAAGTTCAATAATTCTTTCTTTCCTGGCGCGCAATACATTTCCGACCGAAAATTTATTTTTAATTATAAACTTCTTTCGGCATAAGTGACGCTTTCCTGACGCTTGCAAAAAGATATTAACTTTTTGAGTGATCGCTATCGATAAAGATATCGATGGAATACAAATATGCAACCAGCTCCGATATTTGTTCACTTTTATTTCAGCTAATTGTAGTTTTTGAAAATATCTAGATTTGTAGCTAATAGCTATTTTACAATATTTATAGTAATCGGTCTTAAAAAGTGGCCAAATCTAGCTACAAAGTAGCTGATCCGGCAACACTGCGCCTACTATCGGTGTTTGTACAGCATTCCAGTTTCAGGGGAACGGCAGCAAGTACTAGTTGAAAGGCCTTATATGAAACGGAATGAAATTTATAAAACAAATGGAATTGCAGGCAGTTATCGAACCGTTTGAATGTTACAAATTCAAACAACAAATTATTCAATCATTGTAATAATAATTTAACCAGTTGCAAACTGGTGAAACATGCTAAATTGAAACCATTCCTACTCGATATATCTAGACTGTATAAAAGTGTGTTTGTAGCCATAATCTGAGGCATGTTCAAATGTCTCGGCTAAACAAATTGACCTTCATTTTCATAGCCAACGTAGTATGAATATGCTATGCCAAACTAATTACTTGCTAAAAGGGCAAACAAAAGCCATAAAAGCAACGCAAAAACTAAGCCTCGACAAAAAGAAATGAAGTGAGTCGCTGGGTCGACTTGGATATTCCGTGCATTGAGTGTAAATTCATATATTCAATTTTATAGCTCGGCCGTTTTTATTCATATTTTTATTAAATTTGGGGGAACACGTATTAGTGTTCTAAATTATCCATCTACTGTCCGAATACGATAGTTGTAGCTTTTATAAGTAGTTCCCGACATTAAGGGGCTCAAAATATTGTTTACAAAAAAAAAAAAAAAAGCACTCTTTCGGACGGACAGACAGACACGTCTCAGTCGACTCGACTATTGATACTGAACAAGAATATATATACTTTATACTTTACAGGATTGGAAATGCTTCCTTGCCTGTTACATACATTTTGGCGACTTAAATATACTATTTCATCCAATGGATGCATGGTATAAAAAACAACAACAACGTTGCTAACAATGGAGATGAGAGGCCTAGTCACTTATCTATGATCACACCCTTGTGTGAGATATCCAGAGTGGGGTGTGGCGGTGGAGGACATGCAAAACAAAAGCCATAGGATAAACAAAAGCAATAACGACAACAACAACCACAATAGTCCGCAAACACACTCGAGTGCCAATCAATGGAAGAACAAAAACTATTCAATAGAATCCAAACATGTCTGAATGCCAATACGAGGGTTACTCTCAAACTTTTCGCAATCAATACAACAATAAAAATATGTATTGCCATCGTTCTTCAGTATGTATCAGTATACGTACGTCCGTGTGAAAGGCTTTGTTTTTACGGCCGGAGAACCAAAGAAGTCAAATCGGAATAAAAATGGCCGAGTTATACGTATAAACGTTTTCTTAAGTACTCGCTGCATATAGGAGTGAGTGAGATAGCATGCGAATGAAATTTAATATATGAATTTTCACTTGAAGCATGGTATATCCAAATCGGCCCGGCGACCTACTTACTTCGTGGATACATACTTACACGATCTGTTTAACCAAATCATCGTTTTCGCTGATGACCTAATTTTTCATCAAGGTGGCTCGAAAAATAAATGAGATCAACCTAAAACTCCAAAATATGTTTTGTAAGTCAATGGCACCTAAAAATCAAATTCGAAAAATGTGAGTCGATCCTATGTAGACCACCTGTAAATGCAACAACAATGTTCCACGGATCAACTGCGACCAAAACATGAATAAATCAGACGTAGTAAAATACCAAGGAGTACACCAACAAGCAAATCGATAACGCAAAGAAAAGCTTACACATATGTAGGAACTTCGTGGCACCAAGCCCCAACGCACATTGGGGAATTGGGGCATTGCTAGCAATAGTTTTTGGTATTTTATTATTGCTTGGTGAAATAAGTATAATTTGTAAATGTTTTTGAAATAATGAACGAGGCAGATAGCCCCCACGGCCGAAAACAGGATTTTATCCACATAAGTATGCTATATAATTTTCGTCGTTGCATTTTCTTCAATTTCAAGTCAAGATTCATTCAAGAAAATCCAGAAAGTGTTCAGACCAATAGGTCCAATATCATTATCATCGTCATTACCAACCCCTAAAAAGAGGCAAATGACATTGGCAGAGGAATTTTGATTCCAATAGACTAATGCATCTTGCCAATAGACCAATAGACGAAATTAAACAATTTACCTCCCGAATACAATAAATAGGCGCCGTCCGCAGTCACAATCAGCCACAGTGTATTATTCCATATTGTTTTCGGTAGCTGACCTGATTTTCTTATTTTCCCGCGTCGTTTGGCTGTTTTCTCTTCAGCTTCAGTTCAAAATGTTCAAGGT
This sequence comes from Drosophila sp. 14030-0761.01, assembly GCA_018150735.1. Lineage (NCBI taxonomy): Eukaryota > Metazoa > Arthropoda > Insecta > Diptera > Drosophilidae > Drosophila > Drosophila sp. 14030-0761.01. Next base: position 4,039,222 of record JAECWO010000003.1, read on the forward strand.
AACTTATTAAAAATAATAAATTGTTATATAACTTTAGAAAAAATAAGTTATTCTTCATAAGCAGATTGCTGGGTAAGTAATACAAATTATTGTATTTTTATTGTACCTATTATACCCTTGCAAAAAGGGTATATTAATTTTGGTCAGACGTGTAGAACGCATAGAAGGAGCCATCTCCGACCATATAAAGTATATATATTCTTGATCAGCATGACAAGACGAGCTCAAATCCGTTTGTCTGTCTGGATCAACAGCTTCTCCTCCTAGACCGCTATAGCTACGGAGCTGCAATTTTGCACGAAGTCTTGTATATACTGCAGGCATTGTATATCTCGGATTCATCCGGATCGGACGACTATATCATATAGCTCCCATAGGAACCATCGGTCGAAAAAACGGATTTTTACACCAGGGTCTTTACATTTGGATAACTCTTTTTAGGGATCTAATAACAAAAGAGCTTGCAAGGGTATACAAACTTCGGCATGGCCGAATTTGTTGAATGCCCCTCGTATGTTCATAAATACAAACTGGATAGAGAGAAGCAGAAGGCAGTAAAGCGACTCATGGACTTCTCCTTTATTTTGCTCTTGTAGGAAGAGAAATCAGATAATTAGTTAAAGTTGAAAGAATTGAGTTAAATCGTTGTTTAACTTTATCATAGATACAGACAATTACATACATACATAGATTTACATTTATATAATAGAAATTTGAATTATAGTTCAACATTAAAAAAGATTTTATTTCATCATACAATCATCGAACATTTTGTTGTGAATTTTTATATTTTTTTTTTGGGTTTATTTTGTGGCTTAGGATTTTTGGTAACGTTCGAACTAGAAATTTAGTAAATAAGTGAGAGTGTGTGGGATAAAATGATTCATGAGGGGAACTTTCAAATAGACGTGTGTTAAACAACCCATTTGTGTGTTTGTCTGTCGGTGGATGTGTGTGTGTGTGTGTAGGTGTCTATATTGTGAATTTTTGTAAGTTTGCTTCTTAAATGTCCTGTTCTATTCCATGTTCGTACTCAATTGTAGTTGTCCTTGTTGCTGGTAATGCGCCCGATCCAAAAAATAAATCCTTGTCGTGCAAGGCGAATGTCAATCGGTGTGAAATAACCAGTCCATGGGCACTCCATAGATGTAATTCAATTGCAATTTCGTATAGGCTATCACACCGCTCGGGCAATACGCCATTGCATCCTGAACGGTAATCCATTTGGCAACCTCATCACCGGCGCACACAACTTGCAAATAGACAATGCCATCTAATGCGGTATGAGTGATGATTCCCATTAGATTGTTGCCGCTGCTGTTGCTTCCACTGCTGCTGCTGCTGCTGGCCGATGAGGTGTGGGTGGTGGAGGAGGTTGATGGATTCAGGTTGATAACCATATTTGTGTTTATTATTCACTTGTTTGTTTTTCTTTTCTTGTGTTTTTCTTTTCTTTTATTTTTTTTTACTTTTATTTGGAAATGTGCCAACTGTGGATCTGGTACGCGGCAAAGATCGTAACCAAGGGGCGCCCCCTCACTTGAATTCAAACACGAATTTTCTAATTGGTTAACTGGAAATTGAACGTAATGTATGGGACCCTCTGGTCGTTTACCGCAAAAACGGAAATAAGTCCACGAATTTCGCTGCTGCTCGTGCAGATGGGGGAGAGGAAGGGGAATTTAAAAAGTTCTCATCCGTTCCGCACTGCTGTTCGTTTGCATCAATGCAATCCTTTTTTCGGGCTATACTTTTTTTTTTTTGGTTTTTATTCGGGTCGTGCCGGTTCCGATTTCGGTTAAGTTTAGTTCTTTTTTTTGAATTAGCGGTTATATTTATCGTTGGGCTCGAGGGGTTATTCGTATTTCTCGTTTTTTTCTGCAAACTCTTATTTTCGTGTGTTTTACTTGTTTTTGATTTTTGTTGTTTTTAAGGATTTTTTTGTAAAATTTAATTCATATATAAGGCGAGAGAGTGTGTGTGTATGTGTGTATGTTAGTTGTGTATTATAATGAGTGACAAACCAATGAATATGTGATTTATATAAGGCTGGATATATGGATGATCGAAATATTGTGTACTAAAACTACAAATAACGCAAATGTGTAACACTGGGATTGGAACACTGGGATCGGACCATTGAGATTGAAACATTTAATCACTGGGCACAAGAATACGGCAAAGGATATCAAACTCAATAATCGTGTTTCCTTTCCTTATACACTGCATAACGAATTTGTGGCACATTACAGGGTATCTGTGAGTCGTTCCCCTATTTTAATGGAGTTTTTTGTTTTGTCATTGTGAGAGTTAACATCTGGATTTTATCTACTATTTTTCGGTGGCAACAAATGAACTGAACAAATGAAACTTTTGCACGAGGAAGTTGTTGACACGACAATAGTTCTCTCTCTCTCATTCTCTTTACCCATTTACCATCTTGCCGTTTCTCCTTTTGTCTTTCTCTCTCCCTCTTACTCTCAAGCCACCCGCTGTGTTTAGTGCTTTATTTATAGCGGTAAGTGCATCGCGTAAATCACTAACTCGCACACACACGCGTACACACTCACACACACACACATACATGGAGCTCAGATCAGCTTAGCTTAAGCTTCCTCCAAGCAACACACACACATTCACACAAGCCCCCAAAAGCAATTAAATTGGAATCGCCCAACAGTAAAAAGCGGATGGCTTCGGATTGGAAAGAGAAGTCGCTGGATATTATGGGAGTTTGCGAAAAGAACGAGATAGACAATCGAAACGGAAATTAATTGCGGATTGTGTGAAAAGTGAAAGGCTAACGCCCTTCCACTCTCACATCCACTCCTCCTCCCCCTCTCCCTCCCCCTCCCACTCCCGATCCTTTGACAAAACCTTACAAAACTACCCAAGGGCGTGGACTGACTTTTGACATTTTGCCAACTCATTGCGAACTCATGTCCAAATATAAGATGTTTGCATTATGTCCTTCATTTCACTCATGTCACTCCTGCTCTCGAAATCCGATTCAGGCCTCTGTTTGTCTGTTGTCGATCCCTTTGACAGGGACAAGTATAAGAACGAGCCTTAATTAAGTCATCGTTACATGCACATTTTTGGCCTGTGTCCCACTTCATTTAAAATCCCACTGAGCTCTGTGAACGAAATTAAAAATGAAGTCAACACTTGCAGTCCTCGGTGGACGAGTCGTCCAAGTGGCCCTGTTATAAAGGCAACGAAACAACGAGGATCCGGGTTCGAATCCCATACACTAGGTGTAAATGGAGTGCTTGCTGGTGCTTGTAAAAATTGTTAGGTTGATACTTAGTTTGCAACAACATCCCATACTACAGTAAATGAATAAAAATAAATGGGTAAGTTGACACAAGTGAATCTTTGAGCATTGTAAACAAGAAATATCCGTTAAATCTTCCTGAAATATTTGCCAGGGTGGTAGTCCACTCCCTCCCCCATCTGCCCCATCTCTAGCTCACCCTCACACATCCCGAAAAAGTGTATGAGATGCAGTTGGCAACGTCAGTTCCGGTTTTCTGTTTCTAGTCAAGTGTAAGATATTGGGAAAAGCAATGCATTCGCTCACACACACATACAGGAACATAGACACACCCAAGAACACACACAAACCTACTTCATAATGTCAGATTGTTGGCAATTGATACATTTCTGAAAGGATAAAATTTCCCATGCGAAGTTAACGTAATGAATTCAACATATCGTGTACCCAGTAGTAGACTCAAATGATCTACCATACCAATAGAAATATTTTCAAAAGTTCCACTATGAATTCTATCCTTCTATCAATATCGATCCTAATACAATCTCATTGACAATTAAGAAAATTGGAACAGACGATTTTAAACACAAGCTTGATTCTTAAAGTTACTGGAAAAATTAAAAGCAAAAATAAACTCTAAGACGATCATATTTTGGAGAGAAGGTATGTTGATTTTTTGACGATGTCTTTGTTCGTACGCTTGCCGGGGTCATTACACTCACTACGAGTGTGGGTAGAAGCGACAGTTTGAAATCTTTTACATAAGCGACCAATTTGTTAGACAATCAGAAAAATGTATTGTTTACACTAGTGTACAGTTCGGACAAAAGCTGTGTTCGTTATCGATAGCTTTGATTGCTGTCGCCAGTTGCTGCCTCCGCTGCTTGGGCCAGTGTGTTGTGCAAGAAGATTGACTTTTAAATGTTAACCTCGGAGAGGTCAACATGATGTGGCCAAGTTCAACGACTGACACAAATATTTGCCAGTTACCTTTTGTTCTTGTTGGTCTTTCCTTGTGGGGGTAGGTAAGGGGTGGTAAGAGGGTCACAAAATGATGATGCTGCTTGCAGTTGTGCCAACTTTTAGCTTTGCTTGTTAGTTTCGTGTAAACAAGTGGGTAAGGAAAAATAAAAATGGAGCGAGAGGAAGAGAGAGTGAGAAGAGAGAGAGAGAGAGAGAGGGAGAAAAAAAAAACTGCGGGTCATTTGAATGCATGTTCATGGCCAGTTACCATCGATGATAAGAAGGACGAACCAAGGGAGGGAGAGGAACGGGGGAGGTAGAAGGCAAAGTGGAAGAAAAGTCAACATAGACGTACCATGATTGTGGACAGAGGCGCAGGAGTCAACGCCAATGGCAAATATTTAGCTCTCGGCTGCACTTGAGATTAACTCTCACACACTCACACACACATGCACACACGCACACACACACAGATGCATTAGGGATGGTGGGGCGCGGTATAGTGGTAAGGACAAGTGAACACAAAAGCAAACTGAAGCAAAATACAAACACACTCAAAAGTGAAAATGGAAAAAGTTTCAATGGTTTTATCATGTTTACTTTTATTTGTGTCACTGAGTGGTTGTATAAGCCCCGAACATGGACACGGCCAAAGCAAGAGCACGACCAAGACTAGGGCTAGTGCTATGGGATAGGGATACGGATACGGATAGGGATAGGGATAGGGATTTTGACAGGAACTTGGGAGCACACACACGGCCGCAAATACACACATACATACATGTATGCACACACATAAGGAGTGGGGAGAAGCGTATGTTCAACACACTCAAGGGAGATCACTGGCTGCTGGCCGTGAAGTGCTGCCCGGACAAGTGACAGCTTTGGATTTTCGAGCAAAGGACCCAAGGACAATGAAATTTGCCCAAGGAGCAAACGCGCCAGCAACACCTAATACCAACAGCAACAACAGCACCACTGCCAAAAGAAAGCAAGACGAGGTGCGTTTGAACAGTAAGCAGAAACAAATCGTGGTGCAGAAGTTCTTCCCTTTGTGTCATATTGAATGCGAGCTTTAAGCACATTCGAACAGCGGAATTGCGAAAGCAAATGTATTTGCCGACTTCAATTTGATACTCACTCGAGCACACCTCGTACTCTAGGTAGGTCGAGTGGAATGGAGTGGGGGGGGTAAGGTAGAAAGGGAACTCCTGTGTTGGACTTGGGCTTGAGCCTCGGTGCTTGAGTGGTTGACATTGTTGCCGTTATGCCTTTAATGTCAGTTCACTGAATCTCTCCAAGCATGCGAGTGTGTGTGTGTGTCTCCCTCTCACTGCGTGTGTGTGTGTGTGTGTGTGTGGCTGTGCATTGTCATCCACCTCACCTCAGTTTACTTAATAAGCTGCTGCCTCTGTCTCTGTCTCTGCCTATGCTCCATTGAACTCATGATTTGGCACAGTTTATGTTGGTCTCTGTCTCTCTCTCTCTTTCCCTCTGCCATTGCCAGTCTCAGTATCAGCCTCAGTCTTTCTATTTCTATCTCAAGTTCCTGTTGCATAACAACAGAAACGACAATTTGTAAGCCTTTTTTATGCGGCAAGTTCTTGCCAAAAGGGAGTCTTTTTACATCCAAAAATAAATGATCACAAATCCGAATGGCAAAAGACTCCCAAAAAATTGTATTTAGGTTTGCGTTTAGGGGTCATAAGCTAAGAACTACTTGAATAGTTATAAAAAAAAAAAATTTTCAATGGCATTATTATACCTTGCATCCATGGGATGAAATGGTATATTAAAGTCGCCAAAATGTATGTAGATTATAGATACATATAGCCATGTCCGTCCGTCTGTCAGTAAGAGTGCACAGATCTCAGCAATGATAGAGCTACCAAATTTAAATTGTAAGCTCGAATAGTGTATACGCTGATCAAGTTCACTTTTCTTTTAGCCACGCCCCCTTTCGCCCCAAGAATTCGATAAAAGGTGATTTTCTTGCTCAATTTTTATCATATCGCAATTTAATTTGGGACACTAATATATGATGTGAGTATCTATCATTCCACCAAATTTTATAAAAATCGTATTGAAAATAACCTAGTTATATGTAGAAACATTTTGTACTTAAAGCGGTACAGGGGCGGATTTCGCCAGTTGGGCGTTAAAGTGCTCGTGTTTACATAAGAGTGAGCGAGATAGCATGTATAAGAAATCGCAGCAGCTAAAAGAAAGAAATTTATTATATGGATTTTCACTTGATGCATGCCAAGTCGGCCCGGCGACTTACTCACTTTATTCTTGAGATCTTAATATGTACAATGTTCATACATGTGAATGTGGAGTGCTCGTATTTGTCTATAAAATAAACATTTACTATCAGAGTAGTAAATATGCATACCAAAAAATCTCAAACAAGCGCCAAAAACATTAGTTTCTATGTGTTGATCAAAGTGGACGAGGGCACAACTATTTTTTTGCTCGCAGCTGTACATAGTATTTTTCACTTAGCTTTTTATACCCTTGCAAAAAGGGTATCTTAATTTTGGTCAGAAGTGTGCAACGCATAGAAGGAGGTAATTCCGACCATGTAAAGTATATATATTCTTGATCAGCATGACAAGACGAGTTCAAATCCATTTCTCCGTCTGTCTGTCCGTCTGTCTGTCTGTCTGGATCAACAGCTTCTCCTCCTAGACTGCTATAGCTACATACATAGCTGCAATTTTGCACGAAGTCTTGTATATACTGCAGGCATTGTATATCTCGGATTCATCCGGATCGGACGACTATATCATATACCTCCAATAGGAACCATCAGTTGAAAAATGAGAGAATTTCAGAATTTAAAATTCTAAAATTTAGATCAATAACTTCGTTCTTATTTACCCGATAATTATGAGACTTAACATTTGGCAGTTATTTATACATCCAAACGTGATCAAGAGCGGACTTCTATATCATATAGCAATCGGACCACAAATAGTTTTGCTTCTAAAAACTTTTTTGTTTCCTCTGCTATCATCATCAAACTTGGTAAATAACATTTGCACATAACAAGATATAATCCTGCCAAATTATCAAAATCGGATAACTATATGATATACATAGCTGTCATACAAACAAATGAAATAAAGTAAGTCGGACCGACTTGTATATACAATGCATCAAGTGAAAAAAACTACTTTGAATTTCATATATTAACTTTATTTCTCGCTCACTCTTATGTGTGTGCACTTAAGTAACCATTTTTATGAATTTGGTGGAATGATAGATGTCCATAACATATATAAGTGTTCCAAACTGAATTCCGAAATAATATTGCGAGAGAAAATCACTTTTATTGCTTACTCTATTTAGGGATTTAGTAGCAAAATAGTATGATTTAAAATTCATATAAAATTTGATCAAGCTGTCTAGTTATGATAGCAATAATCAAGTATTTATACAAATAAATCATAGCAGTATGACTGTTAAAAAAAAAAAAAGTAGCACAAGAACTTGCAAGCGTATACAAACTTCGGCATGGTCAAAGTTAGCCAGGCCTTCTAATTATTATTAGTATTGTAAGCTTTGTTCACAAAATGACTGACAGTGAACCGGAAATTAAAGTATACATAGTCCCTACACTAGTTAGATCAAAAGGTGAACTCAGAATGCATTGCCATTGTAATTCCCAACTGGTTTGAGCACTGCGATCCCACAGTCGCTTGTAAAGTTAACTCTTAAGAAGCTGGCATACAAACTGTCTATATATTTTTATGGTTTACTTATTTTCAGGACTAGTAAAGAAACGATTTGGAAAATTAAATTATACTCTTTTATTTTATTTATTTGGTTTACCTTATCTTATCTGGAGTGTAATAGCCATATATATGTATAGTAAGTACATATAGAAACTTGATATAAAATGCTTGTAGTTTCGATTAAAGGATTTTGTGTTGCTGTTGGCGTTGCAAGCTGCAAGGCGCCTTCTGATTAAGTATAATTTATGTTGGCCAAGTGGCGACCATTAGCGCCACATCGTCAAAGCCATTGCCATACCGTTGCCACGGTCGTACCCAAACACTCGTACCCATACCCATCCCCAAGCTCATCCTCATCCCCATCCCCCTCCCCATCCCCATTTTGCAACCTCATCCTTATTGTCGTTGTTGGCCATGATAAATGCTTCACATTAGCGCGCAATGGCAGCAAACAATAAATCCCATCTCCATTTCCATCTACATCTCTGCACCCTCGGCTCGGTTCCCTTCATCCATGATCGGTTCGGTTCGGCTTGGACTTGTTTGTTTTTGCCATTGGAGCGGTGATAAGAGCGGGGGGTGGGGCTGCGAAAGTGGAGGGTGAGAGTGTTTCGTTAATTTCGCTGCGGGAATTTTAAATCATCTTTAAATTAGGGTCATGCAAACTCAATAAACCAAATGCGGAAGTATGCCATAAGGACGTTTGCCCGGCAACTAGTAGAGGAGCAGAATGTAAGGTAACGAATTGCTTGGGGAATGCTCTACGTGTATGTGTGTGTGCAGCAACAACTCAATTAGTGGCACACACACACAAGAGCGCGCGCACACACACACACACACATAACATAGAGCGAGGGAAAACATTTGCCACAATTTGGCAAACAAATCACGTAGGACCTGGCGTTTCCTCGCCGATTCCCTTTACACTCACTTCCCACCATTTAGTCCATTACATACACATACACAGATATATCTAGATACATATATACATATATATGTGTGTGTAGGTATATATATGTCTTCTTAAGTTGTTCGTCTTTATTTTTTACATTTATCTGGAGTATAAATAACTAAAGCAAAACTTTGTGTGTGAACAACCGAAAAGACGAAATGTTTTCAAGGGGGAAAAACTCATTAGAGGTTGGATTTTTTTTTATATAAATCGTTAGCTTTGATTTTCAAAAATATGGACTTCAAATTTCAAAACTATATTCACATTTGATTAGATCTTATGAGCAATTAGACCGAGCGGTCTCTGAATACAAGATTTTAATGAACCGATCATCGACCACTTTGTTGCATGTCTCAATATTATGCAATATTTCGCACAATATTTCGCACAATATTTTGCAAAAACTAAACGGTTTTTTCAAATGTCTAAAAGTGCTTATTATTTCAGATAGTGCACTTTTCAAGCGGTGCACTTGAATAGCCCATTAGAAGTAACTTTCGATCAAGTTAATTATTTTAAGTAAAAGTAAATAAAAATGTGACGCCGAGAAGCGTTATCGGAAGCCGATAAAAAGAAGCGGAAAAGTTCTTTCAAATTATTAAAGAAGCAAATCGAATTATGGTGAAAATATAAAAGGACGAACTCTTACCGCTCTATCAGCTCAGGATAATCGTGCAATCCCCCGAAACACGTCAAAATCGACTGACTCTTTGGGCAAAATTAAAACTAAAACTCCCAACACACTTCTCGGATAGAGAGTGAAGACGTCAACTTTTTAGATTGGCCCCTCTTACTCAGCTGATCTGGAATTATTATTTAAAAGGCCCATATTGGCAGTTTTCTTACAAACAAAAATATAAAATTAACCCAACTTCAAAATAAATGATTTTAGTTCAAACCCTAAAGAATAAATTTGTGGAACGCAAAGTATATTAAAGTCGCCAAATATATGTAACAGCAAGATGAAGGCATTTTCGACCCTATAACCCCATGACCCTATATGTATTCTTGATCAGAGATTGAATTCGTTTGTCCGTCTGTCTCTCTGGATCAACAGCTTCTCCTTCTAGAACGCTTGGGCTAAAGTTCTGAAATTTTGCACGTGGTCTTGTATAATTCGCAATGCGAATTTCGCATTCATCCAGATCAGACAAGTATATCATATAGGAACCATTGGTTCAAATCAATAACTTCTTCGTTTTCTCGGGATTATCACGAAACTTAATATTTGTCAATTTGTTATATATCAAGTCCGTGCCCAAATTTGATCAAGATCGGATTACTGTATCCCAGAGCCCGGCCTTTTGGTTATTTTTGCTATTGTTTTTCTAATGTCTGTATGATGAGTTGGATCATCACGATATGTAGACAGTATTGCCTCTTTTCCATTTGTTATTAGAGTCACTGGGTTGAGTAGCGCTACTCTTCGTTGTTTTAAAGTATCTATTGAAATTATTTCAAAGATATTTTTGCTCGGTGCCACTTTGAGTTGGCTGAAAAAATTGTCCTAAGTCACAGTATTTCATTGGTATAAAGGTCGCTAATCTGAATTTTTGCAATAATTTTCTTACCATGCTTTTAGAAAGCATCACTATTTTTCGCACATCGTCGTTCTTAGTGACGCAGGATTTATTTTGTATGCTCTGATGTCTTGTAGTGAATTTCAAGACATGCGAATTTGTATTTTTCAGATCCTTTTGTGTTATGCGGGATAATGCATCCGCAACAAAATTGACTTTTCCCTTGAGACATTCTGCAGTAAACTCAAACTCTTCTAAGTTTAGTCTCATTCTTCTAGTTTTGACATTGGATTAACCATCGCGAACAAATATGTTAGAGGTTTGTGATCGGTTTTTATTAGGAATGCTTATGGGTTATTGCGGATCTTGTTCTGTTGTACTTTTATTACTTTTACTCTTTCGGACGGTATATGTATATACTACACGAATCTACATTTTAAATTTGGTAGCTCTATCATTTATAGTTCCTGAGATCTCTGCAATCTCACCGACAGACATGGCTATGTCAATTTCTCATTTCATGCATGGTTTAAAAAACACGAAAAAACAATACTAATAAAAAATCAATCATCCTATGTACTTTCCCCCTTAATATTTCTATAACTTAAATTTGTTTTGTTTGACGATTATTTTTTTACAGATAGATTTTAAAGCTATGTACTCATTGTAAGAACTGATTTCAATAGAGAATCAAAAAAAGTTTAACTGACCCAAAAAATAGTTAAATTACAAATTGTATTTGTCTCTTTTCAATGAGAAGTCATTCCTCTACACTCTTTATAATGCCTTTTTCAAAAACTTTCTATTCAGATTTAGTTAAAAGTATTCTTAAATGTGTAAAATTGGCTTAACGCATTGAAATCAGCTTGAAAAAGAAGTTAGTGATTTGGTCTTCTTATGTCTCTTTGTCGCTCAAGCGTTAGACAAATGATAATTCGAGGCGAATCAATGAAATGCGCTCTAGAGTGGGGATTGGATTTCAACTGTATGCGAAAATGTGCATTAATTACATTTTGCAAGAAATATGCAAATTCTGCAATTCGTTTCTATCTATCTCTACTCTTCGCGACGGTGACTCCACTCTGAATGGTGAATCTTTCACTTTATGCATATGCATAAGAGTCTTAAGTAATGCCATTGCCCCCCTGCCTGCCTTCCCTGCCCATTCACACCCCGCACTCCTCGTTTGCCAAATTATCGACACTTTAAATGTTGCAAGCGTCGCGACGACGCTTGGTTTTATATATTCTGGATGCCAGTTTCCCAGAGATCCCCGTCGACGTTTATGTAATCTTAATGTTTATGCAGCTTATGCTTCATAAATTCGCTTCCCTTTTTACTTGCCCTCCCCCTGCTTCCTCACCCTCTCGCTCTCAATCGTATTTGGAACTACGCGACGCGACGCGACGTTGTCTTCCGGGGCGGCATTCGCCATTTTGTGCTTTGCGCCCATTTGCTGCTGCGAATTTTTCGTTTCGTTTCTTTTCCCGTCTCTTTTTTCTCTTGCTTTTTGCTTTTGCTGATGTTGTTGTTGTTGTTGCTTTTGCCTGCACATCCGTTGCCATTTGTTTATTGCCAGTTTCATTGCGAGCCAGCGAGCGCATTGCCTTTTGCCAGCGTTTTTATTTCCTGTGCCGTCTTTGCCTCTTTTTGGCTGATGAAAATATTTTTACGACAAGTTTTTCGCGAAGATTTGCAACATTTGCAGAAAAAGCAGTGGCAGCAGTGGCATCTCACTCCAAACGGAAGAGGCACAAGTTGTGCGAATCAGCGCAAAAATGAGACCAAGCTGAAAAGGAAAACAAAAAAGAACCAACCAACGGAGAAGATCGTGAGGGTGAGGATAAGGATGAGGATTAGGGCTGGGGCTCAAATGAAACGCACACTTTGGCCATAAAACGTTTTACGTTTACTTTACCAAAATCTGCCCAACATCCTCTCTCTGTAGAAATAAACCCCTGACCTCCATATGCGTAATATGCGGAAGTGCGAAATTTGTCAAGTTTTATGTTAACATCAGAGTGAAATAGTAACAAGGGCGCGGGAGGGAGGTGCTGATGGTGTGCGGGGCTAGGTGGGTCCACATACAAATGTACATACTACACACATACATATGTATGTATGTATGTATATGTATGTATGTAAGTATGTACCAATGCCATTTCCCGTTTCCAACTCCCGCGCTCTCTCTTTACGTTCATGAATTTTGTATGCGCCAGCAGAATGCAAAATTATAATTAGGCAACCTTCCATTCCGCCTCCTACAGCCCTCTTCCCATACACCCCGGCACCCCTTCACCAACATGTTACTGATACCAGAAACAAACGAAGCGACAGCGACAGCAATAGCTAAATCTCTTTCCCTCGTTTTGTGTTGCTCTCTTGCTCTCTCTCTCTTTCGCTCGTTGCGTCTCTGTCGCTCCTCTTCGCATTTGTGTTTGGCATTTTGGCTCTTCAAAGTCCACGCACGTTCGTGCAAAAGTACATTTTATTAGCTTTGCCTTTTGCATTCTCTGCAACCATTTCTAATCAAGCCGACGGTGCTGCTCCTGTGCCGTTTGCGTCAGCCTCTGTGTGAGTGTGTGTTTGTGTGTGAATATCTCTGCTTCCTGTGCACTATGGGTGAAAATTCATTTTTCGGGTATTAATTCATAACTTATAAATTAAGCAAAATTTTTATTAATGTTATATACACGCCCAGAAATATTTTTGGAAACAATATTTTTTAATTCTATTAAGAAACGAATATTTAAATGAATATTTATTTACTGCAAAACTTTGTTTTACATAAAAATAAAGTAATGGTGTCGGAAAAACAAAATTATTATTAAATTCATGAGCTAATAAAAAAATAGTTTAACAAATTATTAGAAATTCTCTTAATTTTTAAGATTTTAGATACATCATCTAATTCCTCAAAAGTATGACCTGTGTCTTCAATTTCACATTATCAGGGGTGTCGCAGAAAACGCTAGCGATTTTGGCTACGTTTAAAATGTAAAATGCCGAAACAAAACGTTGGTGTCATGGAAACCCCCGACGTTTCATTTTCGGCAACATTCACAGCCACCGATTGGCACATCAGCTGACTCGATCGCCCCTATTTCGGTATTTCGATTGTCGCTAAGTGCAATAGGGTTGTGCAATTCAAAAATAAAATACTAACGTTTGGAATTAAAATTGTTATACATTTTTCGTAAACCAAAAATTATTGCTAATGTTATATAACAAGAAAAACTGTACTTATTTTGTAGAGGTACAGTTATCATAATGCAACACCAAAATATTTAAATTTATTATCGCGCGCAATATTGTAGTTGCATTGACAACCCTATAATTTGGCCAAATTAATCAAAAATTTAAAAACATTGAATTAAATACAACAAGATCGATAAAGGGGATTTACGGCTAACTATTGCGTTTGTAAGTCTACATCAGAGCCGGCCACGCATAGCCCCCGGGGGCCGAAGTCAAAACGCGAAACTCATGTATACGAGCCGAGCGCTTGCCGAAGCCACTACAAAAAATATTTGAGAACGTGAAAACAGAATTAGTCTCTCACAGCATTTCGATCCGAGCACTTCTGTGTCGCTCTGCTGAGAGGCTGCACATGAAAAAATGGATCCTTGCTTTGTTTTCTCTTTCTTTCTCTTGCATTTAATCGTGGACTGCGCTCGTTGTCTTCATTGCGGCGAAATTTGTTCAATTTTTATTTTGCGCAGTGTAAAGCAACATTGAAATGCACAAATACAAAGATACTTTTTGTGGGCTCTCTTTGTGGCCGGCTCTGGTCTAGATCAGAGCCGGCCACGCATAGCCCCCGGGGGCCGAAGTCAAAACGCGAAACTCATGTATACGAGCCGAGCGCTTGCCGAAGCCACTACAAAAAATATTTGAGAGCGTGAAAACAGGATTAGTTTCTCACAGCATTTCGACCCGAGCACTTCTGTGTCGCTCTGCTGAGAGGCTGCACATGAAAAAATGGATCCTTGCTTTGTTTTCTCTTTCTTTCTCTTGCATTTAATCGTCGACTGCGCTCGTTGTCTTCATTGCGGCGAAATTTGTTCAATTTTTATTTTGCGCAGTGTAAAGCAACATTGAAATGCACAAATACAAAGATACTTTTTGTGGGCTCTCTTTGTGGCCGGCTCTGGTCTAGATCAGAAACTCATGTATACGAGCCGAGCGCTTGCCGAAGCCACTACAAAAAATATTTGAGAACGTGAAAACAGAATTAGTCTCTCACAGCATTTCGATCCGAGCACTTCTGTGTCGCTCTGCTGAGAGGCTGCACATGAAAAAAATGGATCCTTGCTTTGTTTTCTCTTTCTTTCTCTTGCATTTAATCGTGGACTGCGCTCGTTGTCTTCATTGCGGCGAAATTTGTTCAATTTTTATTTTGCGCAGTGTAAAGCAACATTGAAATGCACAAATACAAAGATACTTTTTGTGGGCTCTCTTTGTGGCCGGCTCTGGTCTACATTCTCTTTTCTACACAATTCGTTTTTCGAAACAATGTTAACTGTTTTACACCACAATAAAATTTCGTCCATGCGATTTCTAGGTACATATTTGCTCTCTTCAACAGGTCATTGGATGCAGACCTGGCGGTGTTTAAAACAAATGTGAGCGAAATCATTTGGAATATTATTTAATCTAGACTCTTGCTTTTTTTTTGGTAGGCATTTTCCATTCTTTACAAATCTTCATTTAAGAGTGAAGTTGATTAAAATTCCTTGCACATATTCAAATGCAAATTTAATTATTTGTATTCGATCATATTAGAAATCATATCCTTCAGAAATCCAATAAATTTCAATTAATTTTGAAAAAGGCGACAACGTAATTTATTTAATTTGTGCTTACTTATGGCATATAACAAACTAAAATTGGTAACAAAATTTTTTTGTTAGAAAACAAGGTTTTTCCATTTCCAGCATGTTGGCAGGAGTGCTTTTGGGTGTTTTGGGCAAAAACGACTCTTGCTTGATTTTTTCACAGGCGTTTTCGTAACATAATAAATTTAATATGAAAACGCATATTTTCAGTAATTAATATCAAATTAATAATCAAAGTTTAACATAATTTGCTGCAAGCGCAGAATTAACCAAACGTTGGAGAAAAACTCGTAACTTTTCAAAACTGTCAAAAGAGGTCTCTGTGACACCTTTCATTTGCGTTTGGGGCGATTTTGGGGCGTTAGCGATTTCTGTGACACCCCACGTAATTTGGTTGTGCTCATTAAACAACTTGAATGCTTTTCTTTTTTCAAAATATTTGCTGTTTTTCTTGTTTTTTTTGCCATCTGACAATTTAAATTTTGCTAAAAATAAAGTAACTAAGTCGCCGAGCCGACTTGGATATACCATGCATTAAGTGAAAAATTACTTCGAATTTATAAGCCCAAATTCGTATATTTTTGATATCGTATATATTCTTGATTAGCATGACAAGACGAGTTCAAATCTCTTCCGTCCGCCTGTCTGTCCGTCCGTCTGTCTGGATCAACAGCTTCTCCTCTTAGACCGCTGTAGGTACAGAGCTGCACAAAGTCTTATACATACAGTATTTACTGCAGGCGTTAGGAACCATAGGTGGAAAGAAGAGTTTTAGATCAATAACTTCGTTCTTTTTCACTTGATCATTATAAAACTTAATGATTGGCAGTTTTCTATACATCCTAACGTACGTGCCAAATTTGATCAAGATCGGAGTACTATATCATAAAGCTCCCAAAGGAACAATCGGACAAAATAAGTTTTTCTTCTAAAATTTTTTTTTGGTTTCTTTTGCGATCATCGCCAAACTTGCTAAATAACATTTGCACATAATAAATAATACTGCCAAATTTGATATAGCTGTCATAGAAATGGAAAAACTGCATGCTGCATATCTATGTACATGACTCAAATTTGACTTTTAAATTCCTAACCAAACAGATTTCAGTACCAAGAACTCATTATAGCAAGATTTTTACAAAATTGATTTATCTCCTTTAAGAGATTCATATCTGGCCTGAAGGACCACAATTAAATACGTACAAAGGCTTACTTTTGGTTATACATCTTACTCAGTTTCCTTGCGCTGATCGATGGGCCCGTCGAATGCGTCGTAGCTGTGAAGTTGGTATTAACTCATGCCTAAAGAAGAAATGGTATTAGTAAAGGTTTATAAAAATCTTGCCTAATGCTGACTTAAATATTCAAATTAAACTAAAGAAATTATGTATTGACCTTAATCATCTAAACTAATTACTAATGGTAATTGAACTCATTATATTTTAATGTTTTATTTCATATTGTTGTGTTTGTACCTGAAGGGCTACAAACCGGCCTCCTGCTTAGGAATTTTGCCGATATGTGGTTGCAATGGGGTGAGGCTTCAAATGTTCGATGTGAGTCCTCTTCGGGTGCCTCAAGGAATTATTCTGGTGTTATGGACTGATTTGTCTTCTCCTCTTATGACTTCTGAATATTCCTCCCTCTTAACTGATTTCCCGTCGGGGGATCAGTGTGTGCTGGGTCCAACAGATTGTATGGTGGCGCAAATATTTGCCGCCTGGCCGAATATTTTGCCAATACGAGAAATCTCGGGGACCACAATTTAGCACTACTAACGGTCCCCCGGTGAACTCCAAAGATTTACCCCTTTGTGCGAGGTCTTGGCCTCCGCAAAGTATAGGGTAGTGACGTAATGCTGCTGAGACAACCAAATTATTCACTCATATACCTTTGATTGATTATTAAATATCACCTGTTTCGATTTCAGATTTCACTAAGCACTACACTTTTTCTTTTATCAGACTGATGACTTTTAGCTGTGTCTTAGATATTTTCACTATGGAAGAAATTACTTAACGAATTTACGTACACCACTTATGTGTATGGATGTAGTTGGGGCAAAGATAAATGTGGCTAGTTCTTAAGCTTCTCCCCTATTTATAAGCCCGGCTTAGAATATGCTGCGAGCTTTAACGGCATAACCGTATGATATTTCGCCCGTGCGCTTTGTGCTAGCGTGGGTGAGAGAGAGAGAGAGAACGAGAGCGCGATGAGCATAAGCATAGCTACTCCGTTGCTGTTCGTGACGTCGCGTCTTATCTTACGCGATAATTACCTCTGCAACATAAAAGCATACAAGCAGTTGCACCATAAATTTATTATCTCTAGTCAGGTTTCAAACCACAAATCTACGATCGCTATAAAATTCGACTGCACACTACAAATTTCAAAAAAATCTGAATAAAAATATCAAAGAAGCTAACTTCAACCAAGCCGAAGTTTGTATACCCTTGCAAGTTCTTGTGTTACTTAAACCCTAAATCGAGTTAGCTAAATGTAAAGACCTTTGAGTCGAAACTAGTATCTACACGCTATAACACGGCACGCATACATATGTACATATGTATGTATGCAAGCAGCATGCAATTGTTTTATACGTTTGTATGACAGCTATATGTATAGACATCCGATTTTGTTAAAATTTAGCAGGATTATAATTTATTATGTATAAATTTAAATTAATCTTTTGTTTGGTGACGATCGTTCAAGAAATAAAAAAGTTTTCAGATGCAAAGCTATTTTGGGTCCGATCGTTCGTACGGGAGCTATATGATATAGTAGGCTGATCTTGATCAAATTGGGCACGGGCGTTTAGATATATAGTAGACTGCCAAATATTAATAGTCATAATAGTCTCGTAAAAAATAACGAAGTAATTGATCTAAAACTCTATTTTCGACCGATGGTTCCTATTGGAGCTATATGATACAGTGGTCCGATCGTTTTGAAAATTGCAGATTAGCTGCCTATGGTATAGAAAACATTATATACAAAGCCATACCTCTAAAATTGTGCGACTTTTTTTCATGGCAGAAGACAGACAGACGGACATGGCTATATCAACTCGTCTTCTCATGCTGATCGAGAATATATATACTTTATAGGGTCGGAAACTATTCCTACTCTGCGTTGCAAACATCTGATTAATTTCATAATACCCTCTGCAAGGGTATAACAATGGTTGTGTTATACTTACGTTGGCACATTTTGCACTCAAAGCGATGCAAGCACGGATAAAGTGCACACAATTACAATTATATATATCCGTGCTAAATATTGTACTTACGGAAGGGTTGTAAAAACTTGTCACAAAAAATCACAAAATGCTTCCATTCAAATTGTAGTTCACATTACACGCCACCACGCACAAAACAAGTTCGATGCATTGCAATCGGAAAATTTTCATCGATCTATCGGGCTTCTGATCAGGTGGAGATTTATAGGGTAAAGTTATTAGACAGCCTCTGGGCAGTCTTGGGTAATTATGCCAAAACATTAAATTATTTTTTGCTACAAACTTTTTGAATACAGAAGTTTACTTGGATCAAAATTTCAATACAAATGTGAACGGAAACTAAATAAAGTAAGTAAGTCGCCGGGCCGACTTGGATATACCATGCATCAAGTGCAAAAACTACTTCGAATTTTCCGATTTTTATAAAATTTGATGGAATGATAGATGTCTATAACATATACAAAATTAGTATTTGGATGACTTCTCTCTTGTCCGCAAAGCAGTGCTTTCCTCGAACCATTATTTTAAAAATTTTTGGATCTTTTCGAATTCCAATGCCGAATTAAATTCCGAGACGATAAATATTGCGGAAGAAAATCTCTTTTTATTGAATTCCGGAGGCGTGGCAAAAAAAATAAATAAACTTGGTCAGCGTCTATACTACACGAGTCTACATTCTAAATTTGGTAACTCTAACATTTGTAGTTGCTGAGATCTCTGCACTCTTACGGACGGACAGACGGACATGGCTATATCAATTTCTCTTCTCATGCTGATCAAGAATATATATACTTTATAGGGTCGGAAAGTTTTCTTCTGCCTGTTATATACATTTTGGCGACTTTAATATACCATTTCATCCTATGGATGGATGGTATAAAAATATAGAGGTTCAATTTCTTTTTTGGAAAAATTAATTTAAAAAATTTTTTAGGATGGTGAAAGTCGTAAAAGCAATCTTTATTCTGCGAACGACACAGGTTCAAATAGCACTTCCGTCATATTACTTGCGTTTCCGAGGTGCATCCTGGGAATTTGCAAGCTCTTTTAGCTGTTCGGAAAATGTCCAACGTTGTCATGACGAATTTCCTCAGGTGGTAGATACATTTTCTTGTCGCTGCGAGTTTTATGAATTTCTTGTCTCGATATCGAAAAACTTTGGATCGAGCACAGAACGTACGCGACCTCTCACCGAAATTTGGCACTTGGTATCGGCTATCATTAGCATAAGGTCTATGTAATCTGTTGTACAGAATGTAGTCGTTTACCATTATCAAGTCAAGCAAATGTATAAAAATCCGATTTGTATATTTACTGCTCTTCAAAATAATTTTAAAGCGCCTAATAAGTTCATCCACAAGATCGAAACCACTCATAAGGCAATTGTACTCGTTGATTACATTGGGGCAATCGATTTCTACAATTATTTTTTATCAGATCGCACAAAATGGGATACTTGAGTCTTTGGTTGAGATTCATTTAGGAATGGATTTATTCCTAAGTAAGTCAATACGAGACGAACTACTTCATTGTCTTTCCAAGCTGTTAAGAACATTTCGAAAAGTTCTGTTTAAAAGCCACGAGATGCAATTTTGAGATCACTATCACAATAAATTCCAAGGGACTTCAAATATAGAAGAAGAGGCAATGGAGTCTAATAATTATCAAAGTAAATTGTATGAAGCTTTGAGATCTGGCTTTCCAGTTGGAACAACATTGTCTCCCGCGCCGCAATATATATGCGGCTTTTTTGGAAGGTATTGTCGCAGTAAGGACTTCATCTTTGTTGCGCATCTACACGTAAATGGTGTGTTATTGGAATAGACAGAAACTTTTCATTAAAATTAGTTACAATTGGCCGTATTTTATACAATGAATCGTGGTTAGCAGCATACTTAGCAGGCAACAAACTGTTATCGTTAAAATGCAATTTTGTCGTTATGGTTGCAAAGCGATTTTTAGACATTGCACTATATGAAAATTTTGCCATATTAAGAGCATTTAATTCAATTTTAAAAGTGTATGAATTCGAAAAGTTTTATTGCCGAATAATAGTTAAAGCATCAATGCACATTATTGCATACTAGTTTTTTCAACCTTTTCTAACACTGGTGAGAAAACTGCTTATGTAAACAAGTTTGAAACAAGTTTGGAACAAAACTTAATTCCTTCAATTTGACGAAAATTGTTGCTCGATTTTGAGTGTATATATTTTTTGATTAAAAAATATTATCGATTAAACTTAACATGAATTTGAAAAGGTCGGGTTTGTACTACGTGTTGGTAAATTCGTTTTGCAAAAATTAAACGTGAGTGTCTTAATATGTCTGAAAGTCTAAGCAATCTTCAAAGAAAAACTTTGGAAATAAATTTTCACTTTGAAGAGAGTTTTAAAAAAATGTCCACCTGTTTCCAGTCTAAAACTTGTAGTAATAGGTAGTATCATTAATTCTGTGTAAAATATGTAAGCCTCAATAGCTACAAATAGCCACTTTTCTTGCAATTGAACTTTTTAGTGCCTAACCTCAATTAATTTGCTAGTTTTAAGAAATTGTTAATGGCGATGATGATAATCAATGAATCTTGAACTTGCAATTGAAGAAAATGTCGAGATAGCAAAAAATTGAGATTATATAGCATACTTAGGTGGATAAAATTCAGTTTTTTGGCCGTGGGGGCTACGCCACGCCCATTATGTCCAAAAATATTTACAAATTATATTTATTGCATCAAGCAATAATAAAATACCTAAAATTATTGCTTACAATGGATTTTTGAATTAAATGCTCATAAAATGGCAAAATTTTTCATAGTGCATTGTGTTCTGAACTTTTAGCAACGCATATTTGTCCCAGTATGAACGGACGCATAGCTAGTTATATGTACACTGACATAAAAAACAAAATATCTATATACATACATATATTTTATTTTTATTTTTTGTATATCATCACTTTATTTTTATAATTTTCGAATTGCTTGTAAAAAAGGTGATATTTTTTTAACGGCGTATAAATTTGTTCAACTATAGTGTTATCAAGGAAGTATTTCAAGCACTTGAGAGGTGTATAAAGTTTTTTAAGTTCTAGTAGATCGGGTTCAGTGAAATCAATGGATCAATGGATTTTTCCAGGACTAAGTTCTGCTACAAAATTTTCTTAAATGTCTGTGATTTTGGTTAAATTTCCAAACCAGATCCTTTGTTTAGGGCGCTTCTTTTAGATTCTTGTCCATTCTTGTCAGCCAAATGGCGTTTGCATTGATTTGATTGAGGTGTACGTGAACCTGTGGAAGTTAATGGAGATAACATGCAAACAAGTTGGCCAGCACTTCTATTTGATGCTGCATCCATTCCCATTACATCATTAATTCCATTGTTTCATGAAAGTTTTGCGTCCAAATCACCGTCATTGAATAGCCATTGTTTGGATTGTTGCACCAGCGATGAAAAAGCTGCGAAGGTAAATAATGATTATTATGCTTTTTTCAATAAAAAATATCAAAGAAACTAACTTCGGCTATGCCAAAGTTTGTATACCCTTGCAGCCCTTGACCATTACATTTTAATTCCTAAAAAATTTTTTGTTTGTTAATCCAATAACGAAATATTTTAAATACACTAAAAAGTTTGTCATCGACTTTCGTGTGATTCGAACTCGCGTCTATTCGTTTAATAAAAAAAAAAAAAAAAAAATATATACGTCGCGAACGAGATTCGAACCCGCACCTTTCGTTTCATACGCAAGACCTCTATCCACTAAGCCACCGCAAGACGCTACATTGATATTCATATTCACACACACACAAACGCAATTTTGACACATATATGTGCCTATATGGGCAAATTTTATATTGTCGAAATCAGGCGTTATGTTTATCCGATTGTTTTGAAATTCACGCATAATCCCTTTTTATTTATGTACGTAAACAGTTTGGATAAGATTGTTCAAAAAATAGAGAAGTTATTCGCATTTAACGTTTGTATTTGTATGGCAGCTATATGATATATTTGTCCGATCTTATTCAAAATCGCAGATGTGCATGTGGCTGTATAGAAAAGCTTATATACGAACTTTGAATGCCATAGCTCTAAAACTGTGGGACTAGTTCGCGCAGCACCAGACAGACAGACGGACATGGCTATATCAACTCGTCTTCTCTTGCTGATCAAGAATATACTTTATGGGGTCGGAAACGATCCCTTCTCTGCGTTACAAACATCTGACCAATTTTATAATACCCTCTGCAAGGGTATAAAAATCATTAATTTCTAGTAACTTCAGAAGAGCGAAAAAGATAACAATATATGTACATACATACATAGTACTTGTTTGTGCATAAAGTTCGTACCTTTTATTGATTTGTTCACATAATAATGATCGATTTTGAGTAAAAAACTAAAAGTTATAAAATATAAATTATTTTTTGATTATTCCTTAAGTTTTATTTTTTCGCTTAAATATAAAACTCAAGGTGTTATTTCAGTTTTCGCACATAGAATTCGGGCAAATTTACGACTCTTGTGAATTTTTAAATATAAATAAAATTGCCCAAAAAACAAAATTATTATTATAAGAAAATATCAAAGAAGCTAACTTTGGCTATGCCAAAGTTTGTATACCCTTGCAGCTTTTGACCATTACATTTTATTTTCTAAAAAATTTTTTGTTTCTTTAATCCAATAAAGAAATATTTTAAATACATTGGCCGGGGGCAGCCAATCGCCAAATAGTAGACAATGTAGCGATTGATATTCATATTCACACACACACAATCGCAATTTTGACACATATATGTGCTTCACTGCTTATGCGTGCACTGCTTATGGCAGCAGCAGTATGCAGCAGTACTATATAGGCAAATTTTATATCGTCGAAATCAGGCGTTATGTTTATCCGATTGTTTTGAAATTCACGCATATGACGTAATCCCTTTTTATTTATGTACATAATCCGTTTGGATAAGATTGTTCAAAAAATAGAGAAGTTATTCGCATTTAACGATTGTATTTGTATGGCAGCTATATGATATAGTTGTCCGATCTTATTCAAAATCGCAGATGTGTATGTGGCTGTATAGAAAAGCTTATATACGAACTTTGAATGCGATAGCTCTAAAACTGTGGGACTAGATCGCGCAGCACCAGACAGACAGACGGACAGACGGACATGGCTATATCAACTCGTCTTATCTTGCTGATCAAGAATATATATACTTTATGGGGTCGGAAACGATCCCTTCTCTGCGTTACAAACATCTGACCAATTTTATAATACCCTCTGCAAGGGTATAAAAACACTTTTATTGAATATTTTGTTTTAAATTTATATTCAAAATTATGGTTTGTTTCGGCATTAAAGGTGTCATTACACCTTATTGTCAAAAATCATTTTCAATTGAAAGGCACTGTCTCGTCTTTTCATGCTGATCAAGAATACATATACATTATTATTATTAAGAAAGCTAACAAATAAATTTATAAGCTTCTATCTTGAACAGAGCACTAGCTGGCAGGGCTTTCGGCTCGCATATTGGCTAATTATGTATTATCTATTTGTTAGGTTAGCCGGCTTAATGAAGTTGGCTGTTAGATAGATATTTTGTAGCGTTGGTTTCTTCTGAAGGGTTTGGATAAGAGGAGAGTTGAGAGTTGCTCTGATATGTGCCAGGACAGGACATTCGGAAGTTGAGCGACAGTTGTTCCAGAGTGGGCACCCAGCATCTAGATTACGTCCAATTGAAATTTGTTCAATTTATCTAACCATTGAAGTCATTTATTGGTTCTTATCAAGTTCTTATCAGCATGCCACAACTTTAACGCTAAAACTAGTTGGGAATTACAACTAAATTACGTGAAAAAGGTTAATTTTAGTGGTTTTCTACAGGGTTTGCTACATTATTGTAACGGGATGAATGTACACATTTATTGTGTTAGTGTGAGGCAAAATCCTTGTGGATGTTTCTAATGATAGTATATGTACGTTTATTTGAAGTGATCGCGCCGGGTTCCGATTCAGTTCGCTACACTTCATATAGCACAATTGTCTTATTTTCTGGTTTAATCTACTTAGAATGCATTGTAGCCCTCTCTCTCAATGATATAAGAGTTCTATCACATTGAAATTGGAATTTTGACACTCTAGCATCTGGTCACACTGATCAGAATCTGGCTTGTTTGTGAGTTTAATGCTTAGCGTAATAATTTTTTAGTTGTACCACGCCCAGCTGGAAACCGTTGTAATGCAAATAAATATTCAATTGTGAATGGTTAGGTCGGCAAAGAGAATGTCGCCGGTTGGCAATGGCAATGGGAATGGAGATGGAGATGAAGCCGGAATGAACGCGCTCAAATTGCAAATTGCGTTCGTTTACAAGCGAAATAAATGAGAGAGCGCGTGCCCGGCCATTAGGAAAAAGTTAGGACGGCCAGGCCGGGCCACGCCTAGCATTTACCAACAATCCGCCGCAGCACCACCACGGTGCTCCAACGACCTCCGTCGCAGCCACGTCGCTGTGGGTTGTGGGCTGTGGGATGTGGTGCCTGCTTAGCCACATTAGAAAAATGAAGCGTCGTGCCATAAAAGACAACTTTTTGTCGGTTGGCTTAGATGGAGGGGAACTTGGCATTTTTGTGTTGCGTGCTTTTTTGGGCGCGCATAATTAGATAAGCAGCGTGAAGTCTAGGCGGACAACTTGAACTACATATATACAACTCCTCTCTCTAACCCCCCACCCCCTTCAGCACTCAGCACTGCCTTGCTCCATACTGTCTGTTACAACGAGCTGCTGACAGATGGCGCGTCATAAAAAGGCAAGAAAAAAATACCAGAAAAGGATAATGTCTGTCCACAAAATGTCTGAGGTTAAAGGAATGGGGCTTGGAGTGGTTTTTTTTTTTTTTTTTGAAGCTTGCTTACCTGTCTGTGGCGACGATAGAGGACAACAAGAATGAGGACACAACATGCAATTATACGCAATCAACATAAATCATTCAAATTGCCCCCTCCCTAGCCCATCACAAAAAGCCAAACAGAAGAAGTAGAGAAAGGCAAAGGGAATGGCAGACGAAGGATATATGTATGTACGTATACATCGTATGTATGTACACACATTTTAGACTTACTTGTATATGCATGGCCAGGGCAAGATGGAGAAGGCGGCTCTGAGCCCTGACTTTTGGCTAATTTGCAATTGAAATAAATGCCTAAGTCAAAAAGTAGCAAATTCTGTAGCAAGAATTTCGAAGGCGTGAGGCCCTCGTTCACCTGTTTCATATATCAAAAGCTTTGGCTCAGACAAATGTGATTAAGGCATGCAAAAACAAAAAATAAAACAGAAACAGAAATGTTACATGAAACTTAATTAGAGTAAATGTGCGTATACAATATTATACATACGCCATGAGGTCCAGTGAAAGCATGTCACTTACATGGGAACAAAGAATTATAGAGCGAACTATATGTATGATGGTAAATAATATTAATCTATCTAAAGTCCAACCTTGATCTCATTAGCTTCTTTCAGCACTGTGCTTTAAAGGAACTATATTCTCTTTTAGATACTAAGTTCAATTTAGAATTATCTTAAAAATCTTGTTCAGACTGTACTTTGTTTTACAATTTTAAGTGCTCATCAGCCACATTCTAGTTATACTACTTGCCACCTACCTTTCATACAGTTGGTTGGCAACTTGAATTGAGTTGAGCCGAGCTGAGTTGGACGACTTGCTTGTTGTCCATCGATCGGGCGGAATCAACTCAAGTTAAGGCCAGTCAAATGCCCA
This sequence comes from Drosophila sp. 14030-0761.01, assembly GCA_018150735.1. Lineage (NCBI taxonomy): Eukaryota > Metazoa > Arthropoda > Insecta > Diptera > Drosophilidae > Drosophila > Drosophila sp. 14030-0761.01. Next base: position 4,065,533 of record JAECWO010000003.1, read on the forward strand.
AGGCTGTCATCGTATCATGTCAATCAAGAGCAGCACGAAACACTTTAGTCCCGGCGCGGACGTAAGATGGTCGGGAAGTGAAATGCTCAATGAAGGCATAGGCTAGGGACATATGGGGTGTGTTCGGGTGGGTTGGGGGTGTGGTTTGGTGGCAAAACCTTAAACTAAGATACCAGCAAAATGGCAAACTAAGTGGCCAAGAGAAGCAACCAGCTCTAGCCATTAAGAGCACAACACACAACAACAAGAAGTTCCTCTCGACAATAACATCATCCATCCACCACCAACCGACACCCACTATTAACGCACTCATCTTAAATCGAGTTGAGCTTGAACTGGTCTACGTGCTCTCTCTTCAACCGTCTCAATTTGGACGTTTCCACTTGGATTGGCGGCGCACTTAACGCACATTTCAGTTTCCCTGTATGCCTTAAAGTATGCAATGGAAATTAAGAAGAAATCCAACAATTCCTTCAACCAAACCATCACACGAAGAAGCGACAGCGGGTACAGCATGGAAACGGAGGTGAGAAAAAACTTCAGTCAAAAGACAGCTTTAGGGGTTCAAAGCACAAGAGCAAAAAGATGAAAGAACAGAAAACCAAAGAAGAATGTTGAAAAATACCAGAAACATTGAATTGAAAAGATATGCTTTGAATATGCTTTGACTATGGATTAAAGGAAGCGAAACTAAAATTGAATACAGCACGGAAAAAACATTGACTAGGATTAATTCGACAGATATTTAAGCTCAATAAGAAACTGAATCTAGAAAACGATTATTCCTTAAACTGTTTCCAACCTATGCATATTGGGCCAGGTTCCATTTTTTTGGCATAAAGTCCAAAAACTTAGTAAAGCATATTTAATATTAAATAGAGGCGAAATCTTAAATAAAGGTCAAGGTATGTCAAAATATTGGTATTACATGATTTTGAATTATACCCTCAATGTTCCAGTTATTGTTTCCCTTTGTGATGTTCCGTTCTCTTCACTTTTTGCCATTTAAGGCAAGCTTAAAGTAAAGCATTCTGTCCTACTAGATGCCTGAATTAATAGTAATAATAAGAATAGAAGTAAAAGAACCTTTTTGAAATGATTATTGATAAACTACACTTAAATGATGGATAAACTGACTTAAAAGATACGATCAACAAGAAAATAAGGAGTTTCCACCTTTATTATATTGCAAGAAATTTACCTAAAAGTAATCGCGGAGAGAAACAACGATGAACATCAACCGGACGTCCCAAATCGTTCAATTATTACTTTGGGGAACAAAATAGAAATAAAGCCTAAAAGTATGTAAAATGGTCAAAATCTGTAGTTTTGATAGGATTATTCCGATTTTTACATTTTTACAATTACATTTGTTAGGATATAGTGACTGAAGTTTATGGTAAAAAAAGGGATTTAGGTTATAGGTGAGTGAGATAGCATTTGAAAGATATATCCAAGTATATCCAAGTCGGTCCGGCGACTTACTTACTTCATTTTATATGCGCATTGCGAATCGGGGTACATATATTCGGTTCTATGATGAAATATCGTGTTAGGGTAATCAAACTTCGGCATGGTAAGCAGCATGCCATTTTTCATGTGTTTGTATGACAGTTTTATCGTATAGTTATACGTTTTTGATCAAATTTGGCAGGATTATAATTTGTTATGAGCAAATGTTATTTACCGAGTTTGATAATGATCGCAGAAGAAACGAAAAAGTTTTTAGGGGCAAAACTGTTTTTAGTCCGATTGTTTCTATGGCGGCTATATGATATAGTAGTCCGATCTTGATCAAATTTGACGTTTGGAAATATAGTAAACTGCCAAAGATAATCGCGTGAAAAAGGACGAAGTTATCTAAAACTCGTTTTTTGACCGATGGTTCCTATTGGAGCTATATAATGTAGTCGTCCGATCCGGATGAATCCGAGATATACAATGCCTGCAGTATATACCAGACTTCGTGTCGAGCTGTTGATCCAGACAGTCGGACTTTATATGGTCGGAGATGCTTCCTGCTATGCGTTGCACACTCTGACCAAAATTAACATACTCTTTCTGCAAGGGTATAAAAAGCGTCCGAGAGGAGTAAGCAACGGGAAATTCCCAGCCAAAAGTTCACCTTGCTTCCTTCTTCACAGGATGAGATGGAGGACAGAGGCGACGGCGACAGCCCTCTGGCCACTTGCATTGCGGAATTTATGAACGCGTTTTTGGCCTTTCTGGCAAAGTGCCGAACGAGACTTTTGTTGTGTGTTTGGGCTTGGGCTTGGACGTGGGTTTCTGTTTGCGTTATCTTTACGTGAAGAGTATGAAATAATATGTCGCCGGTCTATACCCTTACTTAACCAGCTGTACGCACGAATACTGTCCAAAATACCTAAAAAGATCGTAACGGGGATAAAGCGAAAGCCCCTATCTATCTATCTAACTCGAATGCACTTGCAAGTGTATGATACATTTGGCGTTTAAATACCTCAATCTGAACTCCTTTGCTCGGTCTCTCTCTCTTTCATGATTTTCCTTTGGTCCTGTGACTTTTTGGAAACATTCCTGAATACAATGTAATTTATAGCTGAGAATTTTCGTTACGCCGTTGCTGCCAAGGCAACATGGAATGAAAAAGTAAAGTAAGTCGCCGAATCGACTTCGATATACCAGGCATGAAGAGAAAAAACTACTTCGAATTTATGAAAATAAATTCATATATGCAATTTCTTACGCTTGCGCGATTTCTAACACGTGCTATCTCGCTCACTCCTATGTGCACACGAGCACTTTAGCGCCAAAACGGCCAAATTCGCCCTCGCACCGCTTTGAGTACAAAACGTTTATACGTATAACTCGAGTATTTTTATTCCGATTTGAATGAAATGTGGTGGAATGATAGATGTTCATATCTTTTATTAGTATGCCAAATTATATTATCATACGATAAATATTGCAAGAGAGAGAGGAAATCACTTCTTATCGAATTCCAGGGGCAGGAGGCTCGGCAAAAAGAAAACAACACGTGCTATCTCGCTCACTCCTATGTGCACACGAGCACTTTAGCGCCAAAACGGCCAAATTCGCCCTCGCACCGCTTTGAGTACAAAACGTTTATACGTATAACTCGAGTATTTTTATTCCGATTTGAATGAAATGTGGTGGAATGATAGATGTTCATATCTTTTATTAGTATGCCAAATTATATTATCATACGATAAATATTGCAAGAGAGAGGAAATCACTTCTTATCGAATTCCAGGGGCAGGAGGCTCGGCAAAAAGAAAACAAAACTTGACCAGCGTATATACTACACGAGTCTTCAGGTTAAATTTGGTAGCTCTATCTTTCATAGTTCCTGAGATCTGTGCACTCTTACCGACGGACGTGGCTATATCCACTTCTTTTGACGTGCTGATCATGTCTCAATCGACTCGGCTTAATAGCCTGATCAAGAATATATACTTTATAGGGTCGGAAAAGTTTCCTCCTGCCTGTGACATACGTTGTGGCGACCTTAATATACCATTTCATCCCATGGTAAAAAGAGGAAAAAAATCCAATGTGAAACGAAAAGAAATGAAAGAGGCATGAGATGAAATGAAAAGGCAAAATCAAATGTAGGATGACAGTCGGAGGAGGCAGGATGAGGTGGCCCATCGAACGTGGGCATTCCCGGGGATTAAATGTGTGCGTGTTTGTGTGTGTGGGTTATTACTGCGGAGTCCGAGTGTTTTAATTACGTCTGATTTACGTAACGTTGAGCCAAAGTGCAGGCGTGCAGTGTGGCGGCTAATTTGCATTGACGCCATCGCATAACGTTGTTGGCAATAAATTTTCATTTAAAAGAGTGCAGCATGGAAAAAATGCGGCTTATTAAGCATTGCCTGGCACCCGACAGAGAGAGAGAGAGAGAGTGGGAGAGAAAGGAAATGGCACCAGTAACCGATCGATCAGCTGATCTATTGATTGGAAGGGAAGAAACAGTTGTGCATTAGCCAGTTATCGATTGTGTGTGGATTACAACTGTGGCACAGTCTTTGTGCTTACTCTATGGCAGTTCTCTGGCCAACATGAGTTGCTCCAACAACTTGCCAACAATAATGCCGGCGGAACAGTGCGGTGGTTTTGTGCTCGACGAACTGCTGACCACCAACACTAGTCCTTACATGGGTACTTAGTTGACTAACCCTATGGTAAGCGAACGCCGAACCACCGAGCAAAAAAGTATATGCACGAAAGCGGCAACATTAACGAAATAAACGGTACTATCATCACATACATATATTTTTGGTATTTTGCGAATAGCGCATAGGTGAAGGAAAAAAACAATCTTCGCTTTCTTTCGCTGTTTCTTTCGCTAATTTACAAAAACAATTGTTCTGCAAGTACCGCTTCTTTTCGTTTATGCTTTCTGCTCTTCCTCGATGTTCGAAAGCTGCTGCGTTCGCCGGTTGTCCAAATACAATCAGAATTGCAAGGGAAGTTCTGAAGCAGCAACGTGCTCGATAATCGTAAATATTGCAACAACATTTAAACAAAGAAAATACAAGTAACAAAATTTACCACCAATAAAACAATATGTATAGTGAAAGGCATTTAAGAAGGCTGAAGCAGGAGCAGAAAGCAAAATATATAAACAAATGAAATTGTGTCGCGACACGCCTGAAAAGGGAGAATAAAAAAACCAATGAAAACGAAGTTAAAATGGAAGAAGTTGAGGAAGTATTAAATTTGAAAAACATTGACAGTGACATAAATAATAAAATCGAAGAAAAACAAATTAATAATTTAAATGAACAGTTAAAATTGTGGCTCCTAAAGCATAGGCCGACGCGTGACTGCGCGATTGACTTAGTTCAAATATTGAAAAGCCATAATTTAGATGTCGCCCCATTCTACAAATATAGTTCGCCAAAAAAAACAGAAATAACACGTATTGATGGAGGTCTTAATTTACACATATGCATAAAAAGTCAAATTAATAAACTTTTGACCTTAACTTATTGTAATGACAACAAATTAATTTTTGACAAAAATATTGACGGCATTCCTCTGTTTTAAAGATCCAATTCATAACTTTGGCCCATATTCATAAAATTGACAAACATTCCAAATTTACCGGTAGTTCCTGCTGGAATATATTTGGGGGAACCCAAGCCCTATAGTTGTGATGAATTCCTAAGCCAATTTACTTGCGAGTTAAAGGATTTGATGGAAAATGGAATTGATATAGACGAAAAGCACTTAGCAAAGTACAGCTTAGGGCCATTGTGACGCTCCAGCTAGGGCTTACGTCAGTGGGACTCCTGGACATACAGCATCGCATGAATGTTTGAAATGTACACAGATCGGTAAAAAAATAAATGGTGTGTACAAAACAGAAAGTGGAGTCTTAATAACTGACGAGGACTTCCAAAATAGAAAATATTCCATCAAAGCACTATTTGACAAAAATAACACCTTTTCAAACGCTAGATGTTAAAATGGTTACCCAAATTCCATAGGATTTAGGAGTCATGCGTAATTTTCTTGACAGATATATATTTTTATACCATGCATCCATAGGATGAAATGGTATATTAAACTCGGCAAAATGTATGTAACAGGAAGCTTTTCCGCCCCTATAAAGTACATATATATATTCTTGATCAGCATGAGAAGAGAAATTGATTTAGCCATGTCCGTCAGTCCGTTTGTCCGTCTGTCCGTCCGTAAGAGTGCAGAGATCTCAGCAACTACAAATGTTAGAGTTACCAAATTTAGAATGTAGACTTGTGTAGTATTGGCGCAGACCAAGTTTATTTTTTTTTTGCCACGCCCCCTTTCGCCTCCGGAATTTATTAAAAATGATTTTTTTACAGCAATATTTATCATATCGTAATTTAATTTGGCACACTTATATATGTTATAAACATCTATCATTTCACCAAAATTGATACAAATCGGAATAAAAATAACCGAGTTATACGTTGAAATGTTTTGCACTCAAAGCGTTACAAGGAATTTGGCCGGTGGGCGCTAAAGTGCACACACATAAGAGTGAGCGAGATAGCATATGTTAGAAATCGCGCATACGAAAGAAATTTAATACATGAAATAAGTTTTATAAACTCAAGGTAATTTGTTTTCCCCTGTTGCATGGTATATCCAAGTCGGCCCGGCGACTTACTTACTTTATTATTTATTATTTTATACACTGCCGCTCAACTGAATAGGTTCACGATCTCAGAGGTAGGAATTTGTCCATAATTCCTAATCCAGTATTCCGATATACATAATTTTTTTTTTCTTTAATTCTTAAATCATATTACAATAAAACGCTGAAGTACGATTTTCAAAAACATTTGATTTATTTTATCTTCTGAGAGAGTATCAAAATGTCTGAATAATAGATTTGTAGGTTTCCGCGTTCATTTTGGAGGTAACAAACTGAAGTTCACAAGTGCCAAAAACTGACACCGACCCCCACACCATTACACCTCCCTCACAGCTAGGGCGACGGCTCAGGAAATGCTCTTCCTTTCGAAGATCGTGATAATAATAGTTGTACCCATCAAGGCCGTCTAAGTTAAATTTTTTTTCTTCCGAAAAAACCATCCTGTGCCATTCGCTCAAAGTCTTGTATATACTGCAGGCATTGTATATCTCGGATTCATCCGGATCGGACGACTATATCATATAGCTCCCATAGGAACAATCGGTCAAAAAATGAGTTTTAGATCAATAACTTCTTTCTTTTTCACCCGATTATCATAAAACTAAACATTTGGCAGTTTATTTTACATATAAACATCCAAGCCAAATTTGATCAAGATCGGATTACTATATCATATAGCTCCCTAATAAACGATCGGGCCAAAAATAGTTTTTCTTCTAGAAACTTTTTTGTTTCTTAAGCGATCATCGTCAAACTTGGTAAATAACATTTCCAAATTAAAAGTTACAATTCTGGTAAATTTGATCAAAATCGGATGACTATATTATATAGCTGTCATACAAACATATGAAAAAATTGCATGCTGCATGTCTACATACATGCATATGTATGCGTGCCGTGCTATGGCGTGTAAAAACGGATTTTTACACCAGGGTCTTTACATTTAGATAACTTTTTTTAGGGATATAGTAACACAAGAGCTTGCAAGGGTATACAAACTTCGGCATGGCCGAAGTTAGCCCGGCCTTCTTGTTATACCATTGCAAAAAGGGTATATTAATTTTGGTCAGAAGTGTGCAACGCATAGAAGGAGTCATGTCCGACCATATAAAGTATATATATTCTTGATCAGCATGACAAGACGAGTTCAAATCCGTTTGTCCGTCTGTCTGTCCGTCTGGATCAACAGCTTCTCCTCCTAAACCGCTAAAGCTACAGAGCTGCAATTTTGCACGAAGTCTTGTATATACTGCAGGCATTGTATATCTCGGATTCATCCGGATCGGACGACTATATCATATAGCTCCCATAGGAACCATCGGTCGAAAAATGAGTTTTAGATCAATAACTTCTTTCTTTTTCACCTGATTATCAGGAAACTTAACATTTGACAGTTTATTATACATCCAAACATCTGTGCCAAATTTGATCAAGATCGGACTACTATATCATATAGCTCCCATATGAACGATCGGACCAAAAATAGTTTTTCTTCTAGAAAATCATCGTCAAACTTGGTAAATAGCATTTCCACATTGAAAATTATAATTCTGGTAAATTTGATCAAAATCGGATGACTATATCATATAGCTGTCATACAAACATATGAAAAAATTGCATGCTGCATGTCTACAAACAAGCATTTGTATGCGTGCCGTGCTATGTCGTGTAAAAACGGATTTTTACATCAGGGTCCTTACATTTAGAAAACTCGTTTTAGGGATCTAGTAACACAAGAGCTTGCAAGGGTATACAAACTTCGGCATGGCCGAAGTTAGCCCGGCCTTCTCGTTTTTAATTTCATTCGTTTTAAATTTTCAGCCGACGAAATCACACGTTTAACAGTAGACACACTGGCTGTAACACCGCAAATTTCTTTAATTTTGGGTGCTGATAGATGGGAATTGGACGCAACTCGCACAATATGCCTCCTGTCTGCAGCAGAGGTGGCGTGTTTGACTCCGCCTTTCATGTTTTTGCCGTATTCTGACTTGTTTCTTAAAAAATGACTCACAACACTTTGGCTCCGTCCAATTTTTTGACCGATTTTGCGTTGGCTAAGACCACTTTTGTGATAGGCTTCGATTTGGCCTCTTTCATACTCGGATAATTGATCCCCGTGTCCCATTTTTCATTAAATTTAAAGAAAATATATTAAATGAAAAATTTGCATCAAAAATGGGTCGTCACATCGCCAAGTTATGCCGCAAACTAAAAATCTTTCAGCTGAACCTATTCAGTTGAGCCAAAAAATTACACAGTAATTAGCGAAAGAAATAATAAAACAGAATATGCAAAGTATGGGTACTTAGCAAACGGTTCTTTACTAGTACGTTTTATTCTAATATGATTTAAGAATTAAAGAAAAAAAAATTATGTAAATCGGAATACTGGTTTAGGAATTATGGACAAATTCCTACCTCTGAAATCATGAACCTATTCAGTTGAGCGGCAGTGTATGTGCCTCACTGCTTATACCCTTGCAGAGGGTATTATAAAATTGGTCAGATGTTTGTAACGCAGAGAAGGGATCGTTTCCGACCCCATAAAGTATATATATTCTTAATCAGCAAGAGAAGACGAGTTGATATAGCCATGTCCGTCTGTCCGTCTGTCTGTCTGGTGCTGCGCGAACTAGTCCCACAGTTTTAGAGCTATTGCATTCAAAGTTTGTATACTATAAGCTTTTCTATACAGCCACATGCACATCTGCGATTTTGAATAAGATCGGACAACTATATCATATAGCTGCCATACAAATACAATCGTTAAATGCAAATAACTTCTCTATTTTTTGAACAATCTTATCCAAACTGATTACGTACATAAAAAAAAAGGGACTACATCATATGTGTGAATTTCAAAACAATCGGATAATCATAACGCCTGATTTCGACGATATAAAATTTGCCTATATATACACACACGCATAAGCACTGCTTATTAAGCAGTGAAGCACATATATGTGTCAAAATTGCGTTTGTGTGTGTGTGAAAATGAATATCAATCGCTACGTTGTCTTGGCACGCTTACTATTTGGCGATTGGCTGGCCCCAGCGACGGAGGTGCGGTGGCTTAAAATATTTCTTTATTGGATTAACAAAGAAAAAATTTTGTAGGAAATAAAATGTAATTTTGTATTTGTCTCTCTCTCTCTCTCTCTCTTCTAAAAACCGAAAGTTACTTAATAATGAAAATCGAAATACTTAACAAAATGGCCTTCGCTTCGACCCTATCACTGGCAACTACATGGAAGATTATGCCTGTTGCTATGATCTCTTTCAGAATGCTCTCTTGCCGATGGATGACCGTCAGCGCCAAAGATCACGTGTCTGCAGCTGGATAAGGCGATACATTCGGCGATTGGTCGAGCACAAGTACTTTCAGCAGGGAATACTACTCGTCATATTGATCAACACCCTGTCCATGGGCATCGAGTATCATGATCAACCCGCCGAACTAACGGCAATTGTGGATTTGCCGTCGAAATGCTACTCAAGGTGGTGGCCGAAGGTCCGTTTCGGTACATAGCCAATGGCTTCAATGTGTTCGATGGCATCATTGTTATACTCAGGAGGGTGCATTGAATCCTACTACAAGTCTTCGAACTCTATTTTCCATGGGTTGTTAACACAGAATTTATTCAATTGATACAGAGATTCCGAAAAATACAAATTTGTAGGAAGTGTAAAACTATCTAAGATTTGCCGGTTGCTCCGGAAGTATCGGGAGTAGCCGGAGTAGCCGCTGTAGCAAGAGGATGATTAGCTGCTACCGAAGCCACATAAAGAAGGACACTAGCTATCAATGGTGATTCAATTGCTAATTCTCTAGCACGTTCTCTTTCTCTGATCTTTCGCAAACGTCTGGTCACCATTTGATGTCGTTCTCCTAAGGATTTGACGCTTGCTGCCGATTGCTTCTGTGCCGCAACTGGCCTTGTGGCTGCGATCTGCGATTTGGCCTTTGGCACTGGGCACGGCACTGGGGAACCATCAAAACGCTTTGTGCTGGGCGTAAAGCGAACGTGTGGCCTCCGCAAACGATTGCGGCGTTTATGTACAAGAATTCCTCTACGTCGTATGAAAAGGCCACAAATGTAGCGGACTCCTGACCAAAAAATATTTGCCATTGATTTTTGCTTAATGTATCCCAAACGTAAAACCTGTTCAAAGAGTTAATAAGAGATTAAAGAATAAAGCGCAAATAATGCGAAAACTTACTAGTGTAAAGGAGAGAGATATTTCTCTCAATAAGAATTAATTTTTATTACTTTTCCGTACGAATCATGTATATCCACACAAAAAGGCATCAGGTTATAAATAACAGAGAATTATAAAACCAGGCATACTTTGATTAAATTACGTATACGACATGGTAGCTCGAACTCCGAGTTCTATTTAGGGACACAAAAAATAAAATAAAAATGTATCGATTAATATTATAGATTTTCAAAAATATCTTCAGTGATATTTCATTTTAAGATTTGAAAACAGAATTTATTCTCTATCCCTCTCTCTCTCTCTCCTTGATCTCGTTTACACACCATGAGCTTATTGAACACTAAAAAAAAAACAACAAAATATAAAATTTTCTAATTTGTTTCCATTTAGGTTTATGGTCTCTTATCTGCTCTCATAGAGATCGGTTGTGTCGCGACTACGCTAAATTGACGGTGAATTTCTTTCAATTCTACGCTAAGAGGTGCATTCGTTTTGTGTGCTAAAAATAGCACCGTAAAACTGGACAAAAACAAAAAAACAAAGCATAAAAAGAAGAGTGCTTTACTTGCATTCTCTGCCCATAGGGCTAGACAACAAAAACAAAATCATTTACCTTGACCTGTCTCTTCACTGTTTCTATTCGAAACATCTAAGTGCACAGGTTAAGCGGTGAATATTACGTTTGGTCAACAACAATGGATGAGAATACTTTTTCTCTCTCTCAGCTCAGTAATAAGCAGAGTGAATTTGATAAAATTATTCGTATAGCCGGCAAAACAACAGCTGACTTACGATCTAAATGTCGCTCAGAAATTCAACGTCTAGCAGACAGGAGCTCACATCAGCAGCCCAACACTGGCAACTGCTTCAATAAGCAGCATCTGCACTCAAATTAGTTCCAATGGACAAGGAAGTTTGTCGTCTACATTCCCCGAAACTCTAAGCGCTGCTGGCCAGAGATTGCTAGTGTCTCAACAAGGTCGATCGGCTAAGAGAAGAAGGGACAAAACTGTGGCACCCAGCTCTAAACGAGTGAACGGCGGTCGGAATTTGATCTCACCTACCACTGTTAGTCAGCAGCAAAACTCTAGCAATAGATTTGCAGCTCTTGACATGGATTCCGAAACTAATGCTGAGGATGAGGTAGCCTCAATGAATCAAGATGAAGTAATTGACAATGGTAATCAGCCTAGGGTACAACCTAAACCCCCGCAAATAGTTGCTAAGATTAGCAATTTGAATGATCTCTTTGAGCTATTAAAAGAAATAACAAACTTGGACAATGTCACAGTTAAGTCTAACCAAGGCGGAACGGTGAGAATCTTCGCCAAAGATATCGACACTTACAGAGCCACTGTGGAACGAATGGATTCCATCGGAATGGAATTGTTGTGAAAGACCTACATCATAGCACACTTAATAATGAGATCACTGCTGAATTTAAAAAAAAGGGCTTTGAGGTTCTGCATTAGAGCTGGGAATCCATCGATGGTCTCCCCCCCTCGATGGTTTTTCCAGCGATGGGGGGAAAAAAATCGATAGTAACGATGGTTCAATATTCTTCCATCGATGGATGGAACCATCGATGGTTAAAAGGGTTATTCGAATTATTATTCAACAAAAAATACAAAACGGTTATTTATGTGACCACGCACAAATCAAGTTCGATGGATCGCCATCGAAAAATTTCCATCGATCTATCGAACTTTTTAGTTTCCATCGATACTATCGATGGAACCATCGATAGATTTCCCAGCTCTAGCGTAAGAGCACAGAAATTGCACAGTGTCGACGGTGCCTGGAATACGAGCACACAGCTAAAGGATGCCGCTATCCTTTCAATTGTGCCAGATGTGGAGAAAGACACCAAACCTCAGAATGCAATCGCCCTCTAGACGCACAGCCAACCTGGTACCACTGCTCTGGAAGCCACATGGCCAGTTACGAAGGATGCCCGTGGTACCAAGAATTCCTACGCCGATCAATCAGGCCTGCAAGGAAGCCAAGGAACAGCATGGGACACGTTTCCTCTAGTACTCAGGTGCCATATACTCAGCCCAATGCACTTGTAAGAGGGCAGCAACAGTTTCCTATCTTGCGATCAGGTCGCAGTAGAAACCAGAATGGGCCAAGAATACAGCAACAGCAGAGGAACACTGTTCAAGTTCAAACGACTGTAGCTACTGGAAGCAACCCAGGAGTCTCCTATGCTGCAGCAGTAAAAAGCAATCCTAATGTAAAACGTCGCAAAGACGGGCCTGCCCAGCGGCATCTTTATGCTCTACAAGAACAACATACATCTTAGCAACAGAACTCAGATACAGACACTGCTGCAACAACAGCAGGAACACTTTTAGCAATGGCAACAGCAGCTCCAACAACAGCAAGAACAGCAGTTTCTCACGTGGATGCAGCAGCAGCAGCACAACAGTCAAGCCAATCAACGACTTGAAAATCTGGAAAGAATAGTCTCGGATTTGGCCGACATGGTAAAGCAAATGACTGGAAACAGAAGCAATTTCCAGTCTCAAGGCAACGTTCCAGCCTTACAATGAACCCACTAAAGATACTTATCTGGAATGTAAACGGCATTTCAGGTAAAGCTAAAGAAGTCGAGATCTTCGCGCACAACAACAGCGTAGACATCATTCTTCTGTCCGAGATCGGGTTAAAACGGGGGAAAACTGTAAAAATATATGGATGCAGCTTCTACCCAGCATTCAAGCCAACAATGAATAATAACAGCGTTGGCGGTGCGGCTGTTTTGGTGAGGTCCTCCCTTCGCCATTTCCCACAAAGAGCCATTGAGGCAGGCAGCATTCAAATGTCCTCAGTAAGAGTAGCCACTGGTTTAGGCGACATAGAGTTCAGTGTCATTTCCTGTCCCCCAAGAGAGAGAATAGATGCGGGACAACTTATCAATACTCTTCGTGCCTGTGGCCAAAGATATTTGGTTGGTGGTGACTGGAACGCTCGGCACTGGCTTTGGCGTGACACTTACAACTCACCTAGGGGTCGGGAACTAGCAGATGCCATCTCTGCCACTCGTGCCAGGATCTTGGCAACCGGATCACCAACCAGGTATCCATATGTGGGCAATCATACGCCCTCCTGTATAGACTTTGCATCGCATCATGGGGTACCTGACTCTCGAGCGACAACAACCCAAAGCTGGGACCTGGAAGCCGACCATTTGGCCCTAATCATCAGCATCGAGACAGATGGCATTAATATCACCCCAAGCCCTCGTTTAATCACTAAATACACTAACCTGCTTGCCTTTAGACAACATCTAGAAAACTCTATTGAGCTGAATACCACACTAAACTCAGGAGAAGATATTGAGATGGCTGTAGATAATCTCCACCTACGGAATATCACTGACAGGAGAGGCAAGAGGTCTCTTGCTACTTAAAAGGAGACTCCGAAGACGCGCAATTCAATCCCAAGACCCCTGGGACCGAATTCTATGGAACCGAACTGCTAAGCAACTACGGAATGTCCTTAAGGAAGGAGCGACTATTTCGAGCAGAAGTTGGCTTCCATGGACTACACTGTGGACGCTGGATATTCACTCTGGAAGTGCACTAAATCTCTGCTCAGACAGGTTCCCATTAGAGGCCCTAGCGGGAATCTGGCAAAAAATGAAGAAGAGCAGGCCAATTCATTCGCACAACACCTAGAATCCAGATTTACCCATCACCAATTCCCCACGGCCTACAAACACCGCTACAAATGTCCTTGCCCATTAAGCCAGCAAGGGTCGAGGAGATTGCTGAAGTCATTAAGACCTTACCGAGGAATAAGGCTCCTGGTATTGACAGAGTTTGCAACGTCACGTTGAAAGCATTGCCTACACGAGCAATTATCTTCATAGCGTTAATCCTTAATGCCATGTTAAGGGTGCAATTGTTCCCTAAACAGTGGAAGATGGCAGCTGGTAAGCCTGAGCACGACCCGGAGTCATACCGGCCCATAAGTCTCCTGTCTTCACTATCGAAGGTATGGGAGAGATTAATTGCCAATCGAATAGGCGATAGTATCAAGGACTGCCATATCTTGCCGGACCATCAGTTTGGTTTTAGGGAGGGCAACGGTACAGTGGAACAGGTTCACAGATTGACAAAACACATCCTTCAGGCCTATGATGATCTGGAATACTGCAATGCAGTCTCTATTGATATGCAACAAGCATTTGATAGAGTGTGGCATATCGGTCTACTGAGCAAAATTAAGAAGCTATTCCCAGCACCTTACTACTTCAAACTTACTTAAATGAACGCCAGTTTATGGTGAAAGTGAGGAGCACGTACTCGACTCCATGAGTTCCACAGGGTAGCGTTCTAGGGCCACTGCTCTACTCTATTTACACTGCTGATATACCCTGTCCTAGTGAACACCACATGGAGGTCCCCAGGAAAGCCCTGCTAGCTACCTACGCTGACGACATTGCATTAATTTACAGCTCTAAATGCCGCCTTGAGGCAGTAAGAGGTATCCAGGACTACCTTAACGTACTATCAGCTTGGTGCAAGAGATGGAACCTCAAGGTCAACCCACAGAAGACAACCAATCCATGCTTTACCCTGAAAAGGATCTATAATCACACCCCGTCGCTACAGCTATATAAAGTAACGCTGGAACAACCTGAACAGGCGAAGTATCTTGACATCGCACTTGACAAGCGCCTAACTTTTGGACCCCATTTAACAACAACGGCCAAAAAATGTGGCCGAAGAATTCAACAATTGCGCTGGCTGATTAACAGAAACGGCAAAATGTCACTGAGGGCCAAAAGAGCGGTCTATGTACACTGCATAGCACCGATCTGGTTATATGGCGTGCAGATTTGGGGAATAACTGCAAAATCCAACTATAAACGCATACAGGTAGTACAAAATCGAGTAATGCGACAAATAACCAGCTGCCCCTGGAATGTGCGCGTCTCCACTCTTCACCGAGACTTAAATCTGCACACTGTGGAGGAGCGGATTGGAAGGCACACCAGCAGATACAGCGATAGACTGACTAGGCACCCCAGAACCCTCCTTAAAAAAAAACCCCCCCCCCCCCCCCCCGGAGGGTAAAAAAAAAAAGGGGTTTACAAAAAAAAGAAAAAAAAAATAAACCCCCCCCCCTAAAAAAAAAAAAAATCAAACAACCCTTTTTTTTAAAGATAGGAGGGTTTTTAAAATTAATTAAAAAAACACCTAAAATAAAAAAATAAAAAAATAAAGAATTAACACTAAAAAAAAAAAAAAAAAAAAAAAAATATAAACCCACCCCCACCCCCAAAAAAAAAAAAAAAAAAAAAAAAAAAAAAAAAAAAAAAAAAAAAAAAAAAAAAAAAAAAAAAAAAAAAAAAAAAAAAAAAAAAAAAAAATTATAAAATTTAAAAAAAAAAAAAAAAAAAAAAAAAAAAAAAAAACAACACCAAAAAAAAAAAAAAAAAAAAAAAAAATTTTTTATAAACACACAAAGAAAAAAAAGGTAAAAAAAAAGGAAAAAAACAGAGAGACGCTGGTTCGTCGCTCTCTACTGTGCCGAGTTTTTAGCCCGTTTTAGCCTGTTCTATAGGCCTTGTTCGCTCTGAAAAGTAAAGCATATCGGTATAGCCGCTGTTGCTAGTGTACTCCTACTCACGGTTCTGTCCAGAAACCCGCCGTCGGTCCGGGGTAGCAATCGCCGGACTTTTCGCACCCTCCTCAAGTCGCTTCGTGCGGTGGCCAGAGGGGAGCGGGACGCCTCACTTGACCCCGTCACTTGGTCTCGCGTGTGTTAGTGGGGTGATCGTGGCACCCAAGAGTGGGAAACAAACACACACATTTTCTCCAACCACCTTTCTCCACCAGAAAAACAATAGTGTGGTGTGGATATCAGCTGTCTTTCAGCTGTAACACAGAGCTGGCAACTCAGCAAAAAAAAAAACAATTAAAAAGCATCTGCAAGATCGCCTGCCAACTTGTTTTAGAGCCGTGCTTTTTGTTGCAAAGCTTAGCTTTCGGGAGCTTTCGCGAAACGTTGCATATTTTTAGGCTGGCAGCTGCTTTGGCCTACTTCAGTATTTATAGTATACTTGAGTTTCAGCCCAATTGCTGGCAACACGGTCTGTGGTCCTCAGGGTAGAGAGTCTGCCTTGGAGGCCAAAGGGCCTGGTTCGACCCCGCTGAGTGGTTAAAAATTGCAAGTTTGTGTAAATTGCAAATTTTTAGCAGATATTTTTTTCGTTGGCGATGAACGTTGCTTCGCATGCGGGGCATGCTGCGGGAATCAGGCGTGAGTCCCTTCTCCGCACGCCTCCTCCGCCGCAAGTTCAGCTGCTCCACCGGTCATGTAGCCCACCATGTTGCATGGACTTCATGGACTCGGTGTTCGGTGACGACGCAGAGAGGGAAGTTCAAAGGTGGTCGTCTGCATTGGAGGATGCTGCTCCTAAGAGGGCAAGAGATGCTTCGCTGAGTCCGTCTAGCGAAGTGGCAAGCGGAAGTGGCACCGCATCTCCATCCAAGAAGAGGTCTAAGTTGCAAGCAAATCCTTTTTTGCTGCAACCTCGCAGGGAAATGGCCGAAATGGGATCGCTGCTAGATGAGATAGCAGATAGGATCAAGCCGGAGAAGGAAGGAGGCAAGCGTGCAATTACAAATGCACTCAGGGAGAAGGTTGATAGATTGAGGGAACTCCACCTTGTGGTCAGCTCCCGACTTAAGGGCAATGGACCAGATCAACAGTTGGCGCAACAGGGCACTGCTGATCCGACCAGCGGGTTGTGTCCCAGATGCAAAACCGGTGCAGAGATGACCAAGAGAGCAAGTCGAGCACAGCAAACGGATTTGGTGCCCACAAGAAGCACCCAAACGCAAGCCTCGGAATCGCCAATGCCGGAGCACATTGCTGGAAGAGGGACGGTGCATGCAGCAGCTGGGCATAGAAGCAAGCAAATGAAGCCACTAACTCCGCCAGCGCCTAATGCATGGAAGAGGGTGCCAAGAGTGGAGGAGCCGCAGCATAGAAATCCAGAGCATGTCTTGGAAAAGCAGGATTGGCAACTTGTTGGGCCGAAGAAGGCAAAAAAACGGGTCGATATACCCCAGCGCGTTAAACCAGGCGCTCTACTAATACAGTCTGAAGGTGGCACACTCAAATACAGCGAGGTCCTTGCTTTAGTGACGCGCCGCAACGACGGAAAACTGCAGCAAGTCCGCGAAAAGGTCAGCAAGGTACGCAGAACCGCCAAGGATGGGCTGCTGCTGGAGCTGGGAGGCGATCCAGGGGATATCCAAAGTCTGAAGGATGAAATCTCACAGGTTCTGGGAGATGCGGCGGCCGTAAGAGTCCTCACTAAAACCAAGTCGGTGATTATAAGGGACCTCGACGAATTGACGGAGAGAGGCGATATCGTGGCAGCCCTAGCAGACAAGACGAAGTTGGATGCTACTACCTTCACGGTGAGAAGCCTGCGACCAGGCTACAGAGGCTCACAAGTTGCCATAGTCTCAGCACCAGAGCAAGCGATGCAAAAACTTTTAATGTTTTCAAAAGTGGTAATAGCCTGGAACGTGTGCAGAATCAGGGCCCTGGAGGACCTGCCATCCCGCTGTTTTCGCTGCCTAGAGCCGGGCCACATAGCTGCGAGATGTGAAAGCACAATAGACAGGTCGGGAATCTGCTTTAAGTGCGGCCAAGCTGGGCATAAGGCTGCAGCTTGCGGTAATGCAGAAAATTGTTTCCTGTGTAGCAGTAAAGGAAAACAGGAGGTAGCTCACCGAGCTGGCAGCAAGAACTGCCCTCTGAGTGGGAAGGGAAATCATAAAACGGCCCAATCATGCCTATAAATGATATAAACATCATCCAGCTGAACCTGAATCACTGCATAGCAGCCCAGGACCTTCTGCAGCAAACGGTGAGAGAGCTAGGAGTTGACATTGCAGTACTCAGCGAGCCTTACAGAACGATAAATTCCAACAATTGGGCCTCAGACCTCAGTCATAAGGCGGCCATATGGATCTGCGGCTCTACCCCTGCAAGTTTGGAGGAAATCCGTTCGGAGGATGGCTTTGTAAGAGCCAGGGTGGCCGGTAAGTATTGGCTCTACAGCTGCTACTTGCCGCCTAGCTTATCGACTACAAGGTTCGAGGAGATCATTGACCTTATTGCTGACGACGCTAGAGGACGCCAGGACATAATAATTGCTGGCGATTTCAACGCCTGGGCGACGGAGTGGGGCAGCGCAAGAACGGATGCCAGAGGCCGGTTGCTACTAGAGGCATTCGCGAGTCTGGATATTGCTATCCTAAATTCGGGAACGCAAAACACTTTTAGCAGGGCAGGTACTGGATCAGTGATCGACCTGACACTGGTTAGTGAGTCCCTTGTCCGTCGAGCAAGCTGGAGGATTAGTGGCTGCTACACAGCCAGCGACCACGAGGCTATCCTGTGTACTCTAAGCCAGAGCGCACGCCAGTTCTACCCGACCAATGCCGCCATTAGGAATGCATTCAAGGCAGACACGCTAAGTGTACCCATATTTTGCGGCCAGCTGGCTGCAATCGAAAATATGGTTGACTCTGATAGCGCCGAGGAGTCGGCAATTAGAGCCATGGAGGTGGTAACAAGCGCGTGCAACGCCAGCATGGCCCGCCGAAGGACGTACAGGCGTCACCACTCCCCCCTCTGTTGGTGGAATGCTACAGTAGCAGATGCCCGCCGTGCTTGTATCCAGGCACGAAGACGGTACCAGCGTTCAAGAGGTTCGCCGAACTACTCCAGTCTACAGCTCGAATACAAACGTAGGCGCAAGGAACTCAAGGAGGCTATCCGCTCCAGCAAGCGCCAGTGCTTCCTAGCACTTTGCGACTCGGCCGACTCGGACCCGTGGGGGAAAGCGTACCAAACCGTGGTGAAGCGAGTGTATGCCAACAGATCACCAGCACCTACGGATAGAGCAACGCTCCAGAGCATAGTGGAACGGCTTTTCCCGGTTGACCCTGATCTGGATATCCGACATTTCCCTGAACAACCCACAAATAGCGGCGCCAATCAAAACATCGAGGAATGTACTGTGGAAGAACTCCAAGCAATTGTTAAAAATCTGAAGCCGAGCAAAGCACCCGGGCCTGACGGCATCCCCAACCGAGCGCTAAAACTTGCAGTAAACCTCCACCCGGAGGCCTTCGCGAAGATTTACAATAAGTGCCTGAGGGAAGCTTCCTTTCCCAGCAAATGGAAGGAGCAGTTCCTTGTGCTTTTGCACAAACCAGGCAAACCACATGGTGAGGCATCCTCTTACAGGCCAATCTGCCTGCTGGACACGGCTGGGAAGATTCTTGAAAAGCTGATAGCATCCAGGCTAAACGACGCAATATATCGCGGGGGAGACCTCTCTCATAAGCAATATGGCTTCCGGAAAGCGCGATCGACAATAGATGCCATCTCATGGGTAGTAGATACGGCAAGAGAGGCAATCGCAGGCGACCGTTGGAAGGGAGGGACAAAACAATACTGCCTCGTCGTGACCCTCGATATTCGGAATGCCTTCAACACGGCTAAATGGAGCCGCATACTCGGCAGTCTAAGAGGTTTCGGAGTGGCAGGGAAACTCTTGCAGCTGGTGGCGAGCTACTTTGATCGCAGAAGTCTCCACTACGCGACGTCAGACGGGATGGAAACATACAATGTTTCCAAAGGAGTCCCTCAGGGCTCCGTACTGGGGCCACTCCTTTGGAATACAATGTATGATGGGATTCTTCGCCTGGATTTTGAGGATGGCATGGACGTCATAGGCTTCGCCGATGACATTGCCTTGGTCGCCGTGGCCAAAGAAAAGCCGGATCTGGAGGCAAAATGCAACATGGCCATTGCAGCGGTAAACCAGTGGCTTGCAGTGGCGGGACTGGAACTTGCTGCCCATAAGACGGAAGCAGTCCTAATTAGCAGCCGAAAAAAGGTGGAGACAGCAACTATAAAGATTGGCGGAACGACAATAACCTCGAAAAGGGCGTTACGATATCTGGGCGTCCTGCTTGATACGAGGCTTAGCTTCAGGGAGCACCTCGAAAACGCCAGCCAAAAGGCCCTGGGATCGGCCAGAGCCCTGTCAAGGATACTGCTTAACTGCCACGGACCCAAGCAGCAGAGAAGGCTCCTCCTCACGTCCGTGACAAAGTCAGTCGCGCTCTACGGTGCACCTGTATGGAAAAACGCACTTCAAGTGAAGTCATATCGGCGAGGGATGGAATCTGCGTTCAGGCTGAGCGCCATGAGGATTTGCTGCGCATTCCGAACCATATCGGATGACGCAGCGCATGTTATAGCTGGCCTGATCCCATTTGTTGACCTGGCAGCGGAATCGGAGGCCCTCTACAAAGCGTCGAGACCAACCCCACTGGACGGCCATGCTAAGGCACTCCTTAAAAGCGCATCACGAGCAGACAGCATCCGCAGATGGCAGGCCCGTTGGAATGTATCACCAAAGGGAAGATGGACCCACAGGCTCATCCCCGATATAGGACTGTGGATCGGCAGGCGACACGGAGGGGTGAACTTCCACCTCACCCAATTATTAAGTGGCCACGGCTGTTTTCGTAGCTACCTTAGGCGCTTTGGTCACGAAACAAGCGAGGAGTGCACATGGTGCGGTGCTGGCATAAGGGAAGACGCAGAACACATTGTGTTTCACTGCCCCCGGTATGACCACCAGAGAAGCAATCTGGAGGGAAGGATTGGGCATCATATTGCGATAAGTACGCTGACAACATTAATGATCGCAGAAAAAAATGCATGGGAGGCCGTATGCGACTTCGCGGCAGAAGTGATGATCGAGCAGCGCCGGCTCGAGAGACTCAGAAGAGGACAGCCGTAAAAAAAAAAAAAAAAAGACGTTTAAACAGTAATTAACACCAGCCCTGGCGAAGTAATAATTCCAGGCAGTTCCGCTTGGGCTAATGTACATCACTGTTCTTTCTTTTCTTTTCTAACTAATATTTTATCCTTTACCTTCTGCTATTGTATTTTCTCAATAGGCATGTCCGAGAGAGCACGTCTCTAAGGTCAGACGCACGGCCAAGGACGGGCTCTTCTTGAACTGCGGAGAGACTCGGCCGAGAGCACGCAATCGATTAAGGACGATATCAGCCGAGTGCTTGGTGATTGTGCGGGTGTGAAATCACTCACGAGCCAAAGGACGATATCAGCCGAGTGCTTGGTGATTGTGCGGGAAATCACTCACGAGCCAAAAAGCAGCGGTAATCCAGGATTTGGATGAGGCCGTCAAGCCCGAGGAGCTACTGGCAGAATTGGCACTTGCCCTCAAAAGCCTCCAGCCCGGCTTTCGCAGGACTCAGTCGGCTATCATCAGGTCTACGGAAGCTGTTGCCGCAAAAATGGCCGCACTTGGAAGGGTTCTGGTCGGATAGAGCCGACGGGTAGCAACAGGTGTCCATCGGCAGGCGTTAGAAGGTTGTCGACAGCCCCCAAATGTCCCAGCCCATATCCCATATCTAAAGATTGTGCAGCTCAACCTGAACCACTGCGGAGTTGCCCAGGATCTGCTGGAGCAATCAACGAAGGAGCATTCGGTGGGCGTGGCGCTACAGAGCGAGCCATACACAGTAGGGAATTCTTGAACCTGGGTGTCAGATAGATGCAAAAAGTCATCAATATGGTCCTGTAGGCCTATGCGCCTGAACTTGGAAAATGCTGAAACTTTTGACAACTTCTGTAGAGCGAGGCTGAAAGATCTAACAGTGTACAGCTGTTACATGCCAACCAGCATGCCGCTTTGGAGAGCAGATCGACAGGTTGGTAGAGGCCGTCATCGAGCCGTCATTGCCGGCGACTTCAATGCCTGGGCAGCGGATTGTGGCTGTCCAAGAACGGAAGCAAGGGGACGCGTCCTTCTCGAGGCGTTCGCATCCCTCATCGTGACGCTTCTCAACTCGGGTAGCAGGAACACCTTCACCCGGGCCGGGACCGGCTCTATCATAGACCTGACGTTTGTCAGCGAGACCTTGGCGGAAACGACGTCCTGGCGCATCGGGGATTTGTATACTGCGAGCGACCATGAGGCCATCCTGACCACAGTGGCATCAGGTGCTAGCTCAGAATTTCCGAGAAGAAGTCCTTCAGAGCTGGAACCTTTTTTCCTTCCTCCGAGCAGACTGCCACTATAAAAGGAATGACAAAGCAGCAAGGACAAGGGCAAAAAGTGGCCAAAAAATTTCCTATTCAGACCGCGGAAGACCTTAATGAAATAAATATGGAAATAAACGACACAAACCGAGAGCTTTATGTTAGTATAAACACAGTTTCAATTGTTTTTTAAATCCTAATTCCTATTTTGTTTACAGATTGATGCGATAAGGATCCCTATTATGGCTGGGGGAATTTTAAGAAACCTTAAAAATATTATGGCTCATCCTGTGTAGTATTAGGATACAATGTTGATGGCGTTCAAGGCAAAGCTGCCTTGAGAAACGAGAGCGTTTTTTATGAAGTATTGCTTGGTAGGTATTATTTAATTCATCGCCGATATAATTAAAAAATTAAATCTTCACTTTGTTTCCCTAGATGCAATGAATTTGGTTGATGGCAGTGGATCACCTGAAGAACAAAGGCTAAAGGCCATTTCCGAACTGCAGAAGAAGCGTTTCTTTAAAAACTTCATTTCACCACCCCTGGATTGAGTTCCCATTTCACCACCCCTGGATTGAGTTCCCATTTCACCACCCCTGGCATGGGTACCCATCATGGTGACCCATTTCACTAGTTCGCGGTAAACGATGTGGTGGCGATTGACCCTTTTTGTGACATTTCATACAAGAAACGAAATGATGAAATGCATTGCTTAGGGTCAGCAACGTAAGTAATGGTGGTACCCTAGTAAGTAGTGATTTCACCAGCTACGAACTAGTTCCCAGTACTAGAGGGAACGGGCTAGAGCGTTATAGCCGCAAATCTCACAGATTTTTGCCCTCCATCGGCATGAGGTGCTGCTCCTGATGCAGAGTCATCGCCGGGAATTGGAACAGCTCTTCGAGAGATGGCGAGATCTCTTGGATCGAGGTCTATTCTATTGCTATGTATTATTTATGGCCAGCCAACGTGCCAGTTGGACTTTAAGGTAAGCAAAAAATAAAATGCACAAATACAATTAGCCCAAAGGGGAGGTCAATCACTCGATTGGCTATAGAATTTCAGCAACTAACCGAAACCCACTCCTCTTTACCATTTTGTTTACTCCACTCCAGTTGGCGAGATAATTCTGTGAAATGCTTTTGTGTCTATTTACTCGTGTCATTAATGTAAATGTTATTTGATATATTTGCACACATTGTATCAATTAATCAAGGCACTCCGCTCATTCGTTGTTGTATAAAAAATATTTGTGAAAGATGTGTGAGAGTCTGCTTTAGTGATAGCTTTGGGAACTTAAACAGTTACTCAAAATTCATGATGAATAGTTGGGTCACTATGTACATATGTACCTAAAAATTAGTCTTTCATCGGCAGGGTCCACGTTTTTCCGTACATCCGAAATATTTTTATACCATAATTTATATAAATTTCCGACCCTATAAAACATACATATTCTTGATCACCATGACATGACGACTCTGTCCGTCTGTCTGTTTGTCCGTCCGTAAGAGACCGCGTAGAAACGTTTCATACTCAAACGGTTGCAACTTGCAAGGGCGCAGTTGGCCGGTGGGGGACCTAAAGTGCTCGTGTTTGAGTATGAATTTGGCTTGGTAAATTTAAAGTAGTTTTTTCACTTGGTCCATGGTAAGTTTACCCAAGACGACGCGACGACTTCATAGTTTTGCCGTATGTTTAAAATTTTGTTCCTTTTGCTTTAACCCTTAAGGCAGGGCAAAAAACCAGCTTAATTTTCGGTAATAGACATGTTTATATACAACACTTAATAAATTTGATAAAACACCATTTCAAATTAAAATACGTCTTATCGAAAGGTATTCGAAATACTTCTGATGTTTCGTAAGTGAACATTCTGATACGAAATTTATGTTAATTAAATCATTTTTCCAAAAACAATGATAAGTTTAAGTTTGAAAATTGTGTTATGAGAGCGAGCCAAAAGGTCTGTGACATTTTATTTCTCAACATAGTCTCATTTTACTCATAGAAATTACTTTGCCTCACAATTGCCGCCACGTATTTGTGTCTAGACGAATTTACAATGGTTTTAGTTACTTTACTCTAGAATAATGTCACAAAGTGATAGCTAATTCCTTAGTTTAAATTGTTGAATCACACTGGGTGATCCATTAAGTATACATAGTTTTTTTCTGAAACCTGTGCAGCGAGTTACGAAGTATCCTCTGCTATTGAGCAAATTCATACGGCCAATCAATCGGATTTACTTAACGATATTAAACACTTAAGTGCCGTAAGTATACCGAATCCACAGCTATTTGAGCAACGTGATTCGAGTGCAAATTGATTTCTACTTTTTTTTTATAGTATAATATACTCAACGAGTAATATACACAACGAGTAATATACTCAACGAGTAATATACACAACGAGTAATATACTCAACGAGTCCAGTTTCATTACCCTGACCTGACCCTTTGACGTAGTTATAATTGCAAATTGTTTGTGTTCAACACCTGCCTCAGCTATTCGGAAATCAAAGGGAAAAAGTTAATATTTCGTGGTAACGAAATCATGTGTTTTATGCAATAAGCAAAGGGAATGCGAGTTTCTCTGTCTACCAGCCCAAATGCTAAAAGGGGAGGGAATTGGGGGTCAATTATCGAAGCAGCCAGAACAAGGATGATATCATTAGAGCCACATCAGTCACCATCAGCCACGAAGACGGCGATGAAACGGATAGTATCATATAGTCGCACCATTTGGTATACCAACAGCAGAACCCACACCCCCCAATACCCCTAAAAGTGGTGGTGATGCTCTGCAATAGATTTGGGTTACTCTATACATATTGAAAAATGTTCAAATTGGGGTCTAATGAATATAAAGTAAAACTTTATGAAACAAATAAAAAGCGCAAAACAACAAAATAGAAGCAAGTGAAACAAAATACGCAACAAAAACAAATTATGTACAAATAGCCTCAGGTTTTATATTGTCCCACATAGATGGAGAAAGTATGACAGCGGGGAATGCCCAAGGGCTGGGGGGAGGGGGTCAGAGGGGGCAGCAAGCCAAAGACAAACAATTAAAATTGGTTTTGGTATTCCTTTGTCGAGTCGAAAGACGAAGTGCAAATGCTCTAACCGAAGGCGTAACCAGGACAAAGAAACACATTACCCAGGCAGCAGAAATCGATTTCGCTTACAACTCGTTATTTATTTTTGCGACTCAATAATCTAATAAATTTATTTAAATTCAATTAAATGAAATTGATCCCGATTTTGATTTCATTTCGCGTTTTTATACCATGCATCCATAGGATGAAATGGTATATTAAAGTCGGCAAACCGTATGCAACAGGCAGGCAGGCTTTTCCGACCCTTTTAAGTATATACTGATCAAGATCAGTATCAATAGCCGAGTCTATCGAGACGTGTCCGTCTGTTGAATCATCGAGATCTTGGGGACTATAAGAGCTAGAGCTTCTAAATTTGGAACGTAGACTCGTATGGTTCACGTAAAGCATGTGATAGAAATTTAATATGTACATATATGAATTTTCACTTGATGCATGGTATATCCAAGTTGGCCCGGCGACTTACTTTATTTTGTTTTGTGTCATTGTGCAAACGCAAAATCAAAACTGCATTTATTCTTTTTGTTAACAAACAATAAAACCTTTCTTGGTGGTGTTGTTGTTTTTGTTGTTGCATGTGTTTAATTTAATAGTCCCGCTGTTTCCTATTGCTTTTTTTTATTGTTGCGGTCTCGTCTATTCCCTTCTGGCGTCTGAGTGATACGTGCTTGCGAACTGTGCTTTAATTCCTAAGTGTGTTTTTGCTTTCTCTTATTTTAATCTTTAAATGAATTTTTCCATCGATGGAAAATGACTTAATAGAAAGCGCAATTGCATAGTTTACACCGAGGCTAACCACTGTCAGGAATATATCTTCTGAGAATCCCGTACATATCAAGTGTGCGGGTTTCACAGCGAGGATTAAGGACAGCATTGTCACGAGTGAAGGCTTGTGAGTATGGCTGTGATTCTTGCCGGGGTATAGAGAATAAGATGCGGGCATCTATGAAGCGGACTGGAGATAGTTTAACCACTCCGGGGGCTGGTTTTATTACACTTCAAGCGGAGTTTACGGCGTTGGAGGCAGCTTAAAGCTGTTGAATGAGTCTCCTGAACGTAAGAAGACCATTTCTCGGAGTGTGTCCCATGATTCGGCGGCGTCTCTTCGTGTTCCTGACAAGTCTCAAGAGTCATCTTCACCCAAAATTCAGCGCCTAATATCGTTTAAAAGCCCGGTAATCCTAGGCATTAAGTTTAGTCCCATATCGCCTGGTAATAGACTTACATCTAGGTGTAGTGTCCGGTTTGTCCGGGCAATCATCCAATCCTATGGATATTGCCGATGGTTTCATTATACGAGGCCCTGTAAGCACATCCACCGAGGCATTTTGTTGGTGTTCCACCAAAGAAACATGTTGATTCTAGGCTTGCCCCTGAACTCACATCTCATGATGTTGTAGCCCATATTCGGTTTATGGTGAAAGACCCGAATATTGCAGTGGAGATGTTTATACTTTCCATTCATGTGATGTCAGGGGTGCCTCAGGCTACCCTGATCTGGGCGCTCTGCTCTTCACACTCTTTATTCACGATCTTCTTAAGCTTTGTTTCCGAACTTAACAATTTCGAGTCTTGGTGCCGGCTGAATTTTTAACCTTAATACTACTAAGTGTAAGGTAATGACTTTTCATAGGACTTCTCCTCAACTGGTAACCTATTTTCTTAATCATAGTCCATTGGAACGTCTAACTAAAGATTAACGATTTAGGTGTGCTCTGTAATGGCCAAGTACTGCCACATTTGTTTCTGTTTGGTAACGCCTGTCGTTGCCCACTGTGGTGGGCGCCATTACTTGGAGACGTCCCTCCTGCCATGACTACCCTTGGCTAGGCCAAGGAAGATCAGTGACCAGAATGGTACTGGATGTTATTAGCATTCACACATGGGCGTAAGCAAAGGGAGAGTGTGCACATTTAACGCTCCCGCAGCTCGCCGGATGAGGGGGGGTTCTTTTTTCTGCTACCTATCGCTATGTACTCTATTACAAAAGAAATTATAGTGCACGGAACAGAAAATAGATTAAAAGAAAGAAACTATCAAAAGAAAAGGATATGGAATTCGGAAAATTTGGGGATTTAAGACTGCTGACTGTGTGAACCTGATGGACTGTTCACCTCTCCTATTCTTTACCCACCCTACCTACGGACAATCCTTGGAGAGCATTATTTTGGTTGTCCCCTAATCAATCAGAGGTCGGCTATCTCAATGTTCGAGCATATCAGTTAATATTTATTCACAATTCATTCTAAATCTTCAAAAATAATACAATAAACCCACAATGGTTCATTAACAGTTTGTCTTTAACAGACATGATTAATAGCGAGTTAGCAAAATTCAAATAGAACAATAGATATATATATAATTACGCATTCTGATCAAATATCAGAATCGATTACACTTTGGGGTCTGTTAGGTTTTAAGGGATATAGTCATATATAGGTTCAGTACACTCTTACTCAGATACAATTCCTTGGGCCCATGGATGTTGCTCCTCGATGAGATGTGTTGATGACTGCTTGAGGGGGATGTAAAATTGGATTAGAACATGTTCTATTAGGAATTGTTGCTAAAATGCATAATTAAGCACTTAAACTTACAAGAGCAAATTCAATATTTTAGACCAAAAGAAAAGCAATTTAAATTAAATATATACAGAAAATGTAAAGAAAGTTAATGATGCATTTTAACCAAACTACACTCATAAATAAATCCTGTTGTCCACACTTTGGTCTAAGCAGAAGGCCTAGAGTAAAATCCAGTTGCCAACTTAAGAATTAATATTGGGATTCGACCCAATCGAAATCCTCAATGGAAGCGTTCATCACACCAGCTCAGAGCCTCGATTCAACATTCACTTAGAACAGCCTTTTAGCCAACACATCTAATTCATCTCATCTCCTTTTATATGCTTTCGGACCTTGCCATACTTGAGACTTCGGCAATTAAAACGGGTAGGTCAAATGAAGAGATGTGGAAGGGATGACTTCCAGAAGAAATATTTGGGCCCGGTCTGGCAGTCGTTGTTGCGCAAAGTATGCCACAGCAAAACGGACTTCAAGCACCGTAACCGGGCCAGGTTCGGGGATCTATTATAGGAAACCATTAGTTCTGAATCCTGAGCACTTGAATATTATTGTTCTTACCTACATGAATGCACCAAAGGGTTAACTAAAAGCGGAATTCTCAATATTCCTCACTAAATTTACGTCTGAGTATTTCGCGTTCGGTCAGTCTTGCCGAAAATCAATTAATATACAGGCCTTAGTAACGCACTGGCACTTAGAAATTTGACTGAGTTTATTTTAACTTTCAATCAATATTATCGACCTCTTTGGACGGCTTGCACTCAGAACTGACCTGTGCATCGAAACTAGTCTTACTTATAGGGCACTTCTTGGCAGAAGCTAGTACTTTTCCATTGCAAGCAACGGAGAAATCGCCTGATCGATTTTATCCATATAACTTGAAGGCTTAAAGAGGGGGTGTTAACTTCGCTTAACTCAAGGGTGTAAGTGAAACAAGTGAGAGCCGTCGCGCATGCGGAGCCAACTCACTCAGAACTTTGAGCTTCCACTCAAGTTCTCACTCAGCTTTGGTACTGCTTGCCTGTATGTACGTAGCGCGCTCGGTTTAAACTTTAAGTTGGGACTAAAAGAAATGTAATGTTTTCTTGTTCGTTACGCATCTTAACTAAGATCTTATATAGAATGCTCTCTCGCCGATGGATGACCGTCAGCGCCAAAGATCACCGGCCATGCGGTGTCTAATTGCCGTTTGCCGCTGCCTATCGCGTGTCTGCAGCTGGATAAGGCGATACATTCGGCGATTGGTCGAGCACAAGTACTTTCAGCAGGGAATACTACTCGTCATATTGATCAACACCCTGTCCATGGGCATCGAGTATCATGATCAACCCGCCGAACTAACGGCAATTGTGGATTTGCCGTCGAAATGCTACTCAAGGTGGTGGCCGAAGGTCCGTTTCGGTACATAGCCAATGGCTTCAATGTGTTCGATGGCATCATTGTTATACTCAGGAGGGTGCATTGAATCCTACTACAAGTCTTCGAACTCTATTTTCCATGGGTTGTTAACACAGAATTTATTCAATTGATACAGAGATTCCGAAAAATACAAATTTGTAGGAAGTGTAAAACTATCTAAGATTTGCCGGTTGCTCCGGAAGTATCGGGAGTATCGGGAGTAGCCGGAGTAGCCGCTGTAGCAAGAGGATGATTAGCTGCTACCGAAGCCACATAAAGAAGGACACTAGCTATCAATGGTGATTCAATTGCTAATTCTCTAGCACGTTCTCTTTCTCTGATCTTTCGCAAACGTCTGGTCACACTTTGATGTCGTTCTCCTAAGGATTTGACGCTTGCTGCCGATTGCTTCTGTGCCGCAACTGGCCTTGTGGCTGCGATCTGCGATTTGGCCTTTGGCACTGGGCACGGCACTGGGGAACCATCAAAACGCTTTGTGCTGGGCGTAAAGCGAACGTGTGGCCTCCGCAAACGATTGCGGCGTTTATGTACAAGAATTCCTCTACGTCGTATGAAAAGGCCACAAATGTAGCGGACTCCTGACCAAAAAATATTTGCCATTGATTTTTGCTTAATGTATCCCAAACGTAAAACCTGTTCAAAGAGTTAATAAGAGATTAAAGAATAAAGCGCAAATAATGCGAAAACTTACTAGTGTAAAGGGAGAGATATTTCTCTCAATAAGAATTAATTTTTATTAGTTTTCCGTACGAATCATGTATGGATATACACACGAAAAGGCATCAGGTTATAAATGACAGAGAATTATAAAACCAGGCATACTTTGATTAAATTACGTATACGACATGGTAGCTCGAACTCCGAGTTCTATTTAGGGACACAAAAAATAAAATAAAAATGTATCGATTAATATTATAGATTTTCAAAAATATCTTCAGTGATATTTCATTTTAAGAAATGAAAACAGAATTTATTCTCTACTCACTCTTAAAAATGGCCGAGTTATATGTACATTGAAATGTTTTGCACTCAAAGCGGTGCAAGGGCGAATTTGGCCGGTGGGGCGCTAAAGTGCACACACACAAAAGTGAGCGAGATAGCATGATCAAATCGCACATAAGAAAGAAATTTAATATATGAAGTAAGTTTTATAAACTCAAGGTAATTTTTTTGCTTAGTCTAGATTATATTATTTTGTATGTTAGCTTATCTTATAAGAGGTTCACAATATTGGCTAGATTGAGGTATTTTATAATTTCTCTTAGATTTTCAGGGGTTGGGTTGCATAGGAGTAGGATAAGGTTTTGGTTTGGGATATGTTCATGATGTGCTCTATATTCATAATAGAGTTTGTGTTGCAGAATTTACCGTGGTTGGTGGGATTATTTTGAAGGAATCGGTGTTCGTGTGTTAGTCTCGTATGTCCTAGACGTAGCCTTATAAGTTTTATTTGGGTTTTTCTAGGTATTTGGCAAATTTCTAGTTTTTTATTGTATTTGTTATGTCTGTTTATCGCTTGATACCAGCATGATGTCTGTTGAATTAGTAGTGTATTTAGGTTGGAGAAGTGAGCTTTAATGTATCTGCTTATGTCTGTTTTCTTATAATTGGGATGCGTAAAGAGGGGTGATAAATTCGCCGTTTTTGCTGCTTCGTCAGCAAATTCGTTGCCCTTTATACCAACATGGCTAGGGACCCATAGGAGCATGATTTTAGGCTGTTGTTTTATCAGTGTTCTTCGAATTATGCCTGGGTAATATGTGTTGTTGTTAATACTTATTTTGAATAGCTTTAATTGCTGACAACGAGTCAGAGCAAATGCATACTTTGCCTTTTATCTTGGTGGCTATTATGGTTGCATCGAATATGGCAATAATTTCTGCTGAAAATACCGATGAGTATAGTGGCAGAATCCCCAATTTAAGAGTCCCGTTTTCTGTCGTTATTGACTACCCTGTTACACAGTTTTTCAGAGAACCGTCGGTGTATATAAATGTGTGATCGTTAAGCTTAAGGTTAGTTTCTGCAAATTGCTTACTGTAAATTTCATTGCTCGTGTTCCCTTTCTTAAAAACATTCAAATGTAGGTCGATTGTATTCGTGTTAATGAACCACGGTGGATCTGACTTGGGAGTTTTTCCTATTGGGGTTGGTGTAACACCCAAATTGAAGCAAGAATTTATGCATTTATGTAAGGTCGAGTCTCTGTACGCCTTCCTATTATTTTTCTTTATTTTATTTATTACTAGCTGTACCCTGCCACGTTTCGCTGTGGCCTCTGTTAAATTCTCATGTGACCACGGAACAGTAATATAATAGAGATTTCGTCTGTTTAAGGACAAAAAATAAGTATAAGTAATGTTGAAGCGTATTGAAAGCAAATAGCAAATAGCAAAGAGCGATTATGAAAAAGTTGATTATATGTTAGCTGTACCCTGTCACGTTTCGCTGTGGCCTCCCATGTGTATTGACAAAGGTGCCAATATTTTTCTTATTTTTTTACCATGCATCCATAGGATGAAATGGTATATTAAAGTCGCCAAAATGTATGTAACAGGCAGAAGGAATCTTTTCCGACCC
The DNA here is from genome assembly GCA_018150735.1 of Drosophila sp. 14030-0761.01. Lineage (NCBI taxonomy): Eukaryota > Metazoa > Arthropoda > Insecta > Diptera > Drosophilidae > Drosophila > Drosophila sp. 14030-0761.01. The sequence goes on from JAECWO010000003.1 coordinate 4,097,741, forward strand.
TATAAAGTATATATATTCTTGATCTAAGACCCAGAATGTACCGGGAAGCCAAAAAAAAGAAAAAATTGAAAAATCCCTAATATCTCAGCCCCTGGCAAGACTATCGGAATGTCCTTCACACAGATGATAGTCCTTGATGAAACGAATCGATTGACACTATTTTCGTCACTATCCTTCAAAAGACTTGCGAGATATAAGCTATTTTTGATTTAGCAAAGAAGTCATTTTTTCTCAGCTTCCTGAAGGACTTTCAAGGATATTATAGTGTCAGTCTACGCAGCTCACCAAGGACTTCAATCTGGCCAAAGGACATCCGGATCGTCCTTGAAATGACTGAGTTATAAGGACATTTGTGCTTTTTTTGTGATTTTTTGGCCATTTTGTCGACCTTACCCCCTTACAAAAATTTCAGCATAATTTTTGGAAGGATAATGAAAATCCTTGAATGCAGATCGATAGTCCTGCTTCTGGAGGACCCAGAAAAGCATGTCCTGGCGAAATCGGTCAATGTCCTGCGGAGTTATGGCCTCGAGAAAATTGATTGAAACCTAAAAGTATGCAACACAAAATTTATGACGTTTGTATGGGATAAGCAAAAGGACTGTTTTTAAGGTTTTTTAGGCAATTATTTGGTATTTTTTCGACGTAAAAACCATCCTTGAGCTTCGACGAATATTAAAAAAAAAGAATTAGTGAAATCGGTCCAGACATTCCCGCGTGATGCCGTGACCAAGGAAAACGGCTTTCATTTTTATATATATAGATTTGTTTAAGTGGAGTGTCGTACGAATTAAGGATTAGGTTAATCATTTTGGTCAATAGCTGTTGCGTTATGTTTTCAATGGTTGGGATGTTTGCTTCAAAATATAAATTATTTATTGACGTCGAGCGGAAAGCGCCCAGAGCGACTCGCAATGCTGTGTTTAGGGCGGTCTTTATTGGCTTGATTGTTGTCTTGGGGGCCCTACCATAGATCAGTAGGCCATAATCTATTTTTGAGAGGCATGTGCTTTTGACTATTTGTACTAACGTGTATGTGTGGCAGTTCGATTTTCGGCTCGAGAGACATTTTAGAATATTAACAGATTTATTTAACGAATTTAGCAAATTTTTTATGTGGTAATGGCATTTGTACTAAGGAGAGTCCTGGCAATTTTAGTTCCTTGACGTTTTCTATAGTGGCTGAATGGGACGACACTTGGGGGTGACAGTTTTGTTTTCTACAAATATGAAGGTGTTTACATTTTGTGGGAGAAGTTTTGCACCAATTATGGTTATAGGTTTATTGTGGTTTGTTTTTCTTTATTGAGATCAACTAATATATTGTAGTCGTCTGCGTATGCAGTGAAGTTAATATTTTTGTGCCTTGCTATTAACTCAGAGAGACTATTAAACGCTGTTAGAAACAGTATAATCCATAGTGGTGATCCTTGTGGAATACCGCTCTGAAGAGGCTTGCAATTTGAATAATTTTCAGTTTTTAATGAATTTTATTATCGTAGGGCCGCATTGACATTTTATTAATTGATTAATAATGGTGTGGACTCCGACTTTATCAAAAGCTTTAGCAAAGTCTAACGAGACAAGTGATATGTGTCTTTTTGCTGAATGGGGTCTACAAGAAGTAGATCTTGCAGTTGATCTTGTAGTAGCCCTCTGCAAGACAATTATTTTTTTTATTTTATTGAAAAGTTTTGCAATTGTCATTACAACCCCTCTGCCACCTGCCTCCGCTTGGTACGGCTTTTACTCTCAATAAGCGCACCAAAAGGCAAAGCAGAAACCAAGAAGAGAGCATGGAAAAGATCAGTTAGAATTCATATATGTATGTATGTACATACATACATGCTTTTGGGTAGCTTAGTAACAGATTCTGGTACAGGCACTCTTTCAATTGATTTGATACTCTGATAGAGAAAAGACGTCTCAGTGCTTATATCTGCACATATAAACAATTGCACTTAGCTTAACACGTGGAAAAACGTTAAACTACACATATTTAAAGTACAGTGCGTGCAACGAAATAAATTATAATAGAGAGTGCTAAGCAAGGTGATATTTTACTTTATTTAGAGAAATATAGGTGTGCTAACGCATTGTTTTTTCAGACAAGATATTACGTACGGTGCCTGGCCCATGCACTTGAGTATGCCTTGGGACCGGTGCAACTCGCAACGTGATCTGATTTCGTTGGACGAAGATTATTTTAGGAACCGTCAGGCTGGTCATCAATTTCTCGGTGAATTGTGAGCTGTGAACTGGCTTCGGCTTAAATAAGTTCATAGCTAGCCTCGGTTTTTCTACGGGTTTCACCCACCCACATACGATCTGACGAAGTAGAGTCAGACGGGGAAAATATGCATACTCCGCGTATAATTAAGTAAAACCATTCCGACTTAGTAGCCCCACGAAATCCACGCGTCTACTACCTTTTCGCGTGCTACGGTAGTCACATGTATACATAGTAGCAGATCTACTACTTTTCTTTGCTTGTAACCTCTCATGCTTATAAATATGGAATAGCACACAGCAGTTTGGATGCTTCTTTCTTTTCCTGTGACACGAGGTAAGTTGGGTATGTAACGCGTCATGATTGGCTTTGCTTCTTTTCCTTTTTCTAATAATTGAGTTCCACAGCAAATCCCTGCAGCATTGATGGGCCCAGAGATCGCGCCGTTGGATTAATCGTGAGTTAATGTAAACAATAATATTAAGACTTGTGGCAACCGAAACAAACCGCAACTATTTGGTAGGTTGGGTACAGAAAGGAATAGCAAACGACACCATTAGCTAGCCTGTAGAGTATCTGATCGCACAATTGTTAGTATTCAAGGGACTTAAATCACATTAACTTTCGACAACATTTTGCTTTCTCATCCATTTAGTTTCCGATTGTGCACTTATCTTTTCTTTTGTATTGTGAGTATGTCTAAGCAAGAGCAACACTAGAAGTGCACGACCCCGATCTTTAGCGTACAACTTGTGTCTAAGTTAGCCTTTTTGCCTAGAATGGCACAGTAACTTGAGGCAGACAATTACACGTACACACTACATAGAAATGGCGCCCAACGTGGGGCCAGAAAAACACTACAATCTTCCTTTTTGGATCTTCCTAGTTGGTGGCTGTTAAGTAGTTTGTTCGTTGTGACAAACCACCATAGCCGCTTTGAAATTATCTTGTCCAGGACTTTTCCGATACATGAGTTTAGGGATATGGGTCTGTGTGCTTCTATTGTAGTTTAGTCTTGTCCTGGCTTTAAAACTGGTATTATTGTGCTACTTTTATGAATCTGTGGGATATGTGTTTGTAGGATGCGGTTAAATACAGTGACGATTCTAGTTTTAAGTGGTTTTGATACATGTTGAATCATGCTGAAATTGATTTTATCGAAACCTTGTGTATGTCCTTTAAGGCTGTTAAGTGCTGATGCGAATTCTAAAAAACCTATCTCTTGTTCCATAAATTTGGCAGAGTTATGTGGTGGGTTAGAGATAAATAGTTGGTCCTCTGATTGTCTAGACCAGTGGTTCGCATCATCCTTTATGTTGCTATTTTTCCTGCGTCCGAATTCAATGTATTTGTGGTCGCGTCCTGAATACAATGAATTTGGGAAGATTTGTGGAGTCCGTTAAGTCTTCTTATTTTTTTTCCATATTAATTCGGTGGTAGATCCAGGGCAAATGTCAGAGGTAAATTCTTGTACACTACGTGCATTGCCAGCTCTAATTAATCTTCGAAAATGAGCATTAAGTTTTTTATTATTAAGTATCTCTGTAGCCATGTCTCGATTTAGGGCTTTCCATGTTAGTATTTTTTTCCCCCTACTAGAAGCTATTTCCTTGTTCCACCAAGGTGCGTTATATTGACGTTTGGGTGGTTTACAGAGAGGGATACTTTTGTATGCGCTTTGGAGGATAATTCTGTTGATGTTGCTGGCTTCCTTATTAACATTTGGGGATATTGTTGTTATATTTTAAGCTCGTCGGTCAGTCTTTCGAATTTTTCCCAATTTGCTTGTTTTGTTAAAAATCTTTGCGTGTATCGTGTGTGGGTTTTGTTTTGATCATATGTGACCATTTTTATGGTGATAGGGAAGTGATCACTTCCTTCAAGAGTGTCGCTGATGCTGAAGTCGCAGTTTATTTTAAGTTCTGCTGAGCAGAATGCAAGGTCTATGTGTGTGAATGTATTGTGAGTAGAGAAGTGTGTGGGTTGACCATTGTTTAGGATGATGTTGTTGTGGTCGTGAATAAATTTGGCTAAAATTTTGCCCCTGCGATTGCTAGAAGGTGAGCCCCCGTACATGTTCCAACTGGTAAAGTCTCCCGTATAAAGAGTAGGGGTGCTTGTATTTGGGAATGCTGTCTGAAGGTCTATCAAAGAGAATTGTTGATTAGGGGGTATATAGACGGCAACGATATTAAACTTTTTTGCTGAGTGAATTTCGACTGTGATGGCATCGAATGATTGGCCGATGGAAATCAGTTTGTGTTGAATTGACTTATGCTCAAATATAGCCACGCCGCCCTTTGCTGTGGAGCAGGTAGTGTGGTGCATTGAAAAATTAGTTGGTGTTGGAACTTGACGCAAGTTAGTTAGGTGGGTTTCTTGTAAAGAAACTATCTTTGGCTTGTACCGATTTATGAGAATTAAGAGCTCGTTGTAATTGTTGGAATACCCATTAAGGGTCCATTGCAAAACTGTTAGTGTCATGTTAAGTTTATAGTGAGATGGTTAGAGTGATTAGATGTCGATGTAGCGTTAGTTTAGATTTGTATCTTAAATTTTGACGTTGTTAGACTTTATGATAGTTTTCAAAGAATTTGGAGACGAGTTAGTGTTCTTAGACTTAGCCATGCTTCTTGTTATGATACGTGTCGATCTATTAGAGATATTATGTGGGAGTATGCTAGGGTTTTTAGACTTGCTGCTTGAACTTGGTTCGTCGTCCGATTCATATTGAACTGCTTTCCGTTTAGTGCTTTCCGGTATTGGTGGGGTGGCGTTTCTGGGTTGTGTTGCATTATCTTGTTGTTGCGGTTGGTTTTTATTGTTGTTCAGGTGTGATTTTGCTCCTGAAGAGTATAGCGAGCCATCACGTGGGTGTCGACCAGGCTGTTCTGTTGTCAACTTTTTCATGAGCTTTTATGGCCTGCACTTCGAGGTGGGTGAGGAAGACTGGGCATTTTTTGACTCTTGGCTGATTCGCCAATTTATGCAGCTTGGCTCTTTTTCGCAGATCTTGTCTGTTAGAATATCGACACGTTCGTCTTGGCTACAATTGTTGCAGGTAGTTTTGTTATTGCATTTTGCGGCGGTATGGCCCATTCGTAAGCATTTGTTGCATCGCAGTGGCTGGGGAATGTAGGTGCGTACCTTAACTTTTTCGTATCCAATGTAGAGATGCTCTGGTAGATTGTGGAGGGCAAATGTAATAACAACAATGCCAGTTTCAGTAAGTACTCCATATTTTTTTGAAAGAATTTTTTTCATTTTCTGGAATTTTTGATCTTTTAAGTTCTCCAGGATGGTGTCTTCGTCTACGCCTCTTAGCTCGTTAGAGTACGCCTTTAGTAACGTTTAAGGCTTTGTGGTCCTCCACTTTTATTGGGATGTCGCTTGGCATAACATTGATCTTGAGTAGTTTGCTTGTTTGTGCTGGGTTTTTGGTTTTGACTAAAAGGTCACGAGTTTTTTTGCACAGTTCAACTTCTCCTCCACAGGTATAATCAATTGTCTTTTTTATTATGAAGGGAGAGATGTTTGTCATATTTCCGTTGTCTGTTCGCGAAATTGTTAGAAATTTGGCATCAAGAGTGGGCGGATGTTTTCTCCAAATGTCCGGTGGCTCAGTCATATTGCTGGTTTTGCTTTAAATCTGCAACGTTGTTTGTTGTTTCTTACACGTAAACAGTTATGTGTGTCCAAAAATAGATTATGATGTTTGTTGTTGTTGTATGTTTGTTGAGTTTGCTTTGTGCTTTGAGTGTTTATTGCCCCCGAAAGTATGCCCTATCGCAATGAGAATCACAATTCAACTGAAAAAAAATATTAAAAAACCGAATAATGAAAATCGAAATACTTAACTAAATGGCCTTCGCTATTGCCCCCATCACTGGCAACTATATGGAAGATTATGCTTGTTGCTATGATCTCTATCAGAATGCTCTCTCGCCGATGGATGACCGTCAGCGGCAAAGATCACGTGTCTGCAGCTGGATAAGGCGATACATTCGGCGATTGGTCGAGCACAAGTACTTTCAGCAGGGAATACTACTCGTCATATTGATCAACACCCTGTCCATGGGCATCGAGTATCTTGATCAACCCGCCGAACTAACGGCAATTGTGGAAACCAGTAATGCGGTCTTTTGCCGTCGAAATGCTGCTCAAGGTGGTGGCCGAAGGTCCGTTTCGGTACATAGCCAATGGCTTCAATGTGTTCGACGGCATCATTGTTATACTCAGGTGGGTGCATTGAATCCTACTACACGTCTTCGAACTCTATTTTCCATGGGTTGTTAACACAGAATTTATTCAATTGATACAGAGATTCCGAAAATAATAAAAGTACGACTATTTGTTAGGTCTTACAAATTTGTAGGAAGTGTAAAACTATCTAAGATTTGCCGGTTGCTCCGGAAGTATCGGGAGTATCGGGAGTATCGGGAGTAGCCGGAGTAGCCGCTGTAGCAAGAGGATGATTAGCTGCTACCGAAGCCACATAAAGAAGGACACTAGCTATCAATGGTGATTCAATTGCTAATTCTCTAGCACGTTCTCTTTCTCTGATCTTTCGCAAACGTCTGGTCACAATTTGATGTCGTTCTCCTAAGGATTTGGCGCTTGCTGCCGATTGCTTCTGTGCCGCAACTGGCCTTGTGGCTGCGATCTGCGATTTGGCCTTTGGCACTGGGCACGGCACTGGGGAACCATCAAAACGCTTTGTGCTGGGCGTAAAGCGAACGTGTGGCCTCCGCAAACGATTGCGGCGTTTATGTACAAGAATTCCTCTACGTCGTGTGAAAAGGCCGCAAATATAGCGGACTCCTGACCAAAAAATATTTGCCATTGATTTTTGCTTAATGTATCCCAAACGTAAAACCTGTTCAAAGAGTTAATAAGAGATTAAAGAATAAAGCGCAAATAATGCGAAAACTTACTAGTGTAAAGGAGAGAGATATTTCTCTCAATAAGAATTAATTTTTATTAGTTTTCCGTACGAATCATGTATGGATATCCACACGAAAAGGCATCAGGTTATAAATGACAGAGAATTATAAAACCAGGCATACTTTGATTAAATTACGTATACGACATGATAGCTCGAACTCCGAGTTCTATTTAGGGACACAAAAAATAAAATAAAAATGTATCGATTAATATTATAGATTTTCAAAAATATCTTCAGTGATATTTCATTTTAAGATTTGAAAACAGAATTTATTCTCTATCCCCGTCTCTCTCTATCTCGCTTTTGATCTCCTTTACACGCCATGAGCTTATTGAACACTAACAAAAAACAAAAATATTTAATTAAAATAAATATAAAATTTTCTAATTTGTTTCCATTTAGGTTTTTACCCACCTCCACACACTCAGACAAAAAGAACAACAGTTACTATACTTAGTTAGTCGGACCGAAAGCTTCATTCAATATTCAGTATTAAATTAAATATAAAAAATGTGTCTTAGCATTTTATAGCGTTTGCCCACACTAATCACACAAAATCCCACACTGCTCCCACACTTGAAGATCAGCCCAAAAGTTTTCTGTTTGTCCACACAGTGTACAGCTGTTAAAAGCTTATGACTTCAATACACACACACACACATACCAACAACCACACACAGAAACATAGATACAAATGTAGTACGCTGCCGTTACAATACTAGATCTATACAAACATACATACATATATATTTATAGACATATATTATTTACTCGTGCATATTTAATTAAATATTTGATTAATCAAACAATCAAAAGAACTACTCAAAAATCTAGTTAGCCTAGTTGTGTAGTTAGTATCGCCAACAAAATGATAATTAGCAACTAAAAATAAAGTAAGTAAGTCGACTTGGATATACCATGCATCAGGTGAAAAGATATATATTAAATTTCTTTCAAATGCTATCTCGCTCACTCTTACGTGGACACGAGCACTTTAGCGCCCCCCGACCAAATCGGTGATTTCCAGCATATGCTATCTCGCTCTTTTTTGCCTTGCACCGCTACGTATAACTCGGCCATTTTTATTCCGATTCTTGTGATATTTGGTGGGATGATAGATATTCGTAACATGTATAAGTGTGCCAAATTAAATCACGAAACGATATTTATACGATACGATTTTGGCTAAAAATCGAATTTATCGAATTTCGGAGGCGGAAGGGGGCGTGGCAAAAATTTGAAACAATCTTGGTCTGCGAGCATGCTGCACGCATCTACTGTCTCCAGCTTTTATAGTTCCCGAGATATGGGGGCACAAAATATTGTTTTTCAAATAACGGGGACGGGTCGAAAAATAAAAATACCTGCAGAACAAACGAGTCTACATGCCAAGTTTGGTAGCTCTAGCTCTTATAGTCTCCGAGATCTCGATGATCCTACAGACGGACAGACAGATGGACATGTCGCAATCGACTCGGCTATTGATACTGATCAAGAATATATATACTTTATATAGTCGGAGATGCCTCCTTTTATGCGTTGCACACTTCCAAACATACATCCAAACATCCGTGCGAAATTTGATCAAGATCGGACTACTATATCATATAGCTCCTATAGGAACAATCGGACCAAAAACAGTTTTGCTTCTAAAAACTTTTTTGTTTTTTTTGCGATCATCACCAAACTTAATAAATAAAATTTGCACATAACAAATTATAATCTTCCCAAATTTGATCAAAATCGGATAACTATATGATATAGCTGTCATACAAACAAATGGCAAACTGCATTCTGCATCTCTACATACATACATGCATATGCATGCGTGCCGTGCTATAGCGTGTGGATTCAAGTTTTTTCACAAAAGCCTATTCATTTTGCGATCTCCATTTAGGGACTGAGTAACGCAAGAACTTGCAAGGGTATGCAAGCTTCGGCATAATCGAAGTTATCCCAGCGTTCTGGTTTTATTTCTAAATACATTTTATCGTCCTGAAACTTTCTAAAAGTGAGAAGAAATCAAAGGTGGCCTTAAATCAGTTGTCAATTTAAATGTAATGTTACTACTTAAAATAATCACTATCTTAAATTGGTTGCATCCGCGATCGTAACATGCATTATTTATATATATTTTTAGGCTTGAATGTCCTGCAGAGTTTTATCCAAGGGAAAATGGTCCTTTTTTAGTTTTTAGCTCTAAAATCCTAATTTTTTGCCGCAGAACAAAAGGACTTGGTTTTCTGGGATGTTTTTGATGATCCGCATCGATTGGAATAAATAAAAATAGGTGTCATCTAAGGATCATCTTAGCTTTCTGAAGGATATTTCATGCTCATATCAATCGATTCGGATCAACAATGACAACAATATGACAAAAGGACATTCAAATCGAATTATGCTTGGTGAAATCATTATGCACAAGCTTTTGAATGGTGAAATAGATTTGCCTGATTTATTGTCTCAGGGTTATCTATCCGTACCCCGAAGACCTACTAGAAAATTTATTCCTTTAACTTTGACTCGCTCGACCACTGGCTACGCTATGTATGAACTCTTTGGAGTACTTTGTGCTGACTACAATCGGTTGAACCGTGTGATCAGTGTTGAGTTCTCTCTTCCGAGAGGCTTAGCTCGTACTTACCTTTAGTTATCCGATTATTTGTTCCTTGTCTTCGTCCACGCGATAACGTGTCGTGTGTTATGCGGCTGTGCCTCTCGATCTTTATTTTTTACACTGCGCAAAATGGCAAGTGAATAAGTTTTGGTTTAGTTCATGGATCACACGCAAATGCTAGACGCTGAAGCAAAGCAATGATTGTTGTGTTGTTGTCAGGATCTGATGGACAGTGGAACGCGTCTATTTGTTTTGCTCCTTTTACTGGCTGTTGCCGTTACGTTATCCTAATGTCACACGATGGTCCCACTGTATAGGAAGCGTGTATGTGTGTGTGCTTACAACTTTAGACAAACTTAGTGACAAAGTCCATGTAATCGCTTTTAGTTTGTGGTACTGCTGGCGCCACCTGCTGTCCAAATGGTGCAACAGACATGCGAGTTGAGCAACAAAACTTTGTTAGGTTATTGTTTTTGGTGTTGCACAAATCTCAATAATTGCACCCTGCAGCTAGTATATAGAGACACAAAGAAACACACACACACACACACACACATGTGCTGTCCTCATACTGACCTAACCTCAAAAACACCTTACCCCCGTCCGTCCGTCCGTCCGTCCGTCTCCCTCAACAGACGATGTCGATGAATTGATTTATGTGCTTGTTTGTCAGTTGAACTGCAACTTGTACATAAATTTCAACATTTGCCATCGCCTACAACATGACAAGACCGACCACAGTTTTTTTTTAGTTGAGTAATATACACACACGCACACACACAGAGGATTGAGTTGAACGTTTGGCTTGCATGCAGTGCACTGTCCTGCTTGCCGCTCCGTCTTGGCATTTTTTTTCGATTGTTAAAACGTGTTTTCTCTGCGAAAGAAGAGGATTTTTTGGTAGAATCCGCACTTTTTCAATGGAGGCAGTTTGTGGGTGGGAGTACCACCCTTTCCTTACGCCTTTCTATCCGCCTAAGTCAGCTGGGACGTAGCCTGGCCAGATCGTTCAATCCTCAGCCTTCCAGTAATCAGCTGAGGCTCATAAAGCCCAGCCGAGCCTTATCCTATAAACTTAATTCTCGGTTGGAGTGATAAATTACACTCGATGGTTTCCACCATTTCGGGTTCTACGAATCGAAATGCTTCATTAGCTGGCAGCCTTGATTCGATCGTCCGTCGAGCCGGAGTTTTTAAGGGGCAAATAAATCTAATTAACTCATAACTCTCCTGATACAACTTGCAACAGGCGCAGCGATGAAACAAGTCTTGTGTCAGATCACTAATTCATTCGACGTAGTTCGCCTTCCCATTCAATTCATTTGAAAAATTGTCAATTCCAGTTTTTTGTTCCAAGTAAAACCACTAAAAAAGAAGTTACACTTTGCGATTTCGAACTGCGATTGCCCGGTAAACCTTTTAAGAAATTTGTTTCGGTAATATTTGATGACTTCATGTCACTTGACGTATGGTTTAGTGGCATTACGTATACGACTAGTACTAATTCTGTTTAATGCCACTACCAAATTACATGGATTTTGTCGGTAGAAAATACTACTACTCCGAAACGCAGTCTCTCAACAGGATACAGGATTATTAAAAGTACATAAAATATGTGTATTTGAGCAAGAAACATTTTTTTAAAAAAGCTGAATTTCTTGGAAATGAAATGAGAGATGAAATGGAATATTAAAAGTCGTCAAAATGTATGTAACAGACAAAAGGAAACATTTTCCACCTTATAAACTAGGTACGAGTATATGAATTCAGCATGAGAATCCGAGTCGATTCTCCGTCTGTATAAACATCGAGTTCTCGGGGACTATAAAAGCTAGATCTACCAAATTCAGCATAAGACTCGTATAGCGTGCGCTGATCAATATTATCATTTCGAGAAAATCTGAATTTAACAACGACCAAAAAAAATTAGCCCAACATACCGGCCGCCACCATATAATAACATTTTTCCATAAACATATCTATTTAAACTTTATGTATGTATATTCTATTCCATTTTTTGAAAAATTGTTGCTTCCATTCTTTGGATTAAAATCTAGTACAAGTTCACACAGGGATTTCGTTATGGCTTTGATCAATTGGCGATGCTGTGTTTAACTGATCGCAGAGCAGTTCAATATTCTGCAATTCGCCGACGATTAAAGCCATCGGGAAATCTGTTCTGCCTTAGTTAAAGATTAAAGCTGTCTCGCTATGCGTTGCAGAAAATTTCTGGATTGTAGTAGTTATGTTTACAAGCTTTTCAATCGGTTTCTTTGAGATTCAATCCTTACCGCTTTCTGCGATACTTTTTCTGTTTTCTCCACTTTATTATTCTGTAGTAGAGATGGGCATGGGCCGTGCCGTGACCGTGCCTATTTAAATAAATTACGTGTTGGGCCCCTTACGAAAAATTACCGTGTTTTACCGTGCCAAGGTTTAGATGCACGGTAGTCACGGCAGGCACGAAAAGCACGGTACAGAAAGAACCACTATCAAGATTTTCAATTGAAATATGGCAGTATCGATAAGTAGGCTTGTTTGTCAGCTTGAGCTGTAGGATTTATCGATGTATCGCACAATTTATGAACACTTATAAGATCGATATCGTGATCGATGCAGCCCTGCCATTACGCGTGCTATTGTGATAAAAAAGTGTTGCGTCGCTTTTGACAAACATGAACAACGAAAATTTACAAAGAGCTTTAAAGCAAAAGATCTAAAAATAAACTTGGTAAAAAGAAACGATGCCAAAAGCAGTGTTTGGAATAAATTCCAATTAATTCAATATGACAATGAAAATGAAGACTTTGTGTGTTGCAATGAATGCAATTCCATTTTGGCATACACCCATAAAACTGGCACGGAATCACTAAACCGACACAAATGTGTTAAGCAATCAAAGGAACCCTCCAGCAACAACAATTTAGATAAAATATTATTTTTACATAAAAATATGCGCCAATTTCAATGAAAAATGTTTAAATTTATACAATCGCATTTATAAAATCCTTAACTTGTTCAAATTTATTGAATAGCATTAATAAGATTCATGAAAATACATCAAAATATTTTTTTAAGCCCCCGTGCCGTGTCATTGCGTGCCTCAAATCGGAGGCCCATGCCCATCTTTATTCTGTAGGTAACCCATGTGAGATCCATTAGAGATTTTGTGACCACTTCATATTTTTGTCTTCTGTAGTTCTGATTGAAGAATTCTTTAGCCCAATTCAAGAAGCTTAAGCTTTGGGCGAAATTGCCGCCTCAGCGACAACTTTATCAATGTGCATTTCCTTAAACGCCTTGCGTAGTAGTTTGTATTCTGTTCACATTCCCGTTGGCACGGCTTGGGGGAACAACGTATCCAACAATTGACAATATGCAGCCCCATTTCTCAAATATCCGCTTGTACTCAGACTGAAGACATTCATTGAATCAGGCAAGAAGCTTTTGTTCCTGTGAGAAATTCTTATTCAACGTTAGTAAAAACAAATTAGAAGTTTTAGATTCTAATTGAGCTGTTCGTATTTTGATTTCGATGCCTACCTCAATTTCAGAAATGTAATATTGGATTAGCTTTTAATTCAATTACGTACGAGTTGTAAGCAATTGTGCATAAATTGTGTTTGGTGACCCCGACGTTGTGTACAGAAAGATCGATAAACTTGTGGCAATTGGCAGTTTAATCTACTTATTATCCAACTTATACACATTCTCATGATGGTCTCCCAAACACATACACACCCACACACACCCACACCTACTCGCCATTGCTCTCGACTTGATTTTCAAAACATTTGAATGTAATGCGCACACACACACATGCAAAAAGTTTGCTTCACTGACATGACCAGACAGTTACACAATTGCTGCTGCTGCTCGTGCTACACAAATGTATGGCCTGGTCCTGGCTCTGGCTCCTTTCAGTCCCCTTCGTCCTCTGGCTCGGCAGGACTCTCTCACAGCAGCAGCCTCACGGTACTTTTGCCACTTTCAAAACCAGCAACAAAACGCATAAATGTGCACACAAAAGCAGCTGTAACAACTGTTAGAGATGGCCTTTGGCTGTGTTCTTGATTATTGAAAATGAAATGAAAAAAAATTGATCAAAAAACTAAATAGGATCACTTATGATTGTGAAGAGAATGAGATCGACTGAGTCGAGAACTATTATTTCTCACGATCGTGACACGCCAGCGGGCAACTCAGTCACTTGCTCTCTCTCTATCTCTCTCTCTCTCTCTCTCTCTCTCTCTCTGTTTAGCTTCTTGGCCATGTTTGCACTAGTGGGGCCAACTTCAATTCAAAGCGAACAAACTAATTTCCAATGCAAATTGAATGGCAGTCAAGTGTGCGAAGTTCGAGATACATTTGCAGCAAATCCTTTTAAAAACAACACACACACACACACACACACACACACACATACGTGGCCAAAAACTATGTCAGAATACGGTCATGGGTCCTGGGCTGGATTTGTATAGGGACATGGGGGTAAAACGATAGCCGAAAGCTAAAAGTGCTGCCGCTCTAGATGCCAGTTATCCTTTTGCCCTGGCTTTATAATTTACTTTTCATTTTAATTACCAAGTGGCTTGTGTAAAGTAAATGCCAACCAAATAAGGGTCCATTCCGTTGCTATCTCTTCGAAAAACTAAACGTATCCAGTTATCTATTCATATACTCAATTCTCTCGTTCGAATCTGCTGTGGTTCCAACAAATATTTTCACAACAAAATTACAACAACAAAAGCAGCAGCAAAAACAACAATGAGTCTGATACAGTTGATTTTCCAAATATTTGCATTGCATCAAACTAAATTTGCAACGGTATATTGATATGAATTTTAAATGAGAAAGTGATATATGCAAAGACATACATACATATGTTTGCATGTGCATACATCGACATATATATGTACATATGTCTAGTAAATAGAAGAGGCAACGGATAGGTATGTGGAAAAGAGAGACACAAGTATTTAAAATAAAATTTAACTGCTACACACATTGAAGATTTGCGATAGTTATCGATTAAATGTGTTGAATGCACATCACTAGCTAGAGATGATAACTGAAACTGCACTAGCTAGCAATACATGTGTGGCAGGGAGACTAGTTTAAAATGTAACGATCAACGACCAAGAGTTAGAGAGACCAGAGAGAGATTCATTCCAACAGCGACCATTCAGTCAGATAGAAAAAGGATTCTAGCATAAAATAATACTGGTACATAAGCAGATATAAATTAAAAGAAGGAGGAGATCTTCCAACCTCACATGATCGACACTTTATCAGTTGTTATTATTATGTCTTTCACAACACTAACATTAGCTGACACTTAGCATAACTCTGGGAACTCTTATGATTATCGATTCTTGATTCTTGAAATCAAATAGAAATGCAAGACCAAATGTCAAACCCTCTAAAAAAAAGATTAGACAATCTAACAATGATTGCAGTAAAATTTAAATATCGCTGACATAAATAAAACCAAGAATCGGTAAAAGTCATCATTGAAATTGGGATTTGCTCTGGGGTTTCCCACACTCCCCACCCCACCTTTACCAGTTGGTATTGGTAGATTGATGATGCAGACAAAAAAAAAAGGGCAAAACTTTGACTACTGTATCCATCATACCGATGAGTATGAGAGAAAGATGGCATTCTCCATTCTAGCCTAGAGGCACTTAAAAATTCCCAACACAGAATATAAGCCTCCATTGACAAGTAGCTGGATGCGTGGCCAGCCTCAGAAGTGAAAACTCATTCGTCATACGCAAGAGATAAAAAAAAGGAAGAAAACAAAGGGGAACGAGATGGGAACATGTGCTGGCATAACTCACAGTCAAAGTCAGGGTTGGAGCTGGAGCTGGAGAGAAGTGGCACGTACATAAAGAGCTGCCTCCAGTTGGTTGCAACTATGGCAGCATTTATGATGTTTTAATATATACATACATATATGTATGTACGCATGTATGTATGTATGTATATATATATGTATGTTGGTATATCGAAGTAGCAGGAAGCCAAAACAGCGACAACAACAACATCCATGTAGACATTTTCTTTTATTTTTCCTTTCTATTTTTTGTTGTCATGACAAACATGCGCCATCAGTTGACAGTCATAAAATCAAACGCACACATCGCAGCGAGGGCGGGAAGCAGTATACATATATGTATGTATATGTATGGGCGTGAGTATGGCAGCTGCCGTTCCACACACACACGCACATATTTCTCTCGTTTATGCAGCTCAAATATTTTTGCAACAATTTCGTTTCGCTTACTAGGTAAATTTACTTTTAGTTATGCATCCATTTTCCACACGATGCTTTTGTTCACTTTTTCCCTTCGTTCTTTCCACTGCACGGGAGGAACACTGCACACTGTTCCACTGAGTTGGACTCACCGATTGAAAGAAACATCCCGCCACCTCCGCCTGACCAGCAGCCCGATGAATGGCTGGGCTGTGTCTAGGCACTCAAGGCAGTCAGCCGCCTAATTAAAAGGACATTCACATACATTTTTGTTCCACTGTTGCGTAGTCAAGGACAACTGTGCGACGACTATGTATGTGTAGGAGGTACGTATATCTACTCCGTCTAATAATTGATATATGTACAGATATGTATTTACCGATATCAATTGTCGAAGTTAATTCAAGCAAAAAGTGTTGCCTGCATTTCAGGGCAACTATAAAATATATGTCAACAAACGCCCTTCTCCCCATCCCCATCCCCCTCCCCCACCCCATCTCCAACATCCCACTCTGTTTGCTTGTGTGTGCGTATCATAATTTTCAATTACATTTAGTTGGCTGCCCAGCCAACAAGAGATTGAGTTACCATGCCAGCCACCTACCTATTCCCTCTGCCCCCTCTCATCCATTTCTTGGCAATCGCACAATGGTCACAACAGCCGTTTTCTTGGAATTAAATACAATTCGTACGCTAGACAGTTGAAATTTGGCAGCTAAAATAGAATTTCATATTTTGTTTGGTTTGCAATTGGATCAACATTTCGCATTTCGGCTTCATTTTTTTTATTTTTCGTAAGTTTTTAAAATTTCAATTTATATTCAAATTTTTAAAACGACAATAGATAATCAAAAATTTGTTTTTTTCATATTTGGAAGTATTTTTTGTTTTGCATAAATCCGATCAAACGAGTGACATTCTTCAAAATTCTGAATGATAAAACCTGCACTTCCATTGAAAAAATGTCGTTTTTCAAAAACAAGCAAGGCAAACTTATTCAATATGAATCTATATACATTTGTGTAGATCTTTTCATTATCATTGCCAGGGCTGGTATCGACTAGCCGATTAATTGAACTCGCCAAATGTACAGGGTTGCAGTAAAATTCAAAGGAAAAGAATAGTTTTTATTTTAATTGGAGTGTCTATTTATCAAATTTATCGTTTCTTTTTATTCCATTGTGACCATTGTGCATTGTTCCATTAATTGTAATTGGAAAAATTTGTTTTCAGCGTCTGCAAGTAATTGCGCATTTATCATTTTTGGCCAGAGTGAAGAAAAACAAAGCGACATAGATACCAAGATAGATATTTATATTTAATTAGTAGCTATATTTTTCCATTTCCCCCCTCAAAGTCGATGGCAGAGCAACAAAATCGGTAATTGGTCCAAATGGAAACTATTTCACTTGGAGTTTTCTTTAAATTGTTGACGTGGTAAGACGCATGTTTAGTTTATTAGAAATCATAAGCTGTCTTGGACTTTAACAACAATTTGGCCGACCCTTTCATCACTATTTCATTTCCCATTTATTGCCCTGTTGTGTGTATTTGCCTTTTGTAGTTTGGCACTTTTACTTGACGCATTGACCCAATTCAATTTCACGCTGCGCCAGACACAACAACACAAAATGGAAAATGGAAAATGGAAAATGTGGCGCTAAAGAAAAGGCGAAAAGAATGGACGAACGAAATGGCAGAAAACGTTGCGGCGGAAAATCAACTTAACTTAACTCAAAAATTGTGTGCAACGACAAGCTACGGCTAAATTATGAAATACACTCTGCAGCACACGGCAAAAGGAAAAGGCGAGAGAACAAAAATAGAAGAAAACTAAGGAGAAATGGCGAAATGAAAAGAACAGCGCGACTACAATGGGAGAGAGAATCGGGTCCGCGTTGCGAGAAAGTTTGCAGAACTCTTTGCCTTGCTGCAGATATTTCTATTAACTGAACAGCAGAGAAGAGTGAACTGAAAATAAGAGAGCAACGAACGAAAGAAAGCATCCAAAGACTGAAGAAGCAAACTAATGTAATAATGAAAGAAACTTGAGGAGAAGCGAAAAGAACAACAAGTTGCCTAGCGACCAGTGACCTGCCCTCCACTCCTTCCTCCCTCCCAAAGCACTCCAGTTGCAGTTGTGTCAAACGAATTTTTAATAAGAGAAGCAACAAAAGACTCTCCTCACACCCTTCGGGCCCATCTCTTAGGTTTGCTTGATTAGCTGATGATGTCATAAATCTTCTAATTGAATCAAAATGCAGTCAGTTTACTCTCTCAAATTAATTATTAAATAATAATCTGACCATTTGATTGAGTAGAATTGCATATTTGCATTTACTTGTGTTTGCCAAAAAGGACTCTTCTCTAGTCCTGCTTCATTATGAATAGTTTTGCCAGAGAGATGCAAAATAATAATATCATCATTTCATTAATAATTTTCAGTAACAGTAAATTGAAAATTGGATATTGGATATTCGAAAATTTCGAATGATTGCCAATGCTTAATTTGATATCAAATCAAATTTGGCATTTGATTCATTAATAATATTCCTCGTACACATGGGCAAAAGGACATTTCCTTTGGTAGCACTCTAATGCAAATTAAACGTGTGTGCGATTCTCCTTAACTTTTTGAATTTTCCATCCCTTTACTTTAATGTAAGCAATGCACATTGGGACAGATTTTGCACGACATCTACGCAAATGTAATCCCACAATGAGATATTTAAAAGAAAGCTTTGATTGACGATGAACATCAATGGGACGTCCCAAATCATCAAATTGTTATCTTGGGGAACAAAATACTCAGTTGCCGAACAATTAGAAATAAAGCCTAATAGTGTGTAAAATGGTCAAATTCTATAGTTTTGCTCGGATCGTAGTAAAAACGTGCAAAAGAAACGAAATTATATTTTAGTCCTTCTAGTTTGCCTGCAAAATTTAAGTTCTCTAGCATTAAAACTGTAGTTTATGTCAAAAAAACCAAAAACATGATTCTAGCCCAATGGTCAATGTCATCAGCTGATTCCTGTCAAATTTCGAACAAGCTGCGTCACTCAGCTTGCGATTGACAGTCATTTGTAAAACAAATACAAAAGGTAAACTTATTTGTTTAATGGCAATGCATGAGTTTGAGGAGTTCGCTTGGTTGAATTTAGTTAAATTAATGTTTTGTATCCACCAGGGAAAATATGTAAATTTGGCTGTACAAAACTTAAAATTAAGCAAACTCATAACTTGGCAGCAACAATATTAATTACATACATATATGTATGTGTGTATTTACATATGTATGCATGTGTGTAGTTACTCGCATGATTGCGGAAAAAAACACATTTCATGTTATAACAACAACAAGGACAACAAAACGGTTGTAGCATGCATATTATATATATATGTATGTATAAAACATTTTCATTTCATTTCCATTAACATTTTTGCAACAAATGAGACCAAGCTAAATCATAATTATGACACCGATTGTTACGTACAGTCATCGCGGCAGTTACTGCAACAACACCGACGGCAGCAACGCTGACGGCAGCAACACCGACGGCAGCAACGCTGACGGCAGCGGCAGCGGCAGCAGCAGCAGCGCCCATTAACAAGTTCAAATAATTTCACATAATTTATTGGCCGCCTGAAAGTATGCCATGCAAAAAAACAACCAACAGCAAATGGCACAGAAGGATACAAAAGCAGAGAAAGAGGGAAAGCAAAACAACAGCGGCAAATACAAATTATAGGCAAGCGGTAGAAAACGAAGCGGAAGAAAAAGTAGAGAAAAAAATGTGAAAATATGTATGTATTCAACTGCTGCTCATTAATTGAATTTGCGCTCTAATAACTCCGCAAGGAGCATGCATAAATGGATAATTACAATAGAAGAGAATATGTATATGTACCACAGCACATTGGGGAACCCGGACAGTTTTTGAGCATTAAATTCAATTTCTAAAAGATTATGAACTCGAACAATTTTGATGCCGACTCATACTAGTTCTTTTCAGCCATGTCCAACACTGGTGACTAAAGAGCTGATGAAAACAAGTGTTTTGAACAAAACTAAATTCTTTCAATTTGGCGTAAATTCTTCCTTAACTTTGAGTGTATTTTTTGAATTAAAAACTTTGTTGCTTAAACTTAAAATTGTAGAAATAAAAATTAAGTGTCTTAATATTTGTGAAAGTCTAAACAAAGGAAAGAAGGATCAAACTGATTCATATGGAGTTGTTTATATCTGGTTGTATGCGTAAGTGGGTAACAGTGCTTCAGGTGTATTGGATGCGGAATTAAAAGAGATAGATAATCGACAGTTTTGCTCTAAATTGCTCCCACAATGGAGAAAATGTATTCGACACTGTTCAACGGAAAATTTCTCAGCTGGCTAGACAAAAAGACCTCTTGGACGGTGGGAAAAAGATTCAAAGGATTTTTGAATTAAATATGTATTTAAAAAATATCAGAATTCCCCAATGTGCGCAGGGGAAGGAGGGGGGCAAAAAGAGTAGATATCTTCACATTGAAAATAACTATGTACATATTTTTATAATAATAATAAGTGCTGTGTATTGATAGAATGCCATGAGAAATATTCATAAGACGAACTCCCAGTTAGACCACACGACAAAGTTTTTATACCATGCATCCATAGGATAAAATGGTATATTTAAGTCGCTAAAGCTACCAAATTCGGAACGTAGACATGTCTCCTACAATAAGAGCAACTATAAGAGCTAAAGCTATCGTATTTTGGCGCGCCCCCTTCCGCCTCAAAAATTCGACCAATTTTCTCTAGTAATATTTATCGTATCGAACTTTAATTTGGCACATTAATACAGCTCTCATTCCACAAAATTTCATTTAAATCGGAATAAAAATGACCAAGTTATACGTATGTATAAACGCTTTCTGAAATGCTCGTGTGCATATAAGAGTGAGCGAGATAGCCTGTGTTTAGACGGCCCGACGACTTACTTTCTATATTATTCCGATTTTTATGATTAGTGTGCCAAATAAGATTGCAATACGAGAAAAACAGCAGGAGAAAATCGAAGAGGAAGAGGGCGTATCAAAAAATTCAAATTATCTTAGTTTGCTTCTATAGTTCTCGAGATATATGTATGTACATAGATGCCCAAGACGTTGTTTTTCAAATATCGTGGCAAAAAAAAAAAAAAACTAGATCTGTGTTAGTATCATCTTCTTAGCTAGATATAGCTGTAAGACCAAAAACTTCCGTCGGAATTTCCATTATTTTCGAATGTTCATAAAGTGTTATGGAGTTTCTAAAACGGAGTGAAAACCAATGACAATTGGAAATTGTGAAAATTTAAGTAAAATACACTTTGTAAAGGGCATTTTAACTGTGGCACAGTTCAGAATAATTATAATTTCTTCTTATGAATCCAAGTGTGTCAAATGTACTTGGATCACACTAAATTTGTTTCATGCCCAATAGAGAGCTGCATGGCTCCATTCACAAGAAACTTAAAATGAATGCATTCGAAGTGAGTTGAATTGAATGAGTGTCAGGCACACAATGAAACGAATGTGTATGAGTATGTGAGTTTGTTACGTCTCATAGCATATGTCACTCAGTGAAATGAATGAGAATAAATGAAATGTCAAACGCAATGAAAAATTTGACAAAGCCTTTAACATTCGAGTTATTCGAATAATTTGAATGGGGCTGGTAGCCTGTAAGGTGTGTTCTAATACCTTCAATTTGTCGGGAAGCACATCTAACCTAGTCAAACGTAAATGTTACTTCCCGTATCGGGGTAACTTGTATTAAATATATGATATGGATAAATAGGGACACATTTTACATTGATTTTCGTTTTTCTTTATTTTTGATTAGGCATTCGAATGCATTCGAAACAAAGCATCTCAATAATTCGCATTCTCACTCATTCAATTCATTTGTGTTCCGTTTAAATGTTGTGCGACTGAGTTTTACGTCAGCTCGCTTATTCATTCAAACTAGTTCGACTTCTCACTCAATCCATTTTATTTATTTTGACAATTGTTAATTCGAATTCGATATTTTTGTCACTCATGCAGCTCTCTAATGCCCAACACATGGAGAGATCTGCACCAAATAAAAGTTTGATCTGTATTTACTCGATGCAATTTACGAAAGAAAAAAATTGTAATGTGATTTTGATTTGGGGTAAGCTTTTATTTTACTCTATATAAGTAATCTAGTTGCCAATTAAAGTCAGTGCCAGTGATGTGAGGGAAATTGATGCTTATGCTGTTGATGTTGCTGTTCTTATTAATTAACATGAATCCTTTATGCGGCACACTGATGATCCGACGCCCACAACAGGCGTCAGCCACACCCACCACTACCCAGTGGGAGCTTGTGTCGAGTGGTGGTAAAATTGTTATCATTACTTCAAAGGCAAAGAAGCTATGCAATCGTTAATGTAATAATCGTCATCATCATCATCTGGATCATTATTTGCGTCGCCATCCGCATTATATGCAGGATTGAGTGATGAGGCGACAGTTGCCCTCCTCTCCTCCTCCAGCCGGATATTCCGCTTCGGCTATAACATCGGCGCTGACTGCAGCTTAAACGAAATTTGCATTAACTAAGTGCAGAAGGGGGGGGGGGGCAAAAAGGGCAATTGTGGGAGCCGGAGCACAAAGCGACAAAAAGGAGTCAGTAGTCTGCCGATGGTATAACAGGTAACGCAACTGTGCGCCGTTCAGAGTGTTGAGAGTATTCAGTGTGCACCGCCATAAACAAAAACTCATTAACCCAATTTCAATATTAACGCAACGAAAGTGCAACGATGCCAAAAGGCAAACACACAGAGCCAGAGCAAATGGAAATGATGACGATGCCGATGACGATGATGATATTGATGATGATGATGATGACGATAGAGAAGGAGAATAAGAGTAAGGATAGCCAAAGTGTTGGAGCTGCTCAATGGTCGGTGGTTCTTGGTCGTCATCCGATGGCAATTTTGTTTGTTATGGCATCTGGCATCTAATCTATATGTTAATGTATTAAACACTCTTTCATCTACCATTTTAACTTCCAGCTCGAATTGTATGCCATTCTGTCGCAATATATTGCCTCCTCCTTTATATGTATTTATTTGTCCAACAAGTGGGAATGGGCTAAATCAAAAATGGTGCACACAAAATGTAAAATCTTTTTGTAAAACATGCTTTGTGGCGCGGAGTCGCTAAAATTTTAGAAAACTAACTATCCGTTTGTTGTAGTATAATTAGATTGACTTGGATGGCTTGATTAATCTCTTAACTTTATTCTCTTGAAAACACGTCTGACTCTGCCGCTCGTCTAAAAGGAAGTGAGCTTCAGAGTTGTCTTTCTTATCGATATCCGCTTAAGCATAAGTGATATCGATATGTCTTATGATCGGTTATCAGTACATTGAGACCTTAGGACTATTAACTACATTAGGGTTTTATATGCCTTAGGACTATTATATACATTAGAGGTATTGCATACTATGCATATCCTACTACACGATTGCCTTGAAATTGTAGTTATTCTATACAACATAATTAAACAGATGTCAGAAGATTTTTTCTTCACTTTAGATAGTTTTTGTTTTATAGGTAAAATAATGTCGGACATTTTTCGCCCAAAATGTGTCTAATTTAATAATATTTTTCGGTTTTTTTATTGAGTAACCTTGGAGCGACGGGTCCTGAGCTTATAAACTGTGTAGGGCACGGCCCGATTCCTAAGTGTCTTAAGAATTTTCTTCCTCCATTTTGAAAAATAAAAAATAATATATGTATATTGGATTTGTATGTATGTATTTGTATTTGATGTGAATCGAGTGGTTTTGTTTTAAATGATTTCATTTAACCGATGTTAATGTTCAATAGAATGGATCCTTCAATTTGACTATTCTTAGAGCTCTTCTGAATTTTGTTATGGTATCTGGAATCTAATCTATGCATATGTTAATATATTAACCACTTTAAATGCTGTTCTTTCATGCTTAGTTCCAGCACGAATTGCTTGCCATAAATTGTGTATTTCGAACGAGTTGGAATGGGCAAAATAAAAAGCTTGCCACAATATAAAAACTCTTTATACCATGCATCCATAAAATGAAATGGTATATTAAAGTCGCCAATATGTATGTAACAGGCAGAAGGAACCTATAAAGAATATAGTATGTACTTTGTTGATCATCATGAGAAGAGAAATTGATATAGCCATGTCCGCCCGTCCGTCTGTAAGAGTGCACAGATCTCAGGAACTATAAGTGATAGAGCTACCAAATTAAGAATGCTGACTCGTGTAGTATATACACTGATCAAGTTTATTTATTTCTCTTGGATCGGAATAAATATGGCCGAGTTATACGTAGTAACGTTATGTACTTAACGCGGTGCATATCCAAGTCGGCCCGCGCGATGAACCTACTTTATTTTCTGTTATCGCTAGTGTTATTTGTTTATTATTTCTTACAAGACTAATTGTAGTCCCTCCCCTAATGCTAACATAGGAGATTGGTTTTTTTAAGTGTTGAAAAACGTTTGTTTACTGGATCTGTTCACATAGTGTTGGTCGAGGTCTCAATAAATTCTTGTTCCTTTGTGACTTTCCATAATCTTTTTCGCTTACCCGACGATCTTCTCCACTCTACAGTTATTGCTGGTGTTGATAAACGCTTCTGTTTGGTTGGTGCGAAAACATAGTGTTGGGCAAGAGCTGGATAGAAGTTTTTAAACTTTTAGTATTTGATAGCGTATCTAAAGGTCATATCCTAAAGTTGTCATCATTTTAAAAGATTAATGATTACGTGCAATGACAGCAAATAGTAGGCGAACCGAGTTTATTTCAGTTGAGTTCTTAGCACCGCTAATTAGACTGCACGTTTTCCTCTGCGCGAATTTTGCTTTTTTTGTTCTCTTTTGGGTTTTCCGCTTGTCAAGTGCATAATTAATCATGGCCCATATGACATCAATATTTGTCATTTGGGGGCAACAGAGAGCAAAATAAATGCATAATGGCAGGTGCTGGTGGATGTAGGTGCAGATGCAGGTGTAGCTGCAGGTGCAGGTGAGAGAAAGCGGCCAGAGTTCGTAACCAGAATTCCCAAAACCTCCCCACACACACACACACACACACACACACACACACACACAGTTAGACACCTCCTCACTCTCTGCACTGTAGTTAAGTTGTATGTAGGAGAGCTGCAATTTGTTTAATGTTATGTCCCAGTACTGTTCCGTTCCCTTCGTTACCCTTCCTTGCCACATGCCACATGCTTCTTGTTGCTGTTGCAGCAGTTTGCAGATTGCATAGCCTGAGGCAAACTTTGCCAATAACTGCAAATGCAATGCATTAAGCCACGCCGACACACACACAAAGTTAGTCCATCCCTGAGAGCTTTTTGCCCAAACCAACAATCTGCACCGTCATCCACATCGACATCCTTGCCAGTGCCACTTAACGCACCTGTCGCAAAACTGACATTAAATTCACATTACAAAATTGGTTGCTTGCATTCAGTCGGCGTATCAGTTCAGTTGAGTTCGTTTCGTTTTTTGTCGCCACTTTGGGGTTAGGGGTTACGGGTTAAGGGGTATGGGGTATGGGTTCAAGGGGTTAGGCAGAAAGCCATCGATGCGCTTCCACCTGCCGAAAAGTTTTGGTTTTTAATGGACAAAGTTGTTGGGTAGCCTTACATCTTGCTCTATTTGAGTTTTAAGTTGCAACGTTAACCACCCACACAACCACCCACCCAACCACCCAAACACCCACTCACACACAAAATTAAATTATAAGTCAGATTCAGAGAGGCGCCGCTGCTTTGCCGCTCTGCTTGACTCACTCTCGCTTTGAGTGATTTTGCTTTGCTCGTTAAATTTCGCTGCTCTGCTGGGCGACAACGCGACGTATGCGTAATCTGATATCGGAAGCCACTGACAACGAACTTTTCCCCACACACAGCTGCACCTACTCAACTGAATTGAATACTTTGTGGCCTGATTGCAGTCTTCCCAACTAAGCAAAGTGAATACATACGAATATATTTTATATAAATGAAAATGTTGCCCAATGTTTTACCACAAATTTTTGCAAATGAAATGTTCATTACTCATGGTAAATTGCAATCCGGCTAGGTGCCCCCAAACCCCATCTCCACCCATCCACAACCAATCTGGAGTAATCAATTAAGCTAAACAAAAAATAAAGTAAAAAGTATTATCACTGTTACATACATTTTGGCGACTTTAATATACCATTTCATCCTATGGATGCATGATATAAAAACACATCGATTTGTGTGCTCACAAAACAAAGTTTTGCAGTTTTCCAAATTAAAATACTTTAAAAAACTCATTCACAACACTCATAAAAACTTTAGAATAAACTATTCATACTTGAACTTTTCGCCGAGATCTGAACGATATGAAAAATCGTGGTCTAGACTCTAGAGGCATATACTTTAACCAACGACCTTCAAATAGGATGAATCAATTATTTATTCAATCCTATTTAAGAGGTGATATGATGCACCATATGGTATGTATCGCAGCTTTTCAGTTTTTAAGATATTCCATGTTTTTAGTCGGGATTATCAATAAAATAGAAACATCGAAATGTTTCTCCTCTAAACGGCAACACAATCTCGAAAAGATATAGTTTCTTTGTTGTTTAAGTGTATAGAAACCAGCGAAAACAGAACAATCAATTATATAGTTAATCCTTTTTTGATATTTCACTTAAGATAAATGATAGTAAATATCTAAGGATCAGCTGAATCGGTTTCTTTGAACAAATTTTTTTTTTTTTAAACTTTTTCTGTGTGTTAATTTTGACATACACATGTGCTTTACTGCTAATGTATGTGTGTGTGTGTATCAGGTAAATTTTCTATTGACAAAACGTTTATCCGATTTTCTTGAAATTCAGGAATATGATGTATTGTGTATACATTTGTGTACATAATCAGTTTGGATCAGATTCGTCAAAAAATAGAGAAGCTATCGCATTTAACGGTCGTTTTTGTATGGCAGCTATATAATATAGTGGTCCGATCCTCTTGCAGATATGGTGCTTGGGGTCTGAAAAAGCTTATATACGAACTTTGAAAACGATAGCTTAAAAACTGTGGGATTAGTTATCATATGTTCAGACAGACAGACGGACAACTCAACTCGTCTTCTCATTCTACATTATGGGGTCGGAAACGATTCGTTTTCTGCGGTACAAACACCGGACTAATTATACCATGCATTCATAGAATGAAATGGTATATTAAAGTCGCCAAATGTATGTAACAGGGAGAAGGAAGCTTCTCCGACCCTATAAAGTATATATATTCTTGATCAGTATCAATAGCCGAGTCGATTGAGACATGTCCGTCTGTCTGTCCGTCTGAAGAATCATCGAGATCTCGGAGACTATAAGAGCTAGAGCTACCAAACTTGACATGTAGACCCGTTTGCTCTGCAGGCAGATCGAGTTTATTTTTTTTTCGCCCCGCCCCCTTCCGCCCCCGCTATTTGAAAAACAATATTTTGAGCCTCCATATCTCGGGAACCATAAAAGATAGAGCTATCGGATGATGCGTGCATTATGCACGCAGACCAAGTTTATTTCAAATTTTTGCCACGCCCCCTTCCGCCTCCGAAATTCGATCCGAAATATTTATCGTATCGTAATTTAATTTGGCACACTAATATCTATCATCCCACCAAATATCACAAGAATCGGAATAAAAATGGCCGAGTTATACGTAGCGGTGCAAGGCAAAAAAGAGCGAGATAGGATATGCTGGAAATCACCGATTTGGTCGGGGGGCGCTAAAGTGCTCGTGTCCACGTAAGAGTGAGCGAGATAGCATTTGAAAGAAATTTAAAATTTAGATTGTCACCTGATGCATGGTATATCCAAGTCGGCTCGGCGACTTATTTACTTTATTTTTTTTTCGTGTTCAATAAGCTCATGGCGTGTAAAGGAGATCAAGAGCGAGATAGAGAGAGAGAGAGGGATAGAGAATAAATTCTGTTTTCAAATCTTAAAATGAAAGATATTTTTGAAAATCTATAATATTAATCGATACATTTTTATTTTATTTTTTGTGTCGCTAAATAGAACTCGGAGTTCGAGCTACCATGTCGTATACGTAATTTAATCAAAGTATGCCTGGTTTTATAATTCTCTGTCATTTATAACCTGATGCCTTTTTGTGTGGATATACATACATGATTTGTACGGAAAACTAATAAAAATTAATTCTTATTGAGAGAAATATCTCTCTCCTTTACACTAGTAAGTTTTCGCATTATTTGCGCTTTATTCTTTAATCTCTTATTAACTCTTTGAACAGGTTTTACGTTTGGGATACATTAAGCAAAAATCAATGGCAAATATTTTTTGGTCAGGAGTCCGCTACATTTGCGGCCTTTTCACACGACGTAGAGGAATTCTTGTACATAAACGCCGCAATCGTTTGCGGAGGCCACACGTTCGCTTTACGCCCAGCACAAAGCGTTTTGATGGTTCCCCAGTGCCGTGCCCAGTGCCAAAGGCCAAATCGCAGATCGCAGCCACAAGGCCAGTTGCGGCACAGAAGCAATCGGCAGCAAGCGCCAAATCCTTAGGAGAACGACATCAAATGGTGACCAGACGTTTGCGACAGATCAGAGAAAGAGAACGTGCTAGAGAATTAGCAATTGAATCACCATTGATAGCTAGTGTCCTTCTTTATGTGGCTTCGGTAGCAGCTAATCATCCTCTTGCTACAGCGGCTACTCCGGCTACTCCCGATACTCCCGATACTTCCGGAGCAACCGGCAAATCTTAGATAGTTTTACACTTCCTACGAATTTGTAAGACCTAACAAATAGTCGTACTTTTATTATTTTCGGAATCTCTGTATCAATTGAATAAATTCTGTGTTAACAACCCATGGAAAATAGAGTTCGAAGACTTGTAGTAGGATTCTACTAGTATAGTATAGAAGGGGGCGTGGCAAAATTTGAAATAAACTTGGTCTGCGTGCATATTGCACGCATCTACTGTCTCGTATTTGGTCTAGCTCTAGCTTTTACAGTTCCCGAGATATGGAGGCTCAAAATATTGTTTTTCAAATAGCGCGGGCGGAAGGGGGCGGGGCGAAAAAAAAATAAACTCGAACTACCTGCAGAGAAACCGAGTCTACATGCCAAGTTTGGTAGCTCTAGCTCTTATAGTCTCCGAGATCTCGATGATCCTACAGACGGACATGTCTCAATCGACTGATCAAGAATATATATACTTTATAGGGTCGGAAAAGCTTCCTTCTCCCTGTTACATGCATTTTGGCGACTTTAATACGAAAGCTGCGAAATACGAATACGAAAACACCAGCGAAGCGTTTCTAGTAGGCCTAGTCTAATCGGTGCATCTTTCCTTTCCCTTGTACATGGTTGGTTTAGCAATGTTCTCTCCGATCCGGTATATTTTCATTGGTTATCTGCACGCTTTTTCTATTGAATTCAACGGGTCAAAAGACACCCGCGGTTCAATGCCAAAGCCGGAACCGTGTTGCGTGCGTTCTCGATCAGCGATCCCACACACCCTGAAAAACTGACATCGGTTGCACGTTGGAAGTACAATCAGATCGCTGTATTATCTTACTTGGCTATAAGTCGTCCGCATATAACCATCAATTGATTGAACTAAAAACTGCCTTCTACGTCAATTCAAATGAAACGCAACATAACAGTTTGATTGTGCGAATTAACAGAATACAACTACGGGGACTTAGATGACTTGGCATCTTTTTATACCATGCATCGAAAGGATGAAGTGGTATATTAAAGTCGCCAAAATGTATGTAACAGGCAAAGGAAAGCGTTTGCGTTACTATATACTTCGAACGCCTCCAAATGAACCATCCCCGAAAACATGTGTCCCACGCTAAGAATGCAGACTCAGCAATGTACTTAAACGTACTTGAAGTGGAGGATCAAGTTCACCATTGCATCACCCTTTTTGAACCAAGACCAGACATAAACAAATTCCCATAAACAATTCCACGATGTCCGAAAAGCATTTGCCTAAATTGGACCATGGACCCTGACAACTTCGCTGCCAGCGCCAATGCCCACAATAGAAGGCTTCATGATAACAGAGTCCCTTTCAGTCAAGTCAGTCTAGAATTCAGTCTTAACTTATATACATCTAAAGTCTTAGATTCAGTTCTGAACTCAGGAGTTCCCTAAAGTATTGTGCAATCTTCCAGTGAACATAGAAATAAATGTAATCAAAGGATCAATAAAAATTATTTTTTTTTAAATCAATACAAGGAGAATTCTTAATTTATATATTCTCGATCCTTATAAGAAGCCGCGTCCATTGAGACATGTCTGTCCATTTGTCCGTCTGTAGGATCATCGACATTTCGGATACTGTAAGAGATATAGCTACCAAATTTTAAAGTGTAGACTCGTGTGGTACGCTGATCAAGTTTAATCATTTTTTTGGCCACGCCCCATTCCGCCCACTATATTTGAACAATATTTTGTACACCTATATCTCGAGAACTATGAAAACTGGGGCTATCCGCCTTCGAAATTCGATAAATCCGATTTTCAATATCGCAATATTTATCGCATCGTAATTTAATATGGCTCAATGTTATGAACATTTATAATTTTACCAAATTTCATAAAAATCGGAATAAAAATGTTCGAAGCATGTGAAAAATGTAATATGTGAATTTTCACTTGATGCATGGTATGTATATCTAAGTCGGTCCGGCGACTTACTTATTTTATTTAGTTTTTGTTTTTTTTGTTTTGGGTTGATTTAGGGTTTAATATATTTACTTAATTTCCGTTGCAGCAAAAACAAGAAAGAGAAAATGCAGAATGAAGGTGACTCCTTTCTTTCCGGTCTTCTTTGTAGCTCGGAGCAACAATTTAGTCTTGCGTTGCATTAAATGCTTCAGCTGTTTAATGAAGGAAATTAGCAACGCTGGCAACAGCATGAAACGTCGAACGCAGGACAAGAGGACGCAGGAGGCGGGGCGCAGGACGCAGAAGGCAGGACAAAGGGCTACGGGCCAACCATGGGGCGGACATTGCACAGTGCCTGCTCCGGCCTGATGGCCTGCTGCTCTGCTGACGGGACGACGATGGAAGCAGAAATTTGCTTCAAACGGCTTCATGCTGTGGCCTAGCTTCAAGGCTCTCACTCTTTATCCTGCTCCTCCTCATTTTTCTGTTCCAGCTCCTGCCCAGTGGAGCATGCAAGTTATGGTTTCTTCGAAGTTTATGAAGCAAAATGTCTTAATTACTGAAATGAGTTGACGAGTTCGAAAGCGAGAACGACGACGATGACGATGGCGATGACTAAGATGCAAAGGGAAGTTGGTGGATGACTAAGATACAAAGGGAAGTTTGTTGATGATGCGCCACACCCAGGCATAATTGAAAAGGATGCAAAGTAAGAAACAACAAAGAAAAAAAGGATTCTTCATTTTAATTAATTTGTTTTCGGATATGTGACATTCGAACGACGAAGAACAAAAAAAACAGAACATCAGGAAGAATGAGAAACCAAAGGTATTCAAATGAGAATCCTACATGTCCTGTCTGTCTCTCTCTCTCTCTCACTCTCTGTGTCTGTGTATATGTACGTGTGTGTGCGCACATCCTGCGGCCATAACTCAGGAGCACTTTATACGCATAAGTGATTTCTAATGCAAACCAATTTCCGAAATCAGCCAAAAAGCACTCGAAGCCATTTCGAGACAAGTCCTTGTATTCCAAAAAGGATATTTCTACCAGCCAGCAGCCAGGAGCTAGCAGCTAGCAGTCAGCCGCCGGCAGCTGGCTTGCCTATCAGTCCCCAAAATGCCAAAATGACAGTCGCGTTCGGCCTGTGTGTCCTGCATGTGTCCTGAATGTCCTGGTGCTGTTTGTCTTACAAGGCAAAACGACTTCACTTCACTTCCTTTCGTTTCGCTCCGGCCCTATATGCTAAGGACGAGAAATGTGCACATGATAGGAGTAAATGCCTGACGAAACAAGACAGCCCAGCAGCTGGCAAGGGGATCAAAGGAAGGACACAGCAGCAGCAAAATCATAAAGGAAATATTGAATTTACTGCAAAGAATGCAAATTACTTTTTTTTATGCAAGACGAAACAGGAAGGCGCCAAGCAAATAGACATAGAGACCAAACGAGAGAGAAAGAGAGAGGGTGTGGGTGTGGGTATGGAAGGACATGGGTATATATATATTTGCAGTACCAAGACTTGAGGGCCTTGAGTTCGGCATAGTGATTGATGATTCCATTTTTCCACTTTGCCTTTAAAGAAAACATTCTCAGACTCTCACGGATTGATTAATTCAAACAATCTAGTAGAAATAGACAAAAGACTGATCAACACACAGTGTAGAAGGGTCCCACAAATTTACTTATATGTGGTACTCAACTGGTCGTCATCATCGTCGGAAGAGGACAAAATGTTTATTTTCGAAATACCGCGAGCAACAAAATTTAATATGAAACACAAAAGATAAACATCGCACTATGGTATAAAAAAACCAAAATATATATATTTTTTTCGGCATTATCTACAGTTTGAAAGACCATTTGGCTTTAAATTTTGACTTGTTTAAACTGTTTTGAGCAATTAATTAATATAAGCAAGTATAAAATTGATAATAAAATAAATTATTTTGTGCGCGACCTTTTTGATTTTCAAAGTCAAATTGAAAATCGACTTAAGGTCACACTAATGGCTTGCATAGCGCTCGGAAGGCACGTCCCTGCTCCCGTACACGGTAATTGTTTCCAGCCTTGTTTATCACTCGATTTGAGAGGATCATCAAAAAATATTTCTCATATTTCTAAATATTGCTATCAGATATCTTTGTTTGGTCTAATTGTTCGAAGCTTTTTACTTCATTCGCTTGCCGATTGTTGCAACGTAAAACTAGAAAACTCGGAGGCAGTACACCTTTCCTTATGCCGTCATACGTTTACTTTGTCGGAACTCGTGGTAGCTCAAAGATACATATATACTTGGGGAAAGACAAATTTAATGTTTACTTCTTCCAAAAAATACGGCACACAAAATGAATACCACTTTATTTATAATACCTTTGAGAATTTCGTATAGTTCCAACCATTTTTTTCGTTCGATTGCTTTTAATAAAATATTTTGTATTCTATCTGAAGTATTGCGACTCGAAAATAATTTCCTTTTAGACCAAATAACATCGAAATTTTACCCATGGTGCAGCGAGTGCAAAAGAAGAAGGATGTCCTTTTAGGGGGGTTTATGTAATAACCACAAATAAAATGGCTGGCAAAGGCAATGACAATAAAAAAAGTAAAAAGTAAGCAGCCAGCAAAGTCCAAATCGGAATCAGAGTTGTCTCATGTGTGCCTGTGTGTGTGTGTGTGTATCTCTCTCTCTCTCTCTCTTTCCACCTCTATCTCTGTCTATCTAACTTTTCTGTGTGTGTGTGTGGGAGCGATAAAATTAACAATTCAATGAAGTGAATTCGAAATGGCAAATCGAAAAGCGAAATCAAAAACGGCAAAAACACAAATAGACACACACACACACACACACACACATCTACACACAGCAATTGCCGTTAGCTCGTAAAAGAAATTATGGCAACAAAAAGAAAAAAAAACGAAAAGAGAAAAAAGAAAAAAGAAAAGGAAGGAAAGAAAAGCTCATTCAATAAAAATTAAAATAAGAAACAGCAGCCGAAAAGTTTTCTTTTTTCCGTCTAATTTTTTTCGTTGGAAAATTTTTATGGCTTCAGCTGTAACAATTACAAAGAAGGGGATGGAATGCACTCACACACACACATATGTATACATATATGTATGTTTATGTATGGGTATTCTCCATGTCCGTATGTATTAAGAGAAAGAGCGAAGCAGAGAGAGAGAGAGAGAGACAGAGGGAGCTGAACAAATAAAATGCACATGGCAATAGACTGTAGAGAAGATGCAATGTGATAAGCAAAGAAAAGGGAATCCAATCGGGAAGATGAAAATATTTTATGAAAATTTTTCAACAGATTGTTAGTCCGTAGCTTTGTTTTATGTACTTGTGGATGGAGGTATAACTGGTCGTAACGAAACGATAGGGTATTGAAGGAAACCGCAGGTATGTATGGCTCAGAGGTTTCGAGTTTAAGTGGTCTCTTGTGTGTGGAAAGAGCATCCGCAATCGTGTTACAACTTCGATTGAGCAATTACCACATTGTTTACCTTCGAGAGAGATGGAGAAACTACTTCATTTAGCCAGGAAATAGGAATTTCCCACCGGCACAAAGAATGCAAAGTTATGAATCCTTTGAGTTGGGCTACGAACGGCAGATCGTCATCCCTCGCCACCTTAGAAAAGGCTTATACACACTACTTTAATATAATATTCTGGCAATTGTCATAAATTATGCAATTTCCCAAGGCAAAAGAAACAACCAAAACCTTCTGCTAAATCAGTTTACCAGGTAAATCTTATTCATTTCATTTGCTTCTCATTTTTATGGTCCTGCTCCTGGTCCTGGTCCTGGTCAGTTTTCATCATGAGAGAAAGAGAGAGAGAGAGAGTGTGTCGAATTCTCTAGGGAATACCAAAACAAGAAGAAGAATATATAGGGTCGTCAAGAAAGAAGATGAAACAGAAGTTGTGCTTGCTCCTGGCTCTGGTTCTTGCTCTGGTTCGGGCTCTGGCTCGGGCTCGGGCTGTGGTCATAACTCATGGGTCGTGGACTTCTCTCGGTTAACTTTAACATGGGGAAAAACTTGTGTGTTTTGTACTTATGAAAATTAGTTTCTGCTGGCTGGTGCTGGTCCTCGTGCTGCTGCTGCTGCTGCTTCTCATATTTTTCATAATTAAAGTGCAAATAAAAACTAGCAGGCGAACAAACAATTGCAATTAAATGTTCTTGTTTGTAGTCGTTGCTGCCTTTAATACAGTTTTTTCTCCCTTTTTTTTTTTGTTTTTTTTTTTTTTTCTCTTCTCTTACTTTCCTGTTTTGAGCTGACTGTGCACATAATTTACTTTTTATTATCTCATATTTTATGGAAAGTACAGGCGGAAGGAGCGAGAGAGAGAGGAGTACCCCCCGTCAACCTGCCCCTCCCCGCATTACATTCTCCTCTCCGTCTCATTTCCTTTCTGTTTTATATCGTTTAATTCATTTAGTTTATGCCTTTAGCGCATTATTTGCTTTAATGCTTTTGTATGTATGTGTGTTTGATGCACACACACACACACACTCGCACACACACAGTACAGCACTGTGCACATACTCGTACAAATATTGCCAGCATTTTGCAATTACTGCCGCTTGGCAAACAGCAATACCAACAACAAGGATCTAAGAGAAATTAATCAAAATATGAACAATTCAAGCACGCCCACGCACATGCCACGCCCACAAAACACTGGCATTCAACAACAAGAACAACAACCACCGCCTCCCCCTATAGCCATCCGTCCGTCATTCATCCTTTTGCATGTTTGCCAAATATCAGCAAATTTTGCATTTAACAAAATGTAAACATTTTCGCTTCCTTCGCCCGCCTTTGCTTTAGCTATTTGTCTCGCTGCTGGCATCGCTGCCAACGTCACTGACTGCGCCATGAATTCATTAAGAAAATGCACACACTCACACACCCACACACACTCACACACACACAAGGTTCAAGTGTTTCGGACAGAATTCTTAAGATTTTCCATCGAGCAAATGTATAGCATACTTTTCTGCGCTTCACATTCAAACAACAAATGCCACTTAATTTAAACAATTAAGTTTTTGCCCATTTTAATAGACATGGGCATGGAGTGAGCGTTTGATTTCTAATGTCAAATTTGATTTCGATTTTGTAAAGTTCTGTCTTCTGCATCGAATTTTGGATTATATACTAAAGATACATACATATATGAATGAAAACCATATTGTAGTGCGCTTGTCGTTTAGTAGTAGAATATCGTAAAAAACTGTTTTATTTTTTTCTCAGTCGAGCTTAAAACAGTTGTGCCCTTCGATTTAGTAGCGACACTATGACCCAGAGCCGCTTTGATCTTTCTTGCTATACCCTTGAATTCCTCCGAGTACTCTTTCCTCTGTCAGACCGATTTCCTGTTCGACAAAAACATCCCCTTACGTCAGAAACCACTCAGTCTTTTCAATTTGAGATCTTGAGCTGAACAGTCGTGTCTCTTTAAGTTGAATAATTATACCCTACAAGTCCGGTGTAATAACAAAAGTAAAGAAATTAATTCAACAGAAATTAATTCAAAACCAGAAGGCCGGGATAACTTCGATTATGCCGAAGCTTGCATACCCTTGCAAGTTCTTGCGTTACTCAGTCCCTAAATGGAATCGCAAAATGAATAGGCTTTTGTGAAAAAACCTCGATCTACACGCTATAGCACGGCACGCATGCATATGCATGTATGTAGAGATGCGGCATGCAGCTTGCCATTTGTTTGTATGACAGCTATATCATATAGTTATCCGACTTGAATCAAATTTGGCAAGATTTTTTTATGTGCAAATGTTTTTTTTACCAAATTTGGTGATGATCGCAAAAGAAACAAAATAGTTTTTAGAAGCAAAACTATTTTTAGTCCGATTGTTCTTATGGGAGCTATATGATATAGCAAGCCGATCGTGATCAAATTTCGCAAGGATGTTTGAATGTATAATAAACTGCCAAATGTTAAGTCTCATGATAATCGGGTGAAAAAGAACGAAGTTATTGATCTAAAACTCATTTTTTGACTGATGGTTCCTATGGGAGCTATATGTTATAGTCGTCCGATCCGGATGGATCCGAAATATGCAGTATATACAAGACTTCGTGCAAAATTTCAGTTTTGTAGCTATAGCGGTCTAGGAGGAGAAGCTGTTGATCCAGACAGACAGACGGACAGATCAAGAATATATATACTTTATATGGTCGGAGATGCCTCCTTCTATGCATTGCACACTTCTGACCGAAATGAATATACCCTTTTTGCAAGGGTATAAAAAAAAAGTTAAAAATTAAGTGGAAGCTATATGACTAAAAGAACGACAATTTAAATACACTTACTTATATAACCTCTTAAATAAATAGCTAAAAAAAAATTAAATAAATTTACTCCTATTTCACCTATTAAAAGACATTATTGAAACAAATTTAAAATTTTTGGATTTTTGTGGATTTTTTTGTGGAAGCCTTGTAAAGTTAATTAATTTCGAAAAAACAAAAAATATTAAAATTAGAAGAAAAATAATTTTTTTCATTAATTAAAATTAGTTCTAAATGCCAATCCATTGAAAATTATTTAATAAATATATTAATCTGCTACCTTTCTTAAAAATTTATAAGAATAAAAAAAAAAAACAATATTTAGAAATGCAATAATTTATGCGTTAAGTAAAATTCATATATACCCATACTACTGTACTCTTATAAACTAATCATCCTTTTCAGCAACACTCACACTCAGTTATGTTTTGGCTTAGAGTTAGGTTCAAAACACGGAGTTGTCAAAATAAATTAATACTTTATAATGAATTGCTAATCGCGTAATTTTTAGCCATGGAGCCATGAAATCCGTCGAGGTCGGTATCACCAGTCTACTATGACTCGCGCCAGGTGATCAAGGTAGGGTGGACAATTCCAGCAAGCACAGGCCACCTAAACCATCAGTCCTTTTCTTTCTAGCATCGAAAGCATTACAAATCCGCACGCGAAATTAAATAGATTTTAATTAATAATCCCAACGTAGTCGAAGTAGCCCTGTATGGCCAAAATATCCCTCCCCAAAATGCCTAGCGAGCCAGTAGACGGAACCACCTTACAGTAGGCTGCACTGTCACCTGATTACTTGCGGCAACCTGGAATTTATCGTTGTAGGTTGCATGCTACAATATTTATCGTAGTTTAGTTATGGCCATTTAATATTTCCTTTCCATTTGCCAAAGAGCTTTTAGCCAAACAATCTTTGCTTTGAGTTGGTTAAATAAAGCTTATTTTACCACTTTTCCATTTCAAGCATTATTGCAATTTTTTCTCTTTTCATCGTTCTAAGTGACTTTTGTCAAAGAAAGACGAAACCCTTTAATATGATAGGATTTTCTTGTATGTTCTTGAGGCAACGAGGCAAATGTTTGTAAGCGCCTTATCGAGTGATTCTTTTACTCGTTTATGTACATATATGGAGATGCCACAAAGTTTTGATTCGTTCCATGCACTTTACACAGGGAAAAGGTTACGAATCGAAGACTATAGCTTGGTATAGCTATAGCTTGAAGTAAGAGGAAGAAAAACGCAAGGAAAGGCTGTTGCTATTTGCCTTTAGCCTCATTCGCTTCTCTACTAATTGCTCTAGTAACAGATGTTGTCTGTGAAGTTTAAATGAAGTTGAAGTGGGAGAAAAGAAAAATCCATGTAACACTTGGAAGATTTGCATTAAGAGTCACTTTAAGGGGAGAGAGAAAGAGACAGAGACAGAGTGGGAAAGTGCATCGCTTCACTCTGGCATTGGCACTTTGACTTGATGGCCAAGTTAAACAAACTCACAGAGCACAAATGTATACACACACACACACACACACACACACGTGACTAGTATCCAATTTGCATGACCATTGTGTATGAATCGGTTGCCTTTCCGTCACATTCAGCATTCGAGCATGGAGTGACCCCCCCCCCCCCCCCTCAGACCATGCATGTTTCCCTTCTGATTTTAAATGAGCGACTGTGTCAACTGTGTGGACCACATTTCCGGTATTTATCAATGGTAATTTCGTGTGTCAATTTTTGAAATAATTTCAGTTGACGAAAACGAGTGCATTCAAGTGTATCTGCACTTGTCTCTCTCTATCTCTGTCTCTCTCAGTGTGTGTGTGTGTGTGCGTGGGCGTGGTCATGCTGAAGGCATGTATGTATATATCTATAGGGTCCGACAGTAGTTATTTGCATTTGTTTAATCCAAAGAGATTGGCATGCGCTTCCCCATACATATATTCCTCTGTGTTAATCAATCCGCATATCAACACTACCGCACTTGAGTTCGTTACTCAACACTGTCAGTAAAGTGTGACCATCATTGGCTGCTCAAAGACACTGAAATTTAATTTTCAAACCTAGCCAAGAATATTTCCCTGATACATATTTGTATTTTTTGTTTCTTATGATTGCCATTGCCCTTTGTCAAGCCTTCAGGACATTTTCATTGTTTTTGTTTTTGTCATTTTTGTGTGTGTTTTGTTGTTGGTCTTGTAAAACAATGACAAGAACAAATTTGTACCGTTCGATGGGTGGAAGTGGTCATCTGCTTAAGGTGTCAATACATATATAAATCAATGTTCAAGTGAGGCGGCCCAGAAGCAGAGCAGGCCGAAAGGTAACGTGGCCTAAGTATCTACATACATACAGATGAGTTGTTGTTGCTGCTTTTGTTCTGGCCAGTGGGCAAAGCCAATCAATTTTAACAAGCCAGTCTGGTCCCCTACTCTCGCTCTCCAAGCATCCATCGAAAGACAGACGTCTTTCGGTTTTTCCTGTTGCTCATCCTTGGGGCACATTTATCATATTTACAAAAAGTTTGCTTTTGTTTATAGTTCGACAGGAGGCGGACCAAACTTGCCATACATTTCATGTTTCCGTCCTAATTGGTTGCTGCTGCTTGCAGTATTTGTGTCTAGTTTTCTCCTCTATTTTTCATTTTCATTTTCATGAGATGGTGATGGAGAGGGTGAGGGGAGAAAAGGATTATCAATGCGATCGTCGTCAGTCTGTTGCACTAGCCATAGTAGTCAATTGTTAAGCAAAAAGACCGAAAGACTGGCATTTCAGTTAGCTAGTTGGCCCTTACGGAGCACTGGCTAATAAGCCATTGTATAAGAAGCTTATTTTGGCCCAGACCCAGTCGGGGCGACCTCCCCGGAACGTTGATAGTTATGCCTATCAAGACGCATACTGAAATTCAATATCTGACACATGGAAAGTGTTGGACAATTCGATTCTAGCGGCTGCAACAATAAACTTAAAGATATTTTAAAAGTGAGCAGATGTCTGTTAGAACCTTCAATCCTCTCAACTTATATAAATTCTCTTTTGAGTACATTTACATTCCTACTTTTCATACTGATTTTCTTTGAGTTTTCCTATAAGCTTTGTGTAGTTTAAAGTGCTTAGGGAGGGAAAGATTCTGTTGGTTTTTGGTTTATTCAATTTGGTAATTTATATTTATAGCAATCGGGCAATGTGATCGAATGCTATTTATGTCATGTCAATGTCAACATTATCCCTGACACCGAAAAAGAAGTGACAAGGCAAACAGACACCTCCACACACCTGGCACTCGTCCCGTCTTTCTGTTGCTTGTTCTTTTGGGGCTTAATGATGCAAAAAAGCAAATGCCTTGACTTCTTTTTTCTCGCTTTTGTCTCGTATGCTTCATCTCTTTCTCGTTCTCTCTCTCTCTCTCTCCTATCGCTCTCTTTCTATCTGTAGCTCTGTCTCTGGTTTGCTTGTTTGTTTGTTTGTTTATCTAACGAGTAAATACGATTTTAATTAAATGTAAATCACATTGTCAACTTACACAACAGACGCCCAGACAGCCATAAAAGTTACACCATATATGGCAGAAGGGCAAAAGAGGGAGAGAGAAAGACAGAGAGATAGAGAGAGAGAGAGAGAGAGAGTTGCCACAACAGCTTGGCAATGGCGCAGCGGGGAGGCGACTCCATCAGCCGCCGCCTGCTACTCCGCAGCATGTTTTGTGGCAAACGGAAACCAGGACAACAACAGCAACAAATATTGCTTTCGCATGTTACGCATACGCCCCGCTGGCTCGTTTACTTCAACCAAAACCAAACACGAACTCCATCCACCCTTGAGATTATTAATTAAAAGACAAGAAAGCATAATTTCTAAATTTCCATACAAAACCAGAAGCAGTCAACACACACACACACCCACACACACACACACAAACTGTTGTTGTTGTCCTCGGTTTTTCATTGCTACAGCAGCAACATACAACATAACGCAAATGGAATTTACATGAAACAATGCCACACAACCAATGACAGAACAATGCAAGTTTCGAGAATATTTACAGAGAAATTGCAATGGCTTGATACAGTGAACTAACTAAACCAATTAATTATCGATAATCATACTAAACATAATCACACAAGTAAATAATTATTGCATGCAATGTTAATTTGCTTCATAATTCCAATTTCAAATATAAATCCAGTTTATACAATAAATGAACATCCACAGTCTACGTCATGCATATATGTACATCTATGTAGGTAATTAATAGAGGGCCTCACGAGCACATTCGAAAGGCCCGAGCAAATACAGTGAACCGAACATCGCATACGAGGTTAACAATAAGCGGGTACCGAAAAGTGAACAACATGATGAGTAATCCTCGAAAACGGTTCCAAACACCAGGTCCATTTGAATATTTCCTTCGTACCGTATCTATATACATAATCTAGAGACAATTTTTAATTTAAAGATGTAGGATGACGTATGTAGGTCTAGATGACCTGTACCTACATATTTTGATTAAGATATCTAAATAGTTAAACCAGGAGAAGCGACTAAAGTTAGCAGCAACAACCACATAGAATTGTCTATTGTGTGCACAGAGAGAGCTGTTGTTGTTGTTGTTGTTACTCGTTAGTTTGCGTGTGTTCGTTTCTTACGCAAAGTGGCGAGAGAGCACGTGTGTGTGTGCTTTACTCGCTCTTTGTACCATGCATTCGTAGGATGAAATGACGATTAAAGTCGCCAAAATGTATGTAACAGGCAAAAGGAAGCATTTTCGACCCTTTAAAGTATATATATTCTTGATCCGCATGAGAAGAGAACTTATAGCCATTATAAGTAGATATAGCCATGTCCGTCTGTCCGTCCGTAAGAGTGCACAGATCTTAGGAACTGTAAAAGCTAGAGCTACCAAATTTAGAATGCAAACTCGAATAGTATATACGCTGATCAAGTTCATTTTTCTTTTTGCCACGCCCCCTTTCGCCTCCAGAATTCGATAAAATGTGTTTTTCTTGCTCAATTTTTATCATATCGCAATTTAATTTGGCACACTAATTCATGTTATGGACATTCATTATTTCACCACTTTTCATCCAAATCTGAATAAAAATGACCGAGTTAAACGTAGAAACGTTTTGTACTCAAAGCGAAGCCGGTGGGGCGCAAAAGTGCTCGCGAGATAGCATGTGAAAAAATGTATTAAATGAATTTTCCCCTGATGCATGGTATATCCAAGTCGGCGACTTACTTTATTTTATTTTCCATTTTAAAGATTGATTTACCAATTGGTAGAGGGAGCAGATTTGGTAGCAGAAAGCTGCTGCTGCTGCTGCTGCTGATGGCCATCGATTCGATTCGAATGTATGCCAAGATATGAAAATGTGAGGGATTGACTTTGGCAAAGGTTGTTCGAGCATGTGACTTGCCGATGATGATGATGATGATGATGTTCAATTCCAATCGTTGCCATGAGCGATAAAAGAAAACGCGGCTGAGGCTGAGGATGGGTGCGATGCGATGTGATGTGCGATATGCTCGTAAGGATTCGACATGTATATTCATTCATAACCTATCCCGACCAGTCTGGACCAGTTTTATTTGCTGGCGACGTCTTCTGATCCGGCAAGAAGAAAAAAGTCACGGCATTGTCATCGTTTATGTCGTCAAAGTGAAAATCCATGCGAGAAATTATATGTGAAAGTTTCACTTTTGAAATGGCAAAACATTTGCCTGGCTGCAGGAACAGATAGACAGGACGAAAGGGCGAGTCGAGGTGATAGGAGGGCTGCGGCTACTGATGGTCCTGGTGCTGGTCCTGGCACTGCAACGCACCACGCTCCAGTGACGCAGTGACAAAGACACATTTGCGGGCGACATAACGTTCAGCATGGGGCATTAGAATGAGGCAGCTGCTGTAGCTGATGATGAAGGGGGGAAGGGGGCGAGGGGTGGTGGGGTGTGGCCTACCAATTACTCGAGTTACTGTCCCAGTCGAAGTCATGCAAGCGGGAATCGGAGCAGAACGAGGACCAAGCAAGAGAGAGGATGTCATTGAAACGTATCCTGCTTTTTAGCCTCTCCTTCTCCGCCGCTTGTTCCTCTTTTCTAGCTAGTTGTGCGTTGTCCCTTTGTCCCTTTGCATTATTCTCCATTTTTTCTTCATTTCTTCTTGTTTTTGTCTCTTGGTTTTTGTCCTTTTCTCTATGACTGTTTCTCTGCTTGTGCCTTTGCCTTTGCCTTTCCCAT
This sequence comes from Drosophila sp. 14030-0761.01, assembly GCA_018150735.1. NCBI lineage: Eukaryota > Metazoa > Arthropoda > Insecta > Diptera > Drosophilidae > Drosophila > Drosophila sp. 14030-0761.01. The sequence continues at coordinate 4,141,101 of JAECWO010000003.1, forward strand.
TGCCATTGCTTCCTATTCGAGTGTTTCCTTTCTGTTGATTTTTCCTGGAGCTGTTGGCGCCTGCATGACGCCACCCTGTCGCCGTGGTTGTTCCATTACTATGTGGCAGGGTTTATCCGATTGCAGCTCATTCGGTTAACAGTAGCTTAACAATCGTTCGAGCGGCATCGTTGACTACGAGGCATCCTGTAGTCCATTCGGAACAAACCCTTTCCGTTTCCTTATGTCTCTTCGGCCATTTTCCGGCATCTCCTTGGCTGGGGCATCATTCAAAGCTATGTAATCTACCCTACTTTTCAGATGACAACGCAAAGAATGTTGGTCATCATCAGAATCCCATGCCAATCCTGCCCAGTCTCTCCCCCTGTCGGTTGCGGTTCTTGCGGCCTCACTGTGGATTCGACTCCACTCCACTGGACCCGACTCGACTCTTGCAATTGCATTGCCACTTTATCAAAGTTTGCGCACTTTGCTTAATTTAATTTGATTTCACATTTGCCGCAGCGCCCCTCGGCCCCTAGATGACCCAAACAGATGATTAATCTTCAAATTTGACTTCGAACTCAAGAAATTATTAAAACTGGCCAAAGGATCTTCTGTTAGTGGAAGGTCGCACAAGCAGGTGTCGGTCCTCGCAAGCACGCCCAGGAGCCAGGAGTGGAAGTCAATTATAACTGACTGTAAGCTGAGAATAATGGGAATCAACAATATTTGGAAACGGAGCTAAAAGGATGCAAAGTGAACCGGTCAACCGGTTAGAACGGATTTAAAATTGGGTTTTGTATGCAATCAAGGTAACTGTAAACCAATAAACAGCAATGTGTGTATTCAGGGACGGATTCGGGTTGTTGCCACTTGGATTTATCCAGCTCGCATCGAGGATTTCATAATCATATCTACATATATGCAAATGTATCAAATTTTCAGATCCATCCAGATGGGGGGCGAGGGGAGGCGGCCACTGACATGTAACATGTGTCCCCGGTCCCAGTTGCCACACATTCTTTCCGTAGGCTCACGTCCTCCCAACCCCCCCTCCCCCCTTTTACCCCAGACCCGCATATAACGCCCAATTTCTATTTGGTTTGTCTGGTCGGTTTCATTTCGTTTCGTTTCGTTCGTTGGTTGGTGTAACGTAAGCCGCAAAAGGATTTTCGACATCCAAAGGGAAGTATAGGGTGGAGGTGGGGGGTGGGGGGGTGTATGCATGGCCTGCCGCATATAAAATGTGAAAACCAAAGAATTATTGTCTTGTCTCTTGTCCCTGACCCGCATGACCAGTAGACTGTGTGTGTGTGTGTGTGTGTGTGTGGGAGCCGGCGCATAATCTTTCTGCCAGGAGCTAGCAGTTTACAATTTGCCACACCCCCCTTCTCCTCCACCGGACTATGCCGATTCTTCTCCTTCTCCATGTGAGGAGGTGTTTGGTTAAGCACATAATTAATACGAAATTTGATTGCCTCTGCCGCCATGGGAATGGATACGGGGGCATAAGGACGTCGGTGGCACGACCGATGGGGGTCGGGGGCAACGGATGCGGGTGTCTGCTGCGTGTGTGTGTGGGTGTGTGGGTGGGAAAAGTGAAAGTCAAATTAAAGTAAACTTGGCTTGCCATCATGACTGACGTTGCTTGCCTGCGGTTTGCCGCTTAAACCCTTGTGGTTTAATTAATCGACTCATATGTTGCTCTAAAGCTGATTGTTTCGGCGTCTAGTATAACCCCACGCGTCACTCCATATCATCAACTCCCCCTGCCCCATGCCTCCCCTCCCTTCCATCTACCCAAGCACCAACCGATTCAATTAATCAAAGAAAATAATGCTCAAAAATCATCGTCCTGCGATGTTTAGCTCGTTTTGGTCCATTCAATCGTACTACGATCATATGGTATTATTGATATCTATATAATTATACGGCAAATACTCTGCTTGTGACAGCCCTACTTACTTCAGTCAAAATATCTCTTTTAACGAAAGTCTTCTTATAATCACAGATATTCTTCTGGCTCATAATACTTCCTATGAGGAACTTGGTCTTTCAAACCCAAATTAGGCTTCGTCAGATTTCGTTTTCGATGTAAACTTCGATGAAGAAGTAGTTATTTTTGGAGAAATGTTTGAGAGTGTTATTAGAGATAGAGTTTTGCGCGAAGGTCTGCACCATAATATTGGTAGCAATGTATTCTGTTTAACGACTCGCGCAGGATGTGGCAAAACTTTTGTACAAATAGCAATTATTCGTAAATGAAATTCGTGAAATCTTTCTTGTATACCCACAGTTTTTAGCGGTATTGATTCCACTCTCTTAGTTGGTGGCAGGTCCTTACACAATCTTTTCAAATTCCCAATACTAATTTTAGAAAACTCAGTCCTCAGTCAAGGTAAATTTCTCAATTCAGTGTCTCTGATTATAATTGACAAAGTTTCAATGTGCGCTATTTATGCTTTAAAACTGAATTGATAGATTGCTTGGAGATATTAGTTCCGAAGACAATAAAGAAAGATTATTTCGGGCAAAAAATATTTTATCTATTTTTATACCATGCATCCATGGGACGAATGATATATTTAAGTCGCCAAAATGTATGTAACAGGCATATATAAACAATCTTCAATAGAACTGTGTTCGACAATCACCCATGATAAATGGCTATCAAACTACATAAATTCAAAAATAAAGTAAGTAAGTCGAAGGGCCGACTTGGATATACCATGCACCAAGGGAAAAAAACTACCTTGAATTTATAAAACTAAATTCATATATTAAATTTCTTTCGTATGCGCGATTTCTAACATATGCTATCTCGCTCACTCTTGTGTGTGTGCACTTTAGCGACCCACCGGCCAAATTCGCCCTTGCGCTCGGCCATTTTTTTCCGATTTTTATGAAACTGAAAAATTAAATTCCCATACGAAGGGGGCGTGGCCAAAAAAAATAGACTTGGTCAGCGTCTATACTTCACGAGTCTACATTCTAAATTTGGTAACTCTATCATTTATAGTTGCTGAGATCTCTGCACTCTTACGGACGGACGGACGGACAGACGGACATGGCTATATCAATTTCTCTTCTCATGCCGATCAAGAATATATATACTTTATAGGGTCGGAAAAGCTTCCTTCTGCCTGTTACATACATTTTGGCGACTTTAATATACCATTTCATCCTATGGATGCATGGTATAAAAATAACTTTTAATAGCGAATAAATGATAGTGTATTGTATTGCTATTGATTTTGCTGTTGTAATGAAGTAGTCGATTTCTCACAACACATTACAACTAGATTAAATAAATAAGAGTTTCGAATGTAGACTCTACAAAATTTGATTGAAATCGGAATAAAAATACCCGAGTTGTGCGTAGAAACGAAGTTACGTAAGGTCATAGTGGGCTGATGGGGGGCGCTAAAGTGCTTGTGTGCTCATAGGAGTGAGTGAGATAGAATGTGTAAGCTAAAAGCTATGCAAAGGAAATTTAACATACGAATTTGGTCTTCCGATCCGACGACTCACTTAATTCATTGATAAGTTTTGATAGATCATGAACGTTACTTGTTCTACCTCATAACCACAAAGGGATATGGAATTTGCTCAGTTCAGTTCACGGGCGAGAAGGTCTAGTCAAAAAGAGTCCTTTGTTTCTATACCCAGTGCAGTAGAAAGAACAACAGAGTGAAAAGGTTGGTTTGTTTGACATAAGTTAGTTAGAATTCGACTAACAAGTTAAGTTCTCTATGCACACTTAAATATGTCTCTATTAAATTGAACTCTGCTGTAGTTTTACTCCTTCCATCAAACCGAAGGGCTTAGCCGACTCTCAAGTTGTCTGTTTAGCAGTTTAAAGAACTACAAAGTTCTATGATCGGCGAACTTTCCTGAAGACTCAAGAATTGCGTGATCCGTTTTAGTATTACAAGTGTTTTTCTTCGAGTTTATACGCACCTTCCACTTACAGCGAGCTGCAGGAAGTTAGAAACGCTTTTGCTGCAGATTGGATAAAAGGACGGGCCCATTTTATTATACATATATGTACATCCATTTACGAATTCATAAATTTTCTTTTTCCTTTGTCCTTCGTCTTTTGACCGGCTAATGATCCTTTGAGAATAATGAATGGAAACATCTTTCTTTGCGGCTAGCATGCCTAAGCGACTTTCCATAGTTCATTTTCCATGCTTTTTTCTTCAGCTTATTTTTGTTTTGCGTTTTAATTTGCCATGGGTTGGTTGTTGTTGTTGTTGTTGTTGTTGTTGTTACTGTTGGATGGTTTCTAAAACCCTGGCCAAGGCTGCTCTTTTCGCTTTTTTTTTTCTGGTGCGGGGGTGAAGGGGGGGAGGTGGCGCGCCTGCCTGTCAGCAGATAAAAACTTTAACTTTTGTGTGTTGCGGTCTGGTCGTATAGTCGTCCGGTCGTCCGGTCGTCTGGTCTTCGTCGTTCTGGCCAAAAATAAATCAAGCTAGCAAACTACTTTTGCCTCAAATGATTAATTAACTGCATTTTGCGCTCGACCACGTTCGATGGCGACGCTGCTTTCCGTTCACTAGGTTCCCGGCTTCAGTTTTGTGGGCGCCACTTCAATGTCTGAGTTAAGATATTATTAATGTGCTTGTTAGAATTGGAGGAGCTGCCATCCCGAACCCACGGAGTGGCATGAATTATGTGGGTTTCTTTTCTTTCTGTTTTTGTGTTCGCCTTCACAATTAAATATAAGTGATGAGGCGGATACCAAGTGGAAAGTGTGTAGAGTCATCAGGCGATCAGCTTCGTCGTGAAAACTTAAAGCCGCATCTGGCCCTTGCCCCGGCGTTTTCTTTTTGTGTATTTCTCACTTTCTAAGGAAATAATAAGCAGCTTAAGCTCCGTCCAAGCTCCAACAAAGCGAAAGCAAAGAAAGTGTGGGAAGAAAACTTGTTAACGCTCCAGTTAGATTTCCCTCAGGTATAGGGCTGGAGCCGGAGTCGCAGTCGGTGCCGGAGCCGGAGCCAGGCCAAGCATTGTGTAAGCCAACAATGACAGCTCTCGATATGATAATGATACAATTTCGATGAAGCTTAACAAGGATTAGGCGCTGAGTTGGCGCTGTCCCTGTCGATATCGTCGTCGTTCTTCGGATGAACGATGATGGCAACTAATTGGCAATGGGTGGATAACCACCACCCACTTAGGCCCCTCTATATACTACTATGTATACATGCATATATGTATAGTCAAAGAAAAGCCAAGCCCAAAATCAAAATGGCAATCAACTATAATGCGAAGAGGGAGACCATGAGCATAGGTTGTCTGGCGGGCTGGCTGGCTTGGCTTTGGTCTGATCTGGTCTGGTCTGGTCTGGACTAGTCTAGCCTGGGGATGCAAGTGACAATTTATTAATAAACAGCAGTCAGGTTGACTTGAGGGCGGGCAAGTGGAGTGTCCTCGTCTGCCAATTACCATTCCGGGCTATAAATTGCATGTCAGACGACGTCGCGTTGCTTTGCTCCCTTTCCAATCACCAAGAAAATTCGACAGAGCAAAAAATATACAGCCAGAGTGTTGGCCAGAGATTGAGAAAGAGAGACTGAGTAGGAGTTGGAGGCGGAGTCGGAGTTGGAGTCGGAGTGTGTGTGTTGCCAGAGCTGCTTTTAATGGTCTCGATAAATTTCTACAGCCTGTCAAAGAGTATGAATGAGATTAAGCAGTTGATGTGGGAGTGGGCGTGGCAGTGGGAGTGGGAGAAGGACAAGAAGTCACAGTAGGACTGTCCTGGGTGTGAGCTATTTTTAATTTGTTTCATTCTTTACAATAGGTTTTGACTATGTCTTGAATACAATATCAATTAATTGCGCTCTTTTTTCTGCCTCTTCGAGCATTTTCAGGTGTTTAATGAGGTGATCTCGGTTGCTTGGACAAAGGGAGCAACACAGCTGTCATTACGGGCACCAAATAGGCCAAGTTTAAGGTAAGGCTCGACTCGAATCGGTTTTGAATCGAATTGAGTGTCCACCCTCCCCTCCAGTTGATTGATTTCTATGGACTCAATATAAGTACTAATCGTTCAGAGGGGCTGCTGCAGTGCGACAATCCTTACTTGCCGGCGAGATGCAAAACGAGAATGGTCAAGGCCTAGGCCTCTTGGTGAAGGGTGAAGAACTGAGCTACGGACATGCCAGTCTGCTCCTTATTCTGCATGATCTGGACCTTTTTGATGGCAGAAGCGGATGCTGAGCCCCAGAGTGGAAGAGCGTACGGCAATAGCAGAGTACATATACAAATTAAGAATTCTCTTTTGTATTGATTTAAAAAAAATTAATTTTATTTATCTTGTGATTATATTTGCAGTTATGTTCACTGGAAGATTGCACAATACTTGAGAGAACTCCTGAGTTCAGAACTGAATCTAAGACTTTGATGTAAATTAGTTAAGACTGACTAACATGACTGCAAGGGACTCTGTTATCATGAAACCTTCTTTTGTGGGCATCGGCGCTGGCAGCGAATTTAGGCAAATGTTTTTCGGACATCGTGGGATTGTTTATGGGAATTTGTTTATGTCTGGTCTTCCAGAGCGGCAATGTTGGTTTCAAAAGGGTGACGTGATGGTGAACCTGATCCTCCACTTCAAGTACGTTTCAGTACATTACTGAGTCTGCATTCTTAACGTGGGACACATGTTTTCGGGGATGGTTCATTTGGAGGCGTTCGAAGTGTTATGTATCGTTTTAGGATTGTGTAATAGTAATTCAGTGATTATGAATAAAGGCGTGTGTTAACTTACATAAGTTAAACAATTTAGTGTTGAGTCAGATTGTAAAGTATATTTATTTAACAATTAGTTGATTTTTGGCAGCAATATGTGCTTTGACAATCGTTGGTTTAATTATTATTATTTATCCGATCAGCACGATGTGCATTCGATGGACCATACTTTCAGACTAATGTGACTATTCAAATCTAATGCTAGACCACGCCTACGCCAAGGCAGAACAATGTGAAATCTAAGATCATCCATCAGATTGTGCCGCGTTTACAAATAAACTTAAAGGGAATACCTAATTACAGTTTCTTGGAATTGGACTACGTGACTTGTGGCGGACAACCAGACAAAGTAGATTTGACAATAATAGTTAATTAACTGTAGCGTATCTTGGGGACGTCACATTTTATGGAGCACAATGTTATGCATTAACTTATACTCTCACTTTGCTAGCTAGTATTCCAATTCAGCCTCAGCAGTAATCAATAAATCTTAAAAGCCTCTCTGAATGCCAAGATCTACAACAGAGCCAGCCAAGGGGCCCGAAGTCAAAACGCGAAACTCATGTATACGAGCCGAGCGCTTGCCGAAGCCATCACAAAAATTATTTGAGAGCGTGAAAACAGAATTAGTCTCTCACAGCATTTCAACGCGAGCTCTTCTGTGTCGCTCTGCTGAGAGGCTACACATGAAAAAATGGATCCTTGTTTTGTTTTCTCTTTCTTTCTCTTGCATTTAATCGTCGACTGCGCTCGTTGTCTTCATTGCGGTGAAATTTGATCACTTTTTATTTTGCGCAGTGTAAAGCAACATTGAAACGCACAAATACAATGATACTCTTTGTGGCCAGCTCTGATCTACATTGCAGATGTGGTGACGGAGCTAAGCGACAAAGACGTGCTCGCGTCAAAAGTGGGCAATGCGCTGATTGATCTTTTATGCTCAAAAAGTCAGCTTCGTGTTGACTTCGGCTGCATACAAATAGCGACACGAACCTTGCTGTGTGAGCTGCCGAACAAAAGTGCCCGCACGGGCTATGGGTGCCGATCCCTGATCTACATACACTTCCATAGCTTATCAGAGAGTAAGCACTTTTTCGCAGAGAAAGTCTTCTTAGTTCCATGTACTAAGCTGATAATACAGATTGTTGTTGTGCAGATAGTGCCTGACAGATAAGCTCCATCTTAATGGTGTTCGATTAGGTAAATAAAAAGATTGACTCTCAACTTTAATGAGTGTTTATTAAATAACGATCAAATATGATCCATATGAGCAATACTAAATCAGAATTCCCCCTTTTTAAAACGGAGTACCATTGATATTCAGCTCTTTCAATCAGTCGCAGAGCCCTCGAGTTAATGCGATCATCATGTGTTCTCCTGGCTCCTGTCAACCGTAATAAGAGGGCAGGATATCACGCTATCCTGCCGCAGTTGCTGCCGATTAGCAACAATTTGTACAGCAATTAAATTCAAGTGCAATAAAAACTTACTTTTTTGCCAGCGAGTAACAACAAGAACCGAGTAACAACCAAAAGTTATGCACTTTTTTAAGTGAATATGATTGCATTCTAATGTCAAGCCATAAATTAGCAACTCGGCTCGGACTTTTCCGCAACTCTTCGACTCTAGGAAGGACGAAACTACTCCCTTCCAGCCAGCACGCGATCCGTCCGGCACGTTTCCTCCCCCACTCGTGCTCCACCATCCGCCAGTGTTCATGTTAGTTGAGAGGAGTTGGGGGAGTGGAAGAGACCCCACTGCGTGTTACGTGACAGGAGTATGTGAAACTTTTCAACTTGAACGAAAATTTATATGCTGAAAAATATATATAGGAAAAAAGGAAGCGAGCAAAAATGTGCGAAAAATTCGAAGCATATAGTTATACTCGTAGGAAGGGAAGGGAGATGGAAGGGTTAGGAGATTTTTGTGCGGTTTCGCGTGCCACTGAAAAGTTGAACGTGCTGCAGCTTCACCAGCAGCAGTAGCAACCAGCTTTAGCTGCTAGTTTTAGTGGGTTCGTGATGGGCGTGGCAACATCATTGCCACGAAGGCTAAAGATGTCGGTATGAAAAACTACGGCTATGGCTTATGTGGCGGCAAAACTTTTTGACGCTTGATTTTCATGTTGATTGTAATCTTTTATTACACACATTTTCTCTTATTTTCGACGGTGGAAAACCGACTATACGACGGATAGGTTGATGGGATGATGGGATGCAAATATGGTTTATTTTTGCACACATCCCGGGCAATTAAGTGTTTGCTCTCTGGCCGACAGCCGGCTGTGAGGAGATGCAATTAAAATTATTTGCCATGAGAATGCATTTTAATTTACTCATCGGCACGAAATATCACACATATTTCATAATGAAATGATATAAAAAGTATCTGGAATTTCAGGCCAACTGATGAATTTCAGTTCGAAAGCATTCCGAGCGGACCATGTGCAACACTCGATTCGCCCATGGCGAAATGAACCTTTGCATCAACTGTTGCTAAATGGGAATACCAAAGAGATGGACATAGACCTAGATTCTGTTCCGGCGCTGTGACTGTGGCATTTGTGGCCGAGTCTTGCGCGAAATTTTTCGCTCGAGGGAGAGTGGGAGAGAGGAAGAGAATGCGCTCCTGTTAACAAGGATGCGTCCATTTGGATGAGGCTCCAACTGAAAATGCAATTCTCATTTGCCCGCCCTAGAGGAGGCCGCAACTGACCACGGCGCTGATTTGCATTTTCCCCACCAGCACCACGAGCACCCAAAAGCATTGTTAACCATGTGTGCTGACAAGAAGATGCGTCGGATGCCAGTTTCCAGTTTCAAATTTCCACTTGCCAGTCCAGAATGCTACCATACTCCGGTCCCGTCCAGTCCAGTTTGTTGTATTTAACATTTTTGTTGTGGGCGTTGCTTGGTCTTTGGTGTTTTTTGGCGGAACAGCTCGGACATTTGCCCGCATTCGTAACTGAAACTAATTTATATCCATTAGTCGTTCAATGCAACGACGACGATGTCGACGATGAAAACCCACGGGAAATATTTTCACTAATTGGCATTTGGCAGGCCACACAGGACTGAATGGGACAGGACAGAAGGATGGCGGGGAAGACCATGGGATGCCATTCGCCAGGACGAATCGAGCGGCAAAGCATTTTGTAATTAATCATTTTCTGATTTGGATTTGACATTTGAAGGGGAAGTGGAGGTGGAAGTGGCCGGGGGTCGCGTGTAGTCGAATTTTTCTGTTTGGTCCTTGAGCATTTTCCGGCTATTTGGCTTTGGCATTTTACGCGCCGTTAAAGTTTAATCGAAAAAGTATTTTTGTGGGCACCGCCAATGAAAATTCCAATAACGAAATGCCAGTAACAACAGGCAGAAGCAACAACAACAACAACAACAGCAACTTGAACTTTTTGACTTTTTATGCCCCCCAGGAGCCAGAAGAAGTTTCTGTCTTGGACAAGCAACAACAAATGAGAGATGGATAGATGGGTGGGTGGGTGCACGGAGAGATTTAGAGACAGGTCAGGTAATTTAGGCTTGATTAGTTGACTCAGCCAACGTTAGAGACTACAATAGACAGCTAGAGAAAGAGAGAGAGAGAGAGAGGGAGAGAGAGGAAGAGGGAGAGATGCTGCTCACCATTCTTAAAATGAAACATGAAAACTTTTCACATAATTTTGATTAAAACTATTGCCATGAATTCTACATCAGTTTTTTCTGGTTTTTAGAGAAATAGTTAACAATAAATTAAATACCAAAAACAAAATGGGTGCCATGTTGGGCGTTTCCCGTAGCTCTGCCGATGGTCAATTACCCACAGCATCCGCATCCGCATCCACATCCACAGCCGAGAAGCAAGATCTAGCCGAGAAGTCCGTCATATCCCCAAGGAGCGCCACCAAATCAAGACAAATGAAATTACTCGCGCCAAAGAAATCGACATCGGGAAACGTTTTAAGTGTCATCGAAGATATTCAGCGACTGTAAGTCCATCAAATTGCAATCCTTTGCAGCACTTTGCACAATCCTTACCCGCAGACCCAACGAAGCCATCCACCAGGAATTCGATCGGCTGCTCGCCCAAACAGGACGTCACTTTAAGAACCGAGACGGGAGACCCTGCGAGGATATTTCGGAACAGTTGCAAAACTGTCTGTACCAAAACCATCAGCATTCCTGCAAGTGCTTCAATCTCATGGAACAGTATTCCCAATGTGTTTACCTGGCCACTCAACAGAAACTGGACATGTCCAGCGAAGAGGAAATTCCGCCCCTCTTGCCAATTATGCCCCCCGTTGTTATGCCCAAGCCACAGATGCCGAACCAAGAGCAACGTCGTCGTAGCAGGTGGAAATTCTGGACATGGTTCCGCTAAGCTAATCCCTAAAGACCCTTTCAACCCAAACCCTCACCTCTTCATCGTTCTTTCTTCTTCTTTTTTTCTACCATCTTTTGTAAATCCTGTCAAAATTTGTAGTTCAGTGGCTAGAGCCAAAGTAAATTAGTCTGTCTACTACCCACATACATACACACATACACACATACATACATATATCTGTACATAGTTGCCGTGTGCCAGGGTTGGAAAAGAGAAAACGGTCATATTAATTAAACAACCAAAACAAAATACATAGTTCACAGTCATTCGCAGTTGTGGGTGAAAAGTTCAACTACAATTCAAATTCTCTTTGCTTCCAAATTAGATGCTTTCTATGAGTTGTAAAAAATGCATTAATGGAAAATTTGCAATTTTCTATATTTACCTCATGATATACATACATATGTTTTTTATGAATATGATAATATATGTATTTATTAAGTGTTGGGTAAACATTGCTCATTTTGGTGAACATGTTTTGCTCTTTTTTTTAAAGTGAGTCGACTCACTAATTTTGTTCACTTGCTCACTTCACTGCTCAGTTGTTTTTATACCATGCATTCGTAGAATGAAATGGTATATTAAAGTCGCCAAAATGTATGTAACAGGGAGAAGGAAGCTTTTCCGACCCTATAAAGTATATATATTCTTGATCAGTATCAATAGCCGAGTCTGTCTGTCTGTCCGTCTGTAGGATCATCGAGATCTCGGCGACTATAAGAGCTAGAGCTATTAAACTTGGCATGTAGACTCGGTTGCTCTGCAGGTAGATCGAGTTTATTTTTTTTTTTTTCGCGCCGCCCCCTTCCGCCTCCGCTATTTGAAAAACAATATTTTGAGCCTCCATATCTCGGGAACTATAAAAGATAGAGCTATCGGATTTGGACATTAGATGCGTGCAGTGTGCCACGTTTGCCACGACCCCTTCCGCCCCCGAAATTCGATTTCGATTTATTATCGATATTATAATTATAAATTATAATTATTATTAATAATATTATTATTTAAATATTATTAATATTTATCGTATCGTAATTTAATTTGGCACACTGATACATGTTACAATTATCTATCATGCCACCAAATATCACAAGAATCGGAATAAAAATGGCCGAGATATACATAGAAACGTTGCGCTAAAGTGCTCGTGTCCACATAAGAGTGAGCGAGATAAAAGAAATTTAATATACATCTCTTCAGCTGATGCATGGTATATCCAAGTCGGCCCGGCGACTTACTTTATTATTCTTATTATTTGTGTGCTTTGTGATATGTTGTTATAAAGGAAAAAGGAAAGAAAACCTAGCTTATTTCTAGGATCTAGCTACTAAAGGAAGCTAACTTCAACTTAGCGGCTTAGTACTAGAACTTAGAGCTGGGAATCCATCGATGGTCTGCCCCCTCGATAGTTTTGTCAGCGATGGGAAAAACATCGATAGTATCGATGGTTCAGTATTTTTCAATCGATGAATGGAACCATCGATTGTTCCATCGATGGTTAAAAGGGTTATTCGAATTATTATTCAAATAAAATACAAAACGGTTATTTATGTGACCACGCACAAATCAAGTTCGATAGATCGCCATCGAACTTTTCCCATCGATCTATCGCACTTTTTAATTTCCATCGATACTATCGATGGAACTATCGATGGAGTTCCCAGTTCTACTAGAACTAACAATGATTGCAATGTGGAATGTTGGTCATAATATGCCCTCAAACAATCAGGCCCTTAAACAACCTTAAACAATTGTAACTATTTATTGATTGTTTAACAGTTTTAAGACCTGTCCATTCGTATGGTAGATCTAACAAGGGTTTTCGAAGCTTATTTTCGCACACCTGCAATTTACTGATGTGCGTAGCAGCACAGATGCCCCAAGTGGAAGAGCCAAACAGTAGAATGGGCATAAAAATATTTTCAAAGATTATTAATTTGTTAGCTTAGACTTTCGGTTTATCAGTGGGTATAGAAAAGAGATTAATTTATTAATTTTCTTAATTGTAAGTCCAAAGTGGATTTTGAATGTAAGCTTTTTATCAAACGTAATTCCCAAGTAGCGTACAGAATCTACCCATTGATTCGGGGAGTTGCAAATTTTTAAACAGTCATTGGGGAGAAAACAGGGTTTTCTTTTTTTGGTGAAGAATATATCGTTTGTTTTGATTGAATTGATTTTAATTTTCCATTTGTGTTAGTATGATTCAAGTATGTTGAGTGCTATTTGAAGAGAAAACTTAATGTCAGCATATTGTGCATTAGGACAAAAGATGGCTGTATCATCTGCGAACATGGATAGCTCACAGTTGGGAGGTTTAGGTATGTAGTGAGTCTAAACATTGAAGAGGATTGGCCCTAACACAGAACCCTGAGGGTCGCCAGCAAGTATAAGTCGTTTGGATGATTCATTGTCACTCGATCGGTTAAGAAGCTTCGCAAAATAAGAATAAGGTAGGGAGCGATTCCAATGGATTTGAGCTTATAAATAAGTGCTAGATGCCAGACAGTGTCAAATGCAGCTTCGATGATGATTTTTATGGAAAACTCAAATATAATGCTTATTTTTACTACTCAAAAATACAACTTACTGCTTTAGTTTTATAGCACTTTTAACTGTCGGCTTGAATTCCTTTGTGATCATTGGCAAAACTTGCATTGCGCTGATTGAAATGAACCAATAAGAGCAAGTGAGCAAAAAAGAACCAGAGCAAGTGAAGAAAAAAGAACAAGTGAAGAAAAAAGAACATGTTCCGATGCTGAGCTCAGTGAACAAATCTTTTTTGGTCACTCACTCACTCATGAGCAACCCAACACTATTACATAATGAGATTCTTCTACTAATGTGCTTAGAATTGTGACTCACCATCGATTGCGAGTTCAAGTCAATAAAGATATAGTAACTCAATTTAACAATAACATCATATCTAAATACTTCTTATACTCTCAGAGAAGCTTGTTCACAACTTAAATTTACATAGATTGCTATCGACTTGGCTTAAATTTTAAGTAATAGCTGCCTGTAATTTAAACATGATGAAATTGGTTAGATAATTTCGTCTGGCTGGAAGAGCTGTCGAGTCTTTAGCAGCAGACATCACTTTATGCTTGTCGTTGCCGCTCGCCATTGCAATATGCAATTCATGCATATGTATGTGTGTATATCCCACAGTTGCCATCATGTCCTACGGGGCACTGGGCCCCCACATTTCTTTTGGCTCCACTCAAACTACTCAGACGCCGTCTCTGCTGCATGGGAGAATAACTGTCTATTCATTCATTTAAATGTCTATATCCAGCAACCCATTCCGGAATGGGAGACAAGATCCGGACGCATCTTTTGCTCTGCATTGCAATTTGCAATAAAAGTAAATCTGTTTGCCCCGACGCCGCCAACCCATCTGGAGCTCCATCTAGCTGCTTCTTACATTCTTGCCTGGACATTCAGCAGCGTTTGCAACTGCTGCTACTGGCCACGTGTGTGCGGTTTCGGGTCGAAAGCCTTTCGGGCAAGCAAGGTAAGCAAACATTAGAATTTATTAGAAGTCCAGCTCATGCCGTCGCTGGCGCCAACAACCAACAGTCCCGCCCCGCCCCCGCTTTCACTTCACCTGCTTCACGGCGACTGCAAGTGGAAACCAGAAAAATGATTGCATATAGAACTCAACTTGGTTTTGGGTGTAGAAGATTGTGCATGGGAGCATGGCAACTAGGACATTCAATTTCAAACACACACACACACTGCGACCGCCTGACTTTAAGGATTCGGAGAATGCAACCAAGGGTCGTTGGACTCACCGGCTTATCCCAAGGATAGATCCCTAGATCGGAAGGACTCAGGGCGAGGTCAACTTCCACCTTGTGGACAACCTGGTTGCGAAGATGCTGGAACACCCAGAGAACTGGGAAGCACACACGGTCGCCTCTATAGTGCTCCAGTCCTTTCAGCTTTGGAGCGGGGCTCTGGGATTTGCTCTGCTCATCTCTGATAGCGCACCTGCGACTCCACCTCGCCATCGGCTGTGTCACCGGGCCGGTCCACAGTGGGCGATTTGACTGATCTAGCGTAACTTATTTGATATGTGTTAGAATATTGGTGTTTTTTTAATGAAACTATTTAAATTATTAATATTCAAACAGCAATCTAACACACACAGGAGACTATCTCAAAAACACTCTACAAAAAGATATAACAAGGATAGACCAAATAAAAATTCGAAGACTTCACTCAACAACCCTACATCAACTCGAACGACATAACACCCTGTCCAAACTGCAACTCAACATCCAACCAAAACGTAGAACACGTACTAAAAAACTGCCCTGCAACCTCCCACATTAGGGAAGAAATTTTCGAAAAATAATGCCCCATAACAATCCTTGCAAGCCCAACTCCAACAAACCTCTTAACGATAATAAACTACCTCAAAAAAACAAATTACTACCACATCCTATAGGTTTAAATTTAGAAAATATAATTATACATAATGGAAATGTAAATAGTATGTAAATTAAATATGTAAATTAAATATTTAAATGAAATATGTAAATACACACAAACCAAGCCGAAGGCCCAAGCAGCTAGCGCTTCATTAGAAACTAAGTTCCGACTAATTTTAATTAGTCCTAACTCTAAATAAATTAATATTTAATATTAAATTAACAAATCCAAGTGAATATTTTATATATTTTTTACATAAAATTAATTTTAAATAAATTAATTGGAGTCTGCAGTCTGTTTCTTCAATTTTTTCTAAAAGAAGAGAAGGAGGTGATCCTTATCTAAAATCGTATATTTTTTTATTAAATTTTTTTAACCTCTACATAAACTACTTATTAAAGGATCCGAGGATATTAATAACGTGTTCATTAGGTCCTGCATTGAATTTGTTCTTGAGTTTTTGCGTGTATGCTTCAGTCGAAAGTTTCTAAAATCCTTATTTCTTGCTTCCAAGGCTTCTTCCGACATCATTCCAATTGGAAGAGCATTTATAATGTCGGCTCCATGAATTAAAATTTTATAAACCGAGCTAGGCATATAAAACCAGGGATATTCTTCAATAAAAATCTTTTCCTTGTCCAAGGCAAACTCACGGAATCGGCTGACATTTATGGCATATCCTGATGCCATATTATGTCATATACAGGGCTAATGCTTCGTCTGGAGTGTATTTTTTAATAATTTGATCAGGTTGAGGATTTTTTTTCACCTTTTTTGAAACTTCCGGATCTGCGCCTACCATTGAAACTACTTGAGATGCACTTCTCTGTGCGGTTTACCCGTGTGGCTGTCAGAAGTGTCAATCCAGATACTTTGGTGCATTGGCGTTTTGCATGGCTGTTGAAGCCAACACAAAATGCTTCCGTTTTAAACCACAAAAATAAACACTCGTGGAATAAGAATGAGTAGTTAAGTTTATTTCACAAAATAGGGAAATAGAAAGTAAAGAGTAAAGTAGAGTAGAGATTTATAGAGTTTAGGAGGTTTAGAAGTTTAGAAGGTTTATTTTAACGTGGCTTGATCCGCTCAGTTTGACGACTGAACTTTGATACTCGTTGCCGCGGCATGTGAGTTCTCTATCGATAAATGACCTGGGTTGCTGCAGTTGTGCACTACTAGAGTTGACAGGGCTTCATTTCTTTTAAACAAAAATTCTGTCTCCAACAATGGCAATTAGACACGTTTTTCGGGTTTCGTCCACACCGTTTACCACCGCATTCTTGTGGAAATGCTATCTCTTCGGAGTGCATCTTGAGACCCGACTTTACTTAAGGGAGCATCTGAAACATGCCAGGACCAAAGCAGCGCAGCTAGGAAGATCGCTAAGTCGCATAATGATGAACACGAGAGGCATGAATGCTCCTGTTAAACGTCATCAAGTCCACCAAGCTCCAGTATTGGCTGATGCGATCCAGCGGAAACTCGTATGGACCTGGACTGGAAACCACTAAGCCGTGTCGGACTATATCTGACGATGCTGCTCTGGTTATTGGTATGACACCAATCGACTTGTTGGCACGAGAAGACGACAAGGAATAGACCCGACTCCAGGGAAACTATTGAAGCAGCCAAACAATTAAGACTAAATGAGTGGAGCGAACCTAGTGAGAAAGATGACCCTTGCACAGTTGGCCATTCATCCTGTAAAGCAATACCGCAAGGCAGTACCACAGGATTATTATGGCAACAAACCCAAACTTCTCTTATTCTACCCAATACTAGCTCCGACCTACTATATACATCTTTTATTATCCTTTTTATAACGTTACCACACACACGCAGAAGAACGAACCGTTTCCATTTCACTTTTGATTCACCAAAACTTTTCTGGTTATGCTTTTGTTATTAAAAGTTATAGAATTCCGATCTCAACCATATTTTCAATTTTAGTTTTATGAATTTGTTGGTAAACAATCCTACTTGTGCGGACTTTACCATCGGTTTTCCAAGTCGATTCAATCTTTTGCATACGGTTATGGCCAAAAAGGTACAAGCAGGTTCCATGAGCAACTGCCGTCCAAAATCTTGTGGTTTTTTTTTTTTTTTTGTACTGTACAAGTGAACATTTCTTGGCATCCTTTAGCATTTTCCATCAGCCAGCATGACAAAGCCATAAAAACCATTTTCTTTCCTTTTTTCCGGCGTTTTTTTTTTCTTCACTGTTTTTGTGTATTTTTTTCAGGTTTTGCTTTAGTTTGGTAGTGCGAAAAAAGTGTAGCATACATTTTGGGGCGCTTTATAAAAAACCAAACAAGCAAACTACACACACTAGTGCAAACATAAGAAGAGTAGCAGCAGCAGCAGCAAATCACAGAGAACCCACCGCCCCCTTCCCAACCCCACACCCTCTTCCCACTTCTTCGTTTGGCTGTTAATGCCCTTTGCCCGCTTTAGAATCAGCTCGTTTAGTTGGTGTTTTTTTTCGAACGTTTTTCGCATTTCGGGGTTTTTCCTTTTTTTCTCTGTGTGTATGTGTGCGTTTTTTTTTAACTCTATTTTTTGGCCGCCAACGTTGTGCCATAAAGATTATTATGAAAGTATTTTACTAAGCTTTCTCTCATCCAACTCTCTCGCTCGCTTTCTGGCCATTTACTATGGGTACTCGTAGTTCGGTAGTTGGTTTGCTCTGCATCTCTGTCATGCCATTTGGCTGGCTGGCTGGCTGGCTGGCTGGCACTTTTGAGGCTTTAATTGTGCATGCATTATGCTGCACACACATGTATGTACATGCATATGTATGTACATATGTGTGTGTGTGCATTCATTTCATCTACACATGCTCATATAATATGTATGCATGGATAATTTATAGCAGCATATGTTTGTTTGCACAAACGAACGAACGAACAAACACACATAGGTTTAGATTTGATTTAAACTTTGGCCTCAGATAACATGGACATCCACTTGCAAGCTCAAATGCAATTAAATGGTTAAGCTGGAAAACAAATCAAGCGCAAATCACAGGCGAAGAAAGGAGGAATAGAAGCAGGCATGCATGCATATCAACTCGGACGCAAATGTGTAATAGTTAGAAGAACAGACAACCGATGTTCATTAATTCATTTTCACTCTGGCACTATTCACTATCTCTGTGACTCCATCTCTCTCCATTCTTGGAGACATTACAAGATTTCAAGTTGAACAGGTTCCCGCTGTCAAAGAAGTTCCCGCTGTTTAAGCAGTTCTCGCTCTTAAATAAGTTCCCGCTCTTAAATAAGTTCCCGCTGTCAAATAAGTTCCCGCTGTTAAAAAAGTTCCTGTTGTTAAATAAGTTCCCGCTGTTAATGCAATTACTACTGTTAAAGATATTCTTGCTGTTAAATAAATGACTGCTGTTAAATAAGCAAAGTTAACAGAGCATAAATGAGTCTTTTTTGAGCTGTGTTAACTTCAAAAATGCTATGGGGGCGCTGTTAAATAAGTTCTTGCTGTAAAATATGTAAGTGCCTGCTACTTATTAATAAAATTCCTAGTGTTGATGATGTTCTTGCTGTTAAATAAATGCCTGCTGTTAAATAAGTTCTTGATGTCAAAGAAGTTTCTGCTGTCATGAGTCAATGCTATTCAATTGACTAATTAAAATTAAATTGATATTAGTTTTGGAAATCGGTTCAACTTATCTGAAGACACTGAAACTAGACACTGAAACCTAGATGCTGCTGAACAGTGTCGGGAAACAGGATAACAACCATTCGAAAAACAAAGAGCAGCAGCTGCTTCCAGCCAACTCCAACAACTCCAACAACTCTGGCAGTATGCCCATGGCCCTCAGACGTTGGAGAAATTTTTTGATATGCTTGAGTTTTTGGCCAGATGGCAGATGCATCTTTTGGTTGATGTCAGTGTAGTAAGTAGCATATGGAAATCGGAAGCAGCTGGAGCAGAGACAGAGAGTGAGGGTGAAAGGGTAAAAGCAAACTAAAGCCAAAGTTGTTTGTTTTTACATATGTATGTAGACGTCAGTCTTTAGTCCTTCAGTCGTCTCCAGTTGCATGGCATAAGTGCATTTGTCTGTTATTCCGACGAGCTTTTGTTTCACGCCGCTGTCAGAAGACTTTACGCTACCCCAATCCTTTCCTGCCCTGCACCACCCTGCTCTCTCACTCCCTTAGACTGCCCGCTCTCTGCCACTCCATTCCAAGCACTTGTTTTCAACGGAATCAATTTAGCGTAAGAAGTTTCAGCTCCCGGCTCACAAGTTGTTGTCATGTGCAGACAAGGGAGCCGAGTACTCCCTCTAATAGGGGTGGTGGTGCTGGGGGCAGGGTATCCTGTCAGTGGTCTCAGTGTAGTGCAATTATGCCAACGCCAGCTGCCACCCGGACCCATTTCCCCTCCCCCACCGCTCGTTGTCATCGCTCTATTAATCAAAAGTTATACAAAAAGCCAAGAGAAGTTCGCCACACGACTTGGCTCCAGATCCTCCCCTACTTTCCTCTGCTCCTGCTCCTGCTTCTGCTTCTCCTTCTGTATATGTATGTAAATATATATCTTTTTCTTTTCTGACTTTTTTCTATTTTTTTTCATCCTGTTTGCAATTTAACTTTGCTATGAGCCGAGGCTCTTCATAAGTTGAATAAATAAAAAACCAGCAAAAAAAGAGAGCAGGAAAATAAAACAAGATATAATATTTTATGAACGGTCCCCTCCCCCCCACACACACACACACACACACACACTCTTTCTGGCCGCTCTTATGGCCCTCATAAATAAATAAAGCAGCCAAACCAATGAAGCAGACCAGCAACCGCAAACGATGGGCGGAGGGCAGCGGAGAATGAACACACACATACACAACAACAACAACACCATCATCATCATCAGCAGCAGCATCGTCCTCGTCATCGTCCTTATTGTCCGCTTTGTCGTCGTCGTCGTCGTGCCGTGTAATCCTTGCCTCTTGTTGCCTTTATCTTTATTTTGGACCCTAATCGAAGCCATCAAGCTGAGACCTATTGAACCGGTAAACCATTCTCAGACAACCGAAAACGTTAAGACATATTTAAATATTAACCAGAATCCCGGGCTAACCTCGACCATGCCGAAGTTTGTATACCCTTGCATATCCCAAATAGAGTTGGCTAAATCTAAAGTCCTTTCTTTCAAAATCCGTATCTACATTTCATATAGTTAGCCGATTTGGATCAAATTTACCAGAACTATAACTTACTATGTGAAAATGTTATTTCTTAAGTTTGGTGATGATCGCAACAGAAAAAAAAAGTTTTGAAAGGCAAAACTATTTTTGGTCCGATTGTTCCAATGGGAGCTATATGATATAGTAGATATAGTCTGATCTTCATCAAACTTGGCATGGACGTTTGGATGTATAGTAAACTGTCAAATGTTAAGTCTCATGATAATCGGGTGAAAAAGAACAAAGTTATTGATCTAAAACTCTTTCTTCGACCGATGGTTCCTATGGGAGCTATAAGATATAGACGTCCGATCCGAATGAATCCGAGATATACAATGCCTGCAGTATATACACGACTTTGTGCAAATCATCAAAAAGTTGTTGATCCACACAGGCGGACAAACGGATTTGAACTCGTCTTGTCATGCTGATCAAGAATATATATACTTTATATGGTCGGAGATGCCCCTTTCACTGCTTTGCACACTTCTGACCATAATGAATATACCCTTTTTGAGTCTACATTCTAAATTTGTTAGCTCTATTATTTATGGTTGCCAAAGAGAGACCAAAGATCTCTTGGACGGACAGACGGACATGGCTATATGTATTTTACTTCTCATGCTTTATAGGGTCCGAAAAGCTTCCTTCTGCCGGTTACATACATTTTGGCGACTTTAACATACCATTTCATCCTATGGATGCATGGTATAATAAAAAAAAAATATCAAAGAAGCTAAATGGCTATGCCGAAGTTTGTATACCCTTGCAGCCCTCGACCATTACATTTTATTTCCTAAAAAACTTTTTGTTTCTTAATCCAATAAAGAAATATTTTAAATACATTGACCGGGGGCAGCCAATCGCCAAATAGTAGACAATGTAGCGATTGATATTCATATTCACACACACACAATCGCAATTTTGACACATATATGTGCTTCACTGCTTAATAAGCAGTGCTTATGCGTGCACTGCTTATGCGTGCACTGCTTATGCGTGCACTGCTTATGCGTGCACTGCTTATATAGGCAAATTTTATATCGTCGAAATCAGGCGTTATGTTTATCCGATTGTTTTGAAATTCACGCATATGATGTAATCCCTTTTTATTTATGTACGTAATCAGTTTGGATAAAATTGTTCAAAAAATAGAGAAGCTATTCGCATTTAACGTTTGTATTTGTATGGCAGCTATATGATATAGTTGTCCGATCTTATTCAAAATCGCAGATGTGCATGTGGCTGTATAGAAAAGCTTATATACGATATATTGAATGCCATAGCTCTAATACTGTGGGACTAGTTTGCGCAGCACCAGACAGACAGACGGACAGAAGGACAGACGGACATGGCTATATCAACTCGTCTTCTCTTGCTGATCAAGAATATATATAATTTATGGGGTCGAAAACGATCCCTTCTCTGCGTTACAAACATCTGACCAATTTTATAATACCCTCTGCAAGGTTATAAAAATTGGAATATACGAAAACATAAATTCTTGTATAATTTGGTTGTCCATTAGTTTTTCAGCAATTACAACATTTTTTTATAATTTTAACTCTTTTAGTGTTGAAATAAATTAAATTAAAATAAATTAAAATTAAATTGAAATAAACTATTAAATACAGAAGTGTGCTATCCTGATGATCAGTGTATATATTTTGTATTTCTCTCTCTCTCTCTTCTACACATAACCTAATAAAAAAAACACAAAAAAATATATAAGAATATATATAAATTATCAAACCAAAAATATATATACATATATATATATATATATATATATATCATAAACCAAACCAATCACTTCAGTATACTCGGCATGAATCTGTTCGGATGTAAATTCTGCGAGAAACGGAGAGATGATATGTGATCGTAAGAATTTCGACAGCCTTCTTTGGGCGCTCGTCACAGTTTTTCATATAACTAAATACCTCTATTTAAAAACCGAAAGTTACTTCATAATGAAAATCGAAGTACTTAACAAAATGGCCTTCGCTATCGCCCCCATCACTGGCAACTATATGGAAGATTATGCCTCTTGCTATGATCTCTATCAGAATGCTCTCTCGCCGATGGATGACCGTCAGCGCCAAAGATCACGTGTCTGCAGCTGGATAAGGCGATACATACGGCGATTGGTCGAGCACAAGTACTTTCAGCAGGGAATACTACTCGTCATATTGATCAACACCCTGTCCATGGGCATCGAGTACCATGATCAACCCGCCGAACTAACGGCAATTGTGGAGTTGCCGTCGAAATGCTACTCAAGGTGGTGGCCGAAGGTCCGTTTCGGTACATAGCCCCATGGCTTCAATGTGTTCGATGGCATCATTGTTATACTCAGGAGGGTGCCTTGAATCCTACTACAAGTCTTCGAACTCTATTTTCCATGGGTTGTTAACACAGAATTTATTCAATTGATACAGAGATTCCGAAAAATACAAATTTGTAGGAAGTGTAAAACTATCTAAGATTTGCCGGTTGCTCCGGAAGTATCGGGAGTATCGGGAGTAGCTGGAGTAGCCGCTGTAGCAAGAGGATGATTAGCTGCTACCGAAGCCACATAAAGAAGGACACTAGCTATCAATGGTGATTCAATTGCTAATTCTCTAGCACGTTCTCTTTCTCTGATCTTTCGCAAACGTCTGGTCACACTTTGATGTCGTTCTCCTAAGGATTTGGCGCTTGCTGCCGATTGCTTCTGTGCCGCAACTGGCCTTGTGGCTGCGATCTGCGATTTGGCCTTTGGCACTGGGCACGGCACTGGGGAACCATCAAAACGCTTTGTGCTGGGCGTAAAGCGAACGTGTGGCCTCCGCAAACGATTGCGGCGTTTATGTACAAGAATTCCTCTACGTCGTGTGAAAAGGCCGCAGATATAGCGGACTCCTGACCAAAAAATATTTGCCATTGATTTTTGCTTAATGTATCCCAAACGTAAAACCTGTTCAAAGAGTTAATAAGAGATTAAAGAATAAAGCGCAAATAATGCGAAAACTTACTAGTGTAAAGGAGAGAGATATTTCTCTCAATAAGAATTAATTTTTATTAGTTTTCCGTACGAATCATGTATATCCACACGAAAAGGCATCAGGTTATAAATGACAGAGAATTATAAAACCTGGCCTACTTTGATTAAATTACGTATACGACATGGTAGCTCGAACTCCGAGTTCTATTTAGCGACACAAAAAATAAAATAAAAATGTATCGATTAATATTATAGATTTTCAAAAATATCTTCAGTGATATTTCATTTTAAGAAATGAAAACAGAATTTATTCTCTATCCCTCTCTCTCTCTCTCTATCTCGCTCTTGATCTCCTTTACAATTTATTTGTTTCAATTTAGGTTTTTACCCACCTCAACACACTCAGACAAAAAAACAACAGTTACTTTACTTAGTTAGTTAGACCGAGACTTCATTCAATATTCAGTATCAAATTAAATTATAAAATATGTGTCTTAGCATTTTTTAGCGTTTGCCAACACTAATCACACAAAATCCCACACTGCTCCCACACTTGAAGATCAGCTAAAAAGTTTTCTGTTTGTCCACACAGTGTAAAGCTGTTAAAAGCTTTTGACTTCAATACACACACACACACATATATACACACACACACGCGCACACATACCAACACCCACACACAGAAACATAGATACAAATGTAGTACGCTGCCGTTACAATACTAGATCCATACAAACATACATACATATATAACTTACTCGTGCATATACATACATACATACATATATACATAATTAAATATTTGATTAATCAAACAATCAAAAGAACTACTCAAAAATCTAGTTAGCCTAGTTGTGTATCGCCAACAAAATGATAATTAGCAACTAAAAATAAAGTAAGTAAGTCGACTTGGATATACCATGCATCAGGTGAAAAGATATATATTAAATTTCTTTCAAAGGCTATCTCGCTCACTCTTATGTGGACACGAGCACTTTAGCGCCCCCCGACCAAATCGGTGATTTTCAGCATATGCTATCTCGCTCTTTTCTGTGTGCATCCGCCTTGCACCGCTTTAAGGGAAAAACGTTTCTATGTATAACTCGGCCATTTTTCTTCCGATTCTTGTGATATTGGAACGATAGATATACGTGACATGTATTAGTGTGCCAAATTAAATTACGAAACGACACGATATTTCGGGTGAAAATCAAATTTATCGAATTTCGGAGTCGGAAGGGGACGTGGCCAAAAATTTGAAGCAAACTTGGTCTGCGAGCATGCTGCACGCATCTACTGTCCAAATACGATAGCTCTAGCTTTTACAGTTCCCGAGATATAGAGGCTCAAAATATTGTTTCTCAAATAGGGTGAGCGGAAGGGGGCGTGGCAAAAAAAAAATAAACTCGATCTACCTGCAGAGAAACCGAGTCTACATGCCAAGTTTAGTAGCTCTAGATCTTATAGTCTCCGAGATCTCGATGATCCTACAGACGGATAGACAGACGGACATGTCTCAATCGACTCGGCTATTGATACTGATCAAGAATATATATAATTCATAGGGTCGGAAAAGCTTCCTTCTGCCGGTTCCATACATTTTGGCGACTTTAATATACCATTTCATCCATGGATGCATGGTATAAAAAGTTTTGAAAGGCAAAACTATTTTTGGTCCGATTGGTCCCATGAGAGCTATATGATATAGTAGATATAGTCTGATCTTCATCAAACTTGGCATGGACGTTTGGATGTATAGTAAACTGTCAAATGTTAAGTCTCATGATAATCGGGTAATCTTCGATCGATGGTTCGTAGGCTATAAGATATAAACGTCCGATCAGGATGAATCCGAGATATATGCTGAGATCTTTGGTCTCTTGGACGGACAGACGGACATGGCTATATGTATTTTACTTCTCCTGCTAATATATACATTATAGGGTCGGAAATGATTCCTTCTAACTGTTACATACATTTTGGTGACTTTAATATACTATCATTTCATCCTATGGATCCTTATTTTGAAGGATCACCCGATGACCATAAAATTTGTAATCAATAGTTCCAGAGAATTTCCGTAACGAATCGAAACGAAACAGTCTCTTGCTATTATAGTCTCCAAGATCTAAGATAAAAATGCATCCAGAATATATATGTACTTTATGGGATCGAAAATGATTTTTTTCACAAGTAAACCTCCCCCTTTTCAACCCCCAATAGTGTTTTAGGTCGATATAATTGAGTTTTTTGCACATATTATTAATTGCGGTTGTTTTCGCTTTTCTTTTCTTGTTTTCCGCTAGTATGTCAATACTAACTATAGAGTCGCTCTTTTGGCACTACCAGTGTTGGTAAACGTCGCAATCCCCTGTTGCACTAATGTTGGTAAGTAAGCTTGTACCTTTTGCTACTGATTTGATGGCATTTATGTGCTCATTGCCGCCTAAGGAATCTACTTAATATATCGATGTGCTTTTCAACGATTTTATTATTTCCCAGCAGTTTCGATTACATCTGGTTGGCTTGACTTAAACAATTGGATTTGTTTTGTAACAGGCAGAAGGAAGCTTTTCCGATCATATAAAGTGAACGGATCAGTATCAATAGCCGAGTCGATTGAGACATGTCCGTCCGTCTGTCCGTCCGTCCGTCCGATAGAGTGCCTAGATCTCAGCAACTATAAAAGCTAGAGCCACCAAATTTGACATGTAGACTCGTTTAGTGTGTACGCTGATCAAGTTTGTTTTTTTTTTTGCCACTCCCCCTTCCGCCCACGCTATTTGAGAAACAGCGGATACAGATGAACATTTCGATTTTTTGCGTCACTATTTTCATACATCGGGCATAGAATGTGATTTATATTCCGACTTGAGTACATTGAGCTTACATCGATTTCGTTTTATGATTAGTTTCCTATTTGGCGTGTTAATAGTGCGTGAATAGATCTCTCTTTGCAATTCTATCTCCATCTCCCTCTCATGGTTGGATGCTGAAGGTGGCCCCCAAATATCTTGTCCCATGGTTACCTCTGTATACATATATGGCCTTAGTTCGACTGCAAATTTTTTCATTTCAGATGACATTGATATGGCTGTATTTCGTGTTCTGTGTCAAGAGGTCATCCACTGAGACTTTGAAGCGCAATAAGCACCATTAGCAGGACTCCTTCTCTGAGGTACAGTCAGACTCAGTCATCCCCTGCCATTAAAGCTTAATGAGAGAATTCCTAAGTTGCTGCGTTTCTTCATGGGAATGGTCCCTACTTGATGTCCAAAAACTTAATAAACGAAACGGAACGGAATGAAACGAAACGAAACGAAAATGAAACGGTTTTGCCCTTCTGTTGGCATTTTCACAAATATTCGATGGCTTTGGATGGTGGCCCACAGGAGGGGGGAGGTGGGAGGGGCGTGCAAAAAGTTTCCCCGTTTTCTGTTTAATTTAATTTGCTTTAGCATTTTAACTCGATTTTGCCTCATGAACTCTCGTTTAGTGCTAGGCGACAACTTTTTTAATTGCCAAGTTTGCTTGTATGTGCGAGTCGAGTTCCCCTCGCCGCGGGGAGGTGGGCGCGGTGGTTTGGTTTGGTGTGATATGTTATCATTTAAATGCAAAGTCTGCAAATGAAGGGCGCCAAGAAAAAGCGGGCAAGTAAGTGTCCGTCGCGCCGAAAATTAAATGCCCTTCGTTTCAAAGGACCTGATTTAAGGAGTAACTCGGACGATTTAGGCTTATAGGAATTCCACTTTCAAAATATCAAAATTATTGATCGTTCCTTAGGTGGTAGCTATACGAAATAATCGCCCAATTGGCTTTAAATACTCTGACAGTGTTGAAAACTTTCTAATTATTACACCCTTCTATTTCAGTTCATTTCATTTAGTAGGTCTTTTAGCACCATTATCTATTGACACACAACTTTCAGATGCAGTCTAGTCTAGTCTTTAGTCTTTAGGATTCGATTTAATATGTGACTTAACAAAGCTCTCTTGTGGCATTTCCATATTAAGACGAATACATAAATATGTGTATGTATATATGTATATGTATGTGTGTATGTGTGCATGTTGTCGTGTGTGTGCTAGCCCAAATTCGATCATTGATGAATTTTGTTGGCAGGAAATTTTGGTCTCAAACGTTTTGCATCATTTGACTTAATGAACCTTAAAGACAATAAAACGCTTAAGCACACAGTCTTGTCACGCCTACGCCACATACATTGTGTCAACGTCAAACGTCTCCCTGTGCCATTTCCGTTAGGCCCCCACCCCCACCCCCTCCCTCTCCCACTGCCTCTCTTTTCTCTCTCTCTCTCTTATTCTTGTCTTAGTGCCTTTTTGCAACTTTTTCTGTACTCGCGTCATAATTTCTATGAATTTTATACACTTTGATAAGCATTCCATTGGCATGCGAGTCACGTCCGAGCTGCTTGCTGCCACGCCCTGAGCTAAGACCAGCCCCCAGCCCCCACCCCCACCCCCCACTCATTTCCGATCCCCTCTTAGTGTTTGTGTTGCGAACTTTTGGCGTTATTCATGTAAATCAGGCCAGCGACAATTAAAAGCGCCAAGCACGACAATACTTAGAGCTAATGGACACGGACCTGAGACAGAGACAGGGACAGAGATGGAGGGACATCAGAGCGACAATGTGAACGGTAAAAGGTGATGAAGAAAAGATGGGGTTTGGGTTTGGGGCATGGGCAGTGACGTCTGGTGGCCAAGCCTTTGGCGCTTCCGTTGCCATTTCCGCTCGTTTGTCGAAAAATGTAAACAATTAAATTTTAATTACAATTCGCATCGTTTGACAAGGAAAGTGGTTACATGGACATGCCGCATGTCACAAGTTAAGCGGGCGTGGCATGCTTCTCTTTCAACTTGACAAGCCCATTAGACAGACCAGAGAGACCAGAGAGACCTAAGCAAACCAAACCAAACCACCAGACCTCATTTCCGGCCAAGGCCCTTCCCAGCCTCAATCTCGTCCAGCGTCTTTTTTTCGTTTAATTTATGGGGCACCTATGTTCCATACTCACATCTCTTCTTATGGCCAAAGTGTTTGTAAATTAAACGCCTGGCAGTTAATAGAAAGCCGAGAGCCGAAAGCCTCATTTGGCGCATTTGTGGTATAGGTTTTTATAAACTTCGTGCGGTTTGATGGATTGCCAGCTTAGTTTTAGCCAGTTAACTGCCAAGAGTCGACAATTTATGCACACACACACTCAGAGGGAGAAAAGGTGTTGAGGGCAATAAAAAAGCACACACACACTCACACTCACACAGTCGCACAGTGAATACTAAGACCCTTTAAAATTGTGGGTCACGTTAAGGCAAAAGTGTGAATATGATTTGTTTGCTGATTGTTTCAATGAGGGGAGAACCAGGCCAAACAATATAGACTGAATAGCAAGGAAATGCCATTTCATGGTGACACATAGACCTTGTCCTAAATAACTCATCTAGAGACACAAGTACATACATAAATGTGGCGAAGGGGAGAAGCCGAAAATCTTACCTTTACCTTGTAAATTTCTAGACCAAAAGTTCAAGAACAATGAGAAGGATGACAGATAAACTTAAATACCTGAAATACAATGCCTCAAGCCTTTCGATGCAATAGACATATCAAATAAGGATTGTGATCATTCCGCTCAGAGCTTTTAATGATTGAGATAGCGAAAAATGCTCAGTAAAAGAAATTTGTATGCCATTCCAGTCGAGTTTTCATACAATTTATGTTCTAGCATATAAATGGAGTAAGTCGCAGGGCCGACTTGGATATACCCTGCATCAAGTGACTTTGGCGACCTCTACCGGCCAAATCCCGAATTGAGAACAAACCGTTTATACGAATAACTCGGCCATTTCTATTCTGATTTTAATGAAATTTGGTGGAATGATTGATATTCTTAGCATAAATTAGTTTGTCAAATTAGATTGCGATACGATAAATATTTCGGAAGAAAATCACCTTTAATCTCTCTTCCCATGCTGATCAAGAATATATATATTTCTTTCTGCCAGTTACATACATTTTGGCGACTTTAATATGCCATTTCCTCCTGTGGATGCCTGGTATAAAAATTGAAATCTAATTTTACATATTATCTTGCAACGTTGTCAAGTCCACGAAAAGTTGGCATGAGAATGAAGTGAATCCAAAATGGAAACATTTTTGGCTAATCTGAAATGTCATCGCCTGGCATATAGGACAAGCCATGAGTCCTTAGAGACCATAACCTTGTGATAGGGAACAGCAGCAGCAGCAGCAGCCGAAAGATAAGGATGACAACACTGATGAGGACTGGCAGCATCCTGACAATGCCGCTGCTTCTCGTCCTGCCCATGCTGATGCTGATGCTGATGCTGCTGACCCAGTTTGCGTCAAAGTTATGGCATAAGCCGCCATCTCTATGCAGCGACAAGTGACTAGAGGGGGGTGCATGGGGGGATTGGCAACATGGAAAGGTAGTTGCAACACATTTCCTGTTGCCAACATGCAGACATGCTGGCGTTACCGACTCTGGCAAGTATCTACGTAGGAAGGAAGAAGTCCATCAGGATTTGCTGTGGCCTAACTTATTGCTCCAGTGAGAGATGTTCTATGCCATCCAGAGCTAAATAGAGGGAGAGAGAAAGAGATAGACGGCGACACAAAGATGCTCTTCGATGTTTATTTGCTGGCACTAAACTTCGATAACAATAGAATATGATTTTTGTCTTCTACATAAACACAAGAGCAAAAAACAAACAGAAAAACAAACAGAAAAAAAACAAATAAATTAAGTAAGTCGCCGCGCCGACTTGGATATACCACATATATAACACATGCTGTCTCGCTCACTCTTATGTGGACACGAGCACTTTAGCGCCCCAACGGACGAATCCGCCCATCCACCGCGTTGAGTACAAAACGTTCCTACGTACAATGGTTATATTCATTCCGATTATTATAGAAATAGTGTGTTGCGGGAGAAAAGGGGGCGCTAAAGTGCGAAGGGGGCGTGTCAAAAAAAAACTTAATCTGCGTACACACCACACGAGTCTAAATTCCGAATTTGGTAGCTCTGGCTCTTATAGTCTCCGAGATTTCGATGATCCTACAGACGGACAGACGGACGGAAGGACATGTCTCAATCGACACGGCTAAGGAAATGATGTACGGAAAATGCTTCCCTATGCCTGTTTCATATATTTTGGCTACTTTAATATACCATTTCATCCTATTGATGCATGGTATAAAAAGGCAAACGCAACGAAAAAGAAATTAAGGAACTGCCCAAAATCTTCGCTTCCTTAAAAAAAAAAAATAAACAAGGACACCAAGTCAGAAAGCAAAGATTCAACGGGGAAAAGCAACATCGAACAAACAAATTGTAGAAAAAAGACCGAATACCCTTAAAAAAAAAAATTAAATACATAGATGGGGGAGAACAAAAAACAGGAAAGCAGAGAATCAAAAAAGGAACAAGCAAAAGGCTAACGGAAACTAGGAGCGCAAACTGAAAAGACAAGACATGGAGGAAAGTCGATAAAGTCCTTAAATCTTTTCCACAAAATAGTGGCAAAGATATGTATACAAATAAGAGAGAAAACCAAGAAAAATGTTTTAAAAGCTTTTTAAAAAATGCAAGAAAAGTCGAAGCCAAAGCAACAGATGAAAGCAAAGGTTAAAAAAAAAAAGAAACATAGAAAAGGGAGAGAGAGAGAGATATAAAGTCAGCCAACTGATGAAAGTGAAAAAGAAAACTTCAGGTAGAAGTGATCTGAAGAAAATTTAATAACCAGAAATGGAATAGAAATGGGAGTTCAGTAGATAAAAGAAATCTATTGAAAAACTGAATGAATTTCAATGGAATAGATAGAAGAAATCTATTACGAAATAAAATGAAAAGGAATGGAATAGATACAAGAAATCTATGGAGAAATGGAATGAAAAGGAATGGAATAGATACAAGAAATCTATGGAGAAATGGAATGAAGGGAAAATTACAATTAAAATTTTTGGACATAAGTATTTTGGACAATTGGAATAGAAAACGCATTTGAACCTAGATTAACCTAGTCAAATGGAATGAAAGTGAAACCATTCAATAGATTGCATCCAGTCAATGGAACTCGAGAGTTCAGTTCATGACCCTCACTTATGGCTGTTCATCCAATTACTTTTTCGCTGTCTTTTTTCTTTTTTTCGCTTTTCTTCTGATTCCGGATTCATGTCAAAGTTAACATACCTTTTCCACGATGAGCGAAGTTATTACAAAAATGTACTACACAAAAAGTATGTGTGTGCCTGTATGGGGCGGGGAGGGGGATTATTTGAGGGGAGCGGAAAGGAGGCAGGGGGACCAGAAGGACAGACGTGACAAAAATGCTTAAGTGAAAAGTTACGAACCTTGGTGACGGTAGCGGAAATCGCTTTTCCTTTTTTCCCCACATCTTTTATTTTTGGGTATCTCCTTTTTTTCTTTCATACTTCTGTGTGTGTGTGTGGGTGTGTGGGTGGGTGTGTATCGGTGCTTTTCTTCTTCGTGTCTTTCTGCTGCTCATCCGCATTCGCATTGGGCTCACTCACATTTTGTTGTTTGTTGTTACCCCGCAAAAGTTTTTCGCGCATTTCGGTTTTCGTTTAGGTTTTTCATGTTGTGCGTGTGTGTGTGTGTGTGTGTGTGTGTGTTTTGCTGCTGTTTTTCAGGTTCCCCTTTTCTCATCTGTTTTGTTTTGCTGCTTAATATTTTCTTGTTCACGCTTTTGTATGTGGCAGCGGCAGCGGCAGCGGGTCTGTTGTTTATCATGTTGCCGCCACTGTTGCCTAAAAAGGATGCGAGTCCTGGCCCGGCTCTTACCGCTGTCAAACTTTTCACGCACGCCTGCAGCCGGCAAGCGATTTCCCGGCTTTCCCTTGGCAACTGGCACGGGTTGAAGTCGATGCGCACCAAATCGATTTCCGCTTCATTACGCTGCCAACGCTTCTGGGGTCCACGATTGTGAGTGGGGAGTGATCCTCTCCATTCCTCGGTGTGTGTGTGTGTGTGTGTGTGTGTGGCGTAAGCAGCCCAAGCACTTCAAATCGTATCAATCATCTTTCAGAAACACTTTACGCACAGGACGAGACAACAAAAGCAAGGAATGTGTGTGTGTGTGTGTGCATGTGTGTGTGTGTGTGCTTGCGAATGGCAACATTTTACCGCCCCAAATACAATAACAACTCATATGTCAGGGAGACAGAGGACTCCGCAAAATTGTTTGTTTGTTTATTTGCTTTGCATGCCATTCCCTTACCACTTACCCCTTACCCCTTACCCCTAGCGCCCATTGTCTGTCACACACACATACATACATATATACATATACACACATATCGCATATGTATATGTAAGTATGTATATTGCTTGTGTATTTTTTTCATTTCGTTTTTTTTTCCTCCTTTTTTGGCCCGCTTTCATGTCATTTTTCAAGTTTACACAAAATATTTCAAGTGTTTGATGTCTTTCGCACCCAAGAGGCATAAATTTTCCCTTTTTGGAACATCTCCAGATGCTAACCCTCCCCCTCCCCAACATTCCTCCCCCCATGGCAGGTCCGACAAGCAAACTCAATTAAAATGTAAGCCAAACCGTACAGCGTAACCAGAAACCAGATTTATTCATACATTTTCGCATATATGTGTATGTATATGTATATGTATGTACATGAATATGTGTATGTATCTGTGCATCTATATTATATAAATATTACGCCTACGCCGCGTAAATCTATAATTGCATTTTATTTGTTGTCGCCAGGAGAGCGTGAGGGAGAGAAGCCAACATGCATTATGCACAAATCCCAGATTTCTGAAAGGTTTGAAAAACCTTTTCACCTGCATTTTACCACTCAATCGGAAATATGGCAAATATTGCAATTTGGACTCATTGGATCATCTATTCCAGTGCTTCTCATCTCATTCTCAATTAGTTTCTGAAGATTTTCAATGCTGGAAATGTTTTCAACAACTGCAGCGAATTCGCGTTTGCGTTTTCTTCTTTTTATACCATGCATCCATAGGATGAAATGGTCTATTAAAGTCGCCAAAATGTATGTAACAGGGAGAAGGAACCATTTCCGACCCTAAAAAGTATATATATTCTTGATCCGTATCAATAGCCGAGTCGATTGAGACATGTCCGTCTGAAAGAGTGCAGAGATCTCAGGAACTATAAGAGCTAGAGCTACCAAATTTGGAATGTAGGCTCGTGTGGTGTGTACGCTGATCAAGTTTATTTGAAAAACAATATTTTGAACACCTATATCTTCGATTGGCCGATAAAACTGGCCGAGCTATACGTAGAAAGGTGGGAGGGCGCCGAAGTGCTCGTGTGCTAAATTGAATACACGAATTTTCACTTGATGCTTGGTATATCCAAGTCGGCCCGGCGACTCACTTACTTCATTTTTTTCCTACTATTTTTATTTCTTTCTCGTTGTTCACACGAGCTTTTTATATGCATTTCGTTGCATTTCCACTTCAATTTGAACGTGCAATGTATTTTTAAGCACTCAACTGCTCGGCGGCGCTGTCGGAGGCGAACGCAGGGCACACGCGACGCACACGTGGGGGTCGAGGGTCGGTGGGGCGTTGGCAGTCGTGTATGTTGGCAACAATTGCCAGGTGCAGCAGCCAGGAATGATCATCATCATCATCCACATCAACAGCATCCTCATCATGATGATTGCCACTTGAGCGCGTTTTAGTGTAGAGCTTCTTCTTCTGCAGAGTTTTTTTTATCCATGGCATACTTTTTAGCGTTGCGTGAGTATGTGTGCGTGTGTGTGTGTGTGGGTGTGGGTGGAGCTAGGTATTGAACTGTGTGTCTATGTGGTCAATTATTTGTTGTTACTTTATAAACTGCATCCATTTTATTTTGCTTTTAAAGCAGTGCATAAATTGACCTGAAAACTTCAACCCAGTGGGTGGGTGGGCGTAAAGGCGCATGGGCGTGTTCATTTTGTGTGTCTGTGTGTGGGCGTGTATGTTGGATGCGCCTTTTTTGTGAAAATATTTCAATGCAATATTGTGGAATTTTCAATGATATCAAAATCCCGGCTGATACCTATTTAAAAAAAAAGCAGAAAATGAAGTAAATAAGTCGCCGGGCCGACTTGGATATACCATGCACCAAGTGAAAAAACTACTTCAAAATGATTACAACCAAATAGATCGAAATTCGAATAAATTACTCACTTGTAGGAAAGAGCACATGAACACTGTGGCGCCACCACCGGCCAACAAAAACGTCTGTACATATCATAACTCAGCTATTTTTATTGCGATTTTGAAGAAATTCAGTGAAATTTATTTAGAAGCTGTATCAGTACGCCAAATAAGATTGTGATTCGTAAAATATTGAGGACAGAGGAGGGCGTGGCAAAAAATTTGAATAAACAAAACCTGCGTGCATGCCGAATTTGTCTACATTCCAAAAGAGATAGCTCAGGCCTTTATAGTTCTCGAGATGTAGGACAGGCGGACGAACGGACGCACTATGCGAATTTTTGCCATTTTATGAGCATTTAATTCAAAAATCCATTGTAAGCAATAATTTTAGGTATTTGATTATTGCTTGATGTAATAAATATAATTTGTTAAAATTTTTGGACATAATGGGCGTGGCACCTAGCCCCCACGGCCAAAAAACTGAATTTTATCCACATAAGTATGCTATAAAATCTCAATTTTTTGCTATCTCGACATTTTCTTCAATTGCAAGTTCAAGATTCATTGGAAAATCTACAAAATGTTCATAATATTGGTCAATATCATTATCATCGCCATTACCAACGCCTATAAAGAGGCGACAGAGAAATTTCAATTCTTCTTGCCAATAGACAAATGGACGAAATTAAACTAGCAAATTCATTGAGAAGGAAACAGATGGACATTTTTTTAAAACTCTCCTAAAAGTGAAAATTTATTTCCAAAGTTTTTCTTTGAGGATTGCTTAGACTTTCAGACATATTAAGACACTCACGTTTAATTTCTGCAAAACAAATTCATCAACACGTAGTACAAACCCGACCTTTTCAAATCCATGTTGAGTTTAATCGATAACTTTTTTTTAATCAAAAATATATACACTCAAAGTCGAGCAACAATTTTTGCCAATTTGAAGGAATTAAGTTTTGTTCCAAACACTTGCTTTCATCAGCAGTTTTCTCACCAGTATTAGACAAGGTTGAAAAAACTAGTATGCAATAATGTGCATTGATGTTCTAACTATTATTCGGCATTAAAACTTTTTCAATTCATATACTTTGAAATATTGAATTAAATGCTCATAAAATGGCAAAATTTCCCATTGTTGGACGGACAGACGAAAATGGCTATGTCAATTTTGTCGACATTAATGGACCATTGCATCCTATGGGTGCCAGGTATCAAATATCTTACGTGGTTTTGCCAATTATGCTAAAATTTTTATTTCGATTAATAAAGAACACAAATTCAAACAAAATCGACAGCGCAAAAAAACTCTGTATACATGTAAGGTAAAAGGGTTGAGCAATCAAATCAAATTCGCCAGTTTAAGGTAAGTAATGTCTGGAAAATTCCACAGAAATAACTTCTTTATCTCAATCAAATCAGAGGAAAATCGTTGACAACAAAACGTTCAATTTAATTGAAATTTTGTTTATTAAAATAATATTTTTGCTATTTAATTTAAGCATGTTTGCTCGCAGCTAATTTGGATATATATTCTTTCTAACCAGAACTCAATCAGCTGATACACACACACACACACACGCACAGACAAAGCAGCAATTCGGTAGATGAAAAACTTTTCAAATAAATTACAACAATGCCACTCAGCTTAAGTTGAGAAAGAAGAAAAGGAGCAAAAATCGGCAAGAGGAAGAGCAGAATGAGCCAGGTGGGTTAGATTTACATAGTCCTCTGGATGAGTGAATTCCAGTGAGCAGGAGTAGGAGAAAAGGGCCTGGCATAGGGGATTATGGGGTAGATGAACTTTCATCATTTAACATTCACTTCAATGAAGCGCTAATATTTATTGAATACAAAAAAAACTCGGTTGCTAAATGCCGCCTCACCTTTTTGCTTCTTCATCTATTGTTCGTATTGGTAGGTCAGGTAAAAGGCAAACAACAAAAGAACACGCACACAGACACACACGCACGCACACACACACACGCGCACACACACACACACATTCCTTGGCATTCACCACATTTTCGATAATTTGAAAGTAATTCGTTTAAAGAAATTTACGTGATTTGCTTAACAACCAATAACAAAAACGAAGAACATTCTCATTGTATGTGTGTGTGCGTGTGTGTGTGTGTGGGTGTGTGAGTACTGGATTGATGGCATAACCAAAGAATGGGTAAGCTACCAAAAATTGAGTTGTTCAATGGCACGCCATATTCGATGGGCATGTGATCTTTTCTGGGTTAATACTAATAATGCCACATAAAGAGGGGCAAATGGAAGTGGAGGTGGAGCGAGAGAGAAACATTTTTGTTGCCTAATCACTGCTTTGTGGAAAGCTGAATCGTGCCCACTCTCAGGCTCCGGAGTCCGGACCATGGAGTGAGATTTGTGTGGCGTAGATGAGATGTTTTCCCGGAGACACAGAGAGACAGTGAGGCATTGGTGACTCCAGCGAAAGTAACCACAAGTAAAAGTTTTTCATCTGTCCCATTCCCATTCCCCTACCCACAAACACCCCGCACTTCCGCGCCCCTTGCACCCACCAAACCACTTAGCCAATTTGGGCCAAAAAAAAAAAAAAAGAAAAATTTGTAGGCTATAGAAAGTTTTCGTCTCCTGGCCAAGCGTTGGCGTAGAAAGTTCGTACTTTCTTGTTTTTTTTTTTCGCTCGTTCTCTTGGCATTTGTTGTATTTTTGGTCTATCCATTGTTTAGTTGCCTAAAGGCACAGGAGGCAGAGGCGAAGGCAGGCCAGGCCAGGCCATGCCGCCTGGGCGTGGCATGTGGAAAAAGTTTTTGTGCTACTTGCTAAGCTTCCAAAATAAACAGGCAGCGCCGGCAATGGCAAGTGGCAGCGGTTTAGTTGACAGCGAAAGGCAAAGCCAGAACCTGGCTAAAGTCCAGCCCAAACTGCGGCATTGTGGCACTAAGGGAGCAGGAGGAATGCCAGTTAGATATAGCCAGAGAGATAAAGCGCTGAAAACTCGAAGCCAGCGGCAAAGTCGCTCAACCAGCTAGCAGAGTGAGCAGTTGGGGAAAAGCACAAAATGAAAACAAATTGTGTATTATACACTTTCTTTGTGCTGCTTTGCTTTATATTAGGGATACTCGAGCCCTAAGTGCAAGTTGATTAAATGAGGGGCGGGGGTGGTTGGGGTGGGGTGTGGCGGCGACGGGGCATACAGTGTTGCCAAAGGAGCTTCAACCCAACAAAAGAATACGGAAATGAGGCAATTCTTGCATTTATGTATATCAATACTTTTGTATACCAAGTTACACGTTATGAAAGATTTCAATTCCGATAAAACCTCTTCGCCAAACGGGAAAAAGGAAGCCTTTTCGACCCTATAAAGTATATATATTCTTGATCAGCATGAGAAGAGAAGTGCCCGTGTGCCCATAAGAGTGAGCGAGATGGCAGCCGAAAGAAATTTAAGACTTCAATTTTCCCAATTTCTCTCTTCATATTTTGTAACCTAAGCCTAGCTTAAAGTGAAGCATTCTGTATTACTAGATGCTTAAATTCATAAGAATAGAAGTCAAAAGGACCTATTTGAATTGATGATTGATGAACTGCATTTAAATGGTAAATAAACTGATTTAAAAGCTAAAATCAAAGAGGAAAATAAGCAATTTTCATTGCGGGAAATTCACCTAATCGTAATCGCACAACTAAGACCTTTAAAAGGAAGTTTCTTTAATTATGTCGCCGAGAGAAACAACGATGATTATCAACGGGTCGTCCCAAATCATCAAATTACTATCACCGCGGCTGTCTTCTAGTGATACTTTGGGGATCAAAAAAACAATTAGAAATAGCGCCTAAAAGTATGCAAAATAGTCAAATTCTATCGTAATAAAAACGTGATCCAATTGGAAAAAAACGACATTTTATTTTAGTCAAAATTCCATTGCTCTAGCACTAAAACTTTAACTTTATTTTCATAGGTAAAGGACGAAAATGAATACAAGTATTGCCAACTTATTGGCTGCTAATGGAAAATTATCTCAATTGGTTTTTAATATATTCTATACGAATTGTCAAAAATTTCCATTGACCTAACTGATAAAAAGATGATAGAACTATGTAAAGACCTTTGTGTAAAATAAAAATTTGTTCATATGTTTCTATGACAGCTATTAGATATAGTCATCCGATTTTGATGAAATTTAGCAGGATTATAAAGAAGAGAAGTTTGACGTTAATCGCATAAGAAACAAAAAAGTTTTTAGAAGAAGAAAACTAGTATTGGTCCGATCCTCCTATGGGAGCTATATTTTTGACCGATGGTTCCTGTGGGAGCTATAAGATTTAGTTGTCCGATTTGGATGAATCCGAGATATACATTGCTTGCAGAATATATGTACAAGACTTTGTGCAAAATTTCAGCTTTGTAGCTTTAGCGGTCTAGGAGGAGAAGCTGTTGATCCAGACAGACGGATCGAGTATATATATACTTTATATGGCCGGAGATGACTTCTTCTATGTGCTGCACACTTCTGACCAAAATAAATACACCCTTTTTGCAAAACAACGCTAATCTGGCACGACGAAACTCTGTTAAAGTGTCATGAGTAACCCTAATGCCCATGGCAAAAAGTCAAGCAAAATTGAAATATTAAGCCATACAAATCAGGCGCACATTCGACACGCGCAGCATTTATCAGTGCCAGGCAGCAGTAAGAGGGGTGAGTAGACCGAGCGACAGAGAGAGAGAGAGAGAGAGAGAGAAAGGATGGAAGAGATTTGGTCTCAGTAGAATCGGCAGGAAGCGGAAACGGAAACAGAAAGAGAAACAGACAAAAGGGCTGCCAAGAGAATCAGTAGAAGCAGCAACATCACGCGCTTATTGACGTTGAGCAACGCTTATTGGCATACTTAATCCTTTTGGCAAATTCCAATAAATTACCAGGACGCAAGACAACAAGAAAACATACAAAAACAAAAGGCAAAAGCGAGGAAACACGAAACAGCGAAAAACAAAAAAAAAAATACATTATCCCCTTGGGGTCCTTGCAAAGGTCGAAAAAGGAGCAGCAACGCTGAGAGCCAACATCAATAGGCCATGATGAGTTTCTGATTGCAAACCAAAATGAATGAGACAGCCAGGAGACTGGGCACTTGCTACGACATTGAAGTGAATCTGGTCTTGGCCCCTGGACTCCCATGTCACTCTGGCTCTGACGCTGACGCTGACTCCTCCGTTCGAGTCATAAAATTCGAGCTGACATTTTATGTTGGCAAAGGTAGAGTATTCACTGTCGATTGGCGGTTGCCGCTTGCTGACTACATTCAATTCAAAGTTAAATTGAATGCTAGCCATTCCACAAACTCCATGGGATTGGCGGTGGCCTCCGTATACTGGTCCTCGGTCCTCGGTCCTTGGTCTACGTTGTTGTTTTTCGTTTTTTTCCTGCTTTTTTATGGCCTTTTGCTCTGGCTTATCTCTTTTTGAAGTCTACATTTGGTTTTTTATTGTAAATGCTTTGCATATTTTTGTTTGTCTCCCCCTCCACCATCCCACCATCCCACCATGGGCCATTTTCGGGCATTCCAATAAATTCTTATAGCCAACTGTTTGCCCTGAACTGATCGATTCACTTGCGATAAGATCGCAAATTTCAGGCAATTGACTTTTTAAAAAATGTCAATGGGCAAGGCCACTTCGATAGAAATACTATTAGAAAACTATTTGCCTGATGATTTCGTTTCGTTTCGAGGTAGTACGTAAAAAGGAGATGGTGGCCCCCTTTGGCTGCCAACGTTGGTTATGGTGAACACCAGCAGCGGGCACTCAAGTCGTCGACACATTTCACCAGAATCAGCTCCTTCATACACGGCCATCGACGCACTTTTTGATGGCAACGTCTCTGTTAGAGTTGGAAAATGTTGTAAATTTCGTGCTTCAATGACCATTTTGGCAATTAATCATTAAAAGGCAGCCAGCAGGCAACTTTCCCTAAAAGGTTTACCCCCTCCAGCAAACCTGTTCTACTCTCATGACTTCGCGTACTTCGCCCTGAGCTCGAAGATGATAAATTACAATGACGCAACAACATTGTGTGCATACATACATTATTTGTAGTGTGCGTGCCTCAGAATTTACACAAAGTCTCGTGGCACCAGGCAGCAAACGATGTACAATGGTGTACAAAGTAAATGAACTCAAATTTACAACTCAACAAGTGGAAAACTATTGTGGCCAAGTGTAGAGAATTCAATTTGGGTGTTTGCTCATCTCGATACGTCGATCAATCATTTGATTTTGTTATGATTCTTGTACGTTATCCATTAACTCATTTTGCTTTTAGGCAAAATCTAATTTAATATTAATGGCAACTAATTTACGTTTGCCTGAAGATTGATTTGACTTTTCTGCGTATTTGCCTTTGACCTGATTAGGATTCAGTCCCAATGCTAGCCCCACCCCACCGCACAGCATCGCACCGCACCGCACCGCACCGCACCGCACTCCGCTCCAGCGTTGTATGTATCTGTCTTTAGTTTGGTCAGGAAACGGGAAAAAAGCAACAACGAACACGAGCCAAACACGAGCCGAACACTTTGCCGAAGTGATCACGAAATGAAAACCGTTGCCTGGGCTACACTCGAAGAAAACAGATTTATTAGTTAGGTTTTCTGCATGTTGCTTTGCATTTTTCTTACTTGCAATACATTCGCAAAGATCACGCATGACCAGACATGTTTCAGTTCATTGTTTCTGACAGAGAGAGACGCCAAAGGCGAGATAGAGATAGAAAGAGCTCGAGGGAGGGAGAACGTCTGCTGGCCTAATGGCGTTTTCCTCTTTCCTGTCCTTTTGCTAATTTAACGTTAAATTACGAGGTTTGGATGCGAATTTTTGGCGTTGGCTTTGATTGATTTTCTCCAAGCTGTGGCAAATAGTTCGTCTAAAACATTGACAAAGTTCATTGGTTGGCCAAATTAATTAAGCCATGCGGTTGAACCACTTGAAGAATTGTTTGTGTGTATAAGAAGAGGGGTGTATTTCTTTTTCTTTTTGGCCAAAAGTCGAGTAGGGAAATAAAGGATACGAATAAAAGGATGTGGGCCAGGTGGTGCTTGGATGCTTGATATGGCCCTTACCCAGTGGCATACAAAAAGCCAACAAAAGGCAACAATTCTTAGCCACTAATAAAGAATAATATGACTGCCATAAAACTCAATTTATTACCAAAATGTCGACAAGCAGCAAACAGCAAAAGAAAGCAGAGAGCGACTTGGAACGCGTATGTGTTGGTTCGGCCTCGGTTGTATGTGTGTGTGTGTGTGTGTGTGTGAATGCGAGTGTGAAAGAATTACGACTCAGATCCAGAAGCAGAACAAGGGCCAGAGATGGAAATGGAGACGAAGACGGAGTGGAAGTGGCAAAGAAGCTTGCAACGAGCAACAAAAACAGCGAAAAATAGCTAAAGTATATGCTGCCATTTTTGTTTGGCAATTTTCTATTTCAATTCCATTCCACATTTTCTTTTATTTGCATTTTGTTGCTGCCATTTGGCAAAAAGCGTCCAAGATGGTAGCTAACCCCACGATATACACTACACACTTAATCAAAAAAAAAAAAGACAAATTAGAGAGATCTCATCTACAATATTTTATAATTGGCATAATGTTAAAAATTTTAGATACTCAGTTTCATCAATCCAATCGGTTTAATAATGTCCTCCTCTTCTTATGTTTGCGCGTTGACAGAGGAGTTGGAACTTTAGAAATTCCAAATATTTTGTCATACTAGTGTTGGTAAATGCATCTCTCGTTCACTGGTTAGACTAGTTTACACATATCGATTCACGTTTATTATTTTAGTATCTACTGAACTAGTGTTGGATAAGTAACGATTTTACTCTTTAGTGTAGATAGGGTATTCATTGTTGACCCATCTACGGGCTACGTTTTTTCCCTTCCTTCTTCTCGTTCGTTTTGCACGGCCTTTGCTTTCCACTTGTTCATTTTCCATCGTTGTTCAGCAATTTTATTTGCCATTTTGGTTTACTTTTGTTGTTGTTCTATTGTATTGTTTGTCTACAGTTGGCGATTTGTTGCTTTTATTTCATTGTCCTGGTCCTGGTCCTGGTCCTGACTCTAGTCCTCTAGAATCTAGATGTACATAGCTGTAGCTGCACGTACCTGGATGGCTCTTGCTACTTGTTGGCCAGCTGCTATTTGGGCGTATTTTACCGTCCGCACTTTGGCCACAATTTGGCCGGCTACAATGGGGATGGGGATGGGGATAAATAACAGTTTGTCAGCTAATTTACCGTAACATGCCGAGAAGATGCTTATTAAAAATTTAATTGAAATTGAACTGACAACTTTAGTCCGCAGAATTTCCATTATAACAATCACGCACACGCATTTTCAGCTTCAAGTGAAATTAAAAATATTCCATCACACATATACACTGGCTTATGTACGTATGTATGTGTGCGTGTGCCGTTGTCCTTGTCACTTTTTGTGGATGCTACTCCTTACCCCTTGCCCCCTCGGCCTGTGACTTGAGCTTGTCGAAGTTGTTGCGACATTGTGGCATTGTCAGTGTCATTGTCGTTGCAAATTATGGTGGCCTGAATGCGTAAATGATGCTTAATTAACATTTACAGAGACCGCATAGCGAACCCAGTCAGTCAGCCAGTCAGTCGGTACGACTACGACCAACTCCTTCTGGAATGTGTCTACAATGATAGCTCCACTCTTGAGATTCTCACCCCGAAGACCCAGATGAGTGTATACATACCTGAGGCCGCTAAAATTGCAAATTATGTGCGTTTACAACCAAAATAAGCATCAGGCAACAATAACGTGAAACGCGACGAGTGAGAGGGGAGTGCGGGGGGAGTGCGGGGGGAGTAGGTGGGGCAAAAACACGACCAGAAGCTGTCGCTGGCGTCAAAGGACATTAAGGTGAAGTGAAGCGCGCCCTGAGCCAAAGGAAGCGACAGCCGCAAAATACTCGCACAAGTCACTCAGTGTATAACCGAGGCCATCAGAGCTAAAAAGCAAAAAGGAAACCAAAATAAAACGGGCCAACACAAGAATGTTGCCAGTTTTGGCTAGAGACCCTATTTAAACGGGTGCACTGCAACAAAATAGCGAAATGGGAAACTCACAAAATCAAAATCTCATATCAAATATTGTTACTTCAAACCAAGGGACACTATTTGATTTCAAGAAGTTCTTCAGAATTCTTCTGATGGTGCCTAATATTCAACATCCATTCGATCGAAGTTGAACTTTCAGTGTAATTTCCACACTGACAAGAAATGCTCAAATGTATCTTGGTAATTGCCGCAGCTTGCTGCACGTTGACATCTCTCCAGCCAGCCCCAATCCCCACGACCCCGATCAAATTTAGTGCGTAAGTACAACCCGTTTTGTGTGCTGACCTTAATTAAACCATAAGCTGAAAGAACAGGCGAAAACCAGGAAAAAAATTGTTGGTAAAAATAAGGTTTGACAAGAAGAAGAGGAAGAGCAGAGAGAACAAAAAATCTGCCGTCACACGCACACGAAGATAACAGCTAATGAAAATCACTTAGTTGAATTAGCCCCAGAGACAGGGAACTGGCACAGGCTCAGGCATGGGCACAGGCACATGGAACAGGTCCAGAGTCGGGAATCTAGTGGCGCCAATGTCAACGTCAACTATGTGGAAAAGACTGTCCACATAGAAAGCGGGGGAGAACAGCAGAGAGGGAGGCAGCAGGACACGCTTTTAATACAATTAGAGCGCTTAAGTTAAGTGCTCCCAGACTACGCAATGGACACCAAACAAGCCAGATGCTGTAGGACAAGCCCCAACCCGCAGCCCCCACTTCAACCCACTCTCGCAGCAGAGCAACACCGGGTGCCAATGACACTTTAAGATAATGGCGTAAGCAACATGACGAAAATGGTACACAAAAAGAAAGAGAGTGCGGAAGAGAGAGAGAGGGAGAGATAAGAAAAGGATTGAACTTTGCATTGGGGGCAGCAACTAATGAAATAAAGTCCAGGTGCAATGAAAGAGGGGGAA
The DNA here is from genome assembly GCA_018150735.1 of Drosophila sp. 14030-0761.01. Classification (NCBI taxonomy): domain Eukaryota; kingdom Metazoa; phylum Arthropoda; class Insecta; order Diptera; family Drosophilidae; genus Drosophila; species Drosophila sp. 14030-0761.01. Next base: position 4,186,089 of record JAECWO010000003.1, read on the forward strand.
AAGGTTAGTTTCGTTAACACGGGGGGGTCAACCGGGTGGTTGCGAATGGGCCAACTAAAGAACTTTCGTGAAGAATGCTTCAGGGAGAACAGTGATGGAACGAAAGAGTCGAATTCTTCTCGTCTCTCGCGAAACGTTTTCCCTTTTTATTTAGATACATTGAAAATAACCAATCCTTAGTTAGATTCATGTAAGGTTAGGTCTTTGAAGTAAGGTTAAGCATCTCTTAGGCAAGGTTATGGAAGGCTGGGCTTAGGTTATCTACAGGTTTTAGTAGTTTAATCGAAGGTTAGGCATCTGCTAGGTGAGTTTATGTACGATTAGCCTATGTTGTGGTAAGGTTAGGCTATCCTGGGTGAGGCTCTTTCGTACAGCTTGTGAGTTTTACGTGAGGCTAGGTATTTGTTAGCTTAGACTTTATCTTCTACTCACATGTTCCTCCTACTCACCGGCCTTAGAATTACCTGTAGTCCGTCGTCTGCCATATTCAAGTCTTATATTTACACGCTAATAGGGCGACGTTGGGTCATTAAAGTTATAGAATAGAATGGAATGGGGGTGGGTGGGGCCGCGAAGGCCGCACCAGGTGCATCATCGTTCTGGTCTGGTTAGAGCTACTCTTCTGCCTGTGCCTGCGCCTGGCATAGTGTTAATTGAAAATTAATGGTGCGATGGCAAAAACTTAACATGAAAATGAAAATTTCGCTGACTCGCGTTCCAAATGTCCGCCAGGTGGCGTCCACGAGTTATGAAAGGCGGGGGTGTTTGGGGATTGGGTGTTGGGCAGGAGCTGTCGGCTGAAGTGCTAAGCAAATTAACATTTCCATAATTAAATGTGGATGACGATGAGAAAGGGCAAAAAGGGAGGTGGAGGTGGAGGTGGTGTGGAGGTGGCGGCGGAAAAATGGCGACGTCACAGAAATTTGCAATTAATCACAATTAAAAACAGGAGGAAAGCTTGCTTTATTATATTTTTTTCCGTCCTCTTTTTGCAATATATATAAATATGTATATATAAGTATTTATTCCATTGTGTGGGTGAACCCTTCCATGAAGGAAAAGGTGCGTTGATATGGCTGAACTTGGAGGAGGTCGGAGGTTGCAGGTTGGAGGATGGAGAATGTGGCACAAGCAGATGCCAACAATGGCGACACACTTAACACTTTGGACTTCAAGGGTCCAATTAAAATAAATATGCCAAAAGGAAAGTATAGAATGGAATGGGATAGGCGATAGGCGAAGGTGTGGTTGGGTCGGTTTGCTTGGCTTGAACGAACTGTGACTGAGCCTTAAAATGAATTAAATGCCAACAAAGAAAGTGGGGAAAAGTTGCTTAAATGCCAAAGTAAAAGGATTACAAAACTGAAAGAAAAGCACTGTGAGCTTACACAAAAAAAGCGACAACGAAAATAGACATGGAAGAGTAGCAAATGACAAGAAGACGAAACCAGAAAGAAAATGGCAACAAAAAAACAGAAATCCAGAAAATAAGAAACACATTAAAAACCAAAAGAAAACGAAAGAAAAACCCAAGAAAATGTAATCTAGTTAACACAAAAAAGAAAAAGAAGAAAAAACGAAGTACCCAACGACAAAGTATTTCATCATCTTTGACGTTGTCTGTATAAAATAAGGCAAATATTTCTATTTTAATTATAATTAAAGCAGTTTTGAAACTATATGTTTTGTCCGTCTTAATTTAAGAACAAGACAATAAGTTTTTTTTTTGTCAATTATATATAGCCCTGAGTAATAGCCGACTCGATGTCAATCTTAAATAAAGTAAGTAATTAAATTCATATATGTATTAAATTTCTTTCTAATGCGCGATTTCTGTCACTTTAATTTTGGCAACTTTAATATCATCCTATCCTATCCTATTTCATCCTATGGATGCATGGTATAATAAAGTAAGTAAGTCGCCGTCCGTCTTGGATATATGTAAGTACCATGCATCAAGTGAAAATTTATATATTAAATTTCTTTCGCCTGCTGCGATTTCCAACACATGCTATCTCGCTCACTCTTATGTTACCACGAGCACTTTAGCGCCCCATCGACCAAATACGCCGAATACAAAACATTTCTACGTATAACTCGGATATTTTCATTCCGATTTATGAAATTTGGTATAATAATAGATCTTGAAATTGATCAAGAAAATCAATTTTTCTCGAATTCCGGGGGATTCATGGTTTAAAAATATCAAAGAAGCTAACTTCGGCTATGCCGACCATTACATTTTATTTCCTAAAATTTTTTTTTGTTTCTTAATCCAATAAAGAAATATTTTAAATACATTGGCCGGGGGCAGCCAATCGTCAAATAGTAAACGTGCCAAGACAATGTAGCGATTGATATTCAAATTAACACAAACACAAATTTTGACACATATATGTGCTTCACTGCTTATGCGTGCACTGCTTATGCGTGCACTATTTATATAGGCAAATTTTATATCGTCGAAATCAGGCGTTATGTTTCTCCGATTGTTTTGAAATTCACGCATATGATGTAATCCCTTTTTATTTATGTACGTAATCAGTTTGGATAAGATTGTTCAAAAAATAGAGAAGTTATTCGCATTTAACGTTTGAATTTGTATGGCAGCTATATGATATAGTTGTCCGATCTTATTCAAAATCGCAGATGTGCATGTGGCTGTATAGAAAAGCTTATATACGAACTTTGAATGGCATAGCTCTAAAACTGTGGGACTAGTTCGCGCAGCACCAGACGGACAGACGGACATGGCTATATCAACTCGTCTTCTCTTGCTGATCAAGAATATATATACTTTATGGGATCCCTTCTCTGCGTTACAAACATCTGACCAATTTTATAATACCCTCTGCAAGGGTATAAAAAATCGATAAGCATAACAACTGATTCTGTCAACACAAAATTTATCTAATACACACACATCTGAGCAGTAAGGCAAATGCATAAATATGTACATACATATGTGTGTGTGAATAGGTCAATCATTGTTTTCTGTATAGCAAGAAGGGTATATTAATTTTGGTCAGAAGTGTGCAACGCATTGAAAGAGGCATCTCCAACCATGTGAAGTATATATATTCTTGATCAGCATGGCAAGACGAGTTCAAATCTGTGTCTGTCTCTCTGGATCAACAGCTTCTCGAAGCTTTGCACGAAGTCTTGTATACTCTGCAGGCATTGTATATCTCGGTCTTATCCGGATCGGACGTCTATATCATATAGGTCCCATAGGAACCATCAGTCGATAAAAGAGTTTAAGATCAATATTTATTTTTATACCCTTGCAGAGGGTATTATAAAATTGGTCAGATGTTTGTAATGCAGAGAAGGGATCGTTTCCGACCCCATAAAGTATATATATTCTTGATCAGCAAGAGAAGACGAGTTAATATAGCCATGTCCGTCTGTCTGTCTGGTGCTGCGCGAACTAGTCCCACAGTTTTAGAGCTATGCCATTCAAAGTTCGTATATAAGCTTTTCTATACAGCCACATGCACATCTGCGATTTTGAATAAGATCGGACAACTATATCATATAGCTGCCATACAAATTCAAACGTTAAATGCGAATAACTTCTCTATTTTTTGAACAATCTTATCCAAACTGATTACGTACATAAATAAAAAGGGATTACATCATATGCGTGAATTTCAAAACAATCGGATAAACATAACGCCTGATTTCGACGATATAAAATTTGCCTATATATACACACACGCATAAGCACTGCTTATTAAGCTGTGAAGCATATATATGTGTCAAAATTGCGTTTGTGTGTGTGTTAATTTGAATATCAATCGCTACATTGTCTTGGCACGCTTACTATTTGGCGATTGGCTGCCCCCAGCCAATGTATTTAAAATATTTCTTTATTGGATTAAGAAACAAAACATTTTTTAGGAAATAAAATGTAATGGTCAAGGGCTGCAAGGGTATACAAACTTTGGCATAGCCGAAGTTAGCTTCTTTGATATTTATTTTTTTTTATTTTGAGCGTCCAAATGTTGCATCCGCGAGAATGGAATTGCCCTATAGTGATAGAGAATAGAATTTTCTTGAGTGTAGAATTAATACCGTTACTTAGCATTTCACAGTAAATGAGAGCAAAACGAAAGAGCCAACTAAACAGGGGAGTGGGTGTGGGTGTGTGTGTGTGTGTGTGTGTGCCTATAAATGTCCTCTGTGACCAGGAAAAGTTGCTGCTTAAGTGATACAAAATGCTAATACATGACAGACACAATGATGATGGCACGAAATAGAGGTGGATATGTGGCATACGTGGGATACTTGGAATACAAGGACAAACATAAAGACGAATCCAGACAGCCAGCCAGGCAAAAGTCACTTGACGAGCATCCGGCTTTAGGTTATTTGCACGACTCTATAGTCTCCGGACTTTGTCTGCATATCCTGTTAGCCTGCCTCACTGCTTGCCTGGCCTGGCCGCCTGTTGTGATATCCACTCGTCGTCGTGTTGTCCTGCTCCCAGCCATATATATACATACGTATAGCTGCCCCCCTCCCCCTGTCGGGGTACCATTTGCAATGCTTTCCTGGCTATAGAAGTGGCGTCCATGTGACAAATATATGGCGGCATCTTGTCGCAGCTTAAGACCAAATGTAAACACAAACACAGGGCGCAACATTTTCGCTTCAAGCCGTGACCCCCCCCTTCCCCACAACTGTGCCACCCACAGTATGTTAAATTATGCGTGACAGAAGATTTTTGTGTTGCTGTTGTTGTTGTTTGTTATCGTCGCCTAGGTTTAACTATTTCTTTGGGTATGTTTGCTTTCGTCTTTGCACTTGCCTCCCATACCCATTGTAACCGTAGAGCATGAGGCTATATTAAATCCAGTGAAATGGGCATGAATCACACCCCTTAACCACACGATACAGGGTGTCACCCAGTCGAGGAACGCCTTGAATCCTTCCAATCCATTTCCGTCTCTCGTTCGTCGTCAGTTTGTCAGCTCGTAAAACGCAGTTACCAAATACATATTAATAAAAATGCCAAAAACCAAGAAAAACCAAGAAAAACAAAAAAACGGAAAAATAAAAAAGTCAATTTTTGCAAAATCAAAAACTCATCTACATGCTGCAACGTTTAAATCACTTTTGGTTGGCCCTAACCCCTAGACACATCCAACACACTTCCGCAAAATGGTCACGTCAGCAGTGAAATAGATAGCTAGGGATGGGGGAAAGGGAGAGGGGGAGAGCAGAACGAATGAAATGAAACTAGAAATGGAGCATTAAGCTCTAAAGATGTCTAAACCATAAACCAAACGATGTGACGAATGATCGTTGTGACTATAATAAATTTCAAGCTGTTGCTTTGTCACTGAATGGAATGCAACGAGTCCTGGGATTTGGAACGAAATGTCCTTCAAATTATTTGATTGCCTCTTTTGAGTGGCGAAACTAGTCGTGCATTGGGCCAAGAAGGAAACACATTCCCCCAAGTCTGTGTATTATTAGTGATTAAAGTTTAGTCAAATTAGCCAACAACTTTCTTTTAGTTTGCCCAACTAACTGGTCCGTAAAAGCATTCTGCAGAAGACTCTAACTATTCCAAATGAACTATCAACTCAAGTCTCGATATTCTGCCTGACTTGTCCACCACGATCCCTAACGATTGACGTCTGAAAAAGCAGAGGTCATCTGGGAATCTAGGACTTGGAGAAGGGCGAAGAAAAATCGTGAAAATTCAAATTTTCTCATGTCCAAAGTTTGTCGATTGTCTGTTTTCTTGGGTTTCTTTCCTGATTGCTGATGATGGGGTTTTTCTTCAGTTTAGAAATTCAGCCCTGATGAGTCTGTCTTTTGTATTGTCTTGTTTCATGCCTTTCCTTTTCTTTGTCGATTTTTGTTATTCTCCTTTTTTGTTGTTGTCACTCTCCCAATATAGTGCTATGATAAACCAACCGACCGACCGACCAACCGACCAACCCATTAATGTTAACCCAAACCTCCATCAGTTACCCTCCATCTCGTTTCTTTAACCCCATGGTTATGGGGTTGCTGTCGGCGCTTTTTGGCGCCTCATTCTCTGGGAGCCTACGTCAATTCAATACGTTTAAAAGTTCATTTGCTGTTTAGCTTGGTCATTATGTGCCTAGACCCATAACCGTCTTTGCCTCCATCTCCGTCTCCATCTCCATCTCCATCTGCTGCCGACGAACGAGCAGCCAACCATCATCTTGTTGTCCAGTCGAGCCCTGGACCCATTCCGCAATCATGCGATGGTTGGAATGGGGGCTGGGTGGGAAAGGGCCATTAAAGGGGCACTCAATGTGTTTGTCTAACTTGCCATTTGCGATGATAATAATGTTGTATGGCCGTAACATTGATGTTACGTCCGGACAGGATTTTGTTGTTGGTGTTCTCATTGTTGTTGCTGCTGCTGAGGCTGTCGAAGCATTTCCAAATCGTTTCGCTCGACGTTTTGATTTCGGTATCAGTTTTTATGTTTATAAGTATTCGGACCCCCACACACACACACACACACACACACACATACACACACTTTTTTTGGCATTGTTTGGTCAATTGGAAAACATTTCGTTGCAGACTTTTGGGCGCCAACGCGACGGGAGCCATTTTTATTTATTATGTCCTATACCCGTAGGTTAAATGGGTCCATTGAAGGACTCAAACTGTATGGTATATACGACTATCTATATACACTTACGTATATATGATCCTGATCAGCGCAATATCGGGGCAATCGAATCAAAGAGTTTGGTATATTTTATCGATAATGCTTTTACTTGATGCAGGGTATCTCAAAGTTAGTGTGAGCCATATTCATATCATGCATCCATAGGATGAAACGGTATATTAAGGTCGCCAAAATGTATGTAACAGGCACTTTCGATCGATCAGCATGAGAAGAGAAATATCTATCGGAGTGAGGAAGATAGCATGCGAAAGAAATTTCACTTGATGCGTGGTATATCCAAGTCGGCCCGGCGACTCTCCTACTTTATTCCTTTTGTATTTGCCTCTTCTTGTTGTCGGTGTTGTTGATGTTGTTTTTGTTGCTGCTGGCATTGGCATAATGGCGTCGTTATTATTTTGGCATTAAAAAGAATTAATACGCTTCAATAGTTTTTGGCCCGGCTGTCGCAGAGGACTCCGAGTTGACAGAGAGAAAAATAGAGAGAGAGAGAGAGAGAGAGAGAGAGGGAGAGAGAGTCTGCCTGGAACGTAAATAGATCGTTAGGCAGTCTGCCATAGTTGTCGAGTCCACTCCATTTCCCTTCACCTTCCACTTCACTCCACTCCACTCTACTCTGCTCCACTTCACTCCTTGTTGGCATAGCCTTAGCAATGACTTTTGCCTAGTTTCCTTTCTTGTTCCCTTTTAGCTTTTTCACTTTGCTTTGTCATGGCATTGGCAAACACATTTTTCCTCTTCTTCTTTGTCTCTCTCTCTCAATATGGCAAAAATATCAAAATGAAACCCATTCACGCATTCAAAAGAAATGCTTTGTGCACTTGTGAGAGGTTGCCCAGAGAGGGGACCGGCAGCGGTGCGGTGCGGGGGGGTGTTGTCACGTACGTGGCCAGGATGAGCCTTTCCTTGGCCACTTGATCGTCTACTTCTATGTATATCACTTTCAATAAATGCTCTTTTACATTCTACATTGACATGGACATACATCATGTAAGCACACGTCAGCTCTCGTCGGTGACTGTAATGAACTGATTTGTTTCAGTATCTCAAGCTAGCTTATTCTATTTCACATGTATGCGTGTGGTACTTAATAGTATGAGGATCTTATCTTATGTATCTAAGTCAGAGCCGGCCACAAAGAGAGCCCACAAAAAGTATCATTGTATTTGTGCATTTCAATGTTGCTTTGCACTGCGCAAAACAAAAAGTGAACAAATTTCGTCGCAATGAAGACAACGAGAGCAGTCGGCGATTAAATGCAAGAGAAAGAAAGAGAAAACAAAGCAAGGATCCATTTTTTCATGTGCAGCCTCTCAGCAGAGCGACACAGAAGTGCTCGGGTCGAAATGCTGTGAGAGACTAATTCTGTTTTCACGCTCTCAAATAATTTTTGTGATGGCTTCGGCAAGCGCTCGGCTCGTATACATGAGTTTCGCGTTTTGACTTCGGCCCCCGGGGGCTATGCGTGACCGGCTCTGATCTAGATGTTTGTCCGTTCATTTATACGCAGCAAATTAAAGGGTATATTAAAGCGAGCAGACCATTTTCAACAGCAGCAATAACTGTCGCTGCTAACAGGGTATTTTGAGATCGGCTTATGAGCATTTAATTCAAATCCATTGTAAGCAATAATTTTATGTATTCTATTATTGCTTGATGTAATAAATATAATTTGTTACAATTTTTGGACATAATGGGCGTGGCACCTAGCCCCCACGGCCAAAAAACTGAATTTTATCCACATAAGTATGCTATAAAATCTCAATTTTTTGATATCTCGACATTTTCTTCAATTGCAAGTTCGAGATTCATTGGAAAATCTACAAAATGTTCATAACATTGGTCAATATCATTATCATCGCCATTACCAATGCCTAAAAGGAGGCGATAGAGAAATTTCAATTCTTCTTGCCAATAGACAAATGGACGAAATTAAGGCTTAAAGCTAGCAAATGCAGCGAGGTTAGGCACTAAAAAGTTCAATTGCAAGAACTATTGGCTATTTGTGGCTATTGAGGCTTCCATATTTTACACAGAATTAATGATACTACCTATTACTACAAGTTTTAGACTGGATACAGGTGGACTTTTTTTTAAAACTCTCCTCAAAGTGAAAATTTATTTCCAAAGTTTTTCTTAGACTTTCAGACATATTAAGACACTCACGTTTAATTTCTGCAAAACAAATTCATCAACACGTAGTACAAACCCGACCTTTTCAAGTCCGTGTTGAGTTTAATCCATAACTTTTTTTAATCAAAAAATATATACACTCAAAGTCGAGCAACAATTTTTGACAAATTGAAGGAATTAATTTTTGTTCCAAACACTTATTTTCATCAGCAGTTTTCTCACCAGTGTTAGACAAGGTTGAAAAAACTAGTATGCAATAATGTGCATTAATGTTTTAACTATTATTCGGCACTCAAACTTTTCGAATTCATACACTTTTAAATATTGAATTAAATGCTCATAAAATGACAGAATTTTCCATAGTGCAATGTATCAATTATTTCAATTCATTAGTTGTACATATACATACATACATACTATGTACATACATACATATGTCCATGTACATTTTTTATTTAATTGGTCCTGTCAAACGATACATTTACATGCGAGTTGTCATATTGAATGCAAACCAAATGCAGGATTTACCAATAAACCAGATTTAACTTTGGCTGTCGAAATGTAAGTGCAAATATATCCTTGCATCAAGTGGCAAGAAGAAAGCCCAAAATAAACCAAACTTGACCTGACACTCGCGAAGATCACTTCGGCAATCGCTAGGCAAACCGTTTGTCCTCTTGTTGCAAGGGTGCATGATGGATCCACATTAGAAAAATTAGATAAATGTCTCATCGGTGACTAATCAGTGAAAGTTGGATACGCTTTACTTCTTTATATTATATTATTAGCACTTGATCAAATATTTTAACTTATACCAAGCAAAAACAAACTGTTTTACTTATCCGAAAAAACTAGTGGGAAAATGTTGATATATAGTAAATAATTATTTGCTGCAGTTTGTTCATCTGCATGATGTATTGCTTGAGTCTCTATCTATCCATTTGGGCTGCAGATCTTTGATTTAAAATTGCAATCAGCATGTAGATGGATTTAGCTTATATTTTTATATAAATCCAGCTGGAAAGATACATTTATATATATACATATATATATATGTATAGATATAAGCTCGTTTGAGCAAAATTCATTCGTATATTATATTAGCATAATATACTACAGTTTAATCTCTTGCAATAATAAACATTAATAGTTCGCATGCACAAATAAATACAAATTCTATTAAATTTTATATGTTTGCCATTGTTGTTTATTATTGGCTGTTTCACAAATGACATAATTCATACCGAAATATTGCATGTAGTATGCAGATACGTATACATATACTTACATATACATATATGTATATATGTACATATATGTATATAAAATCATACATAATCTAACATTGAGAGTTTTATTTATGACCATAAAATGTTTGTCGATATTTTCAACAACAAATTGCAATTAAATTTCAATGCAGTTCTATTATTATTATCATCATCATCATCATCATTAGACTAATAATCATCATCACTGTGAGTGGGTTGTAAAGAAGTCGAAATAGATACAAAAAGTTGCGGACAGGCAGAAGAAGGAGAACCCAATGACAATTCGGGGCCAGCATTCCAATTTCGTTGCAGGCAAATATTTATTTAATTTCTATGCAAAACTCGGCAAACACACACACACACACACACACGCACACTCGGACAGCTACAGAGATGCACAGATAGAAATGGAAATGCAGATAGAGATACGCAATAACTGAAGATACATAAATAGAGGTGCTGTCACTGCATATCTAATAGATGCATGGATGGGTGGATGGACGAGGAGGTGGATGGGTTGCAGAGGGGGAACTGCCATGCCAAATATTCAATTTGGAATGATATACATAGATATACATATATTTTCATTTTGAAACTGCATTAGTTTGCATTTCTTTCACCTGAATTCCTCTGGCCTGCTTTTTCACAATTATGCACTTTTTACTATTCACTATTTTTCCTTTCAATTTTCCATAACTATATTAAAAAAATATACACATATATTCCAATTCATATGTTGTAATAATACATAACTGCAATTGCATTAGTTATTATATATGAAAATACTCCTCTCACCCTCTCTCTCCCTTGTCATATAGATGGCATTTCGACACGTTTGAAATTTGTCAACATTTTTGCACAGTTGCACAAGTTTCAAACGGGCCTAAGATCCATAGAATGGGCGTGGGAAAACAGTAAGAAGAAAAACTATATGAAAGGGAGAAAATGTTCACATTGAGAGGAGCAGAAAGAAGCCATTGCCCAGCACATAGAGGGTCCGGGACTTTGTTTAGCTTCTGTATGAAATGTGTGTTTTGGATGGCTTCCAAATTGCTAAAATCCCAGTTAACAAACTCCTCAACAAAGTCAAAAACAGAACTCAAATAGTCGACAAATTTATTTGGTAATTTAGTGTCTGAGACTTGAACTCATCGATGTTAATCTAGTTAAATCAATGAGTTTTTTTATTTTTTTTTATCTAAAAACTCTCTTTGCTTGTTGTCCTTGATGATCTCCGCCGATTATCATAAAAGTGACTTTCGCCCAAGAAGCTAACACTCGTAATTATTAGCTAAACGGCATCCAATAAGTTTCTTTGAAACAATCGAATGGAAATTGAAATTTGCGGTCCCAAACTTTAATTAATAAATTCTGGATGTTACTTTCGATAGTGCTTTTTAACCTATATTAATGGGTAAGAACAAAATTTAAAAATAAAATAAGTAAGTTTAATTTCATTTGTAATGGTCACGGAAGCAAAAAGATACAAAAAAAGAGTTCTAAATAAAAATAAAAGAAATTAATTACAATAAGTATAATTTTTCAAAAAATGAATACAATTTTGCTTAACCTGTTAAAAACAAAAATTATATTTTTGCAGCCTTGCAAGTTATACTTATAAATATAACTTATTTTAATTAACAAAAAAATGTAACTTGTTTTGATTTTGTTTAAATTAAAATTAAATTAACGTATCACAGTCTTCAGACTTTTAAATTTATGGAGATCAACTCTTAAAACAAAAAATAAAAATAAATCAAGGAAAAACAATTAACATAAATTTTACTCTATCCAAGCGTCATTTTATACTATCGATAGTGGCCAAAAACAATCGATAGTGGCGCAAAAAAAGTGAATATTCGATACCTCGATAGTGCCATCGATAGCTTCCCAGCTCTGGCAAGAATATTTAAATTTCCACATTTAAATGAAAGTCTGATTTTAAGAAATTTGATTTGTTTAGTTTTTGTCTTGCAGTTTGTTTATACTGAACCTAATTGAACTGGAAAGCAACTGAACTTTTGTGTTTTTTTTACTTATTAGCCAAAAATTTGCCAATCAAAGAAATAAAATTGAGTGAATGGAGAAAAAAAGAAAACGGATATGTGTGTGTGTTTTTTTGTTGTTTATTTTTTCTTTAGTTTGTATATTTACCTGAGATATATCTGGCTAAGGCCAGGGATATAATGAACAGTAAGAAGAATATAACAAAGCGAGAAAAATAAAAGGGAAAGGTGGTGACATAGCTAGGACTATTGCTCCGCAGGACAATGGCGAGCAACTTATGGCCCTTCTGCGTTTCGTTCTTTCGCCAGTCGGCAAAGATTCCGCATCACTAAGAATATCGGCATACGTGCATACCGCTGACCAATTTTCTTTGTGGACCAGGGTCTCGGCTGTGGGGTTCGCTCCTAGAGTGGCCGCTAGCTCCAGGCGTTCGGGGTCCTCTATTATATCATTCTGGCACAGCCAAAACGGTGTTGTAATTGTGTTCGCTCGAATGTAACTTCGCCCTGGCGTCTTCAGATCCACACTTCAAGTTCGGGGATCAGCGATGACCGGAGCAGCCTCGTCGGATATGGTGCGAATCCTTGTTGCACGGTGTTACATGCCAAGTAATCGGCTTGCCTTCTTCCTTTGGCTACACAGCAGAATACCCAGTTCATCGAGCTCCGATACATGTACATATGTATGGGAGACCAGTGCACAGTGGTTGGGTTTGTATGGAGCGAGCGGCCAAAAGTACTTCTAGTGGAGATATCGTTGTGAAATTTGGAATGAAAGCCCGTATATGGTCCACGCATTTTCATTTGCGAAAATGAACACGTTTTTGTGGTTTCAATGCTATTTTTAGAAAGTAACGTTGAAAACCCTGGAAAACCCGGTTTGCCATTAAGAACCACTGTGCAGTGGGGTGCTCGAACCAGCCAAAGCCTCTTCCGTATTAGTGGCATCAGGCATAGGGGATGCGGGAATGTGGAAGCCTCCACGCCAGCAAACACGTCGGGGCCCATTGCAAGACGGTTGTTGCGGAGGATCGCTGAGCCGTTAACTTTAATTTGAATTTGAATTAAGTAACGGATTTTTGTAGTGTTAGATTACGCATTATGTCATAGTGTTATGCATGATATATCGATAGTATTGGAATACGTATGCAGTGGTAGTGTTAGAAATCGAATCGATAACACGACACTTGAAAAAGCGACGCCTTGGGAGAAAAGCGTGAGCGCATTTTTGTTAGACTAAATTTAAGATATTTTGATTCAATTATTATTTCTTAGGAAATAAAACCCCCACCCCAACCCTTCCTTGACTCATTCGATATTATCCACAAGGGGATATATTGGGCGCAAAGGGCGCCAGAAGAACAGTAAGGCGGTTCTTATAGGCTGAGGAAGTCTATGGCCGAACCTCTCGTCAACAACGGTAGAGGTATGTAGTTGGTCTTACGGAAACTCTGCTTATCCGGTCTCTGGCCAGATGCCGTAGAAATGCCTTAGCACGGCCAGCTATAACATGCGCTGCGTCATCCGAGATGGTTCGGAACGCGCAGCAGATCCTCGCCGATAAGACATCACTTGCAAGGCTTGGTTCCATATTGGTGCACCATCGAGTGCGATGGAGGAGGCGCCTTGGGTCCGTAGCAGTTGAGCATGATCCTTCATAGTGCTCTAGCTGATCCTAGGGCCTTTTGACTGGCATTCTCAAGGTGTCGTCCTTTTGGAGTTTATTGTTGTTGCCCCAATATTTCTAGTTGCAGTCTCCACCTTTCTTTTGGCTACCAACTAGAACTGCTTCCGTCCTAAGTGCAGCGAGTTCCAGGCCGGCAACTGCCAGCCATTGTCCAAGAGCTGCAATAGCCACACTGCATTTTGCCACCAGTTCCAGTATTTCATTGGCCACGATGACCAAGGCAATGTCGCCAGCGAAGCCTATGACATCCATAGCAGCAGCAAAATCAGGGCCAAGAACCCCATCATGCGTTGAATTCCTTCAAAGGAGTGGCCCCAGTCACGACAAGGCAGTATCTGTGTGATCCTCCCTTCCAACGGTCGCCTGCAATTGCCTCTCTTGCCGGGTCATCTCGATGGCATCTCGTTCGATGGACCGCCACCATCAGCTTCTCCAATATCTCGCCCGCCAGCAGTTAAATTGGCTTGTAAGAGGAGGCCTCATCCGGTGGTTTGCCTGGTTTGTGCAGCAGAGCGCTGGGCGCTTCTATGTCCAGCTGATGAATGCACCGTCTCCCGTTCAGCATTGCGCTTCTTGTATTAATCGAATCCGTTTGCTATGCTCGACATCGGTTTTGGGTCGGATAGAGAGCTCTCCATACGCCGAATTGTCCCCTAAAGATGTTGTTAATATGGCCGCCACCTCTGTGTGGTGTTAATAATGTCCTCTAACATAATGTCCTCATATTCCTTAATTCCTGACATCCACTGTGGCTTAGGCCTGTGGCATGCCTCATCTGCCCCACGGCTTAGGGTGGAGATGTCTCTGCTTCTTTTTGGGATCGCTGTTGCTGATCCTTCTTCTATGTTTGGCTTCCCCAGGCATGCCTCATCCTCTGTCGAGCTTCCACATAGCCCGCCCCATGGGCGTGCCCCATGTTGCTGCTGCGGGGATCGTTGCAGCCTTGGTCCCCGCCCGAACCCCGCAGAGAGGAAGTCCTGAACTTCCTCTGCCCGTTAAGAGCATGTCAAGATATTTTCCTTTTTTTGCTTCCCTCCTTGGGGACCGAACCAAGGTCCAAAGCTTTTTTAGCCCGGCTTTTATAATTGGCTTAGAACAGTGGGCGTGTTCTTTGCGATCTGGAAGGGTGGCGGATATCGATTTTCGAGACTCCGGCGAGAAAATTAGGGAATGTGGTGAGGAGGCTCACCCACACCAATGTCAAATATCGGGCGGGAGATGCACGTCCTCTGTCGCCAAGCGTAAAATTCGCAATTCAATGCCAGCATACAATCTTGCCACGCCCATGCACATTACACAAAACCGGAGGGGGGAAAAAGTGGCAAACAGCAGCAACAACTTCTGTCATGGATATAAATGAGGTCAGTTGCTTTTCACCAGTTTTGGTCGTTGTCAGAATTTTTGGTGCATTGGACAGAAAAAAAAAAAAAAACAAGAACAACAACAGGAAATTAAAAGGGAAAATGAAAATTGCTGCTGTGCACATTGCGTATACGCCATGTTGGTCACGATGCAATAGTTCCAACGAAGGCGGTGTACGAGGGACGTAAGGGAATCAGCGTAGAAAAAGAGGGAATTGTGTATACGCACAATTTGCTACCTTTTAAAAATTGTACAAAACGAGGATTACTCAATCGAACTTTTGCTGATGTTTTTCTACTGTTTCCAATGAAACTCGATTGATATTTTCGTGCAATTAAAGACGTTAACTGTATCTCTGTAGATCTGAGGGTAGATTCGAAATCCGCACGCTCAAATTACAACAGTAAAAACAAACTCCATGTTCTCCCTTGTTATTTAATAACATCAATTTATATACCATCTTTTTCTAACGACAATTGTCTCTTCAATTTGAATGGCACATGGCCATACCCTGTAGTCTGTCGGGTTGCACGCATATTTGGAACGCTTCTACGATGAAATTGTGATAGGTATATTTATCTGTGTTATTTATAAATTATATAGAATAGATTCTGTTGTCAGATTCCATGGAATCTATGTGAGAGCTTCAACAGTTTTATTTGCTTTTTATTTTGTCAGCAATTATTGCCCTTTATGCCCCATAGAACGGACACATGTATGTACAAACATACAATACCGGTTATAAAAACGCAGTGGCAACAACAGCAGCAACAACAACGACAACAACAGCATTGGCAATGACAATAACAGATACAACATGCGACATAAAAAAGCAAACAAACAAACACACAAACAGACAGAACAGACAGAACAGAGCGACAAGAAAATGACAGAAGGTTTCGATTATACAACGCGGTTGCAAGGATAGGCAGAGACGGAGACGCAGACGTAGACGGAGGCTACGGTCCATGGAGGTGGCGGGAAGAGCATGGAAAACGCAGATGGAGAGGAGAGGAGAGGAAGAGGGCGTGGCTAGTGCAGTGACATTACGCCCGTTACGTTGACCCGCATCCGCAATCCGCATGAGCAGTAGGAGGAGTAGCAGCGAAATGAGAACGTGCAAAAGGATTCGCAGTCATGGCAAATGATAAATGGCAAAGGATATATGCACATACATACATATATCCCTCTCCGTGTGTGTGTGGGTGGGTGTGTGTGAGTGTGTGTGAACGTACGTATACGCAACGCGTTTCTTTTTTTGTTTTTTGGATTACACTCTGCCGGCTCAATGTCTCCAAGTGTTTGAGTGGCGCAGTTCTTTAGCGTTGCCAGCTTTGGTCCTGGATAGTTGCAGGACTTTGCTCTCAATCTCTTTTCTTTCTCCTCGATCCCCTCTCTCTCTCCATCTCGGCTGGTAATTTCATTTTGAGTCCTTTCCTTTCTTTCTTCATTAATCTCAAGTGTCATTGGCCAGGACGAAAACTCCATTCACATGCACAAAAATAAATATGCACTACTTATCATTAGAGCTATTCGCTTTTGATTTGATTACAAGTCTCCGACTTTGATTCGATTTTATGGCGCACCCCTCAAGGGGAGGCGTCCCGCCGCCAATCATTTTACATTTTTTTCTGAATCTACTGAATGCGCGTGGCTAGAAAATTAATTGATTCAAACAATTCAAAACGCGGCTCCGTGCTCCGTGCGCCCCCAGACCCCAATCTCAGATCCTGTTGGCGGCCTCGTATGCAGGATGTCTGAACTGGCCAGCAAATCAAATTGAAATGCCAATGAAATGTTTCACCGGGCGGAGTGGAGACGGGACGGGAGTGTAGAGGGACGGGGATACTCTGGCACACTCTCGGCATGAATTTAATTTTGATTTTTATTTGCCATTTTATTCGGTTTTTTAAACGTCGAACAGTTTAATTGAATCTCTCGCCCTCCACCCCCCTCTCTCGCTCCCTCTCTCGCTCTGATTATGCAAAATGGCGACCAGTATCGACGTGCTGCTAATTTCATCATGCCCTCTGCTCCAGCTGCTCCGCCTTACTGCAGTGTGACCATTTTGGGTCCGAACGAACAATCGAATGGCCAAAACCAATAGCCAATGTCCGGCAGATTGACTTGCCTTTTTCATGTAGCTGCAAATTGAACAAACCCACGGGATGCATCCCAAAACTCTCTCGCAAATCTCTTCATCCACATTGAATGACTTGGCCACTTCCTGAGCAAATTTCCCATCTTCCACTTTAATCATATTGTTGATTTGTCTAATTAAAATGGATTGGATCAAGTATTTGTCTGTGTGTGTGTGTGTGTGTGTGTGTGTGTATGGCCTAAAAGAAGCTGTCAAAACAAATCAAACATTTGTGTTTAATTTAAAGATTATGACTCAAAATGTATGCATAATCCGGGACGGACAAAAAGAGGAGCTCAGTATTATTTCTGAAGATATCTTTCCCCACAGGAACCAAAAGGAATTCGCTACACACTACTCAAGGATGCTTCCTTCCAATCCTTGAGATCTCCAAAAGAATATTACAAACCAAAGAAAACGGAAGGTCAGACTTTTGATGTCACTGGCAGTATATGGATATAATATGGAAATGTAAATGGGCAACAAATTCCCAATATGATTATATATATACATATTATTAAACTTATTTAAAATTACTTTACAAAATGTTCTAAATATAAGCTAAGAGCCAAAAATATGAAAATAATCTTAAGTTTCTTACATCATTTTTATTTTTATAGTTGAACGAAAAAAAACACTAATTTTGATACTCTCTCAGAAGATAAAATAAATATAAAATAAATCAAATGTTTTTGAAAATCGTACTTCAGCGTTTTGTTCTAATATGATTTAAAAATTAAAGAAAAAAAAATTATGTAAATCGGAATACTGGTTTAGGAATTATGGACAAATTCCTACCTCTGAGATCATGAACCTATTCAGGTGAGCGGCAGTGTACATATAACCATAGTTAAGACGTATATTGATATATTGATATGCATTTGGGCAACAAAACATCCATCAATTCATTCATCAGTTAATCGGGAAATCAAGCAATCCATCCAAAATCAAAAACTTTATTATATCCATAGGATACAATTTTCTATTAAAGTCAAGTAACAGGCAGAAGGAAGCTTTTCCGACCCTATACAGAATATATATTTTTTTAGCCATGCCAGTCTGTCCGTCTGTAACAATGCAAAGATCTCAGGAACTATAAAAACTAGAGCCACCAAATTTGGAATGTGAGCTCGTGTGGTATGTACGCTAATCAGGTTTATTTATTTTCGCCACGCACGATATTTGAAAAACAATAGAGCTGTAGTATTTGGGGAGTAGATGCACGCAGAGCAAGTTTTCTGTAATTTTCCGCCTCCGAAATTCGACAAATAATTTAATTTGCACACTAATACATACATACATATTATGAACATCTATCATTCCACCCAAATTTCATAAAAATCGGAATAAAAATGGTTCTGATAATGATAATTCGCCAGTCGAGGGAAAATAATGATTGAGCTGACTGCATCATTCTGGTTGGCCAAATGTCAATTCCATTTTTGGTTGTCATAAATTTGCGGCTGACACTCTACTACCTCCACACAGACACACCCACACCCACCCACACACAGTTTATCAGAGGGGCAAATTGCATAATGCTACCCATCAAAATGTCCTTTCCTTGGCTCTGCTCTATCCATTAGCCAATGCTGCTGCCCTTTTGGCAATCCAATCCGCCCGCCCCCATCGCCCGCTGCCACAAAAGAGTAACCGCATTTATCTGTCTGTGGGTGCAAGTTAATTTGATTTTAATTATAAAATAGGCAGTGCGGTCCACTCCTCCTGCACATGGTGGTAATTTCTGGTTCTGGTCGTCGTCGTCGTCGTGGTTCTGGTTCTGGTCCGGGTCCAGGTCCAGGTCCAGGTCCAGGTTCTGGTTGTCGTTTCGTTTCGTTTGCTTGTTTGCGGTTAATCAAACTGTCCATGGCATAAATATTTTGATGGCCACAAACGCCACACAAAACGGACATGGTGAAGCCGCAAAAGCGCCAAAGTGGCTCAAAAGCAGCCATGATAAAACTGGGGGTGCTGGGGGTGGTGGGGCTAGGGGATAGAGATATCCATTCATGTCTTTGATAGGGCCAACAAGGGGTGAGAGGGTTTTTTTCGCCCCAAATGAAGCGCCGCAAACATGACAATTAAAAATAATTTGAAATGCAGAAGCCCAGCAGGCAAGAGGGCAGAGCCCGAAGCAAAGGCAGTCACCGAAAATTCTAGAGTCACTCGCCTACAGATGGTGAATAGAAGGACCAAGCCCAAGAGTGCCCGAACATTTCATTAAATTTTAAAATCGTCTCAACTTTCGAGCACACACACACACACACACACACACATAGAACGACGGGGCTTTACCACTTGACAACCAGTCAAGTACCCAAAAGCCACGCCAGTCATGCCAGCCACCGCCCCAAAACGCTCCAACTACCCATCCATCCATCCATCCATGCATCCATCCAGCCAGCCAGCCAGCCATCCTTGGTGAGAGCAATTTAAAATTAGTAAAAAGTTAAAGCCAGTATAAAAAAGCTAGGAACATGAGCTGCCCTGCAATTAAATGAAAGAGAATATGCACATGGTTGGATGAAACGGAACGACTAGTTGACTACCCGGCATATGAAACAATGTATTTTATGATGATTTGGTTGAAATATTCAGTGATCGTCTGAGTCATAAAAATTTAAAGCAAACATAAACATTCAAACTAAAAATGAGACTGGCAATGTATTGGAAAATGCATTGTACAATGTATTAAGCAATGTATTGTACAATGTATTAAGCAATGTATTGAAAAACACATTAACCAATTCATTAAAAAACTGTAAGCAAATTGTAATTAGATGAAAGTCAGAAAGAGTCTAAGGATACTAGAATTTTAATATCAAAGCACTACGGATTGTACTTACATTTTTCGCGACTGCATACTAACCAAAATGCCGTA